>OY757311.1:163511427-165911427 GCA_963583905.1 Stenurella melanura | reverse complement strand
TAGGAGCGCTCATTACCTTAGCTACGACGCTGAAGACTTCCATTATTAAGATTTTCCTGAACGACGAATAATGATTTAACGTTTGGTATTACTATTGTTGATCAACTCTTAACACACCAAGTGTTACTTCCTAAATACCCTGTACGTGTTTTCTAATTCCCATTAATTTTGAGATGATGCTAATCTCACTAATTTGTGACACTCACGATTTCTTTTTAATTCAAACTAATAAAACTTGTTTCTTCGCATGGCTCCAAACATTTTTTAAACTTATCCCCAGTAGCAGTTCATAATTATTCTAATGTCTCTTTTGGCGTTGATTGGGATAAAGCTTCCGCATATTTGTGGCCCGCTAAATCAATGTTTCTGTGGCATTGACATCGTATTTCAGAATTAATCTGTTGAAAAATGCATTTTTTATTCATTAACATGTTTAGCAGCAATTATCGGCATCTTAATAGTCAACAACATATTTTTCCAAGGATTAAAAGATTTAATTGGTATATTTATAATTCCTGTGAAAAATTATACACATACGTTTACTTCAAAATATTTTGTATCCTATATAACACTATTCAATAATCCTTCCAAGTTAATAAATTTAAAAATACACTAATACCTACTTTATCATTCCACTTGTTACAAATCTTAGATGATATATTGATATACACACCCCATTTCTGACTAAAATATAAACGGGATTAAATAATAACCTTAATAATTTTTTTTCTCAACCTTTTAACTATATGCAGCGTGTAACTTTCATTTTCAAATACCATATTTCTTTAGCTATGACGTCTTGACACTTTGTTTAAGTTGACGACCATATTTTTTTCTATTTTCAAATAGCCACCTTTTTAACAGATTTTTTAAATTGTATGAAAAAATTTTTAACAAGCATTTATTTAAAAAATGTGCTAGAAAGTAAAAAATATTGTCCTAAATTCAGATATCTGGTAGCCAAAAACTTTGGAGCAAATTAACTGTGCTATAGAATACTATAGCACCGAGAGCTTTGTGATCGGTCATTTAATAACATGACCGATCCCAAAGCTTTCGGTTTCCAAATGTATGAATTTAAAAAATATATTTTTACTCTTTAATGTATTTTTTTAAATAAAATCTTGTTTTTAACATTGGATTAGAATGACGTTATTACTTAGTTTATCGTATTTTACTTGTCAAACCCATTCATTTTATACCCATATCAGGGGGTTGAGGAGAAAATGATAATCCGCTATCTTAGGGCGTCCTCCTAAATTTAGAATGAAGTCACATAGTTTGTCGTAGTTCCCTCGTCAAACCCTTTCATCTGATACTTATGTCAAGAGGGTTGTGAAGAGAAAGGTAATCCGCCACCCTGGGGCGTCCGCCACATTGAATTTAGAATACGTCACATAGTTTATTGTATTTTACTCGTTTACTCGTCCTTTCATTTCATACCCATATCAAGGGGGTTGTGAAGAAAATGGTGATCCGCCATCTTGAGACGTCGGCCATATTGGATTTGGAACCATATTAGGTATACTTCTTTTTTTTTTTTTTTAGGCGTAGGGGGCGCCTGAGCTTACCCGACAAGTGGCCTCGCTGAAGTCAACTGTTTTGCCTCGCGGCTTCCAAGCTCTTATTGCCCTATGTCTAGCAAGGCCCCCGTCAAGGGAACCCCTTCAGTCTCCACTCTCCAAAAACTAGAGGAGAGAGTCGGTCGTCCTGAGCCTATAGTCTAGTTTGTAGAACTGTCTACTTCTTCTATGACTCTTTCTGTCCATTCATTCATTATTGTGATTACCTCGCTGTTGACGAGATTTATCCTCCTCCCTAGTTGTCTATGATATATTTCTTCTTCTTGCTTCATATCTCTCTCTTGTATTACATGTGTATTACTGTCCTCGTTACCAAGGTTGCAGTCACAATAGCTGTGTCTTCTTTCAATTTTCCCAATTCTTGCTAGATACGCTTTAAAGTTTTCGTGTCCGGTAATCATCTCTGTTGCCTTAAAGGTAAGTCCGATTCTTGTGTTTTTTATATCCTCGCATACAGATTCTGAGGGGTATCATCTCTCATTTGCGTTGCCACTTCCATTTGATTTCCTCTTTCGTCTTCAGCCTGGTCCTTTTCTTACTGTTTCTTCCAATTCCGCTGCATCTTTTGCAAATTATCCGCTATATTTCCTCCGTCGTTGTTTTCCTCATTTTTCTTTTTCCACACTGTCTTCCCGTGTTTTCTCATTTGGCTGATTCTCTTTTGAATACCAGTAATTATTTTCCAGGTGTTTTCCTTTCTTATCTCCATTTTCTCGAATGCTATTAATACAGCTATTAATTCCGCATTATTAATGCTGATTCCGTTGTTTATCCGATTTTTGGCAGTGGCCCAGTGCTCCTCTCTGATTGCCCATCCCGTGCCTGCTTTTCCGTCCTGGATGCTGGCGTCCGTGTAGATTTCCTTCTAGGCGCGTTTATTGTCATTTGCTAACTTTTCCTCTTCCATCTCCCTATCGTACATATCCGGTCTTCTGTTTATTTTTATTTGTTTGTCCAGTGATTCTCTATTTTCCATCCACCATTTGTTTATTTCGACTGCCTCGATGTCCAGAGGTGGAGCTCCTGTTAATACTTCTAGAGTTGTGGTAGGCGTAGTTTTATACACATTTTGCTATTCCGAGCATCATTTTCATATGAGTGGCGTCCAATATTCGCTTGTTTTTTAAGTCTTGAGCTCGTTCCCCCCAAATTTTCTGCGCCATAAATGATGACTACCTTGAATACTCAATATATAATCTTCAGATGTTCTTTGTCTAAGCCCCATTTGTTTCTTATTATGCCTAACATTCTAGAGATTACTGCCCCTGTTTTTTTCTTTACATTCTTTAAATGTTTCGTGAAGTTCATATTTTTGTCTATGTGTATTCCTAGGTATTTTATGGATTCTTTTATGTCTAACGTTTTATCGCCTATCCTGGTCCTAGGCCCCATTCCTCTGCCTTTTGCTTCTATAAAAATTACCTCTGTTTTCGTTTGGTTATATTCTGCTTTACTTTCTTTTTCCCATTGTTCGCATTATTTCCATATGATTTTCGATTTTCTCTCTATCTCTATTAATGATGTTCCGCTGATTACCATGGAGTGATCATCTGCGTAAGCTTGAAAGAGATTTTAGGTATACTATACTACATTGTCATCGAACTTACGCAACTGGTAAAACTTCAAAGCTCTAGCTAATTAGAATTAGTAGAAATTTTGATTGCACGTCCGCCATATTGGATTTAAAATGACGTCACCTAATTTATCACATTTTGCTCGTCATACCCTTTTATTTGATACCCATATTAGGAGGGATATGAAGAAGACAATCCGCCAACCTGAAGCGTCCGCCATATTGAATTTAGAAAGATGTTACATAGTTTATAGTATTGAAACATATTCTTTATAGGATTTTGCAAACAGCAGAAAAAAAACAACTATCTATAACTAAAAGAAAAACTTTATGTAAAAATATTAATGAAATCTTTGCATTCTTTCGATAACCTGAATTCTGGTTATGCTAGCAAATTCAAATCCTAAAATGAATTTGTCTAGTTTCTTATTTGACAATTCTCATCCTATAACACTAGCATCCACACAGTGCCCTACGGCCATGAAGATTAAACTACTCTCTACATAACCCCCTACGATTATGAAGATTAGACAAATTCATTTTAGGATTTTAATTTGCTAGCATAACCAGAATTCAGGTCATCGAAAGAATGCAGGTTTCATTAATATTTTTACACAAAGTTTTTCTTTTAGTTATAGATAGTTATTTTTTCTGCTGTTTGCAAAATCCTATAAAGAATATGTTTCAATACAATTATAAGCAAACAAATAATAATTCATTTTTAAACATGCATAGAGTATATATAGGCTCCAATACTAGTTAGCTAATAGATAGGTGAGGTTGTTTTTATCATTCAATGTCAAATATAACTATTTTACACTTATTCGTAGAACTTGTCTTGGTTTTGCATGAAACATCTTTATGAGTGGCTTTATGTCTTTCTGATGAGCTCCAGAATAAGGGCGAAAAACGTTTCAAAGGCTAAGCATTTCCAAGGAACAGAATGATAGATTTTATTAAAATCTAATCCATTAAAATGAAAATTTTTTTAAGACAAAGTAGATAAATAAATTCATTTTAGGCCTTTCTCTCATTTTTAACTGAATCTTCATCATCGTAGGGGTTATGTAGATACAAGTTTAATCTGCATGGCCGTAGGGGTCTGTCTGGATGCTAGTGTTAGAATGAGAATTGTCAAATAAGGAATTAGACAAATTCATTTTAAGATTTTAATTTGCTAGCATAACTAGAATTCAGGTTATGGAAAGAATGCAAAGATTTCACTAATATTTTACACAAAGTTTTTCTTTTAGTTATAGCCAGATATTTTTTCTGCTGTTTGCAAAATGCTATAAAGAATATGTTTCAATACAATTATACGGAAACAAATAATAATTCATTTCTAAACATAGTTTATAGTATTTTACTTGTCAAATCCTTTCATTTGATATCCATATCAAAGGAATGGTGAAGAAATAGGTTATCTATCACCTTGGTACACCCGCCATATTGCGTTTAGAATAACGTCACATAGTTTATCGTATCTGAATCGTCAAACCCTTCCATTTGATAACCATACCGAGGTTGTGGAGAGAAAGGTAATCTGACATCTTAGGGCGTCTGCCATATTGGATTTAGAACGACAGTAGATATGCTGTATTACATTGCCACTGGACTTATACACGTGTGCAAAATATCAAAGCACTAGCTTAATTAGAGCTATTCGAAATATTAATTGCAAGATTTGCCGGATAGAGAAAGTGAATTACTCTTGGGACGTCCGCCATATTGGATTTAGAACGATGGTAGATATACTATATTGCATTGTTACCGGACTTATATACATGTGCAAAATATCAAAGCACTTGCTTAATTAGAACAAGTCGAAATTTTAATTGAAAGATTTGCCAGAGAAAATGAGTTAATATAACTGTCATGAAAATGTTAAAACAACATAATTGTTAAAAAATTACAGCAGTTAAAGATTAACTGTCTGAAAATTATAAATTATTAAAATCGGATAATAATAAGAAAATATATTATAAAAGTAGTACTTTATAAAATATAAATTGTTTTTAATTGATATTAGTTTTTATTGTAATTTTTTTATGCCAAAATATTTACCTAATATTGCCATTTTACGTGCAGTCATTCGTGTATATTGGTTTAATCGTCGCAGATTTGTGTTTAATGCCTTGTGTAAAATTTTATACATATGGAGTCTACTATACCGTAAGTTGAGCGGACGAGCGAAATACAAATTTCCCACATTTCAGATTACGGAAATTGTTCAGTTATGAAAGATTAAGCGACGACCTAGGAAGATATGATGATGCAAATTCACTAGATAAATACCTGCCTTGTTAGCCATTAGGAATGCTAAATAAATACATTATTTTAAAACTATTCTAGGACTTTGAATGGTCATGACCGTGTACTAATACAGTTCAAGCTAATTATGGGTTTGATATATTGTGGTGACTTCAGTCACGATATTGTTATTAAGGAAATCTATTTACAGGTTATTAACTGTTTAGTACATTTTTTATGCCGTTTGAATAGGTAGAAAAAATAAGCGAAAAAGCTAACACAATAAATACCATTTTTAAAACAATAGAGCGACCGACAAAACGGTTCAGCAATTTAACGACCACGCAGTATTAGAATCTGCAATGTTATAACTCTATATGTACACGATGCTGCGAAAGTAGTTCCAGATATTTGGCAGGCAAATTCTTTTACGAAAATTAAGGGAGATGTTTCCTATGAACTTCTTTAAATGGCTTCCTCGGTAGTTATACCTCAAAACGGCCCACCAAAATGGAGTTTGTCACTTTTTGATGGACTATCGTAAGTATATTTTTACCTTACGTCTTCCGAAATGAAGTGGGTGTATGTGTGCCACACATGATAATTAATTTACCTGCTTGGTAGACACTTCCATGTAATTTGGGTTGCCGCAGTGATAAATATTTTGTAATTACCATTCACGTGAGAATCTTGTTTAATTAAATTATAAAATACTAGCTTGCACTTGCAATGATGGCAAAGAATGGTCTGTACACATGTGTCATCTTTTACTGCATATGAAGAGACATAGTAGTGTCTCCCGCCAAGTACACTCTACGATCATAGACCATAAATACAGGGTGTAATTAGTTTCATGTCATTAAAAAAAACTGGTGGTAGGGAACGACAAGACAAACGAAAAAACCTTATATAACATGGGGTCTAAAGCTCATAGTTTTGGAGAAAAAAAATAAACAAAAATTTCCAAAATACTTAATAACCTAGTTTGAGAACTGCTGGCATATTGGGTAGGTTTTATTGCCTCGAGTCTTGTCGCACGAGATACTCTGACATTCCTGCAAATAAGTATGCCGACAAAGCAGTTAAAAGCGACCGATAGAGGACATCGTCATGTTTTTTGCTTCTTCGCGGCCAAATTATCCTATTAGGCGTGCTATCTCTCCCTTGTAATATTCTGAAGTAATAATTTCAGTTTTGTCCTTACTTGGTAAAGAACGCACGCATGACGCGACGTACCCGTTCCTTGGTTTTGTCTGTTTGCTTTTTGAATTTTGTGCCACTTATGTTAAGATTTATTTCATTGACTTATCGTTCAAGTCGTTAGTGCTTGGTTACGTAAGACACTACTTCTCGTTCGTGCTTTTTGTGTTTTTTGGACCAAGTTTTTCTTTTTGTTTTCTTTACTGATAACGTTAATTCACAGTTTAGTGTGGTGTTTTAAAACGCAGATTTTGGACATTATGGGAGATTACACTTATCCAGAGCTCGCGGATATGGACTTGGTACATGGAGAAAGTGGTGGAAATGCAGCTGGTGCGGAAGAGCTTTAGAACAATTGCAACGACGTATTTCAATGTGCATAGAAACCATAAAAAATGATCCTAATTTACCAAATGTGTTGAACGGAGTAAGCATGTTATTAGTTCGATGTACCGATATGTGTATACGTGGAGATGAAGGTCATTTCGAACAATTTTTGTAAAAAATTCAAAAGAATTGTTCAGTTATTGGGTGTTACCTATTGGGCATTGGTATGATTATTATTATTAGTATTCATTGTCTTGTCTTTATCTGTTTATTATTGTTTACATTGATTTTCATAGAGGCCAAAGACTTGATTTTTAGTTTTCGATACCTGATTGGGAAAAATTATGCGCTCAATTCGTTAAAAAAATCAGATTTTTTCCTAAGTTAAAATACACAACTATTTTCTGTTATCGTATCTCGAACATCTAACTGTTCGTTTTCGAATTTCATAAAACAATTACTATTTTTTTAAGCTTTTAACACAATGTTACAAATGTTAATAAACCACTTTTAAATTTTATAAATTCTTATAAACGACAATAAAAGCTACAATAGCTTTGTTCCAAATTAAAAAACACATGTAAACAAATCCTATTTAAACCCCTGCGGCCATGCTGCTTGTGTTGTGCCGAAAGAGAAGGAATTATTTACATTTTCATAATTAGTGATATAAAAAGTTCAATAAAAATAATCCCATCAAAGTGCCGCACTTCTACCGACGGGAACACAAGTGGGGTATTACAGTTTTTTATTATTTCTAATATTCGGAACTATAACATCCATTGACCCTGAAAAACAGTGGTTCTCAAATCTTTCCTACCATAACATTAAAAATGTAAACCCAGGTCAGTTTTTTTCAACGTGCCCCTAGAGAAAAAGGTCATATAGGTTTTCTGTTTGTCTAGTCGGTCCCTATTACCAGTTTTTTTTAATGACATGAAATCAATTACACCCTGTATGTCTTCCTCGCTCACTAATAAGCTAGCAACCGTGTCTATTTATATCAACTCCCATCACCGCCTTATGTTTGCATTGAAATTTGTCAATAAATATAAGGATTTAACTAGGAATATACTTAGTTACACTATTTAAATCGATTCGGTGTTTCCAGAAATTTTAAAATCTCCGACTGTGAAGATAATGCTTAATTATGGTTAAAAAAATTGAATTTTCCCAAGCAAATGATTTATTTCTTAAAATAAGCCCTTTTAAATTTTAATTTTACCGCGAAAAGCCGTACGTAACCGTATCCCGCACTGATGACGTCAGAGGTTACATTGTCGGAAACAAACATGGGTTGTGTAGTATAAATACTCGTTATTTTGCAAAACCTTAACGATTCAGAATGGAAAATAAGTGGTGTTTTGTGCCAAGATGCAAAAATACACCCAAGAACGCACCTGAAAAGGTTTTCGTACTACCAAAACAGAAACAACCCAAAATAAAGTGATTAAAGCCGCCAGACGTAATCCACCTACAACAGCATCAGTATTATGTTTCTGCTGCGAAGATCTTTTCAAAGTACGTTGAGTAAGTAAAGTAAGTTTAAAACTTCATTATCATGCATGAGTATTAGTCTAAAATAATGAATACTAGCTACCTAACTGAAGTAGCTCTTACGAATCCTGTATTAGCCATTTCGAATTAAATCACAGGTAAAAACGTACAAAAAGTCTTTAAAATGCTATGTTTATATACTACGTACATGCGATATTTCTGTTTGATGTAACCGATGACGTCACCAGTGTCACCACCAATAATGGCGTGTTTCGCGTAGATGTTCAAATATTCAAAATTTATTATTTATTTGTTGAAACATTAATTTAATAGACGACGGATTGCTTTTTAAATACAGGGAAATACTTTAATACATTAAGTACTTCATTTTAATAATACCGAAAAAGCTAATTTGCATATAGTTAAAACACCAAATTGTCTACCAATTAATACCAGAATCAATTATATTAATTACACATTAACGACGATACGCCCATGCCAACGCGTAGCCACGCCGCTCGCACACCAAAGTCGAGAATTTTATTTTTTGATCAAATATATACATATATAGGCGATTTCTCCCATTAACTTCGGCTCTCATCGGTATTGTTTTACATACTTAAAATTATACAACCCACAATTCTCAGCAGTGTAGTAAATACGGTTACACTGTATAAATAACTACAGAACAAATACGTTGTCTTAAGTTTATGCATTAAATAAACAAGTCTGTAAACAGTGATTGCACTTATATCACTTATCGAAATAAGAGCTAAAATTGCCATGTATGCCTTTTTTAAATAAAAGCATGTATCAGATAAGTTTCAAACACATTTATTTCCATAATATTACATTCAACCAAAATTCATTTTACATAAAACCTTTTGTCCACGACTATTAAATAATGTACTCATTATGTATGTATTCCCTACAGTGAATAATGACGTCATTATTCACTGATTGCAGTGAATAATGAGGAGAGTCAGTTGTTTATAAGAAATGACATTTTACTAAAAATTTAAAATGTCAAAATTGCAGCAACCAAAAGACAAGTGTTGTCTGTCTAAGTTTTCTAGGAAGCACTCAAATGGTACATGCCGAAGAGGTACTTTAATGAACACTCAAAAACTACATTAGTAAGTTTTTTTCAAAGCATCATCTATTAGCAACACGCGACAATCCCCAACATTGTTTTTGAAGTCATTTATCTACGTGCCTACAAACTGTATTATTTTATTAGTAAGCCATGACAATGTGTCAAAGCGAAATTCTGTAACTGATTTGGAACGTCAAAATTTGTACGATTTCAACGCCAACGTTATTTACAACAATTTTACATATTAGGTATTCAAGAAGAGTAATATAATTAGATAAATGGATACTGAAGTGCAGACTAGATTTCTTTGGCACCGCCAGAGATAAAGAAAGCTGCAGAAATCGCATAATTAAACTTGTTGCCCGAAAAATAGAAAAAATTATATATGCTGATATATGAATCTTTTTCAAATAGGAGAAATGAAATGAAGATGAATTAAGTAAATATTAAATATTTATTAGTCGTGGACAAAGTATAGTATTCTACTCGCATATAATGGCTATTATATGCTCGTTGAATAATATACTATTGTCCACGACTATTAAATAATGTACTCATTATGTATGTGTTTCCTCGAGGATAATACTATCCGTTATTCCCTGCAGTGAATAATGATTTCATTATTCACTGGTTGCAGTGAATAATGAGGACAGTCAGTTGTTTATAAGAAATGACATTAGTGACTTTATACTCAAAATTTAAAATGCCAAAATTATAGCAACAAGACAAAAGTGTTGTTTCTCCAAGTTTTCTAGGAAGCACTCAAATGGTACTTTAATGAACACTCAAAAAGTACATTAGTAAGTTTTTTCAAATCATTATCTTTTATCAACACGCGGCAATCCCCAACATTGTTTTTGAAACCATTTACCTAGATGCCTGCAAACTGTATTTTTTTTAATAGTAAGCCATGACAATGTGCCAAAGCGTAATTCTATAATTAATTTAAAACGTCAAAATTTGTGCGATTTCAACGCCAACGTTATTTACAATAATTTTACATATTAGGTTCTCAAAAAGAGTAATATAATTAAATAAATTAATACTGACAGTGAAAACGAGGTATCTTTGACATCGCCAGAGATAAAGAAAACTGCAGAAATCGCCTCATTAAACTTGTTGCCCGAAAAATCTAAATAATTATATATAATGACATATGAATCTTTCTTGAATAGGAGAAATGAAATGAAGATGAATTAAATAAATATAGAATATTTAATAGTCGTGGACAAAGTATAGTATTCTTCTCACATATAATGACTATTATTCACTCTGGCGATTTACGACACTCGCCTGCGGCTCGTGTCTTAAACTTCACCCTCGTGAGTAATAGCCATCATTATATGCTCGTTGAATAATATACTATTATTACTTCCGATTATCAACACACGCAGGATCTGCGGAAACATGACAAGTGAAACGCGTCAAGTTTTTTGAATTTGAAAAAGAATTCTTTTTTTTTTTCATTAAATTTTTAATAGATTGATTTTAATTGGTTTCAAATATTTCTGAATATATCACATTTTCTCATTTCATGCTTTTGTAAAGAAGGAAGATATTTTTTTTGGACAGATAATCTGTTTTTGTTGGCATCTAACTTACACATAAATAATTACACCCTATGAATAAAATAAATTGTGACTGCTCTCATCAATAGAACGTAGTGAAATTCTGACTGAAAATACATAAATTATAATATTTTTGGACGAATTCTCATAGACGCGACATATTGTAAGACACAGTTGTTCGACAGTCTTGTTAAGAATACCCTGAGAACGTAAAATCTATTATTCAAATACCGCACGGAGCATAATTTTACTACCAAATGTACGTTTGTCAATCAAAATGCCTTATCTGGTGTGACAGTGTTCCCCACATAAATCAGATAGCCTCGTAAGATAAAAGCTGTGTTCGACACAGTGTACCAAAAAAATACCCTATGCCCTTTTGCTGAAACTCACGCGCAGTGTTTACTAAGCATCGATGCTGTAGTATTTATGGAGAGATCTAAGTAAAATATTTTTTATTATACTTTCTTGAAAACACCTTATTTTCATCTGTAAAAAGTAGCATGGAAACTGCGCACGGGAAAAGTTTTCCCGATCTCCGATTTTTTCCGTGCTCTGAATAAAAATACCGAATTATTATGGATTTAAAATAGGAATATACAACAAAGTAAACTATTTAAGAAAGTATATGCTATCCGATATTTAACATGTACCTATTTTGTATTTTAATTCATAAATGTTTGAATATTTCGATGAACTTCTGTCATATTTTTTGAGGTTTTGTCAACCTTATCTGACAGACTAATTTAAGGTGACTATTTCCTAGAAAGAGACATCTGATAGGCAAATATTTATTATTTTTGTCCATAACTTTTTTTTCTTAGTACATGTATTTAAAAAAACTACCTAAGTGGAACTATAACAGAACTATTACTATGAATTTTCACTCAATAATTTCAGTGGTTTGCAAAATAGCTAGATTTAAAACTATGAAATTGGAAGATTAACATAATTTTTAAATCTAGCTATTTTGCAAACCACTAAAATTATTAAGTGAAAATTGATAGTAATAGTCTTGTTATGGTTCTACTTAGGTACTCTTGTAGTTTTTAAAAAAATCGGTAAAGGTATTTACACAGAACTTCCCTCGTTATTTGTGCATGGCAGTCACTCTAAAAAATTAATAATTACGAAATGACATTGAAAATAATAATCGGAATATAGTTATTGCTATTATTACAAAGAAAACTTGATAAGTTTTGGTCAAAAAAATATACAGATTGCTCAACCAACAGCAAAAGTTCAATACTAAATAGCAGGTGCCACATATGGCAGGCTTGCGCAAATACCTTTACAAATGTCCACAATGACTGAATTATTTCTTGGGATGACCACTCTGTACATTTTTCAATAAAAGCATAATAGGTGCATATGCCAGATATTATTGCCATCTGTCACATTTTCAATCCAACATTCACGTAATGGAGTGGAAGTGTAGTGGTGGTTAAATAATTTCATTTTTTTTAATTTTTCAAAAGATGTTGGTAAAATAATTTTCAAAATTTTTTCTTCCGAAATAGGTTTAAAATGACAAACGTAGAAATTTAAAATTTGAGCAAAAAGAAAAGTTTCCTTCTATTCTATAGTAGTGCTAAAAAAGTTTAAAAATTAAAAATTATATATTTTTTAAAATAGGTTTAGAATGCTATGAAACGTGAAAATTTTAATTTTGAGCAAATTAAAAAAAATCGATCTATTTTAGTGGTAAAAACTTTTTGAAAAATGTTGGTGAAAAATATTTTCAAATTTTTTTTTTCTGAAATACCTAGGTTTAGAATGTCATGAAACGTGAAACTTTTAAATTTGAGCTTTCTAGTGTTACATTTTTTTCCAAACTGGTAACAAAATGTTGCAATGTTTTTTCCGAAATTGGTTTGGAATATCATGAAACCTGGAAATTTTAAATTTGAAGAAATAAAACAAAATCCATCTATTTTAGTGGTAAACAAATTTTCAAAATTGGTAAAAAAAAATTCAATTTTTTTTTTTAATCAGGCTTAGAATGCCATGAAACGTGGAAATTTGAAATTTGAAGAAAGAAAAGAAAATATTTCATTTTAGTAGTAAAAAATTTTTCAAAAATATTGGTAAAAAAATTTTCAAATTTTTTTTTCTGAAATAGGTTAAGCGTGTCATGAAACGTAGAAATTTTAAATTTGAGCAAAAAAACAATGTTTTCATCTTGGTAAAAAATTTTTCAATGTTGGTGAAAAAAAATTTCAAAAAATTTTTTTTTCTGAAATAGGTTTAGCGCGTCATGAAACGTGGAAATTTTAAATTTGAGCAAAAAAAAATGTGTTCACTATTTATTCCGTTTAGACGGTCCACCCTGTATATTTTCCAGTGAAATTTCTACCATTTCTTCGCTGACAGTAGCGTCAACTACCTACCAAATTTGACTGCTCTCCGTCAAGTAGTTTTTTAAGTAAATGCACCAACAGACAGACAGACAGACCGACGGAATTGAAAAACCTATATTTTTCGTAATCTACGTGTTCTGAAACGTCAGAATCCGAAAAAATCTCGGAGGGTGATTTTTTCTCGAATTCAATACTTCCCTTCGGTATGCGAGGGAAGTAAAAATACGTACTAAGAGAAAACAGTTATGGCCAAAAATAATAAATATTTCCCTATCGAATGTCTCTTTCTAGGGAATGGCCACCTTAAAACAAATCACATTTGAAATAATTTAAGAATAACCATGGAAACCATGGAAAAAGCAATATAGCTGTGTTGTGACCTAAAGTGGAAAGTTTTTAAATGGGACAATATTAACTCAACCGAAGAAAGAAAAGGAAAGGAAATAAAATAAAACAGCAATCACAAGACGCTACAGAAAGACAGATAAGCTATTATTTATTCATTTTTATCTTTCATTGATATCATTCTATTCCATCTTTCTATCTGATCTTTACCATCTTAATTTTTCTCAGCTCGATTTATTGATTCAAAACATAATATATTATTATTAATTTGGAAGACGGAAATTGAAAAGATATTAAACATAATATATAGGTAATAAACATAATATATAGGTGATGAAATGGAAAAACTGCCCAAAATTGAAACCGATTGTTTCAAGGAAACGACATACAGAGTGAGCAAACTATCCCTTCGGACCTTTTTGCTCATAACGCGCAAAAAATAATAATAATAGTGATAATAATAATAATGTTACCGCGAGATAGGGCTTTCCTCAGCAACTCCACCGTAGATGGTTATTTACTTGTGGAGCGGTTAGAAAGCTGCTAAATTCAGAGACACAAGAAGCAGAAAACTTAGAAGAAGAAAAATAAGGAGATGGCGATAGATGGAAACTTAAAAGAAGCATCTCTCAAACACCTACACTTCCCATCCTATATTCCCACCCCATGCGTCATGCGGCTCTCGCTGCTGACAACAAGCATGTCCAATATCCAACCCGGCGTATGCAGCTGGTCCGGCGGTATATAAAACATCCGAGATTTGGTTCCGCCACGCGGTTTGGCCGTCCGTTGGGCGTATTCAACGGACGACCGAGCTGCGTGTTGGAACGAACCTCCATGGATGCCCGGAATTGGCAGCAATGCCCACCAATATACCAAACACTGCATTGTCAGCGTTGTTTATTTTCTGTCAATTAAAGTTAGATAAAATGTACTCGGAAGAAAATCCCGAAATTCTCGATACCATCCTACAGCAAGCGGCACAAGCGCGAATTTATTACCAGTAAAATCCAGGTCAAGATATGAACACGAATATCAACTTTTTACTGAATGGCGAAATTTGAACAATATCAAAACTGTAAGTGACGATATTCTTCTAGTTTACTTTATCGAAGAAACAAAGTTTATGAAATCTTCCACGTTATGGAGTCGATTCTCAATGCTAAAAAGTTGTTTGGCCATAAAAGAAAATGATGACATCACTAAATATCCAAAAACTATTGCTTTATTGAAGCGACAAGCTGTAGGATATATACCAAAAAAGTCCAGAGTTTTCACAGCAGAACAAGTAACTGTAGAGTTATGATATAAACACCAATCTAGGTTTCTATTAGTTATTTATTAACATTCTCATAAATACATATCGCAAACCAAACGACGAATGGGCTCGCTCTAATAAAGAAAAAGCTGATATATTCGCCATACATCTAACACAGGTATTCAAAACTAATCAAGGAGCTATTGACCAGGAAATTGAGGAATTCATCGACACCCCGTGTGAAATGTCTCCCCCCATAAAAACCTTCTCCCCAGCAGAAGTCAGGAAAGAAATAGGCAAACTAAACAACCACAAGGCACCAGGTTATGACGATTACGGGGCAAATACTGAAACAACTACCTCGAAAGGCCATAATCCTCTTAACAACTATATATAATCGAATATTAAGCCTTGCCTACTTCCCCACAATATGGAAATACGCCGAAATTATCATGATCCATAAGCCAGGCAAACCACCACACGAACTTCAATCTTATCGACCTATTAGCCTACTGCCTATAGTAAGTAAAGTTCTAGAGAGATTAATCCTGAAAATAATGTACGAGGACCACAAATTTCTTACTCTCCTACCCAATCATCAGTTTGGCTTCCGAGAACATCACTCCACCACCCAACAAGTCCATAGGATTATCAATAGGATTGCAATGAGCCTCGAAGAAAAGAAATACTGCAGCGCGGTGTTCCTCGACATTTCCCAGGCATTCGACAAAGTGTGGCACTCTGGATTACTCTTTAAATTAAAAAACATTCTATCTAGCAACTATTATGTTCTACTAAAATCCTACCTAAACGATAGACATTTCTCAGTAAAATACAACGAATGCCAATCTAGTTCCTACCCAACCCAAGCAGGTGTACCCCAGGGGAGCGTCCTTGGACCCCTGCTCTTTCTAATCTATACCTCCGACATACCTGAAGCAGCAAATACTACAATAGCAACCTTCGCAGATGATGTAGCTATACTATCAATAAATCAAAGCCCAAGAATAGCATCCGAAAACCTGCAAGACCACCTAAACTCACTGGATATATGGTACAGAAAATGGAGAACACAGGTCAACCAAACAAAATCTGTTCAAATCACATTTACTACTCGACGGAGCACTTGCCCACCGGTAACAATGAACAACGTACCTATACCAGTTAAAACAGAAACTAAATACCTCGGACTACACTTCGACCAACGACTCACCTGGAATCCTCACATAGAAGCAAAACGCAGACAACTAGATGCCAAATTCCGTCAAATGTACTGGCTCATGGGCCGCAAATCAAAACTGTCTTTATCCAACAAAGTTCTTCTATACAAAACAATGCTAAAACCTATATGGTCTTATGGAATTCAGCTATGGGGTTGTGCAAAACCCACTAGGACAAAAATCATACAAAGATTTCAGTCTAAAATACTTCGAACGATAGTTGACGCCCCCTGGTACGTCAGTAACCAGACACTCCATAATGATCTAAATATTCCATACATCACGGATGAAATCCAGCAATTCGCCACTACTTACAGCCAACGAATAACAAACCACGAAAACCAGCTAGTTGAACAACTGTACGCTAATGGTCCCAATGCGAGAAGACTGCAAAAAACCTGGCCTCTAGATTTACTTCAACAATGAAAACTTAGTCGATAAGGAGAAATATCAATGGATATTCTCCTAGCAAGCGAAACTCTCTTCAACACATTTACTTAATACTCTGTATAGATGTAGATTGTAAATAAACATATTACAAAAAAAAATAAAAAAAAATAAATACATATCTCTTTACATTCATTGACATTCCAACCCTGACTGTCCTCTCTCATTCCCCAGCCTCCTAGATCATAAATCTTACAGATATACATACTACATCCTTCTTATTAATTTATAACTCGCAACTAAACTGAAACAACTTAAAGTTAACAAAAAATAAAGGAAAGTTATTAATTCATAACAAAGTTAAATGATCAGGTAGTTTTCGTTCTCTTCGTGGTCTAGCCATTGGTTCCTATTCTATGGTATCTAGTTCATTCAGGGGTTGCTCTCCGTCTACATTGGGTAATAATTGGAGATGTTTACGGTTTCTTCCTATAATATTATTCTTCTCTGTTTTGACAAAGTATGATCTAGGCTGTTCTACTTCCTCTTCTATCATTCCTTCTCTGCGCATATTGACTATCTAAACTCGATCTCCTTCCTTTAAGGATTCCGTGTCTCTAACTCTATGTCGTTTATTATCATCTTTTTCCTATTTACTTTTATCTGTTTTCATATTTTCTTTTGCTTTTTGATCTGGAAATTCTGGTGTTAATTTATTTTCTTATATCGGTACACGGTCTGTTAGGTTCCTTCCATATATTAATTTTGCAGGAGAAATTCCGAATCGGAGGTTTGAATTGAAGTAAGATCATAACGCTAAATAGGAATCGTTAAAGTTTTTCTTCAAAATACGTTTTAATAATTTGACGGCCGATTCAGCTTGGCCATTGGATTATTGATATTCTGGACTTGAACTTATCCATTTAAATCCATATTTATTTGCAAATTGTAATCCGTTGTCTGATCTAACTATAGTTGGTGGTATTGGTATACCACCACCTATAGTTGGTGAGAAAATATGTTGTTCATGGCTTTGATGATAACTTCACTAGTTATTCTCTTGAGTTCCTTAATTTCAGGATACTTGAAATAATAATCATGGATTACAAGGTAACTATTATTGTCTATAATTGTTTATTTGTGGCATATTCAGATTTTCTTACTTTTTGTTGAGTAGTTTGCCACTGAAAAATATTTAAAAATTTATTGAAAAAATCCCTGCGCCAAACGGATCAGACAGAGGTTGGTTCTTGAACACTTGACTGTTTCAAAAAGTCTCACACCTAAAAATATATAAACTAAAAACTGAAAATGAAAACTAACGTTTCGGAAGACAATCTACTTCCGTTCTCAAAACTTTTTTGGCCGTCAACCATGACAGTTCTTTGTTTATGTACTTCCATAGTCACGTGAGACATTAAATTATATTTATCTTATTTTTACTTACTTCGTCTCTAAGGATTGCCCATCCTAGTTGCACAAAATGACCAATCTACACCCATACATAGGATTTTAAATAATTTAGCAAACCTCTTGTTTTTTTACTTCTTTAGCAGAATCCAAGAAAATCGCATTATTAATACTTCAAATGGAAATTATATGATACATTCACCCTTTTAAATCTTATGTAGATTTTTATTATGCACTTTGTCAAAATAACAAAAAACAAATGAACAGTTTTATTACCTGCGTTCAATTTATTAATAGATTCTTTAAATAAATTTGGTATGTTGTGCTAACTGTTCATAAATGTTTATATTACCATAATATTGAAGACAGATACAAATAACTTAATATAAATTATACTGCAGAGCGGTTCGTGATGCTACACAAGTTATAATTAAATATTGAGATACGACTATCACACGATGAGAAATTCAAGAAATGAAAAGAAACAAATTCTACTGAGATTAGTTTTCTAAAATTTTCTAAATATTCTGAACAGGCAGACGCGGGAAAAACAACAGCCCTAATTTTATTAGAATATTCGAAGGCATTCGACAGTATTAATCATGGAATTTATTTGCTATTTTACTTTATATTATTGGATTTTCTGTTCTGTTAATATTAATAAATCTCAATTTGTAGAAATAAGTATGGGCATTAAGTTATTGAAATATATCGTACGGAGTACCACAAGGATTAATTCTTGACCCACTGCTGTACTGCACATATAAATACATGTAGTAGGATGTCTAAGTAACTGTAGAGTACATTTATATGCGGACAACAGTTAAATATATTGTTCATTTTCTCAAAATGGCTTTAATTAATGACATTATTAATAATAATTTGCAAGAACTAGTAGAAATATTTACACGTCATAACTTATCTATAAATCCGATGAAGTAAACTGTTCTTAAATTTTCCAAACATAAAGCTCAGGTGGAGGCAAATATAAATATTGCAGTAGGTAATACGTATTTAAGCCATTTCCACTACTGTGATATTATATATGGTCCCTGCCTGGATAAAATGGTTATAAATAAAATAAAGAATCCAAAATGCGTACTTAAGATATATTTATGACAGAAAATATGAACATATTTCACATAAATTAAAAAATCCAAAATGGTTAAACATGGGATCTAAACGGACAACATCCATTGTTCACCAACATTGCCAGCGCCGGTGCTGGGGATCGAACCCAGTACACGTTAGACAGTCTGACCTAGCGCGCCCGCCACTGACGCTTAGCCGAGTGAGCTTCCGTGCTACAGTACACCGTAATACAACCCTAAATAAGTGCTTCTCATATATAAATGATAAATCAAATACCGCAGTGATGTTCATGCCTTAAAGTACAAAAATGATTTATATCGTAGAAGCTTCTCATATAATAGATACAGACACACATACACACGCAAAATGTTGGAGTATCTAAATTCAAGCAATAATAATTATAATATAATCAATTCCTTCTATCCTGGCAAATAAAATAATAGTACCCTATATTCAGTTGCTCCAGTTAAATGGGCATATCCTTGATCCCTATGTGTTTTTCGTGGCACTAACCCAATCTTGGATAGCTATCATGAATCCTTCAGTTTCCGGAAACACGTCTCGGTGACAATAGTTGGACGTAGTCCTGTTGATATAATCCAGCCGAGGCCATTAGGATGCCTGTCGTGAAGTTGTTTTTGTATCTACTGATCATATAGGGATCTTAGGGACAGTAGGGTGTAGTTTAAATCAGCTGTAATACCGCACTGTAGAGAGGGGCTGTATCCTTCTTATTTAGGAAACAGTGTTGAAGATCGAAATTGGTGTACGTATGTAGATGATATTTTAACTTGTTTCACAGGAACTAAACGACAACTCAACAATTTTCTAAATTTCATAAACTCACTCCACCCTAAAATTAAATTTATTCTCGAAACTGAAACCGAAAAAACTATTAACTTTCTAGATTTGACTAGTAAAAGACTCAATAAAAAACATGATTTTTCAATTTTTCATAAACCATCCCACACTGACATAACAATACACAACACTTCAGCACATCCTCGACAACGCAAAATAGCAGCATACAACAGCATGATACACAGGCTTTTAACTGTCCCCTTATCGGAAGAAAATTATATCAAAGAACTACAGATAATAAAACAAATTGCATTCAACAATGGTTACAACCCCGAAGTAATAGACAATATCATTGTGAAACATGTTTTCAATAAAGCCATTAAAGAAGTATATCCAACAATAAAAGATCAAAATAACAGTTTCAAAGTTCTCACTTACGTCGGCTACCCAACAGAAAAAACTTCCCCTTAAAAAAAAACGTAATATTAATTTAGCTTTTAAAACTAACGACACAATAGGAAAACATTTAAAAAATGCCAGAGACAAAATTTCATCAGAAAATAAATCAGGCGTCTATAAGTTGACTTATGGTGCTTGTTCTAAGGTATATATTGGACAAACATGAAGAAATTTTGGTAGACGATTATCAGAACACAAACGAAAGGGTCAAAGGGCATGCACAGTGCAGAGGCAACAGGAAAGCTGACAGTCTGGCTAAGAAGGCAGCCAGTCTAAGTATACTTGGACCTGGCCCTTCCAACATACTGCCGACCTCAGCAATAATGCTAATGATTAAAGAAAACACCCACAGAAAATTTAAAAAACTGTGGGATGAAACTCATAGTTGTCAGTTGGCCAGGGATCTGCTTAGATACCCCGACAAGGATACAACGATGATCTACCTGGGAATGTCCAGGAAGAACCTGCGCTTCGCGACAGAAATTCTTACTGGTCATTGCCAGCTGAGGAAGCACCTTTATAACATGAAGTTAAATGACACACCCCTATGAAGAGTTTGTGAACAAGAAGGCGAGACTGTCCAACACGTACTCTGTGAGTGCCCGGCAGTCTCCTCTAGCAAAGAATCCATTTTGGGAGAACGTTGGCCTACTTTGGCCGACTTGAGGGATATTCCCCTAGGCAGCATCACCAACTTTTTCACAAGATTAGGATGGTTGGAGGCCTAGGTGGAATCTTGTATGCCTCGGGAGGATGTACAAGGGGCCCAATGGGGCCTAGGTGCTGCGGTCACTTAAATGTGACTGCCCTCCCACAAACTCCAAACACAAAAGAAGTTACATCAGTAATAAAGCAGACTCAACTGATGCTAACCACCTAATAGAAGTAGGTCACGTGTTCAACGAAGAGTTTAAAATTTTACACACCGAGAAAAAAGGGTTAAAACTCAATTTACTAGAATCTCTAGAAATAAATAAACTAAAGTCGTCTGATATTTTATTAAATGACCAAATTGAAACAAACTCATCTCCCTTACTAAATTTATTTACTTAGACTATTAAAAGTAGATTCAATAAATTACCTAGAAATATATGTACCCTTCCATTTAGTAATTAAAATTATATTGTACTTTTCCGCTTAGCAATTAAGATTAGGATTAGATCGAAATTGTATAAAACCATACAGTTTGTGCATTGTAAAATTAGTATACCAGTACTCAACATCCGAAGAAGCCACTGTGTGGCGAAACAATTGTCATGTTGACAAGAAATAAAGTGAAAATCGATAATTTTCTTCCCAATTATTTATTATTTGTTTGCTTATAGTAATAAAACATATTCTTTATAGGATTTTGCAAACAGCGAAAAAAAACTATCTATGAGAATGAAAAGAAAAACTATATGTAAAAAATATGAAATTTTTGCATTCTTTCAATAACCTGACTTCTAGTTATGCTAGCAAATTAAAATCCTAAAATAAATTTGTCCAATTTCTTAGTTTTTCATTACTTGTTAAATTAAATCTGATAAAAATTGATACAACCCTATTCACGAAAGCAGATGAAGAACCGTTGTCTATTTATAATAATTGTTATCACACTGGTCGGGATGCATGTACCCCTGTTACCTCTCAGAAATCTCCGTTCCTGAAGTGCGGTACCAGAATCTCAATTATACTTCACCGGTGTAGTCACCTCTCCATTCTTGTTTTTGTTTTTGTTCTACTTCCTGCTATTAATGTCCGAAATATATTTACCTACATTTCACTACAAAAGTACCTACTACTTATTCTTGAGTTATCGACAATGACGGGCTACCGAATTGGTAGTATAATTCCTTGCATGAAATGTTTTACAATGAAGAATTATTTATAAAAACCACTTTTAAACAACATAGTTATTAATAGAATTTTCTTGAATGAGCATTTCAAGGTACTGATATAAGGAAGAAAAAATATCACAAAATCCTATGTATTTGGCGCATCTCTGATGGAGTTAGAGGACTTTGTAATAGGTTCAGTATAAGAGCTACTTTCAAAGCTTATAATGTCATCAGATCTTCCTTAACAAAGACCAGTTAATTTTACAATGGTTATATGTTAAAATAAAAACCATTACCAAGTGGATAGGCCACATAGTTATTGGTATTTATTTTTCACCCGATTTCAAACCATTTTTAAAAAGTGGAGATCCTCGTTTAGATCTGCATCGAGTTACTCTATGGCGTGGCTTTGTTTCTATTGCAAGCTACGACCAGTATTTTTGGAGTAACTGGCATCTGATGTCAAAATGATAAAAATGATAAATTGACAGCTTCAAGATGGTTGCCATATTTGCAATTTTTACTTCCCTCGCATACCGAAGGGAAGTATTGTATTCGAGAAAAAATCATCCTCCGAGATTTTTTCGGATTCTGACGTTTCAGAACACGTAGATTACGAAAATATAGGTTTTTCAATTCCGTCAGTCTGTCTGTCTGTCTGTCTGTTTGTTGGTGCATTTACTAAAAAAAACTACTTGACGGAGAGCAGTCAAATTTGGTAGGTAGTTGACGCTACTGTTAGCGAAGAAATGGTAGAAATTTCACTGGAAAATATACAGGGTGGACCGTCTAAACGGAATAAATAGTGAAAAAAAAATTTTTTTGCTCAAATTTAAAATTTCCACGTTTCATGACGCGCTAAACCTATTTCAGAAAAAAAAAATTTGAAAATTTTTTTCACCATTTTTGAAAAAAATTTTACCAAGATGAAAAAAATTTTTTTTTGCTCAAATTTAAAATTTATACGTTTCATGACACGCGTAACCCATTTCAGGAAAAAAAAAATTTTTTCACCAATATTTTTGAAAAATTTTTTACTAAGTAAGTACTAAAATGGAATAATTTTTTTTTCTTTCTTGAAATTTAAAATTTCCACGTTTCATGGCATTCTAAGCCTGATTCAAAAAAAAAAAATAAATTTTTTTTTGCCATTTTTGAAAATTTGTTTACAATTAAAGTAGATGGATTTTTTTTTTATTTCTTCAAATTTCAAATTTCCACGTTTCATATCGTTTTAAATCTATTTAAAAGAAAAATTAGATTTTTGTTTATTGTTCAGATTTAAACTGTCCACGTTTCTGTGGCATTCTAAAACTATTCAAACAAATTTAAAAATGTGTTTGAAACCTTTAAAAAAAAATGAAAACATTTTTAATCTATTTATCACTACTATAGAATAGACGAAAAAATTTTTTTTGCTCAAATTTAAAATTTCCACGTCTCATGACATTCCAAACCAATTTCGGAAAAAAAATTTTGCAACATTTTGTTACCAGTTTGGAAAACAATTTAACACTAGAACAGATGAAAACTTTTTTTTGCTTTAAAAGTTTCACGTTTCACGACTTTCTAAACCTATTTCAGAAAAAAATAATTTTTTTTCACCAAAATTTTTCAAAAAGTTTTTACCACTAAATTTTTTTTTTATTTGCTTAAATTTAAAATGTTCACGTTTCATAGCATTCTAAACCTATTTAAAAAATATATCTGAAAATGTGACAGATGGCAATAATATCTGGCATATGCACCTATTATACTTTTATTGAAAAATGTACAGGGTGGTCATCCCAAGAAATAATTCAGTCATGGTGGACAGTTGTAAAGGTATTTGCGCAAGCCTGCCATATGTGGCACCTGATATTTAGTATTAAACTTTTGCTGTTGGATGAGCAATCTGTATATTTTTTTGACCAAAACTTATCAAGTTTTCTTTGTAATAATAGCAATAACTATATTCCGATTATTATTCTCAATGTCATTTCGTAATTATTAATTTTTTAGAGTGACCGCCATGCACAAATAACGAGGGAAGTTCTGTGTAAATACCTTTACCGATTTTTTCATAACATTTTACAACCTCTCCACTACCCCCACTCTATTATTAAATGTATTGATAAAATGTAATTGAGATATTCACTTGAAATATGGTACACTTATGTATTATAACAACTAGAACTAGATAATATTTTGAGATAAGTCCGTTGAAGAGGTGGGGGATAAATAGAGGTAAATGGAGCAAAATGAGTAAAGTAAACTGGTAAGAGTACAGAAACTTGAAATATGGTAAGGCCTCAATAACATTTTTCAACCTCCCACCCCCCTCCCCACCAACTCCTCTCTGTTATTATACTGGTTGACAAACATAAAACTGAAATACTCACTTGAAATTTGATGCACGTATCATGGCATCTACTTTGAGATGATTCCGTTAATTGCGGGGGGTTGTAAATTGGGAAAAATAGGTAGACCAAACTAATACGAGTATAGAAACTTCATTTTTAACGTATATGGTAGAAACCAAAGCATCAAATTTTTTATGACATCTGCCTCTAATATTATTAAAATTCTATGACCAATTATTTCCACATACTAGAGTGCAAAGATAGTTAAGATGTTGGATGCAGCGGGTTTTTGTTTATGTTTTTTAAATAGGCTTCAAAATAGGATGACGCTTTGCACTGTAATCAAATTTTTTTTTGACGTACACAGTAGTCCCAACTATAATTTTTCCATTGTGGCGTTGTTTTGTAAGGTTTTAGTTTGCCCAAGTGTTCAAGTGTGGGCCACCCTACGAGCGACGTGGTTAGCGTCACTGGTGTAACCTGGCTAGCACAGTAAAGATACGGAGAGCAAAAGGGGCGTGGAGTTCAAAGCTTGGGCGCCATTGATTACTTAGGGTAATCAAAGAAAATTAAAGAGAAAGATAAACAAAAGACAAAAGTTACATATATACAATAGTACTATATTACAAAAATATTATATTACAAAAAAAGAACGAGCTATTACAGCATCAACGATACTGTATGGCAAAATATCAC
Organism: Stenurella melanura; assembly: GCA_963583905.1. Taxonomy (NCBI): domain Eukaryota; kingdom Metazoa; phylum Arthropoda; class Insecta; order Coleoptera; family Cerambycidae; genus Stenurella; species Stenurella melanura. The sequence goes on along the minus strand of OY757311.1, from coordinate 165,886,143 downwards.
ACAGAAATATATACAAAATATTATATTACAGTTTGCCCTATATTACAAATTTGCTTAACAGCAAAATAAATTTGAGGTGTCCGAGAACCAAAAATATATTACAACAGATACGTCTCGTAACGTTCACCTTAACACTAAAATCGTATATTACAACAAAACTAGGAACTTGAGATTCTTTACGAGAGACAAAATAACTATACAAAAGATATGCCTCGTAACCTTATCTCAAAGTTCATAAACTTAACACTCTCGTTACAACAAAAATTGAACCACGACTTACTATATCAACAACAAAAATGCATTACAGTACTACAATAAGATATTAATCATAAGGAATCACGACAAAAGCAACTACGAAACAATACTACGGCGAAGAATTTGCGACAACGAATTCAAGATATTAGCAATTACGAATTAATATATAACAATGGATTTAATTATAACAACGGATTTAAAATGTAATCTAACCAAAAATATAATAGATTTAGCTTGAATCTAATATTTTAAATTTAGACACTTTTAACTCAACGATCATGTGAAAATAATCCCTTTTATTGGTAACAATTAAAAGTACTTATCTTTTATTTTGTTATCCTGATGGAGAGAACTCCTAGATACGGTCCTGTTCTCCGATGACTATGGATATAAATTAACATGTGGCTGTCTTAATCCCATTGTGAGGTTACGAAATCGTAGAAGATTGTCGCCAAGACAAAATGAAGAAAATTTCTTCGCCCAGAATGTTTTCATATATTCCAATTCAAAATGTAGTATAGCAAGGTTGACTTCAAATGAATATTACTGTCTTAGTAGAAAACGTAGTAAGTCTTAAAACTTGAATGTGAATAATCTTGCTCAAAGCAAATAATGCAGCGTGGAAATACTTCGACGTTAACAGCATTAGACGTAATTAAATTTGATTAAGAAGTAATTCTTTATAAGAAAATACTTATCAAAAAAAATTTATAAAAAAAAATCGTTTATGAGAAAATTATAAGAAAACTATGAGAAAATTATAAGAAAAAGTTACGTATATTTATAATTATGTTTATCAGAAAATTATAAGAAAAACCTAAAACAATATTTCAAATGTTGGACGATATTTGCCGGTATAATAATTAAAACCTTACCTCATGTGATTATCACGAGGTTTTTCAAATTCTATTATCCCCTTTACAGGTCAAACGAAATTATAAATACGTCTTATTAGTTCAATGGTTCAACGAGAAAGAGTTTTACCCGGCGTTATTTAGTTGAAATATCATTCCTCGAGCGCTATCTAGTATTCGCTAACGTTAACTCTCACAGATGACGTACGTTCATCATAGTACAGGGAGTAAGGGCACTCTATTAATACTAAAGTTTGTGGGAATAATATTTCCGATAACTTATAATTTTTCTAATAATTATTAACAGTGTAACAAAGGATGCTATCTAGCATTCCGCGTGTTACACCATATCATCTGTTCAGTTTGTCTGTCTTATTTACTTTTGTAATATAGTGCTACAATAATTTTATTTATTTTAGATTAATTATTCAAGAGTACCTAAATGATCAAACAACTTACCTGTGATTAAGGTATTAAAGAAACGTTTACTTATACAAGAAAAATTATATAAAATTATTTCGAACCACTATGTATTTTATAATAATATAACGTCGATGTACATAAGTATTGAATACGTAATATAGGGAGCACAGTTAGAGCAGCTTCTGCCATATTAGCTCAAATACATCGTTTAGCTCTTAGCGGAGGTACAGGCTACAAATTGATGCATGCGCTGCTTGATTGTAATCCTAGGTTATCGGCCGTATGGGATTTGCATATTCTTACATTGCCTTTAACTGATTTTAAAACATGTATAGTATACCATATGCAGGCCTTCTAAGAAACTTATGGAGATGTGCTCCGAGGATGTTTTTATAACAGTTTTAAATATAACATTATATTAATGGAAGTAAGTTAGATTAATGAATGTCTACATCAAGCTTACCTTTTTTTTGCTCGGATAAAATCCCACTTCTTGTCGAAAATTAATCTAGTGCAGTTCAAACTACGGTTAGTAGTAATAATGGACTGTTACTTAATTAACTTTTTAGGCATAAGGATCAGTAGTAGTTATGGGTATTATCGATTTATAGTTGATTCAACAACGTCATTAACGAGCGCTATTAGTCTATTAATAATAACAAAATAGTGCATTGTCCTCGTTTATGTAGGAGATTTTTTAAGGCATAATTTAGTTCAAAGTGTGTCGAGTTCGGTGAAAGACGCATGTTTCGTGGCTCCTACGGGATATCGAGATAAATCCGGATAAAGCGGCAACAAAATGCCGAAATTGTACTGAATTGTAGCGTGAACAATTCTGTATTGATTGATATAAATTAGCGCGAGTATGGCTATTTCATATCATTGATATTTGATTACATTATGTTGGTTGAATAAAGCAACACAAAATAGTGTATATAAACAACGCGAGAAAAGTGTACTGCTTGAGTGTTTGACTGTAAAATAATATACCTGGATTCGTCCCTTCTTGAAGTGGGTGATATAAAATAAGCAACAGCCAGCCAGATGTGTGAATGAAACAGATAAGTTTTTGTTTATGTAGCATTAGCATTGATTTATTTATGTCTTTATCAAATTTTAAACAAGAATTGGAGATCAAAATTGAAAATATACATAACATAATATATGCGTAATAAACATAATATACATATAGGTGATGAAATGGAAAAACTGCCCAAAATTGAAACCGAGTGTTTCAAGGAAATGGCATACAGGGTGAGCAAAGTATCCCTTTGGACCTCTTTTCTCATAACGCGAAAAAAAAATTGTTACCGCGAGATAGGGCCCGTCCCAGCAACTCCACCGTAGATGGATATTTACTTGTGGAGCGATTTACTTGTGGAGCGGTTAATAAACAAAAAAAAGAAAGTGAAAAAAGGGGAAAAATACAAAAACAGTTTGCATACACAAGCATTTAAAAATTCCATAAAGATGATCTTTTGATAGATAACTAGATTAGATAGGAAGATAAGTAATTTAAATTTATAATCCAATAAAAGGCTAACAGCGATTTACTTGTGGAGCGGTTAATAAATAAAAAAAAGAAAGGGAAAAAAGGGGGAAAATACAAAAACAGTTTGCATACACAAGCATTTAAAAATTCCATAAAGATTATCTTTTGATAGATAACTAGATTAGATAGGAAGATAAGTAATTTAAATTTATAATCCAATAAAAGGCTAAACAGATATTCGTATGTTGATTTGGTAGTTAAATATTAATATGCCATCATGCTTAGTTCGGACCTGGATGTAACTTGCTGTTCTTGTATAAAATACCTAATTCCATCCACACGATTTTTCTATTAGAGCGTGTATTAAAAGAGATGACGGATACGTAAGCTTTCATGAATTTGCTAAATTTTTGTAAGGTGTTTAAGCGTAAAATAGCTAGGTGACATTTTTAAAATTCTCCTCAAAGCGTATATTGTATCTGTAACAATGGTACCATACTCTTTTGTTCAAATGACAACAAAACATCGACAAGTGCAGGTATTCAATTGTTACACTGTATTTCTTTAGGTTACGTAGAATTCTTGTAAAAACACTCGAATGCTTCCCTCAATAGTTCACAAATGTTTTAAAACATATTTTCACATCATTTTTAATTCTATAATTTGTTTTTTATCTCTCGTCTATTTATTTTTGTTTAATGTAGGACATCCACCCGTCCTATATTTATTTATTTAAAGCCACTGCTAACTATTAATAATAATAATAATAATAATAAAATCAATTTATTCTGTAAGTTTAGTTTAGAAGAATATGCCAGGTGACAATTTATATACTGGTTTAAAACCTGACCTTGGAATGAAATACTCATCTTTACATATAATTAGTGAAACATCACAAATTGTTAACATTATAGTTGCGCAAACTATACAAAGCAAATTTATGGCAAGTTTAAGAGCATGGCCGCATCGCCGCAGCTCTGAGACCCTCGAAAAATCCCGTACCATGTCCAGAATACTTTAACTCTATATTTTTTGGGGTGGGGATTACCAAAAAATAGATTTTGCGATCACTCAGGAGATGGAACACCCTTAAAATGCAAAAAACACCCCATCAAGGAAGTTTCTCGCATTTATTGATATAATTTTTTTTTTCATTTATATATTAGAGATTTTATTATAAATCGAGTAAAATTACTACATTACATGTACTTAAATGAAAAAAAAGTTATTTTTGGTTAGAAAACTGCTTCAAAATAGCTCAAACCTCCAAACTGCTGAAAACCCCGAAATAAATAGTTTATCAATTTTTTTCAGTTTCTAAGGATTCAGTGAGTAGATAGTAGCTTCTGCAGGTTATTATAAGTGGAACCGTCGATCAATCAGCCAGATATCTACAGCGAGAAGTGTGACAAAAATTAAAAACGATAGCCAACTCCTTTTACAAAAAAGTAAATTAAAGAGTAATTAATAAAGTAATAAATATAAATTTATCTAACAGTGTTTCAAAATAGTTTGTATACATCAGAAAGCCCATTCAGGAAATTCAGCAAGAGCGAGTGAATATGCCAAACGACTTCATTTTTTTAACGTTATGTTATGATTATATTTAAAAAAATTAGTTAGGAAGAACAAAATTTTGACAAGGGATAAAACTTGTATAAAGATAATCTGTGCTTAATGCGAAATGGTGCATTATTCTCTCTGACTTGTGTGATGTTGTTTGTACGAGGACTATCACCAAGCTTGAATTGATAAAAAATTTCTGCAATATCGCTTTGGTGTAGTCCACTAGTGATGTTATGTCGTTACAGAGCTCGTATAAATCTCTGATGGAGGTGTATCTGGAAGAATTTAAGATGAGGCCTAAAAATGTATTCTCTGAAATGGTAGGTTTTTTCAATGTTGTAGCCGGTGGCTCACACTGGGGACCAAAGGTTCAAAACCACCTTAGAGGCCACAATATTCTACGAAATTGACTGAGGATATTTCTGGCGAGATTTCGAAGAGACGTACGAAGCTTGATTTTCAAAATATTTAATTCGGTTTATGGGTATGAGGTTGGGTATATAGGATTGTTAATGTGGGGTTTATGTGTTTAGAGTAAATTCATTTGAGATTTACGAGTTTATAGTTTATTTATTTGGGTTTTTTTGAGTTTTGGGTCTATGAATTTGAAATTTATGGGTTTATTTATTTGGGGATCATGGGTTTAGAGTTCATTTATTTAAGTTTTTTTGGTTTAGGGTTTATCGGTTTATAATCAATGGGTTTATTCTCTTGAGATTTGCGGATTTGGGACCTAAATATCTATTTATTTAGGATTTTTGTGGGTGTAGAGTTCATTTATTTGAGTTTTTGGTTCGAAGTCTCTGGGCTCATGGTCTATTGGTTTATTTATTCAGGTTTAATTGGTTTAGGATCTATATGTTCATCTATTCAGGGTTTTGTCTTGAAGTCTGTCGGTTACTTTGGGTTTGGGATCTAGATCTGAGGGTTTGGGGTTTTTGTTCTGTGATCTATGGGTTTGGGGTTTTATGGATCGGTATCTATTCAGTTTTTATAGGTTTAGGAACCATGGTTTCAGGATTGCTGGGTTATGCGTTCATTAACTTACGTTTTTTATCTCAAAAACTTTAATATTCTTAGGTTTATTGTTATTTTTAAATTTTCAATAACACATTTTGAAAATCAGGCTTCGTAGTCGCTCCAGAAACATCCTCCATGAAGAATTTTTGGGTTTCGTTGAATATTGTGACCTCTGCATGGCTTTGAACCCAACGATCTCTATAGCACCAATGGGCCAGCCTCACAATAACAGTACCTAACAATTTTTTATCATGTCAGCTAAGTCTGACATTCCTGACCGGAAGCGGGTACAGACTTCTGGACATGGAATAGACTGTCTGTACAGTTCTCCCTTGTCGGAATTTTGTGATCCCTTATCAAAATAGGTGTTATCATTTTATTTTCTGTGAATCTACGCGTGAAGACTATAGATATAGATATAAGTCGAAAGCTTTAACCCCCTAGATCACCACTTGTTGCTTCAGATATCTTTTATAAGCTCTAATATATCGTGTAGAGTTAAGAATCTCATGTCCACGGATATGATATTACAAAATTGTAATGGGGCATTCATAGATACATGTCACATTTCTAGATGTCCGTTTACCTAGCATTTTGCACACGTATAAAAATGATAAATCGCCGATGTACACGAAATCTGCACGCGAACCCAAAGTTTAACACACTCCTACATGTGTAGGATTTCGGATATAAAAGCGTGACAAAATTTAAGACAAATGGTTTGACCTTCAGCGTGCTGAACTGGGTTGGTTACAGTTAGTACTCTATTACGACGTACCACGGCGGATTCAATATAAGTTGACTGTTATACTCCTTCGGCGTGCTGAGCTGCGACCTCCTGCGTTACTTGTTATTTATCCGACATCGGGCGCGGTAAAAGGTCCCAACGCATGGTATCGACGCCACTACGAATCACCGCAACGTTGCCAACATTACATTTCCGTCCGCTTCGAAACTATTTACGATACGATTAATACCCATAAAAGATACGGAAACATATATATTATGTAACACTGCCATGATCTGTAATTGAGAGAATAAACCGGTTATTTGTATTTGGAATATTTATTTACTATTCGAACTCTGGAATAACATATCTCTAACACCATTTCAGAAATTACAAATTCCACAACTAAAAATTGTGTCGGAACAAGTAAGTAAGTAAGTAAGTAAGTACTTTATTGATGCTTTCATGCCTTTTGGCACTTACACAGGTCACATGGAGAAATCGTCATTGTAATACATAATATGAATATCACAAACATTAAAGTGGAACTTTAAAATAAAAACTTACAAATTAATTAAAATTAAAATATTACAAATAAAACTTAAAGTAATAGTAATTAAAATCTAAGACAGATCAGAAATATCACAGTCTAGAAATTCAGTGAAATTATAAAAGGCTTTGGAGATTAAAAATTTTTTGATCCTCTGCTTAAAATGCTGTAAAGGCAAGTCTTTAATTTTTTGTGGCAATTTATTAAAAAAATTTATGGCCCAGTAGTTTGGCCCATTTTGGCACCTCTTCAAACGGCAATACTTAACAATTAGATTAGATTTATTTCTCGTGCAATGATTATGTACAGAATCATATGTATCATATAGGACTGAGTTTCTTTTAATGTATAATAAGTTTTCTAAAATATATATAGAAGGAAAAGTTAAAATTTCATGATTTATGAATGAGTTCTTGCAGTCATCTCTATACTTGAGAGCATCCAGAATCCTTATTGCTTTTCTTTGCAGATTGAAAACTCTGTGACAATCTGCAGCATGTCCCCAAGCGAGAACAGCATATGAAATATTCGAATGACAGAGTGCAAAGTAGGCAGTTCTTAGTGTGTCAGCTGAGACACAGTTTGCTAGATTGCGTAAAATAAATATGTTGCTACTTAGTTTTTTTGAGAGATAATTCATATGCTCTTCCCATTTTAGTTTTGGGTCAAGATGAATGCCTAAAAATTTCACACTATTCTGCGGGATAACAGCAGTCTCAACATCTCTCAAAGTAAATATCATGTTCTGAGTTTTCGATTTGTTCAGAAATAGCTCGTTAGAGTTAAACCATTTTTTTGCTTTTGATTGTGCCTCACATGACCTTGCTACAACGTCATTGAGGTTATTAGCTGTTGAACATATTGTTGTGTCATCTGCAAATAGGATATAATTCTCCATGTTTTCACAAAGAGGGAGGTCGTTGATAAATATTAAAAATAGCAGAGGTCCTAATACAGACCCCTGCGGGACTCCCACAGTAAGCTGCCTCTTTGCAGATAGCGCATTACCTACCCTAACCCTCTGATACCTATCATCAAGGTAAGATTTCAATAATTGAATGCTACAATCCCCAAAATTATAGTATTTCAGTTTTTTTATAAGAAGTTCATGTGAGACACAATCAACCTATAATTCTAAACATGTGACTAACCTTAAATCATTGGAAATGGAAAATTACCTACTTAGTGAATTAATTCAACAACTGCAGGATAAAAATAACAAGCTCGAAGAAGTTAATAAGAAGCTAGAAGAGGGAAATAATAAGGCTATCCAGGATGCAGCATTTAAATGTCAAAGTATTCCGGAACAACCAAGCTTTGCCAGTGTGCTTAAAAGTAGGCCAGAAACAGTGCTTGTTGTTAAACCAGTTACGGAACAAGTTAGCAACGAAACAAAAAATGAAATAAAAAGAAAAATTAACCCGGTAAACATTGGAGTTAATGTGTCGAAATTTAGACAAGTGTCAAGAGGCGGGGTAGTGATTGGCTGTGATAATGAGACAGAGAGAAATCTATTACAAAATAAATTAAGAGAACAATTAGGTGAAAATTATGAAATAGATGTTCCTAAGCTAAAGAAGCCGAAATTGAAAGTCGTTAATATTGATAATGAAGACATTGACGAAAGAGACGAGGATATTATTAGAAAGATAAGCAAGCAAAATAATGTCGGTCAAGCAGAAAATTTCCATATGAGGATTATTAAGAAAACTGAAAACAGGTACAAAAAAATATCGTTAATCATAGAAACAGATTCAGAAACGCACAATCTATTATTACAAAAAGGTAAAACTGCTATTGGGTGGTCAAGAGGCAATGTTTACAATCATATAAGTCCTTTAAGATGCTTCAAATGCCAAGGGTTTAACCACTTGGCAAAAGATTGTAAATCAGAAGTAGCATGTTCTAACTGCTCAAACAAACACACATATAAAGAATGTAAATCGCAAATATCTGCTTGTATTAACTGTATTAAAGCCAAAAGCAAAATGAATGTTGATATAGATGTAAATCACTCAGCGCCGGATAAGAACTGTCCATGTTATGAAAGAATGCTGAAAAATCAGAACAAGAAAATTGGGTATTACTATAATGAATAGCAATTACCGAAGGTATCAAAACGGCAGTGTGAATATACGAGTAGAAATTTCAAAATAGGTCACGTAAACATTAGATCCATTAGACACAAATTTGTTGAACTCAAAGAACTGGCGTTGAAAGAAGATTTTGATGTATTAGCTGTCAGCGAGACCTGGCTGAATCCTGAATTTATAAATAACATGTTTGTAATTAATGCATACGATACATTTAGAAGTGACAGAACACACAACAGAGGCGGCGGTCTAATGATTTTCTCCAAGACGATTCTAAGATGTAGAATAATGCAACATGAGGTAACCGATAATGGCCTCGAACAACTGTGGATAAAATTTACTAACAAAAAAAAAAATTTTGCTCTAGGAGCATTTTATAGGCCAAACAAACAAATATCATTATTAAATTTGGAAGAAACTCTTTCAGAGTATTGTTCAAAATTTGATCACGTTATCTGTCTAGGGGATTTCAATGAAAACCTGTTGGTAAATAATAAGCAAACAGATGAATTTCTTACAACTTTTAATGCATATGGTATGAGGCAAATAATAAAAGTACCAACACGCATAACGGTTGACACAGAATCATTACTGGATGTTATATGTATAAGCGATAACATAGAGGAAATTGAATCTGGATCCATAGATACATCTCACCTTTCTGATCACAATTTAGTATATGCTCTCCTTCAACTTGAAATAAATGAAAATAATGTGCCGAAATACTGTAGGAATTTTAAAAACATAGACATGAGTAAATTCTGTGAAGACGCGAGAAAAATGAATTGGACTCAAGTGTACCTTATTGAGGATATCGATGAAAAACTAAAATATTTCAACTCTTGTCTTTTATCTCTTATTGACTTCTATGCACCTAAAACTCCTATTAATAGTAGAAAACATAAAGCACCTTGGATGACCTTTAACTTAAAGGCTATGCTGAAAACTAAAAACAAAGCACATAAAAAGTATGAAAAAACAAGATCTGAAAATGATAGACAATATTACTGCCAACTTAGAAATTATGTAAATAGAGCGGTTAAAATGGAGAAGATAAAGTACTATGAATATAACCTAAAAGCCAACATGTCTAATTCCAAGAAGTTCTGGAATAATATGAGAAAATGGGGTTTTATGAATAATACACAAAATAATGTAGCTACGGCAGAAGACTATGATCCAAATCAAGTGAATAATTATTTCTTAACCTGTGCCAATGATATAAGTAGTGATGATCAGTTACCATTAACGTTCTATAATAACTTTATTGCTCAAAGAGAAAATATAAATCTAATGCCAGTAGATCCTAATGATATGGAAAAAATAATATTATCTATCAAATCAAATGCCCCTGGATTAGACGGCATCACAATTCACATGATTCAACTATGCCTACCTTACTGTAGGGATGTACTATGTCATATCATAAATAGTTCACTTTTTACTGGAAAAGTACCAAGTACATGGAAGGAAGCAAAAATAATTCCACTACGTAAAAAGGATGACTCGCTAGAAGTAAAAGATTTACGACCAATCAGTATTCTACCACCTGGGTCAAAAATATTGGAAAAGGCAGTACATTCACAAGTCACTCAATACTTAGAAAAGCATCACATACTCCTTAATATCCAGTCAGGTTTTCGAAGGAGCTATAGCACAACAACTGCTTTATTAAAAATAAATGATGATATAATTAGAGCAATGGATAATCATTTAATAACGATAGTTGTGCTATTGGACATGTCAAAAGCTTTCGACAGTATCAATCATGATCTGCTATTATCTAAACTTTATTATTATGGCTTACAGGAGAACATGTGGTTCTGGTTTAAGAACTATTTACTTGAACGGAAACAGTGTGTTGAATTAAGAGGACAAAACAATATGGTTCTCTCAGAAAGCTCTTACATAACCTCCGGGGTTCCACAGGGGTCCATTCTAGGGCCTCTGCTGTTTAATATCTTCATGGTTGACTTAATTAAAGTTGTTATGCACTGCACCATTCATTATTACGCCGATGATGTACAAGTCATGTTTAGTTTTCCACAAAATGAAAAAGATACAGCTCTGCAGAAAATAAATGAAGACTTAAATAATATCTATAACTGGACTAATAATAATGGACTAAAAATAAATGTTAATAAGACAGATGCTATAATTTTCGCTAGAGATAAATATAAAAATGTGTTGAGTGATAGTGAATTTTCATTAAAAATGAATGGCAAGGATATAACTTTCAGTGACAACGTTAGGAACTTGGGTTTAACAATGGACAACAGACTAAATTATACCAAACACGTATCTAATCTGTGCCGTACAGCATATTCTAAGTTAAAAAGTATCTATCAATTAAGAGACTACTTATCTAAAGACGCCAGAGTAAAACTTTGTGATTCACTTGTCCTATCTAAATTAAACTATTGTGATGCAGTATACGGTCCCTGTTTAACGGTTGAAAACTCTAAAAGACTACAAAAAGTACAAAATTCGTGTGTGAGATATGCTTTACGTGTACCCTACAGAGAACACATAAGTCCCCATATTAAAGAATTGAACTGGCTTAACATGAAAGAAAGACGATGGGTTCATCTATGTTGCTTGGTACACAATGTAATTTTATCAAAACAACCCGATTATCTAAACGAAAAAATAGAAAGAAGATCAGATGCACACTCAATACCAATTAGGAATTGTGAAATATCCCTTAGTGTGCCCATTCATAATTCAGAACACTTTAAGAAAAGTTTTACCTATCAAGCTGCAAAAATGTATAACCGGCTACCTGATAACCTCAAGGAACTTACCCCAAATAGCTTTAAAATAAATTTAGTTAAACTTATTAAGACTGAAACTTTTATAATTTAGATATTAATTGTTACTGTTTTTGTTTCTTGTCATGTATTCATTAGTTATTTTATTTTATTGATTTTATCTATACTTCTATTTATATATTGTATAAATGTACACTAAGATCAGGTTTTAAACCAACTTTAGTTGTCACCTGATCTAATTTGTGAATATTTTATTTGCAAATAAATGGATTTATTATTATATGTGATGGTTAGAAGTAAGTTTTTCTTTTTGTTTCTTTGTTTGGTGGCGTGGAAGAACGTTGATACGAACGTCACCTTTTGTGTAGAATATTGTATCTATGTGTACACTTATATTTAACACAATAAATATTTTTCTATTCTATTTTCTATTCTAAAAAAAAATGCTTTACTTAAATCACAGAAAGTTATTGATGTGTAATTGAGATTTTCAAAGCCTTCCAATATTTTTGTAGATAGTTCTAATATTCCCGAAACAGTGTTGCGGTTTTTTCGAAATCCGAACTGGCTACTTGTGAATAAGTTGTTACTCTCAAAATAGTGTGCCACTCTGTTTGCAATACATTTTTCTAGTATTTTTGATATTATTGGCAATAAGGAGATTGGTCTATAATTTGACACTTCCTTAGTATCACCTTTCTTAAAAATGGGTATGACTAATGCCTGCTTTAAGATGGAGGGGAACTTGCTTTCTTTAATGCATAAATTTATTAACTTAGTCGGGGGTATTATTATTAAATTTTTAATAGATTTTATGATCTCAACATTGAACCCATAGATATCCCGACTGTGTTTATTTTTTAAAGAATTAATTATATCACGTACTTCTATATAGGTAACCTCACTGAAGCAGAATTTTTCACCAGGAACAGATATACTTTCTGCTTTAGTCAGGGGAGCTGTATCTGTATGTTCTATGTCTTTGTGTAAATTGTGAGCAATGCTAACAAAGAAGTTGTTATAGGTATCTGGTGTAGTGATACCAGCTTCCACACTTTTTGAAGGGATACCTCTGTGGTTATTAATAATGTTCCACATACATTTAGTAGAATTTTTTGATTGTTTAATATAATTATCGTTTGCATTTTTTTTGGCAGTAGCAATAGCCACCTTGTAATTTTGTTTTAAAATGTTCTTTTCTCTAAGTATTTCCTGTGTTGGATATCGTTTATATAAATCACTTAGGAAGTGAAGCTGTTCTCGCATGTTTTTTAGTGTGTCATTGAACCAATTTACACTATTTGTCCGATTTTTTTTGACTATATATGTTTTTTCAGGAAAAGCTTGATGGTATGCATTTTGCAGATGTTCTATAAAAATGCGGAATTTATTATCGCTGTCTAAATTTGTATCCTGAATAAATTCCCAGGATATATTCTCCACTGAATTGAAAAATATTTGCTTTCCATGCCTCGTTATAGGTCTACACGTTCTTTTATCTAGTTTGGTATTATTTGTTGAGTTTGCCGTTACCTCAAATTGTACAAATTGCCCTTGATGATCTGATAGATTGGTTTCAAAAGTGTTTGCGCGACAAGAATCAAGGTTAAAGTTTAAAAATATATTGTCTATGCAATTATCTTTCCTAGTTTTACTTAAAATTGTTTGTTCAAGTCCAAATGTTTTTAGCATATCACATAATAATAAATTTTGTTTTTCGTTTGTACCAAAATGAACATTGAAGTCCCCTGCTAACACAATATTTTTTTCGGACCCTACTTTTTTGAGAACCTCTTCAAGAACGTTTAAAAAGGTGTCAAAATTGCCTGTTGGTGAACGATATACTGATAATACATAGATATTATAACGTTTTATATATGTACCACAGAGTTCGGCATGTTTTTCAATGCTAGAGTTGTTTATATAATTTAATGGGTTTATTTCAAGCAGGGGATCAGTCAAAATGGCTGTTCCTCCACCTTTATTTCTTAGCCTACAAAAGGATGACACAACAGTATAATCATTCATATGTAATAAATTTATTTCAGTGTCTTTAAGAAAGTGTTCCGAGACACAACATACGTTAAAAGGTTTATCAGAAAAGAAAGCTTCGAATTCATTAATTTTGTTCCTAATTGATTGCACGTTAATTTGAAATACCTTGAAATTTTCTGTTTTCTTTCTTGAAAAGTTTGTTCTGTTTTCATTATCATTACTAGTAACTGTCAATTCTTGTTGTTCTTCATTTGATTGTCCCGAAAATTTTCATTGTTTAATCTCCGGCGTGGAGTATACTCATCCACAATTATGCCTTCCGGCCAGAAATCTAACGATATGATTTGTCTCTTCATTTGTAACGGTACTCCAAGCTTAAAAGATAATACCTTTGGGTTAGGTCTTTTTGTTATGACCTCGCATACATATTTGCTTTCATGCTCTTTATCCAAACAGTTAATTATATCTTGAGGGGCCACCTCAGGGCTAAAAGTATCATTCCAACACCCTGTTATGGTATAATACCGCACGGCTTCCGACGAATCAGAAGCTGCTAATGGTTCGGTTGCTATGGTTACGTCGAACAAAAGGTAGATTCGCATTTGACGTTTTGAACAGTTTTAAAACTTTTTTGTATAATTGCTAAAATCTTACTTGTTAGAGAGAGTATAGTCTACAACACGTTTGGAATGATATATTCCACACTCGCGAACCGTAGTGCTCGCCTTCCATTCGGCCTACAAACTTTTTGCTCGTGTGGAATATGGGCAATTCCATAACTTGTTATAGAATATACTATTCTAAACCAGCTACCCAAGCAAAACTTTACATAATTTGACGCTTGGGCAGGTCCATTTTGAAGAACGTTACAAAAATGTACATTAGTAAAACATTTTGTTTAAAAACAATGTGCTTCTTTCTCAAGCCAATACTAATTTACTAGGCAAATTTTAAAACCTAGTACTTTTCTTTTTTAAATTATCGTATCTCTAGCAGATTTCGAGAAAATTTCATGTGAAAAAACTTAATCAATGAACTAATGTTATACGCATTGCACTTATTAGATAAAACAACTTGGTTTTATTAACGATTTATTATTATTATTTCCCATTTTCTTAGCAAGCAAATTAAATATTCTTTTATATATCTATCTGAGTAAACAAATATATTAATAATTTCTTTTAGTACCAGTTTTGTCGATTACATAGTTTTGTAGTAAAGAAGCTGCGATATAAAGATATAATCAAAAAGCAATATTAGTTAATATTTTTATGTTTGTTATTTTAACGTACCTGTTTTATGAGTGAAAATCGAATACATTCTAACATAAAACGTTCAATTTAGTAAAAAAGCTGACGTTTAAACATATAAAATTCAGTATTACCTCTAAATTAAATTAAAATAAAATAGTTTAGACATATTTATCAGTCGTAAAGTCAGGAGATATAATCTTTAAAAGAAGCATGTGGGATCAAACATGATTGTTGGATGTTTGAGTTTGCATATATGCGCTAAGATCTAATAATTGGACCGTAAAGTTACCAGCGTGGGATTTATTTCGTTACATATTTGCTATTTTAATCCACATTTTTGTAATGTTACAATTTTCCAAATAAAGGAAGATATGTATATCGCTCAAGGTTTTCTAAATGTTGACAAGTTTAAATTAATTTGTTTTTTATCCTTTCTTCTAGAATTTCTTTAAAAAATTATACAAAATAAATATTTTAAAAAAGAGAGGCAGAGCAAGACAACTGTTCAACAGTGTTATTTATTTATTTATTTATCATACACTGCTCAACAGGTATTACCCATTTACACAGCAGGACGAATACACAAAAGAATTTACAGTATTTAAAATATACATTAGAAAAATAAAAAATAAACCTATATAAAAGCAGAATCCAAAGAAAAACAAAGAGTCAGTGGCTAATTTTAGGGAATTAACAGTGCAGCTAAAAATATCAAATTTGTCAAAATGTTGGTTGTAATTATAACACATTGAGAATATTAGAGCGCGGGGTGGGAAGATAAAAAGTTTGCATTATCCGAGTATTTAATGAGACATAGAACTGTAATTTATTTAATAATTCTAGGCAATCGACCTTGTTATGTATTAGATTATGTAAAAATATTGAAGAATAGCAAATCCGTCTGTTTTCAAGAGTGTCTATAGAGAATCTATTCAAAAGTTCTAGGTGTAGAACACCAATTGATGGGTATACTCCATCACACTTGAACCACAATAATTTTACAAATCGCCTTTGTACTTTTTTTAGGCTATTAACATGAGTAACGTAATGAGGGTTCCAGATGAGTGACGAGTATTCAAGTTTAGACCGGACAAAAGCAAAGTAAAGTACTTTTAGAGTATCAGTATTGGTAAACTCTCTGCTTGATCTGAATAAGTATCCCAAAATCTTAAATGATTTCTGAACTTATGTTATTTATGTGTGGTACAAAGGAAAGTTCTTTATCAGATATTACTCCACAATTCTTGAAGGCCACGGGTCTTTAGAGTTCCACATTGTCTATGCTATAATTAAACGTAGTGGGTATGAGTTTTGTTGTGTAGGAGATAACGTTGCATTTTGACACATTTAAGTTTAACTTATTTCGAACACACCAATTAGGAGAGGCTGTTTTGTAATAGATTGCAGTCCGCTATGGAACTAATAGTCCTAAAAAGTTTGGGATCATCTGCGTAGAGGAAACAGTCAGCTTGAGTAACTTCCACAATATCATTTATAAAGATATTAGAAAGCAACGGTCCCAGAATTGATCCTTGTGGAACATATGTCGTTGCCAGGTACTCGACAGACCGAAACCCACTATAAGCGACATATTATTTTCTACCTAAGAAATAGTATTGAAAAAATACGAGATTGTGGTCAAAGGTGTCGAACGCCTTAGAAACATCTGTGTATATCACGTCCATTTGCAAGCGTTGATCAATGGCCTCAGAGATAAATTGAGTTGTGGATATTAGATTAGAGGGGGTAGAGAGCCATTTAACACAACCGTGCCTGTAAATTGATAGCTGATTTTTAATGCTGGGATATATGGTGTCATGCAATAAAATTTCAAAACCCTTGCATATTATCGATATAGGCCTGAAATTGGCAATATTGTTTTTATCCTTTCTTGTAGACTGGACATACATTTGAATATTTCCAGATGTCTGAAAGCTGGCCATTGCGAATACATAAGTTAAAAAATATGGAAAGATATGAAAAAACAGCGGCACAATCTTTAATCAAAAAGGATGGGATATCATCCGGCCCAGCTGTTAATTTAGATTTTAGTTTTTTAAAGCGCTAAATACTTCGTTTTCACTGAAGCATTTGATAGCGATGGTTGAGGTGTTTGCTACTTCGTCCTATATCGACTCGAAATTGTGCGTAGGTGGCAGGAAGGACTTACTAAAGAAATCTGTGAATGAGTTTATGTCAAATGGATTATCAAAATGTTGATCGTTTAAGAACATATGAGTGGAAATATTAGTAAATTTCTTTTTACTTTTAATATGAGACCAAAATTTCTGTGGTTCCGCTACAGTATTATTTTCAATGTTACAAACGTAATTTGTGTAGGCTATATCAATATCAACCTTAATTTTAGCCCTTAGCCACTTAAATTCTGTATATTCCACAATGTCATTATGTTGCTTATAGTTATGCCCCATTTGCTTTAAATTTTATATTTTCTATTATAACCCCATTAAACCATGGAGGACTTTTCCTTTTATATGAAGAGTTGAACTTATTGAATATTGCGTAAAGCCTATCATAGAAGGCCTTAGATGCAGGATAGATGTGAGTAAAATAATTGACAATAGTCCAGTATTCATGTTATGTGGCCGTCCCCAAAGCTTTTGGTTTCCAGATGTATGAATTTTAAAAAATGTACTACTTTAGTACATTCTTTAAATACAAGCTTTTTTAAGTATTTTTTTAAATAATTTTATTCTTTAGTCTTTACTTATTGTACAGACGAAACACTTTCATTTGATATCTATGTCAAGGGGGTTGTGGGTGATATTTGCCAGAGAAATATAGGATGTTAATTTGGACATCAAAATGTAGGCATGTGTAAAAATTGAGCTTAGAAGCAATGAATGCAATTCAAAATCCCTAGCCCTTGGCTTATTACATTGGCTTACATTTTAAGAGAAATAGTCAACGTAAGGCTGTTTTAATATCTATAAAGAGCAATATATGAGAATAGATTCACATATTGGTTTATACTACATTGCTGTTTCCTAGGACGTAGGATTGGGGACGACACTGGCGATGATTAATCAAACACCTTCATATCTTTCAAAGATAAATAATAATGACTTTATTTGAATATTGCTAAAAGACAAGTTCCATTTTGGAAATTAACCACTGTTAATTACTTTCATGTAAAATGAGAACTATTTATCAACATCTGTCTTCTTACTCTGATTCTCGGCTCAATTGCCAATCAATCATTCCATTTGGTACAACAAAACGGACAACGTCCATTAGTTAATCGAATATCCTTATATTCTTGGCACTAAGTAACGCTATATCGTTCGGTAGCCGAGGCGCTGTTATCACCACCAATCATTCAACTCTTATCACGATAGACCGTCAGATTGTTACACTGGCTTCACTTGTAGCAATATCCGTAACTAAAGACTGTAATGATGTTACTGCGGTGTAATGTTTACGTGATACTAGTTAAGCAGCAGGTGGTGTTTCCGATGCCTGCCTTCATACAGAAATGGCAATAATAATAATAAATAACGTATCTATCTCATTATAGAAGCTGATGATATACACACTGAGAAAATGCAACTATATCTGGCGAATTATTTTACATAACACTGCCTAGATCGCAGTACATGTTAATTTACCTCTAGACTCTTAAATGCGATTTTCACTCCTGTAAATTTTTTATTACCTAAGATATTACACGTTTTTTTATCAACATTGAGAGCATCAATATGTCGTGTGCCCGGCGTCCGCCTGCCTAACAATATACGTTTAATAGTGAATTATTTATTATTTGTTTGCTTATAGTAATGAAACATATTCTTTATAGGATTTTGCAAACAGCGGAAAGAAAAACTATATATGAGAACTAAAAGAAAAACTATATGTAAAAATATTAATGAAAAAAATCTTTGCATTCTTTCGATAACCTGACTTCTGGTTATGCTAACAAGTTAAAATTCTGCAATAAATTTGTCCAATTTCTTATTTGACATTCTCATTATAACACTAGCATCCAACATACTCCCCTACGGCTAAGCAGATTAAACTAGTATCTACATGACCCCCTACGGTATGTAAATTCAGTTAAAAATGAGAACAAAGGCCTGAAATTAATTTATTTACCTACCTTATCTTTAAAAAAATTGTTTCATTCTAATGGACTACATTTTCATAAAATCTCTCATTCAGTTTCTTGGAAACGTTTTTCGCCTTTATTCTAAGCTCATCAGAAAGGCACAAAGCCACTCATAACAATGTTCCATGCAAGACTAAGGCCATATCCGTGAATAAGTATTAATTTCAGGCCATTGTTCTCATAGTACAGCAACTTCATAATATCAGTGTTGCTGAATCCTTTACAGTTTCTTATTATAAAACCCAAACTTTTTAAAGCTGATGCGATGGTGAAAGTAATAAACTCCTTAAAATTAAGGCACTTATCAAAAATAACTCCAAGATCCTTTACTGCATCAGGTCTCTGCAATATTTGACCATTTATATGATAGTTATAATAGATGGGATGACGCATTTTAGAAAAGGTGTTACACTTTGATATGTTAAGAGGCAAGCAATTTGATAGGCACCATTCATTAACGATATTTAGGTTATTCTCGTCATTTTCGTTTTCTATTACGCAATATATTTTCAAATCATCAGCATATAAGAGGCTCTCTACATTGAGATTAGCTACAATATTTATGAAAAAAACAAACATAGGTGGGCCCAGTACAGAGCCCTGCGGAACACTGGAAGTGGCCAGAACGTCAAACGACCTGTGACCACGGTATTCCACATACTGACGCCCGTTCTTTAGATATGAAGAGAAGAAATCTAATTGCATCACTGACAACCCAAACTTACTCAATTTTTCTAATAGAATACCGTGATCCAGGCGGTCGAACGCCTTGGAGAAATCCGTATAAACGACATCAATTTGTGCGTTCGCGTCCAGTTGCTTGGAAATGTATTGAGTGATACATGCAAGGTTAGTCTCAATGGATCTACCGGGAACAAAGCCATGTTGGTTAGATATAATTTGGCCATGTGTGTGATTAGATAATGACGTATGCAAAGTGATCTCGAAAACTTTAGCAAAATTGCAGATAATTGTAATGGGCCTATAATTTTCAGCTTTTTAAAAACGGGACATAAGCGAGAATATTTCCATACATCGGGAAATGTACATGTTTTTAGTGACAAATTAAATATTGTTGTGACAGGACCAGCAAAGATGGCAGCGCAGTCCTTGACAATAAAAGCAGGGATGTCATCTGGCCCTTTAGTAAACTTAGGTCTGATTTTCTTCAACGATTTAAGTACTTCTATCTCAGAGAAGGACGTTAATGGTAAATTTGTACTATTATTACTGTTGTCTTCGTGAAAATGATATTTTTCTTCGTCGTCGTTAGGTTTTAAGTACGCAGTTTGAAAAAAATTCGCAAAAGCGTTGACAATATCCTGGGGATTTGTGCATTGAATATCATTATAAGTAATATTATCAGGGATGGAACTGCCTCCTCTTTTACCGTTAATGTAAGACCAGAATTTTTGGGGATCATTTTTTATGGTTTCTTGTATCTTTAGTAGATAACTTTCATGCAACTGTCTCAAATCATCTTTTATCTTTTTCCTTATGTCACTAAACTGTCAATAAATATCGTCAATCTTTGTTTGTTTGTATTTTTTCCAGAGACTGCTTTTTTTCTTTATGTCACGTATGATGTTGTTCGTTTATCAAACTTATGGTACTAATTACCCATATCTTCACCACCGGTTAATTATAGAGCGTGATATAATCACATCTTAAAGTATCATACCTAAGTGTATCACTTCGCTTTAAATAGCTACGTAGTAATAATGACCATCTAAGAAAAAATCTATATTTTTTGGGAATATCAACTCACCCCCGTGTCTCCAAAAGCATTTTTGGGCACCTGTTTATATCAATTTTTGTCTTAATATTATCTAAAACATAACACCCTAATATTTTAACGTATTTAAATTACACCCTGTATATTTTCTTTTTGAGGATTAAGTGAGAAATATTTTCAAGTCTGGAAATAAATTATTTTATTTATTAATTTTCAAGTTGTTTCAGACGATTTTATTGCTACAATGAATTTTATTTTAACCGATACACCTCATTGTCAATTTGTGTAGATATCATCACCGTAAAATTCTCAGCTTATGCTGGAATAGTGTAAAGAAGCAATTGAAGTGGGAGTTCTTAAATTCCTTCAGGTGTTTTGATGTTTCACAGTACAGAAAAATCCAAAATCATAATCTGCCACTCAAGATTCTTTCGGAAGTGTGTTAAAAGCCGTCACGGTTTCTTAGTTTTCATTCACACAAATCTTAAAATGTACAATGAGGTGGTAAAATGTAACAATGCAGCTTAGTGACAGTTCGAAATTTCATTCACTGGTTGGTTCCCTGCGGAATAAATTGCGACAAACCTTCATGAACAGGGTCGAATTATCATAGAAACAATTTTAGATGCTACAGTCTGCTTTTCTGACTAGACACATTTACACATTTAAACTACAAAAGTCACTCAAAACTATTTGCGATAAATTTCATTTGTCATATTTTAATGTTTATCTATAAAGCATGATTTAAATTTAAACTCTACATCTAAATTAATGTTATTTAGTAATAACAATAAGGTTGATGTTGTATTACGTATGGTAAACAATAAGTTAATTAATAATATTAGTGGTATCTAAGTTATAACTTCCGAACTCACGGCTTTGGAGGTGTTTACCAGATATAAACACGTAGCATCTTTTTCATTTTAAATGATATTTTGGTTATTTATTCAATGCGCCGAGAACAAAGAAAGGGTAATAAAAACCTGTGTTTACTATTTATTTAGAATAATTAACATACTTGACGAATCATTATGAAATTCAACAAGGTTCTGCTCTAGTAATAGATAATTTTGAAATAGCAACTGGATCCGTTAATGTTTGCGACCTGTAGAGTGTTTCCTTACGTACAGATCAACTGAGACATATGGCGACTTTCAGTATCAGTTTTAAAGTACCTAATGAAAAGTTCAAATCAGTCCAATGATGGTATTATTTTTATAATGAATTCTTCCTTTTTCAAAAAAGTATGGTTAAAATCGATTACTTGCAAAAGTAACCAATTAAAATTGACGAAACTAAGCGCTGATAGAGCACACACACAGCGGGTTATGCAATAGTACATAATGCATGTTGTTGCTTTATTTTTTTCAAAAGAACATTTCACTCTCTTATATACATCAGCTCCGATTCCGGATGAAGTATAAAACCTAACGTGTATGGTAGCTTCACCAACTACTTGACAACTTGACCGCTTCCATGGAACGCTGATCAGAAATTTAATCAAATTTTAATATGTATAATAATTGCGTCATATAGATTACACTCCCTAAATAATATCACAGTGGATTGGTTTCGGTAATGTAATCGCGATGATTAATAATAATCACTCGGTGTGTCATGTGTGGCGATTCTTTATCAGGGACAGTCCAACAGTTCGAACTAGAACTTCGAGATATCTACACATATTTATCTCATAGACTTGCGGCTGGCGGTCACACATTTAGACATTTGGGTGTTCCGATCATATCGGAAATGCTAAGTATTCAGGTTAGAGAATAGTCTAAATAGACAATAAATAAACAAGTGCCGGAAAATATAAATATAATATACTGTATTTAGGTAGGTAGTATTAATAGCGGATTGTGTGAGTCGGAAAAAATTGTCTGATGCAACTAAAGTAATCCCCCCCCCCGTTTTCGAGTATACTGAACACCGTGAGCGGTGGCAGACTTTTTCGTTGGGGTGACCCACCCCCGCAAACGGCCATAAACCACCCCCAATCGGGATTTAACGCGTATTAATAATGTTTCACGGAATCTAACTTATTGATCTCCCGTTTTGGAGCAACCCAATCATCTCGAGAACTCTGGGACGCGTGCCTGACACCCGCCAACCCCCTCGGCGGCCAATAACCACCCTCGAAAAGTGTGAGAGAGCGCTCTTCGCATACCATGAGCAAAAATAGTTTTCCCCCATGAAAATCGTGACCCGCCCACCCCCTCAAAAAAAGCCAGCGTAGTTGACCTCTCGTTGCTATGTGATCCGTCTGACAGTATTAAGCCATCTGTCCATGTTGCCCGTTAGGAATACGACTACAATAAACCATTCCAGACCTACATCTTGAAAGCATCAGTAGCCTTTTCTGCATCGGTTCCAATCCATCTCGGAAGCGTCAAGCAAAACATAGACAGAGTGCAGGGCGTTAGCAAGTATGATCTTTGAACATAGATCGTAATATCACAGTTATGCTAAATTTAGCCACAATGCAACAATTTATAATATGTGTTATACAGGGCGTAATTAGTTTCATGCCATTAAAAAAAACTGGTAATAGGGACCGACTAGGCAAACAAAAAGCCTATATGACTTTTTTCTCTAGGGGCACTTTGAAAAAAAAACTGACCTAGATTTAAAATTTGAATGTTACGGTAGGAAACATTTGAGAACCACTGTTTTTCAGGGTCAGTGGATGTTATAGTTCCAAATATTAGAAATAATAAAAAACTGTAATACCCGACTTGTGTTCACGACGGAAGAACTGCGGCACTTTGATGCGATTACTTGTACCGAACTTTTTATACCATTAATTATGAAAATGTAAATAATTCCTTCTCGTTCGGCACAACTCAAGCATAGCATGGCCGCAGGGATTTAAATAGGATTTGTTTACATGTGTTTTTTAATCTGGAACAAAGTTATTGTAGCTTTTATTGTCGTTTATAAGAATTTATAAAATTTAAAAGTGGTTTATTAACATTTGTAACAAACATTGTGTTAAAAGCTTAAAAAATTAGTAATTATTTTATGAAATTGGAAAACGAACAGTTAGACGTCCGAGATACGATAACAGAAAATAGTTTTGTATTTTAAGTTAGGAAAATATCTGATTTTTTTAACGAATTGAGCGCATAATTTTTTCCAATCAGGTATCGAAATCGAGTCTTTGGTCTCTATAAAAATCAATGTATACAATAATAAATAGATCAAAACAAGACAGCGAATACTACTAATAATAATAATCATACCTTTAATGCACAGTAGGTAACACCCAATAACTGAACAATTCTTTTGAATTTTTCACAAAAATTGTTCGAAATGACCTCCATCTCCACGTATACACATTTCGGCACGTCGAACTAAGAACATACGTACTCCGTTCAACACATTTGGTAAATTAGGATCATTTTTTATGTTTTCTATGCACATTAAAATACGCTGTTGCAATTGTTCTAAAGTGTCAATTGGATCACGGCAAACCATAGATTTAAAATGCCCCCAAAAATAAAAGTCCATCGGATTTAAGTCGGGCGATCTAGCAGACCATGGTACTGGTCCGCCACGTCCAATCCATCGTCGAGGAAACTTTCTGTTCAAAAAATCACGAACAGCCAGACTAAAATGGACTGGCGCGCCATCGTGCAAATTCCACATTCTTCTGCGCGTAGCCAAGGGTACATCTTCCAGCAAATTTGGCAATGTTTGTTGCAAAAAATTTATGTATACATCACCATTTAATCTAGCGAGTAATTGCATAGGTCCAATTATTTCATTACCGCAAATTCCTGCCCACAAATTAACACTGAACCGTCGTTGAAAATGCGCTCTTCTTATTACACGTGGATTTTTGTCTGCCCAATAGTGCATATTTTTGAAATTAAACACTCCATTTCTGGTAAAACTCGACTCATCGGAGAAACACAGAACGTTTAAGAAATCCTCATTTGCCGTGTGTTTTCTTAAAATCCACCTACAAAATTGCAATCGCTCTGAAAAATCTTGAGGTTCTAGTGCTTGGACACGTTGATAGTGATAGGGATGTAAGTTCATATGTCCTCCATACCACAAAATGGGATACTCCCACACGTTTCGCGATATCGCGAGTACTTAAAATTGGATCCTCTTCTACAAGTTCCAAAATTTGAACCTCTGCGTCAATTACCCTTTCTTCGCGTTATGGACCTCATTCTCCTCCATGTCCATCGAGACGACCTGTTTCTCGAAGACGCTGGTCAATACTAACAAGTGTACGAGCACAAGAATGACGTCGATTAGGGAACCTTAAACGATAAAGTTTTTCCGCACCAGCTGCATTTCCACCACTTTCTCCATACACCAAGTGCATATCCGCGAGCTCTGGATAAGTGTAATCTCCCATAATGTCCAAAATCTGCGTTTTAAAACACCACACTAAACTGTGAATTAACGTTATCAGTAAAGAAAACAAAAAGAAAGACTTGGTCCAAATTCCAAAAAGTAACACAAAAAGCACGAACGAGAAGTAGTGTCTTACGTAACCAAGTACTAACGACTTGAACGAAAAGTCAATAGAATGAATCTTAACATAAGTGGCACAAAATTCAAAAAGAACAAAAGCAACACACAAAACCAAGGAACGGGTAGGTCGCGTCGTGTGTACGTTGTTTACCAAGTAAGGACACAAACTGAAATTATTACTTGAGAATATTACAAGGGAGAGTATAGCACGCGTAATAAGATAATTTGGCCGCGAAGAAGCAAAAAACATGGCGGTGTCCTCTGTCGGTCGCTTTTAACTGCTTTGTCGGTATGCTTTTTGATGACCCCCGTCGCGGCCTAATTATCTCTTAGGCTCACCATACTTATTTGCACGAATGTCAGAGTATCATGTGAGACAAGACGCAAGGCAATAAAGCCTACCCCAATATGCCAGCAGTTCTCAAACTATATTATTAAGTACCTATTTTGAAAATTTTTGTTTATTTTTTTTCTCCAAAACTATGAGCTTTAGACCCCATGTTATATTAGGTTTTTTTGTTTATCCTACCACCAGTTTTTTTAATGACATGAAACTAATTACACCCTGTATATTGAATTATAAAAAGGCTGCAATATTTAGGCATAGTAGACGAAATGTCATCAAAGTCTATTGCACTTGTTTCTAGACTACGCAAAATTTTAGTTAGTTAAAAGGTAAATGATATATTTTGGTTTTTTATTAATTTCAGGATTGGTTAGTTTATCAGGAATATTGATCTCTTTATTAGAGCGAACATTAAAAATTTTGAGACCTGCTCACGTATTTTTAGAGTTACTTTTCGAACAAATTTCCAAAATTTGAAAGGATGGTTAAAAACCAATAGAGTATTTAAATAATGGCATCGACTTCAAATTCTGTATAGTTGTAGATTTTTTTAACAATTCGAACTTTGAGGATTCCTAGTTTTACTTAAAATCAAATAATCATCTCATCAACTTCCTCTTCCTGCGCAAGTAGGTATATCATATTTTTACGGTGCACGGGTCACGATTAATGAAAGTACCGACAGGTACAAAAAACTTACTTTCCCATAACAAAATTACATCTAGGCGATTTTTAGTAGTGAACCAAAACAAGTTGAATCGCGGGTATAATTAGTCGAGGCTAATAGTAAGATAATCTAGATGAGACCACCAGAGCGCCCATAATTTCTACTGCGCCTTGATATACAACAGCGATGTCCACGGTTCAAGAAGCCCGTCTTATTTAACGCTACTTAAAGATGTCCAATAGACGAAACCATCGACTGCAGAAACACAATAAGAGAACTTGACAGCCTACGGCTCAACAGTGCATAAAGAATACATACACCATACAACATACCACCATTTTACACTTATTAAAGCTTTCAGTACACGACACAATATACCACATCTGAGTTCTGTATATAGGTATACAGCGTGGGAGAATAGTACGGGCACAATGTCTTATAATTAAGGAAGAATTTCAATTCTATATAAAAGATATCAAAGCTCATTTTTTTTTAATTTACAATAAAATATGTACAAAATCTCCTATTTTTGTTTTTTATTATTTGGTCCTTTTGGTGGTTTTATTATCCTGAACGTATCAAATCAAAGGCCACATAATCATCTGCAGAGAGTTCATAAATGATCTCGGAACACGTGACTTGTCTGACGGATATATTAAGTAATGTCAATAGTGTTCCATAAAAAAATTACAGATCATTCTGTAATAGTAATTTTATTTCGAATAATTTATATTTATGTATCATCCTAAAGATTTCAGACAAAAATTTAAAAAACTTCCGTGGCTTGAGACTCTTCGACAGTAGAAATGAATATTTTACTTACACATGCGGTGAGCGAGATTCTAGATTCTTTTTGAGTTTACTTTTAATAATTTTTAGCTTTGAAATGTAACAAATCTTTTATTTATTAAATGTATTGTTGCACAATGAGGTATGCTTTAGGTAGGGCTGGTATCCCACTATATTTTCTTTTATATCGACAGAGACTCTCGTAAGGGAAAGTCTCTTGATAATCTTTTCTAGACAATGATATCTTAACAATTAGACCCATTTTTCGGTACCACCGTCAACTATTTTTTACAGTCCTGCCAAACCGGTGATCACATGACATGTGTCAAAATGTAATTTTTTGTTTTCGGACATTCATAAACGAACCCCCAATAAAGTTTTTTAGAAATGTCAATAATACAATTCTTTCCCATATGTAGCCAACTTTATGGCGGACAATGTATAATCAGAATTCCACTAAAATGACTAAATTAATAATCTTAACATTTTATGATAACATCTTTCCTATTTTTTTATAATTATTTAGCGAATCATTGCTGTTACATGAGAAAACTGTTTGAGAACTACTGGCATTTCTTATGCATCGAATAAAATCGTAGTTCAGACGGTTTAGCAGCCATGACACAAGTCAGCTTAAATTGTACCCGACTCTAGTAATTAAGCTGATAGAAAAATCTCGTCTTTAATAATAACAACAATATTTATTCATGTAAGCCGTATATAATACAGATATGAAAAGTCAAAAAAGGTATACACATAAAAAAAATAAAATAAATAAATAAGATAGTGACAAGCAACAAATAACATATAACATAATTAACATACACATTTCTTGCAAATATCCAGTCAGTATACATATTAGATACATTTATATTTAAAAAGTACCACTTAAGAATTCGCCAGCACTATAATAGCATACATTGGAAAGTAAAGTTCTAATTTCCTTTTTATATATCATATAATTTGATATGTTCTTTACATGGGCTGGTAATTTATTATAAAATGTTATACAGTTGTAGGTTGGTGATCGTTTAAATGCAGTGGTATTGTGTTGGGGGATACGTAAAAGATTGCCATGTCTTGTACTGTGATCATGGACAGCGGAATTAGCTTCAAATAAATGAAGATTTCTTTGCACGAAAGTTAAACATTTATATATATATAAATAGCAGGTGCAGTTAGGATGTCTTTATCTTTAAACACTTGTCGGCAACTTTCATTAGATTTCATATTAAATATTAATCTTAGAATTTTCTTTTGAGCAATAAAAATTCTACTGAAGTCTTTACCACGACCCCAGCTAATAATATTCAAGGAGATGTGTGAATATGCCATTGCATAGTATATATTTAAAAGACCAGAGACATCCA
Organism: Stenurella melanura; assembly: GCA_963583905.1. Taxonomy (NCBI): domain Eukaryota; kingdom Metazoa; phylum Arthropoda; class Insecta; order Coleoptera; family Cerambycidae; genus Stenurella; species Stenurella melanura. The sequence continues at coordinate 165,857,617 of OY757311.1, read as the reverse complement.
AGGTGTCTTTCATTTGTAAAATGGCGTAGTAGGCCTTATTTAGTTTTTTACTAACATTGTCAATCTGATCATCCCAGGTGAGTCTATTATTCAGGTGAGTTCCTAGAAACACTACTGAATCCGAAAATTCAATACCATCTACCAGTTGGATATCACTTGTAATATCTCTTCGAATAAAAAAATGTATGCATTTAGTACATACATTGAAGACATGAACGACAACATTCATGATTTAGACTGTAGGTACGGGTAGAATTTAGAACCTCCTCCTTTTTTAAAAATTTTAAAGTCTATTAAAAATCTATACATACTGAACCCATTCAGTAGGTATACAATGTTAATTATTTGCAAAAGCAAAGGTATAAAAATGTATCGTGAGAAATATGGCAAACCTATTATAACCAATATAACTAAAACTTTTCTTTCTCCTAGTATAGAAATCACTTGAACCTCTCAATCTTCCAGTTGACATTATTTACCATCCCATCGGCGCTTTGAGCGAGTTAAAGGTGGTATTATATTCATTTATGAGTTCCCAGCGGTCGACACCACAATTATGCATAATAATGTAAGTAAAGACGTAAATAAATTCAAAAGGTGTCTGAACAATGCTGTCTACATAGAACGTACGTAATCTTACGTCTACCAGATTAAATTATTATAAAAATATTTATTAAATAAACAACGTCCATTCAACAGCAACACGAGAGTTCTTAAATTCTAAACTGAGTTGAACATTCCGACTTTGTCGGTCAGTTTTAAACGAAACCACTTCGACTTTGTTGTGGAGATGATCGGTACAGCGAATGCATATTTCAATTTTTCAAGAGCACATTGAATATGTTTTCGTATAGTGATTTCTTTTATCCCTTAATTCTCAGACCGTCTTATTAAAATATCAAAAAATATCTTCTCTTGTAGGATATGCAATTTATTTCTGAATCTCAAATTTTCTGTCAGCCTTAGTGTATCAAAAAAGTTTAGTCATATTTCTTTTAAAAATGCACGCGTTTTTGAGCGTGTAGCTAAAATGCTAAACATTGAAAAAATTTGTATTCAGCAAGCAATAGCTTGAATATGCATTTTAGTGCATTTCTAATAAAAGCGTGTTTTTAAAAACTTCTTTTATACATTTTTATTTTGTATTTTCGTAATGATACAATTCGTAAACTAGGTATATGGAATGCATTTTTCAGCCGACGCGATAATTCTGGGAACTGTATTTTGCCTTTCGGTGATTTATCGAGTAACCTTACTGTACTGTACTGTGTACTGTAATAATTGAAGAACCAGCGGGAAACTAGAGTAACAGATCCATCTGAGAATTCCTGTGATTTCGCAAAGCAGGTTAATTTGCTTACCTAGAACCTGCAGGGTCGTTCGTGTCGTGAACTAGTGCGGGCGGACAGGTCGCTCGAGGCTAGTGCGGCCAATCTTGTAGCATTAGATCACTATGTAAGGTCAATGGCAGATCAAAGAACAATTAAAGGGGTTTGATTGACTCTTCAAACGTGAGCAACTAGATAGAAACGAGTTCGAGTAGTTCGAGATAACCTAAACTTGAAAATGTTGTAATACAAAAATTAAATTAATTTAAGGATACTAAAAAATTAAATGTCTCAACTGTTTGATATACATACATTAGAAAGATGTTTACAACGACGAAACGCCATTTAAAAAACGTGTCTTATACACATTCCAGATAAAGAAAATATAAACGTTTAACATTAGTAAATTGCAGTCATAAAGGTAATGTATACTTTATGAAAGGAAATTGTTTAAGGGAATCACCTATCTGCTGGACGTAGGGGGTAGAAAAATGGTGGTCACATTGTGCTTTTTGCATGCTTTTAGTAAATTTCTCTTTAAAGGATAATTTCCCACAAAATTAAATTGTGGTTTTGTGAAATAAAATTGTCTTTAATTTGATTTTTTTGTTTGTTTTTCTACGATAAATATGGACCGAGAGATACAAGTATTACAATAAACGAGTGATGCTTTTAACTTTATTATTATGAGAAATCTATCTATATGAGAAAATGTCATTTTACTTCCCTCGCATACCGAAGGGAAGTATTGTATTCGAGAAGAAATCACCATCCGAGATTTTTCCGAATTTTCACGTTTCAGATCATGTAGATTACGAAAATATAGGTTTTCAATTCCGTCAGTCTGTCTGTCTGTCTGTCTGCCTGTTGGTGCATTAACTAAAAAACAACTTGACGGAGAACAGTCAAATTTGGTAGGTAGCCATTGCCAGCGAAGAAAAATGGTTAAACTTTCACTGGAAAATATACAGGGTGGACCGTCTAAAGGGAATAAATAATGAAAAAAAAATTCTTTGGCTCAAATTTAAAATTTCTACGTTTCATGACATTCTAAACCTATTTCAGAAAAAAAAATGAAAATCTTTTTTACCAACATTCTTGAAAAATTTTGTATCACTAAAATAGATGGATTTTTTTTTTACTTTGTTCAAATTTAAAATTTCCCTTTTCATGGCATTCTAAACCTATTTCAAAAACAAAAATTCGATTTTTTTTTAACATTTTTGTAAAAAAAATTTACCACTATAATAGATGGAAAAAAAATTCCTTTGTTCAAATTTAAAATTTCCAAGTTTTATAGAATTCTACAACTTAAAAAAAAATCGAAAATTAAAAAAAAAAAAATGTACTTAATCTTTTTTTACCACTGCCATTGAATAAATGAAAAAAAATCCTTTTGCTCAAATTTAAAACTTTCATGACACTAAAATTATTAAAAAAAAAAGAAATTTGAAAGTTTAGAAAAAAAATTTTGGAAAAAAATTTACCACTAGAATAGATGGAAAAAAATTATTTTGCTCAAATTTAAAATTTACACGTTTCATAGTATTCTAAATATATTTAAAAAAATAATTTGATTTTTTTTTTAATTTGTAATGTTCTTTTACCACTACTATAGAATAAGAAACATTTCTTTTTGCCCAAGTTTAAAATTTCCACGTTTCATGACATTCTGAGTCTATTTTAGAGGAAAAGGAATTGAAAATTTTTTACCAACATGAAAAATTTCAAAAAAAAAATGAAATTTTTTAACCACTACTGTACTTCCACTCCACTACGTGAATGTGGAATTGAAAATGTGACAGATGGCAATAATATTTGGCATATGCACCTATTATACTTTTATTGAAAAATGTCCATCCCGAGAAATAATTCAACCATGGTTGACATTTGCAAAGGTATTTGCGCAAGCCTTCCATATTTGGCACCTGTTATTTAGTATTGAATTTTTGCTGTTGGGTGAGCACTCTGTATATTTTTTTGACCAAAAGTTATCAGGTTTTCTTTGTAATAATAGTGATGACTATATTCCGATTATTATTCTCAATGTCATTTCGTAATTAATAAATTTTTAGTGTGACCAGCATGCACAAATAAAGAGGGAAGTTCTGTTTAAATACCTTTACCGATTTTTTTTAAATGGGTCTAAAAATAATTTTTGGAAAAACCATTTCTTTGCTTTAATATATAATAAGTGAAAAATTATTGTAAGGAGTACATTGGATATATTTTTTTGCTTAATATGTATTATATAATATGTAGCATTTCTAAGTTATCAAATGAAAATAAAAAACATAATTACTTTCAAATACAGTACGAATTCGGAAATGATTGCCTAGCTTTTTAATGATTTTTTTATAAATACACCAATAAATATTCCTAATCAAATACCAATTACCGATAATACCTATTTTCCTACAAAACGACAAATTATCGAACATACATTGTTTCTAAGACCATTTACTAAAGACGAGATGTTTTCATTATTAAATATCAAACTAGAAAATAAAAGGTCATCTGGACTAGACGATGTACCCGGCTTTTTAATTAAGAAAGTCTTAAAATTACTGGTGACACCATTTACTTAATTGGTAAACATGTCTTTTAAAGCGGAAACGTTTCCAGAATCTTTAAAAGTAGTACCAGTTTTTAAGAAAAATGATTGTCATTCTTTAGAGAATTATACAGGCCAGTAACCATCCCATATGGTTTTTATAAATTACTTGAACATTATTATTTTGACCGTTTGTTAAATTTTTGAAGTGGGTTTAAAATTTTGTCCGAGAAACACATGGTTTTCGTTTGGGAAAATCCACTACAACGACTATAACAGCATTTTATAACCATATTGAGACAGGGGAATGTCCTGTTGGAGTATTTTTTTATTTCAGCAGGTCATTTGACTGTGTCAATCATGCAAAATTATTGACTGTGCTATATGATTATGTGATTAGAGGACAGCCACTAAAATTGATTAATTCATTTTTAAGCAATCGTCAACAGTATGTGTGTATACAACATGTTAGTAAATATATATACCATAAATGAAGGTTCGTCTTTAATTATGGGAGTTCCACAAGGCTCAATATTGGGGCCTGTGTTAATTGTATTTTATATTAATGAGCTCGATTGGATATACTAATTTATTTTCAATGTGTGCCGGTGATCTTTCTATGATTATTTCAGATCCTGTGCATATTGTGTTAAGTAAATTATAAAAAACGTATCTAATCCACATTTTTCAATCAACATCAATTGTACTTCAATGCAGATAAAACTCACTAAATTCAGTATCATAATAATACACAGAAAATGCGAGTGTATTTCTTTTCAGGTCAATGAGTCGATTATAACGAGTACCCACGAGAGTATTAAATTTTTAGGTTTACATGTCGATGAGTGTTTGACTCTGAAATCACATTCTGAATATCTAATTTCCAAGCTAGTGTCAATTTCATTTTTATTTAATAATTTTAAGACCGTGTTTACCAGGGAGCAATTAGTTAATTTATACTATGCCAAGTGGAGACTACACTGGTGTGTTGTCTTTCTGGGGAAACTCCACTCTATCACAGAATATTTTCATTGCTTAAAAACAGACAATGCGTTGTATAGCCCATGTTTCTAGAACCCATTGCAAAGAGATCTTTCGAGAGTATTATAGTACTTTAATATGACATGCTTATACACTTTCCAAATGTGTGCTTATGTTTATCGAGACAAGAAAATGTTTACTGGGAATAAAAATATTCATAACGTAAATACGCGTAGCAAGGAAGAGTTTCGAATATCATATGTAAGACTTAATTTAACTTACAATTCAAATTAAAAATGTTCTTACACTGTATGCGATTTTTTACCTAGTATTTAATTTTGATAAGGGAGCCCTCGATGTTACTGAATAAGAATTTAAAATCAAAAGTTCTATTAATAAATCGCTAATATATTTTTTTGAAGAAATCCAACATTTCATTTGTTCGAACATAATTGTTTGTGACATATTGCAATTTGTTATTGGTAAATTGTCTTCTTTAAACTTGCATATACTACAAAACTTCTCATTGACAATTCGACAAAAAAGGCCCTATTAATTTCTTTAATTGGATACATCATAAAAAAATTGATATCTTCAAAATGGTGAAAAAGACCATATAGTATCAAATCGAGATATTTTCCAATGCCCCATGCCCCTTTACAGCCTACTAGATACCGCCATTGACTGATTCGGCTGCGACGTATTTCCTGATCACGCGATCCTAGCCCAAATAAAATCCACGCCGAACTTTTTTTTGTCGTGGTACCTCGGAGGTCTCAATTCCCATGACCATGGCATGCTACGAAATAGAAATCCCACCGTATCGGACGATAATCATCCACTTCCACAGCATTCGTTTGTAGCTGGTACATTCCTAATCTTAATGCAGATTCACTCCATGTAAATCGCTCTAATGCCGGATTAACATCGAGAATTGTGTCGCGACTAGCGGTATATTTTCCAATCTGATTATATATAACTACTGCTAAACATTATATTTCATCATGGTGGTCAATAAGCTGTAGTCAAATGACTTCTGATACTATTTAGTTAAATAAGATAATAAAATAATCTATTCCAAGCATTTCAATACTTTGTAAAATACATACAATATACAGGGTGATTCATTTAGGAATGGGAAAGCTCTAAACTTGAGATCAAAATATGACCATTGTACCCAACATACATATAGCCCACTTCTCCCACGGCACTAAGGCCTACAACGCATCACAACACTATTAAAATTTTCTTGGTGAATTTAATAGAAATTATGATAGAAAACATCAGATCAATGGCAGACCAATTCGATGTTTTTCAGTTATTATTAATTATTATATTAATAAGTATAGGAAAACGTCGGCATGCCGTGTACAGTTCAACTCTACTTTCAACAACATTTTGGTATCATTTTTGTACATATAAAATACAAATTCTCTAAATATCTCAGACTTTTTCTGTATCATCTTTAAGATTCTTTCTATAACATATTTTTTTGCCAAGTGATATACCGTGGTAAAAAAATTTAAATTTATTATTTTTATTTATTTTTCAATTTAACATCTGATGATACGCCTTCCTGGGAGTATTCATATCATAGTTTCTTCAGGAAAAATAACTACACAATTAAATCATCGTTTAGTTCCATGGGTATAGTTATTTTGTATTCAAAATTGTGTATACCTAGGTAAATATGAAACCTCGAAAATTTAGTTCATTTATTTGAAATATTACGATTCTAAATTGTTAAAATCGTTTATGTAATTATTATCCGTGGGTCCAATAAATATAAATGACAAAACAACGATCAAATTAAGTAGGTAAGTACCTAAGTATCTATATTTAATTGGAATAATCTGAAAGTTAGACGTTGTGAGAAAACAATAAGTAACCACCTACCTCTGGTTTTCTGCAAATGGCAAAGACCACAAGTTGGGATCGAATAAACACTTTTCCCAGTCCAATATTGCACAAAACAAACAAGAGTTTACAGAATAGTTTTCACAAAATATCAAAAACCAACTCGTTTCCCTCGAAAGCTAACGCGAACTTCGAAATACAGTGCAGCCAACATGCGAGGATAGCGTATGTATATTGTCAGATATTGCTTTTGTTTTCCCTACCGCGAAGTTTGAATGAAATTTATAAATTCACGGGGTTCCTTGTACAACTTTACGTACTTCTTGAATTTAAATATTGATTGGTTGTGTTAAGGAAAAAATGCACCAATACCGTACAAAGATGAGAGAACAATATGTCGCCAAGCATGTTAATAAATTTTAAATAAATCCGGCTTATGGCAAAAGAGGGTACAAATATAATTTTCATCGATCATCGGTATTACTGAAGAGTAGGCGTGAAAATGTTCTGCTTTTTGCATACAAACGTACTGAAATAAAGTAGTTCAATATATACATTCGTGTCGACTTTGCCGGTTTCAGTTATAGTTTGCTTTGAAAACATAACCTGCTAAGAATAATAAATTCAAAGCCATCTACCTAGTTAACAGGAAATGAATCAATTTTATGCAAGATATTCCCTAATTATATATTAAAAATTATATGGTATACTAATCACGCAAACTGCCTGATAAAGTAACGTTAACGAACGCCTTGGGATATTTAAATAAAATTTATGGGTTCATTGTATCTTACGAAAAATAACACCTCTGGTCATTTTGATTTAAATTCGGTACACTTGTTCTCTTTTTCCTTATTTCAGTGTCCGTACACTCGCTAAGAAATAAGAATGATATACCTACAGGTACTTTATATTTAATATAAACTTTTAGTTATTATATTTTCACATTTAAGCAAAATTGATCATTTGTTGCCGTATAATGTCGGGATCTCTGAGTCACATTTATCTTCAATTAAATATACTTTAGATTTTAAAATCTGTCATATGTATTTGAACTTTACGACCTAGTAATTATAATGGAGTAAGTACATAAGTCAATATAAGCCAGCTTACTTTTAGATGACTAATGGAATTTTTGCCAGTATGGCTTTCAAAAACGATGAATTTCACAAGAACATAATTGTTTCAATTTACAGGTATGTACATTATTACTTTCTGATAATATTGCGTACAAATTAAATTTTTGAACATAATGACTATTTTTAATTGTAGTCATTTCCTGATGATGCCAGCTTGTTTGACGAAATCTTCGTCATATTGTTTTCATAGCATCTTATCAAACCTGCAACCCCTCAATATACTCTTCGCTTCTGCGAGGGACTAGATCTAGGTACCTACCTATAATGTTACAGAGATAATTTAGGCGGGGGCCCGTGACATCTAAAGTACCGTCATCGCTAAATCTAAAAATTCTAGTGAAAATTGACTGTAGAAAATCATACTAACAAAATGAGCCCGGTATGACGAGGTTTTTCGTACCGGAAGTATTTCTAATTAAATTAATAATCATTAAAATACAAGAATGTTTTACCGTTTTCGTGGAAATTGATTTCAATCACAGCATTTTTTAGAAAATTTCATGCTTTTTCAGAAAAACCTGGAATGACAACCTTTACTCTGCCGAATATATCTGTCATACCTATTTGAAGGAGGTGATAGGTAACAAAGGTTTACCGTTATGATGACGTGGAAACATTTTTTTTACGTTTGTTCATTTTTGTGCGCTATTTTAAAATATTATGGTATGACAGCCCTAAAACTGCCGGAAATACCTGTCATACCGGATGTACTGAGTGGTCTGCCGAGAGTAGATTTAAAACATATATATAACACCCCAATGATCTTGCATGATATCAACATTTTCCGAAATATTCAATGAATAGAAGAATTTATTGGAAGTAAATTTTATGAAACAAAAACGACAATTTTTTTTCTTATATTTGAAGCTTTTATAAAGTTACACATTATTTTATCATAAAGGGAGCTGTAATAATAATATATAATTATTTACTTACAGTTTGCTCCAACTTGTTTTTTATATTTAGCTGGTATAGAAATAAATTTCCCATAACACGTAATATGGTAACAACTTTTACGTAAATCATCAGAATTTAAATTCAAATCGTGTCATTTAATTTTTTTTATTTTTACTCACTTTGTCGTCTGGGCTATCAAACTTATCACAAATGAATTACTTCATTTTAAAATATTAATAAGAAAGAGAAAAGATTCAACACAATTACTTAAGGTGTCCATTCCATAGAAAGAGACATCCGATAGGGAAATATTTATTATTTTTGCACATAACTTTTTTTTCTTAGTACGTATTTAAATTCAAAAATTATGTTAATCTTCCTATTTCTTAGTTTTAAATCTAACTATTTTACAAACCACTGAAATTATTGAGTGAAAATTCATAGTGATAGTCTTGTTATGGTTCTACTTAGGTACTCTTATAGTTTTTTTAAATATACGTACTAAGAAAAAAAGTTATGGGCAAAAATAATAAATATTTCCCTATCGCATATGTCTCTTTCTAGGGAATAGCCACTTAAGTGCTCCACCATAAAATACAATTGTCTAAGATAATCGACACTACGTCACATAAAAACACAATATTAGTCTCTTGTATTAAAAAATACAATTATAAAACACGTTCTCTTAATTTTATAAGGAATAAAAAAATTTCATTCTATTATTAAACGTCGAATTTCGTTTAAACTATGAATATTGAAACATATTTATAGGATTTTGCAAACAGCAGAAAATATAACTATCTATGAGAACTAAACAAATACTATGTGTAAAAATATTAATGAAATCTTTAATTTTCTTTCGATAACCTGAATAGCGAAAGAATGCATGCAAAGATTTCATTAATATTTTTACACATAGTTTTTCTTTTAGTTCTCATAGATCGATAGTCGTTTTTCTGCCGTTTGCAAAATCCTACCAAGAATATGTTTCATTCAATACAATTAAAATCGAACAAATAATAATTCACTTATAAACTATGAATATTATTGAAATACGGATAACGTAGTAAACTGATCGAAACGTTGAAACATTCACTAGTCATCAAGATAGCAGCTGCAGGGACAGAGGATGGCCCTAGATCTTCAAAAAGGCTGTAGCAAACATAGCTAAATTTCAACTATTTGGGAGCTAGAGAGAAAGTCATGCATGATTTCAAAGTGAACCCCAAATATTTCTCTTATTCTCACGGAGACCATGAATACTGTTCTAGCACACAGGACCCGAGTTTGCCCACTTTTATAATATAGTATTCCACACTAGACTGTGCTGGGTGTAAGAAAAGCAGAACAGAAATAGTTTTACAAGAAGCATTGGCTCCAAAACCAATTTATTCAATTTTATTTTTATTTTATTTTAAAGCCTTATTTATTTTGACGTCCTGGCGAATTCGCTGATTTTTTTAATTCCGAGAGTCAAGAGTATGCAATAAACCGGTATGACAGGTATTTACGACAGATTTTGGGCTATCATACCATGATATTCTGAAAGAGAGCATTAAAACGAACTTTTTTTTATGTTCTCATGTCATAATGGTAAAACTTTGTCACCTCCTTTAAACAGGTATGACATGCATTTTCGGCAGAGTGTAGAGGTTGCCATACCAGGTTCTTCTGAAAGAGCATGAAATTTCCTGAGTAATGCTCTAATTGAAGTCAATTTCCGCGATAACGGTAAAACATTATTGCCTTATTTTTGCCTTTATTGCTTTTCAATCATAATTAATTTAATTAAAAATACTTTCGGCAAGAAAGACCTCGTCATACCGGGCTCATTTTGTTCGAATTGTTTTCTACAGTCAATTTTCCCTAGAAATTTTAAGACCCCGAATGGCGGTACTTTTGTTGTCACGGGCCCCTGGACTATTTATCATTTTATCAATGCAATCATTATGACTACTATGTTTAGGCAACCATTTATACATTTCGTTTGAATTGACCAAAAAGAAAACTACTTCCTATTGCCTATCATTGTGGTATATCTATTTTTATTGAATAAAGTATAATAATTTACGCAAACGAAAACTTGCATAATGCCTACTGATGTGTACAAGTAAAAATTTATTAATAACATGTGACGCAACCAAAGATTAGAGAATTAATTCCTTAATCTTTGACGCAACTATGAAACATACAAAAACAGTTTCACTTGTCCATTTTCTAATTTTCTAAGGCTGTTGAATTTACAAGTGATGAATAATATTGCAAAATTATATTAATGATAATCCGAAAAGGTCAAGTTAAAAAAATCATACAATTAAAAATCGTGCGGTTAGGTACATAGGTCGACTTGTTTCGTTTGACGCATGTGCCATAACCTCAAAACATCAGATGTTCAGTGGGTAATTTGTTTATCAACAAATATTTATCTGATAATTGCTTTGTTGTTCGCAATTTCCTCGGCGTGGTGATGCCAAAACCCAAACATAAAAGGGAATAGTTCTCGGACGAAGTTCTAGTTGATCAGTGTAGAACATAATAATGAAATATAAGTCTAACCTAAAAATAGTTTTTATTTTTGCGTTTATAACATTAGGATGTGCAAATCTAAACCCAGTTGTGTTGATACCAGGTGACGGCGGGTCCCAGTTAGAAGCTCAGTTAAACAAAAGCAATGTTATTCACTACATTTGCCAAAAAGCAACCAGTGATTTCTTCAACATATGGTTGAACATGGAATTACTAGTTCCATTAGTAATCGACTGCTGGATTGACAACATTAAACTTATCTATGACAATAAGACAAGAACTACGAGGAATCCGGATGGAGTGACAATAAGAATTCCTGGATTTGGTGGCACGGAAACAGTCGAATGGCTGGACCCTAGCCATGCGTCTTCGGGAGCTTACTTTAATAGTATCGCTGATACTCTTGTCAGTTTGGGACATGTAAGGAACAGAACCATTAAAGGAGCTCCATATGATTTCAGGAAAGCACCAAGTAAGTAAATAATTTAAATAATCGTGCCGTTGTATGTTGAAACCGAATGCTATGAAGGAAGTTGCAAGTTTGTAGTCTTGTGCTTTTTAAAAGAGAGGTATCCATTAAGTCAACAGAACATTAATTGTTAAAATAATTATTTAATTATTTTTAGGACTATTTGCATTGCAATTATTGACAAAATGTACCTAGTTTACACAATTTTACGTCTACATTTTGTATATCACACATATGTGTAACTGTAATAAATAAATAACCTTTTGCATTTGTATATTTTGATGAATTGTATTACATTTTTGAACTGAGGAGTACAATTAATATTTATATTTGGAACTACATATTACTCATATTATGTTACACTTTTTAGACATTCTAATTTTAGAAGAACCTCTAGTGATAACAATTTTTACGGAATCAACAAAATTCCTCAACATTTTTTTTACTTCTGTATATACTTATGTGCCAAGAAATAAAAAGCTTATATCTAATTAAACTTATTTTTTCTCGACTCAAAAAAACATACTTATTCTTTCGTTATCAGTTTTCACATATCCATCAAAATATTTACAGATGAAAATCAGGATTATTTTGCGAATCTGAAAAAATTAATAGAAGATACTTATGACGAAAACAATCAGACGTCAGTCAACATCATAGCCCATTCGATGGGTGGACCCATGTCTCTTCAGTTTCTGAACTCTCAAAGTCAGTCTTGGAAGAATAAATACATTAAAAGATTGATCACTCTTAGTGGAGTCTGGGGTGGATCTATGAAGGCAATTAAAGTATACGCGATAGGTAAGTAAGTAAAGTGGTTATTTTAATATGCAGATAAAGTACCTGCGATAGCAGATTGTTGTCATAATGACGCGTTTTTTAATAGATTATTCATTGTAATGTTGTATGACGAATAAGTAATGTTTTTGTAACATTAACTTCTTGACGAAATTTTAAAGGTAGCTTCTTAGACCAATTTAATATACTTGTAACTAACTTGTTTTTCAATGTTAATGTTATTGATTTTATGCCTTACTATATAGTTTTTTACTGGAATTACTTATAGATGGCATCACATAAATCATTAACAGTAAGTGGGCATTTACTAAATAATTTGAACTAAAAACTTCATTCTGGAAACATTAAATAGTGGTTTGATCAGGCTAAAGATCATTCCTTTGTGGTTCGTAATTATGGCCAGATAAATGTCACTAAATATCATCAATCTAACATCACAAAATCTTACATAAATCTTACGTAATTCCCCAAAACGATAACTACTTTCCAAATAATAGCGTCAGTCTGCTACCTTTATAAACAATCTTTGCATAACAAATAAATAATAAACACCAATAGAGAATATTCTGTTCTTCTAGAAATTTGTTGTTTAAAAACAATTTTGATAAAGACACAAGAAAATATTTTGCATTCAGCTCATGTCAACATGTTGTTATCTAGGTGATGACCTTGGATCTTATGTTTTACGTGAGAGTGTCATGAGAGAAGAACAAATAACATCCCCAAGCTTAGCTTGGCTTTTACCATCCAAGCTATTTTGGAAACCAGATGAGATTCTAGTACAAACAGAGAAGAAGAATTATACAGTAAACGATCTACAGGAATTCTTTAAGTAAGTTTGAAACGTTTACTACATAAAATCGATATGTTTAATTATGTTTATTATTTTTAGAGGTATATCCTTCCCAGATGGTTGGGAAATGAGAAAAGATACCGAACCATATCAACTTAATTTCAATCCTCCTGGTGTTGAGGTTCATTGTTTATATGGTATCAACGTATCTACAGTTGAAAAGTAAGTCTTTTTATTCTTACTATGTACGATTTTTTTAAAATTTTTGTGTGGATAATTATTCCTCGTCCCCTCTTAGGTAAAAATTTTTGACGTCAAATTAGCAATAACACACTATATAAATTATATTTGAGGGTTAGGAATTTCACCGAAGTTTTAAGCAAGAGCGCTGAATGATCATTTTATCGGGACTTCTTACATTATATGAGATCTGCAGAAGACCTACATGGTGGAAATTTTCCACACATATGTATAATTGTTATGTTTGCCCACCCTAACGAATGGGATATCATTAAATGATGCAGTTTTCTCATTTTATGAAAAAATTCTTGACAATTTCAATAAAAATGTTAAACAAGCAGGTATATTTTTTCACCTGTCACGAGCATTCAATACAATCAATCATCAGCTACTATTAAAAAAACTCGAATCGTACGGTATACGTGATTTAGCATGGTCGTGGCTAAGGTCTTATCTGGGAGAAAGAACCCAATCCGTAAAAATTGTCCAGGATGGCAAAAAATATATCTCAAGTGGCTTAACTGTTAGCACAGGGGTCCCGCAAGGGAGTGTACTAGGTCCGTTACTGTTTTTGATATTTATTAATGATCTAGTCCGAAACGTTGATAGTACGTTCTTAACACTCTTTGCTGATGACACGTCATCTATAATCTCTGCCAATAACATTGAAAGTCTCAGCAATAAAGCCACAAGTTGTGTTAAGCAGATGACCCAATGGTGTCAAAGAAATGGTCTAGTACTCAACACGCAAAAAACGAATCTTTTATTATTTTCCCCTATTGGAGTAACTACTGATATAAATTTACTGGTTAGGGCTGAACACCAACCCATAAAACAAAATGATCATGTTACATTTTTGGGAATTGAAATGGATAATAACTGTTCCTGAGAACAACATATAAAAAGCCTAACCAGTAAACTTGCTAGTAATAATTATGCTGTCTTACAGTTAAGGGGCTTAGTTGATACAGAAACAATTAAAACATTTTACTATGGTCATATAAACTCCTTACTCTCCTACGGAATTCTCTGCTGGGGTAACTGTTCTGGGATAGGAAAAGTGTTTTTACGTCAGAAACGAATAATAAGAAGTATATTCCATCTCACCACCTTAACTTCGTGTAGGCCATATTTCGAGCAGAATGGAGTTCTCACAGTTTACGCACTTTATATTTTGCAGTGTGTGTGCTACGTTAGGAAAAATATCGGATTGTTTCCAAAATGCAGTGAGATAAATATGTACCACACACGAGCAGCCAACAAATTGTATGTTCCGCCAAGTAGGCTGGTGCAGGTTAGCAAGGGTCCTTATATAACGTCAATTAGACTATATAATCATCTCCCCCAGAGAATTAAAGACACAAGCAGCTTTGAACAATTTAAAAGTAAAGTTAAAGACTTACTAAAAAAACCAAGTCCTTACTCTCTTAGCGAGTATTTTAATTTTAGATATGTCTAAGTTTGTCGTCGTATCACTATAATTATTGTATTTTATACGTGTTATTTATTGACTATGTTGTGTAACTGTCCTCTTTCAATATCTTTATTAGGTAATTAAACTTTGACAATGCCAATACTGTATTAACAGTCTAATGGAAATAAAGATTATTATTATTATTATTATTATTAAATGGGTCTTTGAAAATGAAATTGAGGTTTCTTAGGCACATTTTCATTTGAAAGTTTCATTTTCCAAATATTTAGTTTACCTCCCCCTTTAATTTTCCAACCGTATGTTCTAGAAAATATGATTTTATCCGAGAAAACCTTTTAGCAAATACCATCAATGAAAATTAAATGAACATTGGACAAAGGTACTTTCTGTAGAAACTGCAGTGTCCATGACACATTAATTTCAGTTCTGAAATGACTACGGAACCCTATTGTGTGGCCAAACGCTCTTGACAGGTTATATTTTAACTCTTCTTCTTAAGTTATGATGAGTAACTTTGCTGTTGTACATATCAGCGATGGCGCCAGAAAGAGGGCCTGACGAAGCAGGTGCCTTCCAAATTATTCACAAGTGGTTCGGATTCCACTATACATTGTAACGCACCATCTCCTTTACTCAGACAAATCTAGGTCTCTTAAACTTAATAGATCTAGACATAGAAAGCGGTTAAAAATATTTTCAAATATTTTTCAGCATATAGTGAGCATCTATTTTTTTTCTTTAGTCTATTTCAATGTTTTCAGGTTGTACTATAAGCCAGGTACTTGGCTTGATGGTTACCCAACTTTGCTTTACGGAGACGGTGATGGAACTGTCAATAGAAGATCATTAGCAGGATGTGACCATTGGCAGACAATTCAGAAGCAAAAAGTGTACACAAAACAGTTGCCCAAAGTTGACCATTTACAAATTTTACATGACAAAAGTACTTTAGATTATATCACCGGTCTTATAAAACGGTCTTTGTGAGTTTTAACTATAAGAATACAAAATCTAGCAGCTAGTAAAGTGACAGATTGAAGTATTTAGGAAAATTAAATAAACCCATACTTGTCATGTGTAGATTACACGCGTATGATGTATTTTTACACTGTTGTGGTTGCATATATTCAAAATATATCTGTAGCCTGGAGCCCTATTAGAATCTCTTATAAGTTTTCCTGTTGTTTTCAATGGTGCAATGTGTGGTATGGTGTGGTGCAAGTCCTCAGATAAACAGTAATAGAGCTAGCAATTGATAAATTGAATTAAGTCATTGAATTTTTGAGCATCGGTCACATATTTGTGATCTGTGATCTCGATTTTCAGTCGAATCAGATCATAAATGACAACGCTGATCCGCCATCTTGGCGCCGCATTATGAATTTTTCAATTTCGATTTTATACTTGCAATCTGCTACATAGATGACCTCCACATACCGATTTTCAGCGGAATCAGACCATAAATGGTAAAAGTCATCCGCCATGTTGACGCCGCCATTTTGAATTTCTCAGTTCCGATTTCATATTCATAATCTGCGATGTCGATAGCCCCCACATACCGATTTTCAGCGGAATTGGACGACAAATACGGAAAATTTTTTAATGTAATTTTCGTTAATTTTTTTTCATCCTGTATATGATATTAACAGAGAAGTATTGCAGTAATCTCCTTACCCGGAAATTCAAAAACACAATTTTTTAAACGTTCATAGCTAAATAAGTATAACAAGTAGAAGATCGCGCAATGTCTCTATGGAAAGAGGAAGATTGGCGTTTTATCCTGATTCCACATTGTACTGGTGAACCGGAAATCCGGCTCGACACGAGCGAAAGAAAAATGGCCTTTCTTGTAAAAATTGGAAAACATTGAATCTTTAAAAATTCATAACTAAATAAGTACGTCTAGTAGAAAGGTGCACGATATCTCTATGGAAAGAGGCAGATCGGCGATTTATCCTCATACCAAATAATAATAATAATAATAATAATTTATTAATCCTGTCGATCACAAATACATGATATAGGATAAGTCAATATTACATAATAGAATATAAAATAAATTGTACCGGCGAAATCGAAAATGGACGTGTTAAAAATCATATTAAGTCGATTCTATTACGGTTTGATTCCAAAGCCTGCATGGTAGTCCACAAAAGTATGAAATTTTATAAAAGCCACATTAATTGAGAAAAGTCACGAAAATACTAAAGCCAAAAGGGCACGTGTATCATATGACTACCATAATCTCAAATTTTCGCATTTTTGCAAGTCTATTCTCATATTTAAGTTCAGACGCCACTGCCATTGGTAACATTTGAAAGAAAAAAAAAGTCACGAAGAATATCTAAAGACCGACTTTTACAGATTTTAAATTTCTCTTTTTTGTTACCACGGAAACTGCCTGCGCAATGGAGGAGCTATGGCATAGCACGGTTGTGCAATGCACAAGGGCCCAAGCCTCCAGGGAGGCCCAACTTAATTCTTGACTTACAAAAGTGAAATGTTTCATTTAAGTTTTCTCTTTGGTTTTGACTTGACTTATTAAATGTATTATTTGCATTTTACTTGTTTTTAATTCATTATTTAGTGAAATGATGAATAAAGTAAGTTATTAGGAAACTGATTGGACCTAAATTCCTTTGTCAACTTTTTAATGTCTTTCTATCAAACTCGTTTTATAATGAAAAGTCATTTTCGAAACGTTCTCTAACTCAAACGATGTCGGTTATTTTGATAACAATCATCTAAGAATTTTCAAGGAATCTGGTGTTTAAAAAATTAATGAATAAAATGGCTGAATTTAAGACCAAAATCATGCAATATATTAGATACATTAATAAGTCAACGATTTAATTTTTGATTAAATTAGATAGAACTAACCTCAAATTCAGGATAAGTTTACAAACAAGTTGTACATTTAACACTATTTTGAAAAAATTCGTAATTTTCAGGATATTTGCAAAAACTGTTTCTTGACTACTTTCTCACTTCCCCAGAAGTTTAGCCAACAACTAATATTTATTTGTTGCCTTCTTTTACATATTTATGAGAACCTATACAAGTTTTCTGCAATACAATTTCAGGTCACATCTTAATATTTTTTATATATTTTAGAGCGAACCCCTCGCACATCGCCATTTTACAATCACAGCATGTGGAGTCGCGCTAAATTTCACCGGTTGGATCGCAATGAAATTTTCTCTTGCTTTAGCTACATTTCGTCGCGATAATTAGTCGAATTTTCTCTTAATTAACTCATTAAATTCGGCTATCTCTATTGCTCAACAAACCATTCAAGGAAATAAATTGTAGGGGAGTACTGAGAAATAAGCAGAATTGATCTGGCAAAATGTCAAAAAATACCATTTTCCTATCATTCATGCCGAGCTGAATTTCCGATTTCGCTGACGTATTTAACGATGCCAATCTTCCTCTTTACATAGAGATATAATACGGCCTTCCACTCGACCTATTTATTTAGTTACGAACGTTTAAAAAATCCAAGTTCTTCAACTTGTCAGGTTAAATTTCAACATTTTGTGGGACGTCCAAATAGGCCATATTTCTTTCGCTCATGCCGAGCCAAATTTTCGATGTTGCTGGTACAATTTGGTATGAGGATAAAACGCCGATTTTCTTCTTTCCATAGAAACGTGGCGTGCCATTTCACTTAACGTATTTATTTAGTTATGAATTTTTAAAGATTCGATGTTTTTCAATTTATACGAAAAAGCCAATGACTTCAGAAAACTACGAAAAAGCCATTTTTCTTTTGCTCGTAGTATATTTTCCTTATTTTCATGTAATAAATTCTTTCATAAAACAAATATTTTTATGTGGGGCTCAAATCAATTTTCTGCACAAGGGCCCTTATATGAAACCCTCACTGTGTCTGGGAAGTTTTACGAGAATCACCCTCTATAGCGAAAAGTACATCTATATGTTATCTTACATTAGAATACAACACAAAGAAAAAATATAGCACTCCAAGAAACACCGCAAACAATTTCTTAAAATCAAAAACTTTATTGGGCTTTCCCAAATAATTTAGATTCAGATATCTAAATTAATATTATTAATGTAAGGTGGGGCAAGTGCACCCCCAAAATTGATTAGTAGCGCTTTACATAATCACAACTACTTTGTTTTTCAGCAAAATTGATCAAATAATTTTTTACATATTTTTTGGAATATTTTCGTTTTATAATACCAAAGTAATATTTGCAATGTAAAATTTTCGTGATTTTTTAATTTATGTAGTCACAAAAACGCATTTGCTCCGTCAATTGGGGCAAATGTGTCTTTGGCTGTGAGAGAAGTATTTAAGTTGATATTAAGAATTTTTGAGGTAAGACCGCTTATAACTATTACTTTGATTTTTCTTTTGCTGTTTACAGTATTTAATCGTCTCCTTCCATTTAAGAGTAATTAACTTTTTGTGAAATCAAATGAAAATGGCGTAATCTTGAAAATATCTTTATTTTCTTGATGACCACATGCTATAATATGAGTTTGGAGGCGTTTGAACCATTGCGCGTTGTTGCCAAGACTTGTGCAAAAGTGATAAATCAGGGAAACTAAAAAAATAACAGTATTTGCAATTTCTGGGGGTCGAGGACACTCTTGCTCCAAATTCAAACTTGCCCCACCTTATCTTAATAATATTAATACAGTCTGGCTCTAGGCTGCAGACATTAGCCAAATTTATCGTTGAAAGGCCATAACAAATAACTAGAGAGAAATTGCTTTACTAATCCGATTAAGATAGAATTGAAACTTAAATATCTTGCCACAGATCAAGAAATAACAAATGAATTCTTAATTTTGTTTTGGATTAACTATATTTCATTTGTTTGTTAGTAGGCTAGCTAATTATTTTGTACTGTGTGCAGAAGTTGCCAGTGTTGGCTTGATAAGTTTTTCAAGTGATTTTCCAGGGCACCCTCAAAATATTTAACTCGGTTATATACACACACCAGCAAATTTAAAGGAATAGAGATTAATTGGCAGTTTTCCTACATATTTTTTTTCTCCTAACAAAGAACCCCACACAAACCTTATGGAAATTGGATTTCGGGGAATCATCAGAATTTTTGGTATATTGTAGCTTTTGTCATAGTTAACAAAAGGCTCCATTGCCACGATGCTCCATATTCAGTGTTTTGGCTCCTATGGAGCACCAAAACTCCATAACTCCATCGTAAGTTACTACTTTGAGTAGTTCTATAACAGTATGTGTGTGCGCAGGCACACAAAAAAAAAGTGAGCTGAACCCGGGACCCTATGTAATCCCTATGCATTTTGACGTGCTGAACATGAATTCGGTCTGTTTACAGGGTTCAGACTTTGCAAAGTTGAAAAAATTCCCTGAATTTTCCAGGTTTTCCATAACCAAAAATATTAATTTCCATATATTTTTTAGTGAAGTAATTTTTTATATGACATGAAGCCATTCCTTGAATTGAATTGAATTAGTGAAAATTCTTAAGAACTCTAAGATTTTCCATATCGATATGCAGAATTCCCTGATTTTTAATACAAATTATAAAATTCCCTGATATTTCCAGGTTATTTTTCAAGATTTTTAAATTCCCTGCGTTTTCCAGGTTCTCCAGATTTTCCATACGAGTCCGAACCCTGATTTAGCACTTAAAATTTGTTTGTACAATAACAGTGGAAATTTAGAAGTATTGCCTTTGGTAAATAATTATTTGGTAGAGTGATAAATTAAAAAAATTTATGCATGATACACTAATATTAAGTTCGACTCTGTCGTAGGTAGGGTTTACATACCTGCTGTAAACCGTTACATCCTTAGATAATTTCGGTAGGAGCGAGTCGGGTAACTATATCAAAATAATTTGAAATTATAAGTCGAACAGGTGTGTTTCCGTTAATGTATTATTTTTCATGTCGGAACATACTTTACATGAGAACAATGTTATTCTATGTATTAAGTAATACATTATATTTATGATTTACCATTTTCAGAAAGTCATAGCCATCTAGACTTTCAAGTTCGTTAGGAAAAGAAAAAAAATTATATCCGTTCTTTTAAATTTGCCAATGTGTGTAGAAAATAGAACAACCAGTACAATTCACTGGATTTTAATGAGTTTTGTCACTTCCTTGATTATCCTCAAGTCTTAGCTTTTATTTCTTCAGATGACGAAATAAGCAGGAGATACTTTAGGACATAAATAGATAACACGAAAAGCCAAAGACTCAATCCGCCACTGGAAATTTCTCCATTTACCTTTTTGTTGTGTTTGTTTTTCTCTTAGATCTGCCCTTCTGTTTTATGTAGCTCTCTGTCGATTGTGATATTAAATATAATTTAAAGAAACAACACGTATATATTTTATTTCTGCTAAACTTAAATACAATTACAAATTGCACTTACGTTTTACACTCTAAATAAATATTTATATTACATTAATTAAACAATGTTACACATGTTTTTGTACAGTATTATATCTAAATGCTCTGGTAATCTCGATCCTGGTAGGCAAAACATTACATAACAAAACTTTATATAACAGAAACGGAACTACACCAATCTCTTTTTCCTTCTTAAAATTACTAAACATGAATTTAAATACTACAACAATAAGTTTAAACATTAATATAGTATATGTTAACAACCACGTATGCATACGATCGCAAATGCATAACTCTCTGTATACAGAATGTTAAAACAATGTCTTAGCTGATGCATTACGCTCGATTTTCTTCGTAAATTTTGAGATAAATTTATGGTTCAGTTTTTTCTCAAGAATCCAGTGCCGCTAAAAAACAAATAATTTTGCATCTACATTTTGAACTTCTTCAGTAAAATTGATATTTGGGCCATAACTTCAATCTTTAATGCTCAATTGTTTGTTTCTCAGCTGCATTGGACTTCTCAGAGAAAAATGCTTCAGAGCCGTCACTTCAACCATAAATTTATTTTAAAAACCTATTGAGAAAATCAGGCATAACCGATTAATTGGAACACTCTATCAATGTTTCTAGGGCAAATAGTGTATCGGGAAATAAGCAATTTGCCATACAGATCCCATTCACATGGCGGCTTATAGTAAATGGAGAGAATAGGAGTAGTGACATACTTATACTGCTATCTATACTCTCCTCTGGCGCTTCATGTTGGGTCTCGGTCCATTGCCTGATGCATATTGGACCCTTTATAAGTATAATTTTCCTACCTCTGCACTTGTACTGTTCTTCAGTCTATATGTAGGCAATCCATTTGTGTTAATAAGATAATTTTTTGAGATACTATGTGTTGAATTTCAATTGTTTTAACATATATTTTATTACAATATTAAAACTACACCACATATCATGGTGAAATTAGAACTCCATTTGCACGGCTGTCATTGGAAAGTTTTGTTTGTAAAAAACTAGAAACTACCTGATTAAATGATGGTAAATAAAATCAAATTAAAAAAAAATTTGAATCTTCGCTGGTTGCTCGTTGAGCATAATTTACCATCTTCAATCTCTTGACTGGGATAAGGTGCATTTTTAATTACTTTTAAGAGAAAGTTTCATGTAAAATTAAAAGATACAACATATTTTTGTGCCAAAAACCTAACCTCACAAAAATTACAATACTTTCCAATGACAGTTGAGTAAGTGGCATCTTTTATTAGATATCAGAATTAATAAGACTTACGTTAAACATATTTGACAACTTCTAAATTGTACCCATACATAATTATTGTCCGATATCTATTGTAGTTTTGATTTTGTTATAAAAAATGTGTTAAAGAAATTGAATTTTAAGACTCGGTCCAAACTAGAACATATATTTATTAAGCAAACTCCATGTTGATGTACCCTTGCCTTAGAAATGTTTGTACGTTTCTTTCGAGCATCCTGTATAGAAAAATAGCAGAACATTGCTCTCACTTAGCACTGCCGGAGTATGATAAACATCGCAAAGTCTCTTCTGATAGTCCTTACAGACCTTCCATTGATGTTTCAATCAATATGGCTTATATAGCCGATTTTCCTAAGACAACTCTAAAAAAGTGCCAATAGTATTCTTGTGTTATACACTAGTGAACGCTCTACTGTGGAAGGTATTCAAATACTTAATTTGATCAAAATTCTGAGGGTATGATTCTAGTGGAAAGCCATAAAGAATAGGCATTTAACGAATATCTAACGTTGATTATTCTCGAATATTTTTCATTTTGGAGCCCTTTGAAGGTCAATGAATAATTTTTAACCCTTCTTGATAGAAAATACATAATTTCGCTTTTTTAAGATTGATTTAATAGAAATGATACAAATAGAATTGTTTTTACATTTATTGATATTTTTTTAATTTTTTGGAGCTTTGGGATCGTTTCCACCCCTGAATAGTGGTAATTACTGGACGTTTTCAAAAACTAAGAACAACGCTTCCTTTGGTTTTTAATGGCGATTAATTTGAGATCTGCTAAACCTTTTTACGATTTTTCCCAAGCTCACAATCCGCTAGGCAAAAACAGGTGTAAAAACATCTTTTTTGTGGTCACTCTTTAGAGGCATATTTTTTTAATAATCGTATGGATGCTCACTTGATCCACGAGTCTATGGTCTTTCCCTAGGAACCAACGTGGCTGTTAACATATTATACTTTCCAAAGAAACATGATATTTTGTTTTATTCATTTTCAAGTGAAAGACCAAATCTAACGTGAACTATACAGATTGTCATAAAACCAAAAACAACTTTACTCAAAAAAAAAAAGAAGCAAAATAAGTGATGAAGAGGATAAGGATACGACGTTTTAAAATTAGAATATAAAGATATGACAGATGTTTCTTTGGACACTTACTTCATCTACATAAATGCATTATTTTAAATTACTTAATAGAGAAAAATATCACCTTGCAGCTATTTTCATTACAGAAAAAAATTCATAAGTTATCATTTATACCACTGTTTTCTATAATTAACATTTTAGTACTAGATAAATACTTAATAGTCACTGTCTGCTGAAAAACTGACAGATGCTAAAAACCTTAATGCGTACAAAATTATTTTCAGATTCTAAATTTAAATGAATACTTCCAAATTTCCTTGGCAACATAAACACTGGTTTTTCTATTTTGTACCAATCTCCAGAATTTTAAAATGTGCCATCCCTTTTAGATATTATAATGAAATGTGCCATATTGAAAACAAGGCATAAAAGTTTCCTTATGACTTAATAAGCTACTCTTACATCAAAGACTTAAAGAGATAGACTTTGCCTCTCCGTGGGACAATCTGACGTTTACAATTAGAAAGAGAGAGCGACGGGACTATCTTCTTCGATTCAGAGAAGATTTGAGAAGGTATGTCGAAACTGCCTCTTCTTCGACCTTTCACCATCTCTCTTAACATCATGTAACACAGGGACAATAAGCCACATATTTTTGTTCTGTAATATTGTAAATCGTTTCATAAGCGCAACGTCTATCTGTTTATGCCTAGAATGTCTTACATAAATAAAACTAATGTCCTTTTGTCCTATATTAATGCACTAAGGCTTGATTACCTTATATTATTACCATTTTTAGATTTATTATATTTTCCTGCGATTTTAAGGATCTAGTAGATCTATGTCTATCTTAAAAATAGATTTATGTCTTGTGGCATAAATAAGATATTCTAGAAGGTAATTTTCTCACTGAGATTAGCTGAATTTGTCTTTCTAGAGATACATTTGTAGTTGTAAGAATTGGAATGACTTGCTTACTTACACTTGACTAAATATTATCCCTGTAAAATTCTATGTTAGAAACATAAATACTCCCGTAAATGTTAAAGATTTTTTTGGGAATATAAAAATCATTCTAAAACTTTCGTATATTTTGTTAAGAAAGCTTCAGTTTTTTAAATCTTTGTTCATCTGTCTATATAGTTCGGCGGCCCATTACCAAAAACCCCTATCAAAACAGCAAACTTTATCGCAGGGAAACTATAGATTATGAAATTCTAAGACACTTTTTCATATGACAATAGTTATGATGAAAATTATAGAAATTTAAATTGGTGCATTTATAAAGAACTATACTATATCAACATTGAACAGACATCGATGAAGGTCATTATGTAATAGCAGTTTTTCTAAACTTTCCACAAGCATTAAAAACTATTGATCGGGTAATACTACTAAATAAACTTAAATTTTATGGAGTTTCAGGCACATCAGTTTTAAATTAGATAGCTGACTATTTAACTAACAGAAAACAACGAATGAAAATAAACTCTATTGAATCATCAGAAATTAATAATAATTTTTGAGTTCCTCAAGGGAGTGTTCTAGGCCCCCTTCTTTTTATCATATATATTAATGATATGAATTACCACATCAATTCTGAATTTCTAAATGTATTTGGTGATGATTTTCTTCTACTAGCAACACAAACATAACTGCTGATATTGAGAAAATTAACAGTGAATTAAAGAATATTGAAAAGTACCTTAATATCGGAAAACTCAAACTCGATGTTACAAAAATTAAATTCATGATTTTATCAACTAGACAGAAATGTGCACACATTATACAGTATATTACACAATATATAGTATATTAACATAAATATATATATATTAAAATTGAGATGGTATCTGAAATAAAATACCTTGGATTTATTATTGATAATAAATTAACATTTAACCCTTTCATTTCTGCATTGGTTTTTACATGTTGAGGCCGCTGTATGGCAGTGGGAGGCGCTTTCGGATTTGTACAGTATGTGAAAACTTATGCACTTATAATACATGCTTCATTTGGCCATATAAATTCAAATAAACAATTATATAAACATTTATTCTTTTCAAAAATATAAGAAAATATAAACTTTCACAAAAAAAAAATGCAAAATAAAAACAGAAACTATAGTGTAAAAATGGCCTTGCGTAAATATCCGGTTTATGCGCTGGAAGCACGAAACATTTTTGCGGATTGATCCGGCTCTAGGAATTAAAGGGTTAAAAGCCATTTTAATTACCCTTAAAAAAATATCAAAGAAACTGTTCTTTTTCTCAATGGTAACCACTAATTAAAATTAAACATTATCTTCAATAATAAAATTCATGACTGACTCACGAGAAGTAGGGATATATTATCTCCAAAATGGAGATAACATAAAAAAAACTATGGACGTACACAAGACTGTTAATACTGAATATACGAAATATTCTAGAAATTTTTCAAATTTTTTGAAACCATAGAACACAATGAAAATTCGGATAAATGTTTGAAACTTTTAGAAATCTTTGGAACTAAACACTTGAAATGTTTCAAAATTACAATTTGCTTCATTTTCATGAAACGTTTCCTTGTTCTTGGATTTGCACAATCATTCCAATTTCTCTAACTGTACCTGTGTATCACTAAAAACAAATTCAAGTTAAATAGTAAGCAATAAAAGGAAACCTACATAACCTTAATGACATATATTAAAGCTTAATCAGTATAATATATTACAATTCATAATACAAAAATAAATAATTAGAAAATCGTATAAAATCTCTTATGCATCATAGTCTTTATGGACCCAGGGGTAAGCAAATGTCATGTGTTAAATAAACTAAAAAAGGGACTTTTATTAATTACTTAATTAGAGGCCAAAAAAAAAAATATCGTTCGCTTTTGGGGGTGCGAAAGATACCGAAAATGTAAATGTTCTTGTTTGAAAACCAGCTATACTTAACATATTAAATTAAAGTATATATTTCTAAAAGTGTAATGTAGTAAAGGGTAAACGATCGTTTAAAGGGGGGGGGGTCACAAATATTATAAGGTGTAACAAAGTGGAGGAATGGGGTTAAAAATGGCCCATTTTTGCGAACGTATTTTTTTAATGGCCCCTTCATAATTCTTGTGATACATTAATATGTCAAATTACAAAATGTTTCAATTGTGGACGATACAATTATATCATTTGTAATTCAATACTTCTTAGTACGTATTAAGTACAGGAGTAGTTGTGTTGATTCTCTGTATTTTATTATTGAGTTAAATCATTTGGATTTCTTAAAACAGGAACAATTTTGATAAATTTATCTACAACCTAAAGAACTGAAAAACCCTTAATAACTCATCTAATGAGTCATTGCCTTCAATCAAACTCTTTTTTTATGGAAAAGTTTTCAAAATATCGAAGTTACGTTTTCTGAGGAGTCGCCAAGTTTTTGGTTGGCCACAAAAGTGGCCAGTCCCGTCCAGAAGGTAAAGACAAAATATTAACATTTAAAAAAATGTATTAAAAGCATTTTGAACATATTTTGATGTCGCTTATTACAAATAAAGTCAGATTTTGAAAATTCAGCCTGAAAGCAATGCTACCAACCTAAGTTAGCTCAAATAAACGACAGCTACTGCTATAAAAATTAAAAAGACACGATGAGATCATTATATTAGATTTTAAACTATTAGAAGGGTGCCCATTATGATAATTCATGGGTAAAGGATAAATGAGTTTACATGTGACTGCAAATATCCCTACTTATTTATCAATTTATCCATTAAAATACTTTCATTATAATTTTTAAAATTAAGTAAACGTCTACAAAAATACAAAACAAAAATATAATTCATTGTATATTAATTAAAACGATATTCCTGGTCTAAAGAAACAAATAAAAATATTTCCAAAAGCAGGTTAAATATATATTTATTTTCCTTTGAAAAAATGTAAGGAAGTGAAACAAAAACATCAGATATATTACATACCCTAAGTTAAAATAAAACAATAAACTTAAAACAAGCAGAAACAATTTCTTTGGCAAAATAAAGGAAACTTTAATATCTTAATGTACGTAATGTATTATCATTATCTCATTATATCACAGCTGTTTAGTATTAGAACCTTCGTGAATGCCAGCAAAACTGTTTCGTGCGTGGGTATAGTAGAGGTGTTTCAAAATCTCATGAGCTGTGACCTTCATATGCGCAGAGGCAAAATCCCGCTCGTGGACTCAGTGACACTTCTCAAAAATATTAAATTAATTGTTTACAATTTATCCCGAGCTCTTGTTTATGTATACAGCAAGGCAGCTGTCAGTGTTTTCAAAATACAGTTATAAACCCAGAACAAACTTTGCCTTTTGCGCATCTCGCGGTTCATAAGATTCTGAAATACCTCTAACAGCCAGTCCCAGTACCAAACTATATTGTGTATATTTAACAGTGTTGCCGATGATATTAGCTGTGATTATCCGCCGACTGACATGAAAATATCCGAAAATGTCCAAGAATATTCGATTTGGCGGTGCCGCAGCCTTTTCGGCTATATCGATAGATATTAAGGAGATTTCGTTGAAGATGTTAACTTGCAAATTTTGAAGAGAGGGGGGATTTTTCTGGTGCACATTTTTCCCCCTCGGTCGAAATTTTAGAGAGAGGGGGAGGGGGGCGATTTCTCTACAAAATTTTTTTTAAGAGCAGCGAACAATTTTCGACGATTATTCACTATTACATGAAACAAATCAATCTTCATTTCCACATTTAATATTAAAATAGCCCGAAAATGTCCGCCAATCTCGACAACACTGCAATACATATACAATAAATAGCTGGATAGAAATTATCCGTTTTTTATCCGATTTTTAACAGGGTGAGAAAATTATCCGCAAATCGGATAATTATCCGCCAATCGGCAACACTGATATTTAATGTGTCTTGTCTGTCACAGTTTGGAACAGGAACAGGTATGACTTTGACACAGGAACAGGTTAGAACTGTTACCTAAATCATCTCTACAATAAATTAAAAGTGAGGTTATTAGAAATACCAAGATTCTATCAAAATTTCAAGTATAAAAGTTGGTGGAGGCGGTGCCTCGCTGGTTGAAACAGTCGATCACACCGCTAATTTAGAAACAGCTTGTTTTTGGTGGCCGGCCAATTTTGAAACAGTTGAGACCAGTGCACTCACCGGTGAATATTGAAAAGTGCAGGTTACCACTTGCACATCATGTCTGACCTTACATGGTGGTGACCAGTTGCTAGACATGTCAATAAATCAGCAGATTTTAATGTTAATTTTTGGATACCCCTTTCATCAGGCTCTAAACAATGCCTTATGCCATCTAATTATGAAATGGCATTGAAAACGGGGCATATACACGCTTTCCTTGATTTTAAATACCTTGCACACATATGCGTCTCAAATTTATGTAGCAAATTATTGAATTAAGTAATTTGGTTAATGTCAATTATTGTATTGTATTAATGTTTTTTTTTCCATACAACGTTTTAACCGTATCTTGTTAAACAAACCCGATAAAGTTGGTCATAGCTCAAATCTGCTCTGTATATATAAGTTATTCAAGTCATATATTTTAAGCAGAAAACAATATGTCTCATATACTGGTTTTATATCTTTGTTTATATTGGTGTCAAGGGTTCCGCAAGGGTCTAACATCGGACCACTGTTATTTTTTAACATATGTTGATGATTTAATTAAGTTACTAGTGTGCATTAGATCAATGTTTGCTGATGATTTAAAAATATATTCTTCAATTTCACTTCACTTATTTAACGTCGGCCTATTTCCACTACTGAGGCCTATCATCAACGTGACGCCAGGAGTTGAGTTAACCCCTAACCTAAAAATTTTGTCGAACTTCTTCTCTATCGAAGAGTGGGGATTTTTTACTTGCTAACATTTATACCATGTAACCCTTGCTTAAAATTATATACCTTCTACATATGCGCTGGTATATATATAACTGAATTAAATGTTTCAAAGTGTAAGATAGTAACTTTTACTTGGAAAACTCTTTCATTAATAATATTAATAATTTTATTTCATGGAAGCCTTATAAGGTATGAAACATCAACAGCAAAGTACAAAAAAATAACATTATAAAACTCTTGAATATACTGTACACCAAATATTTAAATCTTATATAAAACACAAATATTAAAAAAAAACATAAAATAATATACAACTATAAAATTAATAATGAAATGAATTATGAAATTTACAGAGGTTACGAAGGCATATTCTTTGTTCATCACTATCATTTTGTACACATATCGATAAGATATGTAAGTCTGCGTCAAAAATGTTGCGATTCATCATACGTAATTGTCAATCTTTTAAAACCATCATTTACCTTAAACACTATATTTGTCATATGTTTGGTCGAAGTTAGAATATGGCTCTCTAATTTGGTATCCAACTTACGAATGCTACAAAAATAAGAGTTGAATCAATTCAGTGTATATTTATTACGTTTCTGTGTAACAAAGTCAATCAAACATATCCACTTCAGGAAGTTGATAATAGTTCATTACTGAATAAATTTAAATTATTACCTTGTAATACCAGGTGCATTAATCCATCTAACTGACAAAATTTTACTATGGGTTAAATTTTTACTAAATTTAAAGTGTAAACGTGTTTTTAGCAGTTAAAATGTGTGAACTATACGATTTTAAAGTCCTTTTTTTCCTACAACATCCTGTTAAGGCTATATAAGAGGTTGAAGTTGTTGAAGCAAAAATGCTATTCTTGACTCCAAAAACTGACAAGAAATCGTAAAAAATTAAGTTTGTTATTTTTTGGCCTGAAAATTAAGCTTCCTTAATCAAATTTTCGAATCTTAACAGTCATGTTTAAAAAAACTTCCTAAGGGTTGTATAACACCAGTACCAAAAGGGTTGAAAAGGGTAAAAAATTAAAATCTCATTAGATAACTTTTTTTTTTAAAAGAGGGTGGTATCAGGGAGTTTTTTTAGGATGCTCTTTCCAAATATCGACGTCTTTCACGTTGAAAAAATAATTCTCGATTTCATGTTTTGAGGGAAAGTTTGCACCATACGACTTATAAAATAACTTTATTTTCTTTCAAAACAGAATATAGAAAACCATCAATTCCTTCTTATAGATAAATAAAATTTTCTATGAAACATCGATTTTTACCACCTTGGGTATTTCTTTGACTTCGATATTTAAAAGCAGCGTCCTAAAACGATAAGAGGATGGTAGCTCAGTGGTTTAGCGCGTCTAGCTTGCATACTGGCATACCTAGCCAAGCAAATTCAATCCCCATTCACCGCAAAATAGTTTTAATAATAAAATTATCCCCAAGATGTGGTTCAGATTCCACTATAAGCTGTAGGGCCTCGTTTCTCTTTACCTAACACAAAATCATTCCGGATTTTCAAGCAGTTGCCTCACTGACTTGAGAAGCGGTTAAGAAAACATTTTTAAAAAACCCTCTTTAAAAAGAAAATCTTATGAAATTTCGACTTCTTTACTCTTTTCAACCCCTTTGCTACTCATTACAACCTTTAGGATGATTTATTTTTAAATATGATGACTGTAAAGAATAGAAAATTTGACAAAAAATTAAAAATTTAGTTTTTTCAATTTCTTAACAGTTTTTGCCATTAAAAACAGCATTTTTTGCTCATTCAAACAACTCCAACCGATTATATAGCCTAATAGAGTAAGATCCCAGAGCCCTCAGACCTACGACATTTTAACATGGCTAATATTTCGACAATAAATAGTGTGGTATGTAGTGAAGAACGTATGCATACTTGCTAGCTTGAAAGCGGGACCCTTTTACAGATAACAGGTTAAAAAAGGTACAAAAAAACGTACTAACCAATGTTAAATTATGATAGCTGGTTTTCATACACGTTAGACCTTTCTAACATATATCCTGATATATACTGTTAAAAACCAACATTCATTATTGCCAGACACTTTCTGTGGACTCTAACTTCCGCCAGACGCTTTAAAGCTCGAAAAAACCCAACCTAACATAACTGTGAAATCATATCTACTACCAACTATGTAAAAAACGAAATAGAACTAAAAATTTATTGTTAGGTTAGGTTGGATTTTTTCGACCTTTAAAGTGTCTAGTAGAAGTTAGGGAGCACGGAAAGTGTTGGTTTTTAACAGTATGCTGTCAAACATATATGAAAACCAGCTATCATACTTTAACGTAAGTTAATACGGTTTTTTTGTACTTTTTATATCTGTTATCTGTAAAAGGGCCCCTGCTTTCAAGCTAGCAAATATGCATACATTCTTAACTACATATCACACTAGTTACTGTCAAAATACTAGCTTTGCCAAAATAACGTAGATCTGGGGGCTCTGGGGTCTTGACCTATAACCCTAAAAGCACGTTTACTCTTCAAATTTTGTAAAAATTTAAGCAGTACAATTTTGTCAGTTTTTGTTATTCTGGGCTGAAATGGGTTAACCTATTTATAAAATTCTTATATGTTATTATATTGTGATAATACTGATATGTATTGATAACCTATTTTAATACGTTTTGCAAGCACAGTAGTGTGTATCTCTATTTTGAATATCTCTACTTTTTCACCCTGTAAGTTGTTTTTATTGTTAGGTAATAACAAATAAATAAATGGAGATAAGAAGAGAAGTACTCTGCCCTTAAAAATTAAGGATAATTTTGGATATCGTTAACTCTCTAGTGAATTTGTGGGTAGAAATTTGTCTGAATACAAATAAAAATCATTCCAAAGCTATACTCACGGAAACGTCTACCCAAAAAATCAAATAGAAACTTTTTGTAATTTGACACAATAATCTTTCACATCTATACCACATACTTACCTCGTGAGGGAAAATTTATTTTCAGACGATTTAATATAATAAATATATCCAATTAAAACTGTGGCTGCAGCAAACAATAAACCATATCTGCCCTTACAATTGAATAAGAGCCACGTTGGGATGTTGTGGTTTAATCGAACCCATATATTCCTGTTCCTGTTTTGACGATTTCTCATGTTTTGTTCATCTCGCCTAAGTTGATCTCGTCTTAAAATAAATCAAGAAATATAAACCAATTGAATTAATACATAGCAAGGAGTTATAAACACAAAGAAACGATGTGTAATGATTATTTCACATCGATCCGAATGCATCAGGCTAAGAAAAAGTGAGTATGTGCGCGCAAAAGCCAGGAAGGTGAGGTTAAAAAACAAAGAAGAAAACAAACGCAATTAATTTATTAAGCTGAAAATAAAGGAAAGGAACTACATATTTACAGAAATAGGATCATATTTACATATGCTTATGGTGATATCTACGAAACACCAAAGAGGAAAGCAAAACAACGAAAAAGCGAAGAGTAAATAGCTGCTTAACATAAATTAAAATTTTCTGTATAAAGTAAAGTAAACCGAAAACTACATACTCTTTCTGAACCCTCTTCTTAACTAAATGTTCAAGTTTCTCCGGTCGATATTTCTTGTAGAATGTCGAGGCTCTCTCCAAGATCTCTTCGAAATCTAGATTATCTGGTATTTGCGATAACAAGCAGTGAATGCTCGCCATATCGCAACCTGCTGCAAATACTTCATCTCTTCTGTGGACCACAAGTGATGTTGCTACATATAATGGCATCAGAGGGGGGCTCGCCAAGAAATAGTCGTACAGTCTTACCACATCTTTGTACTGATTTAAGGAATGACCAAACCACGTGAGGTACCAAGGCAGAGCAAACATTGTACCGACAGATGCACTACAAAAGACATGATAAATGTTTCAAAATATCGAGAATAGTAAATATCAACAATATTTTACATGCCATAAGGTGTACAGTAGGCATTGAAGAAATCATTTTAACAAATGAAAACTTTGAAAAAATATTATTTTGGGTATTTAGAAGATAACTTCCATACACTAATATTTAATATAAAATAAGAAAATGACTTGCTAAATGCCCAAAACAACATTTTGTAATAGGTAGTTTTTAAAGCAGAAATAAAAGATATTACTCATAAATGAAAAATATCAATTCAATTTTTTTTTTAAGTTGATAAGGAATTTTGACAACAGTGGACATCATACACCTCAAACGACACAAGAATGAATTAATAAAGTTTCAAACGACTCGGAAGTTCACCCATTTCTATGGATTTATTTGTTATTGTTGCAATGATTCCGGAAAACTCAGAGCAACATTTTTTCAGTAAGGAGACTGGCACCTCATCATATCCAGTTGATTTTTTGTTTTTTAGATTCAATATAACGTGTTTGATTTCATCTGCCGTTATAAGTTCAAGGATTAGTGATTTATTAGTGGGATTCGATAAAGTTGTGAAGAATTAGAAATATTTTTGCCAAAATGACTTTGTACTTGGTTATCTATAAGCAGCTAGAAGTTTAATAACGATCTTTCCCTAATTAACAACTAGACTAGGCAAAAGTCATTGGTACGCGATCCTAAAAAGAGTAAATGCAATATTTTTGGCACAAGTAGTAGCTTGCAGGCAACGGCCAACTTTGAACTGTCAATAGATGGTGAAACAATCCTTCGTGCCACTACTATACAGAACCTGGACCTTGTTACAAGCAATAATTCGAAATTTACTGACCACGTCAGTTATGTCTGTCAAAAAGCTTACATTAACTTAAAAAAAGCTCTCTCTATATAGAAACCTACTAGATCAAAAAACTAAAATAATCTTGACGCATTGGTCTTGTCCCGCTTTAACTATGCCGTACATAGTATACGGGCCGTGTCTTAGTCAGGAGAATACATATCATGTTCAAAAAATGCAAAATCATGCTGTTAGATTCATAACTGATTTCATCATATAACTCCTTTTTAAAATTTATAAATACTTAAACTTGAGGATCACCATTTACTTCACACAGTCATATTTGTTAACAATATTATACTTTATAAAACCCCTAAATACCTATTTACTAAAATAGAAAGAGGAAGTGTTGTTCATGAAAGAGAATTAAGACAAACTGGCATATTTCTCTCAATTCCTAGACACAACAGTGCTGCATTTCATAAATCATTTACTTTTCTGGCCTCTTACTGCAATAATAACTTAACAGTTCAACTTCGCAGTATTAATCCCGCTAAATTGAAACCTAATTCTGAAGTCCCTATCCCTAAACGAGGTACTTCGTTCCTAAATAACCAATTGTTTTAACAATTGCAGACCCACTGTGTGCTGCCCTCTATTTTAATCTTATTTCATATATGTTTTGTATTAATTTTATTTTATTTATTCTGTCCTATTACTTTTTTGATTTTAGGGTTAGATTTAATATCATTGTATCTGTATCTAATCCGTTTGTGCAAATGTATTTACATTTTCGACAATAAACTATTATTATTATTAGGAAAAAGTTTTAAATTTGATTTTTTGAGCCAGCCGAGTGTACATATTTTCAAATTGGGTGCATTAATGCTGTAAAAAATTAATATATTTCTTTTGTGATTGTAAAACTTGTCAAAATCCTACTAGAAATACGTTACCTATCCATAAAGTTGTGTAAATCAGGATCAACTTTAGACAATAGAGCATAAATGTAATTGAGTCTGTATGAAGTTCTCTCCATTGTAGGCTCCATACATTCACGTAGATGTTCAGTACTTAATTTCTCCATTATCCTGAAGGCAATGACCTCTCCGACTACTAACAAAAAAGTTACTGCAACATCATGGTAACCCTGCAAAATAAAAAGTCAAAAAGTCAGTGTTACTGCTTGTCATATGTTTTTATGTTTCATAATTTTCAAATTTATCGGAATTCGAGTACAACTGATAATGAAATTCATTAGTTTCGACGATGCCAACTTAGTTGGTGAAAACGAGCCTCGATTTTTTAGTATTCGAGTGTTATGGTGTTTGTGGAAACTATTTTAGAGGTACAAAAGTAAAAACATCATTCTAGTCTGAAGACAGTATGATAGAAATGTAATGCAGCCTTTAAGAACTCAATTCTATTGAAAATTATTATATTTATTTCGTATAACTACAGCATACCTGGTAATATCGTAGGTTCGGATATTTCATAATTACTCTTAATATAAGAACTGTAAGCTGATCTTGCAAAGCAACTCGTTGCCTGTATGGAATGCCTGAAATTAAAGTAATATTAACAAGCTTTTGAAAGACAGAGATTAATTGGCATTTTTTTCTCCTAACAAATTGGAACAGACTCTCTTAAATAAAAAATTTAACCAACATCGAGTAGTAGCACCATGTGAGTAACATAACCTCAAATTTTCTGTTCTTCGTTCTTCTGTTCCGTTAAGGAAGTGTCTATGCAACCGCCGCGGCGGATCTTTTGCACGACTTATTGAACTGCCGCACAGAGAAATTGGAATATTTTATGCAATTTTCTGTCTGCAACGCTAATGCTGCCTGCGGCGCTGATAATTTATTAACAATTGTTTAGCAAAATAAAAATCAACCTAACTAACCCAACTACCTAACAACTTAAAAGAATCACATGAAAGAGATAAATTATTATATGGAAAAGAACATTATTTCTGTCGTCAAATCCAACCAGAATTTGTGAAAAAGGATATTAATCGTTACAAAATATTAAAAAAAAAAAGTGGGCAGCAGTTGAACCCGGGACCTATTGCTCCACAACGCTTACTTTCTTACATTAACAGATTTATTAAATATTAAAAAGGGTACAAACATTGCCTCCCCGGACCGCGATCCGGAGCCAACCAGACAACCACGGCGCGTGACGTCGTGGCGGACGTTAGGTTGGACGGATCACGACCGGTTCGGTTTAATAAAATGGAACAACAAAAAAAACAAAAGCTAAAACACCTGCCGTCTGTGACGGCTTAAAATTAACATTAAAATTGGACATTGTTTTAAATTAAACATTAAGATAATTAAGAACTAATTTTAAAACCATCACTACGGTCTGCCCGCCGTTTGGGAGTATGAAAGTAGAAGTTTATTATTTTTTTAAATGTTTAGATTTCTTAAATTTGTTGGTCTAAAGGGAATTTCTAATAAAAATTACAAAAGAACAAAAAAGACAAAAACGAAAACAATTAAAAGAAGAGAGGAGGGATAGAACAGAAAAGATTTGAAAGATATAGTGTAGGATTTGAGAAAGTTGTGATTAGTAAAGGTTTGGCTATAGAGGTTGCCGGAAGATAGGCAACGCCTGGTATGGTAGGGGGTGTTTTATCTGGAATGGGGCAGCTCCACAACGCGACAACGTTACGCATAGGCCAGCGATCCACATCGAGAACACCGCTATAGCACAGAATAAATAGTATGTAACCAAATTGCCGCGGCGGTCACGTAAATAGCTAAAGCAACTGTCGTGGCGGTTCGATAGCAATTTATTACAATACCACCGGCGGTTTACTAAACACTTTCTTCTGTTAATATCACAAATAAGTATAAAAACTTGGAATTAAATTTTTCTCCGACGTTTCGGAAATCTAATCTGTTTCCTTTTTCAAGGCTTTTTTGAAAAATCTTTTTTGCTGTGTATGATAAATAGACAGCTCTAAGAATATTTATTATATCCAATATCCATTGATATTTACTATTTACATCTATAGCGAAACATTTAATTTCAAGTTTTTATACTTATTTGTGTTATTTATTTAAAAAAGCAACCTCTAACTGATCCTTTGACATAAAAGTTAATTGTGATATTTTGTAGATTCCCGAGCACTGCTTAAAAAGAAGAAATACATGCGGTAGGAAGTCCTAAAGAATTGAAGAAGAAAAAAATTAAGATAATGGTACAAATAACATTTAGACAATATAATTAATATTAGGTTAGGTCGCCAAACACCCATTCAATATCAAGAATATGGAATCAACGTACTTATTTCTCACCATTCACACCTTTTATTTGCCTTCAAAATTTTGGTCAAAAATATAAATTAATATGATAAAATGGTTCGTAATATATTATAAGATACATAAGTTGTTTTGTTTGCGGCACGCTTTTTATGCAGAATTCGCGTGAATTTACATGGGAAAGATTTTTTTCTATTAATGTTATATATTGTACCTTGAAATATTACAAAACCGCTCCTTAAAAACATCAATTATTATAAATACATATATAATATATAAACACACGATCAAGAGAAAATTATATTGGAACTGTAAATAACACATATAGTCAGAATAATTTATATCATAAGGGGTTGAAACAATATAATGATTTGCCATTGCATATAAAAAACTGTAGTAGTGTTGACAAATTTAAAGTAAATTGTAAAAAACATAAGACTGGATGTAAATATTTGATTAAGTAACAAATAGGTAACTTAGGTAATTTAACAACTTAAGACTTTTAAACTAGCTTATAGGTAAACAAATATTTATTGCCACTTTGTTAGCATTTTGCTACATATTAATAAGATTATTATTTATTTATAAATTGTGACAATTTAATTTTTCAATTTTCATTTTTGTATATTTTTCGTAATCCATTTTGTTTTAATTTAAAATTTAATAGTTATTAATATGTTAAAATATTTTCACAAAGTTTACGTTTTCATGGAAAGTTTTTGCCATTCCATTTTTAAATAAATATGGTTGCTCTCTGCCTATATTACTTAATAAGGGACATGAAGTCATTTCGACTTTTCGTGGAAATTTAAGGACTTCTAGGATTAGGTGCCTAAGAAGTCTTGTTCAAGAAGTACGATTACCTATTTAGTCATTTCAATACACTTGACTTCTTCTATTAGGGTCTAATGATAACTTAACCAAAATTACTTAATAAGTTATTCATATTAGGTAACAAATAATGTCCCCTTATTATAAGTTTATCAAAGTTTCTACCTATTTACCTTATTAAGTTATTAAGGCAAGTGGCGTAGCTGTTAATCTCGGGCCCCCCCGCAAAATGTATGGTCGGGGCCCCCATAGAAAACTCACTTAAATTATAAAGTTTTTCGGCAGCGGCGTACATTCTCTTTAGCAAAGTCTTCGATGATGTGATCAGTATCTAACTTCCTTGCTCTCTCTTGCTCAATACTTAATACACATAATGCTGACAGTCTTTCTTGAGTCATTGAATTTCGTACAAACGTCTTAATAAGCTTTAATTTTGAAAATGACCTTTCAGCTGTAGCAACAGTAACTGGTAATGTTAAGAATAATTTTATGGCAAGGAAAACATTTGGAACACTTAACAGTAAAGTTTTATGATATTTTATAGGGAATATAGCAAAATAAAAGACCGAAGAATCCGCAATTTCTATTATTTGTGTGCTCAAAACATTTATTAGTAACAGAAGTTCGCGGGGAAAATCTGCCGATAAATCTTCAGAATAATTTTCAGCAAGATTGCTAGCTTCCAAATAAAGCTGATCGTCATTCAACTTTGATAATGTTTTGGTATTTAAACAGGAAAATCTCTCTACCATTTCGCTCATCCCAGAAAATCGGCCAACAATCTGTTGAATGACAATATCAAGATTGGCATAAAATACCTCTACTTTAAAAGATGTTTCGGAATCTGTAAGTCATTCATCTTCTGCTAATTCATCAAAAAACTTTTTAACACTACTTTTTCTCTTTTTCTGAAATTCTTGTTCTATACCCCATGTATTTGACAAATCCGAGGCCTCTACTAAAATTAATTATGTACGAAATAACTTTTTTATCAACCATTATTATATTAAAATATTTATATATAATATTGACTATTGAATATTGATCTTTAAGACGAACGTAAT
Organism: Stenurella melanura; assembly: GCA_963583905.1. Lineage (NCBI taxonomy): Eukaryota > Metazoa > Arthropoda > Insecta > Coleoptera > Cerambycidae > Stenurella > Stenurella melanura. Next base: position 165,818,118 of record OY757311.1, on the reverse strand, counting down.
TTTTAATTTCGATGATATTTTCGCGTCATAAATTTCTAGAGTCGGAGGCCCCCAAGAGCTGGGGGCCCCCCGCACCGCGGGCCCGTCCGCTACGCCACTGATTAAGGCCGTGTATTCCCTACCACTGAATTAATGTGTTTTAATGTACATTAAGTACCTATTAGGTAAAAATAGTAACAAAAATAAATGAAATAAACAAATTTAATTTTTTTGTGAAAAAAAATATTAAAAAGCTTCTACTTATTCAGAAATCCAATACTTTTGACTAATTATATACAGAAAATAACATGCAGTGTAATGATTATTGAAATTGGAGTACCTATTTTTGTTCAACTAAATGTGAGATTTTTCCGTGTGTGTGAGATAGTAAACAAAACACAACAAATTTAAACAATCATGAAAACAAACGATTTTTAATGCAGAGAAGCACTTGTTTCAAACATTTGTTAGGAGTAAAAAAATGAAGTAGAAAAAAAATGCCAACTTATCTTCGTTCTTTTAAATTTGTCAGTGTATGTAGTAAATGCTGATATTAAATACCTGGTGGAAATCTTTTTAGGGACCTATTTACATCTAAAACTACTTGCTGATATTCACAATGAGTAGAGAGTTCTTCTAAAGATGGTATCTTCTCATCGGGACTTGGATCAACTTCTAATAGGAGTGGCCACACTCTACATCGTAAATCATCTAAAATCGTAAGGTACACTAAAAAACTACAAAATTTAATCAACACAATCTATATCGTGTAGGTTTTTGTAATACAATGACAGTTTGGAGACAGTACGTAGACAGAATATATGACGCATCGCAGCTATGCTTAGGTACTGATCGTCGTAATGAATCATGAAGGATGAACCGTCGGAGGTATTTACCAACATAGGGGCTTATTAATAAAGATGTCAATATTGAAAACGCATTTTTAATGGGACACGTAAATACAACACAGAAAGCATCATTGCTGTTGAATTCAATAACCGTATCAATATTGTAATGATGTCAACGTACACGAGAATAGTGGTGATTAAGTATCTGTGAATTTCAAAAAATATATACATTTGTTTTATAAAAAATAAAATCATAAAAAACGCACTTAAATATAACTGTTTGTCTTACCAGCAACCAAACCAAATTCGCTAAGAGCTAAATTTCGCCATGTTTTCAAATTTAAATTGTTATCATCTAAGGCTTTTTCGATCAGTGCTCTTTTTGCTACCTCCTCTTCAGATTCCAGTGCTAAAAATTTTAAAATTATGAATAACAAAAGTTTACTTATATAGTATGTACAAGTAATTTCAGTGGCATTATTATTACATTACAAATTTGAAACATATATGTCAGTCCAAAATACCTTTTTTCTCTTAATACTGACAAGACATACTTCAACAAATACCAGAAGGTTTAAAAGTCAAAGAAATAACTTTTTATTCGCATCCACACAATAAAAAAAGCACTAAAGAAGAATTAAGTAGAGCAGTTTGTATGTATTTCAGATATTTCGAATATCCCGAGTTGTGTCCGGTTCAAAGACATTCTTTAAATAGCAAAAAAGTAAAAACTACTTTTTATTTTATGCCATTATTTTCTGGACATATGCAGAGACAACATGCAGCTTCTAAGAAAATTACCGCAAACGAATCAGGATAATCTAGTTCCAATAAATAACATAGGTTTATCTAAAATAGCTACTGATAATGCTTAATGAATGACCAATTAATAAAAACGATGTTATTGGTTGTACTTTATGCAAAATATAACGAATGTTAGTTTCCGATACTCAGGCATACTCTAATAAGACATATGAATTTACCTCTATCAAATTTTAACTCGGATCTATTATCTTCAATATCCTCATCATAATCGTTGTTTACATCTTCGGATTTCTTCTCAGACGAAGATTCGTAATTTAGCAATGAAGATTCTTCATCCAAACTACTTATTTCATCTTCGTAATGTTCCATTGCTTCCAAATTTCTAATTTGATCTACTACATCAAGTTCATTATCATTTCCACATCAAAACAGCGAATCTATCAGATAACCTCATAAAAGAACTGTCAATGTCATTTATCAGTTTATCAGCTGTTTACGATTATTCTCCACAGATTTAAGATAATTAGACTGATTATAAACTCTCTGTGCATACGTTTTTGGTTTTCAACCAAACGTAGGAAGGTTAAATCAAAGATTAGAAAATTAACAAGATAGTACAGCCGGCGAAAAGCCTCTGAGTTATCGGTTATCGGACAGTTGCCACAATGTGCCATTCAGGCGGGAAAGGCAAAATTAGAGAGAGGCCACCAATGAAAAATCGAAAATGCCATTCTAATAAAACGATCGAACTCAGCTGATTGTCTCTAAACCCAAGGTTACTAAAGAAACACGTTGTGCCTGCTGACACGTCACATGAAGCTTCAAGTATTTCTACGTTTATATCTTTTTAATTAGTATTAAACAGAAAGTGTAAACCAATATTTCTGACACTTTTTGTATAATTTATTTTATAAAATGAAGAAAACAGTCACATACACCGATTATACAACTGTTTTCTTCTAATTCGTCTTCTCCGTCTGACTGTCCTATCTTTGTTAGTTCTCTAGTATTTGGTTATATTAACATCATGTAAGCAATGTCAGCTATTTTTATTTACTTTTTATTTATAAACATAAATTGAACCAATTATTAGGTGTTATAAAGTTTGTATTTTTGTCAGTTATAAATACAGAGATGCTCGATATTCAAGAATTTTATGCAACCCTTGCAACAAAACAAATTTTATGACGCATCGTTGGTCAATTTACTTTTATAAGCAAGAAGTAAATAAAAATGGTTAACACTAAGTTTGCATGACGGAACGCCGATACTCAATCTAGTTATCTTAGATCTGTGCTTTTCTCTGGCTGCCTTGGATATTACAGGACGTCGTATTACAGGTGGCTATAATTTTCTGACATTTTTGGCGGCATTTTCGAGAAATTTTAAGTAAATATGATCGATCGCGAACATAACATTCTTACAAGCGAAAACTTTAGGCAAATAGAGGACATAATCGATGCGAGAAAATTGCTGGGTCAATATAACGTTTACAAGCAGTCAAGTGGAATAAATTATAGGCATGTTTATTCAAGTTCAACTGGTACGATGACACACAACAAATTAACTAAATTCGACGAACAGATGGCATATAACAGCGGGGGAAACAATTCAAATGTTAAACAAACAGATTCAGAAATTACCGTTGTACTTGTTAAACGTCGCGAAATACCATTTGAAAATAGGCAGAGCAAATGGGATATGCACGATATAGCTATTCCGGGGGACGGTTCTCATCTAGGAGAAAGCCCTTCTTTAGTAAATTTAGCTACATTGGTAGGCCACAATGTACCATGTGAAGGAGAAGAATACTTGGTTCCTCTCTCATCGTGGGATCCGTATTTGAAGCACGAAGATGTTCATCCAGATTTGAAATGCTGCTCTGAATCGAATTTTGAAAGCACGAGTTGCAGTAAAAAAATTGTGAAACCTGAAGTACACAATTCAGTAAACGACAGTTTAAATAAATTAGAAAAGATTGTGAAAATTGATAGTATCGATTTACTTTTTCGACGGCCTAGTTGGGCGGGAAGAATTTCAAAATTTATACGTAAGCACTGTAAGAAATCAAAAACCCTACCCGAGTCTGATATATGTCTAAACAAAAACTGAGGTTAGTTTCAAAATTGTTCTAAAAATTGTAAGTTTCTTAAACGTCTTACTTTTGCTGTATTTTATGAATGTAAATTGCTTAGTAATTAATAAACACGCTTGAGTCCGTTGTAATCTAGGTACAAGATTAATGTAAAATCTATGTTTTGATATAAGACATCTTCATCTCAATAATTATTTTGTGATAATCGATATTCAGAAATTTTGTGAATGTTTCTTTTTTAGATGGACAGGCACTACAAAGATTACCATGCCAAACTCATGCACTCAAATGGTACAACAGCATTCGAAACCCTGCTTGTAGTTCTTCCCTCGTCCTTATATACATTCATAACAACGTTATTAGTTTCTGTATTAATTAAGCCTATTACTAAACATTTAAAGTGGCAGTTTTCATTGGAACTTTTAGTTTTAATTGTGCCAATCGTACTCAATTTGACTGTTTTAGCCGAGTATCAAAAAGACGTCCTAATTGCTTTATTTGTGATTGTTATTAATCTTCTATTATTAGTTCGTAATATTGAACCTTTGAAAACTAAATTTAAGTGTAATGACACCAGAACAAGTTTCGTTACTAATGCAAGGTCAACAATTAACATTTTGTCTGTTGTAGCCATTTTGGCAGTCGATTTTCATATATTTCCCAGACGTTTTGCAAAAACCGAGACCTTCGGATATAGTCTAATGGATACAGGCGTAGGCCTGTTCATGTACTCAAATGGTATTGTTGCACCTGAAGCAAGAGGACAAAAAGACTCAATAAAGAAATGTATAAAAAGTTCTTTGCCAATTTTAGTTTTAGGAGTAGCTCGGTTCGTTTTTGTGAAACAAACGGATTACAATGTTCCAGTTTCTGAATATGGAGTTCATTGGAATTTTTTTATCACTTTAGCTTTCACTAAAATATTTACCTCATTCATTCTGAACGTTATTAAAGTGGAGTATATTTATATAAACGCAATTTTTCTAATAGTAGCTCACGAAGTGTTGTTGCAGACCGGATTGCAACAGTTTGTATTAAAGAACTCCAAACGTGACAATTTCATAGTAGCCAATAGAGAGGGACTAGTGTCGTGTCTAGGATATGTTTGTATATATCTGTTTTCTGTATATTTCGGTTATTTTCTAAATATCAAAAATGGTACACAAAATAAAGTTAGGACAGGCTTAAAGTTCATCATAGCCTCGCTGTTGTCACTTACCTTATCTATAATTTTGCATAATCACTTTGCTATATCCCGAAAGCTGGCAAATGCAGCTTATTGCTTTTGGATATTATTCATTGGAATATTTATGACGGGTTTATATTATTTAGGACAAACTGTACATGAATTTATTTTTAGAGATAAATTACCAAATAGTGTTTATTCACCATTAATATTTGAGGCTGTTAATTACAACGGGCTATTATTTTTTCTAATAGGCAACATATTGACAGGTTTGATTAATATGACTCTTAACACCTTAACGATTAGTGGTTCACTAAGTTTAACAATACTCGTAATGTATATATGTATTAATTGTTTTGTAGTTACTGTATTATATTGTAAACAAATTAAATTAAAATTATAGTAGTATTATTGTATTTTCATGTATCTACACCAAAAGTTGTGCGATACTCACAGTAAACCTGTTTAATATATTGCTCTATGTTCTGGCAAAAGTTTTCAAGGTTGCTAAACGATGGAAAAACAATAACGAACATGTAAAAATAATGGGCTAAAATTGTTATCGTGACTCGTCCGTTTCCTGGTTTTTGTATTGAAGTAGGATGTATGGAACTCTATAAAAATTTGAACAGACATTTTCTGCAAATGGCGAGTGAAGAGAAAATTGGAAAATTTCTCAATAAATTTTAAAGTGGAAAATTTTTTAATCGCGACACGACCGTTCTCTATGTAATTAGAGGATTTTTGGGCGAAACATGAAAAAATATAAACGGACGATTTGATCGTTGCCCTTCAGAGTGGTGAACTTGTAAAATGTAATTTTTTTCAGTTCCCGCGAGGTATTGCGACACGTCTGTTTCCTTGATTAAATTATTGGTAGAATTTAAAAATATGTAAAAAAATTTGAATGTATGTTTTCTGCATTGCTGTTTTCTGTTGCGTTAAAAAGCCGCAATAGGGGTTTTTCACGTTTTCATGTTCTTTAATTTGTCGGAACCTTGTGAATGTAATTTGGATGCGTGAATAGACACACATATATAATCATACTTACTTAATCATTTGTCAAATATGTCGGCTGGGAGTTTTTATTAGAACACCCAGTATACGTCTCAACTGCTTTAGCACTTCTGAGAAACCATCAGGCTGAATTCTTGTTTTGAATGAAACCCAATGTTAATCTTGGAATGTTTATTAAAAAAATTAATAAATATTATAAAAATCTATTTTATAAAATTAAATAAGTTGTCGCATAATTCGAGTAAAAAAAATCTTATAAAATAAATCACATGTTAATGAGATTAAAATGTTTCAAAATCTTTCATTACTTTTGAGTTTTTGAATTATAATTCATCATGGTTTGAGTGTTTCTCGGTATTCTTCACGTAATCCTTAAATTTAGGGTGATTTTTGACATGTTTTGCTGCTTTCTCAACCAATCTTCCAAACTCTTCAATGTCAAAAGAATAATTTGCAAATTTGGCATGTGCTCCACCTTTATAGGAACCCTGGAAACAATTTTTGAAACATAAATTGCTACTTTATTTTCTCACAAGATGGTTGTAATATACAAGAATAAAGATCCAACTTAATTACTAGATACTGATACAGACTTGCAGCCAGAAATGAACTGTAGGAGGTGTCAATTTCTTTATAATTTAGGAGGAGAATATGCAAAATAGAGTGAATGTTGGAATTTCTTCAGGGGGTGCCTGGCATCCCCTTGGCTTCAGGCCAGTATTAATATGGACTTATTGAAATTTCTACCCCAGTCGACTCATTTCACTGGAATTCACTAAACAATCTCTCCAAAAATCCCCATCGATACCCCGTAAGCATAATTTTTTAGAGGTTGAAAGGGGACGAAAAATAGTTTTTTTTTTCAAATATCTTACAAAATATTAATTTTTAACTTGTAAAATTTGCTACAAAAGAGGTTCAATTACTTTTTTTGTAGGGATATCGTTTCGGAGATATTCGAATAATGTTGACTTGGTCATGTGGAATTTACGAGAGGTTGTCTGTTACGGTAGTTTAGTCTATGATTACAAACATGGGGGAAACCCCACTATATAGAATTTTAAGGTCTAAGATTGGAGTGCACTGCAAAAATACCTCCCACCCCAGACCCTTCAAGATCAGTTATTCCTTTATTTGTGTATGAGGGTCTCCCGTATACTTGCTCTATTACAACGAATTCTTAATATCTGTGATAATGGGAGCACTTTGCTCAATTTGCCAAGAAAAATATCTGTCCAATCCAAAACAGTAAAAGTAGGTTCATTTCTATACTGTGTGAAAAATTTCAAACTGCTAACATTAGAGTGAAACAAGCTCAAGACGATGCTGATGTTCTGATTACTGATACTGTACTGAAGCAATGCTATGCAAATAAAATGATTGTTGTAGGTAAAGACGTTGATTTATTCATTTTGTATGCTGACACCAATGAAGAAATATTGTCATGTAGGAAATATTATTAATCATTCAAATCCCGGAGAGTAGCAAATGCTTACATAAACAAACATATTCGGCCCTAGTCCATTTATAAATTTAAAAATAATAATGCAATGCGGGTTTTCACAGCCATTGTCCAATGAAGTAGTTTCTTCCGGGTTTTGCCGTGGTCGTCGAACTTGACTTGACGTTTCGCTGATCATGCTGTCAGCTTCCATAGAAGGGTTCCAACGTCTTTGGAACCCTTCTGAAGAAGCTGACAGCATGATCAGCGAAACGTCAAGTCAAGTTCGACGACCGCGGCAAAACCCGGAAGAAACTGCTTCATTAAAAATAATAATAATAATTTATTGGTGTCAAAATACAATACAATGCTTACACAAGTAAACACATTGGACAATATAGTAGATGTAAAAAAATGTTAAAAATAGGTAAGCCACAAAATTACATAAGACAAAAAATGACAAACAAGATTAAAAGTAGTATAAAATTACCTAAACCAATTAACAAATTAAGTAAGGGTAATAATACGAGGTCATGAATATACAGTGCCTGTTAAATTAAATCTGAGAAATCGTTCTCAATAAATTCTTCAAACCTATAGAAAGCCTTAGTTTTTAGATAACCTTTCATTTTATTTTTAAATTGCAAAAAGTTCAAGTTTTTTACCGAATGAGGAAGAGTATTATAAAATTTGACAGAATAATAACCTGTTCCATTTCTAGATCTCGTAAGTCGAAGAAAATTGACATTAATTTTATGGCTATTCCTTGTGGTATATTCATGGATTTGGCTGTGCGTTACATATTGATGATCATGATAAAGTAAACACTCAAGGATATAAGCACAAGGCATAGTTAATATCTTGAGATTAACGAATTGGCTTTTGCAATCATCTTTGTATCTAAGATGAGATAGTATGCGAATGCATCTACGTTGTAAGCCAAAAATATTGGAAGCATGCGCTGAGTGTCCCCAGTTTAAAATTCCATACAACATATTAGCATGAAAAGAACCATAATAAGCGGTGAGTAGGTAGTTCGGGGATACTGCGTTGACAAGGTTGCGAAGGAAATAGATATTTTTGGAAAGTTTGGTAGATAGTTTTGTAATATGTTCTTCCTAGGTTAAAAGTGAATCTAAGTACACACCTAGAAACTTTACGAATGCATCAGTTTGTTCTTCTGGATCCCTGTTTCACAATGTAAATATTAATAATAAAACAAAGTCAATATTGACATATCAGTTATTTAATAACACAAGTATATATAAATACGACATTGGCATTGTTTAAATCCATGCAAGTAATTAGTGCATATATTCAATAATCAAAACAAACCGGGTTCCTTCAGTTCCGGCGTTTTGGTCAGTCTTTCGCTGTTTGAGAGTCAGTCAGTTTGTGGGCCCTCATCCTAGAGATGAGGGACCCGGTCCCTTCAGGCAGTTTAGTTATCTCCACCCTGGAGATCACCGGTTAAGAGTTAAGTGTAATCAAAGTGACACCTCCCCTCCCACTATGTACATTGGTAAGATTGTTCAAATTGTTATTATGTGTTTTATTTTTATTATGTGTACTGTACTGTTGTTATTAATTATTTGTTATCTCGTAAACCAGTGTTTAAATAAATCTAAGTAAATTCTCGAAGTCGCCCTACTTAACACACAGCTTCAGAAAACCTACATGACATATGGTGTAAGCGCTTGGTTTTAAGGCCCTCGTCAAAGCCTATGTGACAATATATTCGATAAACTTAATGTAGGCTGTAGAAATGGAGGAAACTGAGAAGTTTTCAGAAATAGATGAAGCACAAAATTAAAAATATTTCAAATGTCTTTTTAACCGCTTCTCATTTAATTAAATAAATCAAATAAACAGCGCAGACAAATGTGGATTAGGCTTATGGAGATACCACATTTAAAAAAACATTCCCGGTACTCTACCTCACTGGTAGCGTGAAAAGAAGTGCATTTTATCAGCTATATACAATCATGCAATATTGTAAACCAGTTTGTTCGAGAATGGTGAGCTGAAAAACAAAAAAGCATTGAACCTTTTTGTAGCAAATTTTATGAGCTACAAATTACATCTGAACCATTTTTTGCATAAAAACTAATATTTTGCGAAATATTCACAGAAAAACTGTTTGTCAACCCCTTTCAACCTCTGTAAAAAATTATATTTACAAGATATCGATGGGGATTTGTGATTATTTAAAATGGCAATGACTCGCTGTATGCAACAATTTAGCGAGATGGGAATTTTCCCACAAACTTTACTGAGGTATAACCCCAAACTTGACCAGCTTATTAGAAGTGAATATAAATTTTTTTAATGAATCGTCATAAAATGTAAAAACCAAAATCACGTTTTTGTCTATAGTCTGTTTTTAAATCAGGAGTAAACATGCAAGTTCCATTCACACCATAAAAGTAACCAGAAAATACACTAAAACCTTTTTGGCGTTTTGGGCAACCACCAAAACACGACCAGTGTTTTTGTGTGTATTTTATTACATTATATAATGCATCGACCTCTATTTGACCTCTGGGTATTTTATAGAGCATCCATACCATTTACGCAATATTAAGGCACTAAGTAATTAGATAGATAGATAGATTTATTTATGTTTAAGATTATAAAATCGTACATACGTCACACAGGGTTACAAATGGGTAAAGATACAAATACATATAAGTATATAAACAGTTACACTCATAAAAAAATATTTACGAAAACCGTACATAGAACCAAGAAGAGACAATAATGCAAAAAGAATATATATACACATGCGTATACTAGAGCGAAATATTTGTCAAAGACGTTTCTAGTTCATTTAGTGTGTAGAAGGCATTTGCTAGCAGAATTTTTTTTAACGCAGTTCTGAATTGATCAAGAGGTAGATGTTTTATATTGTTTCCTAATTTATTGTATAGTTTAGGCCCATGATAGGTGACACGTGTGCGCGATTTAGTTAGACCTTTAAGACTGAGGTATATATGCTCTTTCTTTCTAGTGTTATAATAATGGTTTTCACTATGTGTAGCAAGTTCATCGATGTGCTTTTTCACATAGGTAAGACACTCTAGTGCGTATATAGATGGTAGAGTTAGAATATCTAGATTTATAAATATTAGTTTGGCATCTGCTCGATAGCCTATTCCTCCCACAATGGTCACTCTTACCTTCAGATTTATACAAAGGGGATTAAAAACTGACATATAAGGTGCAAATGATAAAATAGAAATTATAACCAAATAATTTATGACACGAAATTAAAATTTTTACAATATGTCAAAATTTAGGACTATTGCCTTGTGTAAAACTGGCGAGGGCGTATTCAATCACAGATGTATGATTTCGTGCGTTAAATTTAAAACGCTCCTCCTGGTTTAAAAACAGACTATAGTAAAAAAAGATTTTTGCAAAATATTTACAACTTGAGTTGATGAAATAAAACAAGCAAAAAATTAAAATATACATACATCCTCAACTGAAGCCAACTTCCCTGTATCTTCCCATGTCACATATTTTACACCCTTTAATCGGGCGAGATCAAGATAGCAATTTGTATCTTCACAGTTGTACCTAAAACAAATTTTTATACTAGTCATATTGACAGTTAAAAATGTGCCTTACAATTCAAATACAGCCGCCCATTCTGGTAAAAATAGTAAATGTGTTAAGCCAGCTCCATGTATCCCTATCAACACATCAGAATTTCTCGTTAACTCCAGCTGCCTCTTAAACGACATATTTTTGTCATACACCACTTTACGGACTATAAAATTCTCATTTTCCCTAATAGAATCCAAGAGCTCATCTTCATTTATCACCCGGCGATACTTAGTTTCTCTTGATAAAAAAGTTATTCGAATCTTGGCATCTACACGTTTGTGAAGTGGTATTTTTAACCTATGTAAAACGTGTCTTGAAAAGGCATCGAATAATCCACTACCTTCACAGCCATATATTATAGGAGTGTTATAATACAATCCAAATATCATCCTTGGCAGAAGTGGGAAAACCACATTTTTAAAACACACAGTATCACCTCTAAATGTTTTTAGGTCCCATGTGGGGTGATCCGTGAAAGCTTCCCAGGCATCTTGGAAGGCTGAGCGATATGTAAAAGTTTCCCATATTAATACATGTACATCGGTAGAGAAAGCATCTTGTTGTGTGGCATTTAGATGCAGTGATGCGTACAAGTTAAGAAAATCACAGAAATGATGATACATATTTACTGCTGAAAAAAATTGTAGCAAGTTAAACATATTTTGTGCTAATAGAGGGTGGGGCAATAGTGCGTCGGACCTTGATATCTCGAGTTCTACGATAGCAAGAAGTAAACTAGATAAAAAAGTCTATAACTGGAAATTATTTTCGAACATACAGGGCGAGCCAAAACGAAATTACAGGACCAAGTGCCTTTTTTTTAATGGAATGCTATGTATATCAGTACATTTTTTGAAGCCTCTTTCTAGGCTCTGTTGACTCCTATATTAGCATTAAATATCTCCCAACTACTTGGATGTAATAAATTTTTTTGTTGAAATAATGCAATCTGCAGATGGATATTAGAAAAATCACCACAGTCACAATTATGGGTTTTAAGAAAAACTTATGTGAATACCAGTTACGAGACATCTAATTAATGTTTTTGAATCATTTTCATTTCCTAAAACTGCACATGGTGGCCAACAACTATTTTTCAATTTGGAACTTTTTAAATTGAATTGTCTCAATTTTTTCAAATGGAATACCCTGTATATTTTTCAACGATGTGATGTAGAAATGAAAAACGAAAATTTTTGACAGTACTTCCCTATGGCTAATTGCAACCATTTTCGTTTTATAAATAAATAAGTGTCAAATTCAAGAATAAACTTAAAAAAACAGGTTCCCCCTCAAATAATTCATTAGAAAAATTTAAAATGGGCGTTCGACGTGTTGCCCATTTTGATTGACACATGTCTTTATGCAATTTTGAAATGAGGCCATTTAGTGGGACCATTTCTTCTAATCCAATGAAATGATTAAATAGTATTTAACAGATCCTTTATTGTAATGTTTTTTTCTGTACATTTTTTTGCCATTTTCGTTATTCGACAAGCAATAAAACCCCAGTTTGGTATAAATTGTCGTGTACAACGGAGCATTTATCACACTTATCGGTCGTTAGTTACAATTTGTATTGAATTTAAAATATTTGGAATTTTACAATATGAATTTTAATAATGCGGAACTTGTAGACATGACCTTTGTTTTAGGCAAGTCAGACAGAAATTGTTTACTTGCCAATAGAATTTATCATCAATGTTATCCTGAAAGAAGGATTCCTGATGTTAGCAGCTTCCAAAACCTTCTCGATAGATTTCTGGAAACTGGAAATGTCGAATAAAAAAAAGTGAAAGAATAAAATGTGTTGTGAACGAAGAAAAAATGAGTTTTCTGTAGTGCTGGCAACGGTTGACAATCCCCATGTTAATCAAAGAGAAGTGAGCTCATTAGTAGGAACAAGTAGACGGTCTGTGTGTCGAATCTTAAAAACATATACGTTGCTTGCATATCAGATCCAAATACACCAGGAATTATCTGATGACGATTTTCAAAAGTGCCTACAATATTGTAATTGGGCCACAGGTAAAATGCAAGATGATGTCAACTTCTTCAATAATGTTTTATTCACTGATGATGCAACTTTTCATAAAAATGGATTTGTTAATAGGCACAATTTACATTATTATGCTTCGGAAAATCCACTTTTTGTTGATAACCAACACAGATAGTCTATAAACGTTTGGGGTGGAATCATTAGAGAACATCTAATAGGGCCACATTTTTTTAATGGTACATTGACTGGAGCTATTTATCTTCATTTTTTGGAAAACTATCTGCCATAGTAATTATTGGTAAATCTCCCTGAAAGAATTCGAAATAGGATGTGGTTTCAGCAAGATGGTGCTCCACCACATTATTTAAATGCAGTGAGAGACTTAAATAATACCTACCCTCATCAATGGATTGGAAGAAATGGACCAACTAAATCCCCAGATTTTACAAAAATGGATTTCTTTTTATGGGGATCCGTGAAGGAAATTGTTTATAGAGACACACCAACAACAGTACAAAATATGAAGGAAAGAATAATAACTGCCTTTAGATCTATCACACCGGCAGTTTTAGGAACAGTGGGAACCTCATTTCAAAAGCGCATATAGATGTGTCTCAATCAAAATGGGCAACATGTGGAACATTTATTATAATTTTTTCTAGTTATTTGAAGAAACCTCTTTTTTTAAGTTTATTTCTTAATTTTGTAATTGTTACTCAATAAAACGAAATTGGTTGCAATTAGCTATAGGGAAGTACTTATAAAAAATGTCTGTTTTTCATTTCTACACCACATCATTGAAAAATATACAGGGTGTTCCATTTGAAAAAAAAATGAGAAAATTCAATTTAAAAAGTTCTTAATTAAAAAATAATTTTTGGCCACCCTATACAGTTTTAGGAAATGAAAATTGGGAATTGGCACTGGTGATTTTTTTATTTCAACAAAAAAATTCATTACATACAAGTGGTTGGGAGATATTCAATGCTAATATAGGAATGAATAGAGTCTAGCAAGAGGCTTAAAAAAATGTACTGATATTCATAGCATTCTTGGCTCACCCTGTATGTTCGAAAATAATTTCCAGTTATAGACTTTTTTATCTAGTTTACTTGCAATTTTCTAAAAAATTTCTAGCTATCGTAGAACTCAAGATATCGAGATCCGACGCACTATTGCCCCACCCCTTATAACACTTGAAATGAAATACCAATATGTATTTTTGTTACATTAAACAATTTGATTGAATTAGGCATCTACTTGAACTACCATCTTGATCATACCATTTAACAACCATAATCAGTGACGGACTGGGGTGCCGGGCCAATGGCCGGTAGGCCTCTCTAAAGACCCAAAATGTGATCCACTTACCCCATGTAACATTTGGACATTCGCAAATCCCAAACTCAAAGTGTCAAGTAAATCACTCGAAAGACATGACACACTGGAAAATAGATTGTTTACGTTCAGTAATAATTTCGACCTGCTTGAACAAGCGAAGTGGCAGCAGGCTTTTGATTGATACTTTTTATCTTTACCCCGAGCTCCAGCTCACGGAATAAACATTAAACACCTGTGCTCGTGCTCTAATACTTAATGGGCCAGACAAATAAAAAGAAAACAAACAGAATTTTTAAATAAATTAGTAGCCATAATGTTTTTGCAGAATGGCTTTGGCAGAGGTAATGAGAGAGGCTTCGCATTTCGTGAGTCAAAAAATTTCATTTGCATTATCTTCTTTTATCAACAATTAGAGCAGAGAAACAGTTTTCTTAAAATATTGCAAAAAGGATCGGTAGTAGAGGAAAGTGAAGAATGGGTGATTCATGCGCAATTAAAATCCCTACATTATGATACTTTCCAAATTAATATCGCTCCAGCGGTAAAAAAACCTGCAATATACTTATTTTTTAATTAACATAACTTTTTAATTTCTTGTTAAAATTGACCTTTTTGCAAAAAAAAGCAACCAATTTTTGCAAAGCATGGTTATGAATTATTACCTTAAAAAAGGCTTGATTTTCGCTAATGAACAAAAGGCATACCGTTTTTATTTTTTAAGCTGCGTTCTTGTAAATTAAAATCTAGATTTACGTCTTTGTTACCCACTTTAAATTAATAATTCATATTTTTTATTTTGTACGTTATTTTTGGATATATTTTATTTTGATCATGTTATGTACTGTTGTGAACAAAAAAAAATAGGACAACTATTTTAAAACTGGAAATGTTTATGTTCGTATACGGGAGTCGAGTTACCAGTTTTCGTTCAAGGTCAAAAGACATTGGTGTCACGGTCGAGTGAGACTGTCGTATATGCAACGGCTGATATGTGCAAATGTAATATGGGTTGCATATATCACAGGGGGTCAAGTTACCAGTTTCCATTTAAGGTCGAAAAACAGCGGTGTCGCATCGAGAGTCGATCGTAGCTGTTGTTTGAAAAAGTTTGTTTTATGTATGGTGTTATCATTTCCAATGTCCCGATAGTTGCAAGAATTGCGTAATCTGTGAATTTTTTTTTAATGTAAATCTGTCTATTTGAATATGTAATGAATAGCCGAAATAAAAGTTTTTATTTTTTTTTTATTTTTATTATATTTTTTTATTGTAATGCTGTAGTTATTGCTAAAGCAGTAGATGGATTGTCAATGAGACATATTGCATTGCGATATAACATTAACAAAAAGTATGTGTTTAACATTTAAAAAAAGTGGAGAATAAACGATACGATTAGTAGAAATCCTAGATCAGTTCAACAAAGGATAACCAACTTAACAAGAAACTAACTATTAATATTTTGTTGTTGCACCATTTCTATTTATAACTTCTATAAGTCTGTTTGGCATAGAATTAAATAAACTTATACAATAATCATTAGTAATTATATTTTCCCATGCATTATTTACAACTTCCAGTAATTCTTGGGCATTCCGTGGTCTCACATTTCGTTTTTGCATACTTACGAGTAGCCCCCATACGTCTTCCACAGGTTTAAGATATGGACTATGACTGAGCCAATTAAGAACATTAATGTTGTTATCTTGAAACCAGTTAGTCACGGTTTTGTAGAGCACGCAATGGGCTTGTTCAGCATTTTTTTTTTATTTCATAAATCGAAAGTGCAAGTATAAATTAATGGATCTGCAAAAAATTAGAATCTTATTCGCACGTTTAGTATCTTAAAAACTATTACAAATCTCCATCTCACGAAAATGGGGCGTGGCCGGGCGCTACGTCATTATACGCATAGACTCAGCGATCTCAGTAGACTTGATGCTCCTTACTTGTTATAATTATTAGTGTTTTCAAAGTATTGTTTGTTTTGTTTACTACTTGACAGTAGGGGAGTACAATTTGGTAAAATGTCAAATAATTACGATTTTCTATCGCTCCTGCCGGGACGAATTTTCGATTTTGACCATGCAATTTACGATTAGAATTGATCGCCGACCTTCTCTTTTCCTTAGAGATATAGAACGAACCTTCACTCGACGTATTTATTTAGTTACCAGCGTTTAAAAATTCCATGTTTTTCGACTTTTAAGGTTATATTTGAAAGATCCCAGAAGCCATTTTTCTTACGTCACTTACGTATAGTGACGTCACATATGAGCCCTCGGTTTTTGCAACTATTACCAATTTCAACTCCTTATATCTCGAGAACGGAAAAAGTTAATAATACGAAATTTTAAGTGTATAATGAGAATATCGAGTACTATATGAAAAAGTATAAAAACCATATAAAAAGAATATCATGGAACAAGCCCATTATATTAATTTTAATTATCATTTAAATAACCAGGAGTTACAAAGACCTGATACAATTAAAGATCTGGGGGTGAACTTTGATAGAAGTCTAAGTTTCAATGAACATATAAATTTAACTGCAATCAGCTTTAAAAAGCCTAGGATTTGTAATAAGGAATTGTAAGGGTTTTAATAATACGGACATTATGAAATTATTGTACTACTCCTCTGTGCGATCAAAATTAGAATATTGCTCACTGGTATGGTCCCCGTGCTATGCTACGTATATAAAAAGTATTGAAAACATTCAGCGTCGTTTTATTAAGTATTTGTGTTTTATTGAAGATGGTAATTATCCCACAACTGGTTATTCACAAAACCTCATGTTAGAAAGATTTGATATGTCGAGTCTA
The DNA here is from genome assembly GCA_963583905.1 of Stenurella melanura. Classification (NCBI taxonomy): domain Eukaryota; kingdom Metazoa; phylum Arthropoda; class Insecta; order Coleoptera; family Cerambycidae; genus Stenurella; species Stenurella melanura. The sequence continues at coordinate 165,801,013 of OY757311.1, read as the reverse complement.
GAAAAGAGGAGACTAGCACACTCTGTGATATTTCTGCATAAAATTATTTATAATATATCTGATTGCCCGTCTAATTTGGAGCAACTGTGTTTTCGTGTACCTCTTATAGGAAGCAGAAATCGTGAAACATTCTATCTTGCTACTCCCCGAACAAATTTACAGAAATTTTCACCTATACATATTATGTGTAAAAATTATCATTCTGTGCAAAATGAGCTTGATATATTTAATTGTAGTACTGAGTCAACTAAAAGATTACTATGCGTATAACCCCATTTCCCTTATTGCCGTTTGCATGTTTTTTTAGAGTTATGTGATGTGTATATATATTTTAAGTCAGCTTTTTCTTAGCATAATATTTGTATTTTGTTTCTTCTGTGACGTACTGTGAATTTAGTATATATAATACTTATACTGTCGGTGCTTACTAGTGTGACATTCCCACCCTTTAATTGGTTTTCTGTTGGGTGGTTGTATCTAAATAAATAATAATATAATATAATATAATATATCTTTATTCATCCAAGAGATCACACAATAGGACATAGGACATGTCAGAAAAAAAAAATGGCACATGGTATTACAGTAGCAATAGAATAGGTACAATAAAATATATACACATATATACACACATACATATATATATACTTATAATAAGACAGGTTCATGATAATTGTACATATAAATAAATAGAAATAGATAAAAGAAAGTAGGACGAAATTTTACAATTATTACAGAAATATATGCGATAAATATTCATCTACAGAGTAGAATGCATTTTCTAATAGAATATTTTTAATGCTTCTAACAAATTTTGTTGTGCTTGCATATTTAATATTTTCAGGTAATTTATTGTATAGGGTTACACCTATATAATAAGGATTTGACTTGTATAGTTCTAGTCTATGTAGGTTATATTGTAAATCATTTCCATGCCTAGTTGGATAATTGTGAAATTCATTTTGAAAGTTAAATTCAGTAATATTTTGCTTAACAAATTTTAACACATCTAGTATATAGATACATGGCAGCGTTAGTATTCTCTCTTGTATGAATGTTGTCTTACAGCTTTCTCGAAATTTCAATCCAAACGTACATCTAATTGCCCTCTTTTGTAACACGAATATTCTATTTGCTGCTGTTGAGTTTCCCCAAACAATTATTCCGTACCTAACAATAGATTCAAAATTTGAATGATAAAATATTTTTGATGTTCTTTTACCAGTTATCTCGTGTAATCTTTTCAATGCAAAACAATTTTTTGCACATTTTTTTGACAAGTAGTCTACATGGCACTTCCAGTTTAAAGATAAATCTATATATACCCCTAGTAATTTAAAGTTTGTTACTTGTGCTATAGATCTGTTATTTAGTGTAATTAATGGACTTTGGGTGTAGTTTGCTGGATGCAAATGAAATTGTAGAGTGTGTGTTTTAGTAGGATTCATTACTAAATGATTTAAACCAAAGTATTCATTTATGTATTTAATGTTGTCTTTCATTAAGGATATCATTTCGCATTCATCTTTATGAAACGATAGTAACGTGACGTCATCCGCAAATGCAGTATGAAAAATAGATATATAGTTGTCTATATCATTGCAGTACAATAAAAATAACAGAGGGCCCAAAACACTTCCTTGTGGAACACCTAGACTAACGTCTACTTTATTTGAATTTTCCCCGAAATAGTGTACAAATTGTTTTCTGTTGTTCAAATAGTCACTGAGTAAGTTTTTACAATTTCCTCGCAAGCCAAATTGTTCAATTTTTTTGAGAAGAATTTCATGATTTACGTAGTCAAATGCCTTAGAGAGATCCACAAAAAGAGCAAGAACTTCGTTATTTTTATCTAATTGTTTGTATACAGTATCCAAAATCTTTATTAGAGCCGACATTGTAGACTTCTTTTCCCTGAAGCCATGTTGATTCGGTGAGAGAACGTTATTTTTTTCGAGAAATGAAATAATTCTTTTACATAATATTTTTTCAAATATTTTTGAAAATATAGATAAAAGTGAAATTGGGCGATAGTTTGTGATATGTTTAGGATTGCCATTTTTGAAAAGTGGAATAACTTTGGAGATTTTTAAGGCATTAGGGAATTTACCCTCAACTATACATAAATTAGCAATATAACATAATGGTCTGGCAAGGTATTGTATACATTGTTTAATAATGGTAGTAGAGAAATTGTCAGCACCAAATGCATTTGTATTTTTTAGCTCTCGTACAATGTTAATAATTTCAGTTTCACACACTTCATTGAGAAAAATTGTTCTTCCTGTAAAGTTAGATTGGTTGATTTTCTGTTTGTTGGTGGATAAAATATTTTTATTTAAAATATTATTGGGTAAATTGACAAAGTAATTATTATATGTATTGGTATATTTCTATTTTATTAGTTATTTCGATGTCATTAATTAATATAGTTTTATTACTTTCAATATTTTTATTTTTAAGGGTAGAGTTTATAATATTCCAGACGGTTTTTGATTTGTTTTCAGAAAGTATGATTTTTTTGCTATAATGCATTTTTTTTGCCAACCTAATAACACGTCTATACGTTGTTTTATACCTTTTATAGTAATTTGAATCAACTGTTCCTGTTTTTTGCATGCTAAATAACTCTTTCAATTTAATTGACGATGTTCTTATCCCTCTAGTTATCCAACTTTTTTTGTTTACATTATCCTCATTATTTTTTGTAACATACTTAAAACTTTCATTGTAGTAATACTCCAATAAATTTATAAAGTAACCAAATTTATCATTTACATCCCCATTTACATTGTAAAGATTACACCAGTCCTCATCTTCTAGGTACTTAATAAATGCTTGAGTATTTTTTTGTGAAAATGATCTACGTTTGTAAGATTTTCCAGAATGATCATTCATAACTCGAAATGTAATGAGTTGTGCTCCATGATCTGATGTACCGTTTTGTATAATTTGTTTGGATATTATTGTATCCTTTTTTTTTTTTTTTTTTTTTTTTTTTTTTTTTTATGGCTTTGGGTCATAGACCATACAGCCAGTCACACAAGAGCATTTTATAATATAGAAGACTAAAATAAAACCTAACACAACATGAGTAGAAAGAAATGAACAAAATTAGGAATTACAGGGACACACGCTTCTCGCCCTGGGGTCTGTCAGGGCATTCAATTATAATAAACATCACAAGAAGGACCACGGGAAGGGGGGTATAAACAAGAGGAAAGACGAGAGGAATACAAAGCTAACCTATAATTTTATTTTACTTTCTATCAAAAAACCGATAATAAATTCATAAATTTGCTTAGTGCCAATAGAAAGGAGATTAACTAAGTTAAATGGAGCCATAGTATTGCAACATGAGACAATATTTTTGATAAATATATCTGTAGCGTTTTTATTTTTGAAACATGAAAAGAAAACATGGTCAAGGTCACTAATAACACCACACAGATCGCACAGATCTGATGGGACAACGCCAATTTTATGTAAGTGAGAGGGAAAGCTCGCGTGTCCAAATCTCAGCCTGATAATTGTTGTTATATATTTTCGTGGTACGTTGAGGTTGTCATGCCAAAAAGAACGAGGAATAGCTGGTTGTATTGTGCAATATTTAGTAGTTTTATTCAAAACATGTTGTTCCCAGGAATCTATCCATGTATTCTTTGCTCGTGTTTTATATAAGTTATAGCAGTCAGTCAGGCATAGCTTATGATCTAGTATAGCCCCGTTAGCGGCGGCGTCCTTAGCCAAAATGTCGACATGTTCATTATGAGTCAAGCCTATATGAGCTTTGACCCAGACAAAAGTAACGGATTTCCCAGATTGTGTGATATTATAAACAGATTCTTTTATTTTATATATATATGGGTTTATTTTGTAAGAGAAGGAGTAAGTATTTTTAACAGCTGAAAGGACTGAAAGTGAATCTGACAAAATTATTATATCCTTTGAGATCATTTTTTTGCCATGACTTAAGGCATTATAAATGGCAATTGCTTCAGAAGTGAAAATCGAACAGTTTGTGTCAAGTTTGAATTTGACTTCCTCGTGTTTCAGTGGAATGTAGAATGCACAGCCGTTACTTTCTTTGGTTTTAGAGGCATCAGTGTAAATAATTGTTGAGTCATTAAACTGGTCAAGAATATTTAGTATAATTTTTTCACAAAAATTTGGATTATCATTATAGTCAGGGGTGAGAACGCGAGGTTTGGTACACAAAGCCCAGTAATCGTAATCGCTTAATGAATTCTTTTCAATAATGTCTAACTGTTCATAGGTATCACGAAATGAAATACAAATAGGGGGGGAAGGCTTCTTAGTCCAATAACTGTTGGTCAAGTCGAAAGTATTGAGGGCAGAAATTTTTTGCAGTAGAGGTGTGTTACAAAGATTAAGCTTGAGAATGAACTTGTTACTCAAGAAATTTCTTCTAATTAAAAGTGGGGGTTCAAGAGCCTCCACATGAAGGGCTTCATTTGGTGTGGATTTCATAGCTCCCAGACATATTCTTAGAGCTTTACGTTGTATGACATCTAGATTAGTTAATAGGCTTTTACTAGCAGAACCGTATAATATGCAGCCGTAGTCTATTATTGATCTAATATAGGATTTATAAAAAGATAATGCGGTTTTAACGTCAGATCCCCACCAGGTTTTGCTGACAAATTTTAAAAAGTTAATACCCTTAATACACTTGTTTTTAATAGACTCTATGAAAGGTTTCCAGGTGAGTTTTCTGTCAAGTATGACGCCCAGATATGTGATCTCTGAGCGTATGGGGAAATTGAAACCAGCGAGTTGGATATTCCTAGTTTGTAATAGGTTATGTGTATTATGTCTTGTGAAGACGGAAAATATTGATTTTTCTGTGGAAATTTCAAAGCCATTTTCAAAAATCCATTGCCTCAAACACAAAATCCCACTTTCAAGGATTTCTAGGGACCTATTCCATGTTCTATTTTCGGTGTAAATACAAAGATCATCAGCATATTGTACAATGTTTAAGTTTGGGATATTTATGTTATGGATATCACCTGTGTATAGGTTGAAGAGAAGAGGTCCCAGAGCGGAACCCTGTGGAATTCCAGAATTGTTTAGTCTAGGTCCTATTTTTTCATTCCTATTATTTCTGATGTATATTACCCTATTTGAGTAAAGATTTATAATATTTCTGGCAATAATGTCAGGCACAAAATAAAACTTGCACAGTTTTTCTTCTAAAATTTCCAAGTTTACCGACTCATAGGCACCTTTCAAATCAATAAAGAGGGAACTCAAATAATTATTATGGGAAAAATTTATTTGTATATCAGTAGTTAAAGATAAAACTGCATCAAGGGTACCAACACCTTTTTTGTAGCCGAATTGATTTAAAGGAAGTAGGCTTTGGTTAGTTAGCCACCATTCTAATCTAAATTTGATCATACGTTCAAGCGTTTTAAGAATACATGACATAAGGGAAATCGGACGGTATGATTCAGGACAGTTCGGGTCCTTCCCCGGCTTAAGTATGGGTATGATGATGACATTTTTGAGTTCAGCAATGTTACAGCCCGAAAGATAAATGTCATTAAAAATGTCCAATAATAATTTTTTCGAATTGCTAGGCAAGTGCACTAGCATAGGATATTTTATGTCATCATAACCTGCTGAAGAGTTTCTTACTTTTTTTAGAGCGGTTTCTAGTTCGTGGTATTGGAACGGGAGACATAGAAAGTGGCTATTGGTTGAAGATGTACTTTGAGTAACCGAACAATTATTAACAGATGGTGGAGCTACTCTATCAAAGAAACCATCCAACCAGTCGAAATCATCAGAACTTTTTTGAGAGGAAGGAATGCGTTGCATTTTCTTAGCTTGTTTCCACAGCTCAGAGGATGGGGTATTTTTGTTTAGATTGGAGCACCAATTTATCCAACTCTGTTTAGCTATGTTTTTTAGAGTTCTCTTAGTGTTAGCGCTTATTTTTTTACAATAAATATAGTTCTCCTCCGTGGGGTTATGTGTGTAATTTCGAATGGCCTGTTTTCTCTCAGATATAGCTAGATCACAAGTTTCGTTCCACCATGGTGGAGGTAGCCGAGACTTGCATTTAAAGGGTTTATAGGTTGGCATGGAAAGCGGAGCTGCAGAGTTAATACTGTCGATCAAAAATTTGAACTTATCATAGGAGTTAGTAAGTAGGGGTTGATTTTCAAATTTCTGCTCTATTAACCTGGAATATAAGGGCCAGTTAGCCTTACTTAAATTCCATTTGGCCTTTGGAAAAATTATTTTATTTTTTTCATACTGCAGAGAAATTTCAAGAATGATTGGAAAATGGTCTGAGCCAAGAGTGTCCTGGCAAGTATTCCAAGTGATACTGTTTGCAAGATCAGTGGAGCAAAGTGATATATCAACGACAGATCTGCTCTGTCCAGGGAGCTGAAGACGAGTGGAATTACCATTGTTCAAGGTTATGAGGCCAAGGTCATCGATAACATTTATTAATTGAGAACCCAAATTATCATTTTTCGACGATCCCCAAAGTGCATTGTGGGCATTAAAATCCCCTCCTATTACGCAAGGAGGTGCAACCTGATTAAAAATATGTTCCCAATCACTTGAGTTTGTGCTAATATTAGGGGGTCTGTAAATAGACAAAAAACTATATTTAATTTTATTAAGAAATATATCTGCGCCGCAAACACAGATTTCGTCGTTAAAATTATTAACTAGGTGAATCTCTTTGTAATTAAGGTTTTTGTTGATAAGAATTGCAACTCCAGCTTTACCGTCATGTCTGTCCTTACGGATAATCTTGAAGCCTTGAAAGTTAACCATGGATCCCGGCTTGAACCAAGTTTCACTAATTAGTGCTATGTCAACATTCATTTCATTTAAAAATTTACTAAGACTATTTTTATTGGATACAGCGGAACGAGCGTTCCACTGCATAATGACTAATTTATTCTTTGTTTGGGGGAATTTTATTTATAAATAAAATTATCCTCCAATAATGTGTTCATATCACGCTTAAAGTTACTAAGGTTAAAGTTTTTAATGTCATCTAAAGACTTTATTTTATTCAAAAAATCAATTACAAATTGTGAAAGGCTATCACATATTTTATTTTTTTCGAGGTGATAAGAGGGTGAGATGGTATTTGCAGGGATAGGGGAAGAACCACTGAATCTAAATGGGAACATCGGTGTTATAGTAGGAGAGGAGGAAAATTTCCTCTTTTTATTTGGCTGAAAATTGTTGACTTTACTGGTACTAGGTTGGGATAGAGAGAAATTCGTTCTATTGTTTGGTTTATGTTGCGTCTTAGAATGGATTTGATGAGAACTGGACAGTTTTTGGTTAGGTAATGCAGGAAAATTTTCATCGTAATTATTAACGTCAGGTAATATACTAAATTTATTTAGGGATGTAAAATTTGCATAAGAATTTTCACAATATTCTTTAGCTTCATTAAAGGTGGAATTATGTTCAACCATAATTTGTTTAATTTTTCTTTGTTTCTCAAAGACTGGACACTTTTTAGAATTCGATTTATGGTCATTTGACTTGCAATAGATGCAATACATATCACTTTCAAAACATTCATGGTTTTCGGACTTAGATTTACCACAATTGATACAGAGGGGGGTATTCGCACTACGGCACTGCTTAGAAACGTGACCGTATCTTAGGCAGTTATAGCATTGAGTAACTCTACCAAAAAATATTTCTACGGGAAATACAACACTGTTTATTATGACTTCTTTTGGTAGTACGTTACCTTCAAAAGTTATAATCATACTTTGCTTAGCTACCAATACGGGTTTATTGTCATTTATTATTTTTCTGTGCATCCTCTGAATATCTGTAATTTTGGCAGGAGACATTATATTTTCTTTTAAGTAGTCATTGTCGAAAAAAGTATCTACGCCTCTAATCAAACCCTTTTTTTCAAGGAGATGATTTGGGATAAATGCCCTAAGTTTTTCAGCTTCAAGCCGCTTATTATTTACTAGTAAATTGGCGTCCTTTGTTGTTCTTAGCTGAATTTTGACTCTATTATAACCAGCACTTTTTATAGAAATAATGTTCTTAACAGATAGTTTTTTATGAAGTATGTGACCTACTACAAGAGGATGTAGTCGGCCTATATTTTCTTCATTTGTTTTTTCAATAAGTACATAGATAAGATTTGAATTATACTTATCTGATTCCAAGTTGAAAAGTTTTACTGTTTTAGTTTTTGCAGGAGCCGTATCGCTGTTCACAGTTTCTATGGAGCTGCTATTCTGTGCGCCGATGGCACGATGTGTCGTGTGTATGTCTCGATCTTCCTCCATGTGCGTAGCAGTGTCTTGCTGGTGGTCTAGATTAATTGCCATTTCATCATCGGATAATACTATTTGGGTGTTTGTTAACGTCCCTAAGGTACCTACCCCCTCCGGGGGAGGTGGCATCACTAACACTAAACACTAAACTATGGACTATTGGTTTACCGTGCTAAAAGTAAAGTTTAACCGTAAAATTAAAGAGAAATTTTAGATTCTTTGCAGACTAGTAAGTTCAGACGTGTGTACTTTTCGGAGCTCACGCGTTGAATGTTACTACTATTGTATCCTTAAAATTAGTAAAAACATAATCAATTGCAGTTGAGTTTTTCACTCCTATTCTTGTAGCTTCATGAAAGGTAGGCTCTAAATAGAAAGAATTTATCAAATCAATCAGTTTAGTTTTGTTTTGATTGTCACTAAGAAAATTTATGTTTATGTCACCGCATACAATAATTTTACCTAAATTTTTAATATTTGAAACAAGATACAAACATTCTTCTAATTTGGTAAAAAATAAGTCTATATCACTATTAGGGCTTCTGTAGATACATATTACACAAATGTTTTCATTATTGTTTTTGACTTTTATACATACACATTCAAATACTTTGTCAACGTTTAAATTTGAGCACTCTAATATTTTAGAAAATTCCAAAGATTTTTTTACAAGTAACATTACACCACCATGAGAAAAGTTAGTTCTATTGTATACACTAGCTATCTTAAAATTTTTTATTTTAATAAAATCAATATCATCATCGTTGCACCAAGTCTCCGTTATACCCACAATATCAGCTTGAATGTCTGTTAAAAATATTTCAAGTTCTTCTATTTTATTCTTTAAACACTGCATATTCTGATGTATGACTGTCCAGTTCTTATTAGATTTAGTTTGCTTGTTTTTCATCTGCATTTTGTAGTTTGCTTCATATTGGTGTCCTATATGGCGACGTGCCCAAGTCATTTGTCTAAAAAAGAACTTGGGTTTTTTTCACTAGGGCTTTCGTGTAAACTAGACGATTCGGAGTGCTGTTTATCCAGAAAACGTTTTCCTAGTCTAAAGTCGAATCTGTCGAACGATACTTTTTTAGGCCAAAAGCTCGGATCATAAACCTGATCCATTAAATGTGTTTCAACCCCTACCATGAATGATTGGTTATCTTTAGCTTTCTTAGCAGTTGGTAAGTTTTTTACGTAGATTTCTTGGGTATTGGTTCGGTTGGATATATAGTTTTTAACATTTTCAGTGGTTATCCTGTCTGGCACCTTGGATATAAACAGCCATATTTTTTTCTGCTTATTGAAATCTTTTCCGTGCAGGTTTTCGTCGCCTTCCCCGTTGCCAACTCTTGGACGTTTCCTTCTCCTCACTGTTTGGAAACCTTCATTTTCCTTTTGGGGAATATCAGCATTAGCTTCAGCTGGTATTGTTTTAACTTGGTGGGGTGTATTCAAATTTTTGGTTAAGGCAGTTTTGTAGGAATTACTGTGGGTTGTTTTATTAGTTCCTGCTAATGTTACTTCTGCCACATTGTGAGATCTTAGCATTTTAGTTGGCTCTATCTCTTTTGTTGTTTCACAGTAAACGTCACATTTGTCTCCAATTTTTTTCAATGTAGGACTGCTTTTGGTGTTGGCATTAAACTTGTCGGTTGTCAGAAGGCGTACCAAGTCGACATTGCTATCACGGATACTTTTGATTTCGTTTTTTAGAACCGTAATTTCCTGTTGGTAATTTAATTGCAGTGTAGCAGTTGTTTGTTTCAATGCCTGAATGTATACTTCGTGTGTTTTATTAAATGCTAGTTCGAGGTTTTCTAACTTCTCAATAATATTTGTCTGGTCTTCAAGCTTTCTCTTTAATATGTTATTTTCCTCAGTGATTTGGTTGTTTAGTTGTTTCACTTTATTTGTAATTAGGGTACAATTGGGACAATGATATTGTAGTCTTCTCTTGCTGAGTTCCATAACTCTTATTTCTGTTGGTGCAATTCCTGCACATAATTTACAGTATCCACTGGAGCATGCATCACATATTATGAGTTGCTTCAAATCTATGTTTTTAGTTTTGCATTCTTCATGGTTTGAACAATCCATTATTGTAGATAAGTTTAGAATTATTATCCAACAAAAAATATACTAAAGATATCACTTTCATTTCTTGTATTCACTAGTTTTTTTAGTTTATCAGGTTTTTATATTGATAAATTTCAATCAAATTGCATTTTACCACATAATCTGAGCACTTTTCTTTCTGGAAAATTCACTCAATTTGTGCAGCACAATTTAAGAAACACCTCAATATAAGTTTTATAATTAACTTTGAAATATTTCCAACTTTAATTAACTTATTACAGAGACAGTACTTTTTATAGTATAAATATATATAAATAAATAAATAAATAAATAAATCAGCAGTATGAACTGAATAATAATTTTTTTGAAATATGAATTCATCATTAGGAAATAATTGTGACACAGAAGGGAGCTTAATATTGTCTATAATCCTAATATACATTTCATTATTAAATTGTTCCTCAATATGCCACGAAACACCAGGACCACGCGACGATATCCAAGCCCACATGTTAATGGAAAATCTACCACTTTTGTCATTGTTAGATATAACTTCTCATCTAATCACGTATTCGGAGGTCGGTAAACACGAATACGATCGCTGTGTGTAGACTGGAAAGTTTTTTCATCTGTAAAGATTACATTGTTCCAAAAATTTACATCATGCACTAAAAATTCAAGCGCAAATCCCAGTCGAGCTTCTTTATGTTCAGCTTTAAGTAGGTATTTCTGTGCTGCTGGATGACAGCGTAGTTCCGATTCTTTTACTCGCCGGCGACCAGTACTACTCAATCCAGAAAAATTCATTTCTTCAGCAGCCTGAATTACTGAGTGAAATGGATTTTCTACTAATTTATTTACCAATTGCAAATCTTGTCGTTGAGTTGATATCCTTCGACGCCCTGATCCAGGATTTCTACTATCATACCGTTTATTCTCCACCTTTTTAAAATCTTAAACGTAGAATTCTTGTAAATATTATAACGCAGTGCAGTTTGTCTCATTGGCCATCCATCTTCTGCTTTAGCAATAACTCCAGATTTAACTAAATCGTTTATATGAGGCATATTAATTTTGGCACACTTGCAATAAATTTTGACAACTAACTGACAATGTCACAAATATTAAAGTTTCAAAGGCTAAGCATTTCCAAGAAACTGAATGAGATTTTATGAAAATGTAATTTATTAGAATGAAAAAATTTTTAAAGACAAGGTAGGTAAATAAATTAATTACAGGCCTTTGTTCTCATTTTTAACTGAATTTACATATCGTAGGGGATCGTGTAGATACTAGTTTAACCTGCCTAGCCGTAGGGGACTATGTTGGATGCTAGTGTTAAAATGAGAATGGCAAATAAGAATTTTTACTTGTTAGCATAACCAGAAGTCAGGTTATCGGAAGAATGCAACGATTTCATTAATATTTTTAGATATAGTTTTTCCTTTAGTTCTCATAGATAGTTTTTTTTCCGCTGTTTGCAAAATCCTATAAAGAATATCTTTCATTAAAGTTAGAGCTCTATTACACTAGGCCACCGTTGGCGCCACCAAGCTGAGACACTGGTGGTTTAGTACATCGCGGGGCATTTAAGTAAATATGTCCTATTACACTAGGGTAACTGGTGGCTCCACCGAAAATTGGTGACGTGCTGGTGGGCAGCCCTGGCAACCGCTCGGGCAACTTGTGGTGGCGTGATTGCATAGCGAGACATTGTTTTATATGTAACCTATTACACTTAGACACCAGCGTTGCTCCACCAACATCATTTGCAACTGATATATTGACAGTTTAAGTTTAATAATGTTGGATGAAGGTAATAGTGAAAAGTGGATAGTGAAAGTTCGTAAAATGAGGGTTTTGATATACGAAAGTGATTAAAACATTTGTTATCATCTGCACAAAGTTCTTTAAACAGAGTATAATAAAGACCTTTTTCTTTTCTTAGTGCTAGCATTGGATGTACATGCATTTTTCTTTATCTGCATCTTTTCTTTCTTTGTCTTAATAAGACGAGAAGAAGCACGCTCTCGTATCACGACATGGTTAAAAATGCACTGAATATTTTAGGTGGCATCACCGGTGGCAATGCTCTTTTTCACAGCTCCACCAGTTGTGCCACCAGTGTCTCAGTTTGGTGGCGCCACAGGTGGCCTAGTGTAATAGAGCTCTTAGATGCACACAACTAGGTTTTAGAAAAAAATTGTTATAAGACTTGTCCTATTTTTTTTGCTCACAACAGTACCTAACGGAAATTTATGTATAAAATAAATTTTAAAAAACATTAATTTTTTCTCTATGGGGACACCTAACTTAAAAAAAGTACTTAGGGAATGGGCATGTAAACAAAAATATATTAAAAAATTTGATATGTGGCTCTCAAAGCAATTTGCCCGGTAGGCCCTATTTATTAAAGTAGGGAGAGGGAGTGATCTTGAAGATATGAGATGAGAATAATTTTAATGTCTTTATAGAGCCCTTCTATATTTTTAAACACACCCACATAGTCATGATTTATAATTGCCAATGCCACATTCAAAATGCTGATATATAGGACTGATAATACTTAAATACTTGTACATTATTTCAGATTACACCTAATCTAATTTAGGTACAATTAAAACATTATAATGACTTTACTTATCAGAGTTGAAACGATGGGTAGTGACTAAGATGGCTGTCTCAATGCAAGCAGATTATTATAGTTTATCTCAGTTTAAAATGCAGTGCTTGTAAAGATAGGGAACATGTGTCCTTATGATAGTAAATCAGAACATATCTATTATTTTATTCTTACCTCAATAAGTTAAGAACATTTATGCTCCAATAGAGCAGTAGCAGCTGACGTCACAACATGGCCGCCAAAGTTGCCTGGGTGGTAATAACCTAGTTTTGCATTTGTGTACTTTCTGATTAATTCGAGTTTTTAAAGAATTTGTAGTGCTTTTTTAAACATTTTTTTCGTGTCACATCAATTTTGGGTGTTTTTCTTCTATTATACATTTCGCGATTTATTGATCTGACTTTAATTTAGTGTTTTATTTGTGTTTTTCAACCGGCGTGTTATCTTGCGTACCTGTCAAAAGTTATTAATTTTCGATATGGTAAGTGAATTTCAGTGAATTTATTATAATTTTATTTATATTCTATATTTTAGGAGTCCCCTCATTACATTTCTAAGCTGAAATGTATTAATGGAGCCAACCTATATGATTTAAAAGTGAGAGATTGAAACTATATCGTTGGATGATTTAAAAAATATAATATAGCATTGAATTAATGAACCATTGTGACCCTTCTTGTAAATAAAATTTATATCTAAACTATAAGATTATTATTATTCAGACTTACCCTTATAATTATGTATAATATGTATAATTTAAAACATTCAATGATGGTAGATGATGGTGTTAAAAGTGTGTTATTTTTTAAATTCTGTTGTGTTTTAGCTCACTTACCTTCACTGGTATTTTATTTGTGTACATTATCAATATTTTGAACCTCTGTAATTATAATTGTAAGAATCAGAACAGATACCAAACTAGGTATATAGCTATATAAAGTATTCAGAGCGTATTATGTTGCATATTTGCTCGCAATTTAAATTAAATGGAAACTGAAATGATCTCACAGTCCTATATTTTTATTAGATTTACTATTACTCCTGCATTTCATAATACAAACCTCTGATTGTTGTTATTAATGTGATAAACACTTAAACTTGTTACAAACTTTTGAGCCTAACAAAAGTAAGATACAAATCAATAAAAAGTTAAAGGGAAATATTTTAAATCGTCAAAACACGTAGATTTTACAATAGGTTTATAAAACCATTAATATATGATTGATATATTGGCATAAATCAATGAGTATTTTGATAACTTTTAACCTAGTGTAATAATACTACCTACCTAACCTATGTCACTGTCTAGCTGTAACTGAGCGTATATTAATTAAACATTTACTAAAATATGTCTTGATATTATATATGTACCTACAAAAAATGTAAAAAATCCAATATAGCCTTTATTTTCACTAATTTATGGGTTCACAAAGATGTCAACGTTCTTGACACCAAACTTTACACTGGTAAAAACAATACTAATAAAGTACCTATATATAAAATTTTCTCTCATAGTAGATTTAAAAAATATATATTTTCAAACATCACTACATCTATCTGATGTTAAGAAATCCTCCACTTTAATTTATATTGAACGAAAATTGACCCCAACTCAAATGTCAAATTTCTGGATTTACCACCCAGGCAACTGACAGCTGGCAAGACTGTGACGTCACTGCTAGTGCTCTATTTAAATTAAATAGGTAAATTCAATCTATTTACAAGATGCCAAATGTCAAATGAAAGATAATTTAAATAGTTAATTTTTATTTTGTGTACCGATGGCCTCGATGGGAATTCCACTTACTTGGTAATTCCCATGTGCCTGTGTAAACCGTGCTCCGCTGATAACGTAAACAAATGCTGCATTCTAATCTGAGATCTACTATAGCAATGCAATAAACTATATTTTATATAGAACTATTATGTATATAAAACATTATATATTATACATACTAGCATCTATCTTCATAATAAAAGTTGGTTTTTCTATAACTACATCACAGTCTCCTTCGACTATAGGTCTACGATTAAGCCTAGTAAAATACCTCATCTCAGGTCCCCAACTTTGTAATGGACTTATATGATCAGCATTTTCATCCAACTTATCCTTATGAAAATCACAGTATCCGCCAATGTCTCCTTCACTCAAGACATCCATTTTATATCTTATTGGTTCTTCTCTACTAGCTAATTTAGTAAAATTTAACATTATATTTCTTCCACGGCAAAATCGCAAGTGTTCTGAACATTCCAGTGAACTATCATCAGGAAATAATGGTTCACAAAGTACTCTCATCTCTCGCAGCTGTTGTTTTACATACCCAAAATCAGCCTGAGTATAAAATGTAGTTTGTTGGGCGAATTTTGTTTTCACCCAGCCTTTATGATCCCCAGGACATGCTGGGATGGAGTATTGTTTATCCCATTTGCAATCATATTCGTATCCCCAACACTTTTCATGATTTAAATGAGCCTTATAAGGGCAGTCGTCATCGTTTGAGCATTGTTCTGCTATTTTCGGGAAATTAGCAAAATAATATGGCAAATGTTCCTCAGGTAAATTAATAGTGGAGTAATTATCACATAAAACTTGTACAACTAATACTGATATAAAAAATATTGTACACGACATCTTCGTCGCTTCAAGGTTCTAAAATAACTTAAAATGTTAAAAATAAGTTAAAACTAATTTATCACCTACGCATCATAACATAACTGTTTAGAAACTTAGAAAGTTTGATGTTCGATTTTTGAGGTTACGGCGTTACGGCACAGAACACAGAACAGAACACGTCTTCTGGGGTTACGGCAAAGGTTACGGTACAGAAGCGTCTTCTGTGATTCTGATTCTGTGGTTAGATACCTTTACATACAGGATGCAACCTTAGAGTAAGAAATATATATATACATTCTACCTTTCCTAGTCTAAGGTTGGTATCGTATCGTTTGAGACTACGCAGCAGAGCCATGGATCATGGATCGATCATATTTATAGACAGACGTATATAAAACGTGCTTGAGAGACAGTCGTTGTGTCGTTGCCCGTTGCGTAACTTGGCATGTAGGCGAAGCCCCCTGGGGGTCAATTCTCGAAATTATTCCTATGGGAAATAAGATTTTTGGAACGTGTAAATTGTATTCTTGACTAGTCCTATGATATTATTTTCTGCTGGAAATGATCAGGTGAAGTAATTCCACTGATTTGAATGGAAAACAATCTCATAGGATCAGTCAAAAATACAATTTGCACGTTCCAAAAGTATCATTTCCCATAGGAATAATTTCGACAATTGACCCCCTGTTGTATTCCGAATTTTCTATACATACAAAGAGAAAATTGAACAAAACCAAATCATTATAATATGTTAAATTCACCTTTTATTTTCAGTGTGTTTCATGCTGAAGGGAAATCGATATACGGATTATAATGTTGTTTTCTCGAGTAACTTTAGGCGAATAATAGCATTTGACGTCTTTCTGTTGGGTAATTTTTAAAGATCTTTTTGATATTACTTTATTACTTTTTGATTACCTACTAAATATTGTTATACATAAAAGGATTGTCATTTTCAAGAAAGCTCAGGCCCTCTTGCTAATATTGAGCTACCGGCGCCTATGAATCTGTGACTAATTGATTATCAAACTTCAGTCAAGTTCAACTCAAGAAGGATAGTCAGGAGGAGTGCTCAATAGAGCTATAGCTAATCAAAACAAAGCGAGGGAAATGACGTCAAAATAGACATTTTTATATATTCTTCTGACTATTATTTGTACACGAAAAAGAAAACAGTCTAAACTCACCAATACAAACCCTAGAAATATAAATTACAAAGTTCTACAACGAATATAATTTAAAAAATTGCAAAAACTGTATATATAATGACGTCACAAGATGTTCGTCATCTTTGTCTAGCAAAAGTTAAAATCGAGCACTCCTTCCTGTTTGTCCATCTTGTTTAGAGATGTAATCACATCGATTGTTGTGATCTGTGGATTGTTCGATTGTTGGCGTTGCTGATTGTTTACAAAGTGCTGAAAACGATGAAAACGACAATTTTTTAATCTTTAGTCGTTAGGTAAAAACTGAGATAGGTACTGCCGATGATACTGATAATAGCCCGATAACAGAAACTTGTATACACATGTACTGCTTTGTTGCTTTCGTTAGTATTTATGTGCAAAATAAATTTAGATGAAAAGTTGTATATATTTATTAATGTATAATATATAAAAGAAAAAGTAAGTTTCAACATGGAAATAGATCCTCAGAGCTTCTTTGGAGATTTAACAGCATATTCAAAAGATGTTAAAAGGGGGCCATATCAATGTCAGCAGCTTTTGGAAACCTTAAACCGTAATTTAATTGAGGAGCAAATAAACTCTTCATTCATAGGTATGACATAATTTCACAGAGGAAGTAAAGTGGGTGTATAACATTTTCTCTATTTTCAGATTTGTATTTAATACACATTTTTGAAAAATCAAATGGTTTGATAAGTTTCATAGAAGGAACAATTAAGGATAAAAGCTTTCAAAAAGCTACATCAAAAGCTGTGGAAATTCTTTACACATTGGTTAATAATTTTCCTTCGAGACTGGTGGAACACAATATACTCGATGTATATTCCTTATGTATAAGCATAATAAAGTCTAATGCTAATTCTGATATTAAAGGGAAAATATTGGAGTTATTGGTGGTTAGTCTTGAGAAGCTTGATATTTGTATTGAAACAGAAGACGTATCTGCCACCTACAAGCAGTTACTCTCATCTCTACAAAATGCTCTTAGACAAAATCATTGTGACACGGGTAACATATATTTGAATAGTGAAACCTTAAATATAATTTTTCTTCTCGTTGAAAACCCTACTTAGTTCTATTCACTTTCTCATTTTTAGTTAAACATAAGGAACTTGTTGCCCTTGGAGTTTTTGTTAAGCGATACCAGTACCTTGTCACCAACCCTAAGGAGATTCAGCAGTTTTTTGTAAGGAGTTTTGAATCAGAATCTATTAAACCAAGTAAGAAGTCGCAAAACATCATTTGTGGTTTTTTTACTGGTTTCTCCTATTATTGTGAAAGTTATCCGTTGGACAGCAACGTTGATAAAAAACTTATTGAGGGGCTATATAAATTTATGAAAGTCCTGGTAGTACCAACTGAGAGCCGGATAAAAATTGGAAATAGAGGTAATATATGTTAAATATAATTGGGACAACTTAGTAATGGTTTGTAAATAAGAAGCAATTTTTGTTTTTATTGAAAGCATATTTCAATTCTTCAAAAAGCTTAAATGTGTAGGCATAGATATTTGTTAGATTTCTTCGTGATCAGTAGGTATTATTCGGAATTCAAATATGCTAAAATTCTAAGGTTTTACGTGCATGAATACCTACTGTTATTTTGTTAACTATAAAGTATGATATTTCAATCTCTCTTTTAATTTTAGCTGCACTCTTATTTCTCTCCAATAATATCAAAGTGTTTGGAGAGTTTTTGTTAAAAGAATATAAATTTTGGCATATAAATTTATTAAAATGGTTAGATATGGGGCCAGAGGAGAAAAAATCTGGCTCGGCTACTTTAACGTCCTTCGTGCAAGTCATAGCTCTAGTTGTGTATGAAAAAAACGAGGGAGATTGGCGATCAGTCGTTGAAGTAAGTAACCTTATTTTATTAATTCTTTAAGATCCATTTTTATGAAGCTTTTTTGGAATTTACTCAGTTGTAATCATTCTTTCAGTATTTCAATCAATGGTGCAAAGATATTCTAAGGAAAAATGGTGCAACCAGTTATGAAAAACGATTGGCCCTTCAGTCTTTAAAGCAATTCTCTGCCGCGTCTTACAAATATTTACCTCAAAATGATGTTACAGAATTATTTTTAATGGTAATGCACACCTTTGAGTATTCTTACATTTTGAATTACGATCCAAACAGCGAAGAGTGGGAGTTCCTCCCAGACTATGTTCAAACTGTGGCCAATTTCATGCAGTTTAAAATGTTTACTGCGAGCGAATTTTATTGTCTCCAACGGGCTGTTATCAACATGATAAAATCTTTTCACCAGTTGCCGTACGTACATTATGGGCTCGTCATTGATGGAATAGTTACTACTTGCTTCTATTTGAAGAAAAGCCAATATTTTGACGCATTTATTGAAAACATCATTTACCAAGGTAGGTGGATATTATCATTTTTAGTGCACCCGTGCCGATGTATTAATGTAGAGGATCGAAATAATAAAAATCGGCCCAACACAATTGTTTTGTCAAAATGTTAATAATATATTGGGGAACATTATATGCGAAATCCACCTCTGTCTATTTTGAGAAAATATCCACCATTTTGCTTGAAGTAATTGCACCCGTTATTCTGTATTATCAAGAAATAATAATAATACTGTTTATTTTATTAAAAAAAATCTAAAAACAGTATCAGAGAAAGTATGTTTCCAAACGTACAATGGTCTGTTTCAGGCAATCTGTGACCAATCTGATTCGGTGGGAGTTACCGAAATATCTATGTCGGCAGCAGACTGTTGTTAAAAACTGTTTGTTTATGACCATGCTTCTTATATTTTGAAAAACACTACAGGGTTACAGGGTTTTTGTGTTTATATGTAATGGGCTTGTTCAGCAATTTTTTTTTATTTCATAAATCGAAAGTGCAAGTATAAATTAATGGATCTGCAAAAAAATTAGAATCTTATTCGCGCGTTTAGTATCTTAAAAACTACTACAAATCTCCATCTCGCGAAAATGGGGCGTGGCCAAGCGCTACGTCACTATACGCATAGACTCGGCGATCTCAATAGACTTGATGCTCCTTATTTGTTATAATTATTATAAGTGTTTTCAAAGTATTGTTTGTTTTGTTTACTACTTGACAGTAGGGGAGTAAAATTTTGTGAAATGTCAAATAATTACAATTTTCTATCGCTCCTGCCGGGACGAATTTTCGATTTTGACCATGCAATTTACGATTAGAATTGATCGCCGACCTTCTCCTTTCCTTAGAGACATAGAACGAACTTTCACTCGACGTATTTATTTAGTCACCAGCGTTTAAAAATTCCATGTTTTTCGACTTTTCTGGTTAAATTTGAAAGGTCCCAGAAAGCCATTTTTCTTACGTCAATTACGTATAGTGACGTCACATATGAGCGCTCGGTTTTTGCAACTATTACCAATTTCAACTCCTTATATCTCGAGAACGGAAAAAGTTAATAATACGAAATTTTAAGTGTATAATGAGAATATCGAGTACTATATGAAAAAGTATAAAAACCATATAAAAAGAATATCATGGAACAAGCCCATTGTATTTCAGTAAATAAGAAGTCCATCTTGTAATGAGCCATTTTTGTTTAAGTATACCTTAGCTGGTTAGTTTTCATAATTTGACATATCTAATACTTATTGGCGGAAATCCGAAGATATCGCATAATGGCACAAATGTGACTGGTATTATGACAGGCATACTGGGACAACAGTGGCCGGTATTACAGCTGACGTGTAGAATACAAGCTTGTGGGGCAAGGAGTCTCGCTGTGGCGACTAAGCAGAAAAGAGCTACATTTTACTGATCTAAAAGATTGTGTATTATTAAAAAATCTGCCTTTTAAGTTGCCTGTGTGTGCTGAAATGTACTAAAGTATTACTTGAAATTGTTTTATGTCCCATCCGTTTGGTAAAGTAACCGAGATCTGGATGATTAGTGAAAGAAATTTACTATAAGTAAAGCATGTGGTTACGAACATATCAAAATAATAATAATAATAATAATAATAATAATAATAATAATAATAATACACTTTATTTCATGAAAATCAGTCTTATAAAATATTTTAAAACTAATTGAGTGAAAGGCGTCAATATATATTTAAGTTATTTCAAACAGTAAAATCATTAATTAAAATTTTGTTTTAAAAACAACTTGATTATAAGAAATAAAAGAACAAATAAATAGTAGCATATAACTTTAGGTTGCGTTTAAAAATTCCTTCTCGCTATATGGCTCAAGAGCTAAAATAATATTAAAAACTTGTTTTTTAAAATCCTTAAATGAGGTTATCTCCTTTACATTTGCGGGCAGTTTGTTATAAAACTTTATACACGAGTAAGCAGGGGTTCTCTCAGAGAGAGTAAGGCGATGCTGTGGAAAATTGTAGCATAGAGATCTCGTGTTATGGTTATGTGTAATTTCATATTTAGCAAATTTTGGTTTGTTTTTAAACAGAAATAATAGGCACTCATACACATATAGACCAGGTACCGTTATGATATTTAGTTCCCGGAATTTACCTCTACATGACTCCCTAGTATTTAATCCCGTGAGTAATCTTATAATACGTTTCTGTATGATGAAGACTTTGTTTACATCTTTACTTCCTCCCCAAAAAATTATTCCGAATCTTAAAACTGATTGAAAGTTTGCATAGTATATTGTTTTAAGCACATCTGGTTCCAGATACTTTTTAATCACTCTGAACGTGTAACTGACAGAGTTTAGTTTGTTGCATACATGCTGAATTTCTTTTGACCAGCACAAGTGTTGGTCAATATAAATACCAAGGAATTTAGTATCTTGCGATAAGGTTACATTTTGGGTCTGCAGCATTGCCGAGCCTGGTATATCTGCTCTACTTTGTTTAGTCCTGAAACATATAAAATTTGTTTTGTCTGTATTTAATAAAAGCCTGTTTATTTGAAACCAGTCATTGGTACTAGTTAGTGAGATATCTCCTAGGGTTACTAAATCCGGAAATGTCTCAGCTTCTATTAGAAGGTTTGTGTCATCGGCATAATTTATTAGATTTGAAGTCTCACCTGAGAGTGCACAGGCGAGGTCATTTATATAAATAATAAAAAGCAATGGACCCATGATACTGCCCTGTGGAATTCCGATGCTGATTTGTTTACTCTCAGACAAATATTTTTTTTGATCTCTTTCAATCACTACCTTTTGATGGCGATCCGTGAGGTAAGAGCAGATCCATTTCAGTGTAATTCCTCTGATACCATATAGTTTTAATTTTTCTAGCATGATAGAGTGGTCCAGACTATCGAATGCTTTCGACAAGTCAAGAAACATTCCCAAAACTATATTCTTTTGTTCCAGACTATGAATTATTTTATTCATAAAGTCGTACAGTGCTGTCTCCACTGACCTACCCCTCAGATAGCCATGTTGACAGTCATTGAACAGTTTATTTGCATGAAAGAAATTTAGTAGTCTGTTCGCCATTGCTATCTCAAAAACTTTTGAAAGTGATGGTAACAAACTTATGGGTCTGTAATTTTCTTCTACTTCTGGATCTCCCTTTTTATATACGGGTTTAACCAATGCTAACTTTAATTTTTCTGGAAATATACCATACTTGAAA
Organism: Stenurella melanura; assembly: GCA_963583905.1. Taxonomy (NCBI): domain Eukaryota; kingdom Metazoa; phylum Arthropoda; class Insecta; order Coleoptera; family Cerambycidae; genus Stenurella; species Stenurella melanura. The sequence goes on along the minus strand of OY757311.1, from coordinate 165,778,608 downwards.
GAGTTGTTTATAATGAAACATAAGGGAGCGCTCAGTTCAAGTGCGCAGAATTTTATAATACTACTCGGTATTTCATCGTGCCCTGCACTCATTTTGTTTTTTAAGCTGGCGATAATATCTATTACCTCTTCTGTAGTTACCGGATTGATAAAGATAGAATTTTTATTTGAATTAAGATTTGTTGAAAATTTTATTTTCGGTAAATTTTGAAGTATTTTAGGAGCAGCATTTATGACGTAATTATTAAAATTGTTACTTACTGTTTCAGGGTCCCCTGGCAATTGATTTTTGTTATTTGTCTTGTTTTCATTGCCTTTGATTGTATTTACAATTTTCCACACACTTTTCGATTTATTATCACTCTCCTGTATCTGATGTTTATAGCATTGTTTTCTCGAATCAATTAGCAATTGGTTATACCTGCGTTTTATCATACTGTATGCCTCCTTGTACCCATCCTCTGCCCTGCTTAGCACTAACAGTAGGTCGAGCTGTTTTTTACACTCAGTAATTTCTGGTGTTTTGTAGTATTTGTGTTTTTTGTTTCTATTTCCTCTTATACGTTTTAGTGGAAAGCATTGGTTGAAAATGGGTAGTAGGGTTTGCATGAAATTTTCCCATTGTTTGTTAACATCACTTTCATTCTGGCTAAAGACATTTTGCCAATCCTGCTCTGCCAAAATTTGCTTAAAAATATTTTTATTTTCCTTATTAAATATTCTACTAGTGAAATTGGTTCCACGATTTGAATGATCATCAGTACAGAAAACAATTTTTTGCGCTGTATGATCTGATATATGACTGTCTATTATTTCTGCCGTGTATGATTTACAATTTGTATAAATGTTATCTATACAGCTTTTGCTTGTCCTGCTTACCCGTGTATAGTTTTTAATGGATGGATATACATTAAAAGAGCTCAGAAAAGACAGAAAGTCAAGTGTAGACTTTTCATATTCTTTTTTTATATCAATATTAAAGTCACCTGCGATGAATATCACAGTACTTTCGTCAAATATTTTTGTTAATAAGTCATCCATTTTTGCGAGAAATCCCTCTATAGAAGCCGTTGGTGTCCGGTACACTGATATCACAATAATTTTGGTTTTTTGTAGCTGTACTTCTATCGTGGCACATTCAAATACACTATCTTCTGAGAGCACTACCAGGTCGTTTCTTGTCTTCCAATTTATACCATTTCTACAGTATATTGCTGTCCCTCCATGCAGCCCCTCTTGTCTACAATAGAAAGAGGCTAGGTTAAATGACAAATTGCCTGTGATAGTATTCGTTTTGATGTTGGTTTATTGTGTTACTGTATGAACACTATCTGTAAATAGTGAAAATAGTGCTTCAAAATGGGTTACGCAAACCTGTTAGTTTTGTGAGGTGAGATTTTGTTGTTTTGGAAATTTTCTGTTTCCCGCCAACAAACAGCAATCTTTAATCATCATGCCATAAGCGATCGAGAATCTAGTGCGATATTTAAGCAAGCACCAATGTTAAGTGCTAAAATTTAGTAACTTTTTAGTATGTTGTCCTTTAAAAGAGGCAATTCATATTTTTCACACGTTGGATAATGTAGTTAATAACTTCCAAACAGCATATTAATTCTGTCTTGCTGTGTTAATAACATATGGACCTATCCTTTAATACCTGGCCTTATCTTGGCTATACCCAGATTTTGTGTGTACATTAACCTCATTTGTCTTTGATTTTTTATGTAAATGTACAGTGTTTGATAACGTTAAAGCATATGACAGTCTTTTTATGTAATTTGGAGCCTAAGTAGTACACTCGTTAATGATTTGGTTTAACTAAATAACATATTTATTTCAGACATTGAGAATAATCGGTCAATCATATACCTTTGTTTGCATTTGCATATGCTATTTATTTTATTATCGTCTGTCAAAGTATCTTATATATAATTTTGTGACTACCAATCCAGCTTGATTATTTTTTGTATAACTTGTTATGATTCGTATGTATTTACGTATGTTGCTTAATTTCCTTGTTTACCTATTGTCAACAGTGTTTATTTGTGTAATTGTAGAGTAACTCGCAATATATTGTTAATATTTAAATTATGTTTTTAATTTTTTGCTTAAAATTGTTAATAACTTGTTTTTCTACTGTTTTTTATGTGAGATTCAAAAACATAGTGGCGCCCATAAGTTTTCTTTTGTCGGATTTCGTATTAATTTTTATTAATGAATTTTAGGATAAAGTAAGCACTTGGTGACAGACTTGAATTAATCGTGTGTAGATATCTGTCAATTAGCTGTCACATTATTCCCACTCTTTAAGGAGATGTCTCTGAGCCGTGGTGAATTTTTAGTAATTGTCTTTCATTAAGTTAAAGTAAGCGTAACAGTCTCTGACATGTCGGACGTGATATACGGGGTATGGTAATAATCTATGTATTAATAACATTAATAAATGATTTGAATTGATTTAAATTATTCTATTTTCAGGTGTCGTATGGTCTTGCTCTCACCAGCACATATCAAATGCAGAATTTGCCGAGGAAACCTCTGAAAAAATCATAACGGTCAAAAATTTCTTCCCGCTATGGAATGGCATTCTAAAGTTAACCTCTAACCGAACTTATGACAAATATGGATTATACCTAGAAGATCGTAAATATATTCTTGAGAGAATAGTTAATCAACTTGTAAAGACGCTAATGATACTTATAAACAAACTAAATCTATCGGTTAAGTTGAAAGAAGAAGATATTACGTTAACAGAGCCGGAGAAAGCATACCAAGTGGAGCAAGCTGACGATTATGCCATTTTCTTGAATCTCATTGATTTTTACCAGGAAATTTTGAATAACATCGAGCCGAGAATGTTCAGAAAGTGCATTTGCAAAATCATCAAGCATATCATTAACAAATGTGTACAATATCCCTTGATCAGTGGATTCTATAAATTATTATCTTACAGCTTAAAAATAGCTAATAAGCTGAATTTATTTTGTGAACGGGGTGACGTTAACCAGGATATCGCGAATGCCAGGGAGACACTAACGAAATTCCTGGAAATTTTATTGGCAAAAATGATACAATACAAGGATGAGTTGTTGATAGCTTGCCTACAGGTGCTATTAGAATGTCCAGTAGTTATAGTGAAGGACATGTTGGCTGCATGTGTGATACCCTTTGTAACTGTCTTTAATGTTGGAAGGAGCTATTTCCCTTTGGCCGAAATGGGTCTAGACACTTTAGAGTATTGGCAAGACAATATGGATTCCAACGATTTAGATCCTCTCTTGTCGAAGATCGTCGCTAGCCTAGATACTTATTTAAGGAGTAAATCTTTACAAGGACAGACACAGGCAAATGTTAGTGAAAAGAGAAGGAAAACAGTGCAAACTCTAAAGAAACGTAAAGTGTTACTTGAGCTGGAACCTCAGCTGGTTCGACTTCAGAAAAGAATTTTGATATTCATCGGAAAGCAGAGCTCTAAAATTTGCCAGGCGTTTGTTTATTCTGATAATATCGATGCACCGGCGATGATTTGTGGAGAGAATTTTCATCTTAAAGTAACGCTACCTTATGAGGATGTCCATTTGGATATCTACTTGGACACATTTGTTCCGCGCGTAGTTAACTTGGCATTGTATTGCAGCGATAGAAGGACAAGGATAACTGCTTGTGAAGTGCTTCAGGCAACGGTTATGATCCTTTTAGGAAGAGGTAAGACATTTTTTTTGTATGTTTAAAACCAGTTAAAGAAATCGTTGCCAATTCTATATCGTTTTAAATCGTACTTTTAGCTAAACCTATGAGTCATACTGGACTTTCTGAGCTTGAGGATTTGTTAAAAATGATAGCAATGCCTTTACTTCAACTTGGCTGCGATATTGACCAACTAGTCCAACAGATTTTTGCACCTCTATTTTTACAATTGATCCATTGGTATACCTCTCCAACACAAATAAGGGGAAGCCACACTGCTATCATAATAGATGTTCTAATGGTAAGAAAGTAGTTTTGGCAAATGTACCTATGCGGTTATTAAACAAACCAGGATTTTTGAAAAATGTGTAAAATCACATTGTGCGAACTAACATATTTGCATGTAATTTTTGTGTTACACTTATTGCTTTGATTGAGAAATCTTAGTACGTGATTTTAAGTGGTTTTTTAATAAACTCCGTTTCTCCATTAACTAAAGAGTAAAGTCTAAGAAAAACAGATGGAATACTTCACGATTTTGGTAATGCTCAAAATTGAAAACTGAATATAATTATCCAAAGTTTTATTCTGTTTCAAAATAACTGTGGAATTATATCTACTACCAACTATGTAAAAAACGAAACAAAACAAAAAATTTATTATGTTAAGTTAGGTTGGGTTTTTTCGAACTTTAAAGAGTCTGGCTAAACTTAGGGCCCACGGAAAGAGTCTGGCAATAATAAATGTTAGTTTTTAACAGTATTCTGTCAAACATATATGAAAACCAGCTATCATATTTTAACGTAGGTTAGTAAGGTTTTTATATACCTTTTGTACTTAGCTATTACCTGTAAGAGGGCACGCTTTCAGGCTAGCCAGTATGCATACGTTCCTAACTACATATCACAATATTTATTGACAAAATATTAGCTTTGCTAAAATGACGTAGGTCTGGGGGCTCTGGGATCTTGGCCTATTAGTTATTCCAATAACAACACATTAAAGTAACCATTATTTCCAAATTGGTATATTTCCAGACAGCCTCAAAATTTCCCTTGTAGCTCTTATACTTAAACGAGACAATCTTAATATACTCTCAAATTATAGGCCATGAAGATGAAGTTTTACCAGCAGCAAATCATATTTAACCATTTGAAATGCTGTTGACAAGTCATATAAGTATAAAATTGATCCACATTCAAATAATTTAGTAAAATTCTCTAGAAGTCTCCCTTTCAGTGCAATTTCAAAAATTATACTAATTATAACAATAGGAATTATTCTTATAATTAGTAACATTTTTTGAAATTGCATTGATACGGAGACTTCTAGCCAATTTTACTAAATAATTGATAGAATATGCATCAATTTTATACTTAATGACTTGTCGTCAATGGCATTTGAAATGGTTAAACATAATTTGCTGCTGGTAAAACTTCATGTTTATGGCATTCGATCATTTTCAGTCACCTGATTTTGACACAGTCTGGAGGACACACAACCCAGCAAACATTTAAGTATTATTTGACGTCAAGACTACCTAAATTATGTATAATAAATTTAGTCGCAAAATTAGAATTAAACATATTTTGGTAAAATTTACGTTGATGCTACGTGGAATCGACATAAGTGGAGAATAAGACAACGTCGAAATTAAGTTATATCAACTAAAACAGGTAAAATTACATATAAATCTTACTTGTAGTCGCACAGTACATTTGGTTACTAATACCTGTTTAGGTAAATTTTACTTGAATTCAACATCAATTTGACATCAAGTTGACTAGTTTTAGGTAGAATTTACGGACATATGTGTAATTTAAAAATGACACCAAGTGGAAAAAAATAAGATTTTTACACTTATTTGGTATTTTTATCTATAAGTAGTCGACATATGGTTGTCAGTCACTTACAAAACTGAAGAGATACCTAACTCACAATAACCATACAAGATGAATGCCGGTAACTAAAATAAATACAATTTATGAGGAAAGTATTTGCAGTTCTCGCTTATTGAAATCAATGCGCCGAAAATTTTTCTGTGAATGATAGCAGCTGTACTCCATAAAATACTAATGCGCCTCAAAAATATTCATCTATAAGAAAATTTATATTACCAAATAAAAAAATTATTTTATTATTTTGAGCCGAAAATATACTATACTTGTTAAATATGAGTTTACAGGTATAATTATGTATTTTCTTAAACTTTTTGTCAGTTTGTTTCCATATACACTCATTTTACAAACTACAATTTGGAATCATACTTCAACTGCGCTGAGAAAATATGGCGTCTTGTGCTAATTAGACCTCTAAGTTAAAATTACCATGACAATCTACGTATTTTATAGGTGGAAATTATCACAGGTCAAGTTACACAAAAATTTACGACATTTTGGTTAACTTTACCTATTGAAAGTATTATTAACTAACTCTATTGTTATATCAAATAATTACTTGTAGGTAAATATAACCTATTTATATTACCTTATTTTGAATATACTACCTATTGGTAAATTCTACTTATTATGTGTAAGTTTTAACTCGACTAGTGTATTGTGTTGACGAGTGAGTTGTCATAATGGAGCCATATGATATTGCCTTGGTATTCGACAGCGTCCAAAAGTTCTGGAAGCTCGGCCGGCATTCGGAAATACCTTTGTATTGAAATTCTATAGGCAATTATTTCCACATACTAGAGTGCAAACATAGTCATTTGTTCATTGGCACCACGAATTATCCAACCATGCTGCATTAATGGCTTCTTTTAATGACTGATAATTTTTAGATAAGATAAGATAGTACTATACCACCTAAGTACCTAATGGTTCAAATAACCTAAATAATATGAATTCTACAAACAGGTTAGACGGGGGTTAGCTTCTGAATTACTATTTTATAGTGAAGTTTACTTTGAGGTCGATTTGCCAGGTTACTGTGACAAAGAGGTTTAAAATGTATTTTTTTAGAGTAACTTTAAGGTCAGTTTAAGGGTAATTGACTTAATTGGTGAAATAAGGTAGATAATCCAGGTAGAATTTACCGATGTTGTCTACCTAATATTACTTCAAAGAAGAGTAATAAAAGTGACCAAATAAGTTGCTATTTAGGTATATATCATGTAGGATTTCCAACAAAATCTACCTAGAAAGGTATTCGACTATTAGAAATATTTTTAGTCGCTAAAAAGGTAAATACTACCTAATTATATTACCTATTTCGACCTTATTGGAAATTTACCCTTGAGGTCAATTTTAGTAGATTTTTTTAGTAGTTTTCCACTTGCTGTTTTCGTTAAATTTACCTTCAAAGAAAATTGTGTATGAGGTAGATTAATTGGTATTATTTACGTAAACATAAATCTAAATTAAGACTAATTGGTCAATTTTTATCGGAGGTGTATTTTTCCAGTCAATTTTACGTTATAATTACTTTGGTAAGTAAATTTGTCTTGTCCCAAGTCGAATTGGAATTTTGACAAAAATATTTGCTGGGAAACCTCATCCAATCACAGAGGAATGAAAATGATAACAATTAGAGATGAGTTGCTAGCAGAAGCACGCTAAGCTTGTTATTAAAAAATAACAGCTTGTACCCATCTCTAAAAAACAAAACAATGAGTTGTGTGCCCTCTACACTACCAGTGTGACGTCAGCCGAAAATGTTCAACAGTCTTGAGCTTATCAGGTTATATTTAGATGAAAGTATTAAATAACTAAATAGAATGAAAAAATCTACCAACCTTATTTCTTTTCTTGTGGAGTACCTCAAGGTTCAGTGTTGGGACCTCGTCTGTTCATAATCTACTTAAATGACGTACCACTCTGTTTGAATAAAAGTATATATCCTATATATATTTAATTTTGAGTATGGTTCCTCATGAATTTCTGTATCATAATTTTTAATCTGTAATGACTGGCATTCCCTGCTGGCAATATTTTATTACTTTCATCTCTCTTTAAATAGGCTATTGACTGATTTTCTTCTGGACTTAAATTATTTCTAATTTTATATAGTTTTATTATTGTTTTGCCTGCACGCTGTATTCATTTCCATCATCTTTTGTATTATTTTGTGCAGTTTTCTCTACAACTGTTGTATCAAATTTTGGAACAATATACTTTTCCGAAAATTCTTCGTAAATATTGAGATTTCTGACAAAATTTTTAGAAGCAAAAGTCAATATTTCCTTACATTTAGTCGTTGCGAGGCAACGAAAAATAACTGTTAAGAAATATTCATTTTTGTTCTGTAAGGAAATATTATTTCCTTACAGTTGTTATTTATGTACTACGAAAATGATTAAAGCCTTTTTTAGAAAAGGAGGAGTTCCAGGAATGGGAAAGTCTTTCTCACTTATCATTATTTCGCACTTTTAACTATTACTGTACTTTGAAATTTCGAAAATCAATAATTAAGCTTCTATATGTTAAGTTTGACAATTCAATATTGATATGTTTCCATAGTTACGCAACAAATGTTACAAAGAATTTTATAGCAATACTTATTTATGAATAAAATTAATCATGCTTTTTTCAAAATTAAACAAGATTTTAATTTCTTTCGTGTTTTAAATGATTTTCGGAAAAATGGTATGTATACGTCATACGAAAAGCCACATCCCGGACTCCATGTTACAATCTTTACAGTCGTCCGGGAATGTTAAACTTTTCCTACTAGATATACAATATACTATTCTGAATCTTACCTTGACTCATCTACTTTAAACTCATTAAATTGACCCAAGAAGATATTTTTTTTAAAACCAGATTATACGTCATACTTAATAAAAAAACACATGGTATATTAACAATTAACGGTTTACAAAGTGTCCAAGGGTAAACAAAATTATTTACTAAGTATGGTTAATTCAGAAGATAACTTACATCAAGCTTAATCTCTACGTAGTGGTTAAATGTATAACATGAAAGAGACCTAAAAAAAACATACCTCTTAAGGTAAAAAGACGGTAAAGTTTACGGCTAGGCGACAGCAAAACCGGAATGTTTACACCTTATTTCGCAGGTAGACTGCCATAAATTACCAACAACAAGGTCACATACATTAAATCGGTAGCCCGAACCACTTAGTAAACGTCTAACCGAAGTGTTCAAGAAAACGTGACATACGTGATTTTCCTGGTTATGACTAGTCTGATTATAAAGTTAAAAACTTGCATTTATGGTTGCTTTACCACCCTAATTTCACCAACATACGTTTCTGAAAACGGCTTGTCTCAGTCGGAGTCTCGAAGGCACTACCACTATTATGTCGAAATACTGTCCAATATTACGCAACTTAAACAATTTCACAAAGCATTAATTTAAACAGTTTTGCTTTTACCGCTCATAATATGGCACAATTTCTACAATTTCCACACGTGAATTATAGGTAACTGGACACAGAATTGTGAATTTTACTTCCTAGCTTTCTCTAGAGCAATGCACCAAATTTTTGATACTTTTAGATAACCTTACTGCATTTTTAAAATAAGGTACTCATTTCATTACAATAATCACTTTCGTGAAACAGGCACTTTGTGGCACAAATAACAGATCAACTTGAAATTATTCTCACTTAGTACACGTAGATGATTTCATACCAAACTGCGGAACATAATGCTCTCAAATAGTACATCACTATTTGCTTAAATAACGGAATTAACCAAAAACTTAAATTCGCAATCACCTAATTGTGTCTGTTCTCAACGACAGCTCATAACTCAATGCCCTCCCCTCGCCTCGGGCCGAAGATAGCCTCTCCCTTGGTGCCAGGCACCGTTTATTACAAACAAACCCTTGTACGCGCAAAAAAAGGTTGGCCGGCGACCGTTTTTATACCCTAGTCCAATTTAACGTTTTACGATCGTACAAAACAATTTTACCAATGCATAGTTTTTAAACATATTTTTATTTAATTTAATGTACTGAGTGCTCTTTCAAAACGTGACCGTTACATAATCTATAATACTATTACATTTTAATGACCAAAAGTCCATTCATGCGAAGAATAAACTCAAAAATCAGTTTTTAAAACATTGCCAATTACCATTTTAGACCATTGTTTCCGTGCAGATTTGATATTTTGTATTTTTTAGGAAGGCATCACGCACCCCACTGACTCCTGTTTGAGGGACTTCTCTGGTAAATGCATTAATGAATTTATAAAATGGACCATTAAACAAACAAACGAAGACATTCTTTCAAGAGATCCAGTTAACGTAAAAGTTTTGGTCAAAAAGATGAGATTTTTCAGCTCTCATCCTGATTATGCAAAGAAACTAGGAGCGGCGCTGATTTTTAATAACATCTATAGAGAACTTAGGGAGGAAGAAGCCATCATAAGTATATTTTGGCTGGAAATTTTGCACATATTCGTCACCAGTCTCGGACTTATAGAATACAATTCTTTAGAAGATAATAACACGATCATTCAAATAAACAACGCCCTGAGTCACCTACAGAGAGTGTTTGTGGAAAAGCCACAGCTTTTCCGAACAAGAGACGATAGACGCAGGGTGCCGAGCGATATAAAAGGCTGTCTATTAAAAGACGTCGCCGTTTGGTTGTTGCAGCAAACGGGAAACAGAAGCAGAAACTGCAGAGAAAGTTGTATGGATTTGTTTATTACTATTGCACCTCTGTCGGATAAAAAAGTGAACTTGCAAGGTTTTGCCAGAGATAATTTCACCAACGATTTCGTCTCCAATATTTACGAGAAATTCATTTTGAAAAATCCTACTCTAGCAGACATAACGCACACAGAAGACTGCACCGTTCTACTAAAGTGGTTGAGAGGGTTCCTGTGTGCATTGGATGGCTACAACTTCGTCATGAAAAATAATTTAGGAGACGTTACTTTTGTAGATAACGTAACGTTTGGAGCTGTGGATTATTTCTTGAAAAATCTCTACAACGTGGACATGCCAAAAGCGCTAAACCTGATAAGTCACAAATCTTGGACCTTCACGTCGCTAGATAGGGAGCAGTTCAATAAATTGAGGTCAGCTTGCGTCATATCGATACTAAAATTGCTTAATACAATAATTAACGATGAAATTTTATGTAAGAAGTCCGATGCAATATGGACCACAGACGTCTGGAAGCTTATTTTAAACACGATATTTTGTCCTCACCTGTTAGGGCTAGACAACAGAGTTTCTCAGCCAAAGCATTTGGAGTTATTGCCAGTTTTGCTGAATAATCTTCCGAGGAAACTATCGGAGCAGAAAATTTTTGAACTTGTTGAAGTTCTGCACAATTACATTGAAAGAAACTGCTTCACCTCCATCGACTTAAAGACGAACGTTACACTGCTACAAAGGAACGTAATCAGAGGGCTTTTACTGTTGAACTCGACGAATATTAATAAACAGTTGAAAGTTGAAAAATACACGACAGGATTGGTCAACGAATTGATGCAAAATTTTTACACGACCCAGGATAACAATGTAATATTTGTAAATGAGCTTCAGGAAACAACCCTCGAGCACTGCGTTTTGATTTTGAAATTTTCTCTGACGAATCCTAGTGAATTTAAATGCCTCGTGAATCATTTATGTCAGCCATATTTGGTGCAAAGTATGGAGTTTAATAAGGAGGTAACGTTTGGTATTTACCTTTTGAATATCTTTGAGGACGTCATTATCCATTTCCTTCTAAAAAATTTCGGATGTTTCCTGGATATAGCAGTTGAAAAAGGAAATTTGAATTTAACGTTGGAACTGGTGATGTTTGTTTTGAGTTACGCATTGAAAAATAAGAGTTGTAAGCAGCATTACAACGATATTTCAGAACATCTGTTTGAAAAGTGGACTGTGTTTAAGGAACTGTTCAATGCAAGCGGTGACAATGTCCACTTAGGCATTGAATATTTAAAATTACTTATGCCTATTTGTAAATTGCAAACTGCCGAGTATCAACTCTGGTTGGTGGAACGGCTGCTGGAAGATGATGATCTGAATAATAAACTACAAATATTTCACTTGCTGGTGGATACTGTAGATGACAAAACCGTAAAATGCAGGTAAGAATGTTCTTGATTCTTTGCAAATGATAGATAAATTTTGTTGGTCATAAAGTGCACCATAATGGTTTGAAATGTTAAACATTTTTTTGTATTTTTTTGTTTCCTGCATTTCGATTTATACAATTCCGTACAGTTTTTTCTTTATTTTGCGGTTCCATTATTTCTTTATTTGATTGTTCCTTTTTTAGTTTTATTAACATATTCTCATTTCTTTTGTTTCAATTTTTATTTCATTGCTTCATTGCTTGTAGTACAACTTTACTATATGCTTAAAGTAACTACTTTACCAGTTTGAGTGTTACGAATGAGTATTAAATTTATTGTTTGCGCTTTATCATCCTAATGTAGAAAATCAGTAACAATAATTTCGTTAATATCAAAATTGCTAAAAATATCTTCTATAGGTACTTACATGTCTGAATTATATTTTATCTTATTATGTCTTTTACAAATATAACTTTAATAGGCCTAGGACTTAGCTGCCAGCCATTTGTCCCACTATTCATTAATAATTATTGATGTTATTTCAGGGACGAATTGGAAAACGGATTATCAAACTTATCCAATGAGATTATATCCAGTATAACAGATGCTGTTGGCAATACTCTAATCTTCGACAAAATGTTAACTGTTATCCCTCACGTAAGATCTTCCATAATTTTAAAGTCGCTAATGCAATTGTACTTAAATTTATCTACGAATACGGAAATAACGCCTCTATTGGCAAAATTTATGCGAAATGTTGATGACAGCTTGCAGCAGAGTACCTTGAGGTCAATTTATGAAATGTCCTGCGATGAAGATAGAGCCTTTGACGAGAAACATAAAATTATAAGAGACATCATGCCTCCATTGTTCCAAAAATGCAGCATATCGTGCTTCGAGGAATTTTATGAAGCACACATAAATGAAATTATTTCTAAATTACAAGATGGAGACTTGGGAATAAACATCTTAGGTTTTGTTCTTGTCGAAATACTGTTTTTACGAATACCCATAGGAACACCGGAAAGAAGTAACTGCTCGATATCAAGGGCAGCAAATAATACAAAACTACTGCCCTTGTTGCTTAAATTCGCTTTGGATGCATTTAAAAAGTCCTCTGCAGAATCCAAGGAACTTCTTAGATTATACAAATGCTATGCTTACAACGCTTTGGCATCGATCGTGAGCAATTCCTTGAAATCTCTGAGCTTCTACGAAAAGTTATTCATACGTCAGGAGGATAATAAAGATATTTTATGGAATGGCATCATAGACACCAGTACTAACTTCGATTTTCCTATATTATTCGACTCGATACCTTCGCAAAGAAAAGTGCTGATTAGCATAAGGGACGAGATAAGAGCACAACAAAGGAAAGACGGTGAAAAAGGCAAATCAATGAGATATATCGAATCACAGAGGTTGTTCAATAGCTCCTTGAGTGAAGACGTGACGAATTTTGACTTCACTAATACCATCATAAGGACTGAGAAAGTAGACGAGGATCAGAAAGATATTTCGGTCAATTGCCAGTGTGAGATTCAACTTGATGCAATAAATGTGAATAGTCACGATTGCATGGCAACTGTTTGCGGGGTAATACAACACATTTTTAATACTGGTGTGAATGAACTACCTGAAGAAGGTGAGGAGGCTGTTTTGCCGAGCTGGATGAAAGGTAAAGTGCTAGATATAATCCAACTTGTATTTATAAAATTCCGATCTTGAATATAAGAAACGTATAAGAGACCGATACATCATTCTATTATTGTGGTTGCCAAGCAACAAAGTATAAAAAGGGTATAAGGCGTACAGGTTTAGTTTTAAATTATAAAAGAAGTTGAAAAATCCAATGTCAAAATTTTATTAATTGATATTTTTCACCTATTTATATGGAGGTTCCATTGAGGGTTTATTATCAGTATTGATTTACTTACACTTGCGATTCGAAAGAGTCATTATTCAATGGAATGTTGTATGAATACAAAAAATACCAGTGTTTTAAAATTCCTCCTCTGAATATTCTGACGAACTATTTGCGGCTATAACATTAATAATTATAGGTTCTATAGTGATGTGAATACAATTGTCGAATTTCCACATTTTTGCCTCTTGTAGTACATGATTTCTACAACTTTACCACTTATTTACAGTCACTCGTTCCAAAAAATTAGTCAACAGATCTTTGACATCATTTAATTTAAATATTGTGTTTAATCATGTATAATTATATAAAACATAATTTAGTCGCGAGGTTAATTTTACTTCTCTCGCATACCGAAGGAAAGTATTGTATTCGAGAAAAAATCATCCTCCGAGATTTTTTCGGATTTTGACGTTTCAGATCACGTAGATTACGAAAATATAGATTTTTCAATTCCGTCATTCTGTCTGTCGGTGCATTAACTAAACAAACTACTTGACGGAGAGCAGTCAAATTTGGTAAGTAGTCAGCGAAGAAAATATACAGGGTGGACCATCTAAAGGGAATAAATAATGAAAAATATTTGTTTTTGCTCAAATTTAAAATTTTCAGGTTCCGTGACACGCTAAACCTATTTCAGAAAAAAATTTGAAAATTTTTTCACCATTTTGAAAAATTTTTCACCACTAAAATAGATGAAAAAATTTTTTCTTTGTTCAAATTTAAAATTTCCACATTTCATGGCAATCTAAACATATTTTTAAAAAAATTTTTTTTTGAAAATTGTTTACTTTCCAACATTTTTGAAAAATTTTTTACCACTAAAATAGATGTAAATTTTTTTTTTCTTTGTTCAAATTTAAAATTTCCACGTTTCATAGCGTTCTAAACCTATTAAAAAAATTAAATAATTTTTTTTTTACCATTTTTGAAAAAATTTTACCACCAAAATAGATGGAATTTTTTTTTCTTTGTTCAAATTTAAAATTTCCACGTTTCCATGGCATTCTATTCTATAAATTTTTTTTTTGAAATATTTAAAATTGTCTGAAATCTATTTATCGCTACTTGCTATAGAATAGATGAAAACATTTTTGTTGCTCAAATTTAAAATTTTCACGTTTCATGGCATTCTAAACTTATCAAAAAAAAAAAAAAAAAATTACCACTAAAATAGATGGATTTTTTTTTCCTTGTTCAAATTAAAATTTTCCACATTTCATGGCGTTCTAAACTTATTTCAAAAACAAAAACATTTTTTTTCCAACATTTTTTAAATGTTTTTTACCACTAAAATAGATGGAAAAAAAATTTTCCTTTATTCAAATTTAAAATTTCCACATTGCATGGCATTCTAAACCTAAAATTATTTTGTAATTTTTTTTTAGACATTTTTGAAAAAATTTTTACCACTAAAATAGATGGACAAATTTTTTTCTTTGTTCATATTTAAAATTTTCACGTTTCATAGCGTTCTGAACCTTTTAAAAAAAAATAATTTTTTACCATTTTGGAAAAAAATGGTACCACTAGAATACTTAGATGGAAAAAAAAATTTTTGCTCAAATGTAAAATTTTCACGTTTCATGACATTCTAAACCTATTTAAGAAAAAAAAAATTAGAAATTTTTTTTCACCATTTTTGAAAAAATTTTTGCCACTAAAATAGATGGAAAAATATTTTTTTACGTTTCATCGCATTCTAAACCTGTTTAAAAAAAAAATTACCACTGTCCTTTTTGCTCAAATTTAAAATTTTCACGTTTCATGACATTCTAAACCTATTTCAAAGAAAAAAAAATTTCAAAATTTTTTTACCAACATTTTTAAAGTAAAAAAAAAAATGAATTTTTTTTTACCACCACTATACTTCCACTCCACTACGTGAATGTGGAATTGAAAATCTGGCAGATGGCTATAATATTTGGCATATGCACCTATTATACTTTTATTGAAAAATGTACGGGGTGGTCATACCAAGAAATAATTCAGTCATGGTAGACATTTGTAAAGGTATTTGCGCAAGCCTCCCATATTTGACACCTGTTATTTAGTATTGAACTTTTGCTGTTGGATGAGCACTCTGTATATTTTTTTGACCAAAATTTATCAGGTTTTCTTTGCAATAATAGTGATAACTATATTCCCATTATTATTTTCAATGTCATTTCGTAATTATTAATTTTTTAGAGTGACCGCCATGCACAAATAAAGAGGGAAGTTCTGTGTAAATACCTTTAGCGATTTTTTTTATTTAGTTTTTATTTATGTGTGTGTATATGTTATTTATACATATAGTAGGCATTTGATTTTTTCTTTATTTGTTTGTTAGTTACTTTCCTGTTTGTAGTTCATTTAACATCTTAATATGTACAATTGACGAAACCTTTTTTCTTTTTTAAAACAGTTTTCAATGGCCAATAAATTTTTTCTATTTTTAACATATCCATTTGAAAAGAACTTTTTTTCGGATTACCATTGGCTTTCCCTGAGCAATCATAGAGGTACGCCCAATCTGCCTAGAGTGGTAAAGAGTATCCATCATAATTACAGATCCCGGGAAAATGAGTAAAATACTCCTCGAGAACATCTGCGTTCATATCTTTGTGATAGTCACTCATTTTTAGACTCAAATGAGAGTAAACCGCCATCCATAAAACCATTGCCGCTACCAATGTGGGTGACTACTAATCGTCTCTTTTTCCTGAAGGTGTGTTTGAAACCTATTGACAGTTACTCTCTTTCGTTTCCAAATAGACTATAATAACAATTTTTAATGTCACACTTGTGGCAAGTCAAATATAACTATTTATAGAAAATTCAAATAGAGAGATGGAAATTATCGGGTTTAAAAGGTTCCTTCGCCCACTTTCTTTAAAATACATCGAAAAAAATCTTAATTTAGTTTTCCATACAAGTTGCTCTGGCATATTCATATTTACAATTTTACTATCACTCTTTTCTATTGGCGTTACTGACTAACCGAATTAAATTTAAGGTATGAGGGCTACGCTTTTAAGTCAGGAGACCCACAAGAACATAAAAATTTTCTTGGTGAAAGTAATAGACAATATGATCAATATTTTTAATCACTATTCCAACTGGTTCTTGGAGCCACTGATGCAGTTTTTAGTCGATAAATGTGCAGGAGACGAGATAAACTATTTTGTCACTGACGTGGTAAGTACTTTTATCTTTGATGATCATAAATAAATGTCTTAATACATGATATTTATTTCAGATAATAATTTTAGCTAAATGGGCTTCAAAAACAGTGCAGCTCAATGAAAGGGAATCGCAATTGGCATCCGATATGTTAAATTTCCTGATTTCAAGTCTAAAGTACGAGAGATTGGATGTTTTTAAATACAATCTAGATTTATTAAAGCTAATAGTAGAGGCATGGCGAAATTACATTAAGGTTCCAGCTGCCAAGATCTTTCAGTTGATATCAACAGAAGCTAAGTGTGAAATTGGAATCCACTTAACTTCAATTTTTCTTGTAAACGATTTGGCACCATGGCAGGATAATCAGGCGGATGCTTTTCTTAATTTATTAATAAAGAGGATGGGATCCGCAAAGAAGTCCGTTTTCAGACCGTGCGCAGAAACAGTTGGACTTTCGTTAAAATATTTAAAGAATGAACGGTATTCAGAAAACGTAAATACGTGTTTGAAAAGGATAACGGAATCTACCAAGTATGTCTATTGTTTGGAAGGTAAGTGATTATTTTTATTTATGCCATTCTCTGACTTAATAACTAACTGAAGCAGCTCTCCACACTCAATTAACGGATTATGTTGAATCCCTAAACATTTTACCCCCTACTCAATCGGGATATAGGAAACGGTATAGCACTGTAACTGCCTTATGTTCAATGACCGACGACTTCATTTCCGCTATTGACGATCACAAACTAAATTCCTTAACACTGCTTGATATGACCAAGGCATTTGACTCGATAGATCTAAACTGTTTGGTAGCTAAATTACACTACTACGGTATTAGAAATAATAGCCTACAGTGGTTTCGCAGTTATTTATTTAATCGAAATCAGTGCACGGTAGTCCATACTGCAGAAAATATTTGTGTATCAGATCCTCATCCCATTTATGCTGGTGTACCACAGGGGTCCATATTGGGACCTTTATTGTTTTCTATTTTCATCTCGGATTTGCAATATGTTGTTAAATATAGTAATATATATCTTTTTGCTGATGACATTTTACTAAGAAATAGCTTTACACTTGAGAATCAACAAAATGCAGTTATCGAAATTAACACAGACTTAGACAGAATCAAGCAGTGGACAATACTCTAGAGCTGAATGCTGCAAAATGTCAACATGTTGTCATTGCCTCAAATCATCATGTTAGTACTGAAACTGAAACTGACTTGAAAACCTTTCAATTAATATTCGCAATGAACAAATGCCAACTGTTGACCATGTAAAAAATCTAGGAGTCATATTTGATCAAAAACTTAAATTTACAAAGCATGTTGATCTAATATGCCGCAAAGCCTACTTGAGTCTGAAACAACTTTTCCCTTTTAAAGAGTATTTAGACGTAGAAACAAAAAAGATGTTGATTAATAATTTGGTACTATCGCATATAAATTATGCTGATACGGTCTACGGTCCTTGCTTGTCTCTACATGATAAAAATCGCATTCAAAAAATGCAAAACCATTGTGTACGCTTTATAACTGATGTACCACGTTATGCGCATATTACCCCTTTCATACGCGAGCTGGGGTTGCTGAAGCAGGATGAAACTAGGTTTGTGCATTATTCCTGTTTCCTCAATAAAATTCTAACAACAGGCCTGCCTGAATATCTTGCTGCTAAGGTTATCAGACGCGATCAGGTACATGAGAGGAATTTGAGAAATATCACTAGCAGACTCACAGTACCTCCACATCGTAGCGCCATATTTCAAGCAAGTTTTTCTTATCTTTCATCCTACATCCAAAATAACCTATCAACGGATTTCCAGAATCTTTCAGTATCCACTGTTAAGTCCAAACTGAAACGATCTATTCTTGACGGTACATTAAACAATATTGACTTTACAAAATTTTAAATATATTACATATTTTAAACTATATTTATTTATTTTAACTGTGACCAGTATTTGGCCGTATTTCATGTTTTTACTGTAAAATTCTTAGGGTTAGGTTTGAATCATTAATATGTACTTGATCCTTTTGTGTTTTTCTTTTTTATTAACACAATAAATATTATTATTATTATTATTAACTAATAATAATAAATGTCTTTATTAATTTAAATATATAACAATATATGCATAAATTTTAAAACAGCCTTATTATAGAGAGCGCTAGGCGTGATCTGACACATTTTTTTCCAAACATAATAATTGTAATTAAAAGAATATACAAGGTGGGCCATTGAAAAAGAAACACACCTGTTTTGGGACACTTAGAATAGTTTCTTGAAAAAACGATCGGACGCGTCCATTTTTGATTTTTGGGGGACAACTTTTGATGTCAAAATTGACAGTGACACATTAACCCCCTATCCCCAGCAACCTCTAACTCAAGAATTTAAATAGGTTAAGGGGGTCGAGCGACCCCTCATTTGAAGCATCTTTCAATTCTCTCTGCGACAGCATGGTCGATTAACTAAGGTGGGGGTGTTGTTTGGGAGAAATCCTGAAACACGTCCTCTTTTATCTTTTGAACGGCACATTTTGATGTCAAATTTGACTGCCAGGTTAACCCCCACCCCCAACAACCCCCAACAAAAACAAAAATTACGGTAAGGTGATGAAGTGACCCCTCATTTTAAAGGTCTTTTGATTCTCTATGCGAGTGCATGATTATTTTTAGGTTTAAATGTAAATTTAAAAAAGTATGTAATTCATTTTTATTTACCTTCGGTGTTTATGAAGACCTCCCGAGACTCAGATACAGTGATTTGAAAGCCCTTTCTGAATTGAATATTAAACGGTTGTATCTTTCACTAATTTTAAATGGTACGTTGTTTTGTTTACATTTTTATAATATACGTCATTATTGATTGTATCTTTTGTACATGATTGTATCTCTTAATTACTGTATTATATGAATTTTGACATGCTTGATCCTCTTCATTGTGGCAACCAGAGATGAATAAATTATTATTATTTTTATTATTATTATTATTATATTTTTTTAGGTGTTGCAGTACATTTTCCCCAAATAGTAAATGGATATCATGTAGCTAAGTTAATCGGCTCACTCAACCAGTACCCAGACCCTCAAAAAATCCTGCATTTAAAAATAATACACAGGCGAGCTGAGGTCTCCCTAGACATTCTCGACGAAATTAGTGACTTTAAAATCGTCGAGTGGGATCAGCTTCTTGAAAATGCCAATTTGGAAATACAAATAATCACACTGGAAATCATTAAGAAATGTTTATCTGTGTTTATGAGTTACAAGGGCTATGTAAACATTATAAAAACTCTCTTGAGAAACATTAACAATCCTAATGTGTTATACCGCAGTTGTATATATGACATAGCTATGTTGATATACCAACAAAATAAGGATGATTTAGACGTGTGCAAGGAGATCTTGATTTTTGGATTGGTGGATTCTGACGAAAGTAATAGGGAAAAGGTTGTCAGATTCTGGACAGACAATTCCAATTTGCCAAGCACCGTAGTCGATAGATTTCCTTACCTGCTCTCCAACCTTTACAAAACCAAAATGGAAGATCAGTTCTTGGGCTATGTGAACTATTTCTTAATAACCGTATTAACCAAGGAAGAATGTGACGTGGAGCTGTTTGACCACCCGTTGGAAGATTGCGACTTTGAAGATTACAAACTCCAAACGAACTGGCGTCTACAACATCCATCGGTGGTTCCTCTATTCGCAGACACCATGCAAACTTACAATGAGTTTCTCGAGCCATTAGAGGAAGATGACGTATTTCAACTGAAAAAGACACAAACGACTTTTGATTTTGCTCCCACTCAAAGCGTGCACGAGCAGGAATTTTCAAAGTTTACCAGTTTGGAAAGCTCCTTGGCCGTTACCGTTTCCGGTTCTGCAAACAGTATAAAAAATCCGAACGAATTAGTTATGTCACAAAAATATCGCTTACCGAGGAAGAGATTTTTGAAAGATAAATCCAAGATTTCCGCAAGCTATGCTCAATATGAGATTAAGAAAAGGGTGAAGAAGGTGCAGCAACGGATCGATCTGGCGAAGGAAAGGGAGAAGCGGGTTAATATTTACCGGAATTATCGAAAAGGGGATTTACCCGATATCCAGATAATGCTGTCTTCGGTGTTAAAGCCACTGCAAATGTTGTCATTGGTAAGTAAAAATTGACAGAACACCAAACTATGAGTGAGGGGCTACAAATAATAAGTTTTATATACACATTGCGAGCGTTGATTTCTGAACATATCTAACCTCAATTCATTTAAACAATTGCTTCCTACGTGTTTACATCGCCTTATATACTCTACAAAATGCCTCTCGAACTTTTCAGCAACCCTCCATACATTTCTAGTAAAGTCCATAACCTTTTCGTATATGGAACAATGTAACAGCTTCTAGGGAAGTCGTACTACTACTAATGTCTCAGAGATGGTGAACAGAAGTAACACATTACAAGTTTCTAAGAAATGAATGAATCCAGTTGTGGAGACATGCTGGTATTGCAGTTGCCTATCACCATTGCTACTTAATTCCGACTACTATTCATGAGGTATCTGCCCCCTAAGGGATGTAAAAGCCTAACAATATTTTTAAAAAATTGTGAGGCGAGGTACGGTGCCGGTTTCAGATATAAGAAAAAATTTTAATGTTAATTTTAAGCCGCCACAGGTGGCAGGAGTTTTAACTTTTATTTAATTTTAAATACCCAACCGTACTAACACCACGGCGCTGCGCGACGTGGTTGTGCGGTTGATTCCGGATGTCAATGTGTATATATATATAATTCCTTGAGCCTTTTACATTTGGTATTTGTCAAATTAGTATATCTAAAAAAGCGAATTGTATTTTTTTAGCATGACAGTGAAGTGTCAAAAATACTCTTCTCGGAAATTTTCAAAGGCCTGGTGTCGAAAGTTGAGAAAAACGATTTATTCCTTGAAACAGTTTCCAGCAGCATCAGGCATATATTTAACAACTCAACATATTTTAACTCAAACTTATTCAGCACTCTGTTGGATATCTTGTTAAGAAACAAAGACAAAATTCGATTCGACCCACAGCTGTTGACTTATGTTTGCCAGCAAAGCGGCTTAGTATCTGTCGGTACTTTACTATTGGAAGAATATCTCATTTCTTATGATGACGAGCCCAGTGGAAGTAAAAAGGGATCTGGAGCGGAAGAGAATGCAGAAACCGTGTATTGGGTAAAATTGGCAGAGTAAGTAACATCTTCATTCTTTGCAACATAAAAAAAAGAAATCACGTTTGGTCTTTTCACTGAATAGAATTAAAATTTTACAAATAGAAAAGTACTATCACTAGTTTTTCTGTGACTTGGTACAAGAATCATTAATTTTATTAGATATAATTTTATTTTTATTCTTTCTATCGTTGTACCCTTTGATACTTTTACTACAGCTTCGTTATTGTACGAAATGACTGTTATAATTTAATGTGTATATTTTAGACTCTATAAAGAATTAGAAGAGTGGGACATGGTACGTTCAATATTTCTGGAAAAGATGAACTGTAAAGACCTAATTCAAACAGCTATTAAGTATGAGTCTGAATCCCAATGGCAAAATGCACGAGAACTATACAAAGAACTTATAGAGACAGATATGTCAGCCGAAAGAAAAGATTTCTATTACGAATCTTATTTCAAATGTTTCGCCAACTTAGGCGAGTGGGAATATCTACCAGAAACAATCAAATCTGTGGTCACTTACGCACCAACAGACAACGTCTGGGATATTCTCTGGGATAGTGGGTGGTACCAACAAAAATTGTTGCCGTGGTACATTAGCGCACAGGTTAAGAATATCCTTTTCAGCCAGACCTGGCCTGAAGACTTCTCCAGAGACATAAATAAATGCCTCAGCTCTGCAGAAAAGGCGGAATATTTGAAAACCTACTTCTCTGAGGAACTGTGCATGATGTGGCTATACAAAAAGGATGTTGCAACTGCTAGAATATATCTGCAGAGCTACATTAAAAGCTTTTTGAGTGAATGGCAACTGCTAAACCCTATGTTCCAGTCTCTAAGGTATAACAGGGTATTGAAGCTAAGAAATTTTATTGAAACTGATGAGTTTATTTTCACTTACAATAACATATCCGAAGATTTTGAGGACCCTCTCAAGAAACTAACCGGCAGATGGCAGAATACTTCTAGTGAGATGTTGCCCTCAGTTTTACTAAATGAGACAAGGGTCTTGTACAGAACTCTGTTTATAAACCTTTTACGGGAGAAAATCTCTAGATATGAATTTATAGATTTGACGGAGATGGAGAACCTGAACCAGACTAAATTCAATTTGGATATCGCTTTGATTGAGACCTCAACAGAGCTGGACAATTATTATATATCAAGAAAGTATATCAAAAAGTGCAAGAATACAAAACACCCCAGATTGCAGTTAGCATTTGGTAACATTATGTTTCTGAGATCGCAAAAGAAGCCAACCTTGAAAGACGAAATAGTGGATAGCTTTAAAGCCCTGGATATTTTCGGTAGGTGTCAAATTTGAGTTAAATTTGGTCATTGCAAATAAATCAGGAACACATATTATGAAAGAAGAACTACCAATGTCCAGATCTACAGGGTGTAATTAGTTTCATGTCATTAAAAAAAACTGGTGGTAGGGAACGAGAAGACAAACAAAAAAACCTTATATAACATGGGATCTAAAGCTCATAGTTTTGGAGAAAAAAAATAAACAAAAATTTCGCAAATTTTCAATAAAATCTTTTGAGAACTGCTGGAATATTGAGGTAGGTTTAGATCGTCGTGCGTGTCTGCCTATGATACTCAATATTTGTGTAGATAGCTATAAAATGTCGGCAGTCTTTAGCGGTGCGCTAAATAAGATAAAAGACGTCGACGTTTTCTGAGTGTTTAGTAGATCTAATCTGAAGAAAACTATACTCTGACTCTCCCTTGTGCAATATTTTAGTTTCTGTGGGTGTTTCGTTATGTACACATGTCCAACCCGCCGTTCGTTGTTTTTGTTATTTTTTAATTTCGGGTCGCTGTGTATTTATAGTGAAGATTTATTTTATTGACTTTACCGTTGAAGTCGTTAAATTCTTGATTACGTACAGACACAACTTACTTGTTCGTTCTTTTTGTATTCCGTTTTGGATTTTGGACCAAGTTTTTCTTTTATTTTTCTTTATTGACAACGTTAGTTGATAGTTTATTGTTTAGTGTTGAACGGAGTACGTATGTCCTTAATTCGACGTAGAGAACTGTGTATTGATGCATATGCAGAATTCGAATAATTTACTTAGGTGGTAAGCTTTTAACCCAGGACACTCATTTATGTTACAAACGTTAATAAATCACATTTAAATATTCTAAATTATAAACATTAATCCAATATTTTGTTCCAAATTAAAAGACGCACATGTAAAGAAATCCTCTGTTTAAACTTCTACGGCCATTATTTGCTTGCAGTTGTGCAGGAAAAGATAACGAATTATTTACCTCTTTATAATTGCTTCAGTTCGGTTGAGGCGATCCATCAAAGGTGGTCGATGATCCAAGGCCTTTGCACTTTTTTATGACAATTTAAAAGTTGTATAATTGGGAACTACAAGTTCATTGACCAAGAAAAGCAGTGGTTCTCAATTATTTTCTACATTAATATTAAAAAATATTAAAAAAGTTCACCTAGGTCAGTTTTTTTCAAAGTGCTCCTAGAGGGAAAAGTCATAAAGGTTTTTTGTTTGTCTAGTCGGTCCCCATTACCAGTTTTTTTTTAATGACATGAAACTGATTACACCCTGTATATCAATTAGATTTTTAAGATTTGTTTGCTTAAAAAGCAAATTCTACAAAAATAACCTTAACAGTATCAGATGTTTTAAAAGCGAATTTGGCAATAAAGTCAGCTGATTCCGTCAGGTTCTAAAGTACAGCACTAATTTACTTCCATCTTGCCTTCCGCCAGACCTACGTCATTTTAGCAAAGCTAATATTTTGACAATAAATAGTGTGATAGTTAAGAACGTATGCATATTTGCTAACTTGAAAGCGTGGCCCTTTTGCGGATAACAGCTGCAAGAGGTACAAAAAACCTTACTAACCTGTGTTAAAGTGTGATGGCGCCTCCACCATGTGCCACGACCTGGGGGAGCCTAGGGAGAAGAGGTTGCTCTTTTTAATAAATAAATTATTATAACTTTTACATATATTTATTTAACACACTAAATCATGGTAAAAATCAAAGATAAATAAAATGGAACTGGCAAATAAAATAATTAAAAATAAGACATAATAAAATTGATCAAAAATAATACATATAATAAAAGTGTTCTTACCCAAACATTCTAGTAGAGGAGATGTGCCTGGACGCAAATGGACTCACCATCATTAAATGATTCGAGTACATCGATAATACATAAGATTAATTTGGGAAAGATACGAAAATTATTTTACTAGATTTAGGAATCAATTAAGCCTACCTACAGAGAACATGCCAATAAGTAATTTTGAAAACTTAACGGTCCTCGTGGCAATATGTTTGACAGAATACTGTTAAAAACCAACATTCATTATTCCAGACTCTTACCGTGGGCCCTAACTTCCACCAGACCCTTTAAAGCTTGAAAAAGCCCAACCTAACCTAACAATAAATTTTTTGTTTTGTTTCGTTTTTTACATAGTTGGTAGTAGATATGATTCCACAGTTATGTTAGGTTATGCTTTAAGGCGTCTGGCGGAAATTGGGGTCCACGGAAAGTGTCTGGCAATAATGAATGTTAGTTCTTAACAGTATTCTGTCAAACGTATATGAAAACCAACTGTCATACTTTAACATAGGTTAGTAAGGTTCTTTTATACATTTTACATCTGTTATCTGCAAAAGTGCCCCGCTTTCAAGCTGACAAATACACATACGTTTTTAAC
Source organism: Stenurella melanura (assembly GCA_963583905.1). Classification (NCBI taxonomy): domain Eukaryota; kingdom Metazoa; phylum Arthropoda; class Insecta; order Coleoptera; family Cerambycidae; genus Stenurella; species Stenurella melanura. The sequence continues at coordinate 165,752,890 of OY757311.1, read as the reverse complement.
TCTATATTAGAATATTTGTTCGCAAAATATTAGCTTTCCTAAAATGACGTAGGTCTGGCGGCTTTGGGATCTTACTCTGGGACAATTTAAAATGTGCCCTTCAAAAACATCTCGTGTGATACTTGAGTATTTTTAAATGAATTGATTACCGGAAGTTTTATCCAGATTTAGTGTTAATTACAAAATCTAGGCTTTTAAATTTAAGATATCAGGCATTATTTTGTATTTTTACTAGGTGGCGTATTTGATATGACTCAAGACCAGTCCATATTGGTACCAGCCAAAATCAAATTTTTTGGAGTGGCCACAAGAATTTCCAAAATATTAACCGACAGCCAAGAATTGTTCCTTGAATATCAACAAAAACTGTCTAAGAGATTTAAGAAACAAATCACTAACCCAGCAGAGATCGGCCTATATGCTTCTAGAGAACTGAAGTCGGCTGTGGAGGGTCTAGGAGACGATAACATGGACTGTGATAATTATGAGGCCGATTCTAAATGTAAAGATATCGCAAAGGCTTATGTGAAATTAGCACATTATACTAGAGATCAGAATAACGATGAACTTCAGGGAGATTTCATTTTGTTCGTGTTACGAGCTATGAAACTGAACTCGTTAGAAGCGAAGCAACTGTTCCCATGTATATTAATGCAGAGTCGATTGGGAACTGACTACAGTAGGCTTTTTATTATTGAGGTAAATCCATTTAATATATATTTCTGAAATTAGTATTTAGAATGAATTATATTCTGGGGATATAGATTCAAAATTACCCTGTATATTAAAGTGGATGAAAAACACGAATTTTCGAAATTCAACTTGTCGTGGGTTTTATATGGTTTTGTTACAAAGAAATAAAACAGAACATCTTACAGTTTTTAACAACATGTTTAGCACCATTTTGTCGTGATGAAGAATTTTTAACAGCAAACCAAAGAGGAGCATATAATCCTGCTTCATTGCAAAATTGGCAATTATTTTTAAATTAGCTGTGGAGGCCTATTATTAGTTCTAATGCACACTATCCTGTATAAGGTAAGGTGGGGCAAGTATGACTATGATTTTCAATGGTTGAAATTTAAATGTGTATCTGGTAAGCCCAAAAAAATTAATATATAATATTTTTTGCGTTATTTGCCTTTACAGGTCACCACAAATAAATAATAAAAAATAAATTACATTAGAATTATATGTTATTATATATAAATATGGTGGTAAGTCACACTTTCCCAATGGTTTAGGACAAGTGTGATTAACGCCAATTATGTACTTAATGCTTAATGTAAAACTCGTATTGGGGAAGTGTGATTAAATAGAAATGTAGCTTTCGACATAAATATATTATTTTTAAATACATCTTTATTAAAAAATTTACGAACTTTTAAACATAAACTTTTGATCGGAGTAATGTAAGAAAACAAAGAGTCTTCTAAAAAATACATAACATACTTAAGAACAAAAAAGGAACTTATATTGTGTTGAATTTCAAAAAATCAAATTGGAATGTTGTATAGTCCCATCTGTTTATAGATGGCGATGAAAGAACAGTTATAATTTCATCTTCGGTGAGTGTGTCAGTGTCTTCTCTGTCTGGCCAGGAGAAATCTTTGTCTCTATTTTGCAAATTTTAGAAACCACTGGTTGTCTGGTGTATTGTTAATGGTAATTAGTCCTACGAAATATTTAATATGTTTAAACACTAAAATCACAATCCACAAATGTCTCCACACCCGCTTCACGTGATTACTTATAGGTTAGGAATACAACTATCAGATTTAGGTGTGACAAGATTTTCTAATTGTTTGTACATGCTATGTTTATACAGGAACTTTGGGTACACAATAATAATCAAGTATAAACACTAACAAACGATTCCAGTGACACATTGAGATTTGACAACTGAATCTATTATTCACAGTACAGTGCGAATTTTATTTCATGTCCTACAGCTAATTGCAAGAAATATGTTAAAAAAAATTTATAATGATGATCCAGCTCAAAGGACCAGTGTATTGACCTGTAACTTTTTAAAAATAATATAATAATTCAAACAAATAATAATTTGGAAAAATGATACCGGATATTAGAAAATGGACAGAAAACTTCCACTTTTCCAGGTAGTAGTCTTACAAGCCTGGCAAACGAATTACTGCTTCAATTGGATTTCATTTCTCCAATCAATTCATTAAGAAAACTTCGAATTTTCCTTGTACTACACAAAACAACGAAACATTTAATTCCAGAACTGAATTCCTTCATTCTCCAATTGTTTCATGTCTAAGCAACTTATTATGTAGTGTCAACCTACCAATATTAATTCCAACAGAAAACAATATCCCCAAAAATAAATAATCTGCGATAGAATTAAAATTACTCACTCTTTAGTGAACAATCTATCTTCTTATTACTTTTACAGACAGAAAAAATTCCCACCTGGATGTTTTTGGGTTGGATTCCCCAATTGCTTGCTAATGTGGACTCTCAAAAAATCTTTGCTATTTCTAAAGTTATTATAAGGATCGCCGAATCCTATCCTCAAGCAATTATGTATCCTTATAGATTGAGTAAAGAAAACTACAATTTCAGAGACAATAACGTAGCAGAGGAAGCAAGATTTTTAATAAAAAGGTATGTTTTTTATACAATCAATGAAATTCTACATTTTATTTAAAAGAACATAGGGATCTGTAATGTTCACTTTGACTGGCAATAAATCATTAATTTCTTACGCATTTTTCCGTTTTGCAGTCTAGATAAGCTTCTTCTCAGCGATGAAATGGTAGAGAAATTTTTAAAGGCTCTTTCCTACGTTAGTGTACCTGCCGGTGTACTGAGATATTTTATAGCAAAAATTTATAAGTCTGATAATGAGGATAACATTAAAACCATTCAAAACAGTATTATGGAGGATATATTTGGCGAGACACCAGATTCTGGAAAAGTCAACAATATGCAAGGGAATATGTTCAAGAAAATAGCCAGATTTAAGAAGGATTTTGCTAAAATAAGTAAGTGAATAAATGTATAGGATCTCTCAGACGTGTTGCTGCAACTGCAATATTTATTGTTTTTAAACTGAAACCACCATAACAGGCCATTTTAAGGTATATTTGTATAGGCAAATGCCCACCCAGTCACAGGGAATTGGCCACATACCGAAAATAAATAAAAGTATTCAATACCAAGAAAATAAAATAAATAAGATAAAAAAAGGAGTCTGTATTTATTTATAAAAAAATAACTCAAAAGTCAGAGCTTTTTTTACAAAATCTCGTTGGGTATATAATTCAGTTTATGGTTACCGATATCTTTGATCCATTTACCAGGAATACCAGGAACTAATAAGTATCAAGTACAGTAGACGCTCGGTTATCCGATAGTATCCCGTTAAAAAATATTCTCCCAAGAGGGAGACCCCAGACCCTTTGCCCACCCAGTAATAAAACCTTAAAAAATGGTCTGCACCGTAAGGTAGACAGAAATAAGTGAAAGTGATCAATGTGATATTTCTGGCCAACCGAAATAATAATATAAATAACTATTTTATTTCTGTTCATCAAAAAATATAGTCAACAAATTATTGATTCTTACAATAATAGTTCATTTAACACCAGGAAGAGCAAATTTAGTTTTAAGTTGGCATTTCTAGAGGATATTGACAATATTATTTACAGTATCGAATCGAATGTGTGTGGTATACAGATAATAAGAAATCATTCAAGTATTATGTAAACACAGTTTCGTTAATTTTAGGCCCCCGCCTCCATTGTAAGATAAAATATGAACATTTTTTACCCCTCCTTCTCCAAAGGATAAGAGTTTATTTATTTTTTTTATTGGATATGGAACACCAAAACCATTGGAAGAAAAGTTCATACCAAGAAACTAGACCTACTAATCTTTATGTATTTTGACCTGAATGTGATCCCGCTATAAGAATTTCATTTTACCCACGTAACAAAATTATATGCAGTGTACATACATTGTATATTCAATCTATGGATATGTATATCCACAAGATGGAGAAAGTATATCTAATGTACATCTAATGGATGTGGAATTAACATTTCATGCATATACATTTGTTGCCGACTTTCATATCCAGTGAATGTACATAAACATATGCAGTGTACATTCATTGGATATGAGACACATGTCATATACACAATCGCATATTTTACGAATATACATTATGTAATAACTGGGGTTTTATTCCCCTAATTACATGATTTAATTAGACATTACCATTGGCAGAGTACGGAGTGGCCCAATCACTTTGCAAACTCCGTCGATATCATAGTATATCCATCGAAAACAAAACTGTGCTTACCCTTTGCTTTCTAGGTGATTTTATCCTTTTTGGTGTCCATCAACCAGGTTACTTCACAACAAACTTTACTGAATGTAAAATGAACTTAATTTCCTGACAAGCAAATAAAACACGTAATTTCTCAAAACACTTAAACCACTATATTTACATAAGAAAATGAAATTAAATGAAATTGACAATCACAAACACTTAAAGACGATTAAATAAATTAACAAACGATAATTACTCTATATCAAGAAATCAAATGGTCCGCGGCAATTTCAACTCTTTAGCTAACCGCGACCGAACATTCTTAGTTCGATTACAGCACATTAATTTTCTACTTATTAAAACCGGCAAAATACTAAACAAATGTACTTAAACTTTACAATTGAAAACGGTTCGCAAATGAGAATTCACTATACCCCGTAGATAGATGATGACCGAACCGAAGTTAAACCAAAAGTGAAGATAATCTCTACCTCGAAATAATACATTTCCAAAGTGGGCAGTAAACTTTAAACTCTCGACCAATTAGGGTCTTCTTTACTTTAAACTGTACGCATTTGAAATTACCTAACGGACCATGGCATTTATCCTACGGCCTAACTTGAACATTTTTTATTACCACTAAAACAGATGAAAAAAATCGGTAAAGGTATTTACACAGAACTTCCCTCGTTCATGGCAGTCTCTCTAAAAAAATAATAATTACGAAATGACATTGAGAATAATAATCGGAGTAGAGTTATTGTTATTATTACAAAGAAAACTTGATAAGTTTTGGTCAAAAAAATATACAGATTGCTCATCCAACAGCAAAAGTTCAATACTAAATAGCAGGTGCCACATATGGCAGGCTTGCGCAAATACCTTTACAAATGTCCACCATGACTGAATTATTTCTTGGGATGACCACCCTGTACATTTTTCAATAAAAGTATAATAGGTGCATATGCCAGATGTTATTGCCATCTGTCACATTTTCAATCCAACATTCACGTAATGGAGTGGAAGTATAGTGGTGGTTAAAAAATTTAATTTTTTTTAAATTTTTCAAAAGATGGTAAAATAATTTTCAAATTTTTTGCTTCTGAAATAGGTTTAAAATGTCAAAGGTACAAATTTTAAATTAGAGCACAAAGGAAAGTTTCCTTCTGTTCTATAGTAGTGCTAAAAAAAGTTTAAAAATTAAAAATGATGTATTTTTAAAATAGGTTTAGAATGCTATGAAACGTGAAAATTTTAAATTTGAGCAAATAAAAAAAAATTCGATCTATTTTAGTGGTAAAAACTTTTTGAAAAATGTTGGTGAAAAAAAATTTCAAAATTTTTTTCTGAAATACCTAGGTTTAGAATGTCATTTAAATTTGAGCATTCTGGTGTTAAATTTTTTTCCAAACTGGTAACAAAATGTTGCAATTTTTTTTTTCCGAAATTGGTTTGGAATATCATGATGAAACATGGAAATTTTAAATTTGAGCAAAAAAAATGTTTTCGTCTGTTCTATAGTAGTGATACATAAATGGATTAAAAATGTTTTCAATTTTTTTAAAAAATTCTTCAAAAACATTTTTAAATTTGTTTGAATAGTTTTAGAATGTCATGGAAACGTGGATAGTTAAAATCTGAACAAAGAAAGAAAAATTCTATCTTAGTGATAAAATTTCAAAAAACTATTTTTTTTAATCAGGCTTAGAATGCCATGAAACGTGAAAATTTTAAATTTGAAGAAAGAAAAAAAAATTCATTTTAGTAGTAAAAATTTTTTCAAAAATATTGGTGAAAAAAATTTTTTTTCCTGAAATAGGTTAAGCGTGTCATGAAACGTAGAAATTTTAAATTTGAGCAAAAACAAATTTTTTCCATCTTGGTAAAAATTTTTTCAAAAATGTTTGAAAAAAATTTTCAAAATTTTTTTTTTCTGAAATAGGTTTAGCGCGTCATGAAACGTGGAAATTTTAAATTTGAGCAAAAAAAAATTTTTTTCAACTTGGTAAAAATTTTTTCAAAAATGTTTGAAAAAAAGTTTCAAAAATTTTTTTTTCCTGAAATAGGTTTAGCGCGTCATGAAACGTGGAAATTTTAAATTTGAGCAAAAAAAAATTTTTTTCGTCTTGGTAAAAATTTTTTCAAAAATGTTTGAAAAAAATTTTCAAAAAATTTTTTTTCCTGAAACAGGTTTAGCGCGTCATGAAACGTGGAAATTTTAAATTTGAGCAAAAAAAAATTTTTTTCACTATTTATTCCGTTTAGACGGTCCACCCTGTATATTTTTCAGGGAAAATTCTACCAGTTCTTCGCTGACAGTAGGGTTAACTACCTGCCAAATTTGACTGCTCTCCGTCAAGTAGTTTTTTAGTAAATACACCAACAGACAGACAGACAGACAGACAGACAGACAGACAGACCGACAGACAGACAGACAGACTGACGGAATTGAAAAACCTATATTTTCGGAATCTACGTGTTCTGAAACGTCAGAATCCGAAAAAATCTCGGAGGGTGATTTTTTCTCGAATACAATACTTCCCTTCGGTATGCGAGGGAAGTAAAAACCCCTTTTGTTCCTTACTTTGCTTTTGTATGGGGGAAAAAATCTGCCTTAAGTGGTCTATCTATCTTATGGTCTATTACATGGGTTCCTGGAAGCCTCTATCAACTGCTTTAGCCCTGAAAATCTCACTAGACCACCCGGCGAGTCCTTATTTAACAAGCTCGACAAACGAAAAGAGAATTGGACATAAAATAATTTGGATGGTTATTTATTGTTTCCAAGTGGCTAACGTCGCCTACCTAATAAAGAATAAAGTTAACAAAGCACGTTTCCTGGACTCTAAAGTTTGCAAGATAAAACAGATGTTTCTATGGCCAGTATCTTACGTTATGGTCCTAAATACGGTGATTCTAAGCGACAGGGTCGGACTTGGCTTCCCTTAATTTGACTTTTGTTACAATTACATATCTCTGCAGTAGTTTCGACGGACACTGCACTTGACGCGTGTTGCTCCAGTCATGTTGGCATCATCGGGAGATGATTAAAACGAACAATTTTAATTATCTCGATGATATCAACACGATTGGGGCAGCACGCATTGAATGAAAGTGTTCAAGTGTTTTGATATTCGTGGTAACTACTTCAGAGGTATCCATGAAAGAGGTAATAAAACACAGATAGTTTAACAAGAAATATATTGTATATAACTATTTTAAACATATACAAACTTTATAAAATAACCTAAATTATTACACAACATTTAAAATTTTCAATATTTACGTATACTTTTTTACCTTCCAGTAGCTTAACAAATTGTAAACATATGTATGATACTACAGTTACTCATATCCTACATATATGTGTTTAAAACATTCTCAACCATCAGTAAGTTATATAATATGAACGTATGCAATTTTTATTCACTATATTTATATGATTGAAAATATTTTGCATTTGTCTCTGGGATCCTTAAAACTTTTGTATACATTTGATTTTAACCAATTTTCGTATTGCTTTTTAGATCCAAAAAACAAAAAATTGAAAGATGATTTAAAGAAAGTCGATGGTGAGCTGTTAAATGTGTTGAAAAATGAGAAGACGTCATCTCTGCTGAAAGATTATTGCCCGTGGCTAGCTAATTTTTCTGCGAATAGACTACATATCGATATGGAAATACCAGGGCAATATGATGGGCAGAAGTTGCCTTTAACACAACATCATGTTAAAATATCAGGATTTTGCCCAAACGTAAGTAATAGTCAGGGCATAGTATAGAATTAACAACAGGGCCATTGCAGTTGTTTTTTAAGCAATTCCTAAAAAGTCCTAAGGCTGTCTAGCCTGTGCTAAGTTCACCGTCTTGGAAAAACAGTGAATCTGGGTTTTCCCAATTACTTGAAAACAGGTCATGTTGCAAATATAGGTGAAAATGTTGATTCTTAAGTTTAAGTATTCCTAACTTTTGACAGACATAACTGAGGTGAAATTTCAAATTATTGTAGGCGGCATTTGAACGAAATTGAGATTAATTTATTTTATTCCCTGTGTTATGAACGAATATCAATGCCTTGTGTTGATCTACGACAAAGCGTGGTTTACCTGCGTAGATACACGTTTACTATTTTCGAAGCTGTATACTGTCAAAGGCTTTTTATATATTTAGCAGCATTAAACACGAATTAGAACGTAAGGAAATTTTCTATGAACAAACGGCACCGGTAAGTGTAGCTCAAAGTAGGAACAGTATGGTACTGTTAAACCCGGACTATCTAAATTTTTAAGAATTCGGTATACCGACAAGCCGTACTAACATAATAAGAATAACATAATAAGAATTCAATAAATCTCAGTTTTTTAGCAAAAAGAATGCATAGTAGAATAAAACATATAAAATGTATTTGTTGATCTCTAAAAATAATACAATTAAATATCATTTAACAAGTTTATTGTCTTTATGGCTCTGCCTGTTGTTTACAATAACCTATGAAATGCTATTTACGTTAATTTCTTCTTATCAACATAATCTGTAGAAGAGGAAACTTCTTTTAGCACATGACACTATTGTCCTTTTTGTGTATATTGTCTAAAATTTAACAAGCTGTCGGAAATAATCCCTATAAATTGCACGGATAACAAATTGTTACTATTTGATGAATGAGTGGTAACAAGATGGCGAGTGACGCCACTGTTGATCACGTGACTGCTTCTTCCTTCCTTCTAACCCAGTGATTAAACATGATATAGGTTTGTCAGAGACCTGGAGAATCATCTACTATCGATGAACTTTGGTACTTACCAGACGATAGACTTGTAGAACGTAAGTTAGACTCTTAGGTCTTTTGCATTTTGGTATTGGTTTCACCAGACTTTTCTTTTTTTCAAGATTGGTGAGGACTTTTTATGGATTATTTAAGACTAGAATTACAATGGTATTAACAAAATACTCATTTCTAATTTTGTTACAAGGGATATGTATAACATATTTATATTACCAACTTGCCTGTACTAGTTTTTACAATTTGGAATAATTTTTATTGCGTTCTGTGATTAAAAATTTGAAAGTAAAACGCAGTACAACTTTTAGGTTCTCGTTATGAGTTCGTTAAGAAAGCCAATAAAATTAACAATCCTCGGGATGGACACGAAGGAATATCCATTTCTAGTCAAATTTGGTGAGGATATTCGACAAGATCAAAGAATCCAGCAGTTATTCGGATTAATGAACGATATCTTCAAAAGTGACGCAAACTATTCTTGTACTGGTCTCGACATTTTGACGTATCAGGTATTATATAGTTTTATTTCGCTGAGTAGATTCATTATTATTATGGCAGTTATATACCAATCTATATCCATTTACTATTTGCAGGTAATTCCTTTAACATCAAGCTTAGGAATTTTACAATGGATCGATGGAACACAACCTTTAGGCAATTTTGTGAAAAAATCTCTGAAAGATAAGAAAGCTCTGGAAAAAATATCGAATGAATATGAAAATTGGTTGTGCAAAAGACCGGAAGCTATGCACGGTTATGGAATGGCTGCAGCTAAGTATAGCCGAGACAAAACCATCAATTTTTATCGAAGTGTAGTCAACAAGATACCAGAAGATGTGATGAAGTAAGTGTAATATTAAATTAGATCTTAGCATTATACTTTTTGATAATTTAGTGAAATTTTTCTATAATTGTCAAACATTCTATGGGTACTCTTCGCAATTTTTTGAAATTCTATGTTAGGTATAATTGCCATATTTTAAACTTTAATCATCTCGTGGTTTACGAAATGCTGTCAGTCATTTTGTTCTCTCAGAACTTTATTAATATTATTATATATGCACCTAAAAATGAAGAGGGTTGTACGTCTTCTGAACATACAAAGATTAAGTATACATTGAGTATACATAATAATACATAGTAATAATAAGATTTTTATATTTCTAAAAGATTTTGAATTACATATACAAATACATATACAAAGCAAGATTCCTATATACGTTATGTGTAATAGACGTGACATGATTATTATTACAATTTAGCATTAAATAGAATATATAGATCAGTTTTTACTAGAACTCACTCTAAATGTATATTATCCATTAGGTATTGAAATTGTACTATTTGTTTGTCATGTGTATAGGTTATATATTTTACAATTTTAGATGTTAAAATGGTAAAACTGTTTTCTAGAATATTTTGTCAATGTCGGTTTTCATTAATGTACAACCATAGAATTTTGAACGAGTCGACAATATCATTTATAAATAATAGAAACAAAAAAGGTCTCAGGTGTGAACCCTGAGGGACACCCGAATTAGCATTAAACATATCAGATTCATAATTATTACTCTCACAAGTTGTTTTCTATTTGATAAGTGTGAGAAAATGAACTGTACTGAATGTTTATAATTGTTTTCAGAACTTCATTTTGGTCCTTAAGTACAAACACAGAAAACTACATAGCATTGAGAAATAATTTCATAAAGAGCTACGCTGTGCTCTGTGCCAGTCAATGGATCCTAGGAATAGGAGACAGACATTTAGAGAATTCTCTAATATGTATTCGGAATGGTAAAGTTTTGGGTATAGACTTTGGGCATGCGTTTGGCACAGCCACTCAGATTTTACCAGTGCCAGAACTAGTACCTTTTCGTTTGACTCCACACATAGTCAATCTTATGGAGCCGCTCAAAGAACGTGGTCAGTTTAGAGAATCCATGATCCATACGTTAAGGACCTTAAGAGTTAACTACACTTCTTTGTTGGCTACGATGAATGTGTTTATAGAAGAACCCTCGTTGGATTGGTTGGAACATGCGTCTAGATTTGAGGGTATGGCTAATGAAGAATCACACAATTGGTACCCCAATGTAAAGGTCGATCAAGCTAGGAGGAAGCTCCAAGGAGCAAGCTCCACTAAAATATTAATAGAAGATTTAATTGCGGGTCAGAAAGTCGCACAATATACTGAGGCTTATGTTAGATTAGTTAAAGGGTTGCCACAGTATGACAAGAGGGCCCAATTTGATGAAGAAAATTTATCCGTTGAGAGCCAAGTAGATTGTTTGATTGATCATGCGACAGATTATAATTTATTAGGTAGGATGTATGTGGGCTGGAGGCCTTTTGTTTAATTTTTTAAAGTAAATGTTTGTATAATAAATTGTAAAATTGATCTTAGAATATTGTTTTATTAAGAACTATCACCCTTCTATCAACATTTGCATCTTTTCCTACCCCTCACTAACCGCCATTTCCTTAGACAGGGTTATTGGAATATGTTACCAAGGAGCCGATCGGGTAGAATTTTGCTAACGGGCAACTTAGACAGATGGTGTGGTGCTGTGAGACGTACCATATAGCAAAGGAAGGCCAACTAGATACGTATGTCTCCAGACATCTACTCAGATGTATAAAAGAAAAGAAAGTCAAAAACACTATAAGGGGCCATTCAGCGCACATACATTCACAAACATGTGGTGATACCCCTTACAAGAACGTTCGTTTGTAAACTTCTCTTCGTCCTCACATTTAAAGATTATTGTTATTTCCAAAATATATGTATATTTCATTAATTAATTTGCAATGAGAGAATGCACTTTAATTGTTGAATACGTAGACTTTCAATGGTTTTTTTTGGCATCGTTCCCTTTTTATCAACCTCTCCATCGTTTATTTTATCTCATTTTTTTCTAAAAGCGTCAATAAAATAAGATGTAGAATTCAGTGTGAACTGCAGATGGCAATTTGCAAAAAGAAGTAGAATTAAGCACTAACTACTAAATATTCCAAATAACAATTTGTAGAAGCAGGGCCATTGAGAGAAAATTGGGGCCCGGGGGTGGTACATATGGGCCCCGCCACTCCTGGTGGTTGGTATAATTTCAAAGAGCTAGGGGTGCTATTCCTTTTAGAAGGGCGGGGGAGCTGGTATTCCCGCAGAAAAATGTCAACATTTATTAAATGCTCCTTGTATTAAAGATCAACAAAAAATGATTTTCATTTTCTATATACAAAGTTTATATAATATTTCCTATTAATCGCACTGATCATTCAGAAGTAAGAATGCCTCTCTTTAACTAATGCAAATGCAATCAAAATATGCATCTCCAACTTCAGGTAGAATCCAGATCTCCTCAAGAACACCGGACCCCCTTAAAAAAAACTCCGGGCCCGGGGGTAATATAATAACATCCCCGACCTCACCCTCTCGACGCGGGCCTGAGAAGAAGCTGTTTCTCTTCTAAAAGTGTTAATGAAATAAGAAATAGAATTCAGTCCGGTCAATTTGTAAAGTAAAAAAGCTTTTATTTAAAAAATTTAAAGTAAAAAATTCATACATCTGGAAACTGAGCGTTGGGGGGGGGTCATAAACACTATTTTACTGTTCAATACGCATAATTAGTGTGACGTCACATATGTCATTTTTGTTACCGTTGAGTGATTCTGAACCCAAACATTTTCTTAAATCATTTAAGTGAGGTTAAGTGTCTTTTAATAATTTGCATATTTCTTTCATATTACAGCAATAATTTGTGAAATTAGTATGTAAACAACATTTAGAAATCATATTTGTTTAATACTAACCTTAGCTATTTCTTAAAATCACCAAATAATAATAAATATTTGTATAATAATAAATGACATATATGACAAACCACTTCCAAAGTTCCAAATATCCAAATATTTGTTTGGGCTCAGTCTCTTGACATAATCCGTCAAGTGACGTCATCACTAATTACGCGTATTGACCGCCCCCAAAGCTTCTTTCTTTCCGGATGTATGAATTTAAAATTATTTACGCCTAGTAGGGTGAACCATGTTGCTCCCAATAGGAACATTGCTTTAAGCCTGATCTAGTGAACCAAATGAACGAACAACGAACTAGTTGAATTATGACAGGTGAACAGAAAAGAGCGCTTCCTATGGAACAAAGGCTTGATTAGAATGAACGGCGCTCAACGGCGTTGAACGCAATGACGCTCTTGGAAAAGAAAGCGTGCACACAATTATACGCCGTCATTTACATTTGGTTGACAGATAATATCAGAAATATAACCCCAACTATTTGACACAACCATATCGAGCAGTGTTTTGTTGTTTTGTACACTGTGAATATTTTGCCGAAAATGGTTGACGAAGAAATTATTATTATGTTTCACATGATTTATGCGATTTATATGTATGTTTACTTCAACCGCTTTTTTCATGTTAAAATTTAAGGTTAGGATGCCAGCGCTGACGGCGTCAAAGTAAAAAGTTGACCAACTTCGAACGTAATGCGGCGCTCAACGCCGTTCATTGTGCGCAACATCATTTCCTTACATGCATTTCAACTTGATGTTTGACATTTGACGGCGTCTGACGGCGTTCATTCTAATCGAGCCTATCACAGCTTGTATCATTAAGCACAGTAGAGAAATATACAGTAGACTCACTCCCTATCTACTCTATGTAGAAAAAATGGGACTTGGTTTCGTTTATGCTCTAAACTGCGCAAAGACCACGCGCACAGAGGGGAATGGCGCCAGTTTCAAAATCGAATAACGAACAGCGGTGCGCGGCGTACCGAACTAAATATCAAATTTGTTGGTTATGTCCTATGTTTTTTTCCAATCGTTTTGAACCTTTGAATACGAAAACAAATAACAGACAACTTTTGAACAATTGACCTATTCGCGCGCTATAATCGAGAACCAACTTGTTTCGTATTGGGTGTAGACCACGCGTCGATGGCAAGAGTGGGGGGGTCATGGACAAAAATAAGGGGAAGTGACCCACCCAACTGTATATTATTAAACTGTGCTTTAAGGGCCGGTTTCACAGTTAAATAATACAGTAGGGTCACTTCACTTACTGAGTGTAGTCCACTCGTGGAAATCGACGTGTGGACAATACTTAGCAGGGGAAGTGACCCTACTGTATTATTAAACTGCGATTTTACCACAGGATAACTTTTATTCTCGCATAAACCGGCCCTTAATAGGTAATTCGTGACGTATTGTACAATCGAAAGCGCCTAGCATTATACATTTAAAAAAATCAACATAGTCTAGGAAGTGCCTAAACGCCCTAAACACAACAAAGAAGCTCTGGCCTAGATATTTCAAAGTCAAATTGTTTGTCAGATATAAAACATTGTACTGAAAGTATGATTTAAATAGAAAGAGAGAACTTATTAAATCGATCATATCACTGCTTCAGAGTGTTATGTTTTCCATTATTATCATTTTATCTACGTATTGTTAATTATTTCCCATAAACTATTCTTTGATGTTATATTTCATCGTCTTTATTAAATTCATTTACATTTTGGAACGGGAGATTTATTAAATCATGTTAACATGCAATACGTTTACTTTTATATTCCCCGCGCAGTACCTGGTACCTGGCACAAGTGGCGACATATTTCGATAAAACAACAGTTTATTTTTGATTGAAAGATATACATTATTTTCCATAAACAGAATTTTTAATATTTAGTATGGTTGACGACAAAGTAGAAATGAACAACGAAGAAGAAAGTTTCTCAAGTGTTAGCACAAACGACCCCAAAAATGTTCAAGAATTAACACAATATGTAAGTGAATCATAACCTCAACTCAAATCTCAATGCTTTATTGTTCCTTGTTATAACTTGTTTTAGGTTCAAAGTTTATTACAAACTATTCAGGATAAATTCCAAAATATGTCGGATCAAATACTAACTAGAATCGATGAGATGGGAAATCGAATCGATGATTTAGAAAAGAATATAGGAGATTTAATGACTCAGGCTGGGGTTGAAGGGACAGACAAATAGTAACAAAGTAACCACTTGAATAACAGAAATATGTTCTAAGTTTTAATTAAGACGTTTATTTATTTAAGTTTGAAGTAAGGCTCTAACAGACTAATTTATGTACCATTGAATAAAATGTGTCTTGGTTTCGTGGTATACTTTCATTTAGTAGAAGAAAATTGCATTATTTTAGGTAAATGATTTTGTCTATAGCCAAAGCTTATTTAAAATGGTAGAAATAAATAATTATATTTTAGTTCCTGTTGTATGATATTTAATCAGAGCTTAGCACATATTTGTCAGAAATATTATTATTTCTGACAAATATGTGCTAAGCTCAGAAAATCTGAAGTCATTGATATATTCAAGCCGTGACTGGGCGGCACGATTTGACTGTTCAATGGACGATCATACTGTTGGAAGAAACCTAATAAAATGCGTGAAAAAATGCCCAAAGGATATTAGATTATTATGATAGATGTCCTACGGTGGCCTTGAATCTTTTATGTCAGTTTCCATACTAGATATTTTTACCTTAAATCGTATACTTTACTCATTTTTGGAAAGTAACAGAGATAACCTGAACTATAAAACTAATAGTTGTAAATGTGCTGGCTTCTCATAATTCGATACAAAAATTGTATGTATGGGTTAAAAATAAACGACACTGTAGTTTTAAAAAAGTTTATTTTCTTACGGCATTTGGGGAAACTTTTACATCACTAGAAGTATCGTCTTCAGAGATTTCTTCGCTATCATTTTCCGATTCTTCGCTGTCCGAAATGGCCTGTTTCATTGAATCCAAAGTTTCTTCACTCTTGGAATGTTGAAATTTTTGTTTTGAATCTGGTATACCAGGTGTTTTTTTGTTATGAGTTGTTGAAAAAATGGCTCCCAACGATCCTAATGAACCTGTCGAGTTAAATAAAGATCTGCGTCCTGGAGATGAGTGATGATGGATAGTATCTGGTATACGCAGGGATTTCTTGAATTCCTGCATGAAATTTTTAAAATGTGAGTATTGTGTAATAATGATAAAAAATGTAAGTTAAAAGGTGTTATTACCGATTGTACTTTTCCCCTTACTTTTTGAAAGTCCTGTATAATAAAATAAATTTTAGAAAATACAGTTAAAATGTCTCGTGTAAAATGTTAAGTATATCCTTAACTTCAACTATGATAGATTAATCAATCTTTAAGAAGTTTTTAAACTCTGCCATCTTTGATTTGAAAGTTTGAAATAATTGAATGGTGTCAGTAATATTTATACAAATACTTGTGCGAGTCCAATTTTGTAACTGTATAGAAACTGTCACACATAGCTTAAATATGAGTAGGAAAGTCGAAGAAAAGTCGAAATGATTTTAAAAATTGCAACTCTACTTTTATTCTGAAGAAAGATGATGGTAAATAATAATAAATTACATAAATAATTGGTGGGTTCCATTAGCAAACTTTGAATCAGTAAAGTTAACTAACGTGTTAAATTAAAAAGGCAGAGATTTTACAAATTCATAGCAAAATATAATAGTTTAAACAGTTTAAAAAACATTTAAAATATTAACACAAATTAGAATGTGACAAATTAATAATAATTTGTGGAAAGAAATAAACAATAATAAATATCAAAAATACTTGATGCTCTACTTTTGTTCTTATGGAGTCATTTTAGGGTTCTATAGAAAAATCTTATGAGGGCTTAATCCAAGGTGGGATGATTAATTCGTATTCCTTGTACAATTCTGAAGGGGAGTTTTTGACAAGAAAATGGGTTTCAGTAACGAATCAACTAAAAAGGAGGGAAACAGTAAGGGAAAGAATCAAAACAGCCACCATGGTGCCTAACCAAAAAGATATACACGACCATCATAATGCCTACGATGATATATGGAGTCAAAAATGCAGCAACGACAAAGGCCAACAGAAGAATCCTGAGAAGAGCTGAAAGGGACACTATCCAACCGCTAGCAAAAATAGGATAACCACAAAAACGACAGAAAACGTCAACATTACTAGAGGGAAGAACAATAATCAAAAGAATAGAATCATACGCAATGAAATACTGGGAACACATACAAAGACGAGACACGACACGCCTACTAAAGAAAGCGCTGCGACTGAACAGCAACAAACTGAAAATAGGGAGGCCATGCTACACATGGATAACAACAATCGAGAGGATTATAAATAAGCTAGGAAAGGATTATACACACTGGGAAAAATCGGCACAACAAAAAACAGAATACAATAAAGAAATATATACACTGCCAGACTCAGAAACAGAAGAAACAGAAAACTCAGAAGTAGAATAGGAGAGAATATGATCACAGACAGAAACTAAAAAGAAGCATCTCACAAAAAACCTGAAAGTAAAAAGAAACACGAAAACCTAAAAGAGCATCTCACAAACGCCTACACTTTCCATCCGATGAAGACAGAAGGAAAACAAGAAGAAACATCTCACAAACACCTACACGCTCCATCCTATACTCTTACCCCATGCGTCATGCGGCTCTCGCTGCTGACAACAAGCATGTCCAATGTCCAATCGAGCGTATGCAGCCAGTCCGGCGGTATATAAAAGCACCGGGGGTGTGTTCCGGCACACAATGGGATGATCCGTTGGTCGGTCGGGTGGAGACGACTGGACGACTGCAGATGGACGTTTGGCGGGCGATCAGGCTGCGTGGTGGAACAAATCCCCATGCACCGGAATTGGCAGCAATGCCCACCTTACGCTGGCAAATCAATTAATCATAGAGGTGATTGAAACTGAAAATTTGCGAAGGGCTGCTTAAATAAACCATAAAAATTCTGAAAATATTCAGGCTCATTTTTTTGGACAAAAATAAGCATCTTTTGTCTCTTGGTGTTTTTTTCCAAGTGCTTCGTTCTCCCGGAAAAAAATAACACAAAATTCATTTTTTTATAATTTTTTTAGGGGAAAAGGATGCACTTTGAAGAAAAGGTTGGGGGGGGGGGGGCAAAATTTTTTAGAGAAAAATAATTTCGGCCAAGAATTTCCCTACATTTTTATTTTTTCTACTTCAGAGAGATCCCAAAATATTCAGGCATATTCTTTAGGTAAAAATAATAAACATTTGCCCCTCCCCCCAACATTTTCTTCGGTGTTTCCTTTTTCCGTAAAAAAATTACAAAGAAATTTATTTTTTTTTGTTATTTTGTTTCGGGAGAAGGAAGCACTTTGCATGGAAACAAACACCAAGAGACAAAACTAGCTTATTTTTGTCCAAAAAAGAGCCTGAATATTTTCAGAATTTTTATGAAACATTTAAGCAGCCCTTCGCAGATTTTTACAGTTTCAATCGCCTTTAGATAAAAAAATCGAATTCGGTCGGACTGAGGGTCCAACATTTTCCCAAAGTTTCAGACCAATCGACTGAAACCCATTTTTCTATGAAAAACTGCGGGGTGCTTTACGAAGAAATGTCACACCGGTAAGAAATACATGGAGAACTTCATTGTCTCAAAGGTACATGTTAATAGTACCTTATTCTGATTGAAATTTGGAATCGTTTTTATAAGATCTTGAATAAGTCTGTAAATAATTGACTTGATTCTTTGAGCCAGTATCTTCAAACTGTATCCTTTTTATTAAAAAGCAAATATTAATGTTAACAATACTACTTTGACTACGATTCACCCAAGTGACACACAGAAACGTAGAAGAATCAAGGAAAATAGTTGATGAACTCTTTCTCGAAAAGTTGATTTTAGTTCAGACTTCTCCTCAACAATTTTAAGTCACATCAAAATGGTGACTCAAAATAATCTTTTCAGGTGCATCAAAAATAGTCAAATGCAACTTTGCAGCAAATCCCAGCTGCTGATTTTCTCAAGATATCGACAAAAATGTTATTTTTCAATTAAAAAAACTCCGAATTTGCGATTTACATACATGTGTGCATATATTTATAGATAATATTTATGTTTAAATATGTACTTACACTTTGTATAGGTCTAGGTATGTATATATATACATGTAGGGATATATGTATATGACGATTATTCTCCTTTCCAGGACGTGATTCGTAATTTTGCTTCCAACTATGTTAATAACAACATTGATTTTCAGGCTGAAATTGGGGCAATTTGTATATGCTGATAACGAGAATCGATGTTAAACTTTTCATAGATTTCGATTTTGCCCCGGCAAATTCAATTTAGTGCTTCCGAATGTGATAAAAAATAAAAAACAATTACAAGTGTATGTAAAAAAAAAATAAACTTTGCTGCTTTTTTAGAAAGTTTTTCGTAATTTGCCATATTGTAGAGCTCTCTAAAATAGGCTTACAAAGACGGAAGCAGAATCTGCGGATATTTTTACTTGAATCCATGTTACGTTTTCAAAATATGAAAAAATGAAAAAAAATCATTTAAATCACTAAGTTTATTATGCACTCATTTTTAAGCTATCAACAGTGAACATTGACTGAAAAAATAACACCTGTTTTTCCCTAAGCACTTACAAAAAAATCAAAAACCTAAAAAATTTCAAAAATCCAAAAAAAAAACATGTTTGTGTTGAATATATTTTTCAAAAAATCATACTTAATTAAGCATAAGTTTAGTTTAATATTTAATCTGCGTCCATTTTAGAGCTCTCCAATATGGTACATTACGAAAGACTCTAAAAACGCAAAGTTCTTTTTTTTTAACACGCACTTGTTTTTTATTTTTTATGACATCCGGAAGCACTAAGTTGAATTCGCCCATTTTCGTTATCAGCATATACATATGCATATACAAATTGCCAATTTCAGCTTAAAAATCAAAGTTGTTATTAACATAGTTGGAAGCAAAATTACAAATCACGTCCCAGAAAGGAGAGTTTTATGAAAATAACCTTCGTATACATATATCCCTACATGTATACAGGGTGATTTTTTTTAGGCGTCTATTAGAAGTATATCGGGAAAGAAAAATGATATCGATCTGAAAATTTGCCTATAGGCCTAACGGGGTAGGATTTATTTAACGAAAATATTTTCAAAATGGTGGCATTTCCGGTTATACCGGAAGTTAACCCCAACTTTGTTATTTTAAATGGAATGCTCCCATTTTCAGTTTTTTAGATTCTGCAATTAATTTGAAGAACATTTCGTTAAAGGTTTTCCTATAGCTAAAATTAATATATCCGGAGATATTAATTTTTTTCCTAAAATTTTGACAGAAAAGTTGTATAACTTAAAAATTAATATCTCAGTAACAATAATTGAGAACGTGTTGATTTTTCTATGAGAGTAAGACAAGGTATTGGAGTTACTCATCATGTAAGAAAATTATCGAAATATTCACTAAAAAGTTTCTAAAATTATTGACATATGTCGACCACACAAAAACTGCAAAAACTCATTTTTTTTTTAAATGGCACCATACCTAACTAAATGTATCATTCGATAGAAAAAAAAAATGCGCATCTAACCATGTTCCATGTTCCTATACCCAAAATGTATGGTTCTTTAGATATTTGCGATTTTCGGTGTTATTAATGAAAATTGAAGAGCATCTCGAAGAGTGCCATCTTCTAAAGAGTAGGCTTTGAGTGTTGACAAAACAAAATACAAAAAATGTGACAGGTAATTTATGTCATTGTATTTCATTACTTACACGTAA
Organism: Stenurella melanura; assembly: GCA_963583905.1. NCBI lineage: Eukaryota > Metazoa > Arthropoda > Insecta > Coleoptera > Cerambycidae > Stenurella > Stenurella melanura. The sequence goes on along the minus strand of OY757311.1, from coordinate 165,732,164 downwards.
TTTGTGTTGTACTTATTTACTGTGGAGAAGATGACAAATGATTACTCACACTCGGATATTATTTAACATTCATGGACAGTGTGACAAAATAATTAGCACAACATGCTGAAAATTTAATGAAACGTATCCTGATTTAAACAAACATAATATAATTCGCAAATTCGGAGTTTTTTTATTGAAAAATAACGTTTTTGTCGATATCTTGAGAAAAGCAGCACCTGCGATTTTCTGCAAAATTGCATTTGACTATTTTTGATGTACTTGCAAAGATACCACGATTATTTTCATTTTCAGTCCTCATTTTGATGAGACTTAGAATTGTTAGGGAAAGGTGTGAGTCAATGACTTCAGAAAACTCATTGGTGTGAGTTATAAAGTGTCTTCTGCATGGATCACATGTATACAATTTTTCGGTCAACTACATGGTTACTGACACCTAGAAATCTGCGATGGTGGAAGAAGCTCATACACTCGCCTGGCCATGCTACTTATCCAAAAGTGCATTATAATTCATAGGACAAGAACAAAACTGTCTAATGATTAGACCAAGAAATAACATCTCTGTGGATGTCACGATGTCTTTTGAATAGATAGGCATCACCAGAACAAAAGAAATCATGTTCGTCAAGTAATTCTATGTTGTTTTATCTTTGAGGCAATGCATGATACCAAGTCCATTTTCCAAAATAAATTCTAATTGTGGAACAGTTATGTTTAAGGCAAAAGTTCTTACCACTATTAGAAAGTTTACAATACAGTAATGTAGAATACTAACCTCAAGGTCGGCTTCTTCATTTATAGACTCTACATCATTGTAAGCTTTAGTTAAAACCTCCAGTGCCTTTGCGTGATATCCCATCTCGGTGGAGATAAAGTCTAGAAGAATCGATTTTATGTCGTGTAATTTTTGTCTCTCAAAACTGTTTGTTTTATCTTCTAAATTGTGTATCGATTTTGACACTTCAGCTGTCGCCTTTACTAGTTCAGTTTCTGCTTGTACCTAAAAATCACTTGATGCTTGATCAAACAGGTTCACACTTGAATTTGCCTGCTAAGTTATTTAAATTGCAAGAATATACAAATAACATAAACAATCGAAATATGTACAATTCTGTCTTTTTTAAATGGCCAGTTTAAATTCATGAGTGTATGGCGGGTTGTGGCGAATGCCTTTGACTTGGCTTCTTGATCACAGACTCTTGACAAATTTTTTAAATTATAGGTTGTAAAGAAGAATAGAGGCAACGTCTGCCAGTAAGGCGTCTCTGCGTTGTCAATTGACAGTGCTCTGAATTGGGAAGAAAAAGAAGCTTACGCTGTGTCTGTTTCTGGGCTACATGACTAATAATAAAATCCAAGAAAGTACCAAAGGCAGACGTCTTGAGCACGTATTTTATCCAGACAGACAATTTAAATCTGCCGAGGTAGATGATTAAACCTCAGCTCTAAGTATAAACATTCCATGAGATACTCACTTTCCTTTGGGGCTTTTTCAAGGAAAAATGTTTAAAGTGTACGTTAAAATTGCATTTTTTCTATGACAAAGATAACTTGTAAAGGGTTTTGGACGTCTGCCTCGCGTATAGCCTTAGGGTTTATGATGTATTTATTCGTTTGGTTTAGAGGCAAACATGATCACCTGATATAGTGAACCTTTTCTTCTGACAACTTTAAAGCGCTGTCAATTGATATTGCAATGACAAGAGGCATTATCACATGGATCTTCTTGACAGTAATAATAACATATAGTACGATACCTAAGTATACAGTGAAAAATATGGTCAGATTTTATGTCTGTAGACTACTTACTTTAATAACATTTTATTTGTCAAACAGGCATTTAAAATACATGATACTGTATATAAATTCATTTTGGTTATAATTGACTTGTAGCAAAGAAAATATGTGGTAATGAATCTAAACTAGTGTTAGATAAATTTGTAATTTATAATCAACTCAAAATTTTTTACTATACTGTATACACTATACATTCTATCTAAAATGTTCAGTAACAGTAAGTAACGTACAACTTTTTACCTTATGGTAGTATTGACATGAAGATTTACGTGTTGGTTTCAGTCTATATAGCCTTAACTAATAATCATTATGTAAATAGATACATACAATTTGTTGTCTTTGTCTTGGGTTCCTCTCCCTGATGCGATCCAGCTGTCTTTTCCTGCTTATTTCCTTCTCTCTAGCGGCATAAATTTCCTTTACTTCCTCTTTAGCATGTTTACAGATATCTTCATAACGAGAAAATTCTCCAACAACTTTTGCGTCTAGAATTTGAACCCTAGTGTCACCATAGTCACTAAGCGTTGTCATACTGTCTGCAAAATTTTCTAAGCCCAATGCCAGAGACTTGTTTATAACTTCGGATTCTGCATATGTTAAAGCAATACCTGCTATTTCATCGCCCTTGTCACGTACCCTTGATATTTTACGGGAATATTGTGCAAATGTGTGACAGAACTCCGCAACATTTTTCTCAACTGATTGAATACGATCTTGGATAAATTTTGCTTCGATTTCGCTGAAAGTGTTAGTTACACATTCAGTCTTTATGAAATTAGGTGAACAGTTTGATATTTGCTATTCGCTGGATTTGCATTTTGTACTCTCAGTGTGTCTGAAATAACTTAAACGTTACTTTTAAATGGGACGTCTTATTAAATGTGGTGTTCCATTTGCGATAATTCACATCTGATAAAATAGTAATAGGTGTGTCGCCTGTTTAAAGTATTTCAATACAAAAGAATGTTTAAAAACGGGTCATTCAAGAAATATTTTTGGAGAAATCGACTAGTTTTACAACCACCCTGTGTAACAGCTCGTAACATATTCTGAGACACGAATGGTCGGTTACACACCCTCCCCCCTCTCCACAATCAAAAATTAAAAAAAAAATTTGACGTAATTAAATAATTTTTGAATAATAGTGCTTCATACATATATAATCCTTTAAGACGGGGTGAGATGTTTTATTCACTATAAAATAAAGCCCTTTAAGCTAAAATGTCTACATACTTTGATATGGAAGGCGATGAAAATAAGATAGATTAAATGATTGTTATTATTGGGCCCTAAGGAGTAACCAAAATTTCTTAAATAAAAATGTTTATTGACGTGGCCACATTCACTACCAATGGGGCAGTGCCTTTTCAAATTCGCAGATATTGGGTAATTAACTCTAAAATCCAATATTCCCAAATGGTCCATGTGTGGTGTGCAATTCTTGGGAGTGACTAAATGGCCCCCTTTTTTCCACACAACGTCAAACACAGCTTGATCGGTATATTTCTTTGATGACTGGTTGGAAGCAGTTGAAAATCTCCTGTTAGAAGTGAGACAGGAAATGTATTTCCAATTAGATGGAGCACCGATTCATAATTCTAGGATATATTATTCAGTATTGATTAGATGACATACATTTTCCGCAACACTGGATAGACAGAAATAGCACTTTTGAGTTCTGGTCACCGAGGTAGCCAGGTATTACTCCTTTGGATTTTTATTTTTGGGAAAAAATTAAGAATGACGTTTACAAAACGAGACTCCAAAATCGTGGCGAATTTTGTCCCAGAATAACTGAAGCCTGCAATTAAATCAGCACCACCGAATTAAGAAGAGTTGCTGTAGATAATTAAGAGTGCATCGAAAGGTGCATCCAGATCGATAGTGGGTTAGTGTAAAAAGATTACACATTGGATAGACTTGACTTTGTTAATTCTAATTTATTCTTTATTTAAATAAATAATATGAAATTGCCTTCGCTGTAGCTGTTTGCTCTTGTTTCCATGACACTAGTTAAAATAATGACCAACATTAAAAATCGGCATGGAATCGGCACAGAATAACGGAAATTTCAAAAGTGCGAATTTTGTGCTGAAAATGGTATATACGAAAATTTGGTTTTCAGCAATTTTTGCAAATAACTTCTTTCAATATCTCCAATGCAAAGCGAGATGTCATGATTTCATCTTCTTGAAATTGTTGTATAATAAGCCGTTTTTAGTTAGACACTTTGCTTCGTCTATAAATACCTCACAACGGAGTATTCATATTAAGTACGGTACACTGTGTATTCTATTTAGTTTACCATGAGGGAATGAAATCGTTGATTATAGCTATTTTTCAATTCATTTTTTTTTGTGAAACCCACTAACAAGCAGAGAGTAATCTATGAGATGTAAAAAGAAAAACTATCTATAAAAATATAAATTTCTCGCCTTTGGTTATGCTGGCAAATAGAAGATTTAAAAATGAATCTTATTAATTTATTTCTTATTTGGCATTTTCATTGTAACACTAGTATCCACATAGCCCTTTAGTCAGTCAGTCGATTGTTCTGAAACTTGGGGAGAATGCTCTTCTGGGCCCCCTGATTAAAATTCTCTTTAACCACCAGTTCGACCGAATTCGATTTTTTTTTGTCTAGAGGCGATTGAAACTGAACATCTGCGAAGGTCTGATTAAGTGTTCCATAAAAATTCTGAAAATATTCAGACTCATTTTTTGGAGAAAATAAGCATCTTTTGTCTCTGTGTTTTTTTTCAAAGTGCTTCTTCCGGAAAAAATAACACAAAAAAAAAAAATAATTTTTTTATGGGAAAAGGAAGCACTTTGAGGAAAAGGTTGGAGGGGGGGCATAAGTTGCCATTTTTGTTCAAAGAAGACGTCTGCCAGTTTTCAGAATTTCTTAGACAGAAATATTTCGTTTCGAGGAATTTGCAAAAAAGTATAGAAAAAAGAAATAAATGTTTATAACAAATTGTTGTTTTATTTAAACAAAATGAAGATGGCAATTGTTATTATATTCACACGCTACCCCAAGTTAAAGAAACAAATGTTGAAATTAAGTCATAGTTGACGGAGATATAACGAATTTTTGTTGAGACGTGGATTTGAACTTGCTCGATCGATAGCATGTATGTAACGAATATCGATGACTCACTATTCTCTACATTGATTATGGTCAATTTAAAATTAGTTTCTACACTTGTAGAATGCTCGTTTTATATTAAAGTTGATGGAATTATGAAATTCAGGTACTAACTAGATATGATATGAATTTCGACCCTCAATGTGTATAAATAAACATTTGGCGAATTAAATGAAAAATAAGTATATCTTGGCTTCTAAATGTGCTAGAGCATTTTTTTTTTGAAAATGTGTGTTAAATTACCAGCTACTCACATAAAAATTTGATGTCGATAATTTAATTTGTTGTTCAGATATTCGCAAAAAATGTACCCCGAAAAAATAATACTTTTTCCGCCATTTTGGAGATATAAAATATAGAAAAATGATACTCCCACAAAAGTTTAGTAAAATATAAGTCTAGGAAAAAAGAATGAGCCCCAAATGAGCCATAATGGTTGACGGAACTAGGATCAAATTGCATCAAACGTTTAAGGTGTTTTCATTAAACAAATTGATTTTCTCGTTAAAGAATAAGTGTTTTTCTATTTATTGTAAGTTCAGGGCTATAAGAGACATATTTTCTGAAAGTTGAAAGGATGTAAGAGCCTTTTTCAAGAAATGAAAAATACTTTAAAATTTTGAAAATTTTAACAGTCTTTTGCAATTATCTAAACAAATAATTAACCAATTTGGATCAACAACATTTTAAATTAACCCTTATTTTATTACCTACACACCAGAAAAAACCGCATACCTCTATTGACAATAGTTTTGGAGCTACTTTTAAAGAACTCCACTTATTTTCATCATTTTTGCACATTTAAACGTCAATTTAACAATGTTCCCACTATTTAAAATGGAATCAAATTCAAGGCTATGTTCCTTATTAATGACTACCGATTACACCATGTGGTTTCCTGAATCGAATTAGGTCCTGCATTTTCACTAATTCCACTGGCCTATGCGGGACACGTCCAAGATGAGACACGACACACCTATTAAAGAAAGCACTAAGACTGAACAGCAACAAACTGAAAATAGGGCGGCCATATACTATACATGGATAGCAACAATCGAGAAGATTATGAATAAACTAGGAAAGGATTATACACACTGTCAGATTCAGAAACAGAAGAGACGGAAAAATCAGAAGTTGAATAGGTGAGATGATCACAGACGGAAACTAAAAAGAAGTCTCTCACAAACACCTACACCACCTATCTTTTATCTTACCACATGCGCCATGAGGCTCTCGCTACTGACAACAAGAGTGTCCCATATCCAATCCGGCGTATGTAGCCGGTCCTGGTGACATATAATAAAAATGTCCAGATTAGATATCCGGAAGTGGCAGCAATGCTTACCATATGCTGGCTAATCAATGAATCAATTAATAGATAGGCTTTTTGTTCTCATTGTTAGCTAATCTTCATAGTCGTAAAGGACTATGTGGGTATTAGTTTACGTTCCATGGTCATAAGGGGCTATGTGGATATTAGTGTTACAATGAGAAATTGTCAAATAAGAAATAGATAAATTCATTTTAGAATTCCTTAATTGCTAGCATAACCAGAATACAGGTTATCGATAGAATGCATAATGATTGGAAATTAATATTTTTATAGATAGTTTTTCTTCTTATATCCCATAGATTACATTCTGCTGTTTGCCAAATCTTATAAAGAATATGTTTTATTACACTTATATGCAAACAAAAATAGTTCACTTTTAAACATTATTTCTAGCGTTTACTTTGTCACATTCTTGGCAATCCCTCGTAAAAGCGAATGTATTTGTTGAATAACTCCAAACACTTATGCATGAAATTGAAAAAACACAAGATTTCTAGATTACAAAAATGTATTCCATTTTAAAAAGTAAACATTTTCTCTATATGTAAAAGCACAAGCAATTCAAATTCAACGATTAGCAACTTTCAATTACAGTAACGGCACATGACAAGCTTTGAGAACTCCATGCGATGGAAATAGAACCAATCGAATTCAGTATATTTTTCAATTTTCAAAATACCACTACCCTCTTTCTGTTATTGATAAGCTAATTTGGCAATATAGTGTTTTGTATATATATCTAATTGGATTTTAACACAATTTAAATAACTCGTAAGTTATTATTCTTTCCATGCTATGTGATTTATACTATAAAATCAAATATGAAAGTATTAATATTAAGATCTTATAAGTGTGCAATGGAAAGTGGTCACCAAGGTCACCAATCAAAAAAAGGCCAGTTTAATTTTTTGCTGTTTTTGAATGATAAAAAATAACTAAAGAAAAGTGTGCATAAAATATTGCTGCTTTTTAATTCATTCATTAGAATTTTTATTCTGCTCGACTTAAGAGATAAAAATTAAATTATTGTTTAAACAAAAATAACACGAGATAGTACTTATTTAATAATTTTTTAATTATAAACATGCTTCCAAATTTATCAAGTGCAATTTATTACTTTATTTTGCAAAAATAAAATTTGTAATCGTGTAATCGTTATCTCTTTCTATTTAAGATTACCTACTTGTTATTTTTGTGAAATTGAGGATGTGGGTAAACAACGTGGAATTAAAACAATTTTTTATCAATCTGATTTTAAAAAATTTATAATTTCATCTTAGTTTATAATAATTAATGATTAGATAGTAATATTAAAAATAGGCTCTAAAAAATATTTACAATGTTGAAGTGTGTATAACATAATCCTAAAGTAAACAAACAATATTATCTGATGCGATAAAATAAATATAAGTATTTACCAATTGCTTCTCGGGCGAAAAGAATTCAACATCTTACAATTCGACCATTCACTTGACATGCAATGTCAACAGAATGGTGAATACAAACAAAGAAGCAGGGAGTAAATTGTTGCCAACAAAAGAAAAATAATCAATACATGCAACACATTTTTATTATAAAAATACAGAATACAATAATAATTAATTATAATTCTTTATAAAAATACTTATGAACAAGAAAAATCCATAATATGAGAATTGAATGTGCATTATACTATTCCACAACAGCAAACGAACTACCAGTACAAGCAAAAGCGTATTTAATCTTTTTATTAACTAATATTTGAGTGGGTATCTTAACGTCTCTTATGTCACCAGTACCACAACTACCGTGTTCATTCCAGCCCCAGGAAAATAGTTTTCCTTCCTTTGTAACGGCCAAGTTATGCTCTGAGCCGAGACTCAGTTGGGTAACATTTACTAAAGTCTGTATTTTTTCTGGTTTATATGGTATATCTCTTTCTGCTCCCAATTGGCCATAGGAATTACGACCCCAGCTGAATACATCCCCATTTTTAGTGAGACCTGCGCTATGGGTCCAACCAGCATACACAGACTGAAATGCCTCGTTACTAAACACTTCTAGAGGTACGAAACTGTTGGCTACGTTTGGATCAACCCCTAATTGCCCATACTTATTTTCGCCCCAACTAAGTACAGTTCCGTTATCTCTAAGAACTACGGTATGATGTTGTCCACTGGCCACACTAATTACATCTTCTAAATCAGGAACTTTGGATATACTTAAGTAGTTGTTGTCATCAAAATTATCACCTAAGCCTAACTGACCCTTAGCACCAGTACCAGCCACTAAGAGTCCCCCATCCTTTGTTATCATGGCAGAATGCCTCAACCCGCAACTTACATGTTTAAAACCTGTGGCTAATTTTTGAGATACTTGTAATCTTGATGGAATTCCTGTGCATGTTATACTCTTTGACAAACCAAGTTGGGTATTCCCATTATTACCCCAAACAAATTGCTTTCCACATTGGGATACAGCTGCACTAAAGTCCCAACCACAGGAAATCTGAACAATGTGAAATTCTTTCAGGATTTCGATTTGAGTTAACTTCAAGGTATCATCTGAGAGGCCTAGCTGACCTTTTGAATTCCAGCCACAACAATACACGAAGCCATGGTTGTCTAAAATTAACGTATGCCCAGCTCCTCCAGCAATAGAAACTATGTCTTCAGGCCGTAAGTCGCAGTCCCTTAAGGAAACTTCTTTTGGTTCTAACTCTTCTTCGGATTTGTAGCCTAAACCTAACTGGCCATAACTGTTAGCACCCTGAACAAACAACCAGATGATTAGATTACTTTCTTTTTATAAAAACATCAGTTTAACTTACCCAACAATATAAACTCATGGTGAGACGGATTGTTTGTAAGAAAAATCCGTTTTTGCGTTGTTAAATATTGAGATACTGAAACACGCGTCCTGTCGTCTATAAAAAGTGAGGTTAAGATCTACGAACTCGAAAATGTCTTCTCTCAAATGTGTGGAGGCGATCACAAGAAATGAGACCGGATTCCCCGACTTTATTTTTTCGCCTTGTTAGTTGTTATGTGCCGTTATGTGTAGTATCCTCCTCTAACACATGTCTTCTTAGTGAGAAGGATATACCGTTTTACCATACTGACTGGGATAACGAATGAAAATATTGCTGGCCTTGGTGAATGGTATGTTCCGATCGCACTTCTAAATTGTTTGACATTTGACAAGTGTCTGCTGGTAGGAGTACCCAGTTCGAAAATCTCATACTATGTAACCTTAGGTTAAGAAGGAAATGTAAATAAATAAAATATAGACAATTCAAACATACTGTACTTGCGTGTAACAAGGCTAACAATTTGAATCTAATATGAGAGGAGGGGGAATCTTTTAGTACACGACTCTATCAAAGACGTAAAGGGACAAATGCATTAAAAATTTAAAAAGCGATAAAACATTCGAATGGCGTTTCTGATTATATTGCGACAAAAAGTACTCTGTTTGGTTACAAAAAAATACATTACCGAATAGAAACACAAATATTGCAGTATGCCGGTTTATCAAGGCGAGGTTGAATTAAATTACGGTTTAATTGAGTAGAGTCACTTCAACGCGTCGATAGCAGATGTATTTTTCCAAGGCCTGTCGACGCGTGGACTACATTCAGTAAGGGAAGCGACCCTACTATATTGTTAAACTGAGACTTAACTATAGGATAACTAACATTTATTCTCTTATTGATAAACTGGCCCTAAGACTCTATCTAAATCTGCCACAGGTCAAATCAATAGTTCATGAAGTAAAAAAGATTTCTTTCTGTAGTTCGCGCTAAATGTTTTCCTTCGTGGTGGCGCTGCCCCTCGTCTTGTTTATACTGACATTACTGACGATTGTAACCTTAACCTTACAATTTTGAACAAAGTGGAAACTGGAAAGTGGTAAAAATATATAAACTACAGTATGGATAGCGTGGTAGAAATAAAAATGGATTTTAAGATTGTAAAACAAGATTTATTGAAAGGTATATATGAGTGTTCACAAAGAGGATTGTCACACACAGTAAAATGGCTATCAGAAATAAACTATGCCCTTAAACATGTTCACTTATTTCCTGAAGATATTCCTGAATGCATAGAAGACTCCGAAGATGAATTGGAGGAATTTTTAATAGCCAAGTCATATTTTGATATAAAAGAGTATGATAGATGTGCGCATTTTGTAAAAAATTGCATTAAACCAAAGCCTCGTTTCCTTTATTTTTATTCGAGATACCTGTCCATAGAAAAGAAAAAGTTAGACAATATGACTGACACTAATTGTCCTCCCGATCCCACCAAAAACGAGGCTTTAAGAGACTTATGTACCGAATTAAAAATTGATTTTTATGATAATAAATTAGATGGTTACTGCTTATATCTGTATGGTGTTATACTAAAAAAATTAGATTTATCCCCACTGGCTATAGACGTGTTCATTAAAGCAGTAAAAGCCGAACCTATATTATGGTGTGCTTGGTATGAATTGGGAAAAATTATTCCAGACAAAAATAAAATTTATTCGTCGCAGTTACCTGAGCATTGGATAAAGCACTTCTTTATAGCTCATGCATATTTGGAACAACTAAATAATGATGAAGCTCTTCAAATGTACAACACATTGTATTCAATGGGCTTAGAAAATAGTACCTATGTAATGTCGCAAATAGCTCTAGGACATCATAATCGTAGAAGTAAGTAACGCAATTTAATTAACTTATTTATTTTTGCAATAAATGTAAATCAAAATAAACGAAATTAAATTAATTTAACTAAATTATTATCTCTGTACTTCATTTTGGTTCATGTACACGGCCTTTGGAACCACGTGTCTAAATTCCACATCTTGCATCGAAGCGTTTGCCAAGCTTGTTGACTTAAAATAAGCAAGATTAGTGAAACTATGAAGATAGTTATTAACAATCGTTTTTCCATAAATCATGGCCTTTTGCTTCTCCAATTCGATTTTTTCTAAATTTTTCATTTGTATGTATAAAGCCCTGCCCAAATAGCCGAAGTCCTTGATGTATGATAATCCTCCGTCGTTTGTATTCCTTGTTTTCAATAAAATTGGAGCCACAGTATTCACTACAACGTCTCTCACATGTTTAGCCTCAATAACCTGTTGTTTATTTTTATCTTCAGGATAAAAGGTCATCATTTTCTTTTCGAAAATTATGTAAACTCTTTTACTTACATTTCCGATGTTCGGCAGTACATGGCTCCTTACAGTGTCCTCACCAAAACTTGCTAAACCCTTTATTGCTCCATATACGGTGGTCAGTGGTTTAGAATTGTCATGAAGCGGTTGTAAATATATATTTATAACTCGGTTGGTTATATTATTGATTCTGTTGGAATATACCTGGCATATGGTGGCCACGATATAGGCTGAAAAGTCACGTAAGGTCCAGTGATTGTCGTAATAATATTTACTGATCTTCTTTGCTAGTGCGCAAGATAATATCGCAGGTATTATGTCATGTAAATAGTCGCTTAAGCAGATATGTGGATTGGCCAGTAAACTTTTAGTCATTCGCACAGAGTATATCAGTAATGTTAAGTCAGTAAAGGCTATATTTAAATGAATAGTTTCCTTAATAAAGTTGGATAAATATGGCATTAAGAATTTTATATTGTAGTCTAACGACAGGATTTTTAGGTTATCGTTTCTTGTTTGTTCGTTGTAACCAAAGATACCTTCTGTAATTTTAACGTAAAATATTTGCTCTTCCATAGAAAGTGGGTGGTTATCGGGAAATAACTTTAATAGTATAGCATCTGGTTTTGGTGAGAATTTCTTAATATTGCTGTTACAGTCGTTGGAAGTCCTTGAAGACTCCTTGTATGTTTCTAATTCCTTTTCATAATCGGTCATTAATTGGTCATTAGGTGTTGGGGTTTTCGACCCTACCACCTTTTCCATTTTTCTCTACTTTCTACTTTTGCTAATGTAAATGAAAAAATGCTAATGTAAAAAATTATCAATTTTTGAAGTTGTCAAAAAGATACTTGTTTAGCCTACTTATTATTTTGAACACCAATAATATTTCATTTATATACAGGGTATTTGGTAAGACAATTCTGACCCCGAACAAGGAGATACAGGAGGTAAATTGGCATCTATATGAGCAAACAGACCTCTATGAAAAATGCTACAGGTTTTTTATAGTGCCGATTTTGTATACTTTTTAAATCTCCCTTACATCATTTATGAAAGTATCACGGGTCAAAAATATCTATATCTTTTTAGAGTGTAATTACAACTTTTTGCGCTGTCTGTTTACGTCACATTCGTATAGTTTATAATATTGAAGTACAGTTTAACCAAAGGAGGAGTTGACAATTTGGCCTAACTGATAAGAACATACTCTTCAAAAGGTAAGATGAAAAGATGGCCGACGGTGGTGTTCTTCAATGCTATTGATATTGGACCTTATAATGCCCTTGTAGTTTGGTTGCATTTAAATCCAGACTGGAATAGGTAATTGAAATATAAATGGAGACTTTTTTTGAGACAGCTGACTTATGAAATGACAAAAAAATATCGAACTTCGATCAAAACAGCCCGAACAGCCCGCAGTGTCCTGTTATCAACCCTACTATTGCAACGGTCACGTTTTGGAAGAACACTCAGTACCTTAAATTAAATAACAGCCTGTTTAAAATTCGTGTATTTACAAAATTGTTTTTATACAGTCGTAAAATTTTATCTTCTAGCAGGTAGTAAGACGGTTTGAGCTTTAACTCGTTGCAGACGGGGACAGGGGGTGTTGTTTACTTCGTGCAGGTAAATTTTCGTTGGTTTTAGGAGTCGACTTCCGGCTACAAGCCGGTATACAAGGGAGATGAATTGGACCTCCCCGATTTGATAAAGTGTATTTTAACAATGTTGTTATTTGCGAGGGAAGATACTGAATTTAACCGCCCTCAGTAATTAAAAGTGTATTATGAGCCGTCGTTTAGAATGGACACAAGAATTGTTTGCGAATTTTAGTTTTTGAGTCAAGCCATGGCCTTATGGTATATTGCTAGAAGAATTTAAAGTCTTTTTATGGTTATGAATACGTGTTTGAGTATTGCAGCTACGTGTAATGTTAAATTGTGCATCAGAGTAAGGAGTAAATTACAAAATGCAAATATTTAATAATCAATTAAATGACAGAACTGTATTAAATATCAGCATAATTGCGCGATTAATCTAAATTAGTTGCTTTGAGTGCCATCCATCCATTGACCTTCACGTGTCCAAGAATGAAACTGTAAGTTTTTTTGATTTTATACTATGATGTGGCGCGTGGAGAACAATACGTTTTAGTAACATTGAGAACTGGTATCGTGATTGATTTTTTTATTTCCCGAGTGAGATCGGTAGACAATTTGACCATTTTCATGTTAGAATCGGACATTTGGCGCGTGACGTGATTTGCTGACAATTTCGATGTCCAAATAGGCATAAATAAACAGTGGCCTAGTTAGTGCGAAAACGCAAGTAACATTTGAATCGGATTAGGAATCAGAGAAAGTAGTTTCACGTAGCAGCCATCTGTAGTTACCCAAATCCTGTATGAATTAGGTTGTGAAACCTGATGAGGTTAAGTACTGTATGAAATATTTTGTTTTCATGTTTAATTGCACGATCTAATTTTTGTTAACGTGCGTTTTTGTACTGTTTAGAATTTAAGTTAGCTAGATAGGTTTTCGTATTAATTGGTAACCTAAAAAGGTAATAGATTATTTTGTTTCCATGTTGTTTAATTTGGATTTATCGCTCATTCAAATTATAATAGCTCGGTGTTTCCTTATTTTGCCAGGCCTAGCTATAGTTTGAAGTTGTAGGTAATATTTGTTTTAGTTGCTTTCACGTACACAAAATAAGGTGGCGTCCAACTATTTTTTTGTTGAGTTTTTCAGAACCCTATATTATCTTTTCTGAATTTTCTGTTAGTAAGTATTTGTCAACGTAAGTGATAACCAATATTAAGCCAAGCCATCAAGGAGAACCTGTCCTCTGAGTCTTAAGCTCTATTTTGAATTTTAATTATGATTGCGGATTTAATATAACTAAAAGGCAAGGTTATACTATCTATCTCATTTTTTCTGTATCGAGCCCAAGCAGCCACTTAATGGTTGAGTCAGCTGAGGGCCTCTTTACATGGAGCCTCGATTACCCCATTCTAGGGGCTTGTATATGATTTATTTCACGTTTTTTCTAAATCACTTGTATTATCATAAATATACAATATTTATCACAATATTTAGATTAGCTATTTTTATAAAACATTGTTTCGTCTAGCGGGTCCAGCACTTCATGCGATATAGGTTTGTTGAGAGGTTTATACAGATGAGGGTTAACTCTTGATATTCAGAATTTTTTTTTCGTTATCCCAAATAAATAAAGTTTCAAAAAGATGAAGCAAATGCTTGTGTTGACTAGGAATAAGATAGGATTTATAGGGAAAAATAAGATAACTTTTTAAAAAAATTTATAAGAGTGAAATTTGAATCCTTATATTACCTACCATTTTAGTTTTTTCCCTATAAATGAGTTTATATTCTTTTCTATCCCACAGAATCTTATAGTTTATTTTTTTGAAACTTTATTTCAGATAACGAAAAGAAATATTTCAGAATATAAAAAATTATAATTACATTATAATAAAAACTGTAGCATCATGACTATCCAAAATCCAGCTCATCAGATTTTATTTTTTAGAGTTGGACGAGGCGATAAATATGTTTAAAAATATACTCTCAGTTGACCCCTACAGATTGGATAACCTAGATACCTACTCAAACTTACTCTACGTCCTGGAGTTGAAAAAGGACCTGGCAGATCTGGCACATAAAGTGGTTAATATCGACAAATATCGTGTTGAAACTTGTTGCGTAATAGGTATGGATTTTGCTTATTCTCACATCGATTTATGTTTAATTAAAAAAAAATTGTTTCTAGGGAATTATTATAGTTTAAGGTCGGATCATGCAAAGGCCGTTTTATATTTTCGAAGGGCCTTGAAACTTAACCCCCAGTTTTTGTCGGCATGGACGCTGATGGGGCATGAGTTTATGGAAATGAAAAATACAAATGCTGCTATACAAAGTTATAGGCATGCAATAGGTAAGATATAAGTTCAATATTTGGTTAATGGAAAGCTAAAACTAAACAACTGAATATGGATTTAATATTGTTATTTTGTCATGTTTAAATAATTCTAGAAAAGTACATATTGAGGAAATGCTATACTTGTTATGTATTTCACCAATGAAGTTAGCATCTAGATACAGTTAAAACTAAAGTGGTTGCCATTTAGCAGTTTTTATGTCGTCATCGGAGAAATCTTAAAGACCCTGTTTCAAAAAACTAGAATTATGTGAGACCTGTAAATGGTCATAAAAAAATCTTAAGCACGGACCACATCCACTTTGTTGAATCTCGGTTGTGACATAGAAAACGGTTATAGAAAAAACAGGTCAACAACAAACGCAATCATAAAAATTGTAGAATCAGTCTTAACAGCAATAGATAACAATAATATATCAGGTGCCACTTTAATTGATCTAAGTAAAGCTTTTGATTGTGTTAACCACAATTTTTTATTAATAAAATTAGAATTTTATGGAATAAGGGAGGTTGTTCTTAATTTAATCAGATCTTATTCAAGTAATAGATATCAAACAGTTGCTATACATTCTGGGCAACTGTCAAAAAAGGTACTGATTGAGACAGGTGTTCCACAATGCTCTATTTTAGGTGCGGTTTTATTCCTGGTTTTTATTAATGATTTTGCACCAAATATAACATCAGATAAGATCGTTCTATTTGCTGATGGTACAACGTTTTTAAACATTGCTAAAAAGAAAGTTGAATTAGAAGGGAAAAACATTTCAACACTAAGTCGAGCATCAGATTGGTTTAACTCAAATCAGTTAAAAATGAACAATGAAAAAACCCAATCCATTATGTTCTCAGGAAATACTGAATACAATTCAGTCCTATCAGTCAAGTTGCTTGGTATCCATATTGACTCAAAATTAAATTGGAATACACACATTGAACAACTGTCAAAAAAACTAAATACAGCTTTATTTCAGATAAGAAAATAATACGATTGACAAATTTTGACACAGTAATAACATTCTATTATTTAAATTTTTATAGCTTGCTTACATGTGGTATCATTTTATGGGGAAACGCAAATTTCAAAATTCAAAAAAGAGCGGTTAGAATACTAGCTTCAGCAAAATGCAGAGAACATTGTAAACCTTTATATAAGAATTTAAAAATTTTAACGTTGAGCTGCTTATTTATTTATCAGTGTGTAATATATATGAAAGAGAGTAAGCACTATTTACAAAATTCAGTATATCACACATATAACAAAAGAACCAAGAATGATTTCAGCATTCCTTACCATCGATTAGTAAGATCACAACAACCAACAAATCACACTGCAATTAAATTATTCAATACTCTTCCACAATACTTAAAAGACTTACCTGTTACAACATTTAAAAAGAGAATAAAAGAAATATTGATTAAAAACGCCTTTTATAACATAAATGAATTCATTGATTTTTTTCTAAACAAACCTGACTATTTAAAAGTGAATTTGTTTTGCATGGAACATCGTTATGAGTGGCTTTAGGCTTTTCTGATGAGTCCACAATAAGGACGAAAAACGTTTCAAAGGCTAAGCATTTCCATGAAACTGAATGAGATTTTATGAAAATGTAATTTATTAGAATGAAAAAAATTTTTTAAAGACAAGGTACGTAAATAAATTAATTTCAGGCCTTTGTTCCCATTTTTAACTGAATTTACATATCGTAGGGGATCATGTAGATACTAGTTTAGCCTGCTTAGCCGTAGGGGACTAGGTTGGATGCTAGTGTTAAAATGAGAATGGCAATAAGAATTTTTACTTGTTAGCATAACCAGAAGTCAGGTCATCGAAAGAATGCAAAGATTTCATTAATATTTTTATATATAGTTTTTCCTTTAGTTCTCATAGATAGCTTTTCTTTCCACTGTTTGCAAAATCCTATAAAGAATATGTTTCAAAACCTGACTAGTATTAATTTTGACCATTCAGTCTTTGAAATGTTCGTAGATGTGTTTTTTTTTTATATATGTTCAGTTTGTATATTATGTTTCTGTTTGTTATATATTGTGCATTACCATGTTTTATCTGACATGTCCTATATCATGCAAATGATCTCTTGGATAAATAAATAAATTGAAATTGACGTCACTTAATAGGCACCCGCTAATAGAAGCGGCTAGCTACAGCGTGTTATTTCTGTTTTCCAATATAAATTGTTAATATTGTCTAAATGTTATTTGTGGCATTATCTTATTTTTTTTTCCTTCTTCAATTCTTTGGGACTTCCTGCCACATGTATATTTTCTTTCTAAGCGGTGCTAGGGGAATCTACAAAATATATCACAATTAACCAGTATGTTACTGGTAAAAAACCTCTACGCCTGTGATGTTTACATCAAAGGATCAGTTAAAGGTTGGCTTTTATAAATAAACAACACAAATAAGTATCAAAACTTGAAATTAAATATTTCGCCGACGTTTCGGAAATCTAATCTGTTTCCTTTTTCAAGGCTTTTTTGAAAAATCTTTTTTGCTGTGTATGACAATTACACAGCTCTAAGAATGATTGTTATATTCAATATCCATAGATACTTACTATTTACATAGAACTGTTGATATAGTTAACAGTTTTTTAGTTTCTATGCAATGTTAAGTTTGTGAAGTTCTTCTTTTAACATTGGCAGCCAAGTTGTACAGACATCTATGGAACAATTCGACACGCAATTATCCTCATTCAATAATAGCAAAAAAAGAAAAATTAAAGAATCCGTGATAATATTATTGAATAAGGATAATTGCGTGTCGAATTGTTCCGTAGATGTCTGTACAATTTGGCTGCCAATGTTAAAAGAAGAACTTCACAAACTTAACATTGTATAGAAACTAAAAAACTGATAACTATATCAACAGTTCTATGTAAATAGTAAGTATCTATGGATATTGAATATAACAAACATTCTTAGAGCTGTGTAAATGTCATACACAGCAAAAAATATTTTTCAAAAAAGCCTTGAAAAAGGAAACAGATTAGATTTCCGAAACGTCGGCGAAATATTTAATTTCAAGTTTTTATACTTATTTGTGTTGTTTATTTATAAAAACCAACCTTTAACTGATCCTTTGACGTAAACGTCACAGGCGTAGAGGTTTTTTACCGGTAACATACTGGTTAATTGTGATATATTTTGTAGATTCCCCTAGCACCGCTTAGAAAGAAAACATACATGTGGCAGGAATTCCCAAAGAATTGAAGAAGGAAAAAATAAATTGTTAATCCAAACACAATGTGCATTGAAACTTAAGCGTGTTTATGAAGAACTTAGGTTTTTTAATAATGAATAATAGTGAAGACAAGAGAAATTGTAAACGTTATATTATTCCTGAGTGTCAAGGCACCATGGTGAAAACTCCTACATTTATTGCCGTTCCTAGAGATTTAAGAAGGTGAAATAAATGCCAACATACTATAGAAAGAGAAAACAGGCTTTCTACTAAGTCAAGTAGTATTCTGTTTGTGAGGACCGTTTCAATCTAAGTATCTATAAGTTAAATTATTTATTATTTAATGTAGTATTTTTGCAATTTAAACGTAAAATATTTTTTAAACATTGGGAGTCTGGAGTTGCCCAAGGTCGAGGGTAGACATGCCGTACGACGCCCCCGAAGAAAATGTAAAAAAATGGGACGTCCTGAATTTAGAAATAGAAACATGCTTTCGGAAAAACTTCTTTCAATTTGTCTACCTAACATCCTGTTCTGCTCCGCCCGTCATTCTACAGAGAGAGGAGGAAACTTCTCCCAAATATGTTTTTTCTCTATCGGATTCTATGTCTGGTCTATTTGACGGATTTAACCCACCAAGTAGATAGTGAGGATAGAGCCCTATGCTATTTTAGTAATTTATAATATTCAAACTTTCAGAATTCAGCTGTTTATTAATAATTCTTGCATTTCCAATAAAGCAAAAATTATCAGTCAATTCTGTCATGCTCTTATCAATAGAGTTAAGAAATATGTTTCGAATGAATGTTCTGTTATGTGAAATCTATATTTAAATAATGATTATTTGCAGAAATAAATGCTAGGGACTACAGAGCTTGGTACGGATTAGGACAAACATACGAAATACTGAAAATGCCGAATTACTGTTTACATTATTATAAGCAGGCGCAACAATTAAAACCAAACGATAGTCGAATGGTCATAGCACTGGGAGAAGCGTACGAAAAATTAGATGCGACTGAAAATGCTCTGAAATGTTATTATAAAGCGTGCAGTTTAGGCGATGTGGAAGGAACAGCATTAATCAAGCTAGCCAAGTAGGTAAAAATGTAAACAATGTATGAATAATATTAGATATTTAGTAAAATGGTATCTCTATGAGTTCCTAGATTATTGTTGGAGGTGCTGCTTTTTGTAAATATTTGAGTTAGGATCACTAAAAAGTGGCAAACCTAAAGTAAAATCTGTTTTTTTCACACTGTCTCCTCATGAACAGCATATGTTTGCAACAGAAACAGGCTTCGTCACTCCTTCTCTCTCTTTAATTTTTTCTATGTCCATTCCATTGGTAATTCTCATTCCAGCATGTATGACCAGCAGTAAATATTAGTGTGCAATTGTTTTGTAAAGGCGAAGCCCATAAAAAAACATTGGACAATGAAAAATTCATACCTCACCTTCTTCTACGTGTATGCAATAAAAGAAAATTTACTTAGGGCCACTTTTGAAATCACTGACGTGTTTTTTTAAACTTGTATTATCAGACGAAGAAAGCATCACGATAACTACACTGTTCTCAAGTCTGCAGCATATTAACGGATTAAAAAAATATTGTGAGTATAGATTAAAGGCTCACTGATAGTCACGGTGTGACGTCACAAACGCGATGCTGCAGGCTTGTTGGTGTTTTCGAATGCACGGTGGCATCGCTTTGTTTTATATTTTACTTGATGGATTTAATTAGATTTATTTAAAGGAAATTAAATTATAAGCATATATAATACATCTGTTGTAAATTTATAGTAATTTAAGTTAAATAAATAAATTATAATATTAATAATAATTATAATTGGTTTCAAGAAAAAATATGATACAGCAAATAATACACAAAATAAATACACTTAAATAGTTGCAGCTTAATCTTGTTAGCTGGTGGCTAACCTAATCAAACTTGTTTTTCTGTTGCACGTGTACTGGTTTTGGCAAGATATCAGGGTTGGCAAAAATTCTGTTTTTTTTTTATTTTAATAAAAAACACGTTTTTTTTTTAATTTAAAATAATTCAATGTGTTTTAGACATGGATTTTTAATTGTTGAAAAAAAAAAAACATGTTTTAAACAATGAAAAATATGTTTTTAAACTTAAATTTATAGGGGCGCGTCGACCCAATACGTTGTTTATTCTATAAGCCATGCCCATATTGCATCATAACAAGACGAGGACGATACTTGACAACGGCTCGACCAATTCGGTGTAATAAATACGTCAAGTTGTGCAATAGTGCAATAATTGTTTGGTGATTGGTTATTGACTACACAGGCACATAAAAAAAGTCGAATGGGAGAAGGCAGACCTAAGTATTCCGATGAATTCTGACTTGCCGAACACGAATCCGATGTCTGTTTTGCCCGATTGGCTCTTGGATTCTTCCTAACCCCAAAAAACACGTAAGGATGCCCGAAAAAATGAAAATGTAGCTAAAAATCTAAAAAAATTCAGGGATACCTAGGATGGCGATGGAAATCGAATGGTGTAAACCAGACATCCCCGCAGTCCTTTGTTTTCGAGATAGAGCAGCTTAAAGTCACCGGAAGGAAAAAAAATGTTTTTTTCACACTTCTCGAGGCTCTATATCGGAAACCAAAAAAGCTGTAGAATTCTAGTTTGTGCCATTCGATTTCTCTCGCCATTCTACGTACCTCTGAGTTTTTGCAGATTTTTAGGTACACTTTCATTTTCTCGGGCATTCTTACGGTGTTTTTTTTGAGGTTAGGAAAAATACAAGAGCCAATCGTGCAAAACGGACATCTGATTCGTTTTCAGCAGGTCAAAATGCATGGGAATAAATAGGTCTACCTTCCTGCACTCGACTTTTTTTTTGTGTATACCTGTGCTACTAATCGCTTTAAAATTAACACTTAAGAAAATAAATAATAACAGGTATATCTTCTATATAATAGTAATATGTTTCGTTCGTTGTACTTATACTACTATAAAAATTATTATAACTAGTTTTATTGCATTACATAAAATTTCATATTTTATTATTTTTGTTTTACCTTATCAAATACGATGTTCCAAAAAATGTCCATCAAACACACTGAAAAAACGCATTGAAAAAAATCATGTTTACAACAATTGTTTTAAACATGTTTAAAACAAATGTGTTTAAAACGTTTTGTTTTAAAACTGCCAACCCTGCAAGATATTGCCAAAAATATAATCTTTAAAAATAAAATGAAAGCAAAAAAGTAACAAATAAAACATGACGTCCAAAGGCATGCGCACTCGTTATGAAATTCACAATTTTTTGCTCATGACGTCCTTTGTCAAATATGTATATGTAATCTTAAAATAAAAATATATACTTAAAACTAATTATGCCGAACACTATATAAAACAAATATGGAAGTAAAATACAAATACCTAGTTTTTATCAATATTTCTATTATACTATAACAAACATTTTCCTATTAAAATAGTAAAAAATGGGCCAAGTGGTAGGAGTCAATGGATTACTAATGGTATAAGAAGCTCCAGCCAACGTCTAAAACAACTGCACATACAAAAACGTACGAATCCAAACGATGAAAATATAATTGATTACTATAAAGTAGGTATATAATACAGTAATGAAGGAGGCCAAGAAACTTCACTTCCAAAAACAAATAGTAAATTCAGATAATGCGCTAAAACCAACTTGGAAAGTAGTAAGACAAAATACAAAAGAAAATACATCCATTCAAATAAATGAATTAAAAATAGGTGACAAAATTATAACAAATCCATGTGAAATAGTAAACAGCTTTAATGATTCTTTTATAAGTGTAGGTAATTCTCATGAAACAAAAATAAAAACGCACTCACACAGCCATAAAATATTGCAGCAACAATCATCTCTGTTCTTGAATCCTATTTGTGAAAATGATGTGTTACGTATCATAAGAAACTTGAAAAGTTCAAATTGCAAAGATATTCATGATAGTAGTACTTATTTTGTTAAACACTGCTCGAATCAAATTTTAACCCCTCTAACATATTTAATAAACCAGATATTGATTACTGGAATTTTTCCAGATGACCTAAAATTAAGAAGGGAAGTCGACAAGACGTCAATAATTATAGACTTATAGCTATCCTCCCAGTATTTTCACAAATCATTGAAAAACTTATACAAGATCAAATAGTAAATTTTCTTAAATCACATAATACACTTAGATCAGAACAACGTGGATTCACAAAAAACAAGAATACTACCATGGCAATTTTTCAATTAATAAATGAAATTTTGGAAAATCTAGAAAATGGGAACAATGTGGTAAGCATCATGTTTGTGACCTGTCGAAAGCTTTTGACATGATCAAACATGAATTGCTCTTTGTAAAATTAGATAGGTACGGGGTACCCCATTAAGTCTCATGAAATCCTATTTGTTAAATAAAAAGCAGCTAGTTGAAATAAATGACCAAAATCATCAACAAAGATCAACTTGGGAAAATCTACTCCCGATATCTTTACCACAAGGGTCAATACTGGGACCCTTACTATTCTTAATATATGTTAACGACTCGCCCTTACACATAGAACACTGGAAAATTATATTGTATGCCGATGTTGGAAACAAAAATAAAGTCACTCCACAAACAAAGATGGAACAAACTGTAAATAATATAGTGAAGTGGTTAAATGAAAATGACCTTAAGTTAAATTCCGAAAAAACCGAGATATTGCACTATTCCATACTGTAAGCGATGCCTTTAAAATAAACATAATAAACACAGAAATAACATCAAGAAATGGTACAAAATTTCTAGAAATTTATATAGATAATTGCTTTAATTGGCACGAACAGATAGAACGTATATGCAAAAAATTATCAAAAATTTGTTTTTCTTTGGGATATTTTGAGATGATTCCGTTGGAGGGTGGGGGGTTAAATAGGGGTAAGTAAGTAAGGGAAAATAAGTAAAGCAAGCTGGTAAGAGTACAGAAACTTGAAATTTGGTGTATGTACTAGAAGCCAAGGCCTCAAAATTTAAAAAAATATTTTCCATCTCCCCACCACCCCCCACTCCATTATTAAAGGGGTTGATAAAATAAAATTGAGATATTCACTTGAAATTTGGTATATGCATATATTTTATTTTAGGATTATTCTGGTGAAGGGTTGGGGGTTAAATAGGCTACAGGCAAGGTAACTCAGTCGGCTAAGCGTATTAGTGGCGAGTGCGCTTGGTCAGACTGCCTAACGTGTACTGGGTTCGATCCTCAGCACCAATATACTGGCAATGTTGGTGGGTAATGGATGTTGTCTGTGTTTTTTCAAATGTGTAACCCCCTTCCGGACAGCCTATGAGAGGCTCTGGAGGTTGTCTACTATGTGTGGTGTTTATGATTAAATAAATATAGCAAGCTGGTAACACTACAGAAACTTCAATTCGGTATATGTACCAGAAGACAAGGCTTCAGATTTTTTATAATATTTTTCATTAAGTTCAACTTTAAGGAGATTTGATCGATATCCAAAAAATGATAACATATTATGTATCTTTTTTTTTTGAAATCTCAGGCAGAAGTTCACAAGTGTATCTATGTTGTTATTGTAATTAATAATAAATAATAATTATAATAATGGTATCAAAGTGATATTTATTTTCTAGGTTATACGATAAACTGAACGAGACTGAAAATGCGGCAGCTGCCTTCACAGAGTTCTGTTTAAGAGAGGAAGACAGAGAGATAAAATGTTTCGAGGAGCAGGCCGAGTTTTATAATGCCTTACAATATTTAGCAAACTACCATCTTAAGAAAGGTGAACTAGATGATGCCTACACTTACGCTTATAAATGTATGGAGTGTGAAGAGGTAATAAAATTAAATTAGCCATCTAATCACTTATAATTGTTTATACAATAAAAATAATATCCGAATCTAATTGGATAACCAAAATTATTGAAGAAGTTTACAATGGTAGGTTTAATAATAAAGAAAATTAGAAAAAGAAATAACAGTTTTGTTTACTTCTCAATAAAAAAAAATGTTTTTTTTCTAAATCTCTATGTTTGAACCTACCATGTGCATGTACTACCTTTTCTATGAACTGTACTGTTTCGCAAGTTTGTTACCGTTCAATCGTCTTTTAGCTGTTGTGAGCGCAATTTCGCTGATATCTTTCAATATTGGAAAGCTGTAATGCTGAAATTGTGTGCATATATTTTAGTTGTTTACTTCCATGTGGTCTGGAATATCATTAGTATACAGAAAAGACCGGAGGAGCCCTTATGACCTCTTCAACACATATCTAATTGTTTGCTATCTATATTTACGTAATTGAAACACTGGTTCCTAAATTAATACCATTCATTTTTTTTCTCCAAAATTGGGTGTAATAAAAAATTTAAAAAAGTTTTTGACCGACCAACAAAAATTGAGTAACGTATTTGTTTTTCTTCAAACCCTTCACACACATTTTCTATAAATTTTAATACTGCATCAGATATTTTATTTCTCCGTTAACCTAGACAAGTATTTAAGATGTCAATAAAGCTTATTAATTTTTGTGTAAATTCAGGCAAATACAGGTTTTATGCATATAAAAGGATGTAGATCCAAAATGAAACTCGTTTTTTAAAACTATTCGATACAAAAAACTTACCAAAATGTTATATATTTATTCATTTATATTTACAGACTAAAGAACAAGGAAAAGCTCTTTTGAAATCTATAGCAGCCAGAAGGATTGAACAGGAACCTGATCCTGGTGTCCCTATGAATGAAACTATAGCGAATATGGCTATGTCTATGGCTAATGAGGAAGCCAATAGCAGTAATATGGATATGGTCTTTTCTCCTAGCAATATTTAAATTAAAACTTTAATTTATAAGATGTATTAATAAGAAAAAAGTCTATACAATCAGTTATTTTATTCATTTATTTACCCTATGCCTATTGAGTAAAGTCAATCACTGATGATAGGAGATGTGTTACCCCAACCTGTAAATGTTGCCGAACCTCTTCTCTCCAAGAATAAGAACTAGTCTAGGGACCGACTGCTTTACATTCCCTTCATAGGACAGTAATCCTCGCCTAATATTGTACAGCTTCTGTGTATATGCTGATATACAAACTACACTAGAAAGTGAAGTCACTATTGCCATAGATGTCGGTAATCTAATTAGCCACTATTATCACGACAAAAAGAAAGGACCAATGATTGTTTCATTGAGTAGCCCACACCAAACATTAACTTTTTCGGAATATTGTCTTTTAGCATTAATGACCCACTCTGGGTTTTCTGTAGCCCAAAACGTACAATTTTGTGATGATACCATTTGTGGTAAAAGTTGCCCCGTAGCTGAATAAAGTAGTTTTCAAAAAATGTTTGTTACTAAGATACTCTCCTTGAGCCCACAAGCAAAATTCCATCCGTGTTTCATCATCACCAGGTTCCAACGTATGTAAAAACTTTGGTTTGAATGGTTTTACCTTATTCTTTTTAAGGCATCGGCGAATATTTTCTCTAGGTAAATTCAAATCTAAGCTAGCTACTCTCACACTGGCGTTTGGATTGTTGTTAAAATAATTACATTATCCGTTCATATAATACGCGTGAAGTTTAATTTGGTATAGGTTTTCTGAAAGAAGGTTTTTTATGTAGTTTATTGAGTATTTTCAACACACGGCTTAAAACTGTTAGATCGGTAAGCAGTTTTTTAATATTTTTTTTACTATTAATGTATTTGTAAGTGCCCAATGAACAATTTTGCTCACTTAAAGTAACTGTTCTTTTTATAAGTGATTTATTAAAATCGTGAGTTTATAAAAGTGGTTTATAAGATTACTAAAGAGTTGCGAAGTTGCATAGTAGGTATATAAAATTACTAAAAGTTTTAAAACTTTAGGTTTTATAAAATGGCAACGGAAACATTTCCATCACAGACTTATAAAACTTTTAGTAACGGTTACTATAATTTATATAAAGAGTTTTTATAGAAGTTGCAGTCACAAATTTATAAAACTAATAGTTTTCAATTCCTCTATGGGGGTTGGCTCTGATGAATATAAAACTTCCTCGTCTCACAATAACAACAATAATTGTTAACATAACCGCAAATTCTACATTTTTGTAAGTTTATTCTCCTTTTGAATGTTTTTATTTGCATTTCTAAACTAGAATCAGTGTGACATTCATAAACTCTCATATAGTATACACATTTTTTAATATTGTTGATTTTTACAGGTTGGAAATTCAACTTATAATTAGCATTCAGAGTCTGAATTTTCATGGTCATTGCAGGGCCGGATTTCGTTCTACTGCTATTTAATTATATTTAATTTAAGTTACTTTTACCCCAAAGTAATGATCGAGATAAGTATAACGATGAAATAATTCATAAAACTTGATAACAATAAATATCGAAAATAACCAGGTACTAAAGCAATCTAAAAGCTACACTTTAGAACTACACCTAATCACTGTCTTTACTATACGTAAATACCTAGAAGTAGGTAAACCTGGACATCAGTCTATAAATGAATACACACTTTCATAGCATTTCAAATTGCAGCATATCTGCCTTTCTGTTTGTGAGCGTCCAGAAAAGGGTCGACGATTTTTCTGCCATTTTAATGAGTATTACCAATCCATAAAGTTATATTTGTAGCAGAACCACTGACGTTACATATTTTTGTGGAAACGCTTTAATAAATTAATTGAACTTTGATACATTTTATTAGATATTGATAAATTTATTCAAGTCCACCCCTGAAATGTGCAAGGAAAAATCCAACCACACATTCTTGGTTATATAGAGGCACAGAAGTTCTATAAGAATCCCAGAAGTTTCTTTTCAGATTTATAGCGTCCTTTTGGTATTTTCAATATGGATGCCTTATTTTTGATCCTGTCAGTGGACGCCATATTGATAGTTGTAAGAAAACTGTTGAAAAACAGGTTGAATATTTAATATACCCAGCTGATGCTACATTTTATGTAAATATAAATATGTACCATAAGTTAAAAAGTGCAGTTATTTATGAAGAATCGAATGTTTTGAGAAATCTAAAAAAAAATTTTTTAGTTAAAATTATTAAATATGTATAATTTCGGTGGCGCCTTTATTTTTTCGAGGTACAAATGTCAATTTTACAGTAAAGATGCATTTGCATGAAAATTTCAGATGCATATTTGCAATAAAAGTCATGTATAATATACTTCTAATTGACGTACGTATATTTCATATACAGAGTCAAAGTATCCATATTGTTAGAAAGAAAGATGTAATAATTTCATCATCATCAACTAAAGAGAAAGAGGTTTCTGGTGAAACAAAGAGCGAGAAGGAGAGGTTCTGTATTTAAAGTTTATAAGAAAGTTTATAAGAGTAACAGTTACATTTCTATTACTTCTTACTATAAAACTTGGAGATAGGTAATGGGAACCCTTATAGAGCGCGCCATTTAAGCTCTTTAAGTGGTATAAAGTGGTAATTGTAAAGTTTTCATGGAAAATATTCATTACTAAAGTTTTTATAATTCGGTGATGGTGATATTCAGAGTACCATTACAAAACAAAAATTGTTCATTGGGTGGCTAGTGTATGTTTCATATCCTTAATATTTTAATATTTAATCTGTCGAGAATAACTTGTGTGTTTATATTTGGAAACTGACTTAGGCCATTTTCCCTATATGATTGGCAGTTCTCTCAATTTAATATCTTGAAACGTTCCAGAGAAAACGTGCACACCAAAAAGGTACAGAGTGCCCAACAGATTTTTTTTTTGCTCAAATTTAAATAAAACGACATTTCTAAACCAAGCCTATTTCAACAAAGAGAAATTTTGATTTTTATTTCGTGATTACTATAAATATTTCCACTCCACTACGTGGATGTGGAAGTAAAAATTGACTTGTGTTGCCATTGTTTGTGATTTTTGAGTCTGTCTAAGATATTTACTTACGACTGTTTTCGAGATTCTAGGTACGTTAACGTATCTTGCCCAAACATCATAAAGTGTTACAATGACCCCATGGGGAGTATTGACTTGATCGATAGGATAAGTTACTGCAGGATGTCTGCCAGGACAAAGAAATGGACTGTTAAAACCAATTTACCTATTGATTTAGCAATGGCTAACTCCTGGATTTTATATCGAGATGATCGCAAAAAGTTGGGTGACAGACCAAAGGAAATATTAAAATTTCCAGATTTTAAACTTCAATTTTTTTTTATATAGTTGCAAATTTCTGTTTGGTTATAACATACCTACTTGATTGAATCAAAATAGGTTTATAATAGATATGAATGCATGACAGACATTTCTATTTAATTTTAGTTGTGATCATTATTTTGTAACTGCTTAATGAAGCCATTGAAGTTTTAATAAAAAAAGATTTACTAAGCAATTTCACGGCTTTAATTTTTTTGCAAAAAAGCAAAATGGCAGATGGGATTTATTTCTATACAAACATTTTTATATTTTTCTAGCTTGATGCAAGAAATTGAGCCAGAGATATTAAATAAACAACATATGAAAATCCAAAAAAGGTTAATTCCCACATTGGGAAAAACTTTATTGTAACTTCCCGATATAGATTGCATTTCCACAAAAAATTACTCCTCAAAAAATCGCAAATTTGATGTCACTTTACTTGATTTTCGAGGCAACAAGAATGTTTAAAATTTCTTAAACAAATTAAATCATTCAAAAGAAATTGATTATGTATATATCTAAAAATTAAATAATATAGACGTGTTTCAGTATCATTGCTCCTCATTAGCTCAATGTAACAAAGTAAAACATTTCATTTTTAGGATTAATTCTCTTAGGCAGTTTTGTACTAGTTAAAAGTTCAAATTTACTTACCTTCGACTCTCAAATCAATAAAGGATCATTTATAAATAGTGAAAGCACACAACTGAGATGGACCTGCAAACAAGTTTTAGAGCTAGAAAGATGAACTGTTTAATTACATATGATGCAATTCAAAACTGTAAGTAGAGTCGGGTCCAGTTTAAAATGACCGATGTATGAATTAATGTTACGCATACGTTTTCACTATCTCTTGCACGCAAACTTAAAGCTATTGCTTAAAGATATTGTCAATGTATGTCTACCAAGATTCTTTCCCACTTCTTTTGAGATGAAAATATGAAATGTACACTGAGGAGTGAGAAAGATAGTCATAGACTCAGCGATTCTCAAACTGTGTGACCTAATGACGAATATTATTCATTTCCGTGAACTAACACCACTCTAAATATGAAAAACGTCTTTATATGAAATATTTAAGATATTTTTAGTGGTAGATAGTGGATATTCATCCGTCAAACGAACAATGTGAAACCACTAAGTTTTACAATTTTCTAGTACGTACATATTTCACATTTTAGAACAGAACGAACATAGGATCACGTAGTTCAATCGGTAAGACACTCGAGCAGCAATACATGTAAATGGGGTGGTTGCAAGTTCGATCCTTACTTCTGCTGTATTTGGAAGCAACTAATTGGCGCCCCTGTATGCAATAATTTACTATCAACATCTAAAAGAAATCATTTTCAATACCCATTACCCAGCTCCCGGATGATAAACTGAGAGCCGTTCACAGTTTACCATGAAAGCAACTTAATAACAAACACGAAAATTAACAACAATTTTAAATAGGCATTTTTATGGTGACAAAATAGATATTTGAACACAAAACTAATAAAAACAACAAATTCGAAGGACCAGGCTGCATTTGGTTCGTGAGCCAACAAAATAAAACTATATAAACAAATTGCATATACGCCAAACCTTACCTTTGACAAGTTCTCGTGTTCTCAAGGAAGATTAAGATGGCATTGTTTTCATCTAACTAGCGGCAAGGCACAAGTTGAAGAGGACGATGCAAGCAAATGTTTATTTTTATTTCACGTTCACAAGGCTTCAATATATCGCCGGAACTCACTGCTTTCTAATTTAATGTGTGGCAAGGCACGTGTTGACTTGGTTAAAGGTTATACACAAGTTTATTTACGAATATTAAGAACCATTAGGAACACTGTGGCCAGACGCATGTTCCTTCGTTAACAAGCATACAGCAAGCACTACTAGTTTTGAAACGAAACTAAAATTGTGACAAGGTACATACATGTTGACTTGACGACAGGTCACGAGCGAGTGATGTCTTTACCACCAAATCTGGCGTCTCAAGCACGTGCAAACGTAAGGCTGGCTAGTAGTTCAATTTGCCAAACCCACAAAAATCAAATTTAAATAAATATAAAATACCAAGTGACGACGGAACATCACAGGCGCAGGGAAAAGCGAGAGAACATACAAAAAATAGGTTTTATGTGTACAAATTTATTGAAACATATTTTTAAATTAAAACTACATTTTGTTATTTAAATATAATAGCTGTGTCTCCTCTGTAGACACAGCAAAACTATACATTTGGCAATAGATGCGAAAGATATCATTGAAATGAATTGTTCGTTGCGACACCTTATCACTATACACTCGTGTCCATTGCACAAATCAGTCGAAGGCCCCCCAAAATGCTCCCAATTCCTCAACAAACGTCGGGTGTCTAATATGCAAGTTCTCGAAAGCAATTTGTAAAACTAGAAAACCAAGAAAACAACTCAAAATCCAAAAGAAAAACACATTTGTTTTACTAATAGTAGGGACATTCTTCAATTATTTAAAAATAAATTATACAGCAATATAATAATAGTAAAGACACCTTAACCCACTACGTGGGGGGCTATTTCAAATATATATTATTATACTATTCGAAGTTTTAGGGCGACTTTCCCAACTCTTTACATAAAATTACACAATAGCTGACGGTTGTATCAAACGCCCCGGTACCTCTTTATGACAAATGGAAGGAGTGCTGTCCTTCCGAAGCCGCTAAGTGTAACTTCTCTCTCATAACTTCGATACTTGAATAGTCTGGTAGCTTAAGGTAGTTCACACAGGTCATCACAGATGGAAGGAAGTCGTCTGGGTTCATGTTCGGCTCCAACGTCTTCCGTACTACAGTCAAAGGAGGAGACAATGCCTTAAAACCTGTAAAGAAATAACGATATTGAATCACGTCAATGATTGGGAGATATATTTCTAATAAGTAAATTAGATTAGTGGCTGAGCAGATCTGGATATGGAAGTAAACAATAGAATTTGGAATTTTATTTTTTGCGATTCTGTAAGATTGGGTCATGCAATTATTCTCTGATAATCACAAATCTCATACTCATGAGAGCGGGGAGATACTTGCACACAAAGTTTGCAAAAACTACTTTTTCGGTGATAACTCGGAAATTAATGCCTGCATGAAAAAAAGTCTAATTCAAAATTAAGGAGTTTGAAAATACGTGATATGAGCCAAGGTTTGCTCTAAAATATTAATTAGATCTCGAGTTATGGGTAACTGAAAAATTCTCGGAATAATTTTTTTGCCGGTGATTTTAAGTATTAAACTGATGAATTCTACAATTGCCCATAACTCGAGATCTAATTAATATTTTGAGATAAACCTTGGCTCAGATCGCGCATTTTCAAACTCTCTTTAACTTTGAATTAGACAAACTTAAACAATGGCAAAAAATAAAATTTTCAAATGAAGTTATTTCACAATTTATGTTTATGTTAAATATCAGGAACACTGAAAAACTCAATATATTTGGATTTTTTTTTTGAAAATATCTTCACATGCGCAGTATCAGTAGAGTGCAAATCAATTTCTATCTTTCCTGGTACTCTTAGAGTAAAATATATGACCTTACCAGATATGTTACTTATACCCTGTAGATTATGTATCCACTACACGCGATAGAGTCAATCATGAAGCGTATTTTATCCAAAAATCATTAAATTATCTGTAGAATTTCCATTTTTAAAATAAATAAAGAAACGAACTTTTACATAGGCTTATATGGCAGTAAAAATCAAAAATCCTCATTTTTTCTGTTCAACTACAGCTGAAAATTAATTATTTTTCGTCTAGTTTTCCATTCCCATGACGATATCTCCCAAACTATTATATTTATCAAAACAATATATTCTTTATAAAATATTTGCCATATTTTCTAGATTACAATGGTTCTTAAATCAAATTTTTTGAGAATTTAATAACCATGATATTTCATAATGTGTAGCGTGATATCAATTTTCGAAGCTTATCAGTGGCAAGCGTTCATTATAGATTCTCGCTCTCCCACTCCTTAAAACTATTTCAACATACCCCACTTCTCACTCGCAATGGCCTATCGTAAGATAGATTAGCGCATGGTAACTCTCGTGGTTCATGATATTAATGAAATTTATGTCTTGAAAATGATTACTATGATGGAATAAATAATACAAGTATATTTGTTTAATATTAATTCAGTGTTATTTCGCCTTACATAAAATGTTTGTGTAATAGATTAACACGTTATAAGAAACTCGGTAGTTCGATGTTAGCAAGATACTTTCAGCTGGTATGTATTTTTTTAACAGAATTTTCTACCATATAGGTAACTGAAGAAGAAATGAAAAGTACTACTGATAGCGCAAGTTCTGAAGGTGAGATTGAGACAAAAATAAAATTTAAAGAAAAACAGATTCGTAGGAAATTATGTTTAAATTGTATGAAACCAAAGATTTTGATAAATCGTTTGCAATATTTATTGATTGTTTAAAACTCCGTGAAAAAATAAGTAACCAAAGAGAAGATGATGTATATTCTAGAACTATGCGATTTCGAAAAACAAATCATTTTGGCTGTTTGGTTTGTCACCGAAATTGCTATTCTAGGTTTACTGGCAAAAGAGATATGGAACATTGAAGGAGAAAAATAGAGAAAGAGAAAAAAATTAAAAACAGTTCAGATGGATGGAGTGCATGTCCAATAACTTCTTCAGGCGTGTCCTTGCTTAAAATCAAATTTTTTCCAATAAAATAGCTTTCTCAAGTAATGACCACGAACACAGAAAGAAAAATAAGACTATTATAGCCCACCAAAATCCCATAATTTCCTAAAGAATTTGTTCTAATGTTTAATGTTTCTGAAGTCATAGTAGAAAATGCAAAGTTTCATGCCTCGTTTTCTGTTGGAATTGGAACATATTTTTCGTTTCTCTTTGTAGATTTAACAATTTCGACTCTTTTGCCGGTAAATGTATTTATAAGTAGTCTACTGATCTCTCTTTTAGACATATCTATACATTCTAGATACTTCTGATCATAAATTGATGACATACCATACCCTTTTTGCTTTAAAAACCGTTTCTCAAGAATTTTACATATTTTAGTAGTAGAACTCCGTTCGTTGTCTGTCCATTTTCCACTTTTATTTTTATTGTTAGATAGACCTCTGCATTTTATATAGCGACTTTAGAAACATGAAATATGATTGTCTAAATGTTATTTGTGGCATTATCTTAATGTTTTTCCTTCTTCAATTCTTTGGGACTTCTTGCCACATGTATGTTTTCTTTTTAAGTGGTGGTTAATGGACTAATACACTTAGGATTTTTTTAATATTTTAATTATATGAACCCATTGGTAAGGTCAAAATAATACCAAAATAATTATTACCCCAATTTTTTAATACCTGGATTAGATAAAAATTAAATAAATTGGTGGTCGTGACGTCATTATCCCCGGTAATTCTACCTGCATTAAATTGCCGTTTAATTACAATTATCCTATAATAAACATAATCTCTATGAAGTTTTTATGCATTTACTTTCTATTGATATCAAAATAATTTACAAATAAGGCAAATAATTGGGTTTTAAGTTATTAAATTTTTATCAATTACAAGAATTGACAACACCGCAATAGATTCTGTGACATTGAACTATTTGAACTACTTTAATATAACCTTACATTTTAATATTTAGTTTTGTCTTTCCAATTTTTGCGTAAAAGAATGGCACATGGCACAAAACATGATTTTGTTTCCATATTTTGAAATTAGAATTGAATTAATACAGACCCAAAGTTAGTGTATTTTAACACGAAAAAAATCGAAAAATATTACTGACTATCATAACCTCGTTAACACTGACAGAACTCTGAGAGACTTATTATAAATCTCTGATTGAACTACTGAAAAATTAAACTAAAATACAAATTTAGGCATCAGGACAATGCTCTGTTGCCGGCTTCATATCGTGACGTCACGGGCAAATTGACGTCAGAGTGGAAAGTTTTTCAGCTTTATTATTTTTTTCCGGCTAAACGGTAAAGAAAAAAAATTCGAAAAAAAATCCGTATGTCTCTTTTATCAAATACTATCTGAAAACATAGTCAATGGAAATTGGTGTATTAGTCCATTGTGATATATTTTGTAGATTCCCCTAGCACCGCTTAAAAAGAAAACATACATGTGGCAGGAAGTCCCAAAGAATTGAAGAAGGAAAAAAATTAAATATGATATTCAATTTCCATAGGTATTAAATCGTTAGCACAAATTCTTTCGAAAATTATGGGATTCTGGTCGGCTAGTAGTCTTACTTTTCTTTCTGGTTCCGTGATCATTACTTGAGAAAGCTTTATTGTTGTACTTTTGACAAAAATACATTTCTCTATTTAAAAAAAATATTTTACGAAAATATATTGGAAAAAGTTGATGGACAGGCATTGGATCCATCTGAACTCTTTTCAATTTCTTTCTCTATTTATGTCCTTAAATGTTTTATATTTCTTTGGCTAGTAAAACTAGAATAGCAATTTCGGTGCCAAACCAGTCAAAACTGTTTGTTTTTTTGAATGACATAATGCTGGGATATAGATCATCTCCTCCTTGGTTACTTATTTTTTCATAGATTTTTAAACAATCAATAAATGTTGCAAACGATTTCTCAAGATCTTTGATTACAGGGCCCGGTTTCATACAAATTAAGCTAATATGTTACAAATCTGTTTTACATTAAATTATATTTTTCTCAATCTCACTTTCAGAACTTGTGCTATCAGTAGTACTTTTCATTTTAATTTCTTCTAAAAAGCATATACACATCAGTTACCTATATGGTAGAAAATTTCAAATACATACTAGCTGAAAATATCTTGCAAACAGTGAACTATAGGGAGTTTCTTATAACGTGTTAATCTATTACACAATAATTTTAGGCAGGCCATAATTTTTATGTAAGTCCATGTAACACATAATTAATATTCTACAAATATACTTACATTTATTTCATAGTAATAATCATTTTCAAAATATACATTTCAAAATATTATGAACGAGAGTTACTATGCGCCAATCTATCTAACGGTAGGCCAAAGCGGGTGCGAAGTGGGGTGTGTTGAAACAGTTTTAAAGAGTGGGAGAGCAAGAATCTGCAACAAACGCATGCCGCTGATAAGCTTCGAAAATTGATATCACGCTACACATTATTAAATATTTTGGTTATTAAATTCTCAAAAAATCTGATTTAAAAACCATTATAATCTGGAAAATATGGCAAATATTTTATAAAGAATATATTTTTTTGATAAATATAATAGTTTGGGAGATATCTACATGGGAATGGAAAAGTAGACGAAAAATAATAAATTTTCAGCTGTAGCCGAACAGAGAAAATGAGGATTTTTGATTTTTACTGCCATATAAGCCTATGTAAAAGTTCGTTTCTTTATTTATTTTAAAAATAGAAATTCTACAGAGAATTTAATGATTTTCGGATAAAATACGCTTCATGATTGACTCTATCGCGTGGTGTGGTTAGTTAGAAAATTTTGATTTGCGCCCTTATATTCATGACAATTTTTTGACAAGTGGATTCGTAATCCACAGAGCATAAGTAACATATCTGACAAGGTCATACATTTTACTCTAAAAGTACCAACAGGATCGAAAACTAAGCGACTTTTGTCAATGCGAGCACTCTACTATATAGCTTAGATGAAATATCTGTGTGGCAGCACAGAGTTTCAAACTTCACTAAAAAAAAAAAAAAAACTGACAGCTAAAGTAACAGAGTAGCAGTTAGGTTAGTTTTTCTGGTGTTCTGTTTGTTTTGCGGTTTTGTTTTGATTTGTTAATTTTTAAGACGTGTATGGAGTTATATAAAATCAGTTTTTTTGCATTGTTAAGTGATATAATTTTATGAGTATTGTTAAAAATATCAGGAAAGTTTCTACCCCAAGAAAATGTTTATATTCATTTTAATACACTCGACATTGAAATAGTCCATATTTTTCGCAAAGAATTCCTGAATTATAACGTAGTTCACTTCAGGTAAATTTTCAGTGCTAGCTTTAACGAAATTAGGCTCCATAATGTGATAATTAGTAAAAAAATTGTGAACATAAACTACAATAATAAACACAAAGCAAACTGTCGTACGTGTGACTCTTCTTCTACCTGTTTTATATTGCTAGTGAGGATGTGAGGAATCTTAACAAACAAATATTCCTAGATTTAGTTGTAAACCGTCAGAAGTTAATAAATGTTGAAATTATTGATGATACTTCTTATTGATTTATGATTATTATTATTTATTGTGTTTTATTGGTTTCACCAAATGGCCATCGACCGAAGTCCTTCAGCCTGTTACAAATATTTACAATGCTTTTTTTACACATATTAATTTTTACAGAGCATATTTATCTTCTTTGAAAAAAAAAAAGTTGATATACATTTAGATTCATGTTTCATTTTTCATTCCCGATTGTTTAGTGCAATAATATGTTCCCAAAGAGTTAGGTCTGGATATATTCTTCGGTTGTGTATTCCTGGTTGTCTTGTTTTGTAGAGTGGTTGAATAATTTCTATATTGTGTTCTTCTGTAGCAAATTTGGTGGATAAGGATAGTATTCTTTGGTTTATTGGTGTAATCTCTGTGATTTGGTAAAGAAGGTTGTTGGAGGGGTTATGCAGGGGGTTTCTAGGGTGTCTGGTTTTAGTGATGGATCGCAATGATGATGTTTCTGCTATACTTGTAAGTTTGTACTCCCTGGTATTAAGATATAGAAGGTGGAAGTATTCTAATATAGGTCGGCAGATCGTGCAGTAAATATGAGCGGCAGTTTTTTTGTCAATCCCTTTGTTTTTGTATGTTAAGCTCCGGAAATGTCTGCTTCTTGTTGATTTATGAATAATTAACAAATAATAAAGAAATAGTACTTGCCAATACTACCCCAGGAAAATAAGGATTCAACCTCGGAATGGGAGGGAATAAGCTGTAAATTTGTATGAAGCTTTGTTTTGGCATTCTGAAGATTCATGGAAAAGTCTATATATTCTCGTGTCTGCGTAGCGAGATATTTAAAGTCAAAGGTCATGAAATCGATTTTTTGCAATTATCTCGTTTATTATGCGAAATACACCATTTAACATTATTATAAAACTTGTAGATCATAAAATTATCTACAATTTTCATTTTAAGTATTTTTTTATCAACCATTCTCGAGATAAGGCGCGGATACTTGAATATTTTAAATTGAACACCCTATATATTTTCGACTTCTCGAAATGATCATGAAACTCTGAGTCGAAAAATGTAGAACACTATTTACCTAAATCCAGCGGTTTGGGAGATATTCGACATATTATTCCTTAATAGTATACCAAGTGTTCTATTTTCACGTTAAATATTGTCAAATTCAAACCACAATAACTTTTTTATTTCAAATGGAACACCAAATCAATTTACATCAAATTATGTAAAAGTAAATTTCCTTTTTTCTAGTATGTGCGAGTTAAAATTACAACTTTTTGAAATATTGGAGATTTTCTTATATTTGCTTCGCTTGCCACTCTCTCTCAAGAATGGTTGACGATACGAAAAAATACTTGAAAAAATTGTAGATAATTTTACAATCTACAAATTTCTTAGTCTTAAATGATGTATCTCGCATATGGAAAGAGATAATTGCAAAAAACGTTTTATATGACCTTTGACGTAAAATATCTCTCGACGCAGATGCGAGATTACATGAGACTTTTCTGCCGGTTTTCAGAATGCCAAAACATTGGTTTATACAAATTTACAGCTTATTCCCTCCCATTCCGAAGTTTGCCCCTTATATTGCCCTATTCTCCTGGAGTATACATTATACTTGTATATCCTACTATTCAAATTGATAAATATTTTTAGGTCCGCTCTACTACTATAGGTTCAAACTATCAGACATTTTAGTGGAATGATAGAATTGGCAGATCAGGTCCCAAATGTAACAAAATATGACGACGTAATTATTGAAAACCACTGTGAATCATATATCAAATATCTTATTGGGCATGATGGATAATATTGCAAATGTCAATAATGACAATGCATAGAACACAAAATATATTATCATATGTATCACTATGTAATCTAAAGACTGAGATTTACAGAAAACGTTTCACGATTTTCTTAATTTTTTTTTGAATGAGTCTTTATTAACCCAAAATAATTACAAAATTACACGTAGAGTTCTCCTCTACTATCGAGTATTCCAGTAGCCATGACCTAATTTATAGCGATAAAACTGCATGCCCATACCAGCAGAGTTTGTCTTACTAATAATGATCTCAAAAATTGGGATTTTAATGGCTTCTATGTTAATGAGCGAAATAATCAACGTTACTATCCCTTAGATTGCACAAAATAGAGTTACAACAGAGTACTAAGGATGTCAAAGAATTAGTAATGGAAAAAAAAAGTACTAACCTCCCACAGGAAGTCGGGGGCTCCCTGTCAAAAACTGGACAAACATCCTCTGCTCTTCTCTGTCGTAAGAGCTCAGCACCTCAAACAAGAACCTAATAGCTTTAGAATCCCCAGTATACCCATGATCCGGTCTACAGCACTCTATCAGTGTTTTTACGTCCCATCCTAAGCTGTAGTCCTTGGGGCTACCACAAAATACAGACTCTAATTCTTCAGGCTGAAACACTCGCAGATTTTGTAGCGGGAATACAGATTCGAAACCCTCACGTAGAGATTCCATTTGACGAGACACTCCTTCATATAATATCCAGTAGGTCATCAGTTTAACATAGAGATGCAAGTTATGTATAGTGACGTGTGTGGATTTCCCATTTTTCATTAAATCTACGTTATGCCCTGGGATTACAAAATCAATACCCAAGTCTTCTATTGGACAACCATCAAACTCCAATTTTTCAATCTAGCGAAAAATAAAAGTTTACATTTTCCACTTTTTACTAATAATAAGTGTCAAAGTTAAATTCTTACCTCCTCATTTTTTTCTTCATCGGTGAAATCGATATTACTTAGAATTTCGTCCCTATTCCTTACCAGGTTCTGCATCTTCCTAAGGGTCTTGTATATATCTGGATTTACATGTCTTAGATCTGCTAATGTTAAACAGTGCTCTTGTCCCAACAACCATCGGTAGAAAGTAACAGAAAATGGAAGATCCAACTGAAAAACGGAAGTGATATTGATGACCGCTGTCCTCATTACAAATATAAGCAGCATATTTAGCACACAAAAATAAATATTCCCTTTCCTTAAAATTGAATCTACTGATATAATATAAAATAAATAATGCCATGTTTTTTAAATTTTAAATGACATACTGTGAAAAGAACTTTAAGCACCATTTTGTCAATATGGCGAGATGGTATGAAACACAAATCTACAATATTCAAGTCAATTTCATTTAAAGCAAATGATTTTTGTGGCGCCCGTCGTGGGGCCAAAAGGTGAGCCTAGATTTACAGTGGATTAAAAACAACACTGATAATATTCTTGTCCTTACATTAATGTGTGTTGTTCTTTTCACTTTATTGTAATATGCAGCTTATTCGGTACACAAAAATGAAGATACCTCTTCCTCAAATTGAATCTGCTTATATAACAACAAATTTTGAAAGTCACGCGCCACGAGGCGAATAAACATGAGTGAGTAAGATCATCTGATAAACACTGGCAATGAGCACAATGTCATAGCAGGCAAATGCATGTATTACTCGAGGTTCACAAACCAGATTATCAATAAATTCAAGCCCTCAATTTTTTATCAAGACCATATTTTTGTGACGCCTGTCGTGGGACCGAGGCAAGCCTAGATTTACAGTCTATTAGAAAAAAAAGGTTATATTTTTGTACTTACCATTCTAGAATCCATCACAGCTTTGGCCATAAACTTCCCTAGGAACCTAAACTTGCTCTTAACCTTTGTAATTTGACTGACCTTCGCGCCCCTTGATAACGGAGTGGGGAAAAGGCCGACCGGATTATGTACATATTCACTTTCGCTTGAACCAGGGGAATTCCACAGTTCCAAATTTGTTTTTTGTAATTCTTTGGAAACCAACGCGTAAAACTCCAAAGTTGGCCCTAGTCCAGTACCAACCTCATTCTCATATTGCACTTCTAACAACGCTTTGGATGTAGCTAGATCTTGCATGACCTGCTCGGCTTGTTTCAAAATTTCTTCCCTGGATATAGTGCGTTTCCTGCGATCCAATCGAGGAGTTACACGTTCCTGCGAGTCGCTAGAGCTAAGCTCCGGCGACATATCAAGCAACCTTTGTAAGGCACGATCTCTATCAAATGAGGTGGCGTAGAAAAGAAGCTGACGGGTTTCGAATGGGAACAAGAAAGGACACACTGACGCTATCTGCTGCAGCCAGTTTGGCAGATTGCCCGTCATAATGACCAATGGATCTTGAAGCTGTCGGCTAGCCTTCGCGGCAATTTTGCTGTTTAAGAATTCTGTGCTTGGTAGTATCTGTTTGTACTCTACATTAGGGTATAAGGTGCTCCAATACATGTTAATGGCATTCAGGATTCTCAATAAGCATAAGACATCTAGGGAGGCATCTTGAATGGTAACAGAATCGGGAAGCTGTGTGGTTAAGAAAGGTGATAAGGGAGAGTGCGTTTGAGGCGTTACTCCTTCTGGAAAGAGTTAAATAAGTTTAAAAATCAATTCAAATATTAAGGCATGAAGTATTACCATTCCATAGGTCATCGCCTTTACGCCTAGAAGTACTTTTACTGGAAGATCCTTTTCCTTTTCTACTCGAATGGCTTGACGAAGTGCCGCTACTACTTTTTCCGGAAGAAGGTGTTTCCTCCTTCAATGGTCGGTAATATATTACATGTGTTTGGACCCAAATACCAGCGTTACCTGAAAAGCCCATGATAATAAATACAAACAGCACCAAGTCGGCTGAGAATTACAATGTTTACTGAAAATAGTTTAGCTCTACTTGCAAATTCACGATAACTTACCTAAAGGAGTTTCATTATCGGTATCGGTTTCACTTTGATCATTACCATTATTACTAAATTGTCTCACAGCCTGGTAAACGGTCATGTTATACGGTAGCACGTTATTTCCTATTAGAAACTGTAATTTGTGTCTAGTTCCGGTTTGTGATATCACAACTCCAGCTAAAGTATCATCTATATCATCGTCTGAGTCGCCGTCGTCACTGTCGGCGCTATCTTTGTCCCTAAGCCTACCATAACCTCTCACAACCAAGTAACGTTCTATCGCTTGGACAAGAGCTAAAGGATCTATTTTAACTGTACCTCCCTTCCACTGCTTTAAATTGGCACATTCTGGGTGCCGCTGAAGGTTGCACTGAAAAATAATAATAATAATAATAATAGTAAAAACGATAAGACTAAAAATCATAATGTAGATTATTTTGTAAATTTACCTTCAACTGATGTGTGTTGAAGAATTTTAAAGCACTTGTTCCACCACGTCCGGCGCCCGTACTAGCGGGAAGATCGTGAACTTTGACCGGAAATTGTTCTAATTGTGAGACACAGCCATTTAATTTCGCAACAAGTGCACTCATCCACGTTGAATTAAATTCGCTCATATCGATAATGCTGGGTTCTAACGGACAACCTGCAAAGACATTCAACAATATCCGGAGCCTCTGATCCCTATCGTACGGCCCGTTTATATCCGCTAAGTAGGAGAGAAGTGCCTTAATTAGACCTGAATAATTCACCTCGAATGGAGATATATCTGATTCCATGAGGATTTCTCGGAGCTCCAGTAAAGCTTCGCCGCATTTGAGAGTCGAAAGCTTGTCGATTGCTAGTTTGAGTCGAATAATGACGTTTGTTGCTGGGTGGGATTCATCTTCGGTGCCGGAGTAAGATTCTATGAATTTGGAGGCCTAAAAAAGGATTTTTTAAAAATAGGTGTCAAATATATATCGCTAATAACATATAAGGCATTAATATGCAGGCTCAACAGAACTTACCGAGTTACATCTGAATTGAAATGTGTGACAAATTATTATAAGTGTTAGAAGCATATCTAGCCAGGATAATGTAAAATGGGAAGATGATGAAAATAAATCTTCAACTTTTTGTTGTTCTACATTATACATTATTCATTATTCAATTTTCTATTTTGATCTTAAATGTCGCTATTATATCACGGGGAATATATGCCACAAATAAAAAAAAAGGCCAAAATGCATAAAAGTAAAAATGTAGTATCGGAAATTCAGTAAATGTATTTATTTATTTATCTATGGGTCTAAACTCATTTCCAAAATACAATTTAAAATATTACTCATGTAACAAGACAATTCAAACCTGTTTATAATTTATTGCAATCTTCAGTGGAGGTTATTTTAGAAAACAATTTAAGATCGTCAGTGAATAAGAGCAAACTATCATTAGTAA
Organism: Stenurella melanura; assembly: GCA_963583905.1. Taxonomy (NCBI): domain Eukaryota; kingdom Metazoa; phylum Arthropoda; class Insecta; order Coleoptera; family Cerambycidae; genus Stenurella; species Stenurella melanura. The sequence goes on along the minus strand of OY757311.1, from coordinate 165,688,956 downwards.
AACATATTTGGATATCATTGATAAATACGAAAAAAATAAGGGCCCCATATGAGAGCCTCGTGGCATGCCTTGCGTGACTTGAATTCCTTTTGATCTGAAATTGTTCACTCAAACAATCTGTCTCCGATCAAGTAAATAGTTTTCACCCATTTCAAAAGAGAATCATTTATTCCTACCAGATTCAATTTATAGAAAATATTGAATCTAACCCGTGATTGACTCTATTGAAGGTCTTTGCGAAGTTTATTGGCCACTGTTGAAGTCTCAGAGTTAGCCACTGACTTTTAATTTCATTCATTTTGGCTATTTTCTTAAGTGATGAATAAAGTTGTATTATCATTACTATTGTCTTTTTTATAATTTCCTTACGGTTTATGTAAACATCCTTACCTGTTCCCTTATCCACGTCCTTGTCTTTTCTCGATTTCCAGCTGTAATATGTGAATTTGAAGCTGACTTTGACAAATTATTTAATGAATCTTTACTATAGTTACGATCATGTGAAGAATTCATACTTCGTCCCCATCTAGCAGGATTCAGGCTTTGCAGGAAGCTCGTCTTAGAGCTGGAACCAGAGTATCTGGGTCTTGAGGGGTTGCTGTGAAAAAGATACAATGTTTGAATATATTCGAACGACTAGATATTTAGGTATATATTTAAAATTAGAAGAAATGTTCCCATAGTTCGTTAAAAACCTTGATAAAACATATTTTTGGTATATATATACATCAAATACAGAAGAAACAATATTTATTATAACAGTTTTATACAAATACTGCATAATAATAGGGGACTTTAATATCAGCATAACAAAAAAAAACTCATTAGATTCAGACATTTTTAAATAACTCCTCATTCAAGGAAGTCGACACACCAACATATTTTATGAGGAATAACTTTTGAAAATAGACTTTACAATGACAATATTGAACAAGATATAAACAAAATCGAAAAACCCAGCCTGATCATTTGGCAGTAGAAGTAAACACAGAACTTGACAAAACAATAAGTGAGAAGAATAACGGATCGATTTTCAGAAGTGGGATATCCAGAAAGTGAATGGAGAAACACAGAAGTCAGCGCCTTCCAAATGATGAATAGACAATAAATTTATCTAATGGCAAATGAACTGAGACTACAATATAAAATTCTCCAAAAAGGACTAATTCCATTTACAACCAATAAGAAACAAGAGAAAAATGTACAGAGATGACTTACAAAATAAAAATCCCATAAAAATTGGTTCATCCTGAATTAGCAATTGTTTGCTACATAAATTTATGTGGTCCCTGAAAATTATTCCTTACCTTGGCGTAGAATTTCCTAATGAAGCAGCTTTGGTGAATAAATCCTGCATCAACGATGGCGACAGAGGGAGATCTTCATGTCTCGTCTTAGATCTACTAGTGCCGCCGGCCCGTTTCGCCACCCTCTTTCGCTTGAGGACGTCACTGAGGCGGACATGTGAAGGACTAGGTGAACGTGTTTCAGATTCTTGGAGCCGTTGAGTATAAGGTGTCGAGGAATACATCGTAGAAGTTACAGGAGTGCTTCCTATTGATGCGGATCCGTTGGCGGTCTGTAAACTTGTACTGCTAGATGGCTGTGAGGTCCCTGGCTGGGACTCGTTTAGTGTTGATGAAAATGACGTGGAGCTACAACTGGATTTCGGAGGACTCACTCCCAGAGGAACCTTGAAGAAATTAGTTTTAAGGAAAATCTCTAGAAATATGATTTTTTATATGAACAACGCACAGTCTCAAAATCATATTTTTAAATAAGTGACAATAATAAATTGCAAAAAGTAATAAAAAAACAATAGACTCATTTATAAACTGTATTTCCTTCTCAAAAACTGTCTTAACGAAATGTTTGGTTATATGCCATATTCGAGAATTATAGTTAACATTACAACAAAAAATTGGATTATATTTTTGTACTTCAAGAGTAACAAAAAAAAAAAAACACTTGGTGATAATTTTATCAACAGTATCGGCTTTAGGCAAGTTGTCCTTTTGAATGAATAAAATAATAGAAATTATTGAACATGAAAGGATACAAGGCTTGTGCATGAAGAAGTTTATGAATGTGATGTGTGTAAAGCTAAATTAAATAGAATGTGTGGAGCGTTAACACTTTTAGAAGGAAAATGTAGGCTTCTACATTGAGGCTATTATGCACTACACTTTGATGGTTATTGATAAAATTACCTATAATAATAGCCACAATACAAGAAATGAAAAATGAAATAAACATATTACAATAAGTTGTGTTAAAGTCTAAATTGAAGGAAGAGAAAAAACTATGAAAGGGAAATAGAATAAATGAGTAAAAAAAAAGAGAAGTCGTAATTAAATTGAAAGATGACAACAGATGTGTTAGAAAATCTTCATTAGAGGATGAATACTTTCTAAACTAAAACATGCTAGAAATGGAGATACATCTATTTGTACAACACCAATAGAGAATATGTGCAAGATAGTAGAAGAAAATATAGGAATAAATGTTATGAAATAAAAGGGAAGAAGTCAAAGATTAAAATAAAAAATACAAATAAAAACTATTTAGCAGTTGAAGCTTTATATACCAAGAGCTGGTGCATTTTTCAACCTACTCGCTATGAAACATTTGTAGTCTTAAAATAGAAAATAAAATTTAAAATTTTTAGGTTATAATTTATAATGGAAAATCAACACAATGTAAACAACAAATATGCAACAAATCAACTGAGAACTACCAACGAAGACATGAAAATTCTCTAAAATTGAATTCTCATTACTTACGTCATCATTTATCGCCTTGTTATTTTGAATTTATTTAATATGATATAGGTATGAAAATATTTAGTATATTTTTTGATGGTATAATAATATTTTATAAATTTTGTTGAAGGAAACGACCCTATTGCATAACATTTGCAAATTTACAGAAAATTTGGGCACTAAAATAATGAAATATGCAATTTTGCTTCCAATTCTGGGACTCACACTTGGCTCACTTTGTTAGTCTTTGATCAAGCCACGAGAATATCATAATTCATGAAAATTACATATAGCCAAGCATCAGCTTTTAGCATATATCTTTTAGAGAAAATGGTTATTCAAAACCAAATTCAGAGACAGGAAAGACCGAAAACATATACTAGCTCCTGGTATACCAAATAACATGTGTATTATTTGTAAAAAATGGTTCATTGAACCCAAATTCTAAACGGATAGAAAAGGAAAATAAAAATATTACACACTACAAGAGTATCAAATAATAAAATAACCAAGATTTATGAACAGATTGGAGTGATGAATGTAGTGTCATGATATCCTCAATACTAAATAATTATTTTCTATATTAATTTGCAAACAGTTGGTATGATTTAATTGAGCATTGTGTGCAGTTTGGTTTGATGTATAGTTGAATAAATGAAGAAATGTAGAATAAATTTGCAGAAGTATAAAGTAATAATAAGCCTGCACTTGTGTAAGTGACGCAATATAATTAAATAATAAATAAAAAGAGCATATCTGAATAATTTCACAAAAAGTTATAGTGATGAAAGTTTAACTTAACACCATAACAGAATAAATCGGTGCCCTACGTTGGGCGCCAATTTATGACGTGGAAAACATGATCGTACAAAAATGTCTATACTAGGGCCAAGAAGTCTTGTCAGTAAAGCTAGGGGCGTACGGATTTACGAAATTCGTAACAGATGTTAGTTTCTTCAGGATTCATTTTGTTGAAAAAAGTTAGAGCTTTGAAGCCATTCGAAGAAGTTTAGCAAAACTAACAAAAAAAATTGGGGCTGTAATATATTTTTGACATTTAAATAACAAGACTTAGACTACTTAGTAAAAAGAGACTCACCTCTGGATCAGCCAAACGATTAATCTGATGCAACACCCCCTCCCTCCTAAAATGCACACCAAACTCTTCCGGCAACTTTGTCATTAAAATTTCCGCCATTTGCAAAGCACCCACCACAATCCGTAAATCACTAGAGGCCATCATGCCCGCGATATGACTACTAACAACTTGATTTTTTAAGACGTCCTTTAACAGTTCAGGAGTGGCATAGTACACCATTCTTAAAAGCGCTTTCAAACACTTACACCTCACTGCCGGACCTGCGCTAGACGAGTACACCTCATACAGGACCGAGAAGAGGGAACGTATGAAGGCCGCCGCCAATCCCCGCTCCTCCCTGAGGCAAGCAACTCGTGCATCCCGGCTAGCAGATAAGGGCCTGCTAGAGGCCTGAGAGGGTTCCGCTGGACTAGATTGTACACTGGTGGGGGTGAACCTACGTTGGACCGGCCTCGATGTCCCAGTATCCTCATTGATTTGCTGCATGGAATGGAAGTCTATAGTGTAAATTCTTCCTAACGTGTTGAGACTCACTTCATCGTCACCGGTTAAATGAGCTGCCTCGATGATACGGCTGTCTACAGCACCGTACGGGTGCCAGAGCCCTCGGTCATCTCTCCACTGCCACACGGGTTGATCCTTGGCGATACTGGAGGGGCGCTCCAACAGGGCATCGACTGCAAAGATTCCGTCGGTCGGCAGCTTCGGCATTAACTCACCAATGAGTGCTGTGATTTCAAATTGCTCTTGAGGTTGCCTGAAATAACCATAATAATAATAATAATAATAATAATAATAATAATAATAATAATAATAATAACAAATACAACAGCAAATATCCAAATAGGATGTAGGGCACATCGACAGTGTAAGACTAATCAATAAACACGTTTTTAAAAAGAAGCTATTCTTGAAATAGCTTTTTAGGTCAGATCATATTTTAGTGTAGATTTAATTATATTGTGATAAGCTCACAACTTTGACCAGACATACATTTTTTTTTAAGCATATGATGTAATTTGTGTTGTTTTTCAAAATGCTGGAAGTCTTTATACCGGGTGATTTTTTTAAGCTGAAACTTTCAGATACATCTATGGGTATGTCTCAAACAAAAGTTGTAAAATTGGATGGGGGCAGTTCGACGGTATGTCACTTTGACTTTGGGTGGAAGATTTAAGGTCATTCAAGGTCCAATTAGTTTTTTTAAATGGGAACCCCTATTTTTTATTAAGAATTCAAATTGTCTGACTAAAAATAGACTACTATTGTTTGAAATAAGTAGTACATTTTTAGTCAAAGAAACCGAAATTGCAATAAAAAATAGGGGTTGCCATTTAAAAAACGAATTTAGAATAGAATAGAAAAATATTTATTGTGTTAAATATAAGTGTACACATAGATAGAATATTCTACACAAAAGGTGACGTTCGTATCAACGTTCTTCCACGCCATCAAACAAAGAAACAAAAAGAAAAACTTACTTCTAACCATCACATATAACTCAAGTAGCCCTAAAATTACATTATCTAAACAATCATATTTTGTACCTGCAATAAGTATTCTTTATAATTTTTTTAAATGTACCAACAGATACACCCTCAATCATTTTATAATATACATCATTATTTAATAACTCAACAGATAAATATGCAAAGCAACACTGAAATCTTGCTGATTTATGTTTGTATATATTAAATTTGTTTAATTCCCTAAGATTGATATTATGCATCTCTTGTCTTGGTTTCAGGTACTCTTTTAGATATTCTGGTTTTCCTCTGGTATAAATTTTCATTAACAAACTGCCAAAAAATAATTTGTAACGATAATCTATTTTTAAGTACAAATGTTCTTTATATATCGGAGTGACATGATCATATTTCCTTATTGAATGAACAAAACGCAAACATGTGTTTTGAGCTAACTGTAGCTTGTTTTTAAATTCCATTGTCAGAAAACTATAGTATACAGTTAAACAGTAATCAATCTGGGGATACAAAATTGATTCGACAATTCTGTGTTTTACTTTTTCATGCAGCATATATTTAAATTTATGTAGTGCCTTTAATTTCATGTATAATATACACAACTTACTTGTCACATGCCTTTGAAAATTTAAACTATCGTCAAATATTACTCCTAGGTTTTTCGCATACTCTTTTTGTGGAATCTCTATATTGTTAATATGCACTGTAGTGAAGTTAAACTTCATAACTTTATTTTTAACATTTGCAGAACCTATTAGTAAGAAGCAACTTTTACTAGCATTAATTTTAAGACCATTCTCAAAAGACCAATTGTTTATCCTCTCTAGATCAGAATTTACATCATTCAGGGCAATGTTTACCTGTGATGGTTCAAACGTTTTTAATAATTGAGTATCATCTGCATACATATAAGTGTTTAATTTAACCTTGAATGACCTTAACCCTTCCATCCAAAGTCAAAGACATACTGCTGAACTACCCCATCCAATTTCACTTTTGTTTGAAACATTTTTCCCTAGATTGCTTATTACTCGAGACATTTTAAAGATTCAGGTTAAAACAATCACCCGGTATAAGTTTCAACAGAGAACAGAGTTTAAGTATTTTTCTTTGAGGAACTAGTTTAGACGATTCGGTTTAAAATTTAGAATGTTTGTTTTTTCGATATTGAGAAACATGTTTTCTACGAATCATGTAATAAATGTTTCTAATGTCACTGTGATATTAGTTTCTTGATTTTCTAGTGGGCTGTTATTAATATATACATGGCAACGTGTTGGTTTACCATTCCAGGCAGGACACTAGTATACAATATAAATAGGAGTGGTCCTAATACAGATCCTTGTGGTATTCCTTTTTGTACTTCTCCCATAGAGGTATTATATCATCAAGCGATTTCTCTTATTCCATATTGTTCTAACTTAGCCACTATTGATGGGTCCAAGCATTCTCGTTTTTGTTTAGTGCTTCCACGTCATTCCGAAACAATATTTTAGAAATGTCAAAAGGAAAAGAGATATAATATAATTTTCTGCTGTAGTAATTATACACGGCAGAAGAGGATTCATTCAAGGATGATTTTGCGGACTGTTGAGTAACATTTCGAACCTTTCTGAACTGAGTAAACGGTTGTATTCATTCTTCCAAGCTGAAAATGTAATTTGAAAAACGAACATTTTGAACAGTGGAACAATGTTCTGTTTGTAAAATTTTGAGGCAAGTCAAGGCCGTCTGCTGAAAGTCAGTGTCCGAGAAGAGCCAGGAGCACTTGAGCCATCTTCGCAATTTATTTTCAATTGCAAAAACGATGTAAATGTTCCTTGTCCTTCTCGGATACTACCAATAACCAGAGATAACCTCACAAAATTGATAAATCACAAATATGATGTTTTGGGTTTTGAGCTAACAAACGTTTTAGTTCTTCAAATGACTACCATGCACGCATTATCGCGATCATTGCTCTCTGCTTGTTTTAGCAACTTGCTTGACACCATTTAGGGTACTTGCATCAGCTTACTAAAATCAAACAATCAAGTTGTTGGTAACTGTAACTTTTAAGGCAGAGGTACTCAAAAGTTCGATTTGGGAACCATACCAAGTTTAGTTTTGGAATTCACCCATCAGAAATGTCTCCTTTAAAATTAATGACATAAGTTAAAAATTACTCTGCATTAAGACAGAAGATAGAACAGAGTCGGGTCCAGTTTAAAATGAATGTTGCGCATATGTTTTTACTATCTCTTGCACACAAACTTAAAGCAATAGCCTAAAGCCATTGTCAATGTATGTCTACCAAGATTCTTTCCCATTTCTTTTGAGACGGAAATATGAAATGTACACTGAGGAGTGAGAAACATAGTCATAAGGGCAGCGATTCTTAAACTGTGTGATTCGACGATGAATATTTTTTATTCCCGTGAACTAACACCACTCTAAATATTAAGAACGCATTTATACGAAATATATAAGTTATTTTTAGAGGTAAGTAGTGGATATTCGTCCGTCAAACGAACAATGTCAAACCACTAAGTCTTACAATTTTCTGGTATATACATTACACGTCTTAGAATATAATGAACATAGGATCGCGTAGTCCAATCGGTAAGATACTCGAGCAGCAATAAATGTAAATGAGGTGGTTGCAAGTTCGATTCTCACTTTCTACTCTTCTTTTTATTTGATGAAGCTCTATTAAAAATTCATACTTTTCCTTCTAAAACTTTTATTTTATTAAACCGTTGTTAAAACTTTATTTCCCCAAAAATGTGTCTTTTATTACTACTAGCGCGTGTTTATCTCTAATAAAATTGACTTTCTTACGTTATATATTAATACACGAATGGTGAAACGTGTGTCAAGTAGATATTGTTCAAGTGTAGTGTTGTATTGTTTATGAAAACGTGCCAATGTGTTGTTCTTTCAGAATTGTTTTAATTTATTTGTTTTAAAATTATTGTTAATTTTTTTAATATATATTTTGTCAACCAGAATAAAGAAAAATAATTTATTTTCGTTATTCTCATAAAGATTTCACATTTTTTTAAATTATATGAAATATTTTATTTTTACTAACATCATTTACCCTACTAATACTACGATCCTATCCTATCCTGGCAAGAAATGTCCATACCTCCCCGTAGTTCTTGCTGAACTGTAACATTATTAGTCTTTGATTTTTTTTCTGATAACCCATTGTTATTGACTGAATTGGGCAATTCATTTTTTGTTATCAGTTTCATTTGTGCCCGAGCCTATATACCTACAGTGTCCGCCATAAAGTTGGCTTCATATGGGAAAATTTGTATTACCGAGATTTCTAAAAAATACTACATTGTGGGTTCGTTTCTGTTTTTCCATGCGAATACCTTTATTCAACTAAAATACATAAAGTTTTTGTCGAAAATAATCAAATATTTGTGAAATAGACACAAGAATTTATGATTTTTCATATAGTAATTGGATAGCGCTATTCCAAAAGGAACCAACTGCCATTTGAAAGTATTTACTAATCATTCTTTAAACAGCTAATAAAAAATTTCTAACTAGTCATTTGCATGCCAAGTTACTATTGATAAAAGTAATATTTTCAAGCAAAAAAATTAACTACTTGGATATTTTGATAAGATCTAAGTTACAGTTTTGGCAACAGCTTGGTGCCTTTTAGTTAAAAACTGCAAAATGGCGTTTGGTTCCTTTTGAAATAGCGCTATCCAATTAATGGCAGGGGTAAAATTGGCACTTTTTTATTTTCCTTATATCTGCTTCAAAATTGATCCTTGTTGTATACTATGCACTTTTTCTTAATAAAAATTTTCGATATCTTAACAATTTGATCCATTTTTCGGTACCACCGTCAACTATTTTTAACAGTCCTGCCAAACCGGTGATCATATGACGTGTCAAAATGTAATTTTTTTGTTGTCGGACATGCATAAACGATCCCCCAATAGAGTTTTTTAGAGATGTCAATAATACAATTTTTTCCCATATGTAGCCAACTTTATGGTGGACACTGTATAATCAGAATTCCACTAAAATGATGAAGTTACTAAATTAATAATCTTAACATTTTATGATAACATCTTTTCTATTTTTTTATAATTATTTAGTTTGAGAACTACTGGCATTTCTTATGCATTGAATAAAATCTTAGTTCAGACGTTTTAGCGGCCATACACAAGTCAGCTTAAATTGTACCCGACTCTATTGTTTGCAACAATATACACAGTGGACTTAAACTCTAGAAGTCACTGCACCTGTTTTGCATCTACCTTAATATACGCTTTAACCCTAATCACAAATCTATTGCTTAGATAATGTACCAAGAGAATAAAGCGATATCATGTACAATAATTTCAGTAATATAATTCATGGAAATTATTATGGTTTCCTGTTCCAAAAAGATCACAACTTTCTTCACCCATTTTTATCGCTTTGCTTTTCATTTTAAACAATATATAAGAAGTTGAATGTGACATTGCATCAACATTAAAAATATATTAAAGGTAAAAGGTAAAAAAATTCATTTTTTTTTGAGAATATTTCACTTCCTATGGCTCAGAGGTAAATTAATGTTATTATAAAAATGGAAAATAATTCAATTTCCGATAAAAAAAACTTTTTTACGTATAACGGAGCGTTATATATTCTTCGCTCTATATCTCCTAAACGGTCCGCTGTACACAAAAAATGAACGTAACCTTTTTCTTCAGAAATTTGATTCTTTCATTTTTATAATAATGTTAATTGACTTCTGTGCTATAGGAAGTGCGATATTAACAAGAAACCAAATTGTTTGACCTCTGACGTTCAATATCTTTTAACGCCAGCGCAACCCCTCTCTCGATTTTTTACATATTGGTTAAATGAAAGGCGATTAAACACAAAAAAAATTGGCATTTTATTGGAACAAGCCATATTTATGCCTAAAATAACCGGTCTATAACTTCGGTAATATAAAATTCTTACCTGGGTATCAGGTCTACATCATCTTGACTGACTTCAGCTGACCCGGTCAGCAAATACAGCAAAGTTTCGGCTATATTTTGTTTAAGAAGAGTCAACGCCAAATCGGGACAGTTAGCGCACATGACCGACAACATTCTCAGCACCGTAATAAACGTCCCTGTACTAACTATAGGAGGGGTCACGACCAACAACTGTTGCAAATTCGTCAGCAGCTCTGTGCTGGCGATCTCCTGCAACCTGGCTGGCTCCAGCTGGAAACTGTCGACGAGCCGAGAAAATGCCAAGCAAACGCTCTCGACACACTTTTTGTCTTGTTGCGTAAGCCTAGAAGCGAGCAGGGGCAGTGATTCTTGAACGTACTGGAACTCTTCGAGGGTTAAATTGAGGCAGCAGTTCGCTGTTATTGATAACGCGTTACGCTGGGCGTTTATAGAGAAGAAATCTAAGTACATCAAGCAGGCCGCCACGCCTCTCTAAAAAAGAAAAAACATGTTTATGTGATTATTACCATAGATATATCAGTGCATTTCCTCCACCGATATGGTTTAAATACAATACAGAGTGTTAGTTTAGATACAATTTTTCTAAAATTGGGGTATTATGGAGTACAAGGATTATCACTGAACTGGTTTAAGTCTCATTTACTGAATAGAGAACAACGAACTATTTTAGCAAAAAAAATTTGTAATAAAAATTTTCCCCATTCAAAATGGGGTAAAAATAGGAGTGAGGTACCTCAAGGGTCAGCCCTAAACCCACTACCATTTCTGATCTAGATAAATGATCTCTTTTCAAATGTGTAAGACTCAACAGCACCACTATTTGCTGACAACTCTCTTTTTATTGTAAAAGGTGATTCGCAAAATATTCCGCATGGGGTAAATGGATGTTTAGAGAATATAAATGACTGATGCAATTCAAATAAAATTTATTTTAAGAAAACGCATTACATCCATTACAAAGATCAAGAAAAATATTAATTTGGAGAATTTCAATGTAACTGTCACAAACGAAATGAATTTCCTGGGTTTTACTCTTCACAATAATGAAATGGAAAAAGCATATTTAATATTAAATAAAAACAGATAGCACATGCTACTGTTAAAAACGATTGTTGTTAAAAAACTGGACTTTTTATGTTAAACACCTTGTTTCATAAAAACTAATATATAAAGATTCAACAAAAAAATGTTCTAATAGATTTTCTGATTCCGTGCATTCTTAAAAAGTTATTTACGAACTTGAATTTTTTGAGGGTTTTGGATCATAAGTGGGACAAATTCTCCTTCTACAGTAATTGCAGTTAAATGAATGGACTTTTGATTTTATATGACCCAATTTTTACGTATGAGCCATCGCTTTTGAGTAAAATGCAAGAAATAGAAAAGATGTATGTATTTAAAATGAACCTGTTTTTGCTTTATTTTTTTCAATATATTCATTATATTTGTTTTGTGTTTTTTCCTTGATTTAACTGTGCCTAAGAAACATCTCTAACAGGTTATGGGCCCAGCACGCTTCCACACTATTAGTTATATTGTGGATTGATAGTTAAATTGTGGATATGCAAAAAAAAGCTAAATGTTTACTCACAGCTTGAAGAATAGCCTTCGAATGCCTTCGAGATAACATATCGAGCGCAGTTAATGATTGTTCCGCAACATCCATACACTGAATTACTTGTAGCTTTTCCAGGAAAACTGGCACAGCATCCACTACGACAGCCGACGATCTTGGCAGAGCCTCCATCATGTATGTCAAAGCACGGCATGCATGGTTCATCTGAAAAAATAAGTACATATCATTAACAATAATTTTTATTTTATTATTTAAAAAGGATATTACAAGAAACGTCAACAAAAATAGCTTTTCGGCTCCACTTACGATATCAAAGTTGTGTTCCATGCCTAATAAAGTAATAAGGGCTGGAACCACTTGTTTAACAGGAAAACCGGTCAATATTTCTTCATTGCCCATAACCAGTACCTGACACATTTCTATGACTGCTTGCAGTTGTTGACCCTCATCACCGGTGGCTTGTAGACCAGGTATAAGAGCTTGTGCTCTTGCTACGGCTGCAAAGAGAAAGATTATAAATCACTGATGTGGACTTACAATTAGAAAACATTCTCATAATTATTATCAATAAAATGATATTCAAAATGGGTCTGATTGAAACTGAATACCCATTATCGACAAACAAGCCAAATTTCTAAGGGTAGTGGCGCTTCCATATCTAAAATGAATTGAATGCGAATTTCCACTATATAAAAAGCACTGCTTATTGCAATAGAAAAATTATTAAAGTAAAATTTTAAATATAATTTAGTACGTTACTTTCAGTGTTGAAACAGTGGTACAAGTCCCCTTGACATTTGGTATGGTATATCATTAAAAGAATATACGAGTTTGAGGCGCTAATGTTAAGCCAAAATTAGTACTGGAGATGGAAGCACAAGGTTTCCTTTATCCCTGTTGCATAAAGAATTTCGGATTGAAGAGGAAATTAGTCAAGTAAACAGCCTTATTATGAATATGGGATGCTGATGTTAAGGTCAGGATCGAAATGTCATAAAGTGTATATGTGGTTGCCTAATAATCATTAAAATTCCGTCAAATCGACACTTGGTATTTCATAAATAACTTTTTTATAAGTAATTCAAACGAAGTTTTAAAGTGGGCAGTATTATAACAGAAGTCGGCCAAAGACAACTGACCTGTTTGTTTCTTTTTTAAGTGCACGATAAATTCGGAATAAATGTTTAAAATTGCCTTATTATCAGACGATATATTTGTAGCTATATTAGATAATCAGAGTTATTTAGGTACATTTAATTAGGTTGTTTTGATGCGTATTACAGTCATTATCTCATATCTGTGTAAAAAATTGCATAAAATTGCTTTTGTACATTCTAATGTATGAAACTGATTTTTAACACAAATTGATGAGTCATCAAAATAATTGTAAAGAATATTTAGAATAAGTTCATCATGTAACTAGAAGATGGCGCCAATATCCTTATGAATGAAAAGGGGTAATGATTTTGATTTATGAATGAAATGAAAAGTGGCAAATTTAAATTTGTTAAATAAACTAAACAATGAAAGTATTATTAAATGGTCAACAGTTTGCAACTGTATTCAAGCACTAAAATGGCACTATATTCCAAGTATACAATATATACAATAAATTCTGTTAATTTTTGTCAAAAATTAGGTGAATTTTCAATGAATGTAAATATATAAATTATGTTTGAACCCTGAATATGGTTCATGGCATTGGTGTTTTAATCAACTGTCCATAACTTTATCTCATTTATGCTTCCACAGAAAAGAGTATCTTATATTTCATTGTGTGACTGCTTCACCGAGAGGAAACAACGTATGTAACCTAAACCCTGAAGTTACGGGTTCAATCAGCCAGTTTTGGCAAATTTTTATTGTGTAAGAATGATTAACCCAATATACTTACTCGGATATTGGTTATGTTCTTTTCTTAGATATGTGCAAAAGTATATGTTGTTTTCGAAAAAAGGATAATGATACACTATATCTAGAGGTCAGGCAAAGATTAGAGATCTAATAAGATAGGACAGTCTGACGGAAACGACGAAATAGACGAAGACAGTTGTGGACTCCAATTTAAAGGGACGCGACATCCAGCGGAAGCGGTTTCGGGATTTGTCGGTTATGCATTAAACGAATTTGACCAAGCTCACTAAAAGATAGGTTGGCTCATCGAAATCGACAAGTGCTACGTCACTTATAGACCTCGATGAAAGCTGCGAGTGGCTGTTTTTTCCTCATTTTATAGAAAAAAGTTTCAAAATTATTCTTTCAATGTACAATTCTATCCTAACCAAATAGATACCTTACATATAAACATAGAAATACTTCGTGTGACATATATTACTAAGCAACCTGTTTTTTAGTGACCTTGGCTACTGACAGTCAGCTGTGTTCGGTCGTTCTATCAGGAGACAGTGTTGTCCAATATTCTTTATTGGCGCGAAAACTCCAATTTAAATGTTGACGTCAATTACGCTATTGCTAATAGATACAAGGTGTTCCGCTGGCTGTCCTATCTTGTTAATTCCTTAATCTTTGCCAAAAGTCCGGAGCTTCGAGCATGCGCATTACCTTGTAAATGTGTAATAAATTCTACAAATCGAGAAATTGTCGAAATTGAAGTATTTCGTGTTATTTTGTGAAAACAAGGAGGGGGACACCCCCGCACCCCCCATTTCTTTATCAGCGACGATTATACTGCCTGCGGCGCTAATAATAATTATTATAACAATTAGATATCAGAATAAAAACCTACTAATCTAACCTAAAGAAATCACACGAAATAATGAAATTATTTTAAGCAGAATAAAAACCTCTAACCTAACGTAAAGAAATCATAGAAAAGAATTAGTGAAAAAATATATTAATCATTACACAATTAAAGAAAAAAAAAATCAGCGGACGTAGGAGTTTGAACCAGAGACCTTCTTCCATGGTTTTATCTACGCGCTAGCCACTAGGCTGACGTTGAACGCTAGAACAAGGAACCGTTCTCACACATACTACGTTCAAGGACATATTTACAACTGTTAGGTAGAATAAAAATTAGATGATGCACAGTTGCCAAATTTAAATACATATTGTCTTTGCCATTTGCAATAATTAAAACTTTGATATGTTCCCATAATTTGGATAAAAGGTTCTTGCTGTTTAATTCGAAATTAATAATGTGGTTAACTATTTCATTTTAAAATTAAAACAATATCCCTGTATGATATTATAACTAGAGTTGTACATGTACATGGCATAAATTATGCACATCTACATTTTAGAATTTACCTAACCAGATACTACCTATTTTACGACTATTTATGTAATTGGGTATTATTTATAATTATAATTTGTAACATTTATTATATCTTATACTAAAGAAATTTTTGTACATGTGGCAATGCGGACAACATTCCGACAAATATTGAAACTTGCCAATAAAATAAGATAAGATACACACTGTGCCATCTAGAATTAACATAAGTACTAGCTTACGAGTTTTTGACATTTCGATTCTGTCCTTAAGACATGATTGGTACCAGAAAGATTTTCTTATCACGTTTCTCACAAAGTTATAGAAACTTCACAAGAAACTGGTCAGGAAGACAATGAGAAAACTCATTTTGAGCTTGGAATGCTGCTGGTAAAACATTGTTTGTACCAAAGACGAAAACATGTGATTTTCTTTATCGTTACTGCTAACAGATTAAGCGGGTTTGAAAAGAAATAGGCCAGGGAGATATCAGAAAACCAACTGATGTTAAGGTACTAAACATGGAAACACAAGGCATCCCTTATCCCTGTTGCATACAGAAGTTCAGAAATTTTGATTGATTGATTAGAAAAAAATTGAGAAAACATCAAAATCCCTAATTTGAGCATGGACGCTGAAGACAAGAGGTCAATGCTACTGTTAACAGATTAAAGAGATTATCTTTACTTCTATTTGAGAAGAAATTGGTCAAGATGACATCAGAAAACTTATTTTGAGCTTGGGTCACTGATGGTAAGACATTATTGGTTCCAAATATGGAAACACAAAGTTGTCTTTACCTTTGCTGTCAACAGACTATAGCGATTTGATAAGAAATTGGCTACAACTAGACTAACTTGAGCTTGGGATGCTGATGCTAAACTATCATTGGTACTAAAAATAGAAACACAAGGTTTGATGTGCTCTGATGCCCAAGTACCAAAGATGAAAATATGAGGTTTTGTTTAGCTTTGTCGCTCATAGAATTGTCCCGACTTCACCAGAAGAAAACTAAAGGCATTTTCTTGAACATGGGGTATAGAATTGAAACAGAACAAAGGAAATGCATTTTTCATTATAAAATACGATATATTCAACTGTTATTGAAAAATTCTTATATAGTTCATTTGATTGTTACTTCATCAGTTTATAGGCGTTTATAGAACAAGTAAAGATGGAGGGTAATGAAAACATGTGTATAAGTGAGCTCTGTAACTACTGTAAAAAATCAGTGGTAAATAAAAGAATGAAGTGCAACAAATGTAATGCAATGTTCCATCCAAGTTGTTATGCAAAGAAAAACAAAAATTGCTGTGAAAACCAGACTATTGTAGAAGAAAATCAGAAAAATAGTGAAGATAACCTAGAAAATCAAGAAGATAAAAATAATTCCGTAAATGGAGAATCCATAACTTGGGAAAATAGAATTCTGAAAGAATTGAACGCAGAATTAAAAGAAAACAATATTCTCCTAAAGGAAAAAATTGGAAATTTGGAAAATGAAGTGGCCAGTCTAAAAAAAAAACTTCATCTAAGCCAGAAACAAGATATACATTCAGACCAAGATTTAATGAAGAAACTTGAATATGTACAACAATCTTTTGATCATAAACTTCGTATAATTATGGAAAATATAGATTCCCTTGAAAAAACTGTTGTAAATAGTAAAAATAATACACAGACGAATATTCAAAAAAACATAAACTTAAGTGACAAGGCTGAAAAAAAAAAAGAATCAAACAAAGAAGACATACCTACTGTATTAGTACAAAATAAAAACCAACCCATAATAAAACAATATAATGAGGCATTAAGAGGATCTGGTCCTGGTGCATTAAGGGGACCTAGCTCCTCAATTGTAGACACGAGGAGAATCAACACTAAAAATGATGAAAGTAAATACGATAGTACTATTGACCAGTATACAGATAGGGGTGCAGATAAGGAAAATATGGTCGAAAAAGAAGTCGAAAGGCCAAACGAACAACGGAAGGAAGCCAATCGTAAAAGGAAATATAATATTCCACGAAAAGGAGAAGACGAAGAAAACACAGGGAACTTTAGAGGAGAAACTCCAAGAGTATGGATGTTTTTAAACAAGATAAAAGATGACGTCTCTGAAGAAGACATAGTAAAATACCTGAAAGAGAAAACTAGTACTGAAGGGGAGTTTATAGTAAAGGAATTAAAAACATTAGAGGGTAGTAAATTTAAGGAATTCATGGTAGCTGCAGACTTCAAACACAAGAATGCATTCTACGACCCCAAATTCTGGCCTCGTGGAGTTGGCTTTAAGCGATTTAACTTTAAACGTTATTATGAAAAGTTTCAAATTAGAGATGTCTGTAAGGGGGAAATTGAACAGAGACCCAGTTCTTTTTTAGAGATTGCAGAATAGGAGAATCTAACAGAAGAAAGGAAAACATAACTTCCAATACAAGAAGTACCACGCAGAAGATGAAAGGTGCACTGCAGATCATGCATTTCAACATTCAAGGCATCGAGGGGAAAACATTGCAGTTAGAAGTGCTACTTAAATTACATTCAGCGGACATCGTATGTTTCACAGAACATTGGCTTACATCATCTGAAATCAAATATCTGACACTAACTGATTATACGCTGGTAAATAGCTTTTGTCGTATTAATCACACTCACGGAGGGGTCTGCATTTTTGCAAAATCTGAAATGAATGTTAAACCATTGAATTTTAACCAGTGCGTTGAGAAGCAATTCGAAGTAACTGTAGTGACATATGAAATTTTAAAATATAGTACTAAGTTATTTATAGTGACAGTATATCGATCGCCCAATAGTAGTGTAAACATTTTTATTGAAAAAATGAGTGATCTGATGTATGATATCTACAAAAATGGCTATTTTTATATTGTTTGTGGGGACACAAACATAGATTATTTAACTGATACCAGGGATCTCAAAAAACTATTGAATCTATTCAATGAATTTGGGATGAAAAATCACATAAGCGAACCTACACGGATTACTAAGACATCAAAAACTGGTATAGATGTAATGTTTTCAAATATTGTAGCAGATAAAGTCCATGTTGAGGATACGCACATGTCAGATCACACATTTCAACTATGCACCTTCGACTTGACAAAAAATAGAGTAGGAAAAGACATATATTTTTACAAACGTGATTATACAGATGATAACTTGATGACATTCAGAAATCTAATAGCATCTGAGAATTGGCTAGATACTTATCAATGCAATGATATAGACAGTGCCTTTAATTCATTCTACTCCACCTTTAAATTTCATTTCTGTAATGCGTTCCCGCTTAGAAAAGTCAGAACTAAAAAAAATAGAAAACCATGGTTTAATGATGAGATAAAAGAACTACACCAAAGTGTATGTAACATGACCAAAATAGAGAAATCTCACAACAACAACATTGTGACAGAAAGATTGAGTCAACTCAAAACCCTATATAAAAATATGGTAAACAGGAGCAAGTCAAATTACAACAACAATAGGATAGCCAATGCCACCAATATCAGCAAAGAGAGCTGGAAAATAATAAATGAAAAGAACACTTTAGGGAATAGAGCATCAATAGAATTAAAAGTTGATAACATAACTATTTCGGATAATGTTAAGATATGTGAGCACTTTATAGAATTTTTTATGAATGTAGAAACCGTTAAACCAAATAAGGACGAGCTAAAATTAACACCTTTTGTAGATATAACTTTTTTTCTAAACCCATCTGCCCCTAACGAGGTAAGGGAAATTATCGATAAAACCACAAAAAAACCTGCCGCTGGTATCGATGGCATTCATGGATTATCCTTAAGAATGGTCAGTGATTTGATATGTGCTCCACTGTCTTACATAATAAACATTAGCTTCGGTAATGGTAAATACCCCGATGCTTTAAAGATATCTAAATCGATACCAATATTTAAAAATAAAGGATTGGCGAATGACGTAAGTAATTACAGAAATATTTGTTTACAATCACAATTTGCAAAAGTCATAGATTGTGCCTTCAACAATAGATTAAATAGTTTTCTAGAACAAAACAATCTTTTACCCAACTGTCAGCATGGCTTTAGGCATAAAAAATCTACTGAAACTGCCGTTAAAGAACTGAGCGAAAATATCTATGAATATTTAAATAATAAAGAATACTCAATTGCTTTATATTTCGATCTCAGTAGAGCATTTGATACAATAGATCACGAATTACTTTTGGATAAACTTTACCGCATTGGAGTTAGAGGTATTACTAATGACTGGGCAGCCTCTTATTTGCAGAACAGGTCTCAAATAGTAACAGTTGAAAATAATCAATCACAGCCAAAAACAATATTAACAGGAGTACCCCAGGGATCAATTCTCGGACCGTTATTTTTTATAATTTTTATGAGTGACATAGAATACTCATGTAGCAATCCTAAAAAGACCATTATTTATGCTGATGACACCAATCAACTAATTGCAGAGGATACACTGCAAAAGTCTATAATTACATCTAATATTTGCTCAAATGAATTCTATCGTTGGTGTATAAATAATGGATTATCTGTAAATGAAAAGAAAACATTCTTTATGTTATTTCAACAAAAAAATATTAAATACGATGTTACTCCACTCATAAAAATTAACCATAAATCTATTGAACAAGTCGATAGTATCAAGTTTCTTGGTATTATTGTTGACCAAAAATTAACATGGGAAAAACACATCGAATATGTTGTGAGTAGATTGTGCAGTGTGTGTTTTGTAATTAGACAGCTGCGAGAAACGGTGTCTCTCAAGGTACTAAGATTGGCTTATCACGGTCTAGTATATTCCATTTTGAGCTATGGTCTTCTATTTTGGGGAAACTCATCACATAGTGAGAAAGCATTTGTCGCTCAAAAGAAGATACTCAGATGCATGGTAAAAGCACACCCGCGAACCTCATGTAAAGAAATATTTATGAATTTGGAGATTCTAACCTTACCATGTTTATATATATACCTTATAATATTAAGCGTTAAAAAAAAAGAATGGAACCATGTCAGGAATGATACGTTTCATAATTATAACACCAGGCAAAAACATAACTTGCGCTTACCCTTTTCTCGTTTGAGACTAGGACAAGATTCTCATGTATACCGGGGTATCATCTGTTACAATCACTTTGTGGGCATGTTTGGTATTATTGAAAATTTTAACAAGTTTAAATGCACATTGTTTAAATATTTGCTGGATAATGCTTTCTATTCAATGGAAGAATTCCTAAATCCTCATAATTAATTTAATTCTAGTGTTTCTAACATATCCACCATCTTGTGTATTATATGATTTATATGTTTTATTGTTTCATATGGTTTTATACATAACTTTTAATTGTATTGTATTATTTTATATAAAAAGAGGCTATTTTAAATATATATTAGTGATGTTGTAAGTGTAGGTGAATGACTGTTGTTGCTGGTATGTAAGGATGAATGTGCATAACTTGACTAGTCTGATAAGTGTTACAATGTAACAACTGTAATGCTTCAATGATGAATAAACATTATTATTATTATTATTATTATAACCTCTTTTCAGGCTGCTACAGATGATGAATCTCGTATTGAATATTAGATTATGCAAGACATTATAAAATGGAGAAAGTTGTAGAATTTTAAATTTTCCGTTAAAATAATTTAAATGATGTTTCATAGCTCAAAAAGTCTCAGAATATCTGCTTTATAACATTGCAAGTTTTTATTAAGATACGCTCAGTCGTAAATACGGCTAAGCAGTAACTTTTGAGCAAACAGAACACAGTACAAACATAAGACAAATTTGCACATATTAAAATAGTTTATAATTGACCGTTGGAAGCTTTTCTAATAGTAATAATATGCATAATATAGCGAGACACAATATGGATAAAATAGAGACATAATTATATGCACTTACAGCTATTTGTTCCCATACTTCTGTGGAGCAAATGTTGCATACGGGGTCCTAAGGCGCCAAAGAGATGGGGAGGCAAGCCTCTAGCTTCCAGCAGGGCCTGTAACCTTCCTACTTCACTATCATCACTCTCAGAGTCAGCGCCTGGACCGGATGGGCCTCCACTAGGCGGCAGGGCTTGTGCAGCCTCCTGGGGCGAAGGGGGCTCCTCAGAAGCTGAAATAATAAGGCCAAGCTCATAGTACAACTCATCTATCGATGTAAGCAGATTGAAAAAGTTCAGAGTAGCCATCTTATGGTGTTTTGACATTTACATTTGTCAATTTAGATAATAAATGACAAGTGGAAAGCAATTTGTGTTGTTGTTTACAAAGGTGACTAGAGATTGGTGGATAAAGTGTTTTAACAATGGTTTGTGCCAAAACTATAGTCTTGTAGTCACTATGGCAGGGTGGCTACCGGTGCAGGTTCAGAACTTTTTTCTTCAAAATCGTCACCGAATATCAAATATACTTGGCATTAAAAATATCAAGTCTGAGGCAATTGGAGTTGATGGTATAGAACTTGAATTACTTTTGTATCTATATCCCAATATTTTGCCTTTACTAACACATATTATACGGTCTTGAGTTAAGCGTCGTCGTGAATAGACGTGTTTTTTAAGATGCTCTCTAAAAAGTGGTAAAACAGTGGTAGAAATCCCGTTAAACTCGAAAAATTTCCAGCCACCGGTAGATTAAGAAATTCTGCTTGAAATGAAGCGCCTCAATAGAAAAACAGAGTTCATATGGAATTAATAATTACAAGTTTTTCTAATAATATTAAATCAAATAAAGCAAACAAGCTCAAGTGAAGTGCTGTGTCCCTACCTACGTACACCCTAGACGACCCAAATGGTTCATGGGCAATAAATAATAGCATAGCCAGTGTCAAGATGAGGCACATATGTTTACGAAGCAATATAGCTGTGTTGTGACCTAAAGTTATTATATACAGTGGAAAGTTTTTAAATGGGACAATATTAACTCAACAAAAGAAAGAAAAGGAAAGGAAATAAAATAAAACAGCAATCACAAGACGCTGCAGAAAGACAGATAAGCTATTATTTATTTTTATCTTTAATTGATATTATTCTATTCCATCTTTCTATATGATCTTTACCATCTCAATTTTTATCAGCTTGATTTATTAATTCAAAACATAATATTTTATTATTAATTTGGAAGACGGAAATTGAAACCGATTGTCTCAAAGAAGCGGCAATTGAAAAGATATTAAACATAATATATAGGTAATAAACATAATATAGGTGATGAAATGGAAAAACTGCCCAAAATTGAAACCGATTGTTTCAAGGAAACACGTACAGGGTGAGCAAACTATCCCTTCAGACCTTTTTGCCCATAACGCGCAAAAAATAATAATAATGGTGATAAAAATAATAATGTTACCGCGAGATAGGGCCTTCCCCAGCAACTCCACCGTAGATGGTTATTTACTTGTGGAGCGGTTAATAAATAAAAAAAAAGGGAAAGAAGGGGGAAAAAAATACAAAAATAAAATAAAAAATGAAAGCTGCTAGATTCAGAGACACAAGGAGAAAACTTGGAAGAAAAATAAGGAGATGGCGATAGATGGAAACTTAAAAGAAGCATGGAAACTGAAAAGAAGCATCTCGCAAATAACTGCACCGCACTCCAGCCGATGATGACAAATGGTAACTTATTAGAAGCATGAAAACTTAAAAGAAGCATCTCTCAAACACCTACACTTCCCACCCTATATTCCCACCCCATGCGTCATGCGGTTCTCGCTGCTGACAACAAGCATGTCCAATGTCCAACCCAGCGTATGCAGCTGGTCCGGCGGTATAAATTTTCAAAAATAATACCATTACCAAAGATTAACAATATTTAGATTTAGACCTATCAACATACTACCAACTATGTTTAAAATCATTGAAATAATCATGAATGAACAAATCGGAGCATGTGAATCTAAATAATATATTACCAATTAACCAATCTGGCTTTCGTAAGGAATACAGCACACCTAGTGCACGACTTGAAGTAGTCGATAATATTGTACGATCATCAGACAACAGTGAGTGTACAGTTTTAGTGTTATTATATTACAGCAAGGCGTTTAATCGTATAGATCATTGACTACATCTGGCAGCTTTACATTATTTTGAATTCTGTCCCAGATCTTTAGAATTAATGAAGCAGTATATAACTGGTAGACACCAGAAAGTCATCATTACAGGAGAAAATCTAACACGCTACCAGTAAATCAAGGTGTGCCACAAGGTTCAATATGGGGGCATCTTATGTTTATGTTGTATATAACTTAATTTCAAAATGTTCTTAAAAAACTTTTATTCTTTTAAAGAAGTTAGTATTGAAAATGCTTGTACTACCCTATTTATTTATGCAAGTAAAGATATTCTGACAAAATAAAAAACTAAAACAATTTAATGTGAAGTTCTGGTCCTCTCTCAAATAAACAATGAGTGAGTTGCGTATTTCCCTTTCTTATACCAAGTTGATGCCCATCAATTTCAACGGTTACAAAATAGTGGCGTTAGACTACTGTGTGCAATAAGAAAGTACGATCTGGTATCCTTGAATTTCAAATAAATTTGCTGGCTTAATATTAAGAACAGAAATATTCCACACAGCTCCTCATTTTTTCACAACATAATATTTACTAAGTCACATCATCACTAACGAAAGTCAGCTATCTTTTTAATGAGAATTTTTTTTTGACAGAACACAGAAACTTCCATGTTGCAACGCGGAACCGGGAAACGTAACATATATTTTTGTCCTGAACTTTTTCAATTTTTACGAAAATATCCATCTTTATTTCACACAGAACTACACAAAATGTTCGATTTAACCCAGAGCACACACTACGTAAATGAAATTTTCAAATTGAGACCTAACCGATCCTAGTTTGTATAAGATTACATATAGAACAGACGTACATAACTTAAATATAAGACACAAATCAACTATCACCGTTCCAAAACATAAAACTGCCAAATATCATTGAGGATTCTCATATCATATGGTTTCTCTTTACAATGATATTATTGAAGATCTCGAGGTACTACCATATACAAAATTTAAAACATAATTGAAAAAAAATATTTCTAAAAAATTTCTAACAATGTCTATTTTTAGTTAAAATACTGTGGAATATAAAATTAATAATATTTATTATTATCATTTTCTCTCTGGGTTGAGTGGAAGAGCAGATCATTTATTTTAAATTAACTGAACTCTGTCCTTTATAATCAGTTTGAATCTCATTTTGTAGTATTGTAATAATTTTGTCTGGATTGTAAAAAAAAGATTATTATTATTATTATTTGAAATTACTCACATTTTTCCCCTCAACAGATATACTAGAGATTTTACCTTATCCAACAAAATCTAGAAAATTAAATGTATTACAAGCAATTTAAGTCTACAAATTCCATTTTAATTACCTCCCTGATGTAACAATGGGACTACCTGGACTTTTTGTTTAATAATACCTAATTAACATAACCTTATGCAAGAAACTTTGCATTTATTTGTATTATAAAGGGTTGATTAACATGTAATGCAATCACAAAATGGAGACGAATTAATCTTTATTATCCAGAAATTATCTACCTCTACTAAGAATTATTATTTATTACCCATGTTGAACAATACTGAATAGTGAATAATTCATTGACAGACATTAATAGTGGATAATACTATGTCTTACTAAGCATTTAGGCTACAACTGGGTCCATTGTACCCTAAGGATTTACAGTTCAGCATGGATCTCAAACCACAGTCCTCGGTTATCAACTTAACCCATTCTCAATCATCACATCATCTTGCTGGCAGATTAACAGCGCTGGGGTTAGCACGAAGGAAAGACCGTGGTGCATCAGAACAATTTTAGGCCCAAGATGTATATTTTTCTATAGAACTCAAACTAATATTTACAATACCATGTTTTATTAGGGGTTACCGAAGTAGAATTTTTCGTATAATTATATTGTTATTAAAGCTATTTTGTTTTATAGAATTAAGAAGGAAACCGAGCTTGACAAAATTACTAAACTTATACCCTCTTCCGTGATATAAATCGACACAAACTTTGAACACGTTGAAATTTTTTTTTTTTTTGCCGTCTGCATTATTTTCTATTAATTACTATCGGGTCTAAGTCAGTTTTGTAAACTTCCTCGATCTCAAATCAAGTAATACACGTTGGGTGGACATGTCAACATTTAACTCTATCTTAGAAGAAATATAGAAATTTCAAAATGTTTCTCTACTAGAACTACGTAATTGAAATTGACATACTTAAAATGAGCCATTTGTAAAATATGTGAGACAAGAAAAAATGACTGAATTTTCACCAAACGTCTTCTTTGACTAAAATAGGATACAATGTCTTAAAAAACTTCAAAATAGAGGAGAAGAATTATATTAAAATGTTACAGGTTTATAGCAACAAAAGCTATTATTCCAAGAACCAGTGACCCCCAAAAGTTTCTTGCATGTAAACTGATAGTCATTCTTATAGGTTGATTCAAAAAGGTATCAAGATACTCTGTTGAAAACTATAAAGTGTTCCCTATCAGCATTTCCTTGTAGTGGGTATTATTTAAAAGTCTACTTTTTATACAACTCCAACTGATAGGCATTTGTGGAATACCTTGAGCAAATATAAGAATTTTGTTAAATTTGTCTGCTTGCTATACAGGAGTGATTCCATGTAGAAGTCGAAAGAAAAAAGTAAAAAATTATGTCATACCCCAACCACTTGAAATTGGTGTTATTTTTTCGAATTTATTATCGTTTTACGCAAAATCAAGTGCCTGTTCGATCGGTTAACTCTTTATTTATTTATTTAACATTCAAAAGTTTGAAAAAAATATATTTTCTATAGCAAGAAACTTTTGGATGTCATTGGCTCTGGGAACATATGCATGACTCATTGATATAGGACATATGTAGAGGACATATTGGATTTATAAATATGATTTTTATTTATAAAATTAACAAATATGTTTGCCATCCTATTTTGATAAATTTATTGTTTACAATAATATACATAATTATAATACAAGACATAATGATAATTTCCACGTAACCAGAACTCGCAACAAGCAGTCAATGAACCTTATATTTAATTTTTTTTTTTTAATGGATTTAACAAATTGTCAGCATACCTCAAAAATTGTGGTACTGCATGTGTGTTAATGTAACAAGTTCATTTGGTTCTGTGATGTTCTATGTCACTTTTTGACAAACATCAACACATGATAATAAAAAACGTACAAATGTTCGGGATAGAACACGAGATAACTTTACTGTAATTTTTGTGAGTTCTATAGTGAACAGAATTTTAATTTGAAAATGTTCTCAATGATAAAAAATTGATACACGAAAAAATGCAATTACATTTAAAGACATCTGATTTAAATTAGCAAAATCCATTTTTTCATTATAATTTGCATTCAATAGGAATTTGTATACAATGAAATTTTTTGTAGATTGAGACAGAATGAGCAGGTACAAACCATCGAATGAAAATTTATAAACAATCTGAAATTGAAGCAGCCAGTGCATAGAACATTGTCTTTTATGTTATCATAGATTTTCAAACATTTTGGATACATTATTGAATACAAACTGCAGTGAAAAAAGTATTTACATATCTTGTTTACTTACAATAGCCCATATCCGAATCCTCCATTCTGCCGACCCTTAACTTGAATTTTGATCGAGAGTCACATATACTTTACCACCAGAATGCTCAACTTACTACACAGGTTGATTCACAATTGAGAATGAATTAAAATATTTGCAGAGTACTGATTATAAATCTGCCATCTGTTTATTACCCAAAAATAACTCTACCTCAATTGGGGCTTAATTATAATATTTTTAATTAATAATCCCCACAGGCAGGTAGAATACCCCTAGTAACCAGTGGCATGGGTAGAAGGTGGGTCATGATTTACCATTTGCTTCATCCCCTCTCACTCCGAGTTAAATTTATTTTAAAATGCATTAAGTAATCAATGTTACAAAACAATATTTTATATATAAATCCATTTGTCACTATCTGTATTTTCTGTCCTTTACTACAATGTATTATATTTTATTTTACCATTTAAACTTTACATAACTTAAGTATTTGTATTCTTTGAAATGTCTATAAAATGTAACATTTTCTGAGGATTAATAAATTATCATTATAATTGTAAGATGGATGGTTTTTGATCATTGCTACAGCCCTAGTGATATTGGTCGGTGTTAATTCATTCACTATGGACTGCATTACAATCAAGGCGAGGATAGTAAACAATGATAAAACAAAGAGAGTAGCTGGACAAGCATGCTGCCCCCGCTTGGATCTGGTTCATATTTGGGAGGTAAGTCCTGCCAATATGAGAATAATTTGCCCCAAATGCCAGATTGAAAAAAACATTTTTACAAAAGTTATAATAGAATTTTGAAAAATTAAAAAATTAGAATTTCTCAAATGTGAATGAGCTGAATCCGGAAGCTAAAATACATGTGTTGCAGAGCGTTATGTCAATTATAAAAAAAATTAATACTCAATAAATTAAATGAATAGGGGGTAACATTTTTTTTTTAAATTTTGCAACAATTTTTTCATTCACTTTTTGATGGCACACCACTATTTTTTTTCTGTGATATACTCATATCCCAAGTAACAGCATAAACTTTTTGGATTAAGATTGGAGGATTACTTCATAGTGTAAAAAAAAATAAACAAATTTTGAAAAATGAAAAAATTTGAATTTCTCAATTTTCTCATTAATTACGTCACACTTTGAAGGGGAAGGAGGGGGTCTATATACTGTGACAGAGTGTGACAAGAGGGGAGCAGGGGGTCAAACTTTTGTGACATCAATTATTTACATCTACGTATACTGTTGTTTTAATAGAATGAAATAAAAAAAAATACAAAAATCAGAAAATTCTACCTCAAAATTTAATGCTGTAAAATATGTGATGTCACAACGGTGGGGGGTTGACTACAATGTGACAAAGGGGGAGGGAGGGTTAGAAAAACCATGAAATTTGCGTGACGTAATTAATGGATGGCCCCAAATGTGAATGAGCCAAATCCAGGAGCTAAAATATATGAAGTCCAGGGCATTACCTCGATTATAGAAAAAACTGATACTCAATAAATGAAATGAATAGGGGGTAAAAAAAAATATTTTAATTTTGCAACAATTTTTTCTCCATGAACTATTTCATGGAACACCACTATTTTTTTTCTGTGATATGCTCAGTCCTAAGTAACAACATATATTTTTTTAAGTAAGATTGGAGGATTACTTCATAGTGTAAAAAAAAAATAAAAAAAATATATATTGAAAAATGAAAAAATATGAAGCAGATGGCATTATTTCGATTATAAAAAAAAAAATAATACTGAATGAATTAAATGAATAGAGGGGTAAAATTTTTTTATTTTGCAAAAATTTTTTCTTTATGAACTATTTGATGGAACATTACAATTTTTTTTTGTGATATGCTCATATCCTAAGTAGCAACATATATTTTTTGGAATCAGATTGGAGGCTTACTTCATAGTGTAAAAATATAAAAAATAAATTTCGAAAAATGAAAATAATTGATTTTCCAAATGTGAATGAGCCGAAACTGGGAGCTAAAATATATATGGTCTAGGACCCTATGTCGACTATAAGAAAATTAATACCCATGAATTAAATGAGTAGGGGGTAAACGAAATATTTTAATTTTTTACATTTTTTTCTTAACTCACTAATCGAGCATGGGACCCATGCCAAACTTTAATGGATCACTGCCAAGGCCAAACGGAGACGTTTTGTGGAAAAAAATATTTGATTGGAATTTCCGAAATTTTTTTCAAAAAGTGCAGTGCCCACCCTGGAATCTGGAAAAGTACTTGTAAAATATCTATAGTGTATTTTTTTCGAACAAGGAAGAAAACATAAGGATAAGATTTTAATTTTATCAAAAAATCTTCACTCTTTATCAAGTTACATCATTTTGAAATTTTATAAATTAAATATCAACGTAAAATAAAATTTTAAAATTATGTAACTTTATAAAGAATGAAGGTATTTTGATAAAATTAAAAACCTATCCTTATATTTTTTCCTTGTTCGAAAAAAAATACACTATAGATATTTTACAAGTACTTTTCCAGATTCCAGGGTGGGCACTGCACTTCTTGAAAGAAAAAAAAAAAATCGTAAATTCCAATCAAATATTTTTTTCCACAAAATGTCTCCATTTGGCCTTGGTAGTGATCCATTAAAGTTTGGCATGGGTCCCATGCTCCATTAGTAAGTTATAGCTTACCAAAATTTCACGGGCTGCCGCTGGTTTGAATGATTGTTAATTATAAATTATACACTGCTTTTAGATGAATCAAACAATATAATAAATACTCTACATATGTTTCAGCTTGTTAGGCCTTTATCAAGAGTATTACAAAGTGAATACTAAAGTTTCCGATGTGGTTATAGTCTACGGAAATTAGCATTTGACCTGGACAAAACTAGTAAAAATCCACCCATATGTACGATGCATAGGAAGCGAGATATTAGCGGAACAGCATTTTTTTAAACTTCGATCTTGAATATCTCAAAAAAAGGATTGGTAAGAAATAAAAAAGACAATTAGTAGATAAATTTAATTCTCTACAACTTTCACATTGATCTCATAGGCATCTGATGCATAGGACGCGAGATATTTGCAAAGAACTTTGACCTTCAATATCTTGGGTTGCCATATTGGGATTTTTGTAAATCAATGGATAGTTCTTAGCAATTTATTTTATCGTCTCATTTATACTAATGTCCTGGCGGAGTTTAGTTAATGCTATTCCACCATTCGTTCAGGACACATACACATAGACATCAACACAACAATCATTCCCTGCGATATTGCCATCTACCGCAGCCAAGACCCGAATTCAAGTTAGATAACAGTGATTAAACATGTTGTGCCTTTGAACAGCGGTCTAGCTCATTGCTACCATCTCGGTAACACATTAAAAACTCCACTAAACATCCATACCCTGGCTAGGTTTCGATTCCGGGATGCCGTGGTCGCAAGCCAAACACATTAGCATCGTGCCATTGAGCTGATCATATTATCTATCAAAATCGTCTGAAAGGGTGCAATCTTAATTTGCCGCGATTGTTGCAAACTATAATGACAATTTCTGTTATACACCAATAAATATTATTATTATTACTGTAATGTATTGCTGTATCCGTGGTAGTAGGTTTGCGATAGATGCTAAATTTTAACTTTTTGATATCAATCAACTATTTTTCTCCGATTCCAATATGAACTGAGTTTTACTACTAATGAAACGGAATATAACTTGTGATGGTCATTATCCTAAATTTTTCAAGTTCATAACTTATAGTGTATTTGTGTTATTTTATGTTTTTTTACATTTTCTATGTTATTATTGTAAGATTTTTATTATAATGTACTACCCTACTAATCTTTTGTATTGACGTGGCTGTGACAATTTTCTTGTACAAAAAGTTGAATAAAGTATTATTATTATTAAAAGAATTTATGAAATTAAGGTAATTACTTAGGTTCCTTTCTGTACTGGCCCATATACAAAAAATATTGTCTACATATCGAGCCCAATAGAACACATGTGTATTGTTATGAATTACACCCTCTTGGAACTGGAAATTGATACGCCTATGCCTAACAGTGAGTGACTGGAAACTTGTAGAAAGAAATGGACTTTTTCTAGAGTATGGTGAGAAGATTCTTGATTGTTTCTTGATGAATCTAGATGCAATTTTAGAGTATATAAGGCGCGATTACAGGCGCAGAAGGGGAAGTTTATTAAAGAGAAGTTTACTAAAGTGAAGTTAAAGCGAAAAAGTGAGGTTAAATGTAAGTGTAAAGATTATTTTGAAGTATTGCATAGTCAGTAAAATATTAAATAAAGTGTTAGTGGTTTATCTCTTGTTGAAATTATTTTAGAACCCACGGATTCATACAGGGTGTTTCCTAAAAGGTGGAAAACACGTAACAGTATTTAGACTGTTATTACTAGTTAAAAAAAATTTTTCAATGAGTTTCTAATAGTATGTTATTATATGAGTGATATGATAGCCATCACAAAGATGATGTTTGAGCCTATACTTTTTCTACACCTATTAAACAAATATGGGACTTTGGATTGTAATTTTTATGTAAAGGTTTTAATTATGGTGTAGTGTAATTGTAATAATGTAATGTGAATATTTCTATGTTTTCTTTTTAACAAAATAACTTAGGCTCTGGCCTTCTTTGACGTACCTTATCCATTTCTTTGTATTTGACAACCAAGGGTTTAATAAAGATTATTATTATTATTAATAAATAAGACTGAAATTTGATAGCATTAATCGGCACCTACTCGTAAGAAGTGGAAAACGTAAACAAACAATATGGCGATACACTTGGTTGTCACTAATGCCAGCGAGTTGATTGTCAACCGCAGCAAAAATTGATCGCAGTCGATTTAATACATCATTGGATCAGTGAACAGTGAATTAGGGAATTTATATTTGTGACTGGCCGGATGCAGCGAACTATGAATCGATAATTCAGTAGAGGAAATTATAGGTACGATTTTTCATCAAAAAAATGCTAATAGTTGTCATATAATTAAATAGGTGTAGAAAAAAGATATTCTGTCATCAACCAAGCTATACTAACATAATCTATCTTCCATATGTCAATAAATCTATACCTCAGGAAATAAAACTAATATTACATAAAAGTGCTATTAAATCAGCATCAGGTATAGATTAAATTAATGGGAAAATATTACCAGTAACATTTGACATTACCTGTACCCTACACCTCCTTTAGTAAATTACTCTCTCAAATCTGGGCAACATCCCGACACTTTAAATTTTTCCAGGTCTGTCCCAATGTCCAAAACAAAGGATTTGTTATAGAAATGAGTAACTATAGCAACATACACCTACACAGCCAGGTAGCAAAATTCTTTGATGTCAGTTACACCAATAGATTAAGCAGTGTTATATAATGAAATAACCTTTGAAATGATAAATAAATTCAAAATGGTTTCAGAAAAAATAAATAATACATTTTGAACAAGTACATTTTCACTGACTTGATTTTTCTCTCCTCTACGCTTACTTAAAAATTGTGACTTACCTGAAAGTCCATTGTTAGGCATCTCAGGTTGATCGGCGGCCATGGCTGCGGCAGCGTGAGTGGCAGGGGCCGAGAGGAGCGCTGGAGCTGACGACCCAACCTTCTGCTGCCTTGCTGCTCGTCTCGAGCTGCTGCCGCTGCCACTTGCGCCACTTGAGCTTGCACACGAACCCGTTGTTGTGCTGTGCCCTGTAACATAAAACAAGATTCAGAATAACAATTTCTGGTTTAGAGGCCTCATTATGTTTCCTCTAATAGAAAATAAACGTAATATTGTCAAAAGTATACCTAACCTAACCATACTTTTTTAAATTAACGTTTTTTCCCAAACTGTTTAATTTCCAGGTGAAATTTACCTAATTTCTGTTACTTGTGTACTTTACTTTCTAAGTACTTAGGTAATTCTACACAAAAAAAAAAAAAATCCGGTGGCATTAGATATGGCGCTCTAGCAGGCTATTTAATACAACTCTTTAGTTACTAGCTTCATACAAATAATTAACCTGGGGATGAAACAACCGACGTACAAGTACTTTTCTAAAAAGTTCCAGATACTTATATTCATAAAAAACTCAGTGCTATTACATCATCATCAGTGATATTAAACACGTCACAAATTTTAGCACCACAAGGAACAAAGCAACAACCTGAAAAAAACTAGTACTATATAAAATATGTGATGCCAAAACTGTGTCAAAATATGCATAGGACAGACATCCTAATACCCAGAAAAAAGAATAGAAGACAAATGAAATACGACGTGTACTACGAGTGTAATCGAATTAGGGTTTAGCCGAAAAATGCAAGATACTTCATGTATAAAAATTGACTCATGTAAAAGAGGCCAAGAATATTGAATATCATGCTTCGGCAACACGTTTTATTTACTGCCACATTATTTTAATAATTCGCAAAGCTGAGAAAATCAGTTTTTCGTAGATAAAAAAAAAAAACTAAGAACTTTAGAAAAAAATGTTTTATATGACAAATGTAGTAAAGACCTACAAAACCCGTCAAGAAATTTTCAAATCGGTTAATTTGTTTATCTGCAAAATCGAAAAAACCGTCAAAATGGCCTCTTATTTCAATTGTTAATGACTAACGATAAATGAAGCCTTGTGACTTTGAAATTATTGGAAGTTGTACGTCTTAATATACTTAAAAAACGCAGAAAATTTCAAATCGATATCTTTTAAGGTTTTTGCAGTCATTTGTATATTAAAAAGGCGCTTTCGTAAAATTGTCCTAATTTCTTTTGTAGACATTGTAGAGTAACGAATCAAAGTGGATTCTTTTCTTGACAAGCTGTACTAATATATACATATCAAATTTAATTGGTTTTCGCAAATTTAATTGTTTAAAATCGGGTTTGAAAACACATGCGTTTTCAAGTCATAAACAAATGGAATAATCATTCATTTCTAACTGTACGTTGTTGGGACTATATTTCTGAGATTTTATGAAAAAAACAGAATGCTCTAAGCCACTTGGGAGCCCAGACATATATTTTTTTTAAATCAATAAATATCTGCAAAAGTATAACAGTAATACAATAGAAGACCTAATAAAGCATAAATACTTACCTAAATATTAGTACTGTTGTACACGTTTAGATTGATGATGACGTTCGTAGAAATGTAATATCAATATGTAAAATAAGTCGATTGGACCAATTTTATGAAAGTTGTGAGTATGCCCAAAGTCATATTTTTTATAAGTTACCCCAATATATAAAAAATGTCGTTCTATGATAGTCGCGGAGATAATACGATTTTTCGATGCGGCGTCATTTTGAAGCAGCCAAAGGCAAACCTGCACGCTGCAGAACCTTGCTGTTGCCGCTGATGTGACGTCGTCACTAATGCATCCTTCGAGGATATATGCTCGAAGTATGCATCTACACGTGCTCTAACGAAATTACATGGCTTATTAATTTCAAAGTGAATTATTATATCAGCTAGGAATAAAAGAAAAGAAAATTTCTCAAGTGGCTTCGAGCATTTTTTTCTTAATTCGCAGAAAAATTCGTAGCTTTAAAATGATTCCAGTCCCAACAACGTACAATTAGAAATAAATGAGTTATTTCATTTGTTTATGACTTTAAAATGCACACTTTTTCAAACTTGATTTTAAACAATTAGATTTGCGAAAATCAATTAAATTTGATATGTACCTAATAGTACAACTTATCAAGAAGAGAATCCACATTGATTAGTTACTCTACAATGTCTACAATAAAAATTAGGACAATTTTGCGAAAGCACCTTTTTAATAAATAAATGACTTTTTGCAAAAACCATTAAAGATATTGATCTGAAATTTTCAGCATTTTTTTAAATACATTGAGATGTACAACTTCCAATAATTTCAAAGTCACAAGGATTAATTATCATTAGTTATTAACAATTGAAATAAGATGCCATTTTGACGGTTTTTTCGATTCTGCAGATAAACAAATTAACCGATTTGAAAATTTCTTGTCGGGTTTTGTAGGTCTTCCTACTAGCCACATTTGTCATATAAAACATGTTTTTCTATAGTTCTTAGTTTCTTTTTTACTTATGAAAAACTGATATTCTCAGCTTTTCGAGTTATTTAAACAATGTTAGTAAGTAAAAAGTGTTGCTGAAGTACGATATTCAGTATTCTTGGCCTGTTTTACACGAGTCAATTTTTATACATGATCTATCTTGCATTTTTCAATTCGGAGTACATTTGGACTAAATCTATTACACTGTATACAGTGTGACTCATTTTGTATGGACAACTATGAAAAATATGTGTTTGATAAACAATTTAATCGGTCTTGTTTTAAACATATTGACTATCAAAACTTTTATGACAAAAATTTAGAGATTAGTTTCAATATTCAAGGCCTACTATGATTTCTGAATTCAGAAATCTCTTAAATGGGTAAATACCAAATTTTGTGAAAAAATACTGAACAATGACGACTTATAACAAAATTAATGTAGGCATTAGTAGGAATGTAAATATTTTATAATAATTGCTTTCATATATTTTTTTCCAAAAATCAAAGCAACCCATGAAAAATAAATAATTTAAGAAGAGATAAATTAACTTTTTAATAACTTATGTTATTAAATTTTTGATTATTAATATTATTTAAAAATAAGTAATTTGTCATACATCCAAGATAAAAGCCTAATAGGGTGCCATAGAAAACAATTTTTAAAGTTATACATACGTCTTTAAAATACGTACATTTGTAAAGTACATTATTATCAAAATTACAAAATTGAGCAATAATTTTATCTGGCCGATCAACTAAATTTACATGAAAAAATTGAACTTGTGCGCTTTAGAGGAGATAACAAAATTGTAAGACAATTTTATGAAATAGTTATTAATAGGCACCCCTATTGATCAAACATCACTCAAAGTATCGTTTATAAAACGAACAAAATTGCGTGTGGCGCTGTGACAAGACTTATTACAAAAACAGATAATGTGCAAAAAGAACCCAGGTATAAGCATATCATTTTAAATTATTTTAACAATAATTCGGATTTTGGACAGGGATGAAGAAACTTTCACTATAAACGGCGTGGTATCATTACAGAATTCTACGCATTGGGCTACATAAAACCCAGTGGGTTATTAATTGTAAACGGCAGTATTCCCAAAAAGTTAATATTTGGTGTGGAACAATCAATGAAAGAATTTTTGAAGGAATACAATTTGGTATATCATGCGAAAGAAACAAAAATAAATATATGTACACAGTCCCTACTGGTAGTTTATTATGTGGTCCTTATATTATCGTTAATGTGTTCCCACAGAGGTATTTTTCTGGAAACTTCCTGTTACCGGGCCTTTGATGGTCTCTTGTTTTGCAAAGAGGTCGTAGTATTTCCATATTTTCATGTCTTGGCGAATTTGGTAGATTATTTAGATAGTCTCTAGGGTGCCAATACTTAGTGATGGTTTTAAGTGTTGATGTTTCTGCAACATGGACATTTTTACCGCTGGTTTTCTGCCATTTAGGAAAAGGCGATGGCTGTAGCCTAATGTTGGTGTGCATAAAAATTTGTAGATGTAAGCGGCTGCCTTGCTGATTCCCTCATTTTTGCATGTCATGCAGCAAGTGTTTACTTCTAGAGATGCACTTCTTTACATTTGGTGTGGTGGTTGAGGCTTCACTTGTGATCTGAATTTATGCTCAGATATTTATAATAATAATAATAATAATAATATCTTTATTTCCATAGACTTTTACAAGTATCGGAATATAGTCATAAAAACTAATAAATAAATATCTACACATACATATATATATATACATAGGTAGGCTTACATATTGTATTTAGAAAAGTAATAAAAAACATACATTTAAAAGTAAAGAACAAGACACATTTTCGTACGCATAAACAATACATAAGTTGAAAGTCATATAAATGTATTCACATATGGAAAAGAAAAGCACGATTAATAAATAATAAATTAGGATATGTCCCGGTCATTGAATATTTAGGTTAGCACTGAAGTATTCTTCCACCGAATAAAATGCGTTTTTAAGCAAAAGGGATTTAACTTCTTTTTTAAACAATGGAATAACATTAATTATTTTAATACGAATTGGTAATTTGTTAAATAGTTTTATTGCCATTAGTTTGGGACCTTTTGCTACACTGGATAAGGTATGACCTGGTATATTTAAATTATAGTTTGGTCTTAGATTAATACCATTAGGAGAGATTCGCCCATTGAATTGTTCAGAATGTTCCCTTATGTATAAAACGCAGTTTAAAATATAAAGGCATGGAACAGTTAAAATTCCTAATTCAATAAAAATACTTTTACATGAGTATCTAGGTGGTTTAAAGAACATTGTGCGAACTATTTTTTTTTGGAGTGTAAATACTTCGCTGGACCGTGAGCAGTTACCCCAGCATATATTGCAATAATTCAGACAAGACTGAATATGAGCAAAGTAGTACATCATTAGTATGTTTTGTCGCAAATAAAATATTAGAAAACAGACCAGAAATACTAACCGACTAAAATGAAAAACAGAAAAGAAAACAGTGAATGAAAGAAAAACCACTTCACTTTCAAAAAATCAGCACACAATAATAATATTTTCCATCATACTGAGGATTAACATAATTTAAAGTTATTACCTCTCTGCCAATCAATACGACACTAATAACATTAAATAAATTTTAATTCTTTATTTATAAAGCAGTGCTGATAAACTGTCTTCTTGATGATAGCGAGGAATTAATTGCAAGTAGATATAAAAATTAAAAAAACTCACTTGTCATAGTAACTTAAATAGAATGTCAATGTTTTAAATTACCTAAAATCATAGATAAGTGCACGGATATTTTGTTCACTGGTCACATTGCTGGGCAGCAGAAACGAAAACAAGCGAGCCTAGGGCACAAACATCTGTTACACTAAATAAAAATGTCTGAGCACAAATACCTGAACTGACTAATAAAGTAGAACATGCCATCACTTTATCAGAACATTAACTTTTATCTTGCAAGTTTTCAAAACAATCATTTGAAATTAATTAAATCTATGATAATGTAAATTAAATACAAGATAAATATCAATAATTAACAATTCTTGTTGGTAACTAAACTATCATTTGCATGTGATGTGTATGGAACACAATATAAATAAATACTTATTTACATACAGGGCGTCTCGAAATTTACGCGACTTAAGATAATAAAAATACATTTTATTTAAGATATTATCACATCAGAGATTAGAGATTAGGTCTTGGTATATTTTCTTTGATTTGGGTTCTATTACCGAACTGACTAGTTCATATGACTCCTTTAATTGTAATTCTGCTTGGCATGTTGTCCTTGTCAATTAAGGTTGGACAAAGATATATATTATACAGTGTATTCAAAAAAGAACTGCTCAGACGAAAATGGTAGACAGGACATGACATTTGATCAACAAAGAACCTATATTGCCAAGGTTGGAATGGCTTAGTTTTTGTTCAGGTGGGCCATTAAATGTGTTCTTTGTTCATTCAAAGTTTGTTTATAAATAATAAAATATAAGTCAATATTAAGGATGTATGGGAGCAATTTAAAAATGCTAAGAAATTAATGAAATAAATTACACAGCACACACAAAAAAAAAGTCGAGATCCAGAGGGTGGACCCCCCCCTGCTCCTATGTATTTTGGGACGCTGAAACCGAATATGGCAATAAAAAATCGGTAAAGTTATTTACACAGAACTTCCCTCGTTATTTGTGCATGACAGTCACTCAAAAAAAATTATTAATTACGAAATGACATTGGGAATAATAATCGGAATATAATTATTGGTATTATTACAAAGAAAACCTGATAACTTTTGGTCAAAAAAATATACAGAGTGTTCATCCAACAGCAAAAGTTCAATATACTAAATAACAGGTGACAAATATGGAAGGCTTGCACAAGTACCTTTATAAATGTCCACCATGACTCAATTATTTCTTGGGATGCCATTATTCAATAAAAGTATATAATAAGATATGCCAAATATTATTGCCATCTCTCACATTTTCAATCCCACATTCACGTAATGGAGTGGAAGTATAGTGGTGATTAAAATATAGAACAAATTTTCAAAAATGTTTTCTGTCTATTCCAGTGTTAATTTTTTTTCCAAATTGGTGAAAATATGTTGCAAAATTTTTTTTTCCGAAATAGGTTTAGAATGTTATGAAACGTGGAAATTTTAAATTTGAGCAAAAAAATATTTCGTCTATTCTATAATGGTGATAAATAGATTATTAAAACATGTTTTCATTTTTTTTATTTTTCTAAAACATTTTTAAATTTGTTTTAATAAATTTGGAATGCCATGGAAACGTGGAAATTTTAAATCGGAAAAAAAATTCCATCTATTTGTGGTAAAATTTTTTCAAAAATTTTGAAATTTTTTTAAATTTTTCTTTAAATAGATTTAGAACGCTATGAAACGTGGAAATTTTAAATTTTGAGAAAAAAAAATTTTTGGTAAAAATTTTTTCAAAAATGGTAAAAAATTTTCAAATTTTTGTTTTGTTTTATATAGGTTCAGAATGCCATGAAACGTGGAAATTTTAAATTTGAACAAAGAAAAAATATTTTTTAGTGGTAAAATTTTTTTCAAAAATGATTGAAAAAAATTTTCAAAATTTTTTTTTTCTGAAATAGGTTTAGCGCGTCATGAAACGTGGAAATTTTAAATTTGAGCAAAAAAAAATTTTGTTCACTATTTATTCCGTTTAGACGGTCCACCCTGTATAGTTTTCAGTGAAAATTCTACCAGTTCTTCGCTGACAGTAGGGTTACCTACCTACCAAATTTGACTGCTCTCCGTCAAGTAGTTTTTTAGTTAATGCACCAACAGACAGACAGACTGACGGAATTGAAAAACCTATATTTTCGGAATCTACGTGTTCTGAAACGTCAGAATCTCGGAGGGTGATTTTTTCTCGAATACAATACTTCCCTTCGGTATGCGAGGGAAGTAAAAAGAGTTTTAATTATTTAATTACAACCCTTCTGGGGGGAAGACATTCCAAAAATCTGAAAAAATTCATTCGGAAGAGGAGAGAAATCGAATGGGGCAAACCGCAGCTCTTTAGCTGCTTTCGGTTTCGAAATAGGGCCTCCAGAAGCACGAAAAAACTTTGATTTTCACTTTCCGGACAATTTCAGATGTAACAAATGTCAGATAAGGTTAAAGGAATTAAAATTACTTGCCATAAAATAGCAAGATGTTTGTAGAAATTTGAGATGGTATTTCATAGACTATCAAAAATGTCATGGTCTCCTATGTACCCCGCCACAACTGGATCGATTCGGATGTAGTTAAGGAACGCCAAGAACTGGAAAAACTGTTTTGGATTAACAAAAATTCAGGCACAGACGAACACAAGAAACGATATCAAATGGCAAAAAAGATATTTTCTGAAAGGATTCAAATTTCTAAGAACAATTTTTTTAAGAACAAAATTATAAACTCTGTTAACTGCACAAAAACGATCTGGCAAGTGGTAAATGCAAATCTTGGTAGGGTAAAAAAAAAAAACTACCCCCTCCACAATAACTTCAAATGAAATCAATATCAGTAAACCTTTGGACATTAGTAATGCATTTTGTGATTATTTTACTACCAGTATCGAGCAATTACTAAATCAAAAACTAAATCCAGGTGCCACAGGCTGCACTCTTCCTAATTCGATTGTTAATTCTATTTTCGTTGAGGAATTAACAGTTGATGAGTTATCCCTGGCTATGTCACAATTGAAAAACAAATCTGCGTGTAGTGGTCTGGATGATATGCCGATTTATGCCCTCGAGTTCATCTGGGATTATATCAAATTTCCCTTGTGCTTTATTTACAACATTTCATTGAAAACAGGAATTTTTCCAAACAACTTAAAAATGGGCGAAATCATACCAGTTTATAAAAAGGGAGATCCTGAATTACTAGAAAACTATAGATCTATAACTGGCTTAATGACGTTCTAAAAAATTCTTGAAAAAATTAATGCCAACCGACTTGAATCATTTTTACCTAAAAATAAAATATTATCAATAAACCAACATGGTTTTAGGAGAAATCATTCAACAAACACAGCAGCCTTCCAATTTGTCTATAAGTCATTAGACAAACTTAATTATACTTTAGCCCTGTTCTTTGATCTCACACGTGCTTTTGAATGTGTGGATGCTGAATATCTGGTAAAAAGCTGAAATATGGTGAACCTCAGGGCAGCACTCTATTTCCACTTCTATTTACACTATTTGTCAATGATCTGGAAAAACATATAGGCATTACAGTTAATATGCAATTGGTTTTGTATGCGAATGACACCACAATTGCATTATCAGCCTCGTCAGAAAATGAACTTTCTGATATTGCTTTCTGACAGCCGGTTTTACAATCGCTAGTTAACTTCCAGTCAGAGTTAACTTTCAGGTTATTATAGAAATTGGGTTTTACAATAGCTGGTCATTTTCGATGTGGTAGTTATCTAGTAGTTAACTTTACTAGCAGATGAGGTGTGGGTAAACTAGAAGTTGGCAGTTTACTGGCAATTTATAACCTATAAAATAACTGTCACAAAATAATTTTTTGATATTTTGCCTAAAAATGGATGTGTGCGAAGTAAATGCATATAGCAGTGATGAGTAGCCAAGGTAATCCTGTATAGACCTAACTTTTTTGAAGAACATGAAGGAAGAGATTTTTTAAATAGATCGAGACTAAATACTATCTACTTACTTAGTTATAGACCACTAACTCAGAAATTGCTTCTGACATTTATATTTGATAGCACGTGACGTGACTTTGATCAAAATTCATACATTTTATGTATATTACCCATTTTTCCAGTACCAACATTACAAATTTTATTCACAACCTCTCGTTTACAAATCATCACTTAACTTAATATTGAAAAACGCAAGTGTCGGTAAAGTTATAGTTAACCTGCAAGTAAAAGTCAATTAACATGAAAGTTAACTTGCGATTGTAAAACCGGCTGTGAATTTGTAACCTGGTGCAACAAAAACAAGCTTATTCTTAATCCATCAAAAACGCATTATATGATTTTCTCTAAAAGACGTAAAATTCCAGAACTTACATTAAAACTCAATGACACTTTGCTAAACAGAGTAGACAATTGTAAATTCTTGGATCTCTACATCGACTCTCAATTATCTTGGGAGGAACATGTTGGCTTTGTGGTCAGTAAATTAAATAGTGCCTACTTTGCTATTGTTAATCTTAAAAACATCTTAGATATTAAAAACCTAACGAATGTCTATTTTGCCTTGGCTTATTCACACCTAAACTATATGGTATTTTACTGGGGCCAGACAACTGAACTTAATCGCATTTTTGTGATACAAAAAAGCATAATACGCAAGATTTTCTCTGTTGGTCCACTTGAATCTTGTAAGCCCATTTTCAAAATGCACCATATTTTGCCACTCCCTTGCATAGTCATTTACCAAGCGCTAATTGTTGTAAAAATGAACGAAGGAAAGTTTCCACAAAATAACTCGGTACATCATCATGATACTAGGTCAAACACTAACATTTATGTTTCAAACATTAATTTGTCTATGTATAAAAAAAGTCCCTATTACTTTTGTAGTGATATATACAATCACCTACCTAACTCTTTTAAACACATTGATTAGGTAAGCAAATTTAAAAAATATGTAAGGGGCTACCTTCTCGACAACTGTTTTTACTCTATTCAAGAATACTACAATAAGTAATTTAAACTGCATTATTGCATTATGTTTTTACACTTTTGGATACGTACTGTGAATTTCTTACCTCTCTGTTTTATTTATTTATTTTAATCGTTTAATTCATAAGATTTTACATCTAGTGTTTATTATTGATCGGTTTATCTATTAATTATTGCTATCTATCTTTTATTCCTAATTAATGACGTTAATATCTTTAATGTTATGAAGGAGGCGGCTTAATGTAATATTAGAGAATTGAAAAAACAAGATTATAAAAATTTTTTTAACAATCTTTTCCTGTTAGATACAAAAGAACTTTTCGTCCATACTATAAAGTATATTGTAGTACATTCTCTAAATTTGAAATATTTTATTACCGTTGTAAAGGCCGTTCATAGACTCAAAAACTCCACAGCCTGAGAAAATCCATCACGATCGACGTCCAGCCTATGTACAATACATTATTTTACAATCATATCGATTTTTATAACAAATATAACACTTGTGTTTATAGTCTTACAAAAAAGAAAAGAAAAGAGTTACATAATTATATATAAGTAGATGATTATACGTATTAACAAATTAATGTATTTACTTTTTACTTTCAAATTGGTAATTCTTAGGGTTAGGTTCAAATCATTAGTATTATGTTCCTAGTCCTTTTGTGTGTTTATGTTTTTTTACATTATGCACAATAAAGTATATTATTACTATTATCATTAATTTAGAAATGTACTTAGTTCTCTCTGTGCACCTGTGAAGCAGGCTAATATATCATCTACAAATCTATAAAAAAACTTTGAGACAAATTTGTAAAACTGTCTGGGTTGGGCTAAAGCAGCCTGTGGCTGAGCCCCGCCTTAAATAAAGTCATTATTTATTTATTTATTTATTTATTTATATGCAGTGACATAGACAAGCATAGCCTAAAGAAACTTAAGAAAACGTTTTGTCATATTTTCATAAATTTCTTCAATGTCAATTTTAGAGAAAACAAATTTTATCATATAAAAAATTTACCTTTGCTATTACGGGTGCTACGCCTCAACACTGCTCCACTGCGTGTGAGGCGGGAGGGCTCAGAATTGTCCCTGGTCGTGGGCTGGCTACTGCTCGCCCCCAGTGCTACAAGTTCTCGCTTTCCCCGCTCAGGCAATTTCTTTGTCTGCAAGCTACCACTATATGATGGATGAGTCACAGAAGTCTTGCTCTGACTTCTTAATGGATACTTGTGAACCTAAGACAAAGAGAGGAAATTAATGTCATTTAGCAGAACGATTAAGATAAAATTGGATCACTTTTAAATGACACAAATGGAACTGCCAATTTGCCATTAAATTTGTGTTAAGATTATAAATTGATATAAAAGAAGGAAGTACAAGTAGAGTCTGAAAATATTCATTATTTCGGAACAATTACGGGAAGCTTTGATTTTCCTAAAACATTATTATATCACCTTTACATAGCT
Source organism: Stenurella melanura (assembly GCA_963583905.1). NCBI lineage: Eukaryota > Metazoa > Arthropoda > Insecta > Coleoptera > Cerambycidae > Stenurella > Stenurella melanura. The sequence goes on along the minus strand of OY757311.1, from coordinate 165,644,957 downwards.
TAAAGTAAGAAGTTATAAACATATAATCGTGAGGAAATTGTTTATTAATTATTTAAACCAAACATTTTTTTTAAACAAAATTATTATAAGTTATAGAGATATTTTAAGGCAATTTAGCTCAAATTGACATATTGGGGGTTTTCGAGGTCGCTGAAACAGATTATGATGTCGGACGAGAACCGGTGCTTTACAACATGGTATGGCCGTTGCCTTATGATGTCAAAAAAGGTTATTCAATATGACTGATTCTATATGGTCGACTTTTTGCTAAAAAATTAATCCATAAATTTTAAACAAATTTCGCTAGGATTGACACCTTGACTGTTCTTTAGGTCGCTGAAATAGATTATGATGTCAAAAAGTAATAATACAAAATTTTAGCCAAAAATCAATGGGGTGGTTTTTTAAATAAAAATCATTAAAAACATGTTTTAATTCTGAAAGTGGTGGAGAATACTTCGAGTCTGAACCACCAAGAACATCAAATAAAATTAGTGTCAAAATTCAAAGTCGAGGAACCGATTCCGGCGGATCCAAAGTACCTCATAAAAAGGCCTCGGTGGGCATTGCCATCCATGTCGTTAGTACGTTTTTTTTTCAAGCTTGAAAATCATTGAACTCATATAGATAGCTTCTCGAAGCATCCTGACAAATATATCAAGCAAATTGAAAATTTCAGGGCAAAATTAATAGTAAATAATTTTTCAAAAATTCGACATACATTTTACTACCATAGATAGACAGATACATTTATTTGTTCCTTTTTAATAGGTACAGTACTTCACTGGGTGTAGAACATATCAAAACATTAAGCGAAGACAACAGAGAAAAAGAAATGAAAAAGAATATAGTTAATATTAATGTAAAAATAACATATCGTAATAAAATTGAAACGCTAACGACAATAGTATTAAAATCCATTTTAAATTAGATAATATGCCCAGTTTGGATAAAAAAAACGTCTTTGGTTAAAGTATTAAAATGTAAGTAAAATAGTAAAGCTAGAGATAAGATTTGGAAACGGCCTAGTTCGAGAGTATAAAAGTAAGTCTTTTTATTAGTGTATTGAAACATGAAATATTCGTCTATCGTATAATAAGCCTTTTTTATTAGTATCCTTTTGAGTTCCAATTTTAATTTCTTTGTAGTGAGATTCTTTATGTTATCAGGCAATTTGTTAAAAGTGTTAATTATAGAATACTCAACATTTCTTTGTACATATGTGAACCTTTTTTTTTATTTGTTGCTAATTTGTTTTTGTTTCTTGTGTCATAATTATGCTCTAGAGATTTGAACAGTATGTTGCCTTCTTTTACAAACATCTGACCGGGAGTCTGAATCTTCTTGTACATTCGATTGTTACAATACTCTCGCAGCTGTATGAGTTACGATTCCTCGGTACGTAACGTCTTGCCAAGGGTAGTGCCCTCTAACAAGTTGTTTTATATATAACAAGCTCAGACTGGAATATTTCTATTTGTTGAATTTTACAATGAAAATATATTTTGAATTCAACTCTTTATTGATACAGTAGATCTAAGATTGACAACCTGCAAGCGAATCCGTGGCGTCAATCGGATAAGTACTTACCACAGGTCGAGTCAAATCAACATCGTGTCGATTTACCGAAAAAACTAGATTTTTTCAATATTTCGTGAAAAGTATAGGTTTATATATATTCCAAAAATTCCTTTTACATCAGATTTACTTATTTCGAGGTCCTACTATAAATATATGCTGGATAGATATGCTAAATGAATTTTTTATAAAAGTTACTAACGTTTACTTTACCGCTAATTTCACGAATTTTGGAGCATTTCCTTTTTTTGTTTGTAAAATAGAGAGGGTTAATTTAATTTTTAAGGTAAATCTCCTTGAAGTATCTTAAATTACACATTTCAGGCTTTAAAAATCGCCCATACAGAAGTCTAATTACGTGATTTAAACCAGGTGGTTAAGGTTAGTTACACATATCAACTTTGATCACTTTTTCAAAATTTTGAAAGTGTACATCTTCAAAGATACATTTTTTAGATTTTTCTCACTCATCGGATCGTTTTGTTAAGATAAAATTGGTTTAACACATTAGCTGCAGACGGAAAATTTGTTATCGTTTCAATATTGCGGAACATATCCTCCAGGATATGTAAGAAAATTGTATTAAAATGCGGTACAGATCTCCGGGGAAATGTAAATTTTTTTCGAAACGATTGTCCTCTAGAGTAACAGATTGAATTGTAAAAAATTTAAAGTTGAAATCTGCTAAATGATCAATTAGTATGGTACTACAGTCGTACATATCTCCGAGAACTGGAACCGCATATGAATAAGAAAAAATGAATAATGGGAGTTTAGCATTTGTTTATAAGGGAAAACAAATATTTCTAACAAATATGTGTCATTTATTAATTATTATACCTTTATTATTTGTGATATATTACAATACAAGATATATAATTACGCATATTTCAAAAAATATGACCTGTATTGAAACAGTTAAGAAAATATTCAGGTTTCTGTGGACAATCGTCACAATAGCTTATTACACGTCTAACTTTCTTGTCCGCTTCCCGACTTGATAAAGTTTCTCTTTTTTTTCTACCAGCCCCTCTGGTTTGATAAAAGTGTATAGCCTTTTTCTTGGGTTAGGTAGAATATTTTCCATGTTCTCGGAGAGTTCCACCAAGTCATTTGATAATCTTTTTTGAAATTCTGTTCTTCCTAATTTTGTGTCAGATATTATGTTGTACACAATCCATGCATTCACGATCGATAAACTGTACCGTCCTAAAGTTCCAGGACGCTACAGAATATATATAATTTAATTATGGGGTTCTTAAAACCACTATAATAGCAGATACTTTAAATTTATTTACTTTTTGTTCACAGAATCCTAGAGCTGCCGAAGTCCTCATTCCCACTCGAAGATTTATCAACCTGCCCTATCGCTACAGTATAAATATGAACAAAGTTTAAAACATACACCGAGCGCCATCTGTACTTTACAAGCAAACCCAACCGATTCTTAACGAATAGACTTGAATTAACTTTAAAATATACACCGAGCGCCATCTGTTATTCTACCAGCAAACCACCGGCTCTTACTAGTTAGAAATCTAGATAATATTGGTAAAAATTAAAGAATAAGCTTTAATTAATAATTTGAATCAATAGAAATTTAGTAACAAATAAGAATTATTAATGGGAAGTAAAATAGTGCAATAATTAAGTAGATTTGATAATAAAAACAGAATTTTAAGTAAACACTTTTTATCATTTTGCGGTTGGCAACGATTGAAAGCTATTTTAAAGGAGACAATAAATTAGGCATTTCCTATTCTTGAAGCCAAGAACAAGACGTGCTTGTGCTGACTTGCCGCAGATTTAAAGCCTCAAATTCCTGGAGATAGGTAATTAAATAAACCAATATCTAATAAATTATAATCATTGACATTTATTGATTAATGTATATGTATTTAATTTGTAAAATCGCCAGCATTCAATCCGATGTTAAGGGATATTTAATAGGTTAATTTTTGAAGCGCTTGGGTAGCGATGCACGCGTGCCATAAAAAACAGCGTCTGTAGCTAAAATCTATGTTGGATAAGGAATTACACTTAATTCTGTTGCTTATTGTTAAGGGGAATTAATTGTGAATTTAAAGTTTTAAACGCGATTTAAATATAGGTTTGGGCAATAGTAGAACGCGGTTTTTTAAATTTTGTAAGGTTATAAAAATATCTTGGAATTTGGTAGGGGAGATTTGGGCATTTTTAGAAGAAACGTTAAGGTCTTAAAGCATTACGTGGGGTATTAACGCACCCAGAGTGCCTTTTCAAACAGGTAAATGCAAGGTAGAGTAACACGATGGACTCTTTTAGGTGTGAGGTATTAAGTACCAGCCTGATGAGGTATTAAGTGCCAGCTTGAAGAGGTGGTAATGACCAGCCAATAATAAGCCTTGGGTGTCAATTTAAGTGACCAGCTTGATGGTGATGGTCCTGTGAGGATAACCTTGTTTAGCCCAGGAGGGAATTTGTTTGTCCATATCCACACATGTCACTGAATATGGAGCTTGAATAGCGACTATATAGTAATCAGTCTAAGTTTCAACTTTTATCAGTAAACGAAACAAACAGAGGAAGGGGAAGAGGAGATTTGAGTGGGACGAGGCGCTCTGGCAGCTTGTGAACAGGATCTGTGGTGAGAGTATCATTCTCATTTGAACATCAACACGCTCAACTTCTTGTGGAATTTTTATTTAACATATAATTTTTAGCCTTCAGCAAATGTAAATTTTTATCTTTAACTTTTCATCGGCCGTCAGCCTTACAACATTCTTACTCCTACATATAATTTATGTAAGGAAGGTAGCTACCCTCTAAATTCAATTTTTGTTAATCAAATATCTAAATTTATATACAAATATTTACCATTTCAAGTTTTGTCTTTAAATATTAATATACAACTTATTTTTCTTACATTGTGTTTTGATAATAAATTCTCTAAAAACTCATGATACCTATGTAAACAATAAGGCCACTGAATAGCCACAGTTTTACATTTTGAAAACCAGTAAGGCATAGGTATTGAGCAATTGGCTATTGGCGCCTAACAAAATACTAAATTTTTATTAATTTTCGAACCACGACCCAGCCTCCACAAAATAAATGAGAACCGGGTAGTTTCATCTTTCCTAAACCATTCAGGGGCAGGAATTGATGTTACAAAACTCTAACGTGCTCTCACTTATCCCCTTGTTAAAACCTGTACATATCCTCGAGGATATGTACCGCAAGTGAACCATGTTTTTATATTCACATGCGTTACATAGCCCATGTGATATGTATAACTAACTTTTTTTTTTCATATGAATTCAGCAAATTCCAACGGATCTAAAGCTATACTTGACATAGAAAAATTCTAAGTATAAGTGGTTAAAACTGGCTTCGAATGCTGGTAGATCATGCTAGATTTGTGGCTCGCATATCGAAACAATTGCATACACATCGCGAGGGACATGTATCGCAGCTAACGAGTTAAGAGATATTTGACCAAAACTGGCAACTTGCAACTAATTTGTTTAATAACAAATGACGCTCAAGGACCATTGTTGGTACCTTTTGGTATATTGTACCTGACATGTTCAGACATGTATTCTCAAAAGTTACCGCTTCCCGGAATTGCTGCGAAGTGAAAATCTCTATTGATTCCACTAAAGAAATAAACCAGAGTCAGTTATAGGCAATTCCTTGTGCATCTCTTTTTCTTGACCCTAATATTAGGGTTGTCAAAAAAAAAAAACGGAGTTGCTTTTCTGTTCAAATGCTTCATCAGAATATGACAATATAAGTAATAAGAATCATTGTCTTCTTTTTTGTATTTTCTTTAAATCAGTTTTAGGGATTCCCTAGTCATTTTAACACAAAAATGAATTATGCTTGATATTTATTTTTTTTAGTTACTTGTCCAACAAAGTAATTGTTTGACAAGTTATGTACAGGAAATTATTACTAGGATCATAAGGAATATTCATGATTTTTTTTCAGGCTGAAGCGATTAAGCATGTTTTCTAAGCCCATAAAAATCCGATTTTGTAATTATAGCAAATTTAAAGAGCCAGAAAATACCTCTTCTGAGATTGCAATAAATAAACAACGTCCTTTTGTAGCCCAAAATTCATAGCTTGTTTGTATATCTTCAGGGTTTCTCACAATGTGAAAAGGGTGCCGAGATCAAGAATTAATTAAAAAAATTTAATTTTGATTTAAATTTAAAGATTACGCTAATCTGCTAACACACTAAGAACTGCTTACTTTGCACTCTGTCATTCGAATATTTCATATGCTATTCTCGCTTGGGGACATGCTGCAGATTGTCACAGAGTTTTCAATCTGCAAAGAAAAGCAATAAGGATTCTGGATGCTCTCAAGTATAGAGATGACTGCAAGAACTCATTCATAAATCATGAAATTTTAACTTTTCCTTCTATATATATTTTAGAAAACTTATTATACATTAAAAGAAACTCGGTCCTATATGATACATATGATTCTGTGCATAATCATTGCACGAGAAATAAATCTAATCTAATTGTTAAATATTGCCGTTTGAAGAGGTGCCAAAATGGGCCAAACTACTGGGCCATAAAATTTTTTAATAAATTGCCGCAAAAAATTAAAGACTTGCCTTTACAGCATTTTAAGCAGAGGATCAAAAAATTTTTAATCTCCAAAGCCTTTTATAATTTCACTGAATTTCTAGACTGTGATATTTCTGATCTGTCTTAGATTTTAATTACTATTACTTTAAGTTTTTATTTGTAATATTTTAATTTTAATTAATTTGTAAGTTTTTATTTTAAAGTTCTACTTTAATGTTTGTGATATTCATAATATGTATTTTACAATGACGATTTCTCCATGTGACCTGTGTAAGTGCCAAAAGGCATGAAAGCATCAATAAAGTACTTACTTACTTACTTACTCTTCCTATTTCGTAGTTTAAAATCTAACTATTTTGGGAACGACTGGAATTATTGAGTGAAAATTCATACTAATAGTCTTGTTATGGTTCTATTTAGGTAGCCTGATAGTGCTTTTAGATACACATTTTAAGAAAAAAAAGTTATGGCCAAAAATAATAAATATTTCCTTATCGAATGGAAATTTCCAATATAAATCCAATTTTTCTTTTTTTCAACTATCCATTTCTTATCGAAGATACTGAACACCGAAGTAGAAAACTTTGGCATAGCAGGTACACAGAAAAGTATAAAATCATTCATTTACATGGTTATAAATTCTTTAAAACCCATAAACTTTTTACAAAAAACCACACGAATGTTAATGAAGCTACGAGAAATAATAATAACAAATGAAAAGTACCAATTTTCATTTGGTTTCAGAAATATTAGAGTTTACAGCATTCGCTAATACCATTTTCTTACAAAAAAAATTAAAATTGTATTCTGGATTTTTTCCCCTATCTTTATTTTCATTTAGTCGCTACTTTTTACTAATTACATTTTTTTTTTTAATGAAACAACCTCGACTATTTCTAATTATTGACATTTTTATCCTCAAGAAGTAACAATTTATTAAAAATTTAGTTTTATTATTACAAAAATAACAAAATTCAGTAGAGACAATAATGTAAAAATAATGTCATGAAGGAACAGATCTGGCGTTCTTTTTTTTCGTTTTCTATGTAATCAAGAGATGCAGTTTTCATATAACTACATTAAAAACCATAGACAATAATTTATAAATGAATTTTTCTTAATATAGTTCAGCATAGGAAGCCGTGTAAAGTAAAGTAATAAAAAAAAAAATCATTGTCAGCATTTTCGATTTTGTACTATAGCTTGTCCTTGTCTCTGATCGGTACATTTGCAAGTCAAGTTTACGCAGAGGAAATTAGTAAATCAGAACAGATTTCTTACTAGATCTGGGAAATACGTTGTTATTAAAGTAGTAATGAAGCGATATTTTTTTAGAATAATAATAATAATAATAATAAAAGTTATTTATTGATTGCATTAGTATACAATGTAATATAATACAATCAAAAGGCCATCGACCTAAGTCCTTCAGCCAAGGGGATAATAATATTAAATTTAACATTTTGTATAAAAAATATGGTGAGAAACAAAAGGTTGATTACATAGATAAATTGTAAAAAAAAAAAAAAAATACAATGTGAGACGTAGTGCTTCAGTACTCCTGCGACATCAACATCATCTGGTCAAAAATTGGTCTTTCCGGATATGCGAATCTGGGTGTATTGTTGTTTCGAGCGATTATTAGAGGTTGCATTACTTCGATATTGTAGTTTCTCTGTGCAAATTTTTCGTTGAGAAGTTGTATTCTCTCCTCGATAGGCAGTATTTGCACCAATTCATACAAAAGTGCATTAGGAGGGTTGTGTAAAGGATTGTGTGGGTGTCGAATCTTTGTAATTTTCCTTAGTGCAGTCGTTTCAGCTGTCCTTAAATTTTTTTTAGCTGGTTTTTAGAATATTTTTGTATTTATTACATAAAATCAAACCAAGTTTTAATACAAAAATTGGGCAAGATGCAAGAAACAGGTAATAAGGAAGAAGAAAATACGTACAAATTGGATAACATGGTGGAACAGATGGAATTGGAATTTGTAGTAAATACAAGTTCATCTGATGAAGACGCTGAAATTTCTGATTTAGATGAATATTAATTATTATCGAATCATGTTAAATGTGCAAAGTAGATAGTGTATTTTGATTCTTACTGCAATAAAATAAGTACATTTATAAATTCAATGTATTTAATTCCTAATTTGCGTACCAATGGCCTTGGGACGGCCTCGATGGATATTCCACTTACTTGGGAATTTCCATGTGCTTGTGAAAACTGTGCTCCGCTCATAACATAACTGCATTCTAAACCGAGACAGACTATAGTGCAAAACACCTAGCACAATTTTATTAATCAAAGCTTTAATTCAGAACGCTTTCAATTGTTGATAAGTATTATGGAGGACTTACCTGTGGGTATGTTTGGTTAGCACTAGAAGTACTAGCCTCTGAAGTATCTTCTGCAGAAAATGAGTAATTAACTCTTAGATTAAAGCTCGAATTTCCCTTATGTTTATGCTTCTCGCTTTTTTTACTTTTTTCCTTTGCGCTACTATCTAGCTTCTCGTTATATGAACTATGTTTCTCTGATTTGTGAACTTTGTCTTCTTCCGATCTGTCGTCAACTTTTACTCTGGAACTGCTGGGAGAACTAGAGCTCTTTCTGCGTTTCTTTAGTTTGTGTTTTTTGCAGACTTCTGTGGAAATATTACTTAAAGAACTAGAAGGATCAGTGTTATTATTTTTAAAACTAAGGTCTAAGTTATTTTGCTTATGGTTAAGGTCTATATTATGTTTAGAGTTTCTTTTGGTTTTGGGTTCAAGCTCTAAGCCAATTGGTTGCTCTGGGTCAGGTTTTAGGTATCTTATCGACGATCGTCTTGGTTTAAATGTTGGTATTTGGGAGGTTTTCTTTTCCTTATGAGTGGCAGAAGTTGACGGAAGTTCTCCCTGGGACCGTGATTTTAAATTGTTTGCGGGTTCACTTTGTTCGGGTTTCTTACTATGTCCAGATTTTCCACCTTTAACCTAGAATAAATAGAATCTTGTAGACGGATGGTTTTGGCAAGAATAAAGATCAATATAAGATTTAATAATACCCTAGAATGTGATAACTGTAGATAACGTTCGTGCAAATACAGGATGTAGATAAAAAATTTAACTTGTAATGTTTATTTATAGCTGAATACACATCAGCTCTTTATTTTTTAGAGCTAACTCATATATTTGTGAAGTTTAGTTAGGTCAGACCTGTTAAATTGTGATAAGTAGTATTTAGAAACATGTACATTTAAATGCTTTTTATAATAATAAGTCATGGCCCAGACAAAAAAAAAACACTTCATAATTTTAGCCATATGAGCACTTCCTGCCAATTTTTGATAGTGATAGTAGTGGGCTAGATGGTGGTTGAGTGAGGCGACATGGTTAGCGTTTTCGAATATACTGCTGGTTGCAACTGAGAAACATAAGGGGGAAAAATACCTTTCCATATTATAACTAAAATTAGGATCATGACTAACACAGTATGTTAATGAAATATCTACTCCTAAAAGTAAATATGAATTTTCACTTCCCTCGCTTACCAAAGGGATATTGTAAATATTGTAATTATAAAAAATTCACTTCTTTTTCCAAATTTCAATACAGGCGGAGTTTTCTTTCTTAAGTCGTCGTGCTTACAAAGTGATGGACGGGCGGACATTTGGAAAGATGTTTAGAATTCGATAAACAAACCAGTTATATGAAATGTTTTTCTCATGCACGAAATTACCGGTTTTAGAAATGTGCCATCAAATCAGGGTTGGCAGTTTTAAAACAAAATGTTTTAAACAAATGTTTTTTAAGTGTTTAAAACACACTAACCTGTTTTAAACACATTTGTTTTAAACACGTTTAAAACAATTGTTTTAAACATGATTTTTTTCAGTGTGTTTGATGGATAATTTTTGGAATATCGTTGTATTTGATAAGGTAAAAAAAATATAATAAAATAAAAAAATATGAACTTTTATGTAATGCAATAAAACTAGTTATAATAATACAGTAGTATAAGTACAACGAACGAAACATGTTACTGTTATATAGAAGATATACCTGTTATTATTTATTTCCTTAAGTGTTAATTTTAAAGCGATTAATAGCACAGGTACACACAAAAAAAAGTCAAGTACGGGAAGGTAGACCTATGTATTCCCATGCATTTTGACCTGCTGAACACGAATCCGATGTCATCTTTGCCCGATTGGCTCTTGTATTTTTCCTAACCTCAAAAAAAAAACGCCGTAAGAATGTCCGAGAAAATGAAAGTGTAGCTAAAAATCTGAAAAAATTCAGAGGTACGTAGAATGGCGAGAGAAATCGAATGGCGCAAACTAGAATTCTATAGCTGTTTTGGTTTCCGATATAGAGCCTCGAGGAGTGCGAAAAAAACAAATTTTTTCCTTCCGGTGACTTTGAGCTGCTCTATCTCGAAAACGAAGGACCGCAGGGATGTCTGGTTTGCGCCATTCGATTTCTATCGCCATCCTATATACCCCTGAATTTTTTCAGATTTTTAGCTACATTTTCATTTTTTCGGGCATTCTTACGGTGTTTTTTGAAATTAGGAAGAATGCAAGAGCCAATCAGGCAAAACGGACATCGGATTCATGTTCAGCTGGTGAGAATTCATGAGAATACTTAGGTCTGCCTTCTCCCACTCGACTTTTTTTTATGTGCCTGTGTAGTCAATACCCATTCTCCAAACAATTATTACACTGTTGCACAACTTGACGTATTTATTACACCGAATTGGCCGAGCCGTTGTCAAGTATCGTCCTTGTCTTGTTATGATGCAATATGGGCATGGCTTATAGAATAAACAATGTATTGGGTCGACGCGCCCGTATAAATTTAAGTTTAAAAACATGTTTTTTATTGTTTAAAACATGTTTTTTATTGTTTAAAACATGTTTTTTTTCAGCAATTAAAAACCCATGTTTAAAACACGTTGAACTGTTTTAAATTAAAAAAAACGTGTTTTTTGATTAAAATAAAAAAAACACAATTTTTGCCAACCCTGCATCAAATACGATACACTCTTCGTTTTTTTATTTGCAGAAAGTATAATAAACAATCAAATGTGTGTTTATGTAATTTTGGCATAGTCTGTTTAGCTCAAATTAATTGTATTTTTTATATAAAACCAACAGAAAGGTATTTTATTTCGAAGATTATCATCTGATTGCTACATCAAATGCAACAGTTCAATATGATTAAAATTCAAACTAAACGTCTACAGTATTAAATAATAAATTAATAATTATTTCTTGTAACACTTCTCTATTTGATATAAATAATTAATTATTGAAGTATCAAGTATGGTTCAAAGTTAACATTCAATGTTTAAGAAAACTAAGGCTAGCCTTTCCCTCCTCGATACTTGCCTAACTATAGCCCAATCAACTTGTCACGGTTTAATGTTAAATTTACCAAAATTAGTACCCGGAAACAAAAAATATGGTTGTATAGAATAAAAAATTCTAAGGAAGATTTGTGTTTGGATGGACTCGATATGAAATGGCGAACATAACCTAAAAAATTGGAGAAGTTGAAAAAAACAGTTTTTTCGTAAATAACATAAAAACTATGACTCTAATCGAAAAAATAAGAAAGTAGTAGGTGCTAAAAAGATCTTTCGATTGCTGTTTTTGTAAGTATCAAATGCGGTAACATTTTTCGAGATATATCGAAAAAACCGTAAAAAATCGGGTTTTGTTGTTTTCCGTGTATCTTTCTGAAATTTGCGTTTAAATACTTACCGTCAACCTTAAGTATAGTTCACGGTAAGCTAAAAAAGCGAGATATATCGATTTTCCGAAAAAAAAGACGTTCTCGAAAATTGGTTATCCTTGCTCAACGGAAGGTTCTACAGTAACGATCTTGGGCTCATTTTCTTTATAGAGTTGTCCTATCATGCTGTAAAAGAATTGTAACGGTTTTATGAATATTAAAGGTAAATAAATGGCTTTAAAATAATTGCATTTAGGTTGTTTTTTTAAACAAGTTTATAGAAATGACATACGGGAATCGATTAGACAATTTTTAACGAATTTACAAAAAAAAAAAATTGTCCTACGACTTTCTGGAACCCAGAAGAAATTAAAATTGGCAAAAACATAACCTAAAAAAATGCAATTATTTTAAAGTCATTTATTTACCCTTAATATTAATAAAACCGTTACAATTTTACAGCATGATATCTATTATTTACCCTCAAAATTAATAAAACCGTTTTAATTTTTGTTAAGGTATGATAGTACAACTCTATAAAAAAAATGAGCCCAATATCGTTACTGTAGATTGATAGCCCGGGAGGCAACGACACTTTTTATGAAATCATTTCTATAGAGCTAGATTTTTTCCAAAAGAGTTTAGATAGTATCTATAATGAAGTTGCAATTCTATGAAACTCGTAATGGTGCATAAATGAGTAAAAAATTAAACAAAAAAACAGATGGACGAAAATTTCGTTTTTCGATTTGTCACGAATTGTCAAAAATGACGATTCGCCTTCGCTCCTGCTAGCCCCAAATTTCGATTTTCACCTCGCGATTCACGTTGTACGGTCATTGCCGACCTTCTCCTCGCCATCGAGGTATAGAACGGGTCTCCGATCACCGTATTCATTTAGTTCTTATGTTTGAAAAATTGGCTTACGGTCGTGCTAATCGGCGATTATTCTTAAGTGGTTTCCTGAGTTTGAATCCCGCCTGTGGATATTTTTTTTTCGTTTTCAATTTCTTGGCAGATATTTTGGATTTTATAATTGCTGGTCGCTCTGTTCTATTGCATTTCTCGGAGAAGCTTTGCATTTCCCGCCGCGGAATACGTATACCAAGCCAATCATAAGTGAAAAATATATAAAAATAGAAAATTCTAATATCAAAAACTGCTTATATATTACAACTATAAATATTACAAAAACACGTAATGAAGTAAAATTTGGCACTAAATACATCTGAAGCGATAAAATTGCGTTATGTTTTGTGCAAATTTTCGTCCATTTTCGGAGGAAAGTTTTGCTTAACATGTCACACATCTTCTTCGGGTAGAAGATGGAATCTTTTCTAAGTGGTGATCTTCGCGAGCACGTGGGTTATACGTTTCAATATTTTCAAGCTTAGAAAGATCCAGGAAATGGCTGACCAGCTCCCCTTTGAAAGAAGTGATGGAGAGTTTCTGATTGGTGATTTTCTGGTGCATTATGTAGGCGTTGGCAAGTGCTGACCCAAATAGAAGCTCAATTGCTATTTTACCATATCATTTTATCGACTTTCGTAATGCAGTCGAGTAGGATTTTATTTGGTCCGAAATGCCTATGAAACCTTTGCATTTATTGTAGTCAGCAATCACAGATGGCTTTTGTACTACTCCACCTCATTAATGAACGTACACTATTTTTCTCCGAGAAATGCAATAGCAATTATAGAATCAAAAACATCTGCCGAAAAATTGAAAACGAAGAAAAAAAAAAGTATCTCCGGGCAGGATTCGAACTCAGGAAACCATTTAAAAATAATCACCGATTAGCACGACCAGAAGTCAATTTTTCAAACGTAAGAACTAAATAAATACGGCGATCGGAGACCCGTTCTATGTCTCGAAGACGAGGAGAAGGTCGGCAATGACCGTACAACGTGAATCTTGAAGTGAAAATCGAAAATTGGGGCCTGCAGGAGATAAGGCGAATCGTCATTTTTTGACAATTCGTGACAATTCGAAAAACTAAATTTTCGTCCATCAATTTTTTTTTTTAATCATTTATGCACCACTAAGAGTTTGGTAGAATTGCACCTTCACTATAGATACTATCTAAACTCTCTTTGGAAAAAAATCTAGCTTTATAGATATTAATGCGAAAAATCTGTCGCTGCCTCCCGGGCTATGAGCAAGACGATTTTCGAGAACGTCTTTTTTTTTAAAAGATTGATATATCTCGAAAGATAAGAGATATTTTTAAATGTTTCAAAAACTTGCTTTTTTGGCTTGCCATGAGCTATACTCTCGGTTGACAGTAAGTATTTAAATGTAATTTTGAAAAAGATACAAGGAAAAGAAAAACCGATTTTTTATGGGATTTTTTGATATATTTCGAAAAGTGTTATTGCTATTGACACTTTAAAAAATAGCAATTGAAAGGCCTTTTTGGCACCTACAACTTTCTCAATCAACTTTTTTCGATTTGAGTCATAGTTTTTTTTTTTTATTTACGAAACACTGTTTTTTCAACTTCTTCATTTCTTTAGGTTAACTTCGCCACTTCGAGTCCAAGGAAACAAAAATCTTTCTCTTGTATACGACCATATTTTTCGTTTCCGGGTATTAATTTTGGTACACATTTCTACCTATTGATTGGGCTATTAGTCGGAACGCCAGTTTCATGAAAAGAAATAAAAACAAATCTGCTAAGAAATGGCTATTATACAATTACTGATTTTCTGAACACACAAGAAAATCATTAAAGATTGTTTCTATTAACGCGTTGTCTGATTAAAAAAAAAAAACGAGTTCCGATTAGCTAAATTTCAGTCCTTATTGAATTAACAATAAAAAATAAATATTATTGTATACGAAAGTTAAAACTTGTTGAAAAATAAAGAATACACATTAAAAGTTTCTTATAGTATTAATTACTTTACATTTTCGCAATTTGCCAGTTAACGACAATTTAGTACTCTTTGTCTTATAGGCACATGGTTAAAGAGGGAAGCAACAGGATAATATCTGAAATAGTTTTTGAAAATACTTTAGAATTTTTTAACCAATGGCATTTTCAGTTTAGAACACATTTCACAACTAAATTACATATTTACAATACCATTTACTTCCTACAGTATATCAGATTATGCATGTGCTACCTATTGGAAGGTAGGTGTTAAAATAATAAATTCAAATCAATATTAATAATAAACATTATTCAATATAGAGATGTTTGCTGCATATAAATTTTATTTGAACCACAACTGTTAAACAAAAAAGGAATTGTTAAAAATGAAGACACATTTATGCTTCATAGTATTTAGCTTGTACTTTTTTCCCTTTGTTTTAATGTTGTTCAAGGTAGAAACGAATGTAAGTCGTGACACGATGAAAATCACGTCACGTGCCCATCTCTGATTGTCTCCGATACTACATATATATGAAAAATTTCCAAGACAATAGATCAATTGAGAGTGATTCAAAACTGACTTCCTTATCTGGATCCAAAGAATCTTTTGTGAATTACAATTAGTTATTACCCAGGACTAAAAATTTTTTTGAAAGCTTGTTATTTTACTGGGAACTAATTTCCCTATATCATCAGGCAGTAATTCCGCCTTTTCTAAGTACTTCAGATTAATGTGAATCAACATCCTGCATTCACAAAGTATATATTCCATAGTTTCTGCTGCTGTATATCAGTATCTATGATTTTCTGCCTTGTCTAAATGCTGAAGGAGTGACACACGGTTGGTGAGGGGCAAGGGGAGATCTTTTATACACTCCATGCGTTTTCAATTAGTGCACCAACTTATGAAAACTAAAAAATGAGACTATATTTCTAAAGTAATAATATATTTTTCTTGTTTTTATTGAGAGCAACATCGAAGAAAGTGGCAAATATAAAAAAATTGTTATATTTCTAAAATTTGTTTCTGCGTAACAATAGTGACTTGATTTATGCGGGGAAGGCGATCATTCTGACCAGTTGATTTTATTGTGGTTGGCGATTCTCACCTCATGTTTATGTATAATTTGACAAAAAATGGTAGTAGAAAGTGAAGAACCGAGAAATAAGTTGCAATTACGATATAAAGCCCGTTTTATATCAAACAATTACTTGCAGGGAATGGTATATCATTGTCAAAGAAATTTAGTCAAAGAAATGAAGTGAGGACTGTAGATAGTTTGCAACTATGCCCTGCTATGACTACACCAACTTCTTCAATCATTTCAAATTCACCTTCGTTAGGTTCATGTGTGAGTGGGCTCTTGTCAGAGCCACTGCAACCATCAGGTCTATTGTGGCTCACTCCTAGTTGTAGCTCACCCAACATAATAGCCGATAATCTTGTTGGGCGAGAAGCTATCCAAGTCTTGGCCCCAGTCGCTATTTGCCAAACAGTGAAAACCTATGCAGCAGGACACGTACACAAAACATACTCTGCCATTTCATCATCCTCCAGACACAAACGCCATTCAGAATTTTCCAGCAGTCCAAGTCTGTGTAGGTGATTACGCTGCAGTGCCCAGTGTATAGGCCTATTAGAGTTATTAGGTATAGCCTATTTACCTTTATTTTGTTTTTAGTTCTTGACTTCAAGGGGTATGTAATAAACTCCTTTGAATGAACTCCTGGTAGTTTCTGCCAGTGCTGGATTGTTTTCAATTCAGCCCAGGTTAGGATAGCAGCCTTGGCAGAGTTTGCAGATTTGCAAGTGCCGATTCTGGTTCTATAAATTTGGTTGCCGTGACATCTCTGGCCAAAGAATCGGCAACTTTGTTGTCTTCCACGCCAGAGTGGCCAGTTATCCAAATCAGAGTCAGTTTCCTGTTTCTGCTCAATCGGGTACGAGCTTTCTGGCAATTCCAAACCGTTTTAGAGCTACAACGGTAGGATCATCCAAGGTCCTTAAGAGCCACTTGACTGCCTGAAAATATTTTTATTGAGCTGTGTCTAGGCTGCGTCTGTTCTAGCCTCCGTACACATAGCTCAATGGCATGGATTTTTGCCTGAAATATAATCGTATTATCATCCAGGCTCCAAGTTACTCTTACCTTTGGTTTGCGACTATATACACCGGCTCCAGTTCCCTCAGGAGTTTTGGAGCCATATGTGAACCAACAACTGTCTGCCCTTTGTGGGTCGGCTTTGTTCCGATTCCATTTATCTCTTCAGGAAACAGGACTTTAAAGGAAAGTTCATGGTTGATAAAGGTAGACATCAGATCTAAAGGCATTCCCACGATGCTGTGACAATTAAGTCGTCCAAAGGCTTATTGTGCTCCATGATGCTAGCCTGCGGCATATTAGTTACTGCTTGATGGATTCTGTATGTTGCCCACCTGGCCTCCTTCACCAGGTAAATATAGAGAGGAGGCAGTTCCAGGAACACTTGCAGAGCAGCTGATGGTGTAGTGCCACATTCATCTGTGTACCAGATGAGTGACAGTTTCTCCAGTGTCTCGGCCCTGCTCGTCTGACGGTTCTCAATCAGCACATCAAAGGGGCATTGAGTCAGTGGGTTTGGACTTACACTCCAATTGGATTAGGTCCCAAATTCTCAAGTGACCAATAATATTGCCTGGTTTGAATTTAAACATCAAATCATTACCGAAATGCACATCCCCAATTGAGTGGACATTTTCCGCTACCCAGTACTTGTGTTGTTTGTATTGAACACACACATATTGGTAAATCTAGATTGATTAGCAAAAAAGGGTAAAGATTGGTGATTTCAATTACGTCTCCAAAAGCAACTCTTTAGCATCATATGCTCTCGAATCTTCTTTGCCCATATTAACCAAAGAAAGGACAATATAAAATGCTTGATAGCTCAGAGAATGCCAGGTGGCAACATATGAAAACGTTGGGCTAACGTCAGTAAGGAATATATTCTTAGGTCTTATTCTTTCTGTATGTCTTTACAAAATGCCCTGACCCCTGGGCGAGTAGAGAGTGTCCTTGTTTTATCCCAGGGACTATTCGTGATCGTTGGTAGGTATAGGTTAGGTTAGAATTAGGGTAGGGTAGTGAATTAATAAAAGTACATATTAACTTTGTATCTGGCCCCATCGCTGACGGGGAAAAGATTTGGTGGGGTTGCGCGCCTAACCAAGACAAATGGCAAAAATCATTGTTGTGGGGTGCTTAACTGCTTATAGAGTAAGATCCCAGAGCCACCTATGTCATTTTAGCAAAGCTAATATTTTGACAATAAATAGTGTGATATGTAGTTAAGAACGTATGCAAATTTGCTAGCTTGCAAGCGGGGCCCTTTCACAGATAACAGGTACAAAAAAACCTTACTAACCTACTTTAAAGGTCTCCTTTTAACGTTTTTCTTGAATAACTTGAAAGCAACACAATATTAAACAACATGAAATTTTCTACAAATAAGTTCCTATTAATTTTTTTTCTAGGATCAATACTTTTTCCAAAGTTTTTTCCATTATTCTATAGCAGTGGTTAAAAAATTAATAAAAAAATTTTTTTTCATTATCTATTTCCTTTAGACGGTCTACCCTGCATATTTTCCAGTGACATCCTAACCATTTTTTCGGTGGCAGTAGTGTCAGCTATTTACCAAATTTGACTGTTCTCCGTCAAGCAGTTTTTTAGTTAATGCACCGACAGACACACAGACAGACAGACTGACTGACGAAATTGAAAATCCCATATTTTCGTAATCTACATGATCTGAAACATGAAAATTCGAAAAAATCTCGGAGGGTAATTTTCTTCTCGGATAGAATACTTCCCTTCGGTATGCGATTTTTCCACCCTCTGTACCTCACAAAGTATTGATCCTAGAAAAAAATTAATAGGAACTTATTTGTTCGAAATTTCAATTATTTTAATATTGTATATAAATACTTTCTCGCTATAGGGCGTGGTTCTCGAGTTATTAAAGAAAAACGCGAAAAGGGGACTTTTAAACTACCCCCTACCCCCGCCATACCATCCACTGGTCAGGACTTTTAGTATGTTGTTCTGGACACTCCCCCCAACAACTATACACAAATTGGCAACTACAAAAATTATTTCCCCTATTTTTCCTTTGTTGATTGGACTAACTGTTAAAAACCAATATTCATTATTGCCAGACACTTTCCGTGGGCTTTAACATCTGCGAGATGCTTTAAAGTTCGAAAAACACCCAACCTAACTTAACATAATAATTTTTTTGTTTCGTTCTGTTTTAAAATATGTGGAAAGATATCTACTACCAACTATGTAAAAAAACAAAACAAAACAAAAAAATTATTGTTAGGTTAGATTGGGTTTTCTTCCAGTTTTAAAGAGTCTGGCGGAAGTAAGGGCCCATGGAAAGTGTCTGGCAATAATTAATGTTAATTTTTAATAGTATTCTGTCAAACATATATGAAAACCAGCTATCATACTTTAACGTAGGTTAGTAAGGTTTACTTGTACCTTTTGTACCTGTTACCTGTAAAAGGGCCCCGCTTTCAAGCTAGCACATATGCATACGTTCTTAACTACATACTTATTGTCAAAATATTAGCTTTGCTAAAATGACCTAGGTCTGGGCATTTTTTCCCATAAGTACTTGGAACAGCTATCATATAGCTACCACTGCATATTTCTTGAATTTAGCAACCTTAAAAGGTTTACAAACATAATGGCTAAAATAAAATATTTTCTGTGAACTTATCAATTGTGTAAGTTGCCTAATTATTTGCTAATTGGTTAAAAGCAATCTGGATATTAGCCAATGCAAAACTTTAGTGTTTCTCAATGGCTATTTAAACATATTAAAATATATTTGGCACATTTCTAAGTTGTAGACTGTTTAAAAAACTAATAAATTCATTAATTGATGTATATATATTGAGGATGGTAAATTTTAAATCAAGGACAGCTTGAAAGGAGGAATATAAACATAATAAATTTTAGGCAGTCTCAATATCCTTGAATAATAAAGATAAATAATGAATACACATACACGTACATATTAAATGTAATATTTAAGTACTTTGTAGATAATAATAAATATATTAACATTATGATTTTTAAAATGGGATAAACTCCCAACGATACACATTGAAGCAAATGTGTAACTCAGTAATTATATCAATTTTGTAGTTGACACATTAATTTTATCCACTTAAGTTTCATATAGTTGTTGACTTTAGTATATTAAGGAAACAGTTTTTAGAAAAATAACATTACGAACTAGTACTAATATTAAAAAAAATTGTATCCGGATTAATAGAACCAGGAATATTTTTATCTATCCTGATACAGTTTAATGGAAATTCTCGTTATTTGTACCTAAACAACAGAAAACTTTGTAGATCTTCTTGGTGCTAAATCTGAGGAGCTGCCCATCAATATTGGTATACCACAAGGTAGTGCCTTAGGTCCACTGTTTAGTCTTTACACAAAAGATGGAGATAACTATTTATCAACGTGTTATCATGCTTCTGCTGATGATTTTACTATTATTGCAAGTAATAAGCTAATACATTAATTTATTCAGGAATTGAATACATGAACTTATTTTAACAAATAAATAGGAACACAGTAGTATATTTCTATTTATAGAAGAATAATTTAATATTTACAATAGTAATTATTTATGTCTAAAACCTATACAATTTTCTTATTTTCACAAAGACAAACCAGACTGCAACCAACAGCTATTGCCCGTGCAATGTGCCTCTTGCCAAGTCTCGCGCGTTAAGTATAATATTTTATTATGCAAATTATTATTACACATAATAGGGATGTTTTCTATTTTTTAACTGTAATAAAAAATGATAGTTCTAAGGCTACAGAAACACGTAATAATCATTAAAACGTCTAAAAACTTTTTTTCTTGAAAATAAACTAACAATAAAAACTAAGAAATTAACGAGGCTAGTAAACGATCCCTGCAGTGAGAGTAGCGCGCGTGATGTCATAATGCTCATAGCGGAACTCGTATACCAACATTATATGGATTGTTTGTTTCAGTATTGTTTTATCTCGTTTTTGTAATGATGGGAGACTCAAAAAGTGTGAAAGTTAATAAAAACAAGTGTTGTTTTATTCCTGGATGTACAAATACATCAGTAGATAACCCAGAAAAGGTTTTTATGTATGTGCCACAAAATGTAAAAAGAAAGAAGCTTTGGTCCTTTTTTAAACCAATGATATTTTTAAAAAACTTTTGTTACCTTAAACGCATTTATCAAAACCGGTGTCCGATTATACAATGTTTTCACATCCTTGTTTCCAACGTAATATGGAACACACTGTATAATGTACTACTAAAGGTTTGGTACTGTATGGTACTTATTACTTATTTATGTAAAACGGAACCTACTGTTTCGCTTTTACACCACTAGATTGAGGCTGATTGAAGTCTATCACCATGGCCAAAAATTCTGAAACCATGGTAACGTCCACAGTTAGCAGATTATGCGAGTCCGCCTTTTGAAAACCTTCCTCCATTTCAGAAGTATGCCTTAATTAAAATTAAAAGTCGCAAAACGAAGAACTACACGGACACAACAGTTCGCAGAAGTCAGTAAACGCAGATTAATTGTCATTATTTCATATGAAACGTGTATGAAAGCCTAGCCACTATATTCGCGAGCGTTTAACTATGAGCAACATGACGTCACATCAGTCAAGGAGCATTTCGCGCATTCAAATGAATATTCGTATTTCTTTAGGGGTTTTCCCATAGAACGGATTTGTTGATTTTTGTAAAACTTTGTGGATATTATTACTATTTTTAACCATTTTATGATGTTTAAACAGGATTTAATTTGTTTGTGAACATCCCTATTACATAGAACTAGCGTTTTGGTATAACTTTCTAGGACAGTTATACTAAAACGCTAGTTAATTAATTAATTTTGAAATAAAATAATGCAGGGTTCAGACTTTGCGAAGCTGAAAAAATTCCCTGAATTTTCCAGGTTTTCCATAACCAAAAATATTAATATTCATATATTTTTTACTAATGTAATTTTTTATTCGACATAAAATAATTCCTTAAATTGAATTGAATCAGTGAAAATTCTTAAGAACTCTATGGTTTTCCATATCGAGACGCAGAATTCCCTGATTTTTTACACAATTTACTAAATTCCCTGATATTTCCAGGTTTTTTTAAAGATTTTCAAATTCCCTGAATTTTCCAGGTTCTCCAGGTTTTCCATACGAGTCCGAACCCTGTAATGTCTGGATTGAATTGAAAATGCGTTAGTAATGTTGCAATAAGAAACTTAACCTCAAATTATCAGAAATACAAAAACTTTACAAGAGAAATGTAACAGATCTGTTTTAGGGTGGGGACAATCTTCAAACTTCTGCTAATGCACTTACCTCGGTTGTAATGCCACAAAGTGACTGTTTGAAAATATTAGTGTGCTATATTTCAATAAAATCATAGAGAGAGTTTCAAATCTATTTACAGAAAGAATGACATTTTCTCTTAATATTGATTTCTCTAACAATGATATTGAAACACCCTGTATAATTATATGCTTGTGAATTGCCATTGGTCCGTCTTACGACTAACTTAGAACAAAGACAATTTTGACAAATGTTAATGCTACAATATGACTAAGATTAAGTTAGTACTTGGACTTGGAAGGACTTGTTTACAAACTCACTATATCACATGTTAATATTAAGAGCATTATACTCCTAACATCCTGTATACTTAATATATAACATGTATACACATAGGTATATATATTTATTATTAAATAAAAAATTTCAAGAAAAAATATTCAATTAGAAAGCGAAAAACAATCAATGTTTTACTTCTATATTTCTTAAGCAATAATTCCATGGCAAAAATTGAGGTTATGGCAACAATGGTTTAAAAAGTAAAATATTTATTCAAAACTCACAGGCCAGCACATTTCTGGGGACAACCTGAATTTGCTTTAATCAAAATTACTAATTACAACTTACCATCTTTTACAGAAAAAGTCACTAAGTATTACAAAATTAAATTTGATATAGGTTCTAGACTTGGTAGGTATGTCAAGATAACAGAATTTCATCTAAAAACTGAACAATGTATTTAAGGAGGGGAAAATTTGTGATTGATAATGTAGAATGAGAGTTTACAGAGCTTCTAGCCCAACTTAGCTCCCTACCCAACCTTACCAAGGAGGCAGAAAGGATACCTTTAAAACACTTGTAACTCATATGCAATATTATATAATAGCTTCTGTAACTTTTTATTTTATATTGTAATAAAGTATTAATATTCTTTGAAATAAAGGCATATTTTCTTTATTTAGAGGAATATTAATATTGATGAAAACTGATACATATTCGTCAGTGAAACAAGGAGACAACATGCAATTTGATTATATTAACACTGCCATTAGATATGACAATCATTCTCAATCCTCAGAAGACATTCATAGCGTTTTTGTCTAAAAATGAGTATAAGAGCAAACAACAATAATAAAATAAGCACAAAAGTGCCCTTTCAAGTACCCTGTATATCATACAAGATTAC
Source organism: Stenurella melanura (assembly GCA_963583905.1). Taxonomy (NCBI): domain Eukaryota; kingdom Metazoa; phylum Arthropoda; class Insecta; order Coleoptera; family Cerambycidae; genus Stenurella; species Stenurella melanura. The sequence goes on along the minus strand of OY757311.1, from coordinate 165,621,603 downwards.
AAGGAACTTTGTATTAGATAATTAGTGTTATTGTTTTAAAATGTCATTTTTGGTTTAGAAAACACAATTTAATATGTAACCCATCCAAAAAAGGGTGTGGTCAAAACTGGAGGTACTGTCTACCTGATACTTACAAGAACGGAGAGAACTTTTAAAGCCAATCTACAGCTCTTTTACCACTTTCTGTCTGTTAAACACTTACAACTTTTCGCTCACACATACAAAATCATTAGATTCAATGCTAATGGAAATCACACCCACCGTGAGAAGAGCACACCAGGGTCTGCGAGCTATGCCTCGAAACATTTGACCAACATTGCTTCAAGTCTTGCTCAAGCAGTTGCCACGAGGATTACAACTCAAGCACCATCTACTACTGCTTATTTAGTAGTAGACCGCCTAAAAAGCGTATCAGTATTGCCTTCAGTGCGTAAGTAGAAGATTTGTGAAGATTTGGTAATAGCTTTTAATAGTATATACAAATGATGGGAGAGTGTATTTGAATTGTTCATTGATAATAAAACAAAATTGCATAGACTTCCGATAATCCTATGGGATCAATATATAGACAATAACCAAAAGTACTGTAGGAACCTCTTTGCATTTTACAAATTTGACTACCCTAATTACATGCAGATCTGAACAGATAAGATAAGGATGTACGTGGAGAATTGAGGTTTTAATTTTTTTCAAATACTTATACCCATACTAAAATTTTTAACATACTAGGTATATTCATACAAGTATTAATGCCTCTATAAGCTTATTTCTATAATTCGAGTTTTTAAAAAACAATGACATATGTGTTATCTTCTAATTTAAGCTGCAATTACTTTAGTTATTGTATACCTATTTAGTTGCTGAGATTCAAAATATTATAAAGAACTTACTTTGTATGTGCTTCTGGAAACGTTAACTCTTGCTTCGGGGCTATGATCTTCCTGCGAGGAGGTTCGAAGGCGCTTGGCCTCAGAACGTGGCTGCGTTGGCAGCACACGCTTGCGGCGGCTAGTGCTGGCAGCAGCGAGTATGTTAGCTGGATCTGCCATAGACGAAGCGTTCTAAGCTCCTCCACTTACCAGTGACACTCATTCCCTTATAATTCAACTTGCTCTTATGTTTTTATGCTGGGCTGCAAAAGTCATATTTCAGTTTTATTAATCACACTTGACAATTTAAGCATTTGACATTTTTGTAAAAATCAATTGTTTCTAAAAATCATTGATCACTGTTTAATTGTTAGTAGTGAGTCATGAAATAAAATAAACATTTGAATATTTACGTCAAATTAAGTTGATTTTCGATTTTATTTTTGACAAGTTTCTCATAAAAAAAATCGTAGATTCCTTTTGCTTTATTTAATTACACTACCAAAAATAATTGCAGAAAATGAATTACATTAGATTAATTCTACAAGTCACAAGTCTTATTTTATACACAAAGGACGAGTATCCATTTCATGGGCATAAAATACGACATTGGATATCAAAATGAAATAAAACTATCAACGACTCGGGCGACTACAGATGTTAATTTGTCGAAAAACCTTCACACAAAAATTACCGATAAACCTACCGAAATTAAAGTCCATATTTCCTGGTTCCCTTTTTGGACTAATTTTGTTAAATAAAAGATACGCAAAAATCAGAGGATTCTTAAAATATATTAGTTTTTGTCGCACACTACACTGTCAACTTTGCATTGCAACACAGCTCTCTTGTAACCAGCCACCATAGACTAAAAATCCCCGATCACACCAAACAAAAATCCGTAGAACCAGTTTTCAAAAACCAGTTTAACGAACCAAACAATCTTATCACTCAATAAAAAGAAAAACTACTAGCGAAAAACTTACGTTGCAAGTAATTTCATCACAAAATGGTTCACTAAAACATATGATCCATAATGCACCATTATTATCCTGTTTTAGTGTGATAAGTGAGTTTTACAATAATAAAGTAATTTCCTGCCATCTGTCGTCGGCTAGTTAAACTCACGAATATATTTTTAAGCTAGTGTGATCTGTGGATATGGATCAGCCCTTGTAGATTTCTAGACCGTAGTAGTTGGTTTGAATGATTCCGCGCCACATAGATAATGGTGGTAATATAATACTAATTTTAAACAAAATTTTCAAACTGTTTCAAGTTTGTTTCATTATGGAGATTCTCAATAAATTTCCCTCTAAAATTACGTGAATTTCAAATATTATTTTAACGTTTTATAAGAAAAATTTGCATATATATGTGAGAGATGTGCGCTGAAACGAATATTTTTATTTAAATTTATGGAATAGCCTATTCCAGTAAGAGAATGTGCGCGAGGGAGATGGAGAGCGATCGATTTGGCCGGTCCAGGCGTCTCTCGCGGGGCGCCGTCATACTAGTCCCAGGATTCCCGTTTACAGACTCCGGACTCCAGTTAGTTTTCGGGAATCTATCTCGTGAGGTAGACGTCACCGTACACACTGCTTTCCGCAAGGTAAGAAAGTTCGTGTTTTGGTTGAAGTTTTTTTAAAATTTATTTAGCTGATTTGATTTTTTTTAAACCAAATCTAATAAATTGCAAAATAAATACTTAGAAATGGGGTTGTTTAAAGTTGTTTTACAATCTGCAAAGTTTTACAAACATTGATAAAACAATATGAAAAGTAAAATAATTGTACTATAAAGTAGATATTTATTTGGAGCCATATTTATACAAATTAAATATTATTTTGCCGTTTTTATAAATATACTGGATATATTTATTATGTTTAAATGCCATCACCTAGAAATAATAATAATAATAATAATATTAATAATAATATAAAAAATATAAGTTATGTAGCATAATGAAAATCATAGTAGGTACGTATTTAAATAAAAATATGTACTTAATATAACAATAAAAATTAAATATTTATTGGTATAAAAATTGTTGTTTTTTTCAGAATCGTAGTGTCATATATCTACATCTACAACTGAAAATTTCATAAAAAAAAACACCAATGTAACCTCTTTGAAATATGCAAAGCGTTAATTATCCTTTTTCGATCGTTATACTCTATGCAAATACAAAACGAACAGTACCTATATACAGTATGTCCGGTGATGTGGTAGACAAGAGGACAAATGGACCGAAAATTTCATTTTTCGAGGAAAAGTAATTCTTTATGAAAAAAATTGCTCGCTGAAAAAATACGATTGTCGATGAAAAAAAATAAAAATTGTATACAGTGTGTCCAAAATGTTAAAAATTCAAATTTTTTGCAACAGTAAAGTACTCAAATTTTAAAATTTTTAGCTAAATGCTATTTAAGAAAATTGTTTCAAATCATCGCATCTTCTAAGACATAACAGAAATAAATGATTACAGTGTCAATCAAAACGTCATTGTCAGTAACTTTTAAAGATTTTGTTAGTTTACAATGTTAACAACGGACCAAAGAACATTTAATACAATGCTGTGGTGACGGAGAAAACCCCACAATGTCTTTGAGAAACGAGCTACGCAACTACAGCTGGTCCAAAAAATCACTATTCAAGAAATTTTAAAACAAAATAAGATACGTCCCTACAAACCCCATCATAGCCACACATTAGAAGAGGGTGATGATGGCAAAAGGTTGGATTTTTGTTTGTGGGTAGGGAGTAAGATTTTAGGTGGTAATAGGGGATTCCATAAATTTATAATGTTCTCGGATGAGTCCACGTTTTCGACAAATTGAACTGTGGCATCACAACATGTCCGCTGTTGGAGTGATGTCAATCCTATGTTCAGAATCCCAACCCGACGTCAATATTTTAAAAAAGTGAATGTTTGGTGCGCTGTTTCCTATTATGGTATAATAGGACCATACTTCTTTGATAATAATTGTAATAGAAATTCTTATTTAAATATGTTAAATACTTTTTTTTCTGACCATTTGCGATAACTGCCAGCAAATTACAGAGATAACATGTACTTCCAGCAAGATGGATGCCCAGCTCATTATGCTGCAGAAGTAAGGGGGTGGCTTGATTTGGAATTTGGACATGCATCGGGCGAAGTGGTCTAGTTTTATGGCCCCCAAGAAGTCCCGACCTTACGTTGGTAGATATGTTTTTATGGGGACGCTTGAAACAGTTAACTTATGCCAATGCACTGCCAAATAATGTAGACATTTTAAAACAAAGAATTACACAAGCTGTAGAAGCAATATCCCTAGAAGAAGTGCGGATAGTACGGCAGCCCGTTACCAAGATTTTCGCCTGATCCCGCCCGCAATTTTTTTGGTTTTTTCGGTTGATTCATGAAGTTTTGAGAAGAAAAGTTCAGGGGTACTGACTCAGACAAGGTTGCGAAGTGGTTGAAAAACACCTATATATATGTAAAGAGGAAGTGATCAAATTAGTTATCGCGGCCGGTCCGTTTTTGTGTTATTTTTACCAAGAATGATCATTTCAATAGGATAGAAATAGTTACTGACATTTTCCGAGCTGTGAGTGGTTTTGGTTCGTTAAAAATCTAAATTTTGTGACAGTTCGGAATTCAACTTTTCGCGCCCGCTCTGTTTTCCTGATCATAGATAATTTTGAATGTTTTGTTATCAGAAAAAAATAAGAACGGAAGTTTTCATTGTTGCGCAAATGAAGGGTTGAATTTCAGGTGTGTGTTTTTTTTTAAGGCTGATCGAGTTATCCCGCCTGCTCCGTTTCCTGGTACAAATCATTTCTTTTACCTTGAAAAGTGGGGAAAAAATATGAACGGACATTGTTATACGTGCATTGTTGTGTAAAGTCATTTTCAGTGACAGAAAAATTTTTATTTTTGAATTTTTTTATTTTGTTTGCGAAATTTTGTCCCGCTTATTTATTAAACTTCATCAATACAAAATAAAAATATTAATTCAATCGTCGTCTTCTGAACTGCTCTCATAAGTATCATCGCTCTCTGAATCCGTAGACTCCTCGATATCATCGTCATTTTCATCGAATTCTAGAATCAAACAGAAACGAAACCTTTCAGTAAGTCTGAGGCCACCAATTTTTTTAAAGAAGGACATAAAGTACTCTCTTGAAAAAGATCACGTGATCATGTCACATCACAATCACATCGCAGATCACGTGAGAAAATTAATCACATGACAAAAATTTCTGACATGAGAAAATTTGTCACGTGAGAAAATTCATGAAATGAAAAAAATTTCTCACATGAGAAAATTTGTCACGTGAGAATATTTCTCACATGCAGAGGCTGATTTTTATCTTTCGTATCGTATGTTCGTTGAAAAATCCTCATTCTAGCTTCATTAACATCAGCGATGTTTGGTTCACTGTACAGATGGCAAACATACTTTTCAATGACTTGAAAAGCCTCGTCGTTGGAGATAGTCCCAAGTGAAGCAAAAGCCGTTTGGAACTCTAATGATTTTTCAAGAATTTTGAATGGACGAATTTTTCCTTTTCTATAAAATGCTGGATTTTGATCACATCCCCTGGAGCATTGCAGCACGGAAAAGGTCCGTTCGACTCTACTTACCGTTTTTGGATGTCCTATCAATAATTTAAAATAAATTTTGAACCGGGCGCTGTAACTTTGTCAGACCATTTTTCTATACATGTTTTTTTTAAACAATGGAAATATTTCAATATCAAAAACTTCCGTTCTCTATGGATTCATGTTTTTTTGTGCATTTTTAATAAGATTACATGAAGAACGGAGCAGGCGGAGTAACAAAATTACCGTTGACTTTTTTACCTACTGAAATTACTCTGACGGGTTACGGCAACGTTGTACGACTTTTTCGATCAGGAAAAACTTTCTTAGTTTTAAAAAAACTAGCGATTCATAGTTTACTCGATTCGGGCGCTATGACAGAAAAATTTGGTAACGGGCTGCCGTACTAGGAGGAGTTATGACTATCTTAGAGCCTAACTGGAAAAATGCGTCCTTCATGGTGGAGCGGTGTTTGAATAATAACTGTTATGGTCTATTTTTATGAATGATACCTTAAATTATAATCACGTATTGGTTGCTGTTTATGGTATTTTGTTAAATGTTTTATTTAGTAATTTGAAATAAATAATTATGTATTCTTTGTCCCATTTTTAGATTGTAAACTAACAAAACCATTAAAAGTTACAGCAAAAAAATTGTTGGAAAAAATTCTTTTAAAATTATTTAAAAAAATTGTGATATCCAAATTTAATGAAAAACAAGATCTTAGAAGATGCGATGATTTGAAACAATTTTCTTAAATAGCATTTTGCTAAAAACTTTAAAGTTCGGGTACTTTACTGTTGCAAAAAATTTGAATGTTTAACATTTTGGACACACTGTATACAATTTTTATTTTTTTTCATCGACAATCGTATTTTTCAGCAAGCAAATTTTTTCATAAAGAATGACTTTTCCTCGAAAAATTTTCGGTCCCTTTGTCCTCTTGTCTACCACATCACCGGACATACTGTATATTGCATTTGATCGGCACACTTCGTAGAGAAAAAATTTCATATCACTGTGTTGGTGATCGAATTCTGAACAACTTTCAAAATATCTGTCCGCATGTCCGTCACGTTTTTTGTAAGTACGACAACTTAAGAATGAAAAGTCCGACTGTATTGAAAGTTGGACTTACTGTAAATGTATTTTTTGTCAAATCGACACTTGTTCAATACATTTTTTTGCAATTCCATGGCATCCTATTAAATTGAAAACCAAAATTATAACCGTAATTTCATAATGAAATGTGTATTTGGTAACTTTTTCTAATAAGTTTTTTCGATATCTTCAACGCGAAGCAAAATATCGGGAACGGGCCCCATAGGGGGGCTGCCGTTGTATCAGTTTGTTACTTAAATTTATGTTGGTAGTCTCGAAATGAACGTCTTATATAGGACTACAATTGTACCAAAGCTGAAACCTGGATTTCAAAAAATTATGAAAATATCCGGGTGTGTTCATTTCAAATGACACACACTGTATAAAAAGTGCAGTAAATCGGTGAAGAGTATTATAATAGTTAGCTTGCTTTATAATTACCTTTAATAATGTTCATAATGATTTGAATTGAATATAACTGCGTGAGAGAAAAATGTAGCGCACCTACATTTTTCTTGGTTTACAGGTGTGCGGCAAGGTAAACAAGAAATATCCGTGAAAGATTTAAAATAAACTGATAAGTAGAATGAGAATTGCTTTAGAAATGCCAAATGTAAATTCATAAAGCACGCCTGTAAATGTATAGGCAGTGGCGGTTTTACCACTGGGCATACTGGGCGAGTGCCCAGGGCGGCAAAATTTTAAGGGCGGCAGAATTTTTTTCTTTTGAATATTGCTTTAGTCGTTTTTATGATTCCGCTAATGCAACAGCTCCATTGAAGCCAAAACAACGCATCGAGCCATATGGATGGCAGCCAGAAGCGGCTTTCTTTCATATCTAATTTATATTAGAAAATAAATACCCGCTACAAACTGTTCTGGAGAAAGGAGTTTCTCGACCTTGCGACGGGTAAAGAATTACTTACGGTCCACAATGACGTAGGAAAGGCTAAATTCACTAGCAGTATTAAATATTGAAAATGAAATTTTAAAAACGATGAAAACGAGATATAATCAATGATTTTGCTGTAAAAAAAGGAAGAAAAGTTCGTCTTTACCTTGTAAAATTTTTTTTTTTAATTATTTTATTTTTATAATTATTTTATCTCTTCTTTATTTTTAATAAATAGGTGTTATATAGAAAAGTCATTTTATATACCACTCACCTCTAATGTGTAGTGTCCTTTGTTCTTTTAAAATAAAAAAATAATTGTATTATTTTTTTTTGGTAAACAATTTTTGGGTAGCATATATATTATGTTATATTTTTTAAGAGTAGAGGCGGCATCTTAAAATAATGCCGGGGGCCGCAAACATGTTAAAACCGCCCCTGTGTATAGGCAGCATTAATTAAAATACTTGTAAATAACAAGGCACAAGAATGTGTGAATTCACATTAGCTCGACATTGTTTAATGTACTTACTTGATCAAATGCTGAGAATATCAGAGCAACAGCAGCGGTATGATAGTAAATCTTGGTGTATCGGAAAACAAAAAACGCGCGTCCAAAGGAATGGCGTCAAGTAGCTCATGTAAATGAAAATGTAGGACTTGAGAATTGCGATTTTTGTATGGAACTTGTATAAAATTGGTTAGGGGTCTTTCAACAAATGCATTTGTCTCTAAAAGGCAGTATTACACGAAACGATTAATTGGTCAAGAAATCGGCCAATTAATTGGTCAAAAAATCGATCAATTAATTGAAAAAAAGAAACTGTATTACACGCAGCAATATTTATTCGATTTATTGTTGTTAAATCAGGTATGTCAATCCTCCGTTTAGTTACTCCCTGGACGGTTGCCGTTTGGTTGTCGCCCTGATTTCAATGTTTCGACTTTTGATAGTTTTGTTGTTTGACAAATAATAGATAAGGGAGTCCTCATTAGAGTATCCTGCTTTTTTATCATTGGCGATATCAAAGTTAAAAGTTTATCAAAAGCTTCTTTATTCATTCTTAGGAAAGTCTGAAATTGCTCTGGGTCTGTACACATTCGTTATGTACTAAGGTGTAAATTTCCTCTATTTTGATCAATCCATGGTCGCACCCACCATCTGGGAGGTTGGTTTTCTATTTTTTATTTTCAACATGATCATCAGAACATAAACAATGTATTTTAGCTTTCGTATTCTCTTCTGGCGATTTGAAAGACAACGTGAATTACGTAGACGTCCCATTTTTGCAAAAAACAAAGTACAAAGTTTTAACACAGTACATTAATAACAAGGACAGCAGATAAAACTTTTTAAGTGTTTGTCATAAGAGATGGATTTTTGGATTTTTCGGTATATCACAACTTTGTTTATAAGCAAGAATGAGAACTAAAAACAAATCAAACTAACCTTACAATTCTGAATGTTGGTAATGCAGTGAAATAAAAAATGTTACTAGAAAATCGCTATAAAATCGAGGAAAAATAGAACATGTTCTAATTGCTCGATTTATTGACCGATTTTACTTGACCAATAAATCCGCAGATTTTTATGCATTACACACACCAATAAATTGAAGGACAAAAAATCGGTCGATTTATTGGATCGTGTAATACTGCCTTATTATAAGGAGACGGGGCCAGCGAAAATGTGCCAAAATGAACGATGCGAATGTAAAGGTTCACAAACATTGATTTTTCTCATAAAAAATGGTTGGAAAATAGCTATAAATACAACAGTTGAAGCTTATAGGCCACTCATTGGGGATCAAAAGAAGAGCTTACCTGGAAATAACTCGGGAAATTTTGAAATTTACCAGGTTTGTAGGTTTGGGTGTGTAGAACTAAATTCACAAAATGCACAATTCGAGACTTGCCGCCGGCGCCGTCATCTTGCCAAGATTGCCGCCAAAAACGGTTTTTTGCAATTATCTCCAAAACTATGCGTTTTTAGAAAAATATGTAAAAAGCAAAATTAAAGAGGCAGTTTAGGCTCAGGAGCTTCTCCAACTGATTTATGCCCCGAATTCCGTAGACAAGATGATGTCAGGGCACGCCTACGCTCGGCCAGTCAGAGGTCATCTTTTAGTCCACCGAGCTCTGGGACAGATTATTATGCAGACTGTGGAATTTACAGAAGAAGAACGCCTGGCCATGGAAAACATTCTTTCTAATTTGGACAGATCCACGATCTTTGCAACGGATCACCAAGACTTACTTCAAACAATCACTGGAAAATTTGGAGAGGCACTTGCAAAACTAGAAAGTAATGTACCTACTGCGAAACTCTGGGTACAATATTTTAAAATGGTGACTCTAGTGAAACAGTTTATAGAAGCAGAAAGAATAGGTAACTGGCAACTCCACCTAGAAACGGTTCAAAAAATGCTCCCATACTTCCACGCGAGCGGCCACCATAATTATGCGAAATCCTGTCATTTATATTTGCAAGATATGTTATCCCTACAGGACAAAATGCCACCTGATGAATACCAACAATTTAAAAGCGACGGCTTTTTCACAATCAGACGCAGCAACAAATTTTGGTCAGGTATTTGGACAGACATGACTATAGAAAAAATCCTGATGCGGATGATGAAATCTGTTGGTGGTCTCACTCATGGACGAGGGATAACGGATAGCGTTTTAACAAAGTGGACACTGGGAATGGTGTATTTGCACAACATATGTGATGAAATTGAAAAGTTTTGTAGCATGTATTTTGAATATACAGAACAAAACGTGGATATGAGAAATTCGCGCATTATTCGAGACGATAATGATGTGGAAAAGATGTTGTCTTGGCTTACGCAACGCCTGCCTTTCCCAGACGTAGACGAAATAATGTCTATTTCTTTAGGCGCTGTTGGAGATCAAACAATGAATTGTTTTGAGGCGGAGCAAATCGGGAAAGTTTGGAATAAATAATATAATTGGAAAAACTTTGGTGATGTAGCACTGAGACGCAAAGACAAAGTACTGCCCCTGAGAGCAGTGAACTCGAACTTTCGAATTGATGATAAAGTAGTGCCCGTTGACCCACTACTTATTTTTCAGAGACTTTGTGTTGCAAAACAGAGCAACGAAGAACTCGAACGGCGTCTGCAGTATGAATTGGCTCCCTACCCATTGTCCCTATTTTCTGAAGCCGGAATGCGAAAAACTGCGAAGTCCTTACTGTACAAAGCTTTTTTGCCAGTTACAGACATTGACTTTGGAACCAACAAAGTGTACATAATTGAGGGTGGTTACCTGTTGCATCGAGTCGTTTGGAGCCGAAATGCAACATTTGCCTAACTTTTCTGCCTAAACGGTTAACTTTAGCGAAAATATGCTAAGGGCATTTTTTGTATGAAATTTCCGCCTCTTAATTTTGTTTTCTACATATTTTTTCGGAAAACGCATAGTTTTGGAGAGAATTGAGAAAAACCGTTTTTGGCGGCCATCTTGGCTAGATGGCAGCTCCGGCGGTAAGTCTCGAATTGTGCATTTTATCAATTTTAGATATGGACCCCGAAACCTACAAACCTGCAAAGTTTCAAAACTTCCCGAGTTATTTCCAGGCAAAAATCCTCAATGACTGGCCTATTATGTGATTTTTTTTATTCTTAAATTTTGAGAGAAGAGGGGAGTTTGCAAAAGAACGTTCGTGTCACAAATGGTAAAAAATATTATGATGGGAAAGGGGGGTTTAAAAGTAACCCATATTTGCAAACATATTTGCTGAATTTGTTGCAAAAGTTTTATTTTGTTGCAGATGCAATGCAATATTTGTAAAGTAACTAACTGGGTGTTTTAACTAGTAGTTAAATTTGCAAAGTAACTTCTTTCGGAATAAATATTTTAAATTTTGAAACTAAATTTTTCACGACAACTTTGCAATTAGTAATAATAGTGTGAATAAAGCTTTAGATTGATGTGTCATTGTCACCCTTACACTGACAGATAACCTGTTTAGAATTTTACGACCATATTAGTCCTAATCGATGGAAGAAAATTCGATAGATATTTATAGTGTGCCCAATAGGATGGTCCGTAATTGCACGGGGAAATATTTTTTTCAAATTTTCTTTTCATTGCATCCTCTGGATTGGTTTCATTTGACGAAAAAACTGCATATACATAAAGTTTCAGCCCAATCAAATAAAGGGAAAGTATCCCTCCTAGCCCTTAAATATTAAAATAAACATCTATGCAAGTATATAAAAATTGATTTTATTTGATTATCTTTTTTAGAGAAAAACATGTCAGTCAAAAGTTGTACATCTGGTCGGGGACAATATTTTTAATTATAACATTTTTATGTTTAATAATGAGAGACTTCTATTTACAATTCTTGTCGTTGTGATAAAATTTCTTCTTTATAACCAGGAAATTGATGGCGGTAGTCACTGAGAATATTATTACACTCTTCGCAAATACAAAACGAAGAGTATATATATAGCATTCGATCGGCACATTTCTAAAACCGGTAATATTGCTCGTAGAGAAAGAAAATTAGATAGCACTGTGTTAATATCATATGATCGAATTCTGAACAACTTTCAAAATGTCCGTCCGTCTGTCTGCCCGTCACCTTTCTTGTAAACACGGTAACTTAAGGACGAAAAATTCGAATGCATTGAAATTTAGACATTAAGTTAGTGTTAGCTAGAGAAAGAACCCTATTTTGAAAAAAACGATCAATAAATAAAAAAGCTATTAATCTTAAAAAAAATGTTTTGTAACTAAACTAAAAATGTCTAAAAGTAATGTTTTTTACAAAAAAAAGAACTGCGAAGGGTAATCTATAGAATGTATAACAATTATATGTCTAGTTTTTGTTCTTCATTTGACCTCCCATTAATTTAACTGCCCTCTCTACCACATCATTTATAACTAACAATTTAATCACGATTTTCAGCGCAAAAATTGATCATTAAATTCAAACCTTTTGAGAAACTGTTTCGTTTGAGTTGAAACGAATTAGTCCATGAAAAAGTTGCAAAAAAGGGGGTAAACTTGAGAAGTGTTGTGACCAGGATGAGACCTGCGTACCCCCCGTTTTCGAGCGTGCTGAATACGATGGTGATATTTTTAGACCTTCCACCCCGCGGAAACTCCCCTTAAACGCGAAAAACCAACCCCCTTTCATGTTTTCTCCATTCTAGGCATCCGAGAGCTTGTCGGATCGGGTTTTTCAGGTAGGCCGTGTGGACTTTATATAATATTATCAACCCCCGGGATTAAGAACTACCTTGCCTTGTAAAATATAAAAGTTGTGGTTGTCTTTAGACGTTGCGAAAATATTCGTAAAATGTCATCTTCAGGAATTTAACTTGAGCCACCTGTAACTCGGAAACTAAACACTTCCCGATTAGTGTTAATAAGAATTCTCTTTTTATTTTAAAAAGTTCTATGTCTTGGTAGAGTTTGGCCTCTGCAATTCGGAACACTCTGTATAATATTCTGCTACCTGATTGATAGTCAGTCTCGTGTTCACACATTTCTGTGTAACATAATTTAAACAATTCATAGTACATTTATATGGTCGATATGTTCTCAATGTGCATAAACACTGAATAAATTCTAGTTAATTTGGACCATAATAATAAGCACATAAAATCATTTTTTTAACGCCGCTATCTCACTGTTTCGATCAGTTTAATAACCACTTTAAGACTAGATGGCCCGTTATTTGAACTCTCTTGTGCTTTCTGTATCATCCATATCTATTTAAAAAAATGTTCGCTTAATATGAATTTAAGATAAAACACTATAAAGATCATACGACCCCATTTTTATCCGTAAAGGGCCACCGCATGCCTATACATTTACACAACAGACGTATTCTCAACATCCTTGTATATCAGGAATCTCAATTCACTTTGACTGAAACTGGAGCTTTTAACCCCTAGACCAGTGTGATTGTTCCTTGACCGTATGATCAGATGTTATAGGTAAAAGTAACAATAACTGAACTATTGAATAACCAAAGTTACCCAAAGGATCGTCGACCGGAGTCCTTCAACCCACGTTAAAGGTAATTAAATAAATTGTACTTGAAGAGGGTTTGAGCTTTTGTTGCAAACTGAAATAGGTAGTTGCTACAAGCAGCAAAATACTAAATATTATACTCGATGCACGATCCGCTAATCAGAGCTGCCATGTGGTGTGAATTTTTAATAAAAATAATATTTTATTGGCCCTTTAAATAATTTTATAGGCAGCGATGGATTTAAGTTTATGCCCGTGAGACCCGGGCATAGGGCGTCAAAATTTGAGGGCGACAAAAAATTATAATCTATTGGTTTCTCTTTTGACACTCTCCGGTGAGTATATGAACAAAGTAAAGCAAGTAGAAAAAAATCAGTACTTATTCGTATTTACACAGAACTTCTCTTTTTATTTTTACAGAACGGTCACTTTAGATTGTAGTTATCACTGGTTATCACGCAAAGAAGACGATAACTTTTGCTTAAAAAAATATAAAGAGTTGTTATCCAACAGCAAAAAATAAATATTAAATAAAATGTACCGAATATGGAAGGCTTTCGTAAATACCTTTACTTTTGACCATAGTTGAATTACTTCTTAGGATGATTACCCTGATTATTAATACATAACATATAATAGGTGCCTTCCTTGCCATTTATGATAACTATATGTCAAATATTATTGCCGTCTGTCGCATTTAAATTTAGTTTTTCAGTTAATGTGCCAACAGACAGACAGACAGCTTGACGGAATTGAGAAACATTTATTATGATGATTTCTATGACCTGACACGTGGAAATCCGAAGAAATCACGAAAGGTGACTATTTTTCGAATACAATGTTTACCTTCGATATGTGAGGGAAGTAAAAAGTTATGTAATTGATTATACAAATATAACGAATTAAAAAAAAATCCCGCCAATTTTTAAACTCATGAAAGATTGAGTATACTTTGGATTATAACTGGATACTACTGGCATTTATGACCATGGATCGTCAGTGTACACCAAAATGTCTCCCTGTTTTGATTATCTTTTCTATGTAGGGGCACTAAATTTTAAAATGTTGGGAAATTGTCCCAATTCAAAAGACTTTTTAATTAGTCTTGCAATTGCAATCGATAAGGAATATTTACAAAATTTCATGAGATGTATGGATATCTCATCTACACATCTACGCTGCAGATTACAATTATCTGGTCCAAATTTAACAATTCAAAATGGCAGCGTCAAAATGACGGACAAGTTCTGTAATTTATGATCTGTTTTGTATGAAAATCGGTACCTGGGGATTTTCGAAGTCGCAGATTATTGATTGATTGATTGATTGATTTGCCAGCGTAAGGTAGGCATTGCTGCCAATTCCTGACATCCAATCTGGATGCTTTATACCGATTCGGAAAATGCAGTTTAGGGTATAGGAATAACGATGTAATTGACCACGCCCCGCTAGTTCCATAAATCGTGATAGCCGAGGCACACAATGAATTGAATTTAGTACGGCATGAACTAGGGATGGGTCGGACGTAGGTAATAATTTCTAATACGAAACGAGACAATATATCTTCGTCAAAAGCGAAGAAGTTATTTGTCACATTTTTGACAAATAATTTCTTCTATTGAAAGCATTTCTGCAGTTTCTTTTTTAGCCGTAAATGCTATGGGAATAAAATAATCTTATTAAAACCGAAATGAAAATAGAACATTGAAATAAAATTAAATAACTCGGAAACCAAAATCAACTAATAATTATCAAAAAATAAATTATTCTTATTAAATTACAACAACAGAACATTAAAATAAAATTAAATAACCCTCAGAAACTAAAATCAACTAATAATTATCAAACAATAAATTAATGAAGTAAGGATTCAAACAAAACACCTTCTTGTGCCAAACAATAGCCAAACCGATTATACAATGGACCTCTCATATCATTGAGTTGATTTGGAGTAATGTTTGCACAAAGTTGGATAAGTTTTTCCCGTAATTCAACTAAATTATTGGCTCGTTCAAGTGCACGTTTGTACGCGGTTTCCTTTAAGAAGCCCCACAGAAAAAAATCATGGGGTGCTAGATCAGGTGACCTGAGGGGCCATTTTATCATTCCCCTCGTAGCTATTAAATGATTGGGAAATGTTCTTTCCAGAAAATTAATAACAGTTGTGACTTCGGCAGCCGTCTTGTTGAAACCAAATGTCGTCAAAGTTGATAGGAAGATTTTGAACTTCAGGAATTATTTGGTTTTGTGAAAGCTCTAAATAGTTATTGCCATTTAAATTTCCATCTATTAGCAGTGGGCCCATAATATGATTGTCTAAAATTCCCGTCCAAACGTTCAACTTTTGAGGATACTTAGTTCGCACAGCAACACCCAAATGTTTATTTTTCCGAGACCAATATCGTACTACCGATGGATTGTGTTTCCTATGTAATGAAAAGGACGATTCATCTGTAAACAATATATTCTTTAAGAAGTTTCCATTCTCATTCACTTTATTTATCATGATTTCACAAAATTCCATCCGTTTGAAATTGTCCTCGGGAAATATTTCTTGCGTTGTTTGAAGTTTAAAACAACTGTAGCCATTTCTTTTCAAACTATTTCTTACAGTTCTTTCCTTCATGTCAACTTCATCAGCAACTGGCCTGCTAGAACAAGGTTCACTAGTTTCAACAAGTGCACAGACATTAGTTTCGCGATTTTCACGTTCTTCGCTCATTTGTTGATGACGGGGTTCGGGTTGATAGCATTTTTTACAATAATTCACGACACACCCGAAACTCTCAAATTTTTTAATGTATGAAATTATGCTAGCTGAGGGGATTGGTCTGTCTTGATATGCCACAGTAAATAAATTTATTGTGTCTTCAATGGAATGGCCCCCGAAGTACCACTTCACAATTTGCACTTTGTCTGCAGTTGTATAAACACACGGCATTTTAATAACGAAATTGAGATTAATTTATTTTATTCCAACACGTCCAAACAGCTACTCTATTAAAAGTAGAATGGGTGCGCTGTTCTCAATTCGATGCGGTCAAGCAATGACGTTATTGTTTAATACCAACGCCCTGCATTGTTCTACGACAAGGCGTGGTTTATTTGCGCAGAAACAAGTTTACGTACCTTAAACTAAACTTGCTGAATCCGTATATCGCTGGACTGACTGCATACGTTGAACTGGATATGGGATATGCTTGTTGTTAGCAGCGAGAGCCACATGTTGCATGGGGAGGAATGTAGGATGGGAAGTATAGGTGTTTGTGAGATGCTTTATTAAGTTTCCATGCTTCTATTAATTGTCAATCTATCATCATCTCCTTGTTTATTCTTCCTCTGAGTCTTCTGTTTCTTCTGCTTCCGAGTATAGCCGTGTGCATCCCCTCCTGTCTGCTTGCGTCCACATATGGTTTCATGTTTCACCAGAAATCCGTGTATTCGTATCAACATGATGCATCAGTGCGCCCACCTCGTTTCTTTGCCAAGACACACATTAGCTCGCCGCAAGAAACTTTTATTTATTGGCCGTTTCACAGGTAGACAGCCATCTACACTGGAAGTGCAAGGAGGAGCCCCGAGAAAATGTTTGAAGACACCGTTCTGCAAAAGTAATGCAAAATAGAAAAATAAAATCTGTAAAAGTAAATAAAGAGATCTAGGACAATATTTGGGACGCTCTGTATATCCTACTTTGATTTGAGAAATATTTTTATATTTAAAATATTAAGTGTAGAATTAATAAATGAATTTAATAGAGATTAAGTTGTTAAGGTAATTAAAGCAATCAAATAAAATAAAACAAAACAAAATAAAATAAAATAAATTAGTTTATAGCTTAGCTTTCTGCAGCGCCTGGTCTTTTGACTGCTGCTTTTATTTTCTCTTCTTTCTTGGGCTGATAGTCGAAATTCAAGAATGGACTCAATTAGTGTGACGTCACATGATTATGCAACCCCTATATACTAGTGTCATGACACACGGGTTGCCTGCCAAGCATACTGAAATTTGACCCTTAATGCATATGTTTATAAGGCGACATTTTCGGGGATAGAAACATAGCATACAATTTTATTTTATTTCTCCCGTGTAAGAAATATTTAAGAGATTTCAGTTATCATATTACATGGACAAGGTATCGGTAAACATACACAAGTATAAAGTATTACAAAAACTGTAAACAAAAATTAAAATAAAGTTTTTATAACTCATACATAGATATATACATTTTAACATATTTTTTGAATGTGAAATAGGTATTCGAAGTCCTTAAATATTTCTTCCAGAGGAGAAATAAAATAAAGTTCTATGCCATGTTTCTATTCTCGAAAATGTCGCCTTATAAACATATGCATTAAGGCTCAAGTTCCAGTGTGCTTGGCAGGCAACCCGTGTGTCATGACACTAGTATATAGAGGTTGCCTAACTTGTGACGTCACAACTAATTGAGTCCAGCTAATCATTGTTTTTTATTTATTAATAATTTCTATGGCCTCTATTTCAGTAATCGGTACTATAAAATTTGAATTAGAGCTAATCTGTTGTGGAAGTGTACACTCAGTTGACCAATTGTCATTGAAGGATTTTTGTAATTTACTTTCTACACGAGTAGAGAAATAATTACTGAAAATTTAGCTACATCTTGCTTGTTGCATATTAATTGCCATTTTACTTTACGATTTAATATTTATATTATTGATTTTATTTCAGTTCTTACCTTCTTTTGTTATTTACAGTTTTCCATACGGTTTCATTTTTATTTATCATCAAGGGCAAATCTTGATCAGCGGTTCTGCAAAAGTCTGTCTAACTAACAAATCCCAGAAATTTTTTCGCGCCTCCAATAACAGAGATATCTGACTTAAAAAGATTACCTCGAAACTTTCACTCATAAATCTTCAAATTTCAAACAGCTTTGAGTCATTTTGTGGCATATAAAAATTAGGGCAAATTTTAAAAAACACTTTATTCTCTCGATTAATATGAAGTAAATATCCGCGAGAACCCTGATAAAATAAACAGTCTGTATAATAAAGTAGTGAGTCTGATTTCTGTAGGCTATAAGCATTTAATTGACATTCTGAACACCTATGAATACATTTTTATTCTGACTATTTTGTGTGTATGTAATATGTAATATCTGTTTCTTTATTTCCCGTTGTGGTATCAAAAGTACTTCTTGGCGAATACCGCACTTAATATACACAAATAATTTTCGGCGAGTCATATTCAACTCAATATCTGCCAAGAAATATTCACGTGCCTGGGTAATTTCTTCTCAGAGCTATCTCATAGATGATTCCCAGAAGTTCGCCGGTGGCTTGTATTAATTCCCTCTTGTACGAGGACATATTGTTCCCGATCAAATTTAAGATGCAATTATAAGACCATGCAAACATCGACGAGAGTCCCCTGGACATATTAGTAACACGGAAACAAGACGGTACATTGAGTGTAGAGCAAATAAAGTCACGAGATCTCTGAATGCCCGGAGGAATTGATCGGATACTCCCGTGTGAAGCAGCTGTAGGGCCATCGAAGCGCCCACCTACACAGGAATTGAATCTCGAGAGGACATCACGGCTCGCAGTTCATACGTTCAGTTCTACATGGACTTAACAGCGCGAATGCTCAATAAAGAATTAATTATTCCAGCATTTATTGTTTTATAAGAAGTATGAAACATTTTTTACTGGTAGAAATTCAAACAATGCATCTCTTTATAAACATAATCGTAACGAGAGGTTTTTTATCAACTTGAACATATAGACTAGGCTTATTTTCAGAAAAGTACGATGCACGGAGCATTTTATGTAACAATTGAGTAACCATGCTTACCCTCCTATTTCGGCCCCGCTGAAACCGAAAATCAGGGTTGCCTAGCTGAAAACTTGACCGGATGTGAGATATTTAAGATGGCGTCCAATATGGCGCCAACAACAATAAAACATTGTATCTCCCGTCGTCTGTGACCTAGAAACGCGGTTTAAATATCTAATTACATACATTTGAGGTTGAGGAACACGTTTAAATACATTCCAATTTGATTGGAAGTAAAATATTCAAGATGGCAGCCAATACGGCATCAAAAACCATAAAACAGCATGTCTCCTGTGTCCTGTGACCTAAATCATGGTTTATATATCGAACGGTATGTTTCTGAGGAAGAGGAATATACTTAAACACACTTAGACCCGACCGGAAGTAAGCTATTCAAGATAGCAGCCAATATGGAGTCAAAAACTATACAACCGCGTATCTTATTCCATATTATGTGACCTAGATACAAGGTATAAAAGTCTAATCTTATATTTTTTTGAGGGCAAGGAACACATCCAAACACACAATAATAACATTTATTGTTTCAATCTATAAATAAGAACGTTTAGAAACTATATCTATTAACATAAAATGTCATTCGAATTAACATTTAGGTATTCGCCTTTGCAACTGCATAATTTCATGTAAGGGACAGATGACTTCCTACAACGACATAGCCTAGTGTTGCATTGCCCCTTGCATCCGCAAATACCCATTTCCGTGCAGGCTTTTGGAACACCTAGAACTGTCATCAATACTGGAACCAGACGATCTCTGTCAATTTTCCATCCACAATCCTCGGTAGCCGGAAGCTACGGCCATGCCGTAGGGGACTGTGTGGATGCTAGTGTTAGAATGAGAATTGTCAAATAAGAAATTAGACAAATTCATTTTAGGATTTTAATTTGCTAGCATAACCAGAATTCAGGTTATCGAAAGAATGCAAAGATTTCATTAATATTTCTACACAAAGTTCTTCTTTTATAGATAGTTATCTTTTCTGCTGTTTGCAAAATCCTATAAAGAATGTTTCAATACAATTATAAGCAAACAAATAATAATTCATTTTTAGATATTAAAAGTGGTTTTAATTTTTGTAAAGGCGTTTTGGAAAGGGTACCTTATACAATTTTAAGATGAATTTTTTTACGTTGTCCACAAGGTCACTGAGTGGGTCGACTCCAAGTCCGTGCAAAAGACTACATGTTTACCCAACAAATATTTTCCATGCCCGTTGTTTGGTAATGGAACCAAGTTTTGAGGCGCAGGTGCGTGGAGAGCCGTCAGGTTTGTCTGTTGCTCACGCGTGAGTTTCTTGCAAACGTCATGAATTGGGATGAATTTTCGATTTCTAGCAGTGCCGCCCATAATCCAAACTCTAGAGTCATCCATCTTACTGAAGTGATGAATAAGAAGAAGGATAATATCAGTATCTTGGACAGAAAGTACGATGTCATCAGCATGGAGTATCATCCGTGTATTCGCTTCTTCGTGTGTTGCTTCAAGGTGGCTAAAATCCCGAGTACTGTTGGTGGACCGCACAGCACATTCATCCTCAAAGCCGCCCGAGAAAATTACCTCCAAAGATCCGAAATCGCCATTTCAGACAAAAATCTTACAAGATCTGTCTTGTTATCTGGCAAAGCCAAGAAGCTCGACCAGTCTTTCGGTAAGGGCACATTAGAGTTGGTAATGACTTACGGACTGGAGCTCCCTTTATTTGGTGCCTGAATTTGGAGAGTGTGGAAGATAACTGCCAAATACAATGTGAACCTCGCGATAGTGGGAGACAAGGTGTTTAATCCTCTTATTAAAAGCATTGGCGAAATCGCCAAACGTATTAGCATCGATAGGCCTTCCGGGCGTTATAACAAATGCCGTTGCATCTATGATTAATGAGGATTTAGACTTGTCAATAGAAAGTGTGTCAGGACAAATAATATCTTTGATGATTTCCCTTACTAACGATGCCTTTTCACCCAATTTGAAGTCACCACTCATGACGGTTAAAGATGCGGGAACCAGGCACAGCTTATGCTTGAAAATAGTTTGCAGATGTAAAACTCGCATAACAGGGTTCGTGATACAAATAAACATTTTCATCATTCTTGCTATTGTTAGTCTCAGCATCATCATTGCTAAATAAATTCAAAATCCGTAAAATTGCATTTTAGTACGGGGAATCGTGTGCACTTTGCTTTTCTTTAGCACTGATGAGGAGTTTTTCTCTGCCAGCATCCTTGACGTGTAATAGTTTTTCCCTTTGGGATTTTCGTATTTCGCAGATAAGACATAGATTTTGATTCGCATCGGTTGGGGAGGAGCAGGGAAAACTGTTGTCGGCCATTACGGGAACTATCTGTTGACCGAAAAAACTAGAAGGTTTAAAAAACTACAACAAACGAATTAATTTAAAATATCTCATGTATATACACATTGGTAAACAATTTAATTTATCGATCCGGGGATATACCACGGGTATCCCCGGATCTATCAACCATTATTCAAGAAGGTGATGTTTGAGCCCACGAATAGGCGAGTGGCTCAAATCGTCTGAGTGAATAATGGTTATAATCGTGTAATACTATGCTTTTCTACACCTGTTAAAGAAATAAATTAGACTGAAATTTGATAACATTAACCGGTACCTACTTCGATTAATGTTATCAAATTTCAGTTTAATTTAATTATTGGGCGTAGAAAAGGCATAGTATTACTTTCGCCATTATGAGCATTATTCACTCAGACAATTTGCGCCACTCGCCTACGGCTCGTGGGCTCAATCATCATCTTCGTAAATAATGGCTATCGTAATCGCTCATATAATAATATACTATTATTAGCTAATTTCCATCATTAAGAAAATTGTTTTTCACTGTCCTGCTCTCGGAAAAGCATTAATCATGTCTAGCCGATACAAATGTGTCAGGTATTCGCACGCTGGCTCCTCTGCTATATGGAAAAGCTGGCACTTATGTTTACCTAGAACAAGTGCAAAATATTGACTTATTCGGCAGGGAATCACCTCTAGAACATTCCTACATCCGTTTGAGCACCAGAGGCGCCTTTAGGCCTAGGCGCACTAGGCGCGCGCTTAGGGCCCCACTTTTCCAGGGGCCCCCATTTCCCAATTTATTGAGGTAAAAAAGCGATGTAAAAATTTTATTTCTTTGTTATGTCGTTATTTATTTTCGCTTTACTGATAGCAATAATGATATTTACAACTATCATGAAATACATTTCTTCCCTTTTCCATATCATCCTCATCAGATCTCAATTGCAACAAAAATGACAAAATAAGAATGGTTCATGCGAGAATGTGTTCACGAACATTTGTCGTTTATTTACATTTTATATCATTTGAACTTGAAATCATTTTATAGTTCTTCCTTTGCATTTCAATTTTTTTCATATTTCAATGTAGAAATCTATAGGAATTTATAGTTTGTGTTTATCGTGTTTGAATATTCTTGAATATTCATTTTTTTAATCTTTATTCACTGTATCACACTGAAAAAAATATGTTCGTAATATTAATGAATCGGTTCATCGACTGAAAAGTGATGAATCCGTTTATTATAATAATGTACGTTTACTTAGTAACAATAAATGTGTACATTGTATTAATGAACATATACATTATGTCAATAAACAGATTCATAAATTCTCAATGAACTTTCATTCACTGAACATATTTTTTCAGTGTATTAAAAGAAGATGCAATCAATTAACAGACCAATTTGGCAATTCCTCAGACGTTACTATTTAAGTTTCGGCAGTCAGCACGTGCCAGATGACGAAGCAGCTTTTCGGTATATTTCACATTAATGAAAATAAATCTACTAATAATGATGATGCGAAAATTTAAGAACCTGAGACAAACAATCTAGAAAACCCGAGAAAATAACTGAGAAAATTTTGATTTTGAAACCAGTGATGAGGACTGCGAACAGGAAGAACCATTAGGAAACGATTCTAGTGAATCTGGCGATGATGAACAAATAGAAAAAGAATCTGAAAATAAAGAAAATTTGGAAAAAGAGTATGAGGATGCAAAACAAGCTAATAATCAGTGCACTGCAATGATCAATGCATTAGTATCAATCTATAGAGGCGACATAGATTCCGAGCTATCTCCAGATAAATTGCATCAATTTTTGATATATGTCGGCTTAAGTCACCTGCTAAACTATATAAAGGATCAGTCGATAGTTATGAAACTTGGGGAAAATGTTGTCCTGGGCCCCCTGATTAAAATTCCCTCTGGCCGAATTCGATTTTTGACCTAGAGACGATTGAAACTGTGAACATCTGCGAAGGTCTGCTTAAATGTTCCATAAAAATTCTGAAAATATTCAGACTCATTTTTTAGAGAAAATAAACATCTTTTGTTGCTTGGTGTTTTTTTTTTCAAAGTCCTTCATTCTCCAGGAAAAAAATAAAACAAAAAAAAATAATTTTTTTACGGGACAAGGAAGCACTTTGAAGAAAAAGTTGAAGGGGCATAAGCTGATTATTTTTACCTAAAGAAGTTGCCTGAATATTTTGGGATTTTTCTGAAGTAGAAAAAAATAAAATTTTAGGGAAATTCTTGGTCGAAATTATTTTTGTCTGAAAACCGGTAGACGTGTTCTTTGAACAAAATAAGCATCTTTTGTCTCTTGGTGTTTATCTTCAAAGTGCTTCCTTTTCCCGTAAAAAAATACAAAAAATATTTTTGTTTGTTTGTTATTTTTTTCCGGGAGAAGGAAGCACTTTGAAAAAAATGCCAAGAGACAAAAGATGCTTATTTTTATTCAAGAAATGAGCATGAATATTATTTTCAGAATTTTTATGGAACATTTACGCAGACCTTCGAAGATGTTCACAGTTTCAGTCGCCTCTAGATAAAAAAATCGAATTCGGTCGGACTGGTGGTCAGAGAGAATTTTAATCAAGGGATCCAGGAGAATATTTTCCCCAAGTTTCAGAACAATCGACTGAAACCTATTCTTACTATAAAAAACTGCTCAATGTGTTGCAGGCGACATTTTTTAATGTTGAAACCCTTTTGTGTATTTACTTGACCATTCCTGTCAGTAATCCCTCAGTAAACGCACTTTTTCGACGCTCAACGAAGTACTTCGATCGGGGCAACAGCGGCTTCAAAATTTGTCTCTTCTGGATACTGTATCAGAGGAAACACAAAACTGTGATATCAAACGTTCAAATTGACAAGTTTGCTAACATATAAAGCCGGAAAAAAATAATATGATAATATGTATTTGTAAAAATATACTTGCCTTCAAATCTTGCATAATATTTTTTTAATCGAGGGGCCCTCAAATCTCACAGCGCCTAGGGCCCCAATTTACCTAAACGCGCCCCTGTTGAGCACCTTCCAGTACTCTGGCAGCGATTCGGCACTGCGTTTGCTATTAGTCAACTGCCTTGAGATTGACTAGAACTGATACAACCACAGTACTGTATATCAATATTAAATTGCTTCTGGAATGCAATGAAGCCGTTATATCTGAAATTCATTAATTCCGAAGGCACTCGGCCGCAATTGTTTAAAATCTATCCGAATATTTAAATGAAAATTATTCAGAATTTTCACGGTGCAAATATAATTTTTGTTGATTTTTCTTTTTAACATAAATTCTCGGATTGCTTCCCCAACAGCTGAATTTATTTTACATCTAATTTCCATTTTTAGTAAAATGAAAATGTACTGATTAAACGCAGTTTGAACGAATTTGCATATGTGCAGCCAGTATATGTTGACTTTATTTAATTTACAAATTCACAACAAGCATATAATAAATAAAACACACAACTATGTTTCCAAGCACTATGTGTTCACAAAAATCTACTACAACAGTTTCAATTTACAAAGTCATTGTCAACCAGTGAATGAAAAAAGACCTCACTGGTTTTTTTGTAAGTTGAAACTACAGTGTAGATTTTTGTAAACACATAGTGGTAGAAAACACAGTCCATTGATATATTACATTTACCATGCGTTTTGGGCAGGACAATTTTTTTGTGTACGGAGGTCAGTGTGAGCATTGAACTCGGTTTTCGGGGTTGAACCCCCCCTCCCCCTCCATTTGGCCGCCGTCTTGAAAAATGGGGTGTAAACAGTTTTTCCACGATATCCTGAGAACCGTAAGTCTCACAAAAAATTATCTATGACATTTTTTGTAGAGAATTGAATTCTACAATCTTGGTCTAGATACCTCTTACTGTAAACTTGAAAATGAAAAGGTTATATTTTATACCAAACTTTTCAAGAGAAATTTAAGGATTATATCTTGTTCCTAATGATTTTATTGAAAAACTGCATCAGATGTTTTTTGAAGATGATTTTTTTGCGAACAATTATCACTACCCATTTTTTAAATTTCATTTCTTTAGAGAGGTGTTACGGCACAGCAAAGGAATCTAATCAAGTACTTCACTCAAAACGCGCGAAAGGGTGCATGGAAGAACACAGGTCTGAAACTACTTTGACTATACGTTTTTAGAGGGTTTTTCGTGATAACTTCAATAAAAACCGCTGCCCAAGGAATCACTACTTCCACATCCAGATTATTCGTCCAAGTCATTTTAAAGGAAACATCTTGACTATATTTGCACTCTAGTATGTGGAAATTATTGGTCATAGAATTTTAATAATATTTGGGGTAGATGTCATAGAAAAGTTTGAGGAGTTGGTTTCTACCATATACGTTAAAAATAAAGTTTCTAATTTACCGTACTTATTTTCCACTATTTACAACCTACCACCTCAATGGAGTCATCTCAATCAGATGTCACTACAATACATACGTGTACTAACTTTCAAGTGAATATCTCAATTTGATGTTATCAATCCCATTAATAATGAAGCGGAGATGGTAGAGTTTGAAAAATATTAGAAAGAAATCTGAGGCCTTGGTTTCTAGTATATACACCGAATCCCAAATTTCTGTAGTCTTACCAGCTTGCTTTACTTATTTTCCCCTATTTGCCCCTATTTAACCCCCAACCCTTCAACGGCATCATCTCAAATTATGATCTAGTTTCAGACGTCGTTATAATGCATACGTGTACCAAATTTCAAATGAATATCTCGATTTTATTTTATCAACCCTTTTAATAATGAAATAGGGGTGGTGGGGGTTGAAAAATATTATAAATAATCTGAGACCTTGGCTTCTAGTACATACACCGAATTTCAAGTTTCTGTAGTCTTACCAGCTTGCTTTACTTATTTTCCCCTATTTACCCCTATTTAACCCCCAACCCTTCAACGGAATTATCTCAAAATATAATCTAGTTCCAGATATCGTTATAATACATACGTGTAGAAAATTTCAAATGAATATCTCAATTTTATTTTACCAACCCTTTTCAAATTGGAGTAGGGGTGGTGGGGGTTGAAAAATATTATTAAAAAATCTGATGCTTTGGCTTCTAGTACATACACCGAATTTCAAGTTTCTGTACTCTTACCAACTTGTTTTACTGATATTCCTCTATTTACCCCAAATTAACCCCCAACCCTTCAACGGAATCATCCCAAAATATAATCTAATTCTAGACATCGTTATAATACATACGTGTACGAAATTTCAAATGAATATCTCAACTTTATTTTATCAACCCCATTAATGGGGTAGGGGTGGTGGGGGGTTGAAAAATATTATAAAAAAATCCGAGGCCTTAACTTCTAGTACATACACCGAATTTCAAGTTTCTGTACTCTTACAAGCTTGCTTTACTTATTTCCCCCTATTTACCCCTATTTAACCCCCAACCCTTCACCGGATTTCCTCAAAAAACAATCCAGTTCCAGATCTTGTTATAATATATACGTGTACAAAATTTCAGGTCAATATCTTAAACCGTTCCGGAGAAAGCGTGCGGACAAAAAAAAGTTACAGACAGACCGACAGACAGACAGACAGAAAATTTTTTTTTGCTCAAATTTAAAATCTCGACGTTTCACGACATTCTAAACCTATTTCACGAATAAAAATTTTTGAAAATTTTGTTGCGATTACTAGGTATACTTTCAATCCACTACGTGGATGTGGAAGTAAAATCAAAAAGGATCCTATGAAACCCCCTTTTTTAATGTTAATTTACAAATGTGGTTGACTCATACCAAATATAGTAAAATTATATATTTAGGGATAATCAGAGATAGTTAAAACCACCCCTATTTGGTAAATTGGTAAAAAAAAATTTGTTCTACTTCTTGTTTCAAATTTGGTTGAATGGGCATTGCCGGACCAAAGTAAATTATTCTCAACCCGTAAGGGGGAAAGCTACCCCCTCCTACACCTCCATTTAAGGGGTGACAATATTTTGCCTAAGAGAGCCTATCTATCCAAATTTGAAGCTTAAAGTAAATAAACACTTTTTACCAATTTACCAACCATTTACCCCCTTAAGGGTCTCGGCAGAAGTCTCGGGCTAATCCGCACTGACCCACCTTGCACTGATGAGCGCCAGTAGCGCGAAACTGCAGTCTGCAAGTGGCCTGGGATGGCTGGCACGAGAGTTTCTTTAATTAGAAATAACAGTTTCGGCTGGTGTTTTTAGCAATCAAAACCAAGCGTTTTGTTGTAAAATGTGATTTTTACACTTAACGCGGCCAGGCTAGCAATTCGTTGCAGTTTGATTATTATCCTTATGAAAATAAGGATTCATAGAGGTGATAGACAGAAATCGTTTTGTTTTAATATATTCTGCCCTCTAGAAGCCCGCTGTAATAACTTTTTTGTCTATTGATCAATTTTGTTAAAATGCAATGAGGCTTTTCCTCTAGCTTACGCTAACTTACTGTCCAAATGTTAATACTGTTACGGATTTCCACCTTTTTGGGAACACCCTGTATGAATCCGTGGGTTCTAAATAATTTTAACAAGAGATTAAACACTACTAACACTTTATTTAACAATTTACTGACTGTACAATACTTGTTTACTTAATAGTTAACCTCACTTTTCACTTTGTTCACTTTTATAAACTGCCTTCTTAATAAACTTTCCTCCCGCGCTTGTAATCGCGCCTTATATACTCCGAAATTAGCTCCAGATCAATCCAGAATCTTCTTCAACCATAATCTAGAAAAGTCCTTGGCTCTTTCTAGAGCCTTTCCAGTCACCATCAGAGGCATAGGCGTGCCATCTCCTTTTCCAAGGGGGTGTAATTCATAACACTGCCCCCTCCTTAAGCCTGATCGTCCCGATCAGGCAACTCAGAATCATCGATGTATTTCGCCAGTCTGTCCAAATGCACGATCTTCATCTTGGACTTTTTGCTTCGTTGAATCCGATAGACGACGTCATTAATTCGGGTAATAACAGTGTACGGTCCGTCCCAAGGCGGTTGAAGTTTCGGTGACCTGCCTTTCTTCCGCTGTGGGTTGTACAGCCAAACCAGGTCTCCTGCCTTGAACCCTTCTGAACTACCCTTACGGTCATATCGAGCCTTCATTCTGTCACTGGCTATGGTGATTTGGTCTCTAACTAACTCATGGACATTCCTTAGCCGTTCACTCACTTCATCTACATAGCTGTTCACAGGAAGCCGTTCTCCACCTGGTGTTCCAAACATCAAATCACACGGCAGTCTGATCTCATGTCCAAATACTACACGAGCCGGAGTTTGTTTTGTAGTCTCGTGGATAGCAGCTCTATATGCCATGAGGAAAAACGGTATGTGGAGATCCCAGTCACGTTGATTTTTATGAACGACTTTAGAGAGATGTTCTTTCATAGTCTTATTATGTCGCTCCACCATTCCATCTGATTGCGGGTGAAGGGCTGTCGTCCGTGTTTTGTGTATTCCTAATAACTTGCAGATCTGCTGAAATACCCCTGACTCAAAATTTCTCCCTTGATCTGAATGCAGCTCCAGGGGTACACCAAACCGACATATCAAGTTATCTACCAAGACTTTGGCGACAGTAACCGCTTCCTGGTTCGGAATTGCGTAGGCTTCAGGCCATTTACTAAAATAGTCCATGGCAACCAGTATGTACTTGTTACCGTCCTTGGTTACTGGGAATGGTCCGGCTATATCGATCGCAATCCTCTCAAAAGGAGCCCCGACGTTATATTGCTTCATTGCACCCCTACTCCTAGTCTGTGGTCCTTTACTGGCTGCACAAATTTTACAATTACGACACCAAGCTTCAACATCTTGACGACTATTTACCCAGTAAAATCGTTCACGTACTTTATTCAGGGTCTTGTTAACGCCGAAGTGTCCACCGGATGCTGCATTATGCACTTCTTGAAGTACTTTCGGTACTCGACATCTGGGAATCACTAGACGCATAACAACCTGCTTCCCATCCGGGCTCTCCCATGCTCTTTTTAACAGCCCGTTCATAACTCTAAGTGAGTCCCACTGTGCCCACAAAGCCTTCAATCCAACTGCTTTGTCCGAAACATCCTTCCACTCTGGTCGAGTTCCTTTTTCCTTTGCTCTCAATATAGCCCCAATCTCTGCATCGTTCAGTTGTTCTTGTCTCAGGGCTTCAGTTGTCCAATCATCCGGAACGTCTATTTTAATAGTGTTGACTGCTCCCGCGCCCTGCTGTTTTTCCACGTGGCGGCAGTGCTTGCAGTCGTCCTTGCATGGTCTTCTAGATAATGCGTCTGCGTTCTTATGAGATCTTCCTGGTCGATGCTCGATTTTAAAGTCGTACTGTTGCAACCGTTCTATCCAACGAGCCAGTTGACCTTCCGGGGTTTTCAACTGCAACAGCCATTTCAACGCAGCATGGTCGGTTCTGATTTTGTAATGTCGCCCGTAGAGATACTTATGAAAATGGTCCACTGATTTGACGATGGCCAATAACTCTTTCCTGGTTACACAATAGTTTCGTTCTGGTTTGGAGAGCACCTTGCTGAAGTACTCGATCACTCTTTCCTCTCCGTTCTGAATTTGGGACAGCACACAACCAATCGAAGAATTACTGGCATCTGTATCTAAAATAAGAAGTCCATTCTGTTGTGGGTATGCTAGTACAGGACCAGTGCATAGAGCTGCCTTCAATTTTCTCCATGCCGTTTCACACTCCGGTGTCCACTGGTACTGAACTTTCTCCTCTGTTAGCCGGTGTAATGGCTTCGCAATGTCTGCAAACCCTTCCACAAAGCGTCTATAATAAGTGCAAAGGCCAAGGAAGCTTCGTACTTCATGAACGTTAGATGGCCTTGGCCAATCTCGTACGGCAGAAATTTTGTCGGGATCCGTTTGTATTCCCTCCGAAGACACTACGTGACCAAGGAATTTAACTTCTTTCTGAAATAAAAGGCACTTCTTCGGGTTCAATTTCAGGTGTGCATTTCTGACTCGTCCAAATACTTCTTGAAGATTTTTCAAATGTTCTGTAAAGTCTCGTCCCATAACCAGCACGTCGTCAAGGTAAACCAGGCACGTCTTCCAGGTTAGCCCTCGTAGTACAAATTCCATCAATCGTTCAAACGTGGCTGGAGCATTGCAAAGTCCAAAAGGCATCACCGTAAATTGGTAAAGACCACTGCCTGCTGAAAACGCTGTCTTTTCCTTATCATCAGGATGAAGCCCAACTTGCCAATAACCGCTCCTAAGGTCTAACGTCGAAAACCATCGTGAGCCTGCCAATGTACTTAACGTGTCGTCAATCCGGGGTAATGGGTAGCTGTCTTTCTTCGTCACATCGTTCAATTTCCGATAATCGACACAAAATCTTAACGTTCCGTCCTTTTTGGCAACCAAAACTACTGGCGATGACCAGGGACTCGTTGACTCCTCAATGACTCCATCTTGTAGCATCTTATCTATCATTGCCGAGGCTTCTTCTTGTTTTGCTAGCGGAAGCCTCCTAGGTTGTTGTCGAATAGCAGGTGAGTCACCAGTATTTATCCGATGCTGGACTATATCTGTTTTTGTAAGGGCCTCCGTACTTTTGGCAAATACTGAACTTTCCTTTTCCAGGAACTTGATCGCCTCCTCTCGTTCGTCCTTAGATAAATGCTCCAACTGGGAACTCAGCAAGGTTAAAACTTCCTGGTCTATATTTGTAGATGAATTTCCCTCTGTTTGTTCTTCGCACCTTGCTACCCACATAACCGGTTCATAGGAGCCAATCGGTTTGCCTTCTTTAATTGTTACTGCATGGGAATTTAAATTGACGACTCTAATTGGGATTTTATCTTTAGTCCGGGTTAAAGTTCTTGCCACAACAATATTGGTTAGGGACTTAATCGATTCGTCACCTTCCACCAGGCCAACACGGTAGCCTCCAGGATTTCCTTCCAAGGCAGCATCGATGATCTGTTCCGAATGAGCAGGAATCTTAATCGTCTTTGTTGTCAATAGCCTTGCTTTACGGAATTGGTCATCTGCGGTTGCCAGGATAAATTCCTCATTTCCAATTTTCAAGACTCGCTCCCCTACGTCAACAATAAACCTCTTCTCTTCCATGATGTCCAGTCCCAAAATGAAATCGTCTGTAATGTCAGCCACAATGACCTTGTAATTGAATCTCAATCGTCCAACCTGCAGTTCCAAATTGACCTCTCCATGGACCGCAGCCCTGTCTCCCGTGGCTGTCCGAATAATTACTTCATTTTGCTTCTTCTTAATCTGCAAGCCTGATATAAACCCTGGCCGCACTATTGATGACGTAGCACCTGTGTCAACAGTAAACACACACTTTCTTCCATTCACATATCCTTGCAACAGCAGACTACTTGGAATTCTTCGCAGCTGGGAAATCTTTATTTCTCTGGGGGCACCGTGTTCCCTAGCCAGCACAGCCCCCTTGGTGCTGGCTATCTTTAGTTTTCCTGCTGCTCTTCTACATTTACAGCATTTACTCGTCTGTCCGAGTTCTGCTGTCGACAGTCTCGTTTCATATGTCCCATCCTGCCGCAGTTGTAGCATTTAATACCTCCACTTGGCCTTTCTCTGTTTTGTTGGTTTTCCTGTCTTCTTGGAGGATTCGATTGAGCCAGTAATTGACCGATCATTTTATTCGTTTTGAGAATCGCATTCAAGATAGGGTTTTGGTCTCTCTCTTCTGGCTGCGATTCTTCAAGCGTCATAGCCCGCACTCTTGACTTTGGGGTATCCCTATAGACGGCTTCTACCTCTAGTGCATGCACCAAGGCTTCACTACTACTTTTATGTCGGGATAGCCTGAGGACTCGCCTGATCTCCTCATCCCTTATCCCGTCTAGGAATGCTCCTACTGCCAATTGTTCTTTAAATTCTTTTGGCGCATTAGGATATGCTAAGTGTGCCAGTCTTTCCACCGCAGCTTCAAATTCTTGCAGACTCTCTCCAGCTTTCTGAACGCGCACTTTCAGCTGGGTCTGGTATACTTGAGCAAGGTGTTGATCTCCATATCGTAGATCTAAGGCAGCTTCTAAAACTCTAAAATTCCGTTGTTGGTCTGCCGGAATTGTCTGGAGCAACTCCAACGCTTGGCCTCTTAAAGCCACGATTAATGCCTTAGCCTTCTCTTCGTCATTCCAGTTGTTTGCACTCGCTGCTGCCTCAAACTGTGTCTTGTAAGTCATCCAGGAATTTTGACCATCAAAGGAGGGAATTTTTAATCGCTGGCCTGATGATACCACTTGCTGGTTTCCTCTATCCCTCAACTGTTGTTTAAGTTGGTCTATTTCTCCTTCTACCTGATGCATTTTCTCTTCAACCTTGTCTACTTTTTCCTCGACTTTGTCCATTTTTACTTCGACCTCATTAACTTTCGTCTTTACGCTACCCATATCTTCCTTAATCTCATTTTTTATTTCTTCAACGACTGTAAACAAGGCATTCTGTTGCGTCTCTATAACTTTCCTTAAGTCGTCATTTTCCTTTTGACGGCGTTTCTCTTGATCCTCAAACATTTTTCTTAATTCTTCTTGACGTTTTTGGTCTTGTTCTTCTTTTTCCTGGCGCTTTCTTTCCTGATCCATCATCATCTTTTGCATTTGGGCCATAAAGTCCTGCATTTGTTGTTCGGATGCCATGCTTCTGGTCGTTACCGGCATACAATTACGTTGAAATCAAATAAGTTTAATAATTACGTCACTATCGGTAATGGGACTGTCCAGAAAACCCTCAAAACGACACGAAAGTCTTATCTAGAGTCTTCGTCACTTAACCTCTAATGTCCGAATAAAATGTCCAAAAAATGTCTCAAAAAATGCACTTGACACTATTTTCCTGTTCGAAAATAACCATCGAACAACGTCCAGTAAATTAGTCCTCCGTGTTAGCACCAACTTCGAGAATACACTGCCAAACCTTCTCGAACACTTCCGAAAAATCCTCTTGTCAAAATTCCGCTTCCGACACCAAAATGTTACGGATTTCCACCTTTTTGGGAACACCCTGTATGAATCCGTGGGTTCTAAATAATTTTAACAAGAGATTAAACACTACTAACACTTTATTTAACAATTTACTGACTGTACAATACTTGTTTACTTAATAGTTAACCTCACTTTTCACTTTGTTCACTTTTATAAACTGCCTTCTTAATAAACTTTCCTCCCGCGCTTGTAATCGCGCCTTATATACTCCGAAATTAGCTCCAGATCAATCCAGAATCTTCTTCAACCATAATCTAGAAAAGTCCTTGGCTCTTTCTAGAGCCTTTCCAGTCACCATCAGAGGCATAGGCGTGCCATCTCCTTTTCCAAGGGGGTGTAATTCATAACAATACAATCGAGCTTTTCGTTCTTGAGTTTTATCGTGCTTAAAAGAAACGTGCAATGCTAAGCGTTTAATGCGACAAGAAAAGCAGTGAACGCACAAAAGATGTTTGGGTATAACTTACTATAACTTTTTTTACACTGAAGTTATAGTTCAGTCGGTAAAGTAAAAAATACACCAGAAGCTCGCAAAAAATGTTATCTAAGATTTTCCTTCCGTAACTGTTAGTGCGAGGATTAAACATCACAAAACCATAAAAATCAGTTCTGTGGGTGCCGCGCAACCCCCCCAAAAAACCACCTCGTCGGTCGAAAAAGCCTTATTTTACTGATAACTCGTTAACCGTTAAAGATATAAAATAATTGCTCATTATAAAAAAGAAAGCTTGACTAATTGCCTAAAAAAGGCCTCTTGTAATTTTCGAGAAAATCGATATTGACAAAAATTGCAAAATTTGCATTTTTAATGCGCGTGAATTTTCGTTTATTTGAAATTTTTTACGCGCGACCTATAGCCAAAATCAAATTACTCGAAAACCAAACAAGCTAGGAAGAAAAATCAAAATGAGTTTTGAAGGGAATATAAAATACTCTCTTGTGTTGCCATTTTTGTGGGCTATTGATATTTATTACCATATAAAAATAACAATACAATTTAGTTATCTCTTGATTTTTTGTGCATCTAACTATTCACAGGCCCATAAAAAATAACTGACTATAATATAAGTTATAAATGCATTATCTTTTAGTTCAAGGTAGTACTTCAATACAGAAAAAAGAATAAAAATATACACATTTACAAATATAGCAGCATGTTAGAGTTTGCCAAAAAAATCCAAAAAAGGCTGCATATTTAATTTTTTTATGATATTTTTTTAATACAATTTTTTAACTATTCAATTATTACAAACAATAGTAATATGATATATAAACTCCAAAAAAAAATTTTGGGCTAAATTTTCAAGATATTTGGTTATTTTTTTTATTTTCAGGAAACAATAAAGAACATGTTGGTAAATTTGTAAATGCGAATATTTTGATTCCTAACTTTTTCCGCATTTTCCTTTTATCGGCTTGTGAATAGTTAAAAGTGCAATAAATCAAGAGGTAACTATACTATGTTGTTATTTTTGTGTACTAATATATATCAATAGCCATCAAAAACGGAAATACAAAAGAGTATTTTATATCCCCTTTAAAACCCATTTTGATTTTTCTTCCTAGCGTGTTTGGTTTTCGAGCAATTCAATTTTTTCCATAGGCCGCGCGCAAAAAATTCAAATAAACGAAAATTCGTGCGCATTAAAAATACAATTTTTTTCTTCTTCAGTTCTTTGGGACTTCCTGCCACATGCATTTTACTTCCCTCGTATACCGAAGGGAAGTATTGTATTCGAGAAAAAATCACCCTCCGAGATTTTTTCGGATTCTGACGTTTCAGAACACGTAGATTCCGAAAATATAGGTTTTTCAATTCCGTCAGTCTGTCTGTCTGTCTGTCTGTCTGTCTGTTGGTGCATTAACTAATAAACTACTTGACGGAGAGCAGTCAAATTTGGTAGGTAGTTAACCCTACTGTCAGCGAAGAACTGGTAGAATTTTCACTGAAAAATATACAGGGTGGACCGTCTAAACGGAACAAATAGTGAAAAAAATTTTTTTTTGCTCAAATTTAAAATTTCCACGTTTTATGACGCGCTAAACCTATTTCAGGAAAAAAAAATTTTTTGAAAATTTTTGAAAAAATTTTTACCACTAAAAAAAAATTTTTTCTTTGTGCAAATTTAAAATTTCCACGTTTCATGGCATTCTAAACCTATTTAAAAGAAAAAAAAAATTTCAAATTTTTTTACCATTTTGAAAAAATTTTTACCACCAAAATAGATGAATTTTTTTTTTCTCAAAAGTTAAAATTTCCACGTTTCATAGCGTTCTAAATCTATTTAAAGAAAAATAAAAAAAAAATAAAAAATTTTTGAAAAAATTTTACCACAAATAGATGGAATTTTTTTTTCAGATTTAAAATTTCCACGTTTCCATGGCATTCCAAATTTATTAAAACAAATTTAAAAATGTTTTAGAAAAATAAAAAAAAAATGAAAACATGTTTATATAATCTATTTATCACCATTATAGAATAGACGAAAATATTTTTTTTTCTCAAATTTAAAATTTCCATGTTTCATAACATTCTAAACCTGTTTCGGAAAAAAAAAATTGCAACATATTTTCACCAATTTGGAAAAAAATTTAACACTAGAATAGACAGAAAACATTTTTGAAAATTTGTTCTATATTTTAATCACCACTATACTTCCACTCCATTACGTGAATGTGGGATTGAGAATGTGAGAGATGGCAATAATATTTGGCATATCCTATTATATACTTTTATAGAATAATGGCATCCCAAGAAATAATTGAGTCATGGTGGACATTTATAAAGGTATTTGCGCAAGCCTTCCATATTTGGCACCTGTTATTTAGTATATTGAACTTTTGCTGTTGGATGAACACTCTGTATATTTTTTTGACCAAAAGTTATCAGGTTTTCTTTGTAATAATACCAATAATTATATTCCGATTATTATTCCCAATGTCATTTCGTAATTAATAATTTTTTGAGTGACTGTCTTGCACAAATAACGAGGGAAGTTCTGTGTAAATAACTGTGCTCGGGGAATCTACAAAACATCACAATTAACCAGTATGTTACTGGTAAATAACCTCTATGATGAGCAATTTTTTTATTTGTTCAACGGTTAACGAGTTATCAGTAAAATAAGGCTTCTTTCACCGAAGGGGTGGTTTTTTGGGGGTTGTGCGGTACCCCAGAATGATTTTTGTGATTTTATGATGTATAACCCCTCCACTAACAATTACTGAAGGAAAATCTCAGATAACATTTTTTGTTATGGAAATCTTTATAATTATTGGACTATCAGAGACACTAAAAACAGTTAAGTATGGTATTTTTGGCTAAATGTTGTCGCTGGCTTTTTTCAAATTTCAACAAATAGCAATCGTTACTCGCTGACTCAAAAACGACAACGTCTTATAGACTTGTAATTTTCTTAAAGACTGAAAACAATGAAAAACAATTTAGCAGCACCAGTGTTATAGCCAGATACTAACAATCATTTAGCAAAAAAAATTAGCTTCATAACTTTTAACCACCCCAAAATTTTTTTTTTTTTTTGGAGAGGTTACTAAAATTGGTCCAAAAAATTTTTATTAACGAAGGTGTGACTTCAGAAGTATTAAAAATTGTATATTTTCGACTTCTCGATTTTGGGGTAAAATTGACTTTTATGGGGTGTTTGCAATCCCGAATATTAACTCGACCTTAAAATTCGAATGCGGCAGGTGATTTTCTATGGGAGATCATTTTCAGTTTCTGTATATTCTCGAGTGGTATAGGCCTCTTTTTATAGCTTTTTTTCAGATGCCTCGGTTCAATACTAATATGATATTTTCTATTTTCAACTTTTGTGATAAATAGATAAGGTAGATTTGTCTCTAACAATGACATTACAACGCAGAGTTGGCCATGACTCATTTACTGTGGCTTGAAGTGAGATGAAAACGCTCAACTGTAGTAGACAGTGAGTGATACTGTGTTAACGGTAGAAAAGCTGGCCATGAATCATTTATTTTCATTTCATTTAGAACAAAATCACATTAAATTTGACAGTTTTTAAATAAGTACTATAAACAGTTTTGAGAAGTGTGGAGTAATATTAAAGTGAAAAATGTATGTGCTGCATTTATATCTACGAAGTACAATGCAATTCAAATAATAATATATCCAGTTCTGCCTGCCAGATATTATTTGTATCCTGAAAAGGTTAAGTGCTAAAAAATATGTGGGAACATCAGGTAGAGGATACAAGTATTTATAGGTATGTAAGTGTTATTATTTGCTCTTTCAATTCCATTAAATAAGTTATTATAACCGAAAAACACGTAAAAAACGAAAACAATGTACAAGAATAAGTTGCCGAGCGTCCAGAAATTACAATATTGAAAACAAATTGTCTATGTTTATTTGTGGATTGTTTCTTGTAAACAGGGCAACTTTTCTCAAATTTAACTTAGTTTTCATTTTAATGCCCCAATACCAGGACCGGTTCTAAATATTTTTACACTCGGATATACATTATGTATACCGAACGATCGTTTTCTGGTATATTTGTATCTGTTTTAAAGTACGAGTGAACAAACGGTATTTAAGTGCTACATGACGGATTTTGCTTAAAGTTCAGCTCTTGCTACGCTGACCTTGATTATGAAAGTAATTTCTTTAGGTGGTACTTCACAAAAAATGAAATTTCAAGAAATAGGTACAATAATATTCATATCTGGATTGATAGTCCGACATCTAGATGGCTTTTTGGAAACGCATAAGGTTTGTTCATGTGTGTTGCTGGAAGCAGATCTGAGCAACTAAATCGTAAATATGCAAGACGCAAGACGAGGTAAAAGGCAGAGCCTGGCTACCGGTATTGTTCGATTACTATTTCGATGTGGGTATTAAATATGATAACCTTAAATTAATTTCAAAAATACAGCAGCTAATAAACAGATATAAAATAATTATAACTTATAATATTACACTTACAATAAATACCCCTTAACGCACTGGTTAGAAAACTTACTAAAATTATTTTCCAAAACACAGCAGATAAAATAAGTATTGAATTAAAAATATCTACACACGCATTAAAACACATCTAAGAACTGCTGCCAGCTGCCATGGTCCTGACTATTGTTTGTACGCTTTGGCACGCGACTTGAACAGCCTATGACCTTCTGTCTCGCTTTATAAAGTAAGAGGTGAAAGACGGATGATGCTGTCGGCGCCTTTTACCTCATCTTGCGTCTCTTGCGCCGCCCTTTTACCGGTAACACATACTATACTTACGTATTTTTTTGGGTATACACAAGAGGACGATTTTATTACGTAGTTAATTTTCTTTTGGACAAAAACCTGTTTTCCCATGAAAATTATTCGTGAATTAAAGGCATGAAGTGGAGCAATTTTTCCCATGTTCCTTAATTCGAGCAAAATTTTCATGAAAAACAGGTTTGAGTCCCTCAAAAATATTACCACAGTAGAAAATCGAACTCGTGTGTTACAGAAAATTAACATACTCTGATTAAAAAATATTATCTAAGATAATTATTAGAACAACAAAACTGTTAATTTAAAGTTTAAAAAATAAACTAAAAAGAAGCACGAAAACTTAAAAGAAGCATCTCACAAACACCTAGACTTCCCATCCTACATTCCTACCCCATGTGCTGCTGGCAACAAGCATGTCCAATGTCCAATCCAGCGTATGCAGCCGGTCTCGCGGTATATAAAAGTGTCCGAGGTTCGTCCCGGCAGGCGGTTTGATCGTCCGTTGGGGGGTCGAGTGAGACTTGTATCAATAAGTAGAAGGGGAGTCAGCTTTGAAAACCGGTTTTACCGGAAGTTAATTATCTTATCTATGAATAATGTGTCATGACGCATGTCTTTGTGTCTTATCACCTCATAACATCCTGCATATTTTAATAATATCTTATTACGTCATTATCAATTTCCTGAGTAAAAAATAATTTTAAATAGTGGAAGTAAAAAGTTTCTAACAATGCAATTAAGATCCGTGTGTCACCGGAATGTCATAGACTGCAGGATGATTTTCTACATATTTTAACTTATATATAAAACACAATATATTTTGTATTTTACTTCATGCGTTTGTTAAATACTAATTAATAATATGTGATGTATAGAACGTACGCGGGTCCGACAGATTTAAAAATTTCGCGATGTAGCATTGGATGCTGACATGAGAGCGTGTTTAATTCATATCTACAGCAGCTCAAAGAACAATATGATATAACCATACCTAAATGCTGCGAATATCTGAATAGTAAAATTACTACTAACGAATTTTTGTTAATCACCGGAGGATAATTATCTAAGAATAATGTGCCGTGACGCAAGTCTTTGTGTCTTATCACCTCATTATCAGTAAATTTTCTGCATGTTGTGCTTAATATGTGATTATGATGGCACTATGTCTTATCACCTCATTATTAGGTTAATTTCCTACATATTTTAACAAAAAATAATACTACAAAAGTGGGAAGTAAAAAAAATGTCTATATCCTTAAGAAGTATAAAATCAGTGCAGTTTTAGAGTCGTACAGTATTCTATAAATCTTTTAAAATACAACTACGAAATGTCTTCACCAAAAACTCGCAAGCAGAGTACGAAGAAGTGTAAACCTTATACAAAAGCATCCGATAGTGATTACAGACGTGTAACTTTAAGTCAACAGCCTGTACAATCATGTTCCAGAGAATTGGATGACGGTTTTGAGATACCTGAAAAAATTTGGCAAATGATGGATGGTGCGAGAGAAGATCCTGTGAGAGAAAAAAAATCCGAACTGTGTTTAGAGTCTCAGGAGCAGAAACGATTATTTCAAGAGATGCGATTTCATTTAAACAAAAGTGCAAGTAAAACTGTATTAATTGGATTTGACCCCTTTTCACATTTTAGTCCGAGTTTAAGAATTGTCAAACGTATATTAGATATAGGTGTTAAATTTAATGTTCAAACTTTTACAGATTTTATTAGTGTTCTACCTAATATTTTAAATAACATGCGGCTAAAGGCTTGTGATAATAACAGACAAAATACATTTGAATTGTTAGAGTATACCATAGTTATAGTTTCAGATATGATTAAGTTTGTACCCAAGTTAGGTGATAAATTTCAATTGTATCTAGGATCAGCATCTTTACAGCAATTGTTAAAAATGAGTAACTTTTTAATTAATAAACTAGGTCAAATAGAAAAGCAACTACCACTTCAGGAAATTAGAAGCTTCGACAGCTTTCTCAACAATATAGGTTGTGAAATTATTGAAAAAGGGGCATGTGAAACATTTAATGACGATTTTATTTTAAAGTTTTTAGAATCAAGTAGTGCATATGATGAAAATGTTAGGTGTCTATATACAGAATTATTGTTTAATTTTAATAATTTTTTACATGAGTCTATACGAAAGGCTGTGACCTGGATGTTAGAGACGAACCAATTTTACATGCTTCATTTGAATGTTTAAAATAAAACTTTTAATAAATTATAACTGCATTTTTAATTCAACGTGTGTTACTTAGCGAATATATATATTTATATATATGCATGATAAATAAAAATCCTTATTTTGCTGTCAAGCTTTAAACTGACAACATAAAGTTATTATTATGGATCTGAGTTTTAAACACCCTTTTACAGCAATTATTGCTGGCCCCACATCCTGTGGAAAATCCGTTTTTACAACCAAGTTTATAGAAAATATAGGAGAAATGTGTAGTGTTCCGTTTAAAAATTAGAAACAAACCAGTTGTTTGTATGTGTGCAATTATGTATTCTCAAGAAATGAAATGAAAATGATCTATGAATTTACGTGTGTGTTTTATTATATTATAGCAAATAAGAGGAAATGGCCGCTTTGATGTTAAACACTACGGTGTAAATATTACAGCTAAAAATAATAATAATCATTTAAATTCTAACATAGAAATTGTATCAAGCGCTTTGGAAAGCCTACGTTTGGCTGCTGTACTTAATCTGAACTCTATTTGCTTCAACCAAGAAGTGCGAATTCTACAAGAACTCATATTCTCATGAGGAAAGAATAATTATTTGTCATAAATAAATATTTGTATAATATTTTAAAGAAACGTGGTAAAATATGTATTCAAACGCCTACAGTAAAAAGAGTTATGGCGTACAGCGTGCGAGAAAAAGTAAACCATATTTAAAAACAACCGCTAGTGATCATAGAAGTAGAGCTATATACCAGAGTTAAAAATGAGGCTAGAGAAACACTGCAAAACTTGGAAGAGTTGAAAGAACTCATACACTTTTACGAGAATATACAGAGCATGTCCTCCAGCTTCTCAAATAAAATATACTTGGGGAATTAGTGGGTGTATGAAAAAGTTTCAGAAATATTTCAATACGTTGGCTTGATAAAACATTAAGCATCTCACGTGTCCTACTATAGGCTTTTTACGAAGTAGGCATTCAGAGGTTAGCCGTATGTCACACATTGAGATAGGTGGCACTAACCATTTATGATCCAAGCAGAATACAAAGAATATTTTGCACCGGTATAATGAATACTTTTTATGAAGAAGAAGAAGAAGAAGAAGAAGAAGAAGAAGAGCCATCAACGTGTAAGATCTACTTCCTTTATTACTATAGGGCAAATGTGTAACAGCCTTCTTGATGGTGTCGCCAAACTTTTGTGAAATGATATTTTTAGGAGCCCGGTATATAATAATGTATATGTGCAAATATGTATTCGCTAAAAATAAAAAATATTTTTTTAAAATACATGTTTATTATATTATGGCAAAATAAGAAAAATAGTCCCAACACTGTGTGGTCAAACGCCAAATTTTATTTAGAATATATTAGCATTTTATTACATTTAAATGCATAAGACGCGACATCACTTTAAACAATCTATTTTGTAAAATAAATATAAACACATGGGCCCTGCAATGTGCCGCCCAACTATTGACTTGGTAAGTAAAATAATGAAACCACAAAATATCAAAAACACAACAGGTGAAATTAGAGAATCATAAAATTAAAATTGTAAAAGTGACATGCTGTAAACATATTCTTAAATAAAACACACACACACACACTAAGTCTTAGTTTAATTACAGATAAAAATGAACCATTTTTGTAGAACTTTCTTTAAGAACGATTTCAAATAAATAAAAAACAATAGTAATGAATTAAGCATTGCTACATAATTGAATGTAAAAATTAAATGTTTCAATTCGTACGACCAAAAAATGAGTTTTAATAATTATTAAGCTTTAGTTTGTTCTTTATTTTTGAAAAACTTTTTAACTATCTACATCAAAACAAATATGCAGGAAGAAAAATCACATCTAACTTTATTATGTTGTTTCTTCTTTGCATGTCGTATACATTTTATTTATTTAATTATCATAATTCCAGTTAATCGATTGTAAATCAACACACATTTCAGATTTAACTGCTGATAGATTATATTTAAAATATCTGTTCATGAAAACAAAATTCGAACACACTAAAAAAAAAATACATTGGGAAACGATCAAGATAATATTTTAAAGCTATATCTAAAAGTTTTAAGTTTTATACCTAAAAGTTTTATCAATGAGATTATTTCTAACACGCAAAGGTCTAAAATTTAAAAAATCTATGCAAAGTCACTGCCGTTTCATGAATAGAATTTAACTGTATTCAATGGGTTATAAAAGTACTCATATATTCAGGTCAAAATTTAATTAATTGTTATTTTTAGTTAGGTACGATGTAAAATTCAAGATTGGTTAATAAAAATGGCTTCATAGTAGAAACTTTTAGTAGGCTATGTGTAAATATTACAAAAAACACTACTTGACTTTTTTACTTAATGGTTTTCTAAGTTGATTAGTTATGATGCAAGCAGAAAATTACTTTCTCAAGAAACAATAACTGAAAAAATCTCCCAATAAATGTTTGTACTTTCTTTTTTATTCTTATTATAGTGCATACACCCCAAAAAATTATACTTCATCTACAAACATTATTTGTTAATCAAAACCGATTACAATAGACAGTATTTGATTTTTAATTGTTGATTTTTCTAAACTTAGTTGGTTGTGATACAAGCAAAACAGAAAATACTTTATTGTTATAAAACGATAGTTGAAAAACATATCTTAAATCAAATACTCAATAAATTTTTGTTCTCTTGAAAAACTATGAACGATACTTACTTAATATTTTTTTTTTAATAATAAAAGCATAACTTTTTACAAACGAAAAATTACTTTATCATCAAACAATAATTGAAAAAACCTATCTCAATAAATTTTTGTTCTGTCTTTATTATTATAATGCATACACTTAGACACACTTCTAACACTATTCGTATTTACCCAATACTGTGAATGTAAATACAAACGAATAATGAAATTTCGTCTTAATCAGAAACGAAAATTTAAAAAACTGCAGTTATTTTTCTGTGACTTCTGAAAAAAGAATGTTTCTTCGTTAATAAAAAATCTTATCTAGGTAGCTATTTCATGTAATTATATTACACAGACTACAGAAAATTTCTGTTCGATGTTCAAATTCAACTAAAATCTCCAAATTATTTACTAGGTGCCTTTATTGTCATTAACTGTTATAAAACCACATTGAGAATCAACCTACGATATTGTTTGGAAAATGCTACTTATGCTGTTGTGACTTTATTTTTCATACAGATACGAACTTTATTAATTCATAAAAAATGGTTTTGCGACCTTCATATTTCAACAAAAACAAATTTTTGTTCTC
Organism: Stenurella melanura; assembly: GCA_963583905.1. Lineage (NCBI taxonomy): Eukaryota > Metazoa > Arthropoda > Insecta > Coleoptera > Cerambycidae > Stenurella > Stenurella melanura. The sequence goes on along the minus strand of OY757311.1, from coordinate 165,577,222 downwards.
TGCTTTTATGTTTTACTCAAGATACTCAAAAATTATATTTCATTTACAAATATTATTTGTTAATCAAAATTCGATCAGTCAATTCAGATTCAACATTAAATGTTTTAATTAATGTTTTCCTAAGCTTGACTAGTTATAGTGCAAACAAAATTACTTTATTATGAAAGGATAACTGAAAAAAAAATCTTAAATCAAATACACAAGAAATTTTTGCTCATTTTTATTTTTATCACACTGTTATACTCAAAATTAAATTTCATTTACAATTATTATTTGTTAAACAAAATTCGATTACAAAAAGTTCAAACAGTACTTGGCTGTTTTAATCGATGGTTTTCTAAGTTGACTAGTTACGGTGCAAACAAAAAATACTTTATTATGAAACAATAACTGAAAATATCTATCTCAAATCAAACACAATAAATTTGTGTTCCTTTTTTATTTTATTATTATACTTCTATGCGCAACAGTTATATTTCATTTACAAATATTATTCGTTAATCAAACTCGATTACAAAAAATCTTCAAACACTATTTTCCTATCTTAAATCAAATACCCAAGAAATTTTTGTTCGTTTCTATTTTATCATACTGTAATACTCAAAAATTATATTTCATTTGCAAATAATATTTGTTAATCAAAATTCGATTATAAAAAAGTTCAAACTGTACTTGGTTTCTTAATTAATGTTTTTTAAGTTGACTAGTTATGGCGCAGACAAAAAATACTTTATCATGAAACTATAATTGGAAAAACTAATCCACAATAAATTTTTGTTAGTTCTTTTTAATTTGTATTAATATACTTCTACACTCATAAATTATATTTCATTTACAAATATTATTTGTTAACCAAATTCGATTACAAAAACTTGAAATAGCATTTGGATTTGGATTTTCTAAGTTTGATTGGGCATGATGCAAACAAAAAATTACTTTATCATGAAACAATAATTGAAAAATCTATCTCAAATCAACCACACAATACATGTTTGCAATCACAAAAAAAGTTCAGTCAGTTCACATTTAACACTAAAACGTTTTCATTAATGGTTTCCTAAGCTTGTTTAGTTATCGTGTAAACAGAAATTACTTTATTATGAAACGATAACTGAAAAAAAACCTATCTTAAATCAAATACACAAGAAATTTTTTTCGTTTTTTATTTTATCATACTGTTATTCTCAAAAATTATATTTCATTTGCATATATTATTTGTTAATCAAAATTCGATTATAAAAAGTTTAAACAGTACTTGGCTTTTTAATTAATGTGTTTCTAAGTAGACTAGTTATGGTGCAGACAAAAAATACTTTATCATGAAACTATAATTGAAAAACTAATCCACAATAAACTTTTGTTCCTTCTTTTTAATTTTTATTATTATACTTCTAAACTCAGAAATTACATTTCATTTACAAACATTATTTGTTAATCAAATTTGATTACAAAAAAGCTTCAAACAGTATTTGGATTTTTACATAATGATTTTCTAAGTTTGATTTAGCAGTTAGGTTGGTCACTGCCTGACCGGTTAGGGTAGGTAGTGTGGCCGCGCGGCCACTCTACCTACCCTAACCGGTCAGGCAGTGACCAACCTAACTGCTAAATCAAACTTAGAAAACCATTAAGTAAAAAAGTCAAGTAGTGTTTTTTGTAATATTTACACATAGCCTACTAAAAGTTTCTACTATGAAGCCATTTTTATTAACCAATCTTGAATTTTACATCGTACCTAACTAAAAATAACAATTAATTAAATTTTGACCTGAATATATGAGTACTTTTATAACCCATTGAATACAGTTAAATTCTATTCATGAAACGGCAGTGACTTTGCATAGATTTTTAAAATTTTAGACCTTTGCGTGTTAGAAATAATCTCATTGATAAAACTTTTAGGTATAAAACTTAAAACTTTTAGATATAGCTTTAAAATATTATCTTGATCGTTTCCCAATGTATTTTTTTTTTAGTGTGTTCGAATTTTGTTTTCATGAACAGATATTTTAAATATAATCTATCAGCAGTTAAATCTGAAATGTGTGTTGATTTACAATCGATTAACTGGAATTATGATAATTAAATAAATAAAATGTATACGACATGCAAAGAAGAAACAACATAATAAAGTTAGATGTGATTTTTCTTCCTGCATATTTGTTTTGATGTAGATAGTTAAAAAGTTTTTCAAAAATAAAGAACAAACTAAAGCTTAATAATTATTAAAACTCATTTTTTGGTCGTACGAATTGAAACATTTAATTTTTACATTCAATTATGTAGCAATGCTTAATTCATTACTATTGTTTTTTATTTATTTGAAATCGTTCTTAAAGAAAGTTCTACAAAAATGGTTCATTTTTATCTGTAATTAAACTAAGACTTAGTGTGTGTGTGTTTTATTTAAAAATATGTTTACAGCATGTCACTTTTACAATTTTAATTTTATGATTCTCTAATTTCACCTGTTGTGTTTTTGATATTTTGTGGTTTCATTATTTTACTTACCAAGTCAATAGTTGGGCGGCACATTGCAGGGCCCATGTGTTTATATTTATTTTACAAAATAGATTGTTTAAAGTGATGTCGCGTCTTATGCATTTAAATGCAATAAAATGCTAATATATTCTAAATAAAATTTGGCGTTTGACCACACAGTGTTGGGACTATTTTTCTTATTTTGCCATAATATAATAAACATGTATTTTAAAAAAATATTTTTTATTTTTAGCGAATACATATTTGCACATATACATTATTATATACCGGGCTCCTAAAAATATCATTTCACAAAAGTTTGGCGACACCATCAAGAAGGCTGTTACACATTTGCCCTATAGTAATAAAGGAAGTAGATCTTACACGTTGATGGCTCTTCTTCTTCTTCTTCTTCTTCTTCTTCTTCATAAAAAGTATTCATTATACCGGTGCAAAATATTCTTTGTATTCTGCTTGGATCATAAATGGTTAGTGCCACCTATCTCAATGTGTGACATACGGCTAACCTCTGAATGCCTACTTCGTAAAAAGCCTATAGTAGGACACGTGAGATGCTTAATGTTTTATCAAGCCAACGTATTGAAATATTTCTGAAACTTTTTCATACACCCACTAATTCCCCAAGTATATTTTATTTGAGAAGCTGGAGGACATGCTCTGTATATTCTCGTAAAAGTGTATGAGTTCTTTCAACTCTTCCAAGTTTTGCAGTGTTTCTCTAGCCTCATTTTTTAACTCTGGTATATAGCTCTACTTCTATGATCACTAGCGGTTGTTTTTAAATATGGTTTACTTTTTCTCGCACGCTGTACGCCATAACTCTTTTTACTGTAGGCGTTTGAATACATATTTTACCACGTTTCTTTAAAATATTATACAAATATTTATGACAAATAATTATTCTTTCCTCATGAGAATATGAGTTCTTGTAGAATTCGCACTTCTTGGTTGAAGCAAATAGAGTTCAGATTAAGTACAGCAGCCAAACGTAGGCTTTCCAAAGCGCTTGATACAATTTCTATGTTAGAATTTAAATGATTATTATTATTTTTAGCTGTAATATTTACACCGTAGTGTTTAACATCAAAGCGGCCATTTCCTCTTATTTGCTATAATATAATAAACACACACGTAAATTCATAGATCATTTTCATTTCATTTCTTGAGAATACATAATTGCACACATACAAACAACTGGTTTGTTTCTAATTTTTAAACGGAACACTACACATTTCTCCTATATTTTCTATAAACTTGGTTGTAAAAACGGATTTTCCACAGGATGTGGGGCCAGCAATAATTGCTGTAAAAGGGTGTTTAAAACTCAGATCCATAATAATAACTTTATGTTGTCAGTTTAAAGCTTGACAGCAAAATAAGGATTTTTATTTATCATGCATATATATAAATATATATATTCGCTAAGTAACACACGTTGAATTAAAAATGCAGTTATAATTTATTAAAAGTTTTATTTTTAAACATTCAAATGAAGCATGTAAAATTGGTTCGTCTCTAACATCCAGGTCACAGCCTTTCGTATAGACTCATGTAAAAAATTATTAAAATTAAACAATAATTCTGTATATAGACACCTAACATTTTCATCATATGCACTACTTGATTCTAAAAACTTTAAAATAAAATCGTCATTAAATGTTTCACATGCCCCTTTTTCAATAATTTCACAACCTATATTGTTGAGAAAGCTGTCGAAGCTTCTAATTTCCTGAAGTGGTAGTTGCTTTTCTATTTGACCTAGTTTATTAATTAAAAAGTTACTCATTTTTAACAATTGCTGTAAAGATGCTGATCCTAGATACAATTGAAATTTATCACCTAACTTGGGTACAAACTTAATCATATCTGAAACTATAACTATGGTATACTCTAACAATTCAAATGTATTTTGTCTGTTATTATCACAAGCCTTTAGCCGCATGTTATTTAAAATATTAGGTAGAACACTAATAAAATCTGTAAAAGTTTGAACATTAAATTTAACACCTATATCTAATATACGTTTGACAATTCTTAAACTCGGACTAAAATGTGAAAAGGGGTCAAATCCAATTAATACAGTTTTACTTGCACTTTTGTTTAAATGAAATCGCATCTCTTGAAATAATCGTTTCTGCTCCTGAGACTCTAAACACAGTTCGGATTTTTTTTCTCTCACAGGATCTTCTCTCGCACCATCCATCATTTGCCAAATTTTTTCAGGTATCTCAAAACCGTCATCCAATTCTCTGGAACATGATTGTACAGGCTGTTGACTTAAAGTTACACGTCTGTAATCACTATCGGATGCTTTTGTATAAGGTTTTACACTTCTTCGTACTCTGCTTGCGAGTTTTTGGTGAAGACATTTCGTAGTTGTATTTTTAAAAGATTTATAGAATACTGTACGACTCTAAAACTGCACTGATTTTATACTTCTTAAGGATATAGACATTTTTTTTACTTCCCACTTTTGTAGTATTATTTTTTGTTAAAATATGTAGGAAATTAACCTAATAATGAGGTGATAAGACATAGTGCCATCATAATCACATATTAAGCACAACATGCAGAAAATTTACTGATAATGAGGTGATAAGACACAAAGACTTGCGTCACGGCACATTATTCTTAGATAATTATCCTCCGGTGATTAACAAAATTCGTTAGTGGTAATTTTACTATTCAGATATTCACAGCATTTAGGTATGGTTATATCATATTGTTCTTTGAGCTCCTCTAGATATGAATTAAACACGCTCTCATGTCAGCATCCAATGCTACATCGCGAAATTTTTAAATCTGTCGGACCCGCGTACGTTCTATACATCACATATTATTAATTAGTATTTAACAAACGCATGAAGTAAAATACAAAATATATTGTGTTTTATATATAAGTTAAAATATGTAGAAAATCATCCTGCAGTCTATGACATTCCGGTGACACACGGATCTTAATTGCATTGTTAGAAACTTTTTACTTCCACTATTTAAAATTATTTTTTTACTCAGGAAATTGATAATGACGTAATAAGATATTATTAAAATATGCAGGATGTTATGAGGTGATAAGACACAAAGACATGCGTCATGACACATTATTCATAGATAAGATAATTAACTTCCGGTAAAACCGGTTTTCAAAGCTGACTCCCCTTCTACTTCAATATGTAACACACAATTATTATAATCAATGTAAAAGCATTGAAGAATCTAAAAAGATTCTTCTTCGTGGTTTACCAATTTTATGTTATTAACAGAATTATTTGTAATTTCGCTTGTAGGGTTTCTTAAATTCGAAATTAACGTTGAATGATGGTCCTTATCCAGCTGAAGATACGGGTTTATTGATTTGGTATTTGCATGACCAGTTATTTTGATTAAGCCATTCACTGGAAATACCAGATTTAGCAAGATTTGAAACTGTACTGCTCCTGTTAGAATAGCTTATTATTTTATTGTTTTCGATATCCAGCCCAATTTTCATGGCTGCTTCTTTTTAGTCCATTTTCAAAGAGTATTCTCTCCCACGGACGTATTTTTGCACCATCCACTTTATGTGAGTTTTCTTGGTTCCAGGTACAGTACAGTGTCGAAAATAATCTCTTTGCTTTAATTAAATTCGACCGTTTACTCATTAATTTTTTTAACAAACGTACCGGACGCATGAAAGGTTTTTCTAAATTAGGTGTAAGGCATTTACTATCGCTAAGCTTGTTTTCACATCCTTGCCGTGTCTTTGAAAGAACAGGATTGTACTCTATTGTATTAGTTGAATTTCCGTCAGTTTTTGTTTTTAAATCTAATTGATTTTACATTTAACAGCCTCTCCTCCTCTCCGTGTAAGTTCAAATGCCGCCACATGGTAAAATTTTCTCTGTAACCCTTCATGCGTTTCTTCATCCCAAACCTGCATCATTTCATTTATATGTTCTTTTTCACTAGCAACTGAGCTCTGGTTGCGTTTTTCTGAAATAGCTTGAGGCCTCTGGCCTCTTTCTATTGGCATTTTTTGCATTCCTCGCGTTCTTAAATTCTAAATCAATAAATGGGTTAAAACTATTATATTTTTCGAAATGTTTCTCGAAGATTGTTTGCTATTATATTCCACATCGTCTTAGCGACAGCTTTTTTATAATCTCCATTCGATTTCTTTATGTTATAACCCCAGTCACTCAAAATATTTACAAGTTCATCAGTAGTATCTTTTCGAGGGAATAATGCTACTCTTTGCAAAAAGCTTTAAATTGCTTCCATACCGAATTTTAATGTTTCTCGTTTTAACTGGGATACTTTCACTGATAGGTGCGTTAATATTTTCCCTTTTCTCATTCATTTTGTGTGCAAAAATCAAGATGAAAACGCGAAACGTCAGATTTTAATAATTTCAAAGACTTTTTAGTTTGACACACAGCTACTACCAGAAATGTAACATACATTTTTCTCGATTTTTTCCATTGATCGATAGCCGTTTTTCTTACTTTAAAAAATCCTATTGGTCGATTTCTTTGAAAATGCACTTTTTGATTAGTTAATAAAGTAAGAATATGTTAATAGCGTAAAATCGTCCATTTTCTCGTCTTTAAATAAACACAACGGCAAATTCATAGGCACGGAGAAAGCTAATGGTAAAATCTAAGTTAAACATCCAACATAATGTAAAAATTGACAACTATTCTACATTAATTGTGTTTTTAAAGCGACAAGGCGAAAATGGGCCTTTCCCGCATGACTGAATTTTACTACTTCACTATAATGAAGCCATATAATAAACTGCAATATAATTTTATTTTAATTTAGTTTCTTCCAATTTTTTACGTTCTACCAAATATTTACATTACAAAATCAGTTTTATTTCAGGTAATTTGAAACGTAAGTTTTAAGGCGCCATGCGTGACGTCACACTGATTAGACCAATAAAAGTCGTATTCTTAATGAGGATCCTCTATTGCCAGATGTATGTCTTTTTACATGAACATCGTATTTCCGTTATCAATTGTCTACTTTGAATAGCGCATTTTTTCGTTACAACGCATTCTTCGTTTCTCTGACACTGAATAAAAGCAAAAATTGTATCAACTTTTGACTGTATGAGTTTCTAAAATCTATATATGAGATTTATATTCTCTATTTTTGTTCATTTGGTTCACATATGGTATAATGCCAGTTTCATTTGGCAACGCTGTACTGAAATGTTCAAACTTTATTCGATAACCTCACTTTCTATTGTTTACGTTCGATACGAAAATTAATTTTGCTCTCATTAATTAAGATCATTTTAACGTATGTATATATTGTTCTTTCTTTTAGTGGACCTTTTACAAATCTGTCTTCACATTTACTCATATTTTTAAAAGAAATTAATACTATAACACCAAACAAGAAGTAAACACGCTGGGCTGCACTCTCGTGATTTATGACAGATACTTCTTGGCACTGTCAATGGGCGTCATAAACGCACGTTCTCAATTAAGCGTTACCACTTTGCAATATGAGATTCTATTGGTAGTTCCTCATAAATGTACTTCAGGCACCAATAGAATTGCAGGTTGTGGAAAGCAAGGCAGAGAAGTGAGGTTCTTTTTGAATGCACCTTCATAGCTAATTCTGACGGCCGTTTAATCTCATACTGATTGGTGCAGTTTATGATGACGTCACATTGGCGCCCGAAAGCTATCGTTTCAAACTGCTGTTCATTTACGGAACATTTGTATTTTTTTTTGTGGTATTTTATGCGCTCAGAAAAAAAATAAAAATTCATTTTTAGTAATATTTTGATAGGCTCTTTCCAATAACACAATAAAAAAAAATTGAGGGAAAAGCCCATTATAAACCTAAAAAGTCAATAGTTTTATCTAAAGAAGAGTTTGATGAATTCCTTAATAAAGCACATAATGATAAATATTTATCAACAAAGGTGTATGTACGCATTTAAAATGGTTAGTATATTTTATTTTTTTGCCAAGATTGAACATATTTGATGTCATTTTTCGAAATTAAAGTCGCAATTTTTTATTTTGACGCTTGAAGAAAAAATAATATGTTACTCGGAGTAGAAGGCACATTACATGTTTCGCCCAGTTGCTCATCCTCGACTGAGCAAACTTTTGGGCTCAACATGTAATGTTTGCCTTCTCCTCTTAGTAACATAATATACTATTCTTTACAATAAAACCGTTGAACTTAAAAAAAAAATTTTACTTATTTTATTTTCAAGTTTTTAGTCTTTTATTTAGTTACTTAATTTTTTTCTAAAGTGCACTGTGTTCTACTTGTCAAGTCCTTTCATTTGATACCCATATTGAGGGGACTGAAAGAAAAAGTAATCCGCCATTTTGTCGTGGCGGCCATCTTGAATTTTGAATTTTTTTATGGTGTACTGTATTCTACTAGTTAAGCCCTTTCATTTGATACCCATATTGATGGGGTTGAAAAAAATGTAATCTGCCATTTTATGACGGCGGCCATCTTGGATTTATAATGATAATGAATATACATAATTGTATTGTCATCAGAACTAAAGGTGTCTACCAAATTTCAGATCAATCGGTCTACAGGAAGGGGGGTAAAATTTCAATTATTAGATTTGACCCATACAAGACACAAAGCTAAATAAAATAAAATCGTTTAAAAATGCGCAAATTTAGTGTTTTTTTGCAATTTGCGAGGGAAAAACTGGGCCAATTGAGTTCCACTGGGGCCCATTTTGTTCGTTATATTATTGCGCACATTTTTTGCCTGAAAATTTTTTTTTGGTATATTGGTATATTTTGGTATATTTATTTGGTATTCAACCTTTTCTTTAAAAAGTGAAAAACAGTTCTTCGCGACTTTTCGCAATTTTTTTTGCAAATTCCACCAAAGATTCTTTTTCCAAAATAATATCATCTTCCAGACATCGTAAACTACATATGAGTATTTTTTTTGCTGAGGAGTTAGTCTGAGGGTAAAACCTAGCTCCCCTACACTAAAATATTTAAAAAGATATGCTCAATCTAAAAAAAAAATTGTAATGATCACCATTGCAACCTATGACTCCATTTTTTGTACAACTGTGACGGACCCATCTGAAGTTGATTTTATGAATCGTTATCTTCCTTTGGCGATGGCTCTATAAGAGAAGTATTACTCTCAATAAAATAAGACCCAATAAAAAAAAGTAATAATAAACGGTTTCTCTTCAAAGAACTTGTTAGATGTTAAATTTAGATGGGTCATAGAAAGCTACCCGAGATGTAAATTTTAATATACGCCGACCGCACGAGGATTTATATTTTATTAAATTTTAATCCGGGCGAAAGTTGTTTGATCAATTATTTAGGGTCCACCTAAATATTACAACCTTTTTTGAATGCGTGATTATCTAGGTCTTATGGAAATCAAATTGAAACTGACGCTTAGCTAAATCGGTCTGAATGGCTTGCAAATTTAATTACATATGAATTTTCAGAACGGTTTAGAGACGACACATAAAAATTAAAATTGACATTTTTAATATCCAATTGTATCAGTTGAATTAATTATCGACTGAATCTGATGTATACCAGAAAAAATTGAATATTGATGCATCGTAGTCCGGTCATTGGATACACAGGCACACACAAAAAAAATCAGTTTTCTTGGGTTTCACATATACAGGGTGTAATTAGTTTCATGTCATTAAAAAAAAACTGGTGGTAAGGAACGACAAGGCAAACAAAAAAACCTTATATAACATGGGGTCTAAAGCTCATAGCTTTGGAGAAAAAAAAATAAACAAAAATTTCCAATATACTTCCTAACATAGTTTGAGAACTGCTGGCATATTGGGGTAGGTTTTATTGCCTCGCGTCTTGTTGCACATGATACTCTGACATTCCTGCAAATAAGTATGTCGACAAAGCAGTTAAAAGCGACCGACAGAGGACACCGCCATGTTTTTTGGTTCTTCGCGACCAGACTATCTTATTACGCGTGCTATACTCTCCCTTGTAATATTCTCAAGTAATACTTTCAGTTTGTGTCCTTACGTACACACGACGCGACCTATCTGTTCCTTGGTTTTGTCTGTTGCTTTTGTTCTTTTTGAATTTTGTGCCGCTTATGTTAAGATTTATTTTCTTGAATTATAGTTCAAGACGTTAGTACTTGGTTACGTAAGACACTACTTCTCGTTCATGCTTTTTGTGTTATTTTTGGATTTTGATTTTGAAGTTGAAGTTTTTCTTTTCGTTTTCTTTATTGATAACATTAATTCACAGTTTAGTGTAGTGTTTTAAAACGCAGATTTTGGACATTATGTTAGATTACACTTATCCAGAGCTCGCGGATATGCACTTGGTGTACGGTGCTGAAGAACTTTAGAACAATTGCAACAACGTATTTTAATGTGCATAGAAACCATAAAAATGATCCTAATTTACCAAATGTGTTGAACTGAGTGCGTATGTCCTTAGCTCGATGTGCCGAAATGTGTGTACGTGGAAATGGAGGTTATTTCGAACAATTTTTGTGAAAAATTCAAAAGAATTGTTCAGTTATTGGGTGTTACCTATTGGGCATTAAAGGCATGATTATTATTATTAGTATTCGCTGTCTTGTTTTGATCTCTTTATTATTGTTTACACTGATTATCATTGAGACCAAAGAATCGATTTTCAGTTTTCGGCACCTGATTGGGAAAATGTATGCGCTCAATTCATTCAAAAAATCAGATTTTTTCCTAAGTTAAAATACACAACTATTTTCTATTATCGTATCTCGGATGTCTAACTGTTCGTTTTCCAATTTCATAAAATAATTACTATTTTTTTAAGCCTTTAACACAATGTTACAAATGTACCACTTTTAAATTTTATAAATTCTTATAAATGACAATAAAAGCTACATAAATTTGTTCCAAATTAAAAAACACATATAAACAAATCCTATTTAAACCCCTGCGGGCATGCTATGCTTGCGTTGTGTCAAAAGAGAAGGAATTATTTACATTTTCATAATTAGTGGTATAAAAAGTTCGGATCGTGAGGTGAAAACAAAAAAGAGCCTAAATATTATTCGTTGTATGTCAAATATTAATTGGGGTTCAGACAGAGAAACGCTTCTCAAATTATACATGTCACTAGTACTGTCAAAAATGGACTATGGTTGCTTCATATATGGTGCCGCAAGACAGTCTCGTCTACGAAAACTAGAATCTATTCACTGTGCAGGGCTAAGAATGGCAATTGGTGCGTTTCGTACCAGCCCGCTACATTCGGTGTGTTGTGACGCAGGAATACCACCTTTAAAACTGAGAAGGGAGCAGCTACTATTAAACTACGTTGGGAAAATAAAAGCTTTACCACAACATCCTGTTCATTCTTGTCTCTTTCGACCAGTAGGAATTAGATTCAAAGAAATTGCAGACAGATTGGAACTAGTACTACCTGATGTATATCCTTTAAGCGTATGCGAAAAACAACCATGGACATTAACACCACCTGAGATTAGATATATGATCCGTGTTATCCGAAAGACGAGGTAAATAGAACTTTAATCAAAAATGAATTTAATGAAATCGTAAGTGCTTATCAAGGTGCATTACAAATTTATACAGATGGCTCCAAGACAAACATAGGGGTAGGTTGCGCTTTTGTTAGAATGGGTCAAGCGCATACGTGGACACTTCCACCTGTGAGTAGTATTTATACTGCAGAACTGTATGGTATTTGGCAAGCACTAAGATTTGCTGAACATTCAGATCATCGTAAAATACTTATTATAAGTGATTCTCTTAGCTCACTTCAAGCCATATGCAACAACTTTTCAAAAGATCCTTTGATACAAATGATTCTTTCATTGTTATTTTGGCTAGCGCAAATTAATAAAAGAATTAGTTTCATCTGGGCACCTAGTCACGTTGGAATAAATGGGAACGAATTAGCGGACAGAGCTGCCCGTCAAGCAGCAGACAGGGATGATATAGATAACATACCCATTCGACCTTTTGACCTGAGACCAACATTTGAAGATGCAATACAAAACACTTGGCAAATGGAGTGACAGAGTACGGAATTAAAATTAAAGGCTGTCAAACCACACGTTAAAAAATGGAACTCTTACAGACTCACCAGAAGAGAAAATGTGACCCTTACTAGATTAAGAATCGGCCATACTCACTTCACTTCATTCTACTTACTCAGGGGGGAGCGTCCACTGTGTGACACCTGCAATGCTGCTCTTACTGTGGAACATATCGTGTTAGATTGTAGGCAATACACTCATTATAGACAGCTTTTAAACCTTCCAAATAATTTAAAAGGCTGTTTAGGTAATACTAAAGATCAGACTATGAGAATCTTGTCGTTTATAAAGCAATTCGGGCTGTTAAATAAGCTACGAGAGAGAACAAATAATAACTACTGATATCCGTGTATACCTAATACCTGTACATATAAAAATGCCAAGATGAAATGGAAGAAAACTGTGCCTAGCTGGGGTAAATACATATATGTACACCAATGATTTTGTATAGGGCTAATGTACATTGCAGTCGATACCCTTTTCTTTTCAAATAAAAAATAAATAAATAAAAAGTTCGGTACAAGTAATCCCATCACAGTGCCGCACTTCTTCCGGTGGGAACACAGTCGGCTATTACAGTTTTTTATTATTTCTAATATTCTGAACTATAACATCCATTGACCGTGAAAAACAGTGGGTCTCAAATGTTTCCTAACTTAATATTAAAATGTTAAACCTAGGTCAGTTTTTTCAAAGTGCCCTTAGAGAAAAAAGTCATATTGGTTTTTTGTATGTCTAGTCGGTCCCTATAACCAGTTTTTTTAATGACATGAAACTAATTGCACCCTGTATACTCCCATATATTTTTGACCGCCGAACACGATCCCGATGTAAGTTTTACATAACTTGGTCAAGATGTTTGGTTAACCACGAAAAACAGGTTAAAATAGGCCTGAATAGGGTTAAAAATATAAATTAAAGATTTTAAATAAGTAGACCAGCCGTCTAAAATACATGGGAGCATATACGTGAAACCTCAGAAAATTGACTTTTTTTTGTGTGCCAGTGATATGGATATATTTATTTTAAATCTGAGTAAGTTGTACATTCATTCAAGGTAACTAAGAGTGCATATACCTACTCAATTTATTTCAGAGACGCGCGGATTGGGAGGGTGAAAATGGGGTCAATTTATAGGTAAATTTAGGAATTTATTTATAAAAAAAACATTACCACCATCTTATAGGGCATGCTATGAAACACTCTTGAGCCAAATTTTGTCAAAATATCTAATAAGTAGTTTTAGAGTTATAAACAGGTAAATATGGCACTTTGTCAAGAATTAAATGTCTTTAACGTGGATCGAGTTGAATATAGAAACAAAGCTGTTTCGCATTTTTTGCTACAAAGAAGAAATAATCAAATATATCATCGCACCAAAAATGCTAAAACAATACCATTTACATGGGCCCTTTCAGTTTACTTTACTAAATCTAGTCACCTTTTATATTTTAAACAAAATTTTTACTTGAGAGCAAAGAATAAAACTTAAGGATTTGTAGTTTACGCCTGTCAAAAAAAAAAAAAAATAAAAGAAATTTTGTCAAAATACGATAATGATCAAATTTATAGCGGTGCTTCTGCTTTAGTTTCCGATATTCTTTTTTGAATATTTTAGGAATTGTTTTACGGGAAAAGTGGGTCAGAGAAATCTGGAAAAAATTTATTGAAGTAATCCTATTTTCCCTATATAACTGATTTTTTGGTAAAGATGCGTCCGCTAGGTAAAAAATAAAAAATAAGCAAGCAATAAGGCTCCTTGAGCCTCCAGACTCCCCTGTCTAACACTCTTTTTTGACCTTACCTCTATAATTAATTACATCACTAACAGCCCAATCGGTTCTGTGGGCCAAATCACTGTTCTTATCCGGCAATAGCCTTTCATCTCAACAGGCATAAAATTGAGAGAATGGGAGAACTGTGACATACACATGGTAGTGCAGAGAAATTAGCTTGAAAACCACTGAAAATTCGGACAAATTTACATAAAGCTGTTTTCACCGGAAATAGGTATAGGTATATGTACTTAATATTACACTAAAAGTCCCCTTATGTAGAAGTGCCGGAACCTTAAAAAAACGCAATCGTTTAATGAGAGGCGCAAGATTTATGTAGATTCGCGCACTGGGTACTGCGGCCGATCTTTATAGCAGATTACTACTTACTGCTGCTTGTTTTTGTGGCCCGTAGTTGTTTGCTAAATAATGAGTATTTATTAGTATTATACTTGAGTTATAATAAGTGCATTGGATTTTATTTGACAGAGTGATCGTTTATAAAATTTGTTATTTGTTGGTCCCGGTGAATATTTTTAAGACAATATGGAAGCTAATACGTGTATTTTATGCAATGTTATGCTTTTAAAAGACGAGAGTGTATGTGTTAAATTGAAAGAACTTGTGACACTAATTAATGCAAGCAAAACGAGAAATGACGATAAGTGGAAACATTTTGAGGGTGTTGAACAAATTTCTGTTCATAAAACATGTAGGAAAAATTACACTCGTGCCACTAGCCTAAAATCGGATACGAAAAATGTGAATACAGATTTAAATCAACCTAGCTCATCCCGACTACGATCGACTATGAAATATGATTTTTGTTTTAAACAAAATGGTATTTTTTGTGGAGATCTTTGTGAAATTGATAAAAAAATTGGCAGCATGAGAAAAAAGCGACCTGCTTCTTTAATCTCTACCATAGACATAAAAAGTACAATTGAGAAATTTTGTGAGAAACGAAATGATGACTGGGGTGAAGCTGTTTTAAAACGAATAAATTCTTGTATTGATTTGGTTGCAGCGGAAGGTAGGTACCATACGGCGCGTTATGGTAGCTTCCAAAAATTGAAGTAAAGGAAAAAGCTGGGAGACCCGTTAACAATTATCTAGTGGAGGCATTTAATCAATTGTGTTCATACATAGATGAACATCAAGATGATGTCTCATAATTTTCGATAAAGGAGTTACAGGATAAGATGAAAGAATTTGTACCAAATAATTCAGAAAATTGGTCCTATAAATATTTAAAACAGAAACTATTTGAACGTTATAAAAATGAAATTATAGAACATCACGGAGTTATATGTTTTAGAGGAACAGCTGAAAAATTGTTACATGACCAATGGTACAAAGATAAGAGAAGTGACAAAATGGACGAAAAACTTCGTATAATAAAAGCTGCGGCTTCTTTTATTAAAGAAGATATTCGTTCTGTTTATTTTGATACTGACTACTATCCTTCCGCTGAAAGCATAAAATTGGGTGGATCAAAATTCCTCAAAGCTTACACACATTGATGTCCACTTTAATAAATAAACCATCAGAAAAGAACACTAAGAAAATTAGGTCTTTGGAAAACGCTACTATAGCTACTGTACGACCACGTTCATACCTATCAGCGATTCTTACGGGACTCGCAGTGCATATCCATCGAAAATATGCTTCAAAACATATTTTGGATATTCTTTCTGCATTGGGGTTTTGTGCATCTTACAAAGAATTAATAAAATTTGAAAGTTCAGCTGTCCAAAATTCCAATATTAATATTGCTGACGACACATTTGTACAATTTGTTTATGATTTTAATATAAGAACACTTGATGATCACGGAACGTTTCACGCTACGGGAGGTATACTATGTTTAGCACTAGAAGACTCTGTTAATGTAGAAGAAAAAAGACCTCGTCCGAAAGAAAATTATTTTTTTAATCTGTATTCAATTTAATTGTGTTATTTCGTTTACTATTAAAAAAAGTATAGTAAATTATGGGTCATTTTATACATATTTCAATTATAAGTAAATTTTCTATCTTGTACAATTTTGAAAAAATCTCTAAAAACTATATAATCCAAGATGGCGACTGAATTTTATGAGTGTTCCGGCACCTCTATGTTCGGGGACTTTTAGTATGGTAACAATACGGTTCCCTGGAATACATTGCCGTCGAGAACAGCTTTATGTAAATTTGTCCGAATTAAAATCTTAATGTCACTGTACTATGGACAGACATATCAAAACTATAAGGGTTTCCACGGAACCTTGGAGTAATACCCTAAGCTTGTAGAAAAATGTTATTATTAAAAATTATTCTATATTATTCGCCAAAACAATTAAGAAAAGCTCGTGTCCTATTTTGTTGACGTTACATTAGAAGCTTGATAAAACTATCATGGAACCACTGACCTTGCTAAAGATATCGTAAACATGCTTTTAGTCAACCTAGGGTAATAATTATAACATATAAAAACATATGACATATGGGCTGAATCGAGAACTTCCCCTTTTTAAAAAATGTTTAAAGTTGGATAGTAATAAAGAAATAAGGTCGAAATTTATAGAATATTACGGTGCGTCGAATACAACAATTAGCTTAAAAAACTTAATTAAAAAATAAACAGCGTTCCTACTAAGCATAATTTTTATTCAGAAAATTTCATTTATGTACATCGCATAGACAAAAAAATATCCAACAATTAACTGCATCATTAGGGAATTCGAATGAGGACTTGTAATTGTAGAAACACGATATTCATTACGAGGCCCAGTCTTTTATACTGCTTCTCGTTTTCCATTCTCATACATCTCCTAAAACATAGAAGGTAAATTCGTTATTAAGTTCGTTAACGCTACTACGAGTACTTGAGGCCGGTCGTCGTTTATTTTCTGATCAATTATCCTAATTGCTTAACGATACTGCAGAGAACAAATGAGGTTGTAGGTCTAAGAAACCACAAATAGTGCAACAGAGTATATGCAGTATATACACCGGCGAAAAGTAGTGAGTAAAAATACTATCGCCCACACTACTGTCAAATTGTCAATTGTCAAACTACAATAAAATTAATAACATTGATTTGTTTACATAAATATTAATTTCACAATGGGCTTGTTCCATGATATTATTTTTATATGGTTTTTATACTTTTTCATATAGTACTCGATATTCTCATTATACACTTAAAATTTCGTATTAACTTTTTCCGTTCTCGAGATATAAGGAGTTGAATTTAGTAATAGTTGCAAAAACCGAGCGCTCATTTGTGACGTCACTATACGCAAGTGACGTAAGAAAAATGTCTTTCTGGGACCTTTCAAATTTAACCTGAAAAGTCGAAAAACATGGAATTTTTAAACGCTGGTAACTAAATAAATACGTCGAGTGGAAGTTCGTTCTATGTGTCTGCGGAAAGGAGAAGGTCGGCGATGAATTATAATCGTAAATTGCAGGGTCAAAATCGAAAATTCGTTCTGGCAGGAGCGAGAGAAAATTGTAATTTTTTGACATTTCACCAAATTGTACTCCCCTACTGTCAAGTAGTAAGCAAAACAAACAATACTTCGAAAACACTTATAATTATAACCAATAAGGAGCATCAAGTCTATTGAGATCGCCGACTTTATGCGTATAGTGACGTAGCGCCTGGCCACGCCCCATTTTCGCGAGATGGAAATTTGTAATAGTTTTTAAGATACTAAACGTGCGAATAAGATTCTGATATTTTGCAGATCCATTAATTTATACTTGCACTTTCGATTTGTGAAATAAAAATGCTGAACAAGCCCATTATTAAAATCAGGGGACTTAAAGTTGACTAGCCACCAACTGAAAATTGATCTGCCTCTGTGGCTTCCGCAAGACCTTCTGTTGCTTCAACTTGTATACGAATTTTCTCACTTGTGCCCTCTTCACCATTAATTATTTTTATCCAACATAAGCAAAGAACATGGTGATATTACATATAGAATGTGATGTATCACACACTAGTGAGAGATCATTCAACAAGTCACTAGTGAAAGAATGTGAAAAATTAATTATAAAGCAAAAGATTCATTATAGGAGTAGCACTAATCATTTTTGCTAATAATTAAAGTTTGCCACTCAAAAAGTGGAAAATACATTTAATTAGGGACATTGAAAAATAATAATAAAGTAAAAAATACATTTGATTAGTAGTGGAGTAGATCTGGCAGAAAAAAGGGGGTGAAAAACAAGTCCCTTTTTTCAAACAATTTTTTTTTCCATCTTATAGAGGACGACTTCCCCCACTTCTTTGACATTTTCACATCCGAGATCTAGGTGGTGCGGGGGGAGGGGAACTGTTAAACATATGGAAAATCGGTTTTTCTCAGTCTGCGCGCGACCGGGGAGACGGCCAAAAAAATGTTTCAGATCAAAAAGAAAGGTGTCCCTGAGGCACGTAAACTAGTTTTTGGTTTTTTTAAATCGGCCAATTAGGGCCGGAGATATGGCCCTTTGAAAGAATTGAGTTTCAGGGTAGGAGAAGGGATCGGACTGGAGGTATGAGGGGTGTTTAAGAGATAAGGGATGGGGTTAGGATGGTAATTTTTTCTTCTATTGTGGCTGGTTATAGGAAGAGGTCGAGGCCCTGGGTGGGAGCTCTTTAGGGCAATTAGGGAAGAAGAGAGAGGGCGAAACGTGCAAAAAGGGAAAACGTCTATATCTCCGGTTCTAATAGGGCGATTTTAAAAAATCAAAATGGGATTTCTTTCTTTTTTGATCAGCTATAATGTTGGATAGATAGGAAATAATTCTCGCCGAAAATGTAAAAATGGGGGGCAAAAGATTTTTTTTTTTATCAAAACGATTTTTTCTATGAAGGGGGTGAGTGGCGGGGATAAACTGCTCCTAAAAGGCGGGGATTCTCATCCCCTTTAAAATGAAAAAATAATCTTTCGAATTCCTTTATTACGACAGACAGGGCGACAACTTGAAGCTTAAGCCCTACAGAAGGGTAAAGGAAGTCCTACGCCCTTCTGCTAGAGCTCATTTTAAAGAGAACAAATCTCCCTTGTTATAAAAAATAATCAATTCGATCGGACAGTAACTGCGCTACGCGTGCGAGTTACACTTATAAATTTATTTCTTTTGAATCAGCAGCCGCAGAGTAGGCGTGGCCTCTGCCCTCTCTACTCTCTCGCCGCTCTCACTTACACACACGCAAAGGGAAATCGAAGGTCAGAAAGGCAAGTCTGACATTTTCCCCTAGTAAAAAAAATCGTTTTGAAAAAAATCCATTTTTTCTTTTGCCGACCATTTTTACATTTTCGGCGAAAATTACTTTCTACCTATCCAACATTATAGCTGATCAAAAAAGGAAAAAATCAAATTTTCATTTTTTAAAATCACCCTATTAGAACCGGAGATATTGCTGTTTTCCCTTTTTGCACGTTCCCCCCTCTCTCTCCTACCCTAATTGCCCTAAAGAGCTACCCCCGCGGCCTCGACGCGCGACGTCTTCCTATAACCACCCACAACACCCACACCATCCTAACCCCATTCCTTATCTCTTAAACACCCCTCATATCTCCTGTCCGACCCCTTTTCCTACCCTGAAACTCAATTCCTTCAAACGGCCATATTTCCGGCCCTAATTAGCTGATTTTAAAATACCAAAAATCAGTTTACGCGCCTCTGGTAGGCCTTTCTTTTTTATCCGAAACGTTTTTTTGTCCGTCTCCCCGATCGCGCCAAAACTGAGAAAAACCGATTTTCCATATGTTTAACAGTGTCAGGGAAGTGGAAGTCGTCCTCTATAAGACGGGATTTTTTTTTAAAAAAGGCACTTGTTTTTCAAATGCCAGATCTACGCCACCATTGGAAATATGGAAACTTCATTTACTTCCTTTCTAATTTCTTCCGGGACATACAAGTTTTCATCCATTTTTCGCAGCTAACGATTATTTTTTACCTTTATTTGTTGTTTGTGTTATAAATTACTAAACAATAAATAGATATGTATACCAAATTTAATACCCGGAACAAAAAATATGGTTGTATAGAAGAGACAATTCTAAGAAAGATTTATGTTTCGATGGACTCGATCTAAAGCGGCGAACTTAACCAAAAAAATTGAAGAAGTTGAAAACAGTTTTTCGTAACTAAATAAAAAATTATGATTCTAATCGAAAAAAGTTGAATGAGAAAGTTGTAGATGCTAAAAAGATCTTTCGATTGCTATTTTTTAAAGTATCAGTTGCGACAAGACTTTTCGAGATATATCGAACAAACCGTAAAAAATCGGCCAACTTGAGGCCATATTAAGCCATTTTAGTTTTTAATTTTTCAGATACATGATCTCGCCTACTTAAATTAAAAATAAATCTAATACACATATTCTGTACTTTTTGTGTTCTGTATTGACTTGATTTAAACACGGTCCATATATAATATCTCCATCATTGAAAAAAGATAGAACTAGAGAGT
This sequence comes from Stenurella melanura, assembly GCA_963583905.1. NCBI lineage: Eukaryota > Metazoa > Arthropoda > Insecta > Coleoptera > Cerambycidae > Stenurella > Stenurella melanura. The sequence goes on along the minus strand of OY757311.1, from coordinate 165,556,446 downwards.
CCGAGAGCAGTTTCTTGCGATTCTTGTTTAATATTTCGCGGCTAAAATAAATTCTTTTTAAGGCACAAACATTTGTTTTTTGTAAATGATTAACATGAATGTCATATTTTAGCTTCTTATCAATAATAAGACCAAGATTTTTGGTATGGCTCAAGAATGGTAATTTTTGATCCTGTACATAAATTCCGAAATTGTCCTTAATTGTCTTACATATTTTATCATATCCAAAAATGAGTGGAGATGATTTAAGTGAGTTAATTTTAATGCAGTGCTTCAACGAGTACTCAACAAGATTTTTAATCTTTGTTAATTGTACTGATTGACTGGTCAATAGGTCCTACTTCAAAAGTTAAGTATATTTGCGAATCAGCTGCGTAGTAATGTGATTTACAGGACATTAAATTATTTTTAAAATCAGCAGTATATAATATAAAAAGTAACGGCCCCAATATGGAACCCTGCGGCTCCCCGAAAATAACTGTTCTTGCTATATCAATATTATTAGACACCGACACTTCCACATAACTTTCTGCTACAGACGACGAACGCCAACCTCCATGTCGTTTAAGCGTCAGAATATCTACAGAAACAGCCAAAAATAAGGCTGACGCTCACCGGAAGCAATGTCAGGTACATAAATGGGCATCCTTCAGCTTCAGACAGTCAGCCACCAATCTGAGTATCTTAGACAGTGTGTTTATACCTACTGGTTGTACTATATATTTCCCGAACGAGAACACAAAAAGAATCTTCTCTCACCGAGGCGTGATGGGTGCAGCGCTGCATATTTTCGATAGGTCTCTAAACCATTGAAACCCTTTCCTTCAGCACCACACACAACAATCGAACGAGACTTGTAATTTTTAGTTTTCAGAATATTGACGGCCAATACAGATACATTATCTTTCATATTAGTTGTTTTTAAATTCAACAAGCGCCCATAACTTCTATTGTAATAACCACATTCATAAGCAAGAAAACCTCATCGAGAGCTTCATTTATAAACTTCTCTACACCTTTGTGATCAAACGTCTTCGCCTTCTTAGGCTGCTACTCTGTAAACTTAGTGCTAACTTTGGTGTAGCATTAAATTGTACATGTTGTAAGGCCTATCAATTAATTAAAATTGATTGCATATGCTTTGTTTTGGAATTTACGAAATAAAAAGATTTATTATGATTATTATTCCTATCAAACTGTACTATAAAGATGTTATAAAATATATATCTTAAAAGCTACACCATTTCGCCTTAACGAATACGTTGGGCAGCTGAGAACATAAAACGGTCTGTAACATCTGCGTCTAAGTGTACTACTAAATAATTGATAGACACTGGCCAACTAAGAGTCTCTTGATGCATTAGAACGATTATGGATCACAAGATGTTCCACACTTGAACAAGATACCTCGTAAACCTTATGAGAGTATACCGAAGGTCAATGTGGAAGATTTTAAAATTATTGACGAATCCTAGGTTAAGAAATAAAATAATTATGTGAATATGATGTTCAAATGGTCTCCCAAATCTATACATTTGGGCATTAATCAATGCATAGTTGGACGGTTACACGGCGGAAAAGCGTCTACTGAAAAAAATTGTTGACCGTTTGTTATAGTTGCATTAAAGTTTCTTTCCCTATTGGGTATATTGTCACTTGTGCAATAATACTATAAAAGTAAACACAAGAAACCTCTACACCAAAAGGATTAGAGTAAAACAATGTTATTATTAAAAAGAAAACAAAAATTAAACTGTATTTAAAAAGACGATCGCTGAAAACTATAAATTGACTTTAGAAATAAATTCCACTTTTAAGGAAAGGCGACGTAAATGACATGAACAATTATTGACTTATATGAGGCAATACCTATGTTGAGAAAAATTGTATAGACAGCCCTGTTTCAGCAACTTACTTTTTGAAACTAATATTCTGTCTAATTGTCAATTTTGCTTTCGGACCGGTAAATCTACGACTGATGTAATTAACAAAACGGTGGAAAGCATAATACTGACATCTGAAAACAAAAGATTTGTTGGAAGTACCTTCGGCAGAGATCAAATAACTGTATATAATGGAGTATCGTCATCATCAGCAAAAGTGAAATTTGGAGTACCTCAAGGTTCTGCACTTGGGCCTCCATTATGCTTAATATATGTTCATGCCTAATCATATAAATAACACTTTATTAGTATTGTTCGTTGATAATAGCAATTAATGAATAATATAAATGGCGATGTAAATAATTTATTAGGTAAGATGTAAAAGAGAAATTGATAGAGTGATATAATCTAATAGTTCCTAGTTACTATATTCTTATGGCGCGCGACGCTCACGTATGTCAAAAAAACATCAACAAATATATTCCGCACGACGAAATACTCGAATATAATGCCAGACACAGATATCAAGTCTGTCCAGACCACACGAGATCAGTCAAAATTAGAATGCAATAAACTATTACATTAAGCAGTTACCGGAAGATCATTTATACATATAAATTATTTTAAGATGACACAAATTTTACTGAATGGACGAGTTTGACGAGTTTTTGTCTGATGTCTTATGTTAATGTTTTTACTGTTCTTATTGTCAGATTGTCGGTATACAATACATATGATGTAATGTGTTCAATATGTGTACTCTTTGACTAATGAATAAATCATTATTACCATAATTATTATTAATATTATCATTTGTTTTCAGGTGCATTATGAAGTTCGTGAAATGTATTACTAAACTATGATACAGTGCAACACCTGAGATTCATTTGGGCAACTGAAGCCATGCCTCGTTGAAGAGGTTGTCATGGCAGGCCTGCTGCTTTTGGGGTTGCTGGCCTGCGTTCCTCTGGCTTCCTTTCAGCCTCCCGTTCTCATCATCTCCGAACTCTGCTACTATCCTTTGAATTTGGAGTATATCGATCAGGAACTGCGAGAATCGAATATCAATCTGAATATTATGAAGCGAGAAGGTAAGATTGTAGTTTTTGGAATTATTTTAGTAAAAATTGAAAATGGTTATTCAGAACTGAACTTTTTTCGTCTTCCTCTTTCTTAGGCTGCCGAAATTTTGTCAGAAGGGTCATATTCACAAGTTCACAAGTAGATTTTACCAACGTCATGGCAAGATCGTCACTTATTCATATACATAAGTATAGAAGATGTAATCAATTTTGTTCTTTACAATCGCTGGTTAACTACTAGTCAGAACTAACTTCCAGGTTATCATAGAAATTGTAATTTACAAATGTCGATCATTTTCGAGGCTATCTAGTTATTAATTTTATTAGTAAATCGGATATGGGTAATTTAGAAGTTGATGCTATACTAGTAGTTTTATAACTAATAAATGTAAAAAAAATTGTAACCATTAAAATGAATGTACGATCTCAATGCTACATGCAGATGAAGAAAAGTACGATTATATTGAAATATGGATAATAACTTTGTACTATCTAGAGCTTGTTTTTGAAAAGAATCTATCAGTAGGTATAAAAGTTATGACATTTCAACACAACAACTACATGTAGCAATTTACTTTGAAATTTGATGACATTAAGTTAAATTTTAGGACCAAACATCGAAAATCACAAATGTACCCGTCTGACACTAATAATTACCACGTTCAAAGTATGACAATGTTAACACCCTGAAGGCTAAACGAAAAGTGACTTACTCTTCCAAAATTACTTGAGTCGAATTTTTATGAAATAAGGCGTGATAATACTGAAATACCAATGAATGCAGACCTGCCCCTTTTTAGTGTAAACTCGACCAGCAACTGGCGCTATGTACAGTACGATATGAGCCAAAATAGCCATAAATATAAAATGTTCTTTTAATAGCGACTTAATTTACTCTATATATACAGCTATTTAATTCCAGTGAGGTGAAAAAAATCCTTTTTGTGGTTTAAATGTCTTCTGATTTAATCATACTTTGAAATGGAGGAACCTCGCTGGTCCCTAACTATTTTACAGCAAGGTCGAGAATCTCTGGACTAATTATAGCATTTATGAGTTGACTTGTGCCCTAACTAATTCAAATATTGTCGTTTTACCCCATTTCCGAGTAACTGACCCCGCGTTTGTGACATTTCTAATAAAATAATTTGACACAGACTGTGCTGAACTTTCCCAGGCTTCGGCGTTATTGGTTCTTGGGGGTCTTGCTTGGGTTGTTAACTTGCAATACACTTATTCTGATTTGGAAAATATGCTACATAATACTTTATTGTTATTGCCGAAAAAGCCCTTTTCGTCGGCACGATTGACCGTTAAAACAAGTGTATTCACTTTTAAAAATCATCTAATATCACATTGAGCTGAATTCCTTACGACTTTTTAGGGCGCTTAAACTGGCATCTCAACTTTCTGCAAAATACCGCGCTATTTTATGAAAATAATTTTAATTTCTTAACCCCTTTATTGCATTCGTTACATATGCATAAAGGGTATTACTTCTGATAAGACCACACAAACAGATATTCAATTTCAAGTTCAAATATTTATTGGTTCCTTTTGATCATGTACGTGATATTTTTTTAGCGCCCTGTTTATATTAACAGCCTAGCGGAGATTAACGATACCTATTCTACCACTCGACGACGACACGAACGCATCAACACAACAACCATTCCCTGCGGCATTGGCATGTGTAGCGGCTGAGAGCTTTCTTAAAAGTCATATGGAGCAGTAATTCGTCATCAGTTAATGCTAAAAAATTGTGTTATGTAGTAGAAAACGATTAAAGTTTCTTTCGGTTCTATTGCAACAATATCGTAAATTACATCAAGATTTATCCTGTATACTTGCAGCAAGGAAGGAAAGAAATCTATGAAACCTGAATTTGCGTAGTAGCTCTTTCTATAATTTACGCTCATAAAAGAAAGGAAAGTTAAGTGAAAAATGCACCATAGTTTGAAACTGACAGAAGGCCACATTTTAATATTCACGTAATCAATTGAAAAGATATGGTAAGTACATCTTTTATTATGAAACACCTTATGCATGCCAAATTGATTATATACTGACTATGCACTTTTATGAAGTAGTTCAGTTCATATTTAGCTTCTTATGCAGTACGGAACTTTATGCTATTACTTTTTCTTTTCGCTATGTAACCGTTATTTCCTTTTTCGTCTTTGACGGGTGCCTCAGTAAATGCTTTGAAGATCTTGTACGAGTTTTCATCACGCCAAGGAGCTTTTCGATGTGCAGTGCAATATCTTTTACAGCGAGTAGTAAAGATCGACGTTTACTTTGGATTACATGGAAGAAAATGATTCTGTTGATAATAAACCATTCGTGGCACGAAATCAAGTTCTGAATTCTACAGCCAAACGTCTATTTCGACAATCCAGTTTCCATCATCTGCAAATGAAAAACGCCAAGTTTAAAATAAGGCAATTAGATATGCTGAAGAGCCTGCACAATCTCAATAGTCGGGTCAATGATGGTTTTCACTTCATAATTCTCAGCAACAGCTCCGATTTTGATAATTTTTCTTAAATGTCGATTTTTCACCTCGCGGAGCGTGCGCGGTCACGGACGCGCTACATTAAATTTGTTGTAACTTTTGAACTAATTAATGTAATTGAGCTCAACAAAGCTTAAATGAAACGGGAAACATGTGGCTATTGAATTATTATATTTTCAAATATAAAAATGAATGTATTTAGGAATAGTCCCTGGGATGAACGGAATTTACCCAATCCTAGTCCAGAAAGCACAGGTCATATTACTACCACCTTTATGTAAAATATTCGGAGCCTGTTTGGCCTGGAGATACATACCACGTATATGGCGGAAGGTCAAGGTCATCTACCTCCCAAAAATAGGTAGGATTTAAGACCGAACACCCAAGTCATATAGACCCATAAACCTGTCCTCTTTCCTACTTAAAACACTGGAAAGATTACTGGACAGGTATATTAGAGACGAAGTTCTAAGGGAAAATTCTCTTAGTGAACGTCAGTATGTATACCAGTCGGGAAAGTCAACAGCCCTCGCGCTGAATGACTTAAATAGGCTACTGGTCAAATCATTAGATGACAAAAAAATTGCAGTAGCCACGTTTCTAGATATACAAGGAGCGTTTAACAACGCAAAAACGCACTCGTTAACGAACGAATTGTTAAACAGTGGAGTTCCAACAGTGCTCTGCCAGTGGATTAAAGCCAGCTTAGAGAAAAGGATAATTGTATCCACTTTCGGCGAGGCTACCATGGTGGCGAAAGTGTGCACAGGTTGCCCCCAAGGAGGGGTACTATCTCCACTACTGTGGGCAACCCTTGTCGATGACCTTCTCCGAAAAATTTCTGCGGAAGGCTTTTCCTGCTTAGGATATGCTGACGATATAGTAATAGTTGTCGGAGGGCAATTTGCGAAAACGATATCAGAGCGTTCACAAAGAGCCCTAAATATTGTCGACAGGTGGTGTAATGAAGAAGGACTTTCCATAAATCTCCACAAAACCACAGTCGCCACTTTCACGAGGAAAAGAGTCTTGGAAGACCTAAAGCCCCTAGTACTCAACGGTCTGGAAATTCCATTTGCCAGTGAGGTAAAATACCTAGGAGTCATTTTTGACCAAAAACTGACATGGAATTGCCACATAGAAAAAGTCACACAGAAAGCAACAATAACCCTCGGAAGGTGCAGGCAGATGGCAAATTGGGGGTTAAAACCCAAAATGACCCTATGGTTATATACTAGGGTAGTAAGACCCATGATAACCTACGGATCAGTAGCATGGTGGACAAGACAGTGCAGTTGGGAGCAATAAGGCTGTTAATTGGCGTATATAAAGGCTTGCCTGCCTGTGCGCCACAGGAGCCATAAGAACTGCTGCAACAGCTGCATTGGAAGTCCTTCTGGACTTGCCACCACTACATATATTTATCCAAGGAGAAGCTCGTTCGCTGGTGCATAGACTAATGCAAGGCCCTACACCAATAAGGCCGCAGCACAGAACACAGCACCAGAAGTTGTACTTAGAGCTGAAGGCGGATCCCATTCTAGGAATGCCCACGAACACTACAGTCCCAAACTACTTTAATAAAAATTTCAAAACTAAGATATCAAACAGGGAAGACTGGACAAACGGTCCTCCAATACAGGCACAAACAGTCTGGTATACAGACGGCTCTAAGACAGAACAGGGAGTTGGAGCTGGGATTTATGGGATAAGGTTAAAAACGAAAATCTCGATAAGTCTAGGGAAATACGCTACAGTATTCCAGGCTAAAGTGGCCGCAATACAGTGGTGCACAAAGGTAAAGCAATCGGTTCCATACAAGTCGAATCTAGACTTGTATGGGACTGCATAAATGCCCTTACAGACCTAGGATGTCAGAAAAATGTCGCCGTGGCGTGGGTACCAGGACATAAGGGACACAAGGAAAATGAAAATGCTGATGAACTGGCCAGAGAAGGGGCAGGTAACGCCCCTATAGGACCCGAACCCTTTTACGGTGTGGCCAAGCCATGCATACGAGCATCCATCAGCAAATGGGTGTAAACTAAATCTCTGGAATGTTGGAAACATTTCCCACGACAGAGAGAGGTTAAAGAGTTCATTAAAGAACGATCGGCCAAATTTACGGAGGATCTATTAGGCTAAAATAGAAACGCCATTAGGTCACTGTCGACAATAGATATCTCAGTCCAATAGGTTTGGCACAGGACGCAACATGCAGATTCTGCCAAGAGGCAGAGGAAACCTCAGTCCACATATTGTGCCATTGTGAAGTCCTTGCTAGACTGAGATTCCAACTACTTGGTGAGGAAAAACCAAGAGCTGATAGCCACTAAGGAGCCCTTATCGAGGCTGTGGAGTCTGATACAAAGGACAAAGCTGGATAAGGAGTTCTAAGGAAAACAAACAGGATCACCACAATAGATCTATGAGGGTCGCGGTGGTCAAGGCCAATTGGCCAGCTCCTCCTTTCTAATCTAATCTAATGTAGGAATAGTACATATATGAAGTTCGTAACGTATAGAGATTTTCGATGAAATCGGTAATAGCTCTACCATATCTACAATGTTTAAGACAAAAAATCTGAAACTTTCACATATTACTCTTGAAGTAATGTATAAAAAGATCCGATGAGTGAAAAAAATCTCAAAATTTTATTTTTGAAGATGTACACTTCCAAAATTTCAAAATCTTGAGAAAGCGATAAAATTTGATATGTATAACTAACTTTAACTAGCTATTACTTTGGTTTAAATCGCGTTATTAGATTTCTGTAAGTGCGACTTTTAGTTTTAAGATGATTTACCTTACAGATTGAATTAACCTTCTTTATTTTACGAAAGTAAAAGAAAAAATGTTCGTTGCTCCAAAATTCGTGAAATTAGGGGTAAAATAAACGTCAATATCTTTTATCACAAACATTATTTGGCATACCTATCAATTGGATCTTCTTATACATTATTTCCGGAGTAATATGTGAAAGTTTCAGATTCTTATCTTCAAAATTGTAGAAATGGTAGAGCTTTTACCGATTTCATCGAAAATTTCTTTATGTTCCGACTTCATATATACAGACTGTCTATTTTACGAGGGCCACACCAAATATCTCGCTTAATATCTATTGTAGAAGAATAAAGTTTTAGAAGCAGTTATCCCATTTTTTGTGAGCTATATTTCAGTAAAAAGAAATTTGCAATCCATAGCCTACTTTATGAGATATATTACAAAAACCTGAAAAATAGGAAAACCACAAACGGTTATAGCTTCCTTATTTGAGGAGATACGAAAAAAGTTAAAGGAATGAAAGTTGACGGCAAAGACAATAAGAATAATAACGTGTAGCAAAAAAATCGAAAAATGCAGTTGGCTTTGACATACGCTATTGTGCAAAAATGAAAAATACATATCTCAAAGTAGACCATGACGCCATTAATTTCGTTAATTTTTTCTCATTCCAACGATATAAAACATGTCACAGAAATTTTAACCGATAGTGTCAATATTTAATATTTTACGAATACCACAATTCATATAATTGAATCGTAACAAAAATTCACTTTATAATAATTATAATAATTATAATTCCGTAATTATTTATTACAATTTAATACAAACCAATAAATATCTCATAAATGAAAATACAAGTACAGAACGAACATCCAAAGAAAAAAACGAAAAACTATGTATAACAGTACTACCTACTACTATATTGAAAAGAAATTGTGTGTATTTATTTTTCTAACTACAAATGCTCAAATTGTGCACCATGCATTCTGACACATAAATGTGCTCTACGAGACACGTCACGCATTACATTTTGGAGCATTTCAGGAGTAATTGCCTCACATGCGTTTCGAATTCTGGTTTTGATGTCCTCAATATTTTCAGGGGCAGTTTGAAATACCTTGTCTTTAATGTAACCCCAGTCGAAAAAATCCAAGGGAGTAATATCTGGTGATCGAGCTGGCCATAGAATGGGTCCATAGGTGCCTATCCAGCTATCTGGCATAACTTGATTTAAATAATTTGTACATATTACAGCAGTGTGAGGTGGAGCCCCATCTTGTTGAAAATATGAATAATTTAATCTTCCTGCCACTGTTAATTCATAAAGAAAATCTTGAAATTCGTTTTGCAGGAAATTAAGGTATCTACGAGCGGTTAATTTGCCATCATAAAAATAAAGTCCAATTACTTTAGTCCCTAAAAGACCCAACCAAACATTCGTAGAAAATCTTTCTTGGAAAGCAGTCTCTCTGCACCAATGTGTATTTTCTCGTGTCCACTTATAATGCATATTTCTATTGAAAAATCCATTATTAGAAAAATTTGATTCGTCCGACCAAAGAATTTTGCTACATATCAGCGCGTCATTCCTTTTCTTATTTAATAACCATCTATAAAATCTTACTCTCCTTGGCTTATCTCCCTCATTTAAATGTTGAACTTTCCTCATTTTGTAGCATCGAAATCCGTTTTTTTTCAATATTTTTCTTGCACTGTCTTTTTTTATGCGACAGTTTCTCTGAATTTGTCTCAAAGAGGTTTCCTCATTTTGGTTAACATAATTCATTACTCTATTCACTTTTCTTACATTATCCGCAACATGCGCTCGCCTTACTACTTTTTTTGAAAATGAACCGTGCGTTTTTAGATTTTGAACTAACTTCCTAAACATAGTTCGATTTGGCTGCGGAGCATCTGGAAATCTATCTCCGTAAACCGTGACTTCCATCTCAGCGTCAAAATTGCACTGAAAATAAATGCCGATATCATATCGAATTTGTTATTATTGTTGTACACCATAATTACTGATATAAAATTTGTCTTAGAACTCGACAACGCAACATACAACATACAACAGTGACAATCTGTCAAATTTATTAATAACTGTATACATTGTTTTTCACTAATTATGGTACAGCTGATTGTTACGATTCAATTATATGAATTGTGGTATTCGTAAAATATTAAATATTGACACTATCGGTTAAAATTTCTGTGACATGTTTTATATCGTTGGAATGAGAAAAAAATAACGGAATTAATGGCGTCATGGCCTACTTTGAGATATGTATTTTTCATTTTTGCACAATAGCGTATGTCAAAGTCAACTGCATTTTTCGATTTTTTTGTTACACGTTATTATTCTTATTGTCTTTGAAGTCAACTTTCATTCCTTTAACTTTTTTCGTATCTCCTCAAATAAGGAAGCTATAACCGTTTGTGGTTTTCCTATTTTTCAGGTTTTTGTAATATATCTCATAAAGTAGGCTATGGATTTCAAATTTCTTTTTACTGAAATATAGCTTACAAAAAATGGGATAACTGTTTCTAAAACTTTATTCTTCTACAATAGATATTAAGCGAGATATTTGGTGTGGCCCTCGTAAAATAGACAGTCTGTATATACCATTCCTACATGCATTCATTTTTATATTTGAAAATATGATAATCCAATAGCCACATATTTCTCGTTTCATTTAAGCTTTGTTGAGCTGAATTTCATTAATTAGTTCAAAAGTTACAACAAATTTAGTGCAGCGCGTCCGTGACCGCGCACGCTTCGCGAGCGGTACTTATGTGTCGCCACGCTCCATTCTCGTGCGTTAAAACACGTTTTTAATGTGAAATTTCGCCCTGTGTCGCCTAGTGCTATTAGTTTTTTTGCTAAATATTTTTTATTCTTCAAGTTATTGGCCAAAAACCGAATTTCGGCCGATATTTTCGATTTTTTTAGGGTCGTCGGTATCTTACAGCTGTAAACTTTTTTTATCGTATTATGCACCAACAAAACTACTTATTCTGACAAATCCACCCATATAACATTTAGTGCCCGGTTTTCTATTAATTTTTGTCTCTGACAACTGGGCTATTAGCTGCATCTTCTATTTTAGGTAGTGGCGGAATTTGTACGCTCTTAGTTTTAGGGGCATGTGGTCTAAAAAAATACAATTCTTTATTATCTGATGGTGAAGCCATCAATAATAACGGAACATCAATGTCCTCGGCTGCAACAACTACATGAGGAAGTATATGAAGTGGAAGTATTGTAGTCGAAAAGAAATCTTTTTTTTAAATTATAATAGCTTTAGAATGTCGTCAAACGTCGAGATTTTAAATTTGAGAGGAAGAAAATGTTCCCTCTGTTTGTCTGTCGGTCTTTCGAGTCTTCTTTAACTGATGCACCTGTTATTTTAGAGAAACTGAAGCGCCATATCCGATGCGAATATAATTACTAGGTAAACAATTATGTAAATCTCAGTGCCCCTCCGGCCACCAACACACACTCATAGAATTCAAGCTGTAATTAATTACTGTGAGAAACCAATTTGTTTCCAAGTTAATTGCACGTACAAATCACATTCGGAATAATTTTCATTCGCTACAGGTATTAATATTACCCCCTTGATTTCAGCAGAGATGGGTGCTGCCTGTGTCAGAGACAAAATAAGTTTAAGGGATCAACACAAAACGTTTGTATTTTCTTCAGCTAAATATATTGTTTCTACCATCCGCAATTTCGAAAAAATAAACGAGCCGCGCTGTGGATGATTTATGAGATTCTGAAAGCTCTATCAGCGTTAGTCGAGATAACTAATTACACTCAAGTAAGTTTCAGTTGTTAACTTGTCTAGTGATTGGTTTTCCACAAAATAAATCAATATAAATGACGCCTTAGTTTACAAGTTAAATCAAAGTAAACTTCTCGTGTGCGATTCAACCTTGCTCGAAAGAGCTTTGTTATTAAATAATTATCTTGTTTACAAAAACGGAATCGGGTAAACAGGACGGAAATAGGCACGTGTTAGGTGGTGTTCGTTTACCACGATATTTCCCGGCTTAAATAGTAGCTCATCATAAGAGCTGTCTCGGAGGAATTACCTACTGTAAAACTACTAAATAAGAAGGTATAAATGAGCGGCAGAGGGTTAATAATAGCAATATTTCTTTTGCACTAAATACAAATACAATTGTATCAGTAATATAGCAATAGGTTTTATAGTTGTTGTGTAAAAATTAATTTAATTAACTAATTACATACACCGACAAATTTAAAGGAGTGGAGATGAATTTGCTATGAAGCTCGTTTAAAAAACCTAAAATAACAATACAGCGTTCTTGCAAAAAATTAATAGTATCTTTTGACTTGCTTTAAACATTTAGAGATCAAGAACAATTACAGGGATTATTTTTGTATTACAGCAGTTATCCATCTTCTCATTGTCACTGTACTGTGATCTCAGCAGGGCATACGACTGCATGGATTCTTATTTAACATTAGGAGTTCCACAAGGCTCTGTCTTGGGTCCTGTGCTATTTTTACTATGCGTAAATGAATTAGATCTCATATCATCTATTACTTACTTTGCGATGAATGCTGATGACACCTCTTTAATTGTTTCAAATAAAACAGATTAAAGTTTAGAACTCGACGGCAATAGCTTGCTTAATAAACTAAGTGAATGGTTTTTCCAAAATTTATTATATTTTAATGCCGAAAAGACCCAGATATTAAGATTTCGTAACAGTCAAAAACAGAGTAAAGAGTTAAATTTTAATATAAATTTATTTATTTTATTTTAACGACTTATTTATTTTAACGTCCTGGCGAAGTTTCTGCTAATGCTATTCCACTTGACCAGAATGGTGAAATGTGATACGGTCACCCATCTAAGTCAATCAAAACCAATCAAAACAAATTTATTTTTAAATTATAGTATACAAAAAATTTGTCTTTCCCAGACAATCGCTCCGGAGCCAGCCAGACATCCATAGCATTTCACGCCATGGCAGTTGAAGGGCTAGACGGGGCGAATCCAGGTCAGACTTGCAAGATATTTAAATAAATGTTAGCTCCTGTTTGCAAAGTGCAAATTAAATAACAAATAACTTAGGTAACATGTAAAAGAAAAAGTAAACTTAAGATAATTAGTATAAAAAGCAAAAAGCACGTGTATAAACAAAATCTATAAGATACATATGACTTATTTTCACGGGAAAATTGCTGAATGGCGAAAAAATTATAGTTTATGAATCATTATTTCTGATTAATAAAAGAAATAGCACAGTTCCATTAAAAAAAATTCCATAGGACCCCTACGGAAATGAAAATGAAATTCCGTTTTTTTGAAAAAAAATTAAAAATGCTGGTACCTATCAGTAATTCAAACAACTATTTTCTGCTTTACAGACAAGTCTACAACCTTACTAATAATTTCCATAGCCTGCTTAGTAATTTTCTTACATCGCATTCATCTGACGCGGCCATTTTGAAAAAATTAAAAAATTGTTCGTATCTCACTTATTTTTTGGAATTTTTTACATCTGAAAAACTGCTGCACTTAGAAAGGGAACCATAAAAAATATGTAGTCATTCCATTTAAGAAAAAAAAGTTGATGTCACTTCCGGTTCAACCGAAAGTGATACTTTCATTCCTGTTAGTCTAAAAGTAGCCTATTAATGTCTAATTTATTTGTACGATAAACCAAATTTTTAAATACAAAAACAACCAAAATATTGGGGGCGTACATTGACTCGTGGCCACCCGGTATGCCAAGGAACAATTGCGTTAAGGGCTTTTATTGTTTTATCCGATGGGTGGTCACCTAAAAATAATAAAATCACAAAATGCTTTAAATTTAGGGTCGCATATTTTAGAATGGGGTGGTTAGGGTGGTTTTTTGTGTTTTTTAAATAGAACTCAAAAACTGAGTGGAATTCGAAAAAATTGCTTTTTGTAAAGAATTAAATATCCAATCGAAGTAACTTTTTGCCACCTTGAAAAGCCATTTTTTATTTGAAATATAATCATAAACAAATCTACAAGAAATCCAAAAATCGCGAACATTTTATTCTACATAATAGTTGTTTATAATTTTTCTCTGAGCAGAGTGGCCTCAGTGAAAATAGAGTAGAGATTTCAACCATTAAAATGAGCTTTAAAAAAGGTTATACGATGCAAATAGACTAAGATATTGCCGTTCAAAGTTGGCTACTTTCTGTCGATTTTCTTCAAGGTTCTAAAAAGCTACTTCGATGAGAAATTCAATTTTCTACAAAAAAATACTTGTATTTTTTTTGAATTCCGCTTAGTTTTGAGTTATATTAAAAAAACATCGTTCTCAAAAATGTGCCCTTAAAAATAGCATTTTGTGATTCTATCATTTTTAGGTGAACAGCTAACGGATGAAACAATAAAAATATTCTAATGCAATTATTTCTTGCCAAATCACATAGTCAATAGCCTGTTTCTTAAATATTGAGTTACATTCAAGTCCGGGAAACACGCAGACCAAATCATCAAATTTGGAGGAATAAGCCACGAAATTTATTTGCTATTTTGATATGGTTCTAACTTTACTGCTATCGGTACAAATTTTTAAAAACATTGGCTCATGTATTTTGAGAGAAAAGTCTATTTTATTTTATGAAATTAAAATGGTTGGCCGGCTGAAAACGATGCCGGATTTTTATTGCAGGATTACAAATCTGACGAGACACAAAGTACAGGTGCATTATGTAATGCTTCTCGAGAGTCACAACAAAAGGAAACCGTTTCTAAAGACGGGGATTAAGCTGGAAGCCGCGTTTCAAGTAGACTGGATGGAAAATTACACCAAATTCGAAGTGTAATCACAATGAAACTCCATTAATGTTTTCCATCGTAGCAGAGTACGCGATAATATTTCTTCTACTCACAATATTGTAATTCTTCTTAATACTAAACACTTTCCGTTGTTACGGAAAATTAGAGTCTTATTAAATTAATGAGTTTCAGACTTGTGGATCTGACACTTTACTTATAATTAAAATAATTGTCAATAAGAGGGTGCACTGATTCACTCCTACTATTCACTAATACTATATTAAATCCGTAAGTGGAGGGTACCGATGAATTGAACTGTCAAGAGGTACATGTAATAGAGCAATATTGATTTCCTAAGCTTTTGTAAATCTTTAAATTAGGTACCCTCCAAATTCAAACGCTAACAAGTTTCGTTGAACGAACTGATCAAGTGCGTTTACTACCGTCTTCTTAATAAATATACATATTTTTCCAAAAGAATGGCTTAGGTAATATCAATTTTTCTCATATCACCAGAAAGCTAAAGGAATATACCACCAATATCAGTAAACAAAAATGTCTGCTTCCCTTAAAAAGAATGTATGATGACGTCATAACTCAAAAACCAATGACGTCATAAATTTTGGTATACTGACAAAATGTAGCATTTACAAAACTAAAATCGACCGGAAGTGACTAATCATCCGGGAGTCACGGATGAATAGTTCGGCTGCTAATCGTCCGATACCTCCCGGATCGACAGCTCTGTCGCTATTCGCCCCGTAGTGGTCGGTAAAATGATAAAAACAAATTTTCTCATTTGAAATATCGACATTAATTCATTAATTGGGATTTTACCTATGTGACTGATAATCGATTTGTCAGTGTATCCCAAATGTAAAGAATAAGTCACATTCTTATGCTTCCGTTGCAGAGGCCCCCGCCCCCACATAAAATCATTGGCTCTGGTTACCAAATCTACTGGCAGGACCCCACACTTTGGGGGGGAGATATCAAGCAGGCTGGCCCCACATTTTAATAATTGATGAAATTTATAATTTTCTACATTCACTGACTTTGACCAACTATTAAGGAAAGGGAAGTATTGTACTCGTGGAAAAATCACCCTCGAAGATTTTTATGGATCACGTTTCAGAACACGCGTAGATAATAAAAAGAAAGCAGTTTAATTCCGTCAGTCTGTCTGCATGTTGGCGCTACAGCTACAAAACCATTTGACATACTAACGCAATATTTAGTTGATATTATATCGTGCCAACGAAGAAATTGCGAAAAATTTATAGGCTAGACACCCTAAAAAAACATTTTAGAAAAAAAAAATGTGCATGATCGGACGGAGGAAAATAATATTTGGAATGTATGCATAAAACAAAATAAAAATGATTAATAGTTTTACAGATTTTGTTGCCTAATTTTGATATAGGTATTTAACCCAATTAAGTTTGAGGTTTGGGCGAGAAGTGAGTCGCCCTTGTTTGAATTCCTTACAAACCTTCCTTATAAATGAGTAGCGCAAGAGTTTTTTATTGCTGTTATTTTTTTTTTATCTTATGTGGAATTTTTTTTAACTTATAAAATTTGCTAGAGCTGTTATTTTAAGTAATTTTCTATTTTTAGTAAATTTATAATACATATTTAGTTCTCGGTAACGGGTACCTTGGTATTTCTACATTTACGGTGTAATATTTTATATTCTCTAATCCGGTTTATTTTTGTCTCATAGTAGGTAGTTATACGTTCGTGGCCAAAACACTTTGCTTGTAAGGCCAATAATCGGAAGAAAAAAAAAAATTTGAGGTTGATATTCAGCTGCAGCTCAGAAAATAATAGGCTTTGGTCGAATGCTTGTAAGAATAAAAATTGTATGTATACCCACGAAATTTAAAATTTATTGCGTCTCAACTATCTGCAATAGTACCACAGATCAGCTAGTACCGGACGAATAGCGACAGAGCTATTGATCCGGGAGGTGTCGGACAATTAGGAGTCGATCTATTCATCCGTGACTCCCGGATGATTAGTCACTTCGCTTCCAAATCGACCTGTTCGAGGATTTTTTTTGACATATAACACATACCAAAGATATGAATTTTGTGCGTTTTTTTAGGTTTACACTGTATTATTACCAGCTCCTCCGCCATAACTTCAAATGTTGAAAGTGTGATACTAAATTCTGCATCAGACTGTCGTCGCATCGATATTCATGTCAGTTGAAAGGATTTCCGCGACTATTACATAGTCAATGTAGTGAAATTCATCATTAAGAAGGCATCGCAATTTCAACGGTTACATTATACGTTATCATCTGTCATTATCTAACACCGTATCTAATTTTGTGGTGTGCTGAATGTTATCTCATATGGTGGATTATTGATACATCTGCTGACTGAGCTCAAGTGAAACTAATATCATCATGAAGCATATTTTTTCTAGCTGATTTAAATGAATGTTTAAAAAATGTTTTTTTGTAATAAACTGATCATTCTGTTAGATATGACTTGCTATTGTTTTTTCAAATTGACCATAGAGATTGACAAAATATGTGAGAGGTGTTAACTCATTTGAGAGTTGGAAACAGAATATTGAATAATGTACAGTAGGTTCGGTTATTTTTAAGAAGTTTAAAAATGAATTTAATGTTATTTAGTAAAACAGAGAGTACTTGAAAATGTGTCGTTCTCGAAAGAATTTGTTGTGCCAACTTATATGAATCACCCTGTATACCGATATCAAGGTCGATGTTCTCATACACGCTTATCTAAATTACTATTTACATTAATTACTAATTCACTTTACACACGCATAAAACGTATGTGTGAAGTGTATGGTAACATGCATATTTTCCTAGAACAATGCGAACGCTGCTTTAAAATGAAGTTTATTAATGCCGTGAATAGCATGCATGTAAATATTAACTGTAATTGAGGGTTAGGCGACTCGTTCATTTTGACAAACGTAATATTTTTACAAAATTTTACTGCCTTCATTATACTTTTCATTATTTCCCTGAGGTTATCGATAAATACTGTTTTCCCAGTAGCTTTAATCGTAAATGAAAACATTTATTTATTAATATAAGGCATGAAAATATTAATTTATGGGATATATCGTATCCGTTTAAATATGAGGATCTTACATACCACTCTTTCCAAATTTACCACAATTGCGATTTACTTTTTTAACCCCCGACGCAAGAAGGAAGGGTGTCACATGTTTGAAGCCTTTGTGTGTGTGTGTGTGAGTGTTTGTTTGTGGCATCCTAGCTCCAACATGGCCGAACCGAGGTTTTTTTATTTCAAAAGCTGCCATTTGCGAGATGGTTCTTAGTCATGCGTTCTAAGAAATGGCGGAGGATCCGGTGTTACTTCACATATAAAATTAATGTTTATCTCAAATGTATTTAAACAGTTTGGAAAAATATGTTGAACTTGATAGGTTTAAGTTTAGTTTGTAAAAAAAAATTAAATAAAAGGTACCGTTAAACGGGGTGAATCCCAACTGGCGGGTGTATAGCAATGAATGTCCGGAAAGTATTCTTTTTTTGCCCACAACTTGAGTATCGATTGTAGTGGTTGATAATTTTTTTGTTTGTTATTGAAATGCTATAGAATAAAAGAAAAGGAATGGCGCTTAGTCTGAATTAATTTTTCTTGGCCATATTTCTTGTTATAAAAACGTTAATTTTGGAGGGTTTTCTAAAACGGAAAACACTTTACCTGTCGAAGCTATGTAGAATAAAAAAAGAAAGAGATTATAACGGCCATGAAACATTTCATACATTCTTCCTGTAAGTTAATTTTCAAGTTGACAAAGTTTAATTTCAAATTTTGGAATAATTGATATTATTTTAATGGGCACGGTTAGGTTTGAAGTTTCCGTGGGGTGAATAGCAACAACAGGTTACGACTGCTAGTGAGGCGAGAATTTTTAATTTTATTAGTATATATCCAGACACTCCGAAGACCACATGCTATACGTCTATAAGCCTGATCGAAGGAGGAAATGTTACCGCAAGGTAAGCGATGAAATTGGACCCGCAAAAAGAGCAAAATATAAAATCGGGCCTTAGAAAATATTTAATTACTCCTCTCAGTTCAGAAGTTTTGACAAGACTTCCTGTTCTAGCAGAAGCTTCGAGAGATGATACACGTAAATGTCTCGTTGAAGATTCTGTTGTGGATGTACTAAAATCCTTGAGATATGAAAATTTGCCAAAGCCAACGAAACAAGGAAAATAGGTAAGTGTTCAACCTGGCCGCAGTGTTGCTGGAGCAGATTTTGATAGCGACAGTAGTAATGAACTAGAAGAACGATGAGCAATTGTACGTGCAGTTTTTAAGGTAATTAAAAAAAAATCATTATTCGATCATCCATAGTGAAAATTAGCCCAATTTGGTTACTCGGGGAATCTTGGGGTCGCTGATCATGAACATAATATTCAAGAAGTTCCTCGATGTACCTGGAGCCTCAAAAATGTTCCTTGCTTGGTATGAGGACAAGGACGTTTTTGTTGTCTAGGTCATCTCCGTAAATTTATTATAAGTTTATTATAATTTTTTTTCCATTTCACTTCTATTATTTATTGTTATCATCGATTTCCAACATGACTATAATATATCATTATTTAAAATTGTTAGACAAAATTAATAAAAATTTGCCTTCTGTTTTTCGCTTCTATTTGAGTCAGGCCCAAAAAATGTATACGTTTCTGACCCCAGAACCCCGGAGTAAAGATTTCGGTTGAATTTCACATTGAATTGAGAGAAAGATCACGAGGATGAGCTATATTACGGGGGCGTCCTGGGCTCCAGGTACATCGAGGAACTTCTTGAACATTATATTCATAATCGACCACTCCAGAAATCCCCTAGTAACCAAGTTGGGCTAATTTGCACCATGGATTACCGAATAATCAATTTTTTCCAATACCTCAAAAGCTGCACGCGAAAAAATCGAATACAGAAAACCGCATTGAAACTTAATTAATTTTAAGTTCTAATTAATAATAGGTATCTCTAGAAAATTGCTGATTACTCATACCTGAAAATTTATTTAAAAAAATGAAACGAACAAACTACAAATAACTCTATTTATTCAATGAGCATGAGACTTCAGGGGTGGGTCAATAACAAAACACTATCGTTATATAAATATACAAAAACAATATAGCACAAATGATAAACGCGTATATAAAAAAATATAAAATGAAATGCAAAGTATGTATTCAAACATTCGCTTCTGGCCAGTTCCCCGTGAAATGAATGTTGTACTACTATAGCAACAAAAGTTAAATGATAATAATTTTTACAACAATAACAAAATCTATAAACTAGTTACAAAGAGGATAACCGACAAGTTAATATTCGAAGTGTTAGTTGTCGAACTAACACATATTTTCACACAAAGGGAAAGAGAGTTAGTGGAGAACACGCCGACATTTAAATTCGAGAAATTAATATTCGAAGTGTTAGTTGTCGAATTAACACATATTTTCACACACCAGGAAAGACAGTTACTGGAGAACACGCTGACGTTTAAATTCGACAAGTTAATATTCGAAGTGTTAGTTGTCGAACTAACACATATTGTCACAGGCCAGGAAAGAGAGTTACTGGAGAACACGCCGAGGTTTAAATTCGACACTAGCCACGTTTTCACTTATCAGTTTTTCAGGGAAACCCTTGATGAAAAATAAATGTTTATGGCAGGATGCAATGCCCGAAAATTATTATTCTGATTACCGAACCTCCAGGTAGTACAGGATCAGGACTTGACTAACTAAATACGTTAGCAGACATTGTTCACGGCGTCGGCCATTTAAAATGCGGACAACGAAGAATAAAGTTGATAAAAGTACCTATACAGTTTGACTCTTCTATAAAAGGGTACTACACTACTTCACTTTACAATTTCATAAATATTGATAACATTAATTCTAGGTATCAATTTACCAAAGCCGGTAGACTGAATGACCAATATTATAAACTTTTTAAAATCTCTTAACAAATCTTCGGACCAGCGTCTTCAACAAAAGTCCCACCTTGAATGCCCGTCTTATGAGCGATTCTACTCTCTCAATCTTTTTTGGCGGGATCGTTTTGATTGGTTGTTTATAAAGTGACAATTGATCTACGGTGCAATGGATCTATTTGTAGCGTACTAGCAGGGTAGGCTTAAGATAATTTTAGAACAAAATATTAAACAAAAGCAGTATTCTAGTTAAATTACTCTTATTATCGAGTGGATAAAAAGTGACCCGTTACAGCATTTTGATCCAACTTACTGCACATTTCTCGACAGTGGAATGCTATATTTCCTCGACTACTGTGGATATGGATAGCAATGGTCCCCGATGAACTTATGATTTTCTTTCGAATAATGATGATATCTCTAGTGATAGAAATATTGTAACTACCTACCAACTGAAAACTATTAATTCACAGCGCAACAATAAATTTACAGAAAAAGAAACAGCAAGCGTTTCAAGTCAGTAAATATAAATTATTATTTGTTCCTTTTTAAAGGTTTACTTTTGTCGGGGGTTTTAAAACTTTTGATTTAACTTTTCTAATACAGATAGGTCACCACATACATCGTTTGGCAAGGGTTTCATTAAAATTACTTTCAAAATTATTTGCAGCGATGTAAAATGCGCATCTGTATCACAAATAATTAGAAATTGAAAGTTCAAGCACTTTGATATTTGGTTTGTATTTGCAAATTCATCCAACAAAAATTTCAGCAGTTTAATAATGTTACAAATACTTTTAAAGCACGTGTCTATGCAGACTCAAAGCATATTTAAATATTATTTTTTAGTTTTATACCCAGGTGCTAGATTAAAAGAAAACCATCATGTTATAATAACGTTAGTGATGACGGACTGCAACTAATCAAGTTTTTTCTGTACGTAAAATTCATCACATTTAAAATTAAACTCCTGTAAGTGTGTTACGCTTTACCCTGCTACGGCCTTCATAGTGCTTAAATTGCGATGTAGTACCATTTACGGGAAAAGCATGTAAAACTTGGAAAACTCATTAAATAATCTCGCATTAATTCATCATTTTCTGTAATGTGTCAGTGTCGTAGCGTCAACTACGAGCACATTATGATCAATAGGGCTCTCGGTAAATACCTTTAGGCGCTATTTTATACAATAATGTTTGATGATAGAGTGTGGAACAAATTCGGAATCCCGGAAATACACAGTTGAAAGAAAATCCTAACCTGATTAACTATTGTTCATAGTTCACCACTATGGATGACGTTATTCTTGCTCGATGGAAGATATTTTTCAAATTTTTTAAGAATATCAACCCTTAGAGACGCGTGACATAGAAAAATTATATTCTTTGTTATTGGGTTGCTTCAAACAAGTCCGGACAATCTCAAAAATTCATAATATTATTATTACGTACCCCCTAGGCATATAATAATATTGTCGCGCATTTTCACCCCTAGGAAGCACCCTGTAAAAATCCGTAGATTCTAAACAATTTATTTAATAACCAGAGCCAGGCGCAAAAGTAGTTATGCCAGAGACGGTCTTCACACACAGATAAATATAATGTTTTGTATGATTCACATAAGCATATAAATACATTATTTATAGGAAACAAATACCTACTTTTGCGGTAAGAAGTAAAAAGTATGGCATAGAACTCATAAAATAATAAATAAATAATTTATGATTGTTTTGGAGAAATTATTTATTTGGTATTGTTGAGCAAGTAGATGTAAGAGATGTTTACTGAAACTGGTGGATAAAAAACACCAGACTTCGGCCGCATATTATATATACCTGCAGCGTCGCGCGTCGGTCTGATTGTCTAATCGAAAACAAAAAACTCGCCATACGCCACTTCAACTTTTTATATCAGTTAAGGAAATGTAAACATTTCCCATATGTTTCTCCGAACTAAATTAAACAATTTTCAATTTAAAATATAATTTTTATCTGTGCACACAATATTAGGCACTATAATTTAAAAAAATATAAGGAGAATTTTCGACACCACAAAGTCACCGCCACGCTTGTCACTCTCTTTCTGCTTTTTTACGACAGCAAATAGGATACGGTAAACAATAATAATAGTAAAATAAACAGCAGATTGCGTTTTATATTTTGCAGAAGACTTCAAACATACAGAAAGCATTTGAAATAAAAAAGGTCTAACAATTATTATTAATTTATTACACAATGAAATGACCAATGCCATGTGAGATTGTTTCATATGCACATACGCATTATGGAGTCAACACTACAGACTTGTCAGTACATTTGATAGAAGTAAATGTGTCCTGATTTGTTATCGCGTCGAGTGGCTTTCCATTAAATGAAACAGTACTTTCGTAGATTAAAGATTTTCTGGAACTGCGGTTTAACGATGTAGAACTTTTCTGTGCCAGCTGTGAAAAAAACACTTTCGTGGACATGCAATTCGAACATTTTAAAACAAGTTTCATCTGAACGTCATAAAAACTAAAATTTAGCATATTTACATGGATATTTCTCACGGATCCCTCTAGCTATACGCAACGTTCAACGTAAGCCGAAAACAGATCAGTATACAGTAATTGATGCAATAAACACTACAGGTATTTGATCTACGTCAATATATTTTTAGAATCTCAGGGGATATTGCTGAGTGAAATACAAATTGGATACATAACAGTGTTAAGAAACCCCGGTCTTTCAACATTTTTTGTGTGTGGCAAAGATGTGGACTGTTCAATGTCGGACATAAATCTGCCATCTATAAGAAACTATACTTATTTTAAATATGCGCCGATTACACCGGTAGACGTTGAACGGTTGAACGATCCTTTTTCCCAGCACAAGTGGGATATTCAGTGACAGGCGCCGGAGTTTTATTTCGGACGATTTAGAACAAGTGCAAATAACATATTTTTATTATTTTAATAAGGCATAGTTACTAGGCGTTTGTGCATCCAACAATAAGTGCATCAAATTATGACTTATAACCGTTTCGGGGCCATTTACCTTTAAATGTTACGGAATTCACTAGATATAATCATAAGGTAAAATATTGTATTATTGCGCATGAAAATGTTTATATAGTTCATATTGCGCAAAGCCTACTCTGGCTTTTACGTCATAACTACCTCTGAGCCGGGGTCTGTTAATAACTTAGAACAACACAATACTTTTCCTTAACTAAAATATACTTCTACCGGACCAAAACAATCTTTAACAATGTTTTATTACTTTAAATTTACACTTTATATTTACTTCCGATTTCTAACCTCACTATGTCACTTTTTAACTTTTCCTTACCGAACTTCGAACTTCCCACCATGGATTTCGCCTTATATTCTCTAAAGACGCTTCCAGAGTCATCTAGAACCAATTCGAGAATCTTCTACTACCACACTCCAGAAAACTCGATCTCTTTCTATACACTTCTAGAAAGCATAGTACTGTCTTAGAGATGGCGTGCATATAATTCCAGGCTTTGTATTACTGGTTGCCTAACCAGCTAGTATTCATCATGGGCTACCAGCTTCAGTTCCTAGGGGGCGCCAGCGCGCCACAATATATTATTCAACGAGCATGTAATGATGGCTATTATTCACGAGGGTGAAGTTTAAGAGTAAATCACCAGAGTGAATAGTAGCCATTATATGCGAGTAGAATACTATACTTTGTCCGCGACTATTAAATATTTAATATTTATTTAATTCATTTTCATTTCTTCATTTTAAGAAAGATTCATACGCCATCGTAGGTATATAATTTTCTTGATTTTTCTGGGCGATTTCTGCAGCTTTCCTCTGGCAGCGTCAAAGAAATCTCGTTTTCACTGTCGATATTTAATTATATTACTCTTTTTTGAGTAGCATGTAAAATTATTGTAAATAACGTTGATGTTTAAGTCGCACAAATTTTGACATTTCATATGGCTTACTAATAAAATAATACCGTTTGTAAGCACGTAGGTAAATATTGAAGATTGCCGCGTGTTATTAATATATGATTCTTTGAAAAACTAATGTAGTTTTTGAGTGTTCATTAAAGTACCTCTTCAGCATGTACCATTTGAGTGCTTCTCAGAAAACTTAGAGAGACGACACTTGTTCTTTGGCTGGTCCAATTTTTAGTAAAAAGTCACTAACGTGATTTCTTATAAACAACTGACTGTCTTCATTATTCACTAGTCAATAATGAAATCATTATTCACTGTAGGGAATAATGAGTAGTATTATCCTTGAGAATACACATACATAATGAGAACATTATTTAATAATCGTGGACAAAGAGGTTTTATGCATTTTAGGACCTAAGTTTAATAAGCAAGTTTGATATATTAGTTGTAGACGACCACCCATTAAAATTTCAACAAATTTATTTGTAAAACACGACGTAATATCCTATGTCAAATATAAAAAATAGTGTCGAATCATTCAATACGGAAGTGATAAAACATAGTGAAATACTGGTATCAACAATAAATCGGTGTAATGATATCGATAGCGTCGAATATTAGTAAATATTGATACTGAGTCGTGATCGAGCAAGAAAATATCCTGCCGCAGGACATTAAAGCCTCCTTTTATTATCCACATTCATGTCAACAGAGATCTCAACAGCGTCACCCAATCGTCAATGATTGTTATATATCAGGCATTATGTTTACCCTATTCAGGGTGTGTGTATAAATCTGAAGGTATAACGCTTGATATATTGCTCTGGAATATTCTTAGGCGTTATTATAAGGAATGAAAACCATTATGGTATTAAATTTCGTAATGTAATGTTGTATGCTCTTTATTATATTTTCTCCTTAGGAGAATCATTTATAACAGTCAATGTTTTATTAGACAGGCTTAACGGAAATATCTACATCACTTTTTTATTAATTTGTGGGGTTATACATGGCCTGTTTCTATTGAATAAAAGATAAATATTTTCCTTAACTCAGTGGTTAGAGTTTCAAAGTTTCATTTATTGTATTTTCTTTTTGTTATTGCTAATGTTTAAATAACGCAGCCACACAAAAAAAAATATTGCTGTGTTGTGCTGTAGTTTTCGTTTAGAAAGGTTTGGATGGGTTTGGATGTGGAAGTAGTGTTTCCTTAGGCAGCAGTTTTTAAAATTTGTTTCATTATAGTCTTATAAAAAATATATTTTAACACTATTTTGAAATGAGAGATAATGTATGTACTCAGCATGGTTATAATTAATTGATTGATTCGACCTTTACTTGATGAAAATCCATGTTAACGTTGCACAAATAAAACATACACTTGTTTTATGATTTTCACAAAAATTTTTATTTTATATATTTTTTCAAATATATAAACACATAACAATTGTTTCGCCAGCACAGTGGCTGCTTCAGATGTGAGTATAAAACTAAATTTACAATGCAAATTAAGGTATATATATATGGGTAATAAAATATGATAGCTTAATTAGGGTGAAACCAGGTATAAAGTATGAATAAGGCAAACTATTTCTGATGAAATATGAACTAATAATAGAGGTTTTTTAAAAATAGGTTTTTTAAAAAAGGGGGATTTTTTTTATTTAACTAACTCCAATACTAAAACTAATAACAGTTGATTGTTAAAAAGGATATGATAGCATGTAAAACAAGTTTAGTAACGGTGAATTGTTAGTTTCTAGTTGATCATTTAAAATTATGCCAGAGTTTTTTAATTTATTGATTTCTAATGATTCTAATAATGTTAACTTTATTCCCTTCTTCTCTAAATGTAAAATTTCAAATTTTTCATTAATTTTATGTTTTTCATAAAGAAGATGATTAGCATAAGTTGAATCTGTTTTTTTATTTTTAAAACTCTGTTGGTGTTCCTTAATTCTTTTTTCACACTAACCCAGTAATAAAAGATGAAATTTTACATTTATTATCTATTTGCTTAAACCAAAACTACTTTCAGTTTAACAATGACATGTATTTAGGTAAAGATGGTTTAATTATGGGTAATCCCCTTAGCCCTATCTTAGCAGAAATATTTATGGATTTCTTAGAAAAACAAATCCATGAGAACATACATATTAAAAATTTCATCTACTGGTACCGATATGTAGACGACATAATTACTTGTTTTATAGGAACAGATAGACAGTTAAAAGTTTTTGTTGATTTCATTAATAACTTACATCCTAATATAAAATTCACAGTAGAATTAGAAAAAGATAACACCATAAACTTTTTAGATTTAACCATTTCAAAAAATAATAATTTACATGAATTTTCTATTTACCATAAACCTTCACATACTGACACTACAATACATAATACATCAATACATCCTATAACACACAAACAAGCAGCATATAAGAGTATGGTACACAGGTTAATTAATGTCCCTATGTCTAAAGAAAACATTAATAAGGAATTGAATATAATACAGCAAATTGCACTTAATAATGGCTATAACCCTAAAATGATAGATAGTATTCTAAAATCAAAAATGTTTAAAAAGGCCATAGAGCTTGTATATCCAGCTCCATTAAAGAATATAAGAAAATATCAAAGCCTTACGTATATCGGTAAACCTACAGAACAAGTTGCCAAAAACTTAAAAAAACAGAATATCAATATAGCCTTTAAAACATCTAATTCTCTTAGTAAACTAATAAAAAATAACAAAGATAAAACTAAAAAAGAACATCAGTCAGGAGTTTATAAGTTAACTTGTGGGACTTGCCCCAAAGTATATGTAGGGCAAACTGGTAGAAGTTTTGAAAAAAGAATTAAGGAACACCAACAGAGTTTTAAAAATAAAAAAACAGATTCAACTTATGCTAATCATCTTCTTGATGAAAAACATAAAATTAATGAAAAATTTGAAATTTTACATTTAGAGAAGAAGGGAATAAAGTTAACATTATTAGAATCATTAGAAATCAATAAATTAAAAAACTCTGGCATAATTTTAAATGATCAACTAGAAACTAACAATTCACCGTTACTAAACTTGTTTTAAATTCTATCATATCCTTTTTAACAATCAACTGTTATTAGTTTTAGTATTGGAGTTAGTTAAATAAAAAAAATCCCCCTTTTTTAAAAAACCTATTTTTAAAAAACCTCTATTATTAGTTCATATTTCATCAGAAATAGTTTGCCTTATTCATACTTTATACCTGGTTTCACCCTAATTAAGCTATCATATTTTATTACCCATATATATATATACCTTAATTTGCATTGTAAATTTAGTTTTATACTCACATCTGAAGAAGCCACTGTGCTGGCGAAACAATTGTTATGTGTTTATATATTTGAAAAAATATATAAAATAAAAATTTTTGTGAAAATCATAAAACAAGTGTATGTTTTATTTGTGCAATGGTTATAATTTTTAATCATAGATGATATCAACATGATTGATGAAATCGCGTCGAGTATAGTATTCGACTGTAATAAAAATAGGTGCTTTTCTCCATTGTAATTGTCTACAAAATTTAACTAGAGCTCGCTCTCACTGGGTAGCACAATGCAAATATCTTCAACTACTACAATTATTACTTTTTGTTTTCAATACAACATTCGCAAACTTATTTTATCAAAAACATGATTTCCTGCTATGATGTGACTTTTGTGTAATCCTAGAAAGGCCTGCGGTCCTTTATAATACTTTGTATAGCAATTCAGTTGTATAACTTTATAGCATTCCAACTGACGATAAAACTAGAATAGAGATATTACTTTAAACAGGAAGAAAAGAATATTTACATTCTACGTGTCTCTTTTGTAGTTCAAAATAAATATAAATTTATTTTATATGACATCAGAGATCAAGACATGAGATGAAAAGAGCATCCTAGATGTAGGTATATATTTCCTGGTTTACTGTTCCGTTGTTTCTTTGTTTACGTTTATTTGTTATATTTCTAGATCTGTGTAAACAGGCCATGCATAAAGAATTCGAATAAATAATAATAACATTCTGGGTTTCTTCGAAAGGGATTCTTAACGTTTCTTTTCATATGGAAACTGTTACTAGTAGCCAATTTGATGAAATCTGATCTTGTGTAATCTTTATGATGATTAACTGATGGCTGATTTATTAGAAATTAGTAATTCATACAAAGTAACATAATTTCCTGCTAAAATATAACGAATCTTGCCGCTATATGTTAAAAATGTTTTCTTTTATTATTTTTTAATCTAATAATAATAATAATTGCCATATAGAGTCATTTATAAGCGTTTAAAGCCTTTTTAGGCACCGGAACTGTATCCAAAAGTGCATAATATGAATGCGCTGAAAAAATATGTTTTATGCAATGCTGTTCCAATGATGAGCTAATAAAATGTTAAAGATTTAACTACTTAATATTTTCATATTTTTGTATTTTTTAATATAGAATAAATGAAATTTAATACTATTGTATGTATCAGTTATATTCAAAGTATTTAAACCTTAAAAATATTGAATTATTTATGATTCTTAGGTTACTATATCTCTAACAGTCGGTTTTACAATCGCTAGTTAACTTCCAGTCAGAGTTAACTTTCAGGTTATTATAGAAATTGGGTTTTACAATATCTGGTCATCTTCGATGTGGTAGTTATCTAGGAGTTAACTTTACTAGCAGATGAGGTGTGGGTAAACTTGAAGTTGGCAGTTTACTGGCAATTTATAACCTATAAAATAACTGTCACAAAATAATTTTTTGATATTTTACCTAAAAATGGATATGTGCGAAGTAAATGCATATAGCAGTGATGAGTAGCCAAGGTAATCCTGTATAGACCTAACTTTTTCGAAGAATATGATGGAAGAGATTTTTAAATAGATCGAGACTAAATACTACCTACTTACTTAGTAATAGATCACTAACTCATAAATTGCTTCTGACATTTATATTTGAAGCAGGTGACGTGACTTTGGACCAAAATTCATACATTTTATGTATATTACCCATTTTTCCAGTACCAACATTATAAATTTTATTCACAACCTCTCGTTTACAAATCATCACTTAACTTTATATTGAAAAACGCATGTGTCGGTAAAGTTATAGTTAACCTGCAAGTAAAAGTCAACTAACATGAGAGTTAACTTGCGATTGTAAAACCGGCTGTAAGAAAAGGTAAGTAAGAGTTAAGTAAACTCGAAAATATGGTAATGAAATGTAAATTTATTATTTGAAATTCGCGGCATACCGGGTGTCCCGAATTGCATAGACCAAACTTCACTAAGTAATACAACTTTTCAAAATAAGAAAAAAGTTCCTATAAACATCGGTCGGGAAGTGATTAGTTTGCGATATACAGGGTGTTCAAGTAATTCTCCTGAAAATGTTTTTTTTTATGAATATTTTCGAAACGTCTGAAGATAAACAAATGATAATTTATAAAGGAATTTAACTTTTTATGCTTTTTAAGAAAAAATGACAACTATGTACGAAAATCATTCAGGAGCGGGTTAAACTGGGTGGGCTAGGTATAATTAAGCCCCAACTGTGTTTTTTCTCTAAAATTATCAGTTTTTGAGTAAATCTTATCTGAACTTTATTAATTAGTAACCACTATTACCAGCATTCATGGTATGCAGGAGTGTACCGTGATTGTAATGTTTGCAACAAATGAAAAATAATCTAGCATGCAACGCCAGAATGATAATAATGACGTTGTTTTTTTGTTTTCTGTAGTTCATTGTTTTGTAGTTTTATTATTTCCTTTTAGAAAAAGTGTGCTATTAAAAAGTAAAAAATGGTTATGTTTAGTAGTAATGTGGTACGCGGATATTCATTTTATTTATGGATATTGTAATGGAAACGCGAATGCCGCGGTACGCGAATATCGCAGAAGATTTCCTAATAGAAGGAAACCATCTAAAGATGCTTTGATTCGAACCCACATAGAATTTAGAAATGTTGGACTTAAAACAGGTCCAAGAAATGAAGCACAGCGAAATGGTCGATTTAAAAACATAATTTTGGCCAAATTTAACAACAATAATAAATTAAGTATCAGAAGAGCGGTCCAACAGCTACGTGCGCAAGCTGTGCATGTTTCAAAGCCTTCAACCAGGTGATCCCGAAAGGCGTATCAATTATTGTAATTGGTTTATAAATACCATGGAACAAGATCCCGATTTCGGAAGTAAAATTATTTGGATTGATGAAGCTAGCTTTAACCATAATGGATCGGTTAATTTTAATAATTTAAGAATCTAGGCTCATCAGAACCCTCATATAATTCGTCCTAGGGCATTTCAACAGAAGTTTAGCGTTAATGTACGGTGTGGTGTTATAAACGGGACTTTTTGTGGGCCCCACATCCCTCCTCCCCGTTTAAATGGACCATTATTTAATGATTTTTTAAATAACCATTTTTTTAAATATCTCAAAGGATATTCCTCTTAAGAAATGAATGCTGGTTTCAAATGGACGGAGCTCCTGCACATTTTGCTATTGAGAAACGTTTGTGGGTAAACAATAATTATCCTGAACGGTGGATCGGTCGATTAGGTGCAAGAGCCTGGCCACCCCTTTCACCGGATTTTATTCTAGTTGATTTTTTTTGTCTGGGCTATTTAAAGGACAAAGTCTACGCAATCCTTGTAAACACGAGAGAAGATTTAATAGAAAGAATTCTCGAAGAATGTGAAAATTTGCGGGCTAATCCTGATTTCATTCGTAAAGCTACACAATCTGTACGGCGCAGATGTCAGAAATGTGTTGAAGCTGGCGGAATGCACTTTGAACAATTCCTGTAATTTGTAATTTACCTTACTTTAATCTAATTCATTGTTGTCTAATAAAAAATAATGTAGTCAAATTATGTTTTACTGTCATTGTTTTTCCTGTTCTGATAAAATTATTCATAAAAAACTATTCCCGAATAAAGTTCAGATAAGATTTACTCAAAAACTGATAATTTTAGAGAAAACACACAAACGACTTTTTTTGTATAGAAAACTTAAGTTCTGCTCATAAATTAATTTAAAAGTGTCACACCATAAAGTTGGGGCTAAATTATACCTAGCCCCCCTAGTTTCACCCGCTCCTTAATGATTTTCGTACATAGTTGTCATTTTTTTCTTAAAACGCATGAAAGGGTCAATTCATGTGTAAATTGTCATTTGTTTATCTTTAGACGTTTCGAAAATATTCATAAAAAAACATTCTCATGAGAATTACTTGAACACCCTGTATCTCGGAAACTAATCACTTCCCGACCCATATTTATAGGAACTTTTTTTCTTATTTTGAAGAGTTGTATTACTTAGTGAAGTTTGGCCTATGCAATTCGGGACACCCTGTATAAGGTAAGCCCTTTTGAATTTTCCGATTTTCTTTCAGATTTGTATTTGTTTATTTTAAACATCATTGAGTATAAATTTTTGGTTCAAAATTTTAATTATTAAACCCCGCACTTTAATATTTACTTTAAAATGCATAGATTGAAAGAGAAGGGGTGGTGGGAAAACGGTTACAAGTAACAAAAATTTTTAGAATTTATGAACAGTGACGTATAAAAAAAATTTTTCATTTCATTTCAAAATTTCATTTTCTATTTGAAATTCGCACTATTATGGGTCAGCCTTTTTGAACTTTCCAATTTTCTCTTCAGATTCGTAATCACCGGCCAAGAAAACCCCCGCGTATAGATTTTCATCTGGAAATATTAAATTGGTGTTACGTTCTAGCGCATGGATAATATGCACGTGCACTGTTGAAGGCAATTCCTTGGCCCTTAGAGGGACTCAAACGCTTAATGATGACTCTGTATGATAATTTATGATTAAGCAATAATAAAAGAAAACATGTTTACGAGTTGTTAATACCATTCAGCAGAAAGTATCCGAAAAAAAAAAAACGAAAAGTGCACTTTCTTGCATAAAAGTGCATATAAAACTGTGTTGCAGCACCATACAAGAATTCTATGCAAAAATTCGGTGGCAGAAAAACTTCTTGGGAAAATCATATTTCCGACGGACTATAATATTGTAATTACAAAGATGACTTACTTCTACAAACTTATTCGAATATCTTAGAAATAGCTACTTGTCAGTAAAAAAACTTGAAGGCTGATTGAATTGCCTACAACTTGTTTTCTTTTTTGTTTCTATACGACTGAATTTCATCGAGTTACGGTACAAAGAAAATACGGCTTACAAAAAAGTAAATTTCTTAGATAAGTTGTTGAGGGTTGTTCTAAACACAAGACTTTTCTTTCATTACTTATGATCTAAAATAAAGCACGATTTTTATTTATTCAGAAGAATTGGTATGTTTTGTGGTAATTGTCATAAATAATAACACATTTGGAAGTGAAAAAATAACTGTAACAAGTATTTTTAGTGCGTTTCCTCCTGTTTCCGTAGAAATCAATAATAGATACAATTCCATAACTGCTTATTTCTTTAGAAGTCGATAGACGTAACTATTCTCGCAAAAGGAAGATAATGTATCAATAATAATCTTACTTGCCATTTCTCTAGTAAACCGGAAAAAGCTTCTGAACATTTACTCTGACAATTCGAAGTAGTTTGAAGCTTTAACAAATTCTCTGTCTCTCATAATGAGTCTATTTCCCTGAAATTCTAAAAAGAAAACTTTTATTTTAACAAATCAATATTTTACATGTCGTGAATTATTTAAAGTAAACTCCATTTTTATTCGCAATCGGCGTTTTTTAACGTTAAAATATGTATTGATATGATATGTTGATATATTTTGTTTTCTATCACTAATTTAGAAAATAAAGTAAAGTGTCTTTTATGTGTTTTTTAGATTACGTTTAATAGGTGCCTTGATTAACATTTTACTTTATTACGGACCAATTTACTTTTGTGTGATTCCACAACCAATATATTTCTGTTTCCCAAATAGACATTCCCAAAAATACTGAATAACATTTTGAAACAAAAATTTATGTCTAATCTACCTGAGCTTGTAGTAAAACATCCTTCTTCTCTATATGTCTGACGGACTGTTATGTCATTGCCTTGAAAGGTTAAAATTATTGTTGCTCACTTACTAAACGGGAATTTTTCTTTTCAGAAATATGTAATGATCATCAGAAACTTCTTCATTTTCTATCAACGAGTCCCGCAACAGTACTGGGCTCCTTCAAACCTGAATTGTGCTCAGCTGTTCATTTCATCTGTAATTTTTACAATGTCACCTTAGTCTCATGGAACTGCCCAAAGGTAAGTTCTGACAATCAATAACTAACAATGTTTAGGTAATTTGAACATGAGAAAATATTTGGTAAACAACACTGTGTTTTCTTATAACATTGTCACGTGATTTCACTCCTAGGAACACCGCCCTTTAAAATCCGCGAGTTCAAAAATTATAACAAGAGACAAACATTAACGCACTTTAATGAATAATTAACTTACTCAAAACTTCACAATACTTTTATTAACTAAAACACACATTTCCTGATAAAAATAATCTTTAACACTGTTTATTACTTGATATTTACACTCTTCTGTTCATTCTGTATCACTTCGAAATTATCTAACCTCAATTCATTTAAAGACCTTGTTTCGCGTGTTTGCATTGGCTTATATACTCTATAAAAGGCATCGACCTTAACCTTCTCGTACGGTAATCTAGAATAATGTAGAAATCTCGATCCTCTTCTACAAGTTTCTAGCTTCTAGAACAGTACTACTAGTGTCTCAGAGATTGCGTACACAACAGGCTTTGATGAATCCAGTTAAAGTTGCCTATCACAATTAGACGAGTAAAATTGGGAAGCAAAGACGCTTAGTTTCCGAGAAAAAAAAACTGGCGTAGAACCAAACCAGACTTGGTTCGATTCTTTAATTAGGAGATCGTGTACATGAAACCACTTTTCACGACATTTTCTGGTGGTCAGGAACATTTTTATTACGAAAAAACTGTAAAAAAATGATTTTTCCATGATACATGTTTTTTAACGTCCCCACCGTTATATCTTTAAAAATAATTGTGCTATAGAACTGATTTTTTTTTTAAATTGAAATAGACACAATAACGCTTCTGACTATGTACAATGTGATTATAAAATATTTATTTTTTAATCGTTAAAATAATAGCAAACTTAAAGTTGTTATTTTCGTGAATGTATTTTTCAGCAATCGACAAAAATTTTTATTTATGAAAATATGTATATACATGCTGTGAACAAATTGAAGCCAATATATGAAAAAAGTTTTTAGAATCATAATTTTTTATGTGCAGGTTATAGTATGTAGTCAGCGATTTTTTAAAAACGGGCTAAAACATATTCTTGCGCGCCCGGCTCTCATTATACTGCTTACCGCCTGCGGACTACGGTTGTTGGGTTCATGTGTACTAATCGGGCTTTTATTAACAGCTCCAAAATAGGTAGTAACCTAAGGTATAAACCTACCTTTTGTTGTTTTAAGGAAAAAAATATTTAAAAGCAGGTAAATATAAATCATTGTTATAAATTAAGTACCTACCTAATAAGTAGGTTATTACACATTTTTGATTGAATTAAACCAAGACGCAGGAATAAAACAACTATTTTTCTGTTGACAAATGAGTATTTAATTACGTAGGCCCTCCGCTAAAAGCATTCTAGTTCGTCTGTACATTCATCGAAACCTTTAAATAACTATTTCAAGTACGACATTTACACTCGTTACAACATTTTAGGCCTTCTTTAACACAATCATATTTTCGATTTTCACAATTTTTATCTGAACAATAAATACTTAATGAAAATATTGTCCAAACATCGTCACTTAAATTCCGTCCTGAACCATGTGAATTTATAAGTGTAGTTGACATATTGCTTCTGTACGATATTCTAAGTTGATACATAAACCTGCAATAGTTAACTAAATGTATAAGATAGGAAATCTATTATTTAAATATATATGTTTACCTTAAAAGAAGGGGTGGTAAAAGGTACCTTCAGTTGAAGAAAGCTTCGTTTGTTGTTGTTGCTAATTTGATCCTTAGGTCGCGGTCGTTTAATATCTGAATTTTGTAAGGATTTTTAGAGCTTCGTGTTTAGACAGCAATGGCAGTTCCGATAATTTTTGAAAAACAACAATATTCTTTAAGAACATCAAACGCATATTTTTTAAATACTTTTAAAAAACCATTAGTGGTGTCGCAACCAGTAAAACAATGAAGACAAGAACAAACTGTACTTCATAAACTTTGCACTACCTTCTATATTGACAAAAATTGTCTGCTAGTGCCGTGTCCAAGTTGCATAAATAAATTAGTTCCATTTAAGTCAGAGTAAGTAAAATTAATACATCTATATCAACTGACTTCACCAATATTTGTTTGCTAAATTTAGTTTCGTACATTGCATGCAAAACCATCCTGGTATCTTCCTGTTTGCTAAATAGATTTTTGGTCATTTCCGAATGACGTTTATGTAGTGAAACTACTGTTTCTGTTAATTTAAATCCTCCATCTATTATTAATATTTCGTATTCGATTAAGTACTGTGCAGAATCTGTTGCAAATCGGCGCGGCGGCACTGTATAATTGCAAAAAACGTTCATGTTTTCAAAACATGTCTACCTATACGACAGTCTATATGATATTTTAATTAAATTTCGTCATTTAAAATATTATCTTTTCTGACACAATATTTCCGCGATGTCGTCTTTTTTCAGTACTAGATATTAGTGACAGCAAACCTTGTATCCTAGGTCTTGGTACCACAGATTTGTCATCATCCCGCGCAATTTTCGTACAAATAATGCACTCCATTATTTTAGAAAACTAAATTGCGAATATTCTACAGCATCGCATTTATTTAACAGTATTTATACGTATACTCTAAATCCCGCAAACTACTAATATACGATTCAAATGTATTGACCCCTCATTTTAACCGCGAATATCTTAAAAATGGCGGACCAGAGAATATTTGAAAAAAATATGTGTTCATTATGTGTCTATTGTAAATTATTCACTGAAGTTTGAATAATGTACATTGGACGGTTTTGTATTAGTTTTCAGGTTCTATTAAGCTATATTGAAAAATGCCCTACTTGCAAAATTTTAGAACAAAAAATTAAGAAAAAAATTTCTCGTACAAAAAATACCATGCCTCATCGGCATCTAAAATATTATTTATATAGTAGGCATATTTTCAAATATATAATGGATTTAAAACTGGTATTGTCAAAATATCCTTAAAAAGTAGGACATTTTTCAATATAACTTAGCAGCACTTCAAAACTGTCCAATGTACATTATACAAATTTCAGTGAATGATTTACAATAGACACATAATTTTTTCAATTTTTACCGTTCCTCCGTTTTTGAGATATTCGCGGTTAAGGTGAGGGGGCAATACATTTGAATAGTATATTAGTTAGACGCATCTTATCCTACCTTCCATACGCGGTGTACGTACCTAGATTGTGAGCCGCAATAATATATATGACTAATTTAGTGCGCTTTAAAAAAAATCGCTGTTGCCAAACGATACACATTGGGAAAAAAATAATTATATCAAAAACTTTTCTAATGTTTGGGCTACATTTGCTTCACTGTATATATATAAAAATTTTTTAAAATAAAAAAGTTTATCGATTGGTGAAAATTGTAATACGTAAAATTCAAATATCTAGTTTTCCTAATTTTTAAGGAAATGAAAATGCGAACTGTGTAAAAACCATTAGTACAGTTAAAAGCGCTATTGTGTGTACTTTAATTGAAAAAAAAACAACGTCGATAGCAACATTAGTTTTGAAGATATGACGATGGAAACAAAAAAAAAGCACATTTTATTTAAAATACAATATTTTCCCTTTTTTTGAAATTAAAAAGGTCCAGACCACGAAAAAATGTCGTGAAATACGATTTCATATGCCCAGTGACATGCTTAACAAAACCTACCGTGTTTGACCTGGTTCTACGCCAGAAAAAAAAATGGCACGATAGAGTTTCGAATTCGCTCCTCTAAATTGCTACTTAAGCTATTACTCATGAACTATTTGCCTCATCCCCTAGGGGACGTAACAATGTTGTTACGCATTGGCGCCCCCTAGGTGTGGTTTCCATAGAAACGATCTGACAAGGCCACCGCGTCTATTTAGCATAAACGGTGTGGCCTTCTTTGCTTCGGTCACCATCTATATTGTGTCGTTTTCACCATCTATACTAACTATAATTTACGGTTGCACAAAAATAGTGTTTATACCATGGTTGCGAAATTTTTTAGCGCCCTCGGGATTATCTTATCTTATAATTTTTCTCTCGGTAAGTAAAAAGGAATTTCGCGGCCTTGGTATAAAAATAAATATTTTTTAAATAATTAATAACTTTTGCACAAATAACTAAATAAAACACACTACTATGTTTTCTACCACTATGTATTTATAAAAATTGCGACTGCAGTTTCAACTTACAAAGCCATTGTCAAGCAGTGAATCAAAAATGACTGATTTACAATTATACAGAAATGTTATATGTATAGACAATTTTGGTTGGATAGATAGGTACAATAAGGGCTTAGGCAGGTAGATGACAATAATAAACTTAATTATGAATATTCAATTATGGGTCTGCCGGCTGTAAATAAAGGTGAATATATCAGATCTAATTGATCATTTAACAAATTATAATCCTTGATATTATTGTGTTTATTAATTTCTAGAGATTCTAAAATGTAATGCTTAATTTAAAGCCTTTTGTTGAGAAATGTAAAAATGTCGTCTAATTCTGGAAAACTATGGTTGTTTTCGAGGCAATGGTTCGCGAAAGATGAATCAGTTTTCTGTAACCTATATGATCTAAGATGTTCTTGATACCGTATTTTGAAATTTCTACCGCTTTGCCCTATATAGATACTATTACACTCTGCACATTTTAACTTATAAACTCCAGATTTGTTAAATTTACGTGTTGGGTCTTTTGCATTGTGTAATATGTTTGATAATTTACTCTGTGATTTAAAAGCTATTTTTAGATTGTGTTTAGAGAGAACATTAGCTATTTTTTCGGATAAATGGCCACAGTAGGTAATTGTTGTGTAAGTAAATTTTGTGGTTTCTTTTATTTTCGAATATATTAATTGAAAAATGAATTTTTTCCGGATTTTGTTAATCAACTTTCTAATCACATCTTTACCAAAATTAATTAGTTAAACGAGGACATTGGAGTTAAAAATAATTTTGGTAAAGATGTCATTAGAAAGTTAATTAACAAAATCAGGAAAAAAATCACTTTTCAATTAATATATCCAAAAATAAAAGAAACCACAATATTTACTTACACAACAATTACCTACTATGGCCATTTATCTGAAAAAATAGCTAATGTTCTCTCTAAACACAATCCAAAAATAGCTTTTAAATCACAGAGTAAATTATCAAACATATTATACAATGCAAAAGACCCAACACGTAAATTTAACAAATCTGGAGTTTATAAGTTAAAATGTACAGAGTGTAATAGTATCTATATAGGGCAAAGCGGTAGAAATTTCAAAATACGGTATCAAGAACATCTTACATCATATAGGTTACAGAAAACTGATTCATCTTTCGCGAACCACTGCCTCGAAAACAACCATAGTTTTCCAGAATTAGACGACATTGAAATTTTACATTTCCCAACAAAAGGCTTTAAATTAAACATTTTAGAATCTCTGTAAATTCATAAACACAATAATATCAAGGATTATAATTTGTGAAATGCTCAATTAAATCTGATATATTCACCTTTATTTACAGCCAGCAGACCCGTAATTGAATATTCATAATTAAGTTTATTATTGTCATCTACCTGCCTAAGCACTTATTGTACCTATCTATCCAACCAAAATTGTCTATATAAACTGCTGGCCACTCGAACTTACACATAGAGACTTTTACGCAAAATTTAAAGTTCAGTATTTTCAACAGGAATGCAAATTTTTGAACGCGGCTTGCAAATTTTAAAAGCTAGTTTTTTTCGGATTAAGCTGCATGACGTATATTTATCGTAGGACCATAAGTTTATTATATACGGGGTGATCAATGAAGTCATGCAAATAATCAAAAAGTTTGTATGAGTGAAATTTCTGCAAAAAATTTTTTTGGTCGTTGCAATATGGTTCCTTACTAAGGTAACATCAATATCTCTAGACGGTTTTGTCAGTTTTTGGATTAAGGCCCTTAGGCCTTGTACACACTACTCAACATAAAATTTGGATACCGAAATCTTTAAAATGCTATAACTTGACATTGGATTGACGGTTCTTGATGATTTTTGCGAATTTGGAATCCTTATTTCACGTAGATTTTCTATGGTCTAAGCATTTTATTTGAGGGTTGAAATTTACACATTATACCGGGTCGATAATAAACAAAAACGTAGGGTA
The DNA here is from genome assembly GCA_963583905.1 of Stenurella melanura. NCBI lineage: Eukaryota > Metazoa > Arthropoda > Insecta > Coleoptera > Cerambycidae > Stenurella > Stenurella melanura. The sequence continues at coordinate 165,516,060 of OY757311.1, read as the reverse complement.
CGACGCGCTCTAAAGTTTTGCATTATTTAAGTTTTTGTAAAAATAAATTCTCACCTCAAGTTGTTTTTATTTAATGTTCTTCTCACTGTTCTGTCCGAAACTCACACCCCAATTTGTTGTCTCAAAGAATCATTCAGTTTTACAGAGTTCTTTTTCCACCCCCATGCCCATAATTATGATCGGGTGTAATTTCTACGCGACGCGTCAATTTCAAAGTAGGCATTGGAAAAACAAATTTGTTGCTATGGAATTAAAAACTGTTTACATTATTTTAGAAATAATCTGACACATTTCAATGTTATAATTTTGTAAATTTTAATTAATATGAGGCGTTTAACCACGGCAGAAAGGGAAAATTGCATTCGACTTCTCAACAAAGGAATGTCAAAACAGCAAGTTGCGCACATTTACAATGTCAGCCGAAAGACAATTTATAATTTGAACCGCCGCGTCGAAACTACTGGTGATCATAATTATGGGCATGGGGGTGGACATACAAAAAAAATAAACCAAAGAACCGAAAGAATTTTAATGAGAGAAACTATGCGGAATAGAACAAAGAACTCTAGAAAACTAAATGACTCTTTAAGACAACAAACTGGGGTGAGAGTTTCGGACAGAACAGTGAGAAGAACATTAAATAAAAACAACTTGAGGTGAGATTTTTTTTTTTAAACATAACATTATGCCAAACATTTTAAATTATAGAGCCCGTCGCAGAGCAAAATGTGTGCGGTTATTACAACGCCATAGAGCGAATAGGCGGGCATGGGCAAATCGGCATGCGAATTGGGGTAATGCAGAGTGGAGCCATTGTTTATTTACTGACGAAACAAGATTTAATTTGTTTCACTCCGTTGGCCGAATGTTAGTTTGGAGAAGGCCAAATCAGCGATATTTGGAGGAAAATATGGCCCCTCAAGAAGCATTTGGTGGTGGAGGTGTTACAGTGTGGGGAGGTATCATAAGAAATGGTAAAACCAAGCTATTCATTACCAACCAAACCAGTAATGCTACTGTTTATCAGGAGGAAATTTTGGAACCTATTGTTGTTCCTTTTGCTCGACATTACGGCCTAGAAATTCAATTGGTGGATGACAACGCTCGACCTCACAGAGCGCGAAGGATCACAGAATTTTTGCAGGCACAAAACATCAATAGGATGGACTGGCCTGCAAAGTCTCCGGATCTTAATGTCATCGAACACGTTTGGTCTTATTTAAAACTTAAAGTAAGATCTCTTGATGTACCCCCTGAAACCTTAGAAACGCTCAGTGAGGCCATTCGTGAAGAATGGGAGAATATTCTACAAGATTTTATAAATAATCTTGTGGATACTCTACCAAATCGATGTCGGGAAGTAATATGCCGAGCAGGAGCACCAACAAAATATTAGCTTCTCTTTTTTTTAATTAATGTACCTAATTTTAATTAGGTAATTTTAATTTAATTTTAATTTAAGTTTAAACGAAATTAATTTTTAATTTTTTAGTTAATTTTTTTTTCAGTTATTAAAAATTACCAGAATTAGAATTATAAATTTTTTAAGAATTGACTTTTGGTCGTTGTTAAGCAATGTTGTATATTGTAGAATTTAATGTAATAAACTTGTTCTTGTCGCTACGTTTTTGTTTATTATCGACCCGGTATAATGTGTAAATTTCAACCCTCAAATAAAATGTTTAGACCATAGAAAATTCCAAATCCGCAAAAATCATCAAGAACCGTCAATCCAATGTCAAGTTATAGCATTTTAAAGATTTCGGTATCTAAATTTTATGTTGAGTAGTGTGTACAAGGCCTAAGGGCCTTAATCCAAAAACTGACAAAACCGTCTAGAGATATTGATGTTACCTTAGTAAGGAACCATATTGCAACGACCAAAAAAATTTTTTGCGGAAATTTCACTCATACAAACTTTTTGATTTTTTGCATGACTTCATTGATCACCCCGTATATAATAAACTTATGGTCCTACGATAAATATACGTCATGCAGCTTAATCCGAAAAAAACTAGCTCTTAAAATTTGCAAGCCGCGTTCAAAAATTTGCATTCCTGTTGAAAATATTGAACTAAATTTTTCCTAAAAGTCTCTATGTGTAAGTTCGAGTGGCCAGCAGTGTATATAACATTTCTATATAATTGTAAATCAGTCATTTTTGATTCACTGCTTGACAATGGCTTTGTAAGTCGAAACTGCAGTCGCAATTTTTATAAATACATAGTGGTAGAAAACATAGTAGTGTGTTTTAGTTAGTTATTTGTGCAAAATGATTAACTATCACAGAGTAACGGCTCCTTCAATCAAATTTTTTAATTAATAACTTCTTTATTTATTGAACGACTTTGTTAAAAAATAGTGTTCTTCCTCTATCTAACACTAACTAACTGTCCAAACGTCAATACAATCGGACTATCTGTTCTTAAGTTATCGTGCCTACAAGAAACTTGACGGACGGGCAGACAGGCAGACGGACAGACGGACGGACAGGCACACAAACAGACGGATATTTTAAAAGTTGTTGTTCGCTCTCCAACCAACACAGTGATATTTTTTCTACGAGCGATATTACCGGTTTTAGAAATGTGCCAATCGAATGCAATATACTCTTCGTTTTATATTTGGGATGAGATCATGATGGTCGACTGTAACATTCTGTAGAATAATCTGAATCATTTGCTGTTTCGCAATACCATATAAAAAAAAATTATTGAACAAAAATAATTCACAAGCAAAATTAGATTGTAAGTACACAGAAATCTAATAAAAGTCTTGCCTTTTTATTATTTTCTTATACACTCTGTATATTTTAATATATGCGAAATAAGAGTACACTGGATAACGAGCACGCTACGTAGTATATTAACCAAATTGCTTCGAAATCATTCGAGTGGTCTCCGAGGGGCTCAAGTTCCTATAATTACAAAAAGACCGACAGAAATTGCAACAAACAGTAGACGTCAACTTTATTCATTAATTATTCCAGCGTTTGAAATATACATTTTGGACTCCATTAATAATAAATAGCGTAAAATATTAACTTTTACCAAATTGCTTTGCATTATAAAGTTTGTCATTTGCCTGTAGATCCTACAAATCAGCGTAACTAAATATTTGTTATAATATGAATGAGTTCTCGTTCAAGCATCTCTCAAAAGATACATGTATATTTTAGATATAATGCTTTTGACCTGTAAAGTTAAATTGGAGGTCGGCTTTTCAATCTTTTAAAATGGTTTGACTTAATAATTCAAACAGGGTAAAACAGAATAACCAACTTTAATTTACACTAACTACTCCATAAAGGAAGGTATTAAATTCGGTAAATATATTTAATTTCTCAGTTTTCAGTTCGTTTTTATTTTAGAATGCCAATATAAAAATTTAGTATTAATATAGAGTTAATGGAGATAATGGAGATACGGTACTATAAGTGCAATAAAAAAAATTAAAATGATATGACGTCCCTAATAGGCGGGGATCCCTTCTAGAACCATCCAGCAACGATCTTACCCTTTTCGTACGGTAATCTAGAATAATGTAGAAATCTCGATCCTCTTCTACAAGTTTCTAGCTTGGGAGTTAATGGAGACAATGGAGATACGGTACTATAAGTGCAATAAAAAAATTAAAATGATATGACATCCCTAATAGGCGGGAAGCCCGTGACACCGAAAGTCCCGTTATCGAGGATTAAAAAAATTCTAGTGAAAAGGGACTAGAAAACCAAACGAATAAAATGAGTCCAGTATGACAAGGTTTTTCTTGCCGGAAGTATTTTTAATTAAATTAATTATCATTAAAAAACAATACTGTTTTACCGTTTTCGCAAAAATTGATTTCAATTAGAGCATTTTTAAGCAAATTTCTTCATGTTTAACCGTTATAGCGTAGGAACACTTTTTCTTTTTTAATTTTGTTCGTCTTTGTGCGTTCTTTCAGAATATCATGGTACGACAGCCCAAAAATTGCCGGATATACCTGTCATACCGGTTTATTGCATAGTTTTGATGGAATTAAAAAAGTAGCGAATTGAATAAATTTGTTTTGGAGCCAATGTTTGTTCTGCTTTTCTTACACCAAGCACAGTATGGTGTGCAATACTATATTACAAAGGTGGGCCTGTGTGCAAGAACAGTATTCATGGTCTCTGTGAGAATGAGTGAGGGAGATTTAGGGTTCACTTTGAAACCTTGCATGACTCTTTCTCTCTCTAGCTCCCAAATAGTTGAAATTTACTTATTCTTGCTACAATTCATGCACAGTACGTTAAATTTTTGCCTATACCAGCTAAACATAGAGAAGAATTTAACAAGTTCAAGCAAACTGTAAGTAAATAATTATATATTATTATTATAGCTCCATTTATGATAATAAACTAAAACAGAGTAATAAAATATATATATTGTAATAATCTCGATAGATTTTTCATTAGATGGTGTAGGCATTTTCCTATAACATGGAATATGGTAACCACTTTTACTTAAGTCATCAGAATTTACATTCAAATCATGATATTTAATTTTTTTTATTTTTCTATAATTTACATTGACACTTTCCAAATGAGTCTTCAGTAAATGGAGTAACTTTGTCATCGGGGCTACCAGACTTATCACAAATGAAACACTTCATTTTAAAATATTAATAATAAAGTGAATAGATTCAACACAGTTACTTAAATGCTCCACTATAAAATACAGTTCTTTAAGATAATCGACACTACGTCACAGAAAAAAACACAATATTAGTCTTGTATTAAAAAATGCGATTATACAACAGGTTATCTTAATTTTATAATGAAAAAAAAAAAAAAAATCAGTTCTGGGGGTGCTGCGCAACTCTCCAAGAAAACCACCCCTTCGGCGAAAAAAGCCTTATTTTTCTGATAATTCGTTAACCGATGAAGATATAAAAAATTGCTCATCATATAAAAGAAAGCTTGACTAATTGCCTAAAAAAAGTCCTCTTGTAATTTTCTTGTGGGTGCCATGGTTTTCGAGAAAATCGATATTGACAAAAATTACAAAATTTGTATTTTTAATGCAGGCGAATTTTCGTTTATTTGAAATTTTTTGCGCGCAGCCTATAGAAAAAATTGAATTGTTCGAAAACCAAACAAGCTAGGAAGGAAAATGGGTTTTAAAGGGGATATAAAATACTCTCTTGTGTTACCATTCTTGAGGGCTATTGATATTTATTAGTGTATAAAAATAACAATATAATATGATTTTTTGTGCATCTAACTATTCACAGGCGCATAAAAAATAACTGACTATAATATAAGTTATAAATACATTATCTTTTAGTTCATGGTAGTACTTCAATGCAGAAAAAGTTAGGAATAAAAATATTCACATTTACAAATTTAGGAGTATGTTAAAGTTGGTGAAAAAAAAAATCCAAAAAAGCCTGCATATTCAATTTTGTGACGATATTTTTTTAATACAATTTTTTTATTATTAAATGATTAAAAACAATAGTTATATGATACATAAAGCCAGAAAAATTTTTTGAGGTAAATTTTCAAGATGTTTTGGTCTTTTCGTCATTTTTAGGAAACAATAAAAAATTGGCCAAAATTTGGCTAACTTCACCATGCGGGCAAAGTTGTAAATGTGAATATTTTTTTCCTAACTTTTTCCGCATTGTAGTACTACTTTGAACTAAAAGATAATGCATTTATAACTTATTAAGTCAGTTATTTCTTATGGCCTGTGAATAGTTAAAAGGGCAGACAATCAAGTGGTAACTATATTATATTGTTATTTTTATATACTAATAAATATCAACAGCCATCAAAAATTGCAACACAAGAGAGTATATTTTATCCCCATTAAAACCTATTTTCATTTTTCTTCCTAGCTTGTTTGGTTTTCGAACAATTCCATTTTTTTTATTGCCCAGCGCGCCAGAAATTTCAAATTCGCGCGCATTAAAAATGCAAATTTTGCCATTTTTTTCAATATCGATTTTCTCGAAAACCATGTCATATACAAGAAATTTACAACAGGACTCTTTTTTTAGGCAATTAGTCAAGGTTTCCTTTTTATAATGAGCATTTTTTAAATATCTTCAACGGTTAACGAGTTATCAGTAAAATAATGCTTTCTTCACCGAAGCGGTGGTTTTTTGGGGGGGGTTGCGCGGTACCCCTAGAACTGATTTTTGGGGTTTTGTGATGTATAATCTCTCCATTAACAGTCATTGAAGGAAACTCTCAGATAACATTTTTTCTTATGGAAATCTTTATAATTATTGGATTATAATTGAAATAAATTTCCGCGAAAACGGTAAAACATTGTTTTTTAATCACAACTGATTCAATTAAAAATACTCGTCGTACCGGGCTCATCTTGTTCGTATGGTTTTCTTTAGTCACTTTTTGCTAGAATTTTTAAAATCCGCGATAACGGGACTTTCGATGTCAAGGGCCCCTAGTCTATAATTTAATTTCAGTATTTTTGAAACTGATTTGAGGCTCATTAGTCAACCGTGAGCATTTATTTATATCGTTAATTTGAAGTTAACTTTAGGGGGATTTCTCGCAGTGCGGAAACTATTCAGGAATACGTGGGTCTACAAAACAGGTGTCATGAACGACTCTGCAAATTACAGACCTATAACCATCCTAAGCAACTTCTGCGAGTTACTTGATATTATCTTGCATAATTTTGTCTAGCCCTATATCTTGAATATAATTACACCAGAACAACACGTTCTTATGCAGGGTTATTACCCATTATCCAGTCTTATATGTGCGACGCAACTTATATACCGGGTGGCTCAGCCAGTAGGAGCACTCTTGCAACTTTTGAATGGTTCAATGCATTAAACTGGTGTACAAAAAACAAAGTTTTCTGCTCCAAGGACTAAACCTATCGTTTATTAAGTATTTTTGTGTGCTGGATCGAAACTTGCAATTTAAAAAATTTTCTACCGCGTAGATTTTTAGTAAATCGCAGCTTTTATTGCCAAAATATGGTTTTTGAGAATACAAACCGCGATTGGCTTGAAATTTACGTGGTAAAATTTTTTTTAAATAGAAAAATCGGATTCAGTATACCAAAATACTTATTAGTCCAGTCGGCAAAGTAAAAAATACACCAGAAGCTCGCAAAAAATGTTATCTGAGATTTTCCTTCCGTAACTGTTAGTGCGAGGATTAAACATCACAAAACCACAAAAATCAGTTCTGGGGGTGCCGCGCAACCACCCAAATAAACTACCCCTTCGGTGAAAAACGCCTTATTTTACTGATAACTCGTTAACCGTTGAAGATATAAAAAAGCTCATCATGAAAAAGAAAGCTTGACTAATTGCCCCAAAAAAGTCTTCTTGTAATTTTCCTGTATATGCCATGGTTTTCGAGAAAATCGATGTTTGAAATTGCAAAATATGTATTTTAATGCGTGGGAATTTTCGTCTATTTCAATTTTTTACGCGCAGCCTATAGAAAAAATTGAATTGCTCGAAAACCAAACAAGCTAGGAAGACAAATCAAAATGGGTTTTAAAGGGATATAAAATTCTCTCTTGTGTTGCCATTTTTAAGGGCTATTGATATTTATTAGTATATAAAAATAACAATATAATATAGTTATCTCTCGATTTTTTGTGTATCTAACTATTCACGGGCCCATAAAAAATAACTGACTATAATATAAGTTATAAATGCATTATCTTTTAGTTCAAGGTAGTACTTCAATGCAGAAAAAGTTAGGAATTAAAAGATTCACATTTACAAATTTAGCAGCATGTTAAAGTTAGCCATCAGGAGCTATCAGAACCACTCCAACGATAGCAATGGAGGCCATTCTTCAACTCACTCCCTTGCATATCGAGGTGGAACTGGAAGCTAAAAAAGCAGCAAATAGGCTGTTCAAAAATGGAATGTGGAATGGGACTGGCCGGGGATGGGGGCCCTGGATCTGCCGGTAACGGACCGGGTCATTACCCAAGCGGAGGATGACCGGTGTCTTCCTGCCTACAATTTCAATATTCCATACTCAGCGGTGTGTCCCAGTCGAGAGGACTGGAAGCGCGATAAAAACCGTCTTCTGAGTCCCAAAGTTCTCGAGTGGTACACAGGCGGATCTAAGACTCAGGAGGGAACTGGTGCTCGTATATCGATGCCACTTGGAAGGTATCCTAGTGTATTCCAAGCAGAAGTATATGCCATATTGGTGTGTGCAAGCGAGAATCTCAGCAGAGGTATCGCCAACAAACATATTTATATATGTAGCGACAGCCAAGTAGCCTTGAGGGCTCTTGTGTCAAACAAAGTGACCTCAAGACTAGTTTTAAACTGTCGGGATATTCTGACAGAACTGTGCGAACACAACTCTGTCAAACACATATGGGTGCCCGGTCACAGAGGTGTGGAGGGCAACGAAGAGGCAGACCGATTGGCGGGAGAAGGAGCAATAACTCCGTTCCCTGGCCCCGAGCCAGCCTTCGGTTTGCCAAGAAGTCTGATTCAATCAGTGTTACGAGACTGGGCCACTGCAAGGTTCAGCAACTATTGGACTCAGGCCCCTGGAATGAGGTAGTCGAGGCTCCATATAAAGGGGCCCTCGACTGACTTAACCATTAAGTGGCTGCTTGGGCTCGATAGAGAAAAAATGTGACGGATAGTAGGCTTGTTAACAGGACACTGTCCTCTGAACAAACATCTTCAGACAATGGGGTTGAAAAACAGCCCTATTTGTAGGATGTGTGGAGTGGAGGATGAAACCACCACTCATATCCTATGCAGCTACGCACCCTTAGGTGCGTTAAGGTATAGGAATCTTCAAGGGCAATTTTTACAGCCGGAGGAATTACGGGATCAACCGTGGAATAGACTGCTATCCTTTGTGGAGAGCACTGGTCTCTTCTAGAAGATCCCACATGACGCGAATGCACAATGGGCCGACAGGTCTGAGTGCTGCGGATTCCACAAATCTGCTTGCGCTATAATAATAATAATAATAATAATAATAATAATAATAATAATAAAGTTAGCCAAAAAAAATCCAAAAAAGGCTGCATATTCAATTTTTTGATGATATTTTTTTAATACAATTTTTTAACTATTAAATGATTAGAAACAATAGTTATATGATATATAAACTCAAAAAAAAGTTTTTCAGCTGAATTTTCAAGATGTTTGGGTCTTTTTACTTCCCTCGCATACCGAAGGGAAGTATTGTATTCGAGAAAAAATCACCCTCCGAGATTTTTACGGATTCTGAAGTTTCAGAACACGTAGATTACGAAAATATAGGTTTTTCAATTCCGTCAGTCTGTCTGTCTGTCTGTTGGTGCATTTACTAAAAAACTACTTGACGGAGAGCAGTCAAATTTGGTAGGAAGTTGACGCTACTGTCAGCGAAGAAATGGTAGAAATTTCACTGGACCGTCTAAACGGAATAAATAGTGAAAAAAATTTCTTTTGCTCAAATTAAAAATTTCCACTTCTCATGACACGCTAAATCTATTTCAGAAAAAAAATTTTTTGAAAATTATTTTCAAACATTTTTGAAAAAATTTTTACCAAGATGAAAAAAATTTTTTTTTTGCTCAAATTTAAAATTTCTACGTTTCATGACACGCTTAACCTATTTCAGGAAAAAAAATTTTGAAAATTTTTTTCACCAATATTTTTGAAAAAATGTTTACTACTAAAATGAAATATTTTTTTTTCTTTCTTCAAATTTAAAATTTCCACGTTTCATGGCATTCTAAGCCTGATTCAAAAAAAAATTTTTTGAATTTTTTTTTACCATTTTTGAAAATTTGTTTACCACTAAAATAGATGGAATTTTTTTTTATTTCTTCGAATTTCAAATTTCCACGTTTCATAGCGTTCCAAATCTATTTAAAAGAAAAATTGGACATTTTTCTTACTATTTTAAAAAAATTTTACCACTAAGATAGAATTTCGGAAAACAAAATTTGCAACATTTTGTTACCAGTTTGGAAAAAAAATTTAACACTAGAATGCTCAAATTTAAATGACATTCTAAACCTAGGTATTTCAACAAAAAATTTTTGAAAATTTTTCAAAAAGATTTTACCACTAAAATAGATCGAATTTTTTTTTATTTGCTCAAATTTAAAATTTTCACGTTTCATAGCATTCTAAACCTATTTTAAAAAATACATAATTTTTAATTTTTGAACTTTTTTTAGCACTACTATAGAATAAAAGGAAACTTTCCTTTTTGCTCAAATTTGAAATTTCTACGTTTGACATTTTAAACCTATTTCAGAACAAAAAATTTTGAAAATAAAAAAAAAAAATGAAATTTTTTAACCACCACTATACTTCCACTCCATTACGTGAATGTTGGATTGAAAATGTGACAGATGGCAATAATATCTGGCATATGCACCTATTATACTTTTATTGAAAAATGTACAGGGTGGTCATCCCAAGAAATAATTCAGTCATGGTGGACATTTGTAAAGGTATTTGCGCAAGCCTGCCATATGTGGCACCTGCTATTTAGTATTGAACTTTTGCTGTTGGATGAGCAGTCTGTATATTTTTTTGACCAAAACTTATCAAGTTTTCTTTGTAATAATAGCAATAACTCTATTCCGATTATTATTCTCAATGTCGTTTCTTAATTATTAATTTTTTAGAGTGACTGCCATGCACAAATAACGAGGGAAGTTCTGTGTAAATACCTTTACCGATTTTTTTATTTTTAGGAAACAATAAAAAATTGGCCAAAATTTGGCTAACTTCAACATGCTGATTGTAAATGTGAATTTTTATTCCTAACTTTTTCTGAAGTACTACCTTGAACTAAAAGGTAAATGCATTTATAACTTATATTAAAGTCAGTTTTTTTTTATGAGCCTGTGAATAGTTAAAAGTGCAAAAAATCAAGAGGTATCTATATTATATTGTTATTTTTATATACTAATAGATATCAATAGCCATCAAAAACGGAAGTACAAAAGAGTATTTTATATTCCCTTTGAAACCCATTTTGATTTTTCTTCCTAGCATGTTTGGTTTTCGAGCAATTCAATTTTTTCTATAGGCCGCGCGCAAAAAATTTCAAATAAACGAAAATTCGTGCGCATTAAAAATACAAATTTTGCAATTTCTGTCAATACCGATTTTCTCGAAAACCATGGCATATATAAGAAAATTACAAGTTAATTTTTTTTAGGCAATTAGTCAAGCTTTCTTTTTTATAATGAGCAATTTTTTATATCTTCAACGGTTAACGAGTTATTAGTAAAATAAGGCTTCTTTCACCGAAGGGGTGGTTTTTTGGGTGGATTGTGCGGTACACCCCGAACTGATTTTTGTGGTTTTGTGATATATAATCCCTTCATTAACAGTTACTGAAGGAAAATCTCAGATAACATTTTTTGTTATGGAAATCTTTATAATTATTTGACTATAAGGAATGACAGGTGGAAACGAAATTTTTTTTTGTAGACCTGTGCACGTGTGCACAGATCTACAAAAAAGAGAAAAAATTCATATTTAGCACACAAAAATACATAAGGAATGATAGGTTTGGTCCTGGGAGCAGAAAATTTCGCTTTTTTGTAGACCAGTGTTATTTTCAATGGTGCAGTGACATCAAGAAACATTTTCAATTATCTGATGTAAAGAACAAAAATGACCGACTTGCGGTTTCGATGCAATTTACATTCAAATAAAAATTTTAAATGGGATATATTTTTACATATGTGGATTCTGTACTTGTTATAGTTATCTAGTTCGACCTCGACGGGCTTAGTACGTTACTGGGCCGCATAATATTTTCTCGTTTCATATAGGGCAACGAATGACATATTTTTCATAGATGCTAATGGCACGTTGTCAATTGCTGTGAGGTCCTCCACATTTTACTAGCTCGCTTTAGTCTCCTAGGGAAGATTAATGTAACACACTTGTCACTATCGATTTAACGTCATATTTATCAACATACAAGAATGGGCTTGATACTTGTCGACGGAACTATGGTCTCGGTCTCTTCCACTAAATAGAGCGGTGTGGAATACAAAACAAGAATAGCACGACTAAAAAGCTGCGGATATCTTTTAAGGAACATGATGAAAATGAAACTGCTGCGGTTTGTGTGGCTTAACCCAACTCGACGTTAATTACTTATAATAAAGAATTGTTTGATTCATGAGGACAGCAATATTTATGAAAACACATATCTGACATTAATCAAAATTAGCTATCTCGTGGCTGAACAGTACACTATGTACAGTCTGTCATATTAATTTATCCACTATTAGTAGAAATCTCTTGTTATTGATTCGTTCTCCATGTGAAAGCTAATAGTATGAAGTTTACATATTTAATTTGATGAACGATACTTCATCATTTTGATACTTGAAAAGAAATTGACTGACTTTTTTTATTTTCCAAGAGTAGAAATGAAGCAGAATTACATTTTGGACATTTCTATTTAAAAGAAATTATTCATCATATGAATTTTAAATTTCTGTAATGTATTCAGGAAGTTTCAAGTCTTGTACCGTATTCTTGTACAGACAGTGCGCTAGCTAACTTTTATAATCAACGATCTGAGATTCATGGGTTGTATCCTTCACCAAGTTATCATTTAAATCAAGCTGTGAAGTCATGGAGCAAATAATTTATTTCATGAATATTGAAAAAAAAATCTGCTGGTTCTTAACTATTTAAGCAATATGATTAATTTAAACAAGACAAGAATTTCTTATCAAGCTTAGTATTCTAAATAAGCAAATTTCGAGATAAGTTTCTATGGTACCTTTTACCTTTTTATAATAATAATAATAATAATAATAATAATAATAATAATTATAATAATAATGGGGCCCCGGGCCCAGACGGCATAAACAACTGGTGGTGGAAGAAATTTCCTTCCACTCACCGCCGTCTGGCTCGAGTTTTCAACTTGTGGTTGAACGAGGGGCAGCAGATTCCGGACTGGTTTGCCGAAGGGCGAACTGTACTGATCCGCAAAAAGGGGGACCTGTCCAACCCGAAAAACTACAGCCCGATCACTTGCCTCAATTCCTGCTACAAGTTATTTACACGTATATTGTACGCCAGGACTTTGAGGTCAGTTGAGCCTGTATTCCTAGAGATACACGAGCAGCGAGACAGTAAAAAAGGTGTGGCAGGCTGCAAAGAGAACCTATTGATAGACCGCTGTATTGCTCAAGATTCTGTGCAATACAAGCGTAATGTATCAATGGCGTGGATCGATTACCGTAAGGCATTCGATACAACATCACATGCATTATTGTTACACCTGCTCCAATGCCTTGCGGTACCTGCCCCAATAGTGAGATGCATTGAACAACTGATGCCACTCTGGAGAATCCGCTTCACCGTAACATCTGGTGCTCAGCGGATTTCGACAGAGCCGGTATCATTTAAGAGAGGATTTTCCAGGGCGACTCTCTCAGTCCTCTCCTATTCTGCATCTCACTGCTGCCGTTGTCTGTAGAACTACGTCAAACCCGCGGATACCAATGTGGATCACCCAGCAACCGGAGGCACAAGGTCACCCATTTATTCTATATGGATGACCTAAAACTGTATACCTCCGGAGAGGGCGAACTCCAAAACTCTCTTAGGGTGGTCCAAGAGTACACGCGAGCTATTGGCATGGAATTTGGGTTGGACAAATGTGCAGTCGTCCACCTCAAGAGAGGACGATGCGGGCTATTCCCTGAAGATGCGCAGCTGGCAGACGGAAGCACCCTAAGAAATCTGGATGCCGGAGAGACCTACACGTACTTGGGTGTGCAACAACATCACATCCAGGACGTAAAATAAATTAAGGACACTCTCCGCGGCAAGTACAGACACCGACTCTGAAAGATTTGGTCTTCCGAATTTTCCAAGGTGTCTGCGGCTAATACACTTGCCGTTCCGATTCTACTCTAGTCATTTGGAGTAGTCAAGTGGACAGTAGATAAGCTGCGTCAATTGGATAGGGATGCCTGCAAGATGATGCATATTCACAGAAGCATTCATCCTAGATCGTCCGTTCCTCGAGTGTACCTCCCACGTCAACGGGTTGCAGAGGACTCTTGAGCCTGGAGTGCATGCATGGCAGAGTAGCGCTGAGTATGGCATGTAACATCTTGAGGAGCTCAGATCCACTCCTGCGGTTAGTAAGAGATCATGAAACCGTAGGAGTGGGCGGATTTTTATTTAAAGCAGCACGCAAGGCCGCAGATGATCTCGGTCTCGTTTTCGACTTCAGGCGAAGAGGTAGGCGAGGTGCTGATGCACAGTCAGTAACTGAGCTTCCGCCAAACCGCCTGACAACCCAAATTAAAGCTGCCGAGCAGAGAACTCTGTTCAGGCAGCACGTCGATAAACCCATGCATGGAGTGTTCTACAACAACATAGAGACACTGGGTTTATCGACAAAGCTGACCTTCGCATTCCTGATGTCAGCAGAGCTAAAGTCGGAGACCGAGGGATTCATTGTGGCCTGCCAAGATGGTGTTATTAACATCTTGGTCTGCCGCAGTCGTGTTATGGGTGTAGAGGTCCCCGACCTAAATTGTAGGACCTGCCATCAGGCGCCGGAGTCGCTCATGCATTTACTATCTGCATGCCCGATTTACGCGACTTCGGCCTACATCCACAGACATAACGCGGCTTTACGAGTGCTGTATTACCATCTTCGGCACTCGTACGAGGTAGACCGACCACCAGTGTTGCCTTATGTTCCCGAAGAGATCGAGTCCGTTGTCGAGAAAGAGAAGTGCCGAATTTATTGGAACTACTCGTTCCCGACCGTCAGGCTAATTCAAGCCAACAAGCCTGACATAGTCCTCCTCGACCACCAGACCAAGGTGATGTATGGCATCGAGTTCTCGGCACCTGCCGAGACAAACATCACCTTGAAGGAGGAGGAGAAACGGACTAAATACCAAAATCTCCGGTATGAGCTCCGCTGGCGCTTCCCCCGTGAGAATATCGGAGACACGGGAGAACTGTCCAGCATCGCTAACGCGTAAATTAAATAATAATAATAATAAATCGTATATATTTTTGTAAGTGAAATACAAACAAAATGTATTTACAATATGTTATAGATGTTGGGGGGTGCTAGGCGAAGTTTAGCCAAAGGCTACTCTTACACTTAACCGAGCATTTTGAGGACGATGAAGTAATAAACTTATTCTAAATTAAACTAAAAGCAAGATGTATAAGTATATATACTAATCTTATAACTGAAAGAAAATAGAAAAAAAAACATTAATTAGGTAGATTTAATGTGAAATTTATATGAAGTTAGTACTTATATTAATTTGATATGTATCTACAATTTATATTTAGTTATCTATTAAAATACATGTTTTTTATAGATATACGAAACTGATGCTGGTGACATCGATTTGAAATTTTCGGGTATACCATTGTACAATTTTACAGCGTTATAAGAAAACGACCTTTGAAAGATGGTTGTAGTATGTTGGGGCACTGTAAGTTTGGTGTGAAATCTAGTACTAATATTGTGTATAGAATTTCTAGGTATAAGTTTTTGTCTAAGGTAAACTGGAACGAAGGTCAATAAAAGTTTGTGAATAAAAGTTAAATAGTGATAGCTTGTTTGTTCCGTCATTTTTAACCATTTAAGTTGTGAAAATTTGTCAGATATGTGATCAAATTTCCTCAGATTGGATACAAACCGACAGCAAAAATTGTGTACTATTTGAATGCGATTTTGCGTAAATTTATCCGGGCATGGAAAATATACAATGTCGCGGTAATGAAAAATAGGTATTACCAGTAACTCATGCAGTTTTTCCCTTAGTTTATAATTCATTATATATCTGTTCGAATATAAAACTTTGAGTTTGATGTAGGCCTTTTGAATTAGCTTAGACACGTGTGAATAAAATCTGAGTTTTTCATCAAATATAATACCTAGTATTTTTGATTCTTGGGAAAATTGCAGTACGGTGCTATCTATCAATACATTTAGCTCATTTTTTATATTTATCAGCTTATTGTCCTCGTTAATTGTACGAGATGCAGATTTGGTTTCAGAGGGATGAAAGGAGTATAACATCTGTGTATCGTCTGTATACGATTGAAGATGTGAATGTTGAATTTGTCTTGAAATATCTGCAGTGTACAATAAAAACAGTAGTGGACCGAGAATTAAGCCTTGTGGTACGCCCGAAATAACATGTTTTGCGGTGGATGTTTGATGAGCGACAGTTACTCGTTGATAGCGATCGTATAAATACGACTTAAAAAAGCTTATGGCTCTTTCATCAAAATCGTAATATTGTAATTTAACGCACAGTAAATTATGATTAATGGTATCGAATGCTTTTGAGAAATCTAATAATACGAAAACTGTCGCAAGTTTTTTATCACGGGCTTGTAGAATATTTTGTTGACATAATCTTATTTATTTCCTTAATATTGGTTGGTATAAATGAAAACACTAAATTCTTGCTAAACTTAGCATTTTAAAAAAAATCTGCAGCACGAGTAGAGTTATTTCTAGTAAATACTGAAATAAAAAATTCAATAATCTCCGAGGGGTTTTGTAAGTTATGTGGCAATTCTATATCATTTTTAAAACGAATATTTGGGACTTTCAGATCTCTCCAAATTTCTTTCTGGTTTTTCTGCTTTTGAAGAAAGTTTAAAAATGCTAATTTTTCTCTCTTTATTGACACTAAAGCATAATTGCGTAAATTTTTATAATTACTCCAGTTTTCCTCATTTTCATGGCATTCATACTTTCTTAAAGCTCTATCGCGTTCTTTCAAAATGAATTTTAACGTGTCTGTCATCCACGGAGCATGAGGTTTATTAACTCGAGCAGTTTTTACAGGAGCATGAATCGAAAATAAATTAATGATATGTTTACAAAAAATTTAGGTTACCTCAGTAACAAAATTTACAAAAGAACCTTTACTTGGGCACCATCTAAGAAGGTAATAAAATCCAGGATGGTAGAGGGGTGCATTTAATATGTTATTAAAAATATTTTAAGGAAGACAATACATTTGTTTCAGTGTTTTCGCATCCTTTTCCTTATTGGTGGCCTATGAGTTGCCAATAACAGTTTGAAAAAATAATTTACACCAATTCAAAAATTCACGAAGTTTGACCACCAAATTAGATCAACGCTTAATTTTTTAATTAAAATTGCATTAATGTCTATGTTTATACAAACTTCTTTACTTAATTTGAACACAAAAGGTCCTTAAAGCTTATGATGTATACTATTCTTTAATACTCTGAACAAAATCAATTTTTGCAAACCGTGTTTTTGATTTGACATCAAAAAAACATTAAGTATATTAAAACAACGAAACATTAATTCTCAAATTTGTGTCATTCTTTGAAAGGAATAATACTATAATCCAAAACGTTGCCCACTTTGCATTCGATATGTGGAACAATTGAATGAACATTGTAACAAAATAAGGGAAGGCAGGCCGGACTAAATACATGGGTAATTTCAGTGAAGCTGATATTCCCCCATTTATTATATCCTTAAGTGAGTCTCATTCAGACTGAAAGGACGAATTTATATTCCCCGATTCTAAATTATATTTTGAGGGAAGTACTTATGGAGAAAGTGAAAATGAAGAAGCGAGTGGATGTGAATGAATAATGCAATCTTTTTCGTGTTAAAAATTATCGCGGATCGTGTAACGAGGATATTTAATAAAACGGGAAAGGCCCCAGTAAAGATAACAGTCTTTTCCATTCCATTTACCTGCAACTGTGCTAAAGGTGATTTAGATATAGTTAATAGAATTGGCAATTCAATTCTAAGGTATACAAAATCCTAACGCACTCAATTTACTGTTAATCGTGATCTAAAATTTCATATTTCGTTACCATTCTATTTACAAATAGTTTTAAACAACTCTATAAAGCGATTGCGCACATTGTGTTATATAAAAATTGTAATATTATAAACATTTGCAGGAACTTTATGAAATGGTGAATTCCAGTTTATTTATTTTCGCTATACAGGGTGTAACAGGATCATAGTATAGACCCCTTTCTCCTTAAGTTGTGAAGATAATTGATTGAAATTTTAGATATGCATACATAATAAGCGGCACGTTTTGACATACAGTTGATTTTTTTTTCACTTTCGGTTACGCCGGAAGTGACACTAACTTTCGATTTCTAAATGGAACACCCTATTTATTATTGCATTTTTAAATTCTGCATAATTTGCTGAATCCAACGATGCCAAATAAATGACATTTCAAACATTTTTTTATAACATAATTTTTAGTTTTCCATTTAAGTATGCCATGACGGTACCGATTTATTTTAAATGCTACAAAAATCGTAATCCCGTATAAACACTAAATTACGTGATTTATGAGCAAATAAAATTTACCAAAATAGTTTTTGGGGCAAAACTCAATTTTTTCAAATGGAACCATATCGGTACCGTGGTACCATTTATTAGTACTGCTAATAAGGAATTTATTCATATGTCGTAATAAAATATGCGATAAATACAAACAAAATTACAGCTAAAAGAAAATAAGAAAATACAATTTTGTTCTACTTAAAGGTTAGAGGTGTTTTAAAACCTCATGAACCGTGACCTTCGTATGCGCAGAGGCATAATCCGTCCTGTTGACTCAGTTACACTCCTTAAAAATATTATATTTATTGTTTACAATTTATCCTGAGCTCTTGTTTATGTATACAGCAAGGCAGCCTCCAGTGTCTTCAAAAACATACTTATAACTCAGATTAAACTTTGCTTTTTGCGCATTTCGCGGCTCATGAGATTCTGAAACACCTCTAAGAAGTAACTAAGGTGGCTTTGAAAACAATCAAATATTTAGCTTGTCAAACATTTGTTGGCTTAACGGTGTTTTCATTGTGTATTTAAAAATTGTTTAAAATTCTTCTTAATTGTGTTCAAAATGCCACAAATTAATACTAGAAATGAAAAAGTGGATATGTTAATTATTTATGGGGAAAGTAAAAAAAAATGCAATTGCAGCTATGGACCTTTATGGCCGACGATATCCTGATAGACAATGTCCAGCGAAAAATGATTTTCAACGTGTTGAAAACCAATTCCGAAGAGAGCCCAACAACGATCCCGAAGAAAACTTCATTATTGACGAAGGAACGGAAATTAATGTTTTGGCTCGAATAGAAGTTGATAAGACTGTTTCTTTAAGGCTAGTTGGGTTTTAATTGAACATCAGTCACCAAACAGTAAGCCAAATTTTGCACAAATATCACCACTATAAATCTTTTAAATACCAATTGCACCAGCATTTGCACGAAAGTGATTACGAACGTAGGATGGAATATTGCAATTGGATTTTGTGTAATAACGTGCAGCCAATGATTTTTTGGGACTGTTTTTATTTTCGGACGAGTCAAGGTTTACAAATTTAGGATTATTTAACCGACAAAATATAAAATATTGGCCACAAGAAAATAAAAATTTATTACCGGAGGGTAACTTTCAAGTGTGGTTCGGTTTTAATGTTTGGCTTGGAATAATCGGTAGTAGAATCATTAATAATATTTGAAGGATCTCTGACTGGTGCCAGATACTTGAGATTCCTGGAAAATGAGATTGAGGACATTTTAGATGAGTTATGAGATTTAGGACAGGGAATGTATTTCCAACAAGATGGCGCTCCTCCCCATAATTCAAGGATAGTAATTGATTACCTTCAATGGAGATTCGGAGAAAACGTAATTTCGACGAATGGTCCTGTGAGGTGGCCTCCAAAGTCACCTGATTTAACGCCCCTTGATTTCTTTGTTTCGGGTCATTTAAAAAATATTGTCTATGCAACCGCTGTTACAACCCGTGAAGACCTGGAGCTGCGAGTAAGACGAGCAATTAATAGCATAACGGCCCAGCGATTGGCGAACGTTCCTCGAGAAACAGCTATGCGAGTTCAGAAGTGCATTGACGTTAATGACAGCATTTTGAACAACTGTTGTAATGTTTTGTGTTAATTTTTGTATTGCAAAACCACCTTATGTGTAACAAGGTAATTTGAATAAAATTGTACTTTCTTATTTTCTTTTAGCTGTAATTTTGTTTGTATTTATTGCACATTTTAATACATATGAATAAATTCCTACTAATAAATGGTACCGTGGTACCGATATGGTTACATTTGAAAAAATTGAGTTTTGCCCCAAAAACAAGTTTGGTGAATTTTATTTGCTCATAAATAACGTAATTTAGTGTTTTTAACGGGATTTCAATTTTTGTAGCATTACATGGGCCATTTAGAATAAATCGGAACCGACATGGCACACTTAAATGGAAAACTAAAAATTATATTACAAAAAAAATTGACGTTTGAAATGTCACTTATTTGGTATCGTTGGATTCAGAAAATTATGCAGAATTCAAAAATGCAATAAAACAGAGGGTGTCCCATTTAAAAATTGAAAGTTAATGTCACTTCCGGCGAAACCGGAAGTGAAAAAAAATCAATTGTCAAAAAGTGCCGCTTATTATGTATGTGGTATATTAGAAATATCAATCAACTATCTTCAAAACTAAAGGAGAAAAGGGGGGTATACCATGATACGGTTACACCCGGTATAATAATACAAGTCGAGCCTAATTTTAACAATGCCGTCAACAAAAACGTGATTTAATCACATACTATTTACAATCGGTTTGGTATAGTTACTTTTAGAGTATACACAATTTCTGAAGTATATACAGTGAAAAGCAAAAGATGGAGCTGTCGATTTGATTTTTAAGTTGCTACGTGGAGACCAGCTTGGTAGGACAATGGAGACCACATTGGCGAATTTAACAAGTCTGCATCACGTTAACGGGGGTTAAGAACCTCAAAACCAATCCGAAGACGACTGACCATGCTTGCCGACGCAAGGCTGCCTAGTTTAATATAAACACCTCTGCAGCATTCACTGCAGATATTTCACAAGCGTCTCTAGTGATTATTTAACATACTCCCATACTACCAATAGGCTATATTTTCACAGAGAAAAAAAAAAGAAAAGTGTGAAATTTAGTGCTACCTTTAAACACCAATTTGCATGACCTCACAATAACTAGAGCAACACAGCATTCATGAATATTTTATTTTAACTTTACAAGGTTGCTGTCTTGACTGCTACTATACTCACTGCTGTTTGTGATTTGTCATTTTGTATCAGATGTCAGATGGTTAGGTTAGGATTATGTGAAGGAGCGTTTCGTGCCAAGTTGTTCGAGTAATAATGATAATATTCCAAATAATATATTCCTTTAGCTTCCCAAGGAAGAAAATAGAAGGAATTGTGGTTTAAAACTGTAAAAGTAGAAAAGAAAGTACTAGACTACAAGCCCATCGTAATTTTTAAGGGGTCAGTGACTTTGCATGGATTATATTCACTACGATGCTGGTATATGGAACCATAACTTTAGACACTATTTCGTCACTTGTGGGCGGTGCAGGTGACTACACAGATAACTTGGATTTTCCATCCTAAAATGCACTGTTCAGACAAAATATTCTTGTACGGCATTCCCGATGTTGATAGTTCATAAAAAAATAATCACCTAGAACCTACTGCCGTACAAAAATAATGAGACCGGAAGTCAGAAGAATTTTTGATTTTCCGAAAATATATACGGCGTTTGTACAATAAGATTTGTCTGCTTTCATAGATTCATTATTCAGCTACGCCGCCGCCGCACATATTTGCTGGTTACAGGGTGAAAGTTCCTGGGCGCCACCCCTTCCCTAGACCCGTAGGGTGCAAGATCATTACAAGATAAATGCAAAAGATACGTGTCACAAATGAATTAAGAAAATTGTATTTTTATGCAGTCGAATTTCAAAGTACAGAATTCAATTTATGTGATTTGTAAGACTGTACTATTTCAAATAATGTACCAGATTGTTACTACAAGAATATTATTTATTTGCAGAAATTGATCCTATCGCTTTTTATGTAGGTACCAAGTATTTTGCAATTGGGATAGTTGTGCAATTTTTTTCTGTTCGCATTTAAAAATAGATGTATTTATATTTCTATTATTCAGTTGGCCATGACTGTATTTCTGAGTTTTGGTAGCTGCTCTGAAGCATTCAGTAGTAATCGTGAATGATTTGGCGGGATGATACTTTGGACCGAAGGCGACATAACCTTACAGCTGTTATTAAAATTAAAAATAAAATACTTTTATGACCCTCAATGTCAAATCGTCTTATATAGTGTGTATATCAAGGCAAAGAAATGCATGTCTTTTCTTCCACGGTGTAAATTTACCTCCATAGCGAGGAAACGTGTTAGTTCTCTCATGATTTTGATGTCGATGAACCGATTATTAGCTATGGTCGGTTCTAATCCTCGTCTTATAGGTCAGAAATTTAAAACAGCAATTTTATTGACTATTCTTATAGGAAAAATTGCGCAATACACGATGGTGACATTAAAAAATTTATAAAACACAGGCTTCAGTGTTAAAAACAATTTCTTTTTGCGAATATTCTCATTTTTTGATATTCTTTGACTTTTTAGCGAAAACGGTGCGTCGAACAAAAAAAGGCTAGATATAAAAATGAAGACTTTATCAATACGCGTTGTTTGAGACTTGTGTAGCGATCTTCTATCTTTGACCATTCAATTGTTATAAACAAATTAAGTGTTCTAAATTAACACATTTTTTTCTGTTCGACAAAAGGTCATACCGATATTTTATTATGGATAAAATGTTGCATTTTGTTCATAGAATTTACAGTTTTTTGTTTGTGTCGATCTCTCGCGTATTTGCAATTGTTTAAACAAATAAGCTAATTTGTTTGCGACTTTCCATGGCAATCGATAAATAATAATAAATACTACAATTTCTGTGTGGCCTTGCCCTTTTTTCTTACATTTTCTTCCTTCCTTAAGGAACACCCTATATAAAAAATAATTAAACTTAAAAAAATTAAGAAATAAAATGAAAATACATTTAAGTGACTTTATAAACCACTTTAAACTACTTACAGCGTACTTAAAACAAAGCGCTCTTTGAATTTTACATATACAACGTCGTTACTACCCAAGTCATACGGAGCGTAAACACTAAAAAACGTTGCACGGCGTTCATAAATTAATTGTTATAAAAGCAAAGAATGCATGAAAAAAATAATGGACTTTTGTAACAATTGAAAATCTAGTTAGTTTAATATGTTAACTTTATGTTGTCACAAGATTTTATTCAAAAATTAATTAATAAACAATTTGACAGTCTTAAACGCAAAACGGTTCCAGTTAACGGGTCGAGGTCTATCTAGGCTTACAATTTTCCTTTCTTTATTATGTTTCATTTGCCGACAATTGCATTTCGATACGACAGTCCTGTGCTGATATATTTCATTTGTTTACTAATAATTTTTTTTTAATGTTGGCGGGGGAAAAAGATAAGAAAAAAGGGGCAAGACCACGCAGAAATGGTAGTTTTTATAAATATTAAATTTTATTGATTGCCATGGGTGGAGAGTGCAAAAAATGCCATATAAAGTCGCAAATCCTTGATAAACAAATTAGTTTATTTCTTTAAACAATTGCAAAGTACGCGAGATAACGACAGAAGCAAAACACTGTAAATTCTATGAAAAATATGCAACATTTTCACAACAACAAAGTATCCGTATGACCTTTTGCCCAACAGAAAAAAAATTGTTAATTTAGAATACTTATTTTTTTGTAACAATTGAACGGTTAAAGATAGAAGGTCGCTACAAGTTTCAAACGACGCGAATTGATAAAATCTTCATTTTCCTATCTTGACTTTTTTGTCCCACACACCGTTTCGTTAAAAAGTCAAAAAACATAAAAAAATTAAAACATTTTCTAAAAACCATTGTCTTTATCAGTGACGCCTGTGTTTTATAATTTTTTTGATGTCACCATAGTGTTCAGCGTAATTTTTCCCATAAGAATAGTCAATAAAATGGCTGTTTTAAATTTCTGACCTAAGAAAGTTACGACGGCCGGCCTATTATGTACACCTTGTACTTTAAATGCTAAAAAATTGTTATAACATCTACATGTCAGTCAGAGAAAAGGGGTTCATTTCCTATGGCTAACAGTATATTTTGATTACAATTCTTACAAAGAAGTACAGTGTTGTCTACCTTTACATTTAATTAAATAAACATTTTAATTATACCTTCCTGGAAGAAAACACAAGACGGAAACCAAATAATCGAAGCTTTTTCAGTGATATCCTCTTAAATTTATTCCGCCTGTACTAAATCTCCGACATCTTTCTAGTTCAAGCTTGAGCTGAAAAACCCCACTTAACAATAAATTTACGACTATCTAGTGTAAACCGTCTATATTTTATTGCATTTTAGATTTCCGAGGAGGTCGATAATCATCAAGAGGTACGACTAAGTCCATCAATTCCAGCAATAACTAGGGGATTCTCACAAGTCGTAGGCGATATGAAGTGGAAATCGGTTGCAATTATTTCAAGCAGTAAGTACTTTTTATATTTACGTTTTTATATACAGCGTATCAAATATTGAGAATTATGGAAAATCGTTAAACTGTAACGAGGATATTTTTTGGAGTATTAACAATGCTTAAGGAATTTCTATTAAACAAATTTCTCTCATATATGAGTGTATGAATATATTGGCGTGAAAAAAAATTGATACGAAGAGACCTCAAAAGATGGCGCCCCAGGTGGGGCCTAGATACAATGTTGACGTATAACTCATTGAAAGGGTATTATGGAATATTACTATACATTTATAAAAGTAATAATGAACAGATAAATAAATAGTTGTTATAAAGTAATTGATAATCTATCTGAGCAAGTAGAGGTGGAACCAACAGAAAACGCAGAACAAGATTTTATTCAAATTCTAACTTACTTTCTATTATCCAATTGAGCTGAAATTTAGTACAGTTACATCCCTCTAGTGACAATAGATGTTTAACATTCTCTCATCCGTATTAGGTCAACAAAGACCACTGGCCTGGTCTAATTAACTCAGTTGATATTTTATTTTCTTTCCCTTGGTGCATTTTAATAAATGGTTGTTTTAAAAAAGTTTCTTTTTAAATGTATACCATGCCGTATGTAACTTGGAAAATTAGAGTTTGAATTTAAATAAAAATTATTTTCTCTTGTTCATAACGTCTTGGCAAACGCTTTGAGATTCAATCAATGAGTAAGTAATTTGTTGTTTTTCGTACTAAATGTTAGATGAAGTGTATGGAAGTTGCCAAGAAATGCCCGAAGAATGCTTTTTCTCAATTGGCCACCCTGTGCTGTACGACACGTTCGAAAATCTGTCCTGGCTGCCTGATAGGTGCGCAATCTCACCGAAGTTCTCTTTCATAAGTTTTTTGACGTCATCATTTTGGTTGAAGTGGTCGAAAAAACGAAAGGAGTTTCTAAATGCGACGCTGGATAGTTGCTTTTGCAAGCGTGCATTTCGTAGAAAATCGAACTGCTAACGCGATGGACTTTACAGTAGAGGTTTCCAAATCCCATTGCACTCATTAATGCACCGTTTGTTCGCCTTCCTAATAGTCCATGTCTCAGAAGCGTAAAAAGATGGGGAACACCAGAACGTTGCAAACCTGATCCTTGTGCGCCTCATGATATTCTTGTGACGCCAACTTTTGTTGGAATGACAAGTTTACATATGAATTGAATTAACTTGGATCATTTACAGCGAGAACTCACAGTTTTGTTAATAAATCGTTTGTATTATCACGTGTTTCAAGGCACGCGGCATTCAAGTAGAATTAGAATGGAAATAAAACATGTGTTCTGGTAGTAGTGTGTTCCTTAAGATTTATGCTAATGTCATATTTTCGTTTAGCATCCTACACATTATATTCCTTACAATCCAGATCAGTCTGAACACATTAATGTCAAAGGAACTCGCTGTCCACTGATGCAAAGTACACCAAAATCGATCCAGATTTATGGGAATTGTCAGTACTTGAATTTGACCTCATTTTAAGGACAGTCTAATTTTTGAGTAGTCCAGTTGTAACAAATTATTCTCTTTCTAAATAATCCCAATTATGATAATAGACTATTTGTATACGGTGTTTCAAAATAAAGTGGTTTAAATCCTACTGTGGATTGGGAGATTCGAGAAATAAAAATTTTACTAATTACCTCTGAGTTGTAGGCCATGTGTACGAAGACAAGTAGCGTTGAGTGGCTATCGAGCACACTTTGGACCAATCAATTTATGATTCTATAAATCTGTGACAGATAAAGGATTTGTGCAATTTATTAGTAGTTCCTATAGGTCTCTATAGAGAATATCGAATGTATGTGTTATACATCTCTTATGGCTTGGTAACTATTGATATATGAATATGTGTTAAAGTCCCTAAATCATCTTCAATGCCACATTAGTCATAAACCATTTAGTTCGTACAATTTCTGCTTCTTCTGATTCACAATGTCTTGACATGCATTTTTGTGTAATTTTCTAGTTAGTCTCCTTTTGGTGCATAGTATGTTCGACAGCCTCACGTCATCTATCCTGTTACGTGCGCGGCATTACCATTCCTATTAGCTCCATAGTGGTATCAGCCAAACGTTTTGGTGGTCTTCCTTTAATATTAGTACTATTTATGGAACTATTAATATTTTTTATAGACTGCAATATTGTGAGAGCACTCGATCCTGCAGAATTTATACAGTGTGGAACACCCAAAGGGAATAAATTCAGTGTCTCAATTATTGTGCATATTTATAAAAAATCCAGAGACACGTCGATTTTGGATTCTGAGTTGACAACCTGCAACGTACTGTCATCTCTACATTCAATCTCCTTCGAGTGGTAGTTGTAAGCCCTAAATTTTTAAATGGGTAGTAGGGGCTTGTGTTACCTCATTTGGAAGGTCCTTTTATTCTGTATTCAAAAATGCTATGGTATTAATATTAATTATTTTAATTATTTAATATTTATTGCGAAAACGAATGGTAAAAAAAATAATTCATGTGCTTGACGTAATTCGCTACAGCAAACTAAAAAAAAACTAATTTTCAATTTAGGGAATGTTCAAAATGAGTTCCTTGAACATCTTGTCAGCATACTAATCGCAAATAACAATGTCTATTATAAAAATTTTAATAATCGAAAATTTTATTTTCCTATGCTCTGGTACTATTACGAAGTATTCCTAAACAGATGAGAAATTGTCAGTAGCTTATGCTTACACCTCAAGATAATAGATGGCGCACGCTCGATAATATTCAAATTAAATTAAATAAATAAATCAAACTAACCTTAAAACGAAGTTGAGTAGATTAAACTGTGATTATAATAAAGTCTGTTAGTTACATGAAAATGTAGAATTATCAACACAAATATAGACCGTTTATTTAATTTAATATTCCCTTATTAAAAGAGAACTACTTTTTGGGCGGGGCAACGTGACTACCGGACTGGGAAGTATGTAACGATATGCCGCGCTAGGTTAAACTTTTCTCTTTCAGTCGAGACGTCAATCGAGATGGACGTATTTGAAATTTTGTTAAACCTCTAAGGGGGGTATTAAGATGGAGAAACCTTATAGACGTGTAAGGTAATAGTTTTAAATAATTATATATCGATAAATACCATCTAAGCTTTAAAAATATCGTCTTAGATTTTTCTTTAAAATATCAAATTTCCTTTTAACGTCGAAGTATCTCGATGTTACACTTTTGCTTTAAGCAAGATTATATACAGTCAACCTTGATACTATGTTTTTGGTAACAATTTTTTGGATAAGAATACTGCGTTTGTCTTTCTCACAAAATGTTTCGACGGAACACATATTTAAGATTTTCCACCAAGTAAAACGAAAACTTGGACGAAGAAATCTCCTTAATTTTGTCTTGGCGACAAATTTTTTATGTACAAGCACGTTCTCTATGATTTTATAACCTCAAATCGGAATTAAGGCGACCACATGCGAATCATTCCAAGTGAGCAAATAGAGGTCCTCAGGCATCGAACCATCTACATACTTTTAAATCTATAATCATCGGACAACAGGAGCGTATTTAGGAATCTCTCATCGGGATATTAAAACAAAAGATAAGTACTTTTGATTGATACATGTAAATATTCTCACATGTAAATTTTTTTTTTAATTAAAATAATTGGTAGATTGTTGTGGTTTCTTTTCAGAAAACAGGGCTGTATTTGCAATTAAGATGCAATAAGTAGCCGACCATCATACCCAGCATGCTCAATTTAAAATTTTATTTCTTTTAATTTTTTAACATTTTTAGTATATTAATGAAAATACACCGATCATATTGCTTTTTATCGAAAAATGGACATGGCTTTCGTGCTCGTGACATCGAATTCAACTAAAAAGGATACCCCACATGTATGTTTCGGACTAATATGAGTGACTGTAATTCAATGTTTATATTTTTCAAACATACTCGCCATTTTGGTTCCTAAGTGAAAATGTTGACGCGTCCTAATCGAAATTGAATCTCCTTGGGGTAAGGACTAACTGTGCCAAAAGGCACCCAATAGGACTGAAATGCCGTACTCACCCCTTTTATGTCGCGTAGTCCACCCATTATTAGGTGATTTAGACCTTCAGTTTTATTACACTATAAAAATATAACAAATATGATAGAACTAAGTAAAAGATATGCACACTGCACTTATATTTGAATTAAATGAACGATTGAAGAAAATAGAAAATAAAATTATAGTTTAAAATGTTCATAGTATCGTTGAATTAAATAGTTTATATCAAAATTGTACAGCAGAAATGAAATCCAGGGCCGGCCCAATGAAATTCTTCTCCCCAGGCGAGTTCTGAGTTTTGTGCGCCCCCCTTCCTAATTTTCAATACTTTTTTATGTAAAAACGATAAAATGCAAATATTTTCAACACGTCACGAATTTTGTACTCCGGAAACCGCCGGCCGGGCGGTAATACTTTGATTTTTTGTAATCACAATCGGACAGCACGTTTACCGGTAGGTGGGCAGGGGCAGACTTATTTGAAGCACGTGCTTTCATTCAAAATTTTAAATTTAATTATTCGGAAACTACAACCGACTTGCGGCAAGTCACTTGCGTTTTGGCGCCCCCTAGGATCCAGCGCCTCAGGCGATCGCCTGGCCCGCCTGCCCTTTGGGCCGGCCCTGATGAAATCTAAAAGAAAAAATAATTGTTAAAACAAGAAAAAACATCGTGATACAATGAAATTGAAGGGTGAAGAACCCAGGATACAATAAGCCGTGCGCCGTCAAAACGCTCGAATGAGTGCTAGAACGTTCTAAGAGATTGAGGGAGTAGGCCGTGCGTGCTGTTAGGCAAATTAAATTCTATAATATTGCAAAAACTTATGTGATTAAAAATATTTTAACGTAGTCAATTACTAGTTTTATTATGAATTATGTTTAATCCAGATTAAACATAATTTTTTTCTTAGAATACGACATTAGACATAATTAAATCATCGTATTTAATCCAATTACATATTGTTATTTAAACAAAGCATATCCGACATTGACAGAAAATCTTTATAAAAATATACATCAGCGAACTTGACCATATAACCGCAACGTATGCATTCTTTAACGATTACTTACATGACCTTCTCAACATTGGACTTGTAACTTTACGCTTATTTATTTATATTAAGTGAACCTAGAATTGTAGTATAAACAGGAAATTATTTCGATCAATAAACCAGTCTCTGTTGTTTCTCATTGATGTTCCCCTGTCCAAGCCATAATATAAGGATGTGAGGCTGCATCCTAGGGAACATTCAAACCCCACAACAAAGAAATAATAATTCGGCAGTTTTCCACAAAATTGCTAATTATTCATTTTATTCCACTACGGTCGTACGGCACATTAGGTCCTTGAGAATTACATTGCCGTTCTCGTCCGTACATTGGTCCTTCGAGCCGGAACGAATATATGGTAGAACTTAAAACAAATTATTTTGAAACGCCCTGTACATGCACTGAACATATTTCTCATATTGTGCATGAATAGCACAATAGACACACACAATAAGACATTAAACAGCTTTTGCCTGTCTAATACTTGTTAAAATAAATTTAAATTTTAGATTGCACGTACTCTGATAATAATAATTAACGTTGCCGCATCGCCCTGAACTTCTCCCTACAATCTACTGGACAGCTTAATTTCTTTACCGGCGTTATTAAAGTTATAATCAATATGTCAGGTTAATATTAGCTCGGCTTTTTATTTCCACCATCTACCGTCTTTCAGCTTTGTGACGGGAAAGTGACAAATAGAGTTGAAGGTGGCAGCTTCATCCATCATCTAGATTGGACATTTTCTATAGTGAACACTTGTTCACAGTTATAGAGCGCGCCTCTTTGAGTGAGATGTGTTCATATTCATAAGTTTGAAAGTCCTTTGATGCGAGCGCATTTATCTGGATGTGAGTTGAATTGAAAGCTTTATAAATGAGAACTCTAATCGGGCGGTGCCAACGACAAATACATATTTGACTACTAGTGTATGTAAATTATATTTCTATAAGGAATAACTATGGTAGTAAATTTTTTTTGGAAAAATGTCAGTGAGTGTTGCCTTCTTCTCTTCTCTGTGCTCGCTTCATTTCTTTTTTTTATTGTTCTAAATTTGTGTTCCTAAATACAATCTCATTACACTCTTTGCAAATGCAAAACGAAGAGCATGTTGCATTCGATCGGCACATTTCTAAAACCGATAATATTGCTCATAGAGAAAAAAATCACTGTGTTGATGATCGAATTCTGGACAACTTTCAAAATGTCCGCCCGTCCTATCTGGTTGTCTGTCCGTCCGTTAGTCACGTTTCTTGTAAGAATGATAACTTAAGAACGATAAGTTCTATTGTATTGAAATTTAGACAGTAAGTTAGTGTTAGCTAGAGGAAGAACTCTATTGCTTTTGAACAAAATAGATCAATAAATAAAAAAGTTATTAATTATTTACATTCTTTAAATTTAGATATTTATATAATTGAAACGTGAGCAAGACCACTGAAAGGCAACAAATATATATCAATACAAAAACGATTAAAAAACTAAATCGAAGGACCAGCCCTTATTTAAAGAACTGACAAAAATAACAAACGTGTGTGCCAATCTTAGCTTCTTGCGTCTACAAGGACTGTTGTGGATTTCAGGAACCAACATTCCTATTTTGCTAGCGACATGACACCGGTTTTCGTTCACAAAGCTTTATATAAATCGCTGGAACTACTGTTTTTAAACTAAAAAATGTGTCAGGACACAAAACATGTTGACTCTAGCATTTGTGCATAGAAGTGTCATTTTTTCTTTAAATGAATCGTCGGCGTTCACCTATCGCGCGCATGTGGCCAACCAATAGTTAAACTGTCAATATCACGAAAAACAAAATCACTAAAAATTCAAATTTAAAATAAATACAAAATGCCGAGTGTCGACGGAACATAATATAATATTGTGAGGAGTGTTCTATGGAATGTGCAACAATTATATCAAAAGTGCAGTAAATCGGCGGAGTATAATGGTTAGTTTGTTTTGTCCTAACTTTTACACTTGATAATATTTTTAACCATAGAATAACCAGCTTGGCATCCGCTTCCTGCAATAATCATCAATTTCTGCTGTGGATTTTTTAGGTTTGGTTCTTGCTCTCTTATCAACATACTAATATTTGATTTATGTTAGGTTTTATTATTCATTCCTTGGAAATCTTCTTTGTGGCATTTGTCTAATAGCCCAATAATTATAGGTAAAGATTTCCATAACAAAAAATGTTATCTGAGATTTTCCTTCCGTAACTGTTAGTGGAAGGATTATACATCACAAAGCCACAAAAATCAGTTCTGGGTGTACCGCGCAACCCCGCCAAAAAACAACTCCTTCGGCGAAAAAAGCCTTATTTTACTGATAACTCGTTAACCGTTGAAGGCATAAAAATATTGTTTATCATAAAAAAAAGCTTGACTAATTGCCTAAAAAAAGTTCTCTTGAAATTTTCTTGTATATGCCATGGTTTTCGAAAAAATCAATATTGAAAAAAGCTGCAAAATTTGTCTTTTTAATGCTCACGAATTTTCGTTTATTTGAAATTTTTTGCGCGCGGCCTATAGAAAAAATTGAATTGCTCGAAAACCAAACATGCTAGGAAGAAAAATCAAAATGGGTTTTAAAGGGGATATAAAATACTCTTTTGTGTTTCCGTTTTTGATCGCTATTGATATCTGTTAGTATATAAAAATAACAATATAATATAATTATCTCTTGATTTTTTGCACTTTTAACTATTCACAGGCCCATAAGAAATAACTGACTTTAATATAAGTTATAAATGCATTGTCTTTTAGTTCAAGGTAGTACTTTAATGCAGAAAAAGTTAGGAATAAAAATATTCACATTTACAAATTTATAAGCATGTTGAAGTCAGCCAAATTTTGGCCAATTTTTTATTGTTCTTAAAAATTAAAAAAAGACCCAAACATTTTGAAAATTTATCTCAATTTTTTTTGAGTTTATGTATCATATGACTATTGTTTCTAATCATTTAATACTTAAAAAATTGTATTAAAAAATATTATCGTTGATGTACTACCTTGAACTAAAAGATAAAGCATTTGTAATTATCAGTAGCCCTCAAAAATGGCAACACAAGAAACTATTTGATATCCCCTTTATAACCCATTTTGATTTTTCTGCCTAGCTTTTTTGGTTTTCGAGCAATTCAATTTTTTCAATAGGTCGTGCACAAAAATTTCAAATAACCGAAAATTCGCGCGAATTAAAAATACAAATTTTGCAATTTTTTTCAATATCGATTTCCTCGAAAACTATAGCGGCATACATAAGAATATTACCAGGAGACTTTTTTTTAGGCAATTAGTCAAGCTCTCTATTTTATGATGAGCAATTTTTTTAAATCTTCAACCGTTAAGTTATCAGTACGGGGGGCGCTGAACATGATGGTGATATTTTTAAACCTCCCACCCTTAGGAACTACCTCCAAATCCGAAAAACCACCCCCTCTCGAGTTTCTTCCATTCTAAGGAAGCGAGTGCTTGTCTTATCGGGTTTTTCGGGTAGGCCGTATGGATATTGACCATCCCACATATTATCAATGCTCGGGGTTGAACTACCCTCTCCCCTGACACTGTCAACTCCCCAGAAAATTGTTTCTATTTGCTTTCGCTTTCAAGGAGTTCCCATATGCCCAATAGCAAGAAATATTACGAGGTGGTGGTTTCGGGGATTTGAGGGTGGTTCAGTGAAGGGTGGGGGAGGAAATTATGTTGCTATCGTGTTGAGCACCTTCGAATACGGGGATAAACAAGGTCCACAAAATTTGAATTTTTGCGAAGATTCTAGTATTAGGGGAGGGGGTGGTTTTTAACCCCAGGGGTGATTGCATGTCTCAGCACTCAAATTGCTTCACAATACCGAAATCTTGTCAAAAACCTCGATCCAACGATTCTCCACATGCCCAGTAGCCAGAAATGTAAGGATCTGGGGATGGTTAGTGAAGGGTAGGGGAGAAATGTATGTTGGTATCGTGTTGAGAATCCTTGAGAATGAATAGAAACAAATTTTTATCAATTTGAAATTTTTGGGGAGATTTTTGAGACAAAAATGTTAATACAATATATCGAGGTTTCGACCGTTTTCGACCGGGACCTTATTAAAGCTTGATGCACTCTGTATATATGTATATTAAGAAACCTTCAGTTGTCATGGAGAGAAACTTAACTTCGAACTCTTGTTTATTATTCTTTATTATTATTAATTAATCAACTGCTTTTGGACAAGTAATAGTATTCATTAACAAATAGTGTAATTTATAACACACAAGTGTTTTATTATAACTCACTGCGTACAGCCAATCACCTTTATCAGTTCACCTGTTCAGTCGATGTAACGCGCAAAATAAAATAGAATTGTCTATTACTATTGAGGGGAGGAAGGCGATTTGACATGTTTGAATAGTTTGAACGTTGTCAAATCAAGTTATGTAATAATTGTGCCAAAAATTATGAATTCGGTTAGTAAAGATGAACTATTATGTTAATATTTATTGCTATATCGTAGATAAAGTATAGTATTAAACTTGCGATAATGGTAATAACTCGCTTGATGAATTACAAACAACGTGAGTTTTTACTTACATTATTCGATAAATAATATACTATTATAAGGAGCTTCTTTATTCTAATTTTAAATCATTTGATTGCTAAGTTTTTATAAGTTACTTGTAATAAATTGTATGTGTATCCAGTATATATGGGCGAAGGTATTTGAAGTAGTGATAGTAAAAGCGATTAATGTGTATAAGATCACCAATCTTAGTGAGGTATGTGTGTATATTATTATCACATAATAATTTTTATGTTCGTGCATGCGACACCATGGCCTTAATAAAGTCATTCCTGTAACGATTATAATATGGTTATTTTATGAACTAAACTTAATAGAGCATCCGTTTCTCTTAGCTGCACCATTCACTGAAGCTTTCTGGTTTGCAAATCTCCTCGGCGAGAGAGAATCCTAATAGGCGATGAATTAAGAAATTAAGACTTAATTAATTTTAATAATTAGTTTGCGACATCTAACAGACCTATTTGTAAACAGCTGAACCTTATTTCCTTCGTTCTTCATTTTAAATCTTGCGTCGCTAACTGACACTGACTAAGGAATTCCTCGAAGGATAAAGCTTCCATAATTGCTGAGAAGTAAATTATGAAAACAAGATTAATGTTAAAATAAGGTTCGCTGTACACCGTCTCATTTACTTATTTAGGGTTTAGAAGTACTTAGGTACGAGACATAAAATATAAAACACACGATACACGCTCATATAACTCAACAAATGTATTAATGAATATATAATATATCCAGAAAATTATTTTGAACCTATCTATTGTATTTATTTATTTATCTATAGTACTATGCTCCTCTATAATTCATTTGAACATACTTCAGGATTACTCTTTGAAGAGTTAACCGTACGGATGAGTTTTAAAAATCACTCCCAAGTGATTTTAAAGTTCAGGAAGTTTTAAAACTCGCATTCGGCCGCCAAACATTTTACGACCGGGTCTAAATTAAATTGACAATAAAAAGAACGACCTTATTCTACCAACACGTTAAAGTTTATCTCATCGTTAGCGAATGAACTTTTTAAATAAAGTATACAGGGTAATGAAAGATATCCCTTATGGGATTTTGCAAACAGCAGAAAAAACAATCTATGAGAACTAAAATAAAAACTGTTTGTAAAATTATTGATTAACAATCTTTGCAAATAGTTTTGATTTTAGTTCTCATAGATAGTTTTTTCTGCTGTTTGCAAAATCCTATAAAGAATGTTTCATTACAAGTAAGAGCAAACAAAAGATAATTCACTTTTAAACATGTATAGAGTATATATGCTCCATTAGAGTATTTTCAGAACCTTATGAACGGCGAGATGCGGTTTATTCCGCATAAGTATATTTTAAAAACATTGACTCAGCTATCACAAATTTAATAGAATGATTTAAGTACTTACATTCATTGTTGGAATTAGATGAATAACCTTGCGCAAAAATTCGCTAGTTTCTAAATTAATCCCAAAGGGCCGCTGGATTGGAGGTCTGTAAACAACGACAGCTCGTGATAAAGGGCAAATCCTAAATCCTAAATGTTTTTAGGAAGTTGTGAATTGAAATGATCGCCGAAATTATGTCTCTGCGCATACCAAAGTCAAAGCTCACGAGATTTTGAAACACTTCTACTAGCTAGGTACCACACAGTTGAAAATCTGTTTTTTTTATTCAGTCAATGTCAAACAATGTCAAAAAATCTGGTAGTAATTGTCTTGGTCTTTGCACGGAATATCGTGTGAGTGGCTTTATGCCTTTCTGATGAGTTTAGAATAAGGACGAAAAACATTTCAAAGGCTAAGCATTTCAAAAAAAAAAACAGAATGATAGATTTCATGAAAATGTAATCTATTTGAATGAAAGATTTTCCAAAAGACGAGGTATGTAAATAAATCCATTTTAGACCTTTGTTCTCATTTTAACTGAATATTCATAGCCGTAGGGGGTTATGTGGATACTGGTTTATTCTGTATAGCCTTAGGGGACTGTGCGGAAACTAGTGTTAGAATGAGAATTGTTCAATAAGAAAAATTGATTTTAGGATTTTAATTGCTAACCAGAATTCAGGTTATCGAAGAAATGGTAATTGTTTCGGTTGTATATTCTTGAGATTAAAGTACTAATATTGGAAGAAATATGCTTTAGTAAAATATTGCTTGTTAATAAGACACAAAGCGAGAGAGATAAAATCATTCTTAAGTGTTCTACAATGAAATGAACAATTATTTCAGAAGTCAGTTCTAAAGTTGCACTAAAAGAAAAGGGGACATGCTAAGTTTTGCAGATGATGTCTGTCGGTCTGTATCTGTTTTTTGTTTGTGTGCACGTTTTCTCTGGAACGGTTTAAGATAAGGACTTGAAATTTTGTATTATAACGAGATCTGGAACTGGATTGTATTTTGACCTTATCTGGTGGAGAGTTGGGGGTAAATCGGAGAGAATAAGTAAAACAAGCTGGTAAGTCTAGAAACCTGAGGATATTCACTTGAAATTTGGTACACGTATATATCATAATGACATATGGGACTAGATTATATGTTGATATGATTCCGTCGAAGGGGTGGGGGTAAACTAGGGGTAAATACGTAAAGCCAGCGAGTAAGTGTCCAGAAACTTTATATTTGTTGTATATACTAAAAGCAAAGATCTCAAATTGTTTTATGACATTTTGCATCCCCTTCACCATTTTGAGTTTATTCTGCTAAACGGTTGAGGACGAACTAGGAGTAAATAAGTAAATCAAGCCAATAAGAGTTCAGAAACTTAGGGCTTGGTGTATATACTAGAAGCAAAGTTTCATTTTTTTGGACATTTTCCATCCCCACCACTACCACCACCAGGTGGAAATTGTCACAAAAAAATTTAAGACCTTGACTTTTACTACATGCACTAAATTTCACATTTACGGCCTCTTACTAGTTTGCTCTACTTATTTGCCACTTTTCACCACTATTTACACCCCCACTCTTCAACAGAATCACCTTAAAATATAATTTAGTTCCAAATCTCGTTATATTATATACCTGTACTAAATTTTAAGCCACTAAGTATCTTAAACCGTTCCAGAGAAAACGTACGTGAATATGAAAGATCGGTGGAAAGGTTGCACGATGTCAATATGGAAATGTTGTATTTGGCATCTTCACTGCAGCGTGAATTGCATGGGCGAAATCAAAAACTCGAGCCGACAGATGTGGATGAAAATTAGCATTTTTTGACATTTTACAAAATCGAGTTTGGTTCGTATCATTACAAAATGATGATTGCTACTCACATATATTCATACCAATGTTTGGAGTACCACAAGGTTCTATATTAGGGCCCTTCCTTTTTGTAACGTTTGTCAATGATATCTCCGATTATATTGAGTATTCAAGTTCTTTATTGTATGCAGATGACCTAAAACTGTACCTTCAAATCAACACCATAAAAAACACTGATAGATTACAAAGTGACCTTGAGGCCATCTCTACTTTTTGAAAGGATGATGACCTGGCCTTGAATGGATCAAAATGCAAGATTATAACATATACGAGAAAGAAAGACCCTATCATAGTCGCATATAATATCAATAAGATTCAAATTGAAAGACTGAACGAAATTAAAATCCTTGGCATTTTATTCACTAATAATTTCTCATTTATCAGTCATATAATAGATTTTACCTATGAATGCTATAAGAAATTAGGATTTATTCTTAGGTCAGGTAAAGATTCATAATACCCTTATTTTGCTGTTTAATTAATTAATTTATTTATTTAACAATACACTACCCAACGGAGCATTCCAAATACAGGGTAGGAAATAGTAAGTATTTACAAATACATAACGTATAAGAGTAGAATACAAAGTAGACAAACAAAAATAAAAATAAAACAAAACAAAAAATTTTAAATTATGCAGTTAATCTTTTTATCGCAGCTACATTGCAGTGAAATATATCAAACTGATCTTGTAGATATAGACTATAATTCTCACACATTTTGTATAGCGGCGAAAATTTCTGGACGTTGGTTCGGGGAGTCGGGAAATAGAACAATGAGTTATGCCTAGAACCAGGTCTAGGAGTTCAAAAATTTAGAAGTTTAAGATAGCGCTGCAATCAGTTATATTATGTATTATTTTAAAAAGAAAAATTTGCTGTGAAATAGTTCTACGAGCCTCCAGACTCGAGAGCGAAAGTCTATTTAACAGTTCAGTCTGAGGAAAACCAATAGTAGGATAGACACCATCTTCCTTATAACTCAAAGTCTTTAAAAAACGCCTCTGAATTCTCTCTATGCTCTGTATATGTTTGTTAAAATGGGGCGACCAAATAATTGACGAATATTCCAATTTGGATCGAACAAACGATTGTTATAGTAGTTTCTGTGTGTAAATGTCGTTAAAATCGCGAGAACATCGTATTATGAATCCCAGCGTTCTGAAACTTTCATTAGTGATGGTATCTATATGGCAATTAAATGATGGTTTGGTGTCAAATGTTACACCTAGGTCGCGGAATGTTGATGGACGTGTAAGCACTGAATCTTCTATACGGTAATTAAATTCTACATATTGGTGTTTATTAGTAAAAGTTAAGACATTACATTTTCTTATACTCAACTGTAATTTGTTTAAATCACACCATTCACTAATTTTATCAAGGGCACTTTGTAATACCACACAGTCACTCACATCATTTATTTTATTGTATAAGTTCATATCATCTGCGGATAAAAGACAATTGACACCAATTCCTCTGCAATGTCATTAATGAAAATGTTGAAGAATAATGGGCCCAAAACAGAGCCTTGAGGTACACCGGAGGTAGATACGAATTGCGCAGATCGTTGTCCACGGTATTCAACATGGTGATGTATATTTCATACGTACGCTCGAAACTTGAATATTGTTGCATTATATGGTCTCCAAGAACATACCTATATACTCATATGCTGGAAAAGGTTCAAAAGATGTTTTTAAGATCTATGTATTTTAAGAGACATAGAATATGGACTTTCCTGATATCAAAGTCAACTAACTGAATTTAATATAACTTCTCTCATTAAACGCCATAAAGACATTCAAATATTGTTTATATTTGACACATTACATAATCAAATAGATATACCTGAAATTATAGGTGCCTTAAACTTTTATGCACCAGACGCCAGACTAAGACGGAAAGATTTTATGTTTAGCACCTCACGTATAAACTCACCTGTTGAAATGTGTTCTTCAGCAATTCACAGTATAAGCCATTATGTAGATATGTTCAATATTAATAGAATCAAATTAAAATCACCTCAACTATCTGTGATAAGAAATACATAAATTTTTAATTTTCTTATATTTACATACTTATACATTAATATTTTTATCGCTGTATTGTCATTATCTTTATTTTTCTTTCTTCAGTGTATTTATGTAATTAGGGAATACCCTGTTTATATGCAGTATAAATAAATAAATAAGATAAGGGTCGGTTTTTCAATGTCCAGTTAAAAATGCCAGATAGGTAGCTGCTAGTTACGCTTAGCTGGCAGTTATATCTATGATAGTGTTTATCAATAGTGATTTAACTGCCAGCTACGTATTCATGAGTTGAATTATTTCTTGGCTATGTTGGCACTACTGATTCTACCTGAAGTTTCCTTCAATTGGTTTAATTCAAATTGCTCGCGTGTTTTAGTGACAGTTTATCTAATTTAACCTCAAAATTCATTGCGCTGTCTAGCGTGTTGATTGATGTTCTGTTCTTAATTTTGTGCGTTTGTGTATCAGCAATAATTGCAACAGAGAGTGTAAAAAGAAAAAAGGTGCTAACTACACTTTAAGTGATTGGAGAAACAGAACTATTCCTGCAACTTCCTCTATCATCTCAACGATATGCAAAACAGTTTCTTTACGCAGTCAAAATCTTATTAAAAAATCTGTATCACCATAATTCTCAAAATTATTTTCTCGTTCTCTTATGGTATAGGGTCTCCTTTCATACTATATAAATTATGTAATATCATCGTCATCATCACTCATATCCAGAATATTATTATTATTATTATTATTATTATTATTATTATTATTATTATTCATTATTGGAAATAATATATTTAATATAAATCACAAATTAAAAACGAACATATCAATCACTCACATTGGTTTTTAGGTTATAATGTTTTAGAATTGTCAGAAATTGAACCAAATGCGCATGTGCAAATCCACTAACAGTAGAATAAATCCTTAACTGGCACTTTCAAGTCTCTGCTAAATTTACTTTCAGATAGCGATTTTAACCCTCCGGTAAATTTTACCTGCACATTGAAAAACAGTTTATCTTCCAGATAAATTTTATCTGGCAGTTAAGCTATTTAACTAGACATTGAAAAACCGGCCCTAAGTCAAGCAGTTTTTATCCCATGACTATCTTTCATTAAGATAAATTTTGATATCAGGAAACAA
This sequence comes from Stenurella melanura, assembly GCA_963583905.1. NCBI lineage: Eukaryota > Metazoa > Arthropoda > Insecta > Coleoptera > Cerambycidae > Stenurella > Stenurella melanura. The sequence goes on along the minus strand of OY757311.1, from coordinate 165,475,513 downwards.
CAAAAACATACGAGGACTATGAAACACCCTATATAACTCTCTCTTTCTATAGTTACGTCTTGTAAAAGTCACCTTTGGAATGACACCAAAGATATTTAAATTTCCACTTTACGAAGATGTCATTTTTAAAAATTCATATCTTCTTAATTCTAAATTCACGAGGCATTTAAAAGCAGCTCGCTCTATTGGGATGTTTTACATACATATTTTTTTCATACCGTCACAAAAAAAGGTCTTATTTAAAATTCAACACGAGGGAAATTTAAAGGTACCGTACTTCGTATTTTACTAGCTTAAATATTCCAACACGCAAATGCCTGAAGTCTTACCTAAAACATGTCACCCATAATTTTGTTATTGTCGCTATGTCGGGACTGTAAATGTCTCCGCTGGGTAGAAGCCACTCCCGAGGACTGGGACTTGGTTAGTTTACTGTTTTCGGTAATTTACAACCTTAAAATATGTGAAAGTTGCGGAATATTGCAAAATCATATACGTACCGATTCATAGTAATTATATCATATCTTAAAATCGTTGGTAACAACAAAAGTGCACACAAAGCAAGTTGTTTTATTCAGTAAGTGCTATAGGCCAGTCATTAAAGCAAAAAAGGTATGCGAAAGTCTTTAATCTTTGAGACAATATTGTAGGAGGTGAAAAAATTATGAATCCGGTTTTGCTCCCTTTTCCACCCCCCGGAACATTGTCCGATTAACAAAAAACGTTTATTTTCAATAACTGTTTGAAAAAAATTACGATATTTATGCAAACCTTGGAGAACATTTTAATAATTATTACACATATTCTATCAAGTTTGCACCCTGCTACGATGGCCGGAACATTGCAAATAGTTGTTTTTCACTTTATAATGAAATATTTCGTTGAAAAAAATTGCGACAGTTATGCAAATGATTGTTTATGTAACAGAGTAGAGTCACAAACCCGTTTCTAACTTTCTTTACTCCGGAAGATTTTTTTCACAATTTTTTTTATCTGGCACGGGCACAATATTGACGTTTTAAACAGTAAGTAGGGGTCTAAATAATTGCGAAAGTTTTAAAATCGGGTTGCAAATGTTTGCAACACCAATAACTGATATAATCTGAATTTGCAACCTCGTAAATGTCCCGGAAGTTAATGAAATTACCTATTATCTAAATAATGAAGCTATGCTTGACTCAAAAAAAAATGGAAAATAGGTGCAAATGATGAAATTTTTTGTAGTTATAGTTTTTAATTGTAGAAATTGCGTAAAATTATTGCCAGAAGTCTAGGTCGGAGATTAAACGTTGCCAGAAGTCGGTAAAGTTGTAAGAATATGGTTCAACTTATTAAAATTTGACACTGGTCAAGGTGCAGTTCTGGCGATTTTGTTTTTCTATTTAAAAACTCCCTATTATTCCGGGTTTTCCGGTTATTAACGTACCAGTGACATTAATGGAACAAAAAACAAACCCAATTCGCGAAATGTCAAAAAATGCAATGTTTCGTTCACTTCTGTCGTCTCGAATTTTCAATTTCGCCCACGCAATTAACGATGTTAAGAAAATGCCAATTTCGATCTTTCAATATCGACATTACGAAGCCTTCCTGCTGATGCATTTATTTAGTTATGAACATTTAAAAATTTCATGTTTTGGTTTTTCCGACGAGACTATGAAATTTCAAGTCCACCCCGACCGTAGCCCATCGCGTTAAGCTACGACATTCACAGCGGATTTCTCGGTTCGAATCCTATACGGGTGTACTTTTTTAAATTTGTTTTCAACTTTTTGGGTGGTCTTTCTTATCCTAAAATTACATGGCATTTATTTATTTCTTTCTACAGTAAAAATATATAACTACACAAAATTTCAGAGCTGCACTCAAAGATTTTATTTTAATTAAAAATTAGCGCGGATGCACTTTTCAGCTAGTAAGGAGGGTTTTTACATATATTTGAACTTTTTGGCAGATATCTGACTCTAAAATTACCTCGCATTTATTTCTATTTGACTAACGTTTAAAAATTACAACATTTTATCATTTTGCCTCTTTTTCGGTGATAATTCAGGGAATACTTTCAATTTCTTTTCAACTTTATCAAGATATTTTTTATTTCAAAATTACTTCGCGTTTATTTCTATTTGTCTAACGTTGTAACCACTGTCTTCTCATAGGTTTTCCAAGTAAACAAGGACACACTGTATATTCTTTACGTTTCAGAGTTTTAAAAATAATCTTAACTAAAAAAAAACAGCCCATCGTTGTGGGATTTGGTATACTTCTGAACACCGTGCGAACGCGCGGTATTGGGGTGGTTTATAAGGACTAATAATCGTGCCAATCTCAAGTGTATTGTTCGTCGTCATTCAGCTTCAACTCTCGGAATGTCGTCGTTGTTCGTAAAAAATGATAACATTGTTTTATTACTTCATGTGAAATATTTCCAGGCATTTTCAAGCGTTTGCTTTACACATTTTTATTTTTTATACAAGAAATTGTCAAGTTTATTACCGCATGCCTTGAAAATCGATAAGGATAAAATCTCTAACAGAATATAAAGTGATAGATATATTGTCAATTTTGGCAAATATTAATGTATTCAAAATCAAGATGACATTTAAAATGGATCGTTAACATATCGCTTTAAGCGCTCGCTTTTTGAGTACATGTTTTAAACAAAACTGTGGTACGTATACGCTCATATTACTTTGGTCGTCTGTTGGTATTGAAGTAGCCAACATATGGGGGAAATATTTGAAAATCGCAAGTGTTTTCAAGCAAAAGTGGGTTCACAAAAAGAAACGTTAGTTAGAAAAGAAGGATTCAATATATTTGTACAGAAGTGACAAGCATATAGTTTGAGCAAGATTCTTGATGTGTTAAAAGTTTTGCGCGAATAGGAGTACAATATTCCAAGTTTTATCACTTTGATGTATATCTTTTATATAGCGTTTGTATGAAAGGAAAACAAACTCAGTTAGTAGATATTCCTTTGTTCTTTCTCTCAACTGATTACAAATAATGATTATAGGTATTAGAAATGCCCTCAGCTATATAGCAAAAAATATATTTTCTCTTAACTTCCAGTCGTTAAATGGGATTTATAACGTTATTATGTTGTGATTAACTATTATTATACTGAAACATGCTTCTAGCTACAGCTGCTAGAATATGGGTTATTTTTCTGGTACTTGTTGCGTTTTGACTATGAGAGCGTTTTGATTATATTTTGCCTAGCTGTCTTATACTGGCTGGATAAAGTTAATGTAGAAGTCTCATCTATTAGGATAGGATCCATCGTGCAATTACCTGACACATTTAACCTCTAGACATTTTTATATTTTGCATTAGAGCATGGCAGACAACAAAAGTGGCATGAGAAATTTGGTCATAGGCAGAAATTTCACTAAACAATTGGAATTGTCTAAATCTGTGCAAGCTATACCACCGGGCATGACATACAAGTATCAAGATGATTTCATTGTCACTAATTAACTACCACTTAGTAATTACAAAAATACAGTCGGCATAAGATGTATGCCGGTTAGTGCCACGACTAATAAATATCTAGCTGGTTTTTTAAAAATAATCAATTTAATTTATAACAGTCCATTGAAATGTTGTAAAATGTATTCCGAACCTTGCATTTTGCGAAAAGTTTCCTTACTACTGTTATATTTTACAATTCTTCCTACTCACAATGCTACATGTTATTTAAATACTTAAAAAAAATAAGCAAGGGACGTTGTAGGAACATATTCTTTAGATCTCGGAAATTAGACTGGTAGAAAACATATGTTTTGATGATTTTATTTTTAAATCTCCATTATAGTAATATGTCCAATAATATCAAAAGATTTATTCTTAACACTAGTAATTCGGGATTATAAAATATTTTTATTTAAAGAATGAATCAACATATTTACAATGCCTTGAATATGAAATTATAGTTGCACGATCAAGTAATTCATAACGAGAAAGGTTCCTGAAATCCCGTTCTTGCTAAATCCGTGTTCGGTGACGAAGAACAATTGTAGTGAAAACAGCGAGAGGTCAATAGATTGTCCCTGTGGGAATAACATAGCAATAAATTTCGTTCAACAGTCCGAGCAAGCTCTGGATGTTAAATGTAACGGGTTTTACGTGGGAATTTAAACAATGGTCAAAGCCCTTGCCCCAAATTAAATACATTTTTCTGTCACAACACGTACATTAACAAATATTATTAGATACACAGCTAAACTTATATGGAATCAACTAACATTTTGTATATATTTTTTAAAATTTGGTGGCGAATAAGTGGTAATAAAGCTTTTGTTATTTGTGAACATTTTTGATATTTGCGTCTAGTTTTAAGTTGGTAAATATGCTCTATGTAGGATAGTGAGATATTCAGAGAGAAAGAATTATTATTGCTGTTGTTGGCAATACTCAGACCTAAACAAAATTGATGAGGAGTAACAGACCAATGGTCAAACTGCTAGAGCTGTTTTTCATGCAGAGTTGAACAGGCATATCAGTTAACTCATGTTCAGCACAAATGAAATGAAACTACATATAGAGACAAGTTAAGTTGAAATACTCTTGAATGAAGAAATCATATTATAGAAATTAATCGAATTACAAATATTACACAGGTCTACAAAAAATAATATCCTGTCTTTGCAATCAAACCCATTATTTCCTAAGTATTTTGGTGCGTTGAAGCCAAATTTGTCAAATAAAATTTTTCTGCCGCGTCTCTCTACACCCCCATAAACTCATAGAGGAGATTTTTGGAATTTAAAAAAAAATATTTTTCATTACCTTTGTATTTGTTTTCTGGGTCGCTGACCACGAATCTGAAGTCAAAAATAAATTTTGACTTAATGACAGGTGTCAATGAGTTGTCAATTTTCACCAAGATGTAAAAGCTGATAACACTTGCCTACAAAATAACAAAATTTTCTGCTCTAAGGACTAAATCTACCGTTCCTTAAGTATATTTGTGTGCTGAATCCGAATTTTCAATTTAATAAATTTTCTACCACATAGATTTTAAGTAAATCGCGATTTTTATTGCCAAAATGCTGCTTTGACGATAAAAACCGCGAATTGAATTCAACATTTAGAGGTGTGCCCTTTGTTGCTGACGTAGATGGGTCTGTGCCCAAAATTTTCACATATTGGTCTGGATGGTCAGATTCGTCCGAATCTGTGTTAAAAATTACGGGTCTCTTTGTAACTGACGCTTTTGGCTCCTAAGATTCATTATCACCTACGATTAGGAAATGAGGTTTGTACTAACTACAAATTGGCAAGTATGTGACTAGGGAGCGAAGGACGTATGCAACATTTTTATGCTTAACTAGATAATCTTAACTTATTTTTAAATTTAAGTAAAACATAGCGATGAAATAGGTACATATTATCAGTAAAGTTTGACTCATAGTAGTAATTCTCATGCTGTGTAATCTATGGTTCTAGTAGTGTTAGGTGGTGCTATTAGAACTATATTTCATTTCGTTTTTTGACATCTTAACCATGGATACATAACTTCTAAGGCAGGGATAGTAGTCAATGTAGTCAAGAAGTTTAAAAATTAAGTTAAGATTATTTAGTTGAGTAGAGAAAAATCGAATAAGTACTACAATTTACAACATACAGTATATTAACTTTGCGAATTATTAACGTGTCGCTATTTTTATATGGATTACTGCAAGTACATTGGCTTATATCTTCTCAGATTTAGTATCTTTAAATTGTCTTTATATGTAGCTTTATATTATTTCACCTAAAGCATCACATAATATGTCAATGGCCGCGATGTGCTTTACAGCGGCACGGCGATGGGACTGTATATGAAGTTTAACAATTGTAATACTGCATGTTCGAGCTGTTAAAAATTCGTTCTTGTTGTTTTACTTCTAGTAATGATTTTTTTCCCCAATTCTTTGGGATTTCCTGCCACATGTATTTTTTCTTTTTAAGCGGTGCTCGGGAAATCTACAAAATATCACAATTAACCAGTATGTTACTGGTAAATAACTTCTACGCCTGTGACTTTTACGTCAAAGGATCAGTTAGAGGTTGCTTTTTTTCTTTAATTAAATAACACAAATAAGTATAAAAACTTGAAATTAAATATTGCGTCGACGTTTTGGAAATCTAGTCTGTTTCCTTTTTCAAGGCTTTTTTGAAAAATCTTTTTTCTGTGCATGATAAATACACAGCTCTAAGAATGTTTGTTATATTCAATATCCATAGATACTTACTATATACATAGAACTGTTGATATAGTTACCAGTTTTTTAAAATTATTATACAATGTTAAGTTTGTGAAGTTCTTTTAACATTGGCAACCAAGTTGTACAGACATCTACGGAACAATTCGACACGCATCTATCCTTATTCAATACTATTATCGGGGATTCCCTAATTTTTCTTTTTTTGCTACCTGCCTCTTTTGTTAAAATAAAAAAGGGGTTATTTATTTATTTATTTCTCAAACAGATAAATCTAATTATATGAGAAATACACATTATTATACGTTATATTTTTTTCTTTTGTAACTGTGAAGCTTAACTGTACACAGAATAATAATATTTTAATCTTATATTTCACAATTAAAATTTTTAAATTTCGGGGAGAAGGAGCTATGGATTAAGCTGTAAGCAGTAAGTACATATAAAACAAAAATAAAGCGATACGATTCAATCTAGGTCTGGAATGAAACAATTTAAAATTTGGTAAAATTTTTTGGAGGGGAGAGCAAAATCTAATTCAGATAACATAAATACATTATTTGTGATTTTTAGAATGGTGGTCAGAGGCGATGAGGTGTTTGTAGTAAGTGGTGGTATGTAAAAGAACTGTACTACTCTAGTGTGTTTAATGGGTATTCTTAGTTTTAATTTAAGAGGTTGTAGAGTATTTTGTAGCAAACAATTACCATGTATTTTTTTCTTCGAGATTCAAGACTAATGTTGCCAAATTCTTTCCGCAGTGCTGCTGTGCGTACAAAGTTATAATTAGGATATGATCCGTATTTCCTCAAGTACAAATACCTCAACAATCTGTTCTGTATTTTTTTCTATAATATAATTGTACTTGAAGTAATACGAATGCCATATTACGGATGCATACTCCAGAATTGGTCTCACTAAAGTATTATATAATTTTAATATTGTGGTGATATTTTTAAACTTACTGGACTGTCTTATTATAAAACCTAATACACGCAACGCCTTTAATGAAGTGTTAGATATATGCTCGTTAAAACACATTTTATTACCATAGAAAGCACCCAGATCCTTAGTCTTCATTATCCTTGGCAGATTCTTGTCATTCATTGTATAATTATAATTTATTTGATGATGTTTACGAGTGCATGACATAATTGCGCATTTGGATACATTAAAATGCAAGTTATCATTGATGCTCCATTGATAAATTTGATCAATATCTTCTTGCAATGACTGGCAGTCAATTAATGTCTCTACTTTTTTGTAAAGTTTCATATCATCAGCAAATAATAGGCATTTGGAACTTTTACCAGTTTAATTGTAATATTTTGTAGATTCGCCGAGCACCGCTTAAAAAGAAAAAATACATGTGGCAGGAAGTCCCAAAGAATTGGAAAAAAATTAAGATAATGCCATAGATAACATTTAGACAATATTTCTAGTAATGCAATTTGATTGGAACCATACTCTCAAAAAACAGCCTTTCATTTGCCACCACGTTAACGAATGAGATAGCCAGAAGTGAACTATAGAATGCCTATCTATTGTAACCCATATTACGTTAGAATTAATCAACTGGAAACAACTGAACGGAAATATTCAAAATACTTGTAGTACACTGAAGTCAATATTTATTCACCTGCTTTAACTAGCAATTAAGTTTTATTAAATAAAATATTTTTCAATCTCACCATAAACTACATGAATCTGTAATTTTATACAAACTATTGAATCATAAACTAGACTGCTTTGACAAATTGCAACTCATCGAACTACTTTTAAATCAACTCCACCACCAAACATTTCATATCAAAGCCTCGCGTACCAATTTATTAATGTACTTTAGTATTAATGTCAACAACCAGAATTATAATCAAATACAGCATAATATTGATACTTCTGTTGCAACGTTAATGGTACAGGAGCCAATGTGCTGGTACATTTGTAACCCCTGGAAACATGATTAATCCTTTGCCTAAGAATATGGCAGACAAGAAAAGTGATATGAATATGTATCTTATTGGTGGAAACTTAATTTAAAAATAAAATTAATTATTTAAAAAAACAGCTTGACGCGTACTAAAAGTAGACACCTTGTTAGTTCCAAATATCTGCTGCTGTATCACCAGTAATTGAGATGTATGTCTGCCTCTGGACCTCCACTAACCGGGATTTATGTCTATTGTATTTTTGTAGTAACTAAGTGGTAATTAAAAAATAAAAAATAAATCAGCTTGATACTTCTTTATCATGCCCAGTGTCACGGCAAAGTAGAATATTCAGAGTTAGATAACTTCAACCTCACAAATCTCAAGAAATGATGCAGATAGAAGACCTATGCAATGCGTGGATGGAAGGAGCATCCTTTTTAGAATTAATTGAATATGAAGAAGGAAAGTTAAATTTTCTCTTTAAAAATTTATAGCACGATAAACGAAGATATATCAAAATCGACCGAAGTCCCAACTTGCATTCGTTAACATTTCAAAAACGGATCCGGATATCGATCTGCAGTCTACACCACTCAATTTGCTTCATCACTTTACATACTCATGACTTTTTGATTCTTTTGTCAATCGAACAAAGAGTTTCATTTCCGGAAAAATACTATATTTTCTAATAGCCTAAGCTACGGAAATTAAAAATGATAAGGTGCAGTAAAATTTTTTATGTAAAAACCCTCCTTACTTACTACCTTGGTAAGGAGGGTTTTTACATGAAAATTTTCACTGCACCTTCTCACTTTTAATTTCCATAGCCAGCTGTCCGTCTATAATGTCACATATTTCCAAAGACGAAAAATGTATGTCTCCATTCCGTTATCTAAATATATGAAAACAAATACGAACACGCAGGATAATGCGAAGAATCGAACTGCCTAAGTCAGAGTTCAATATCTCGAATAGTCTTCGAGATATTGACGCGAGAATGGGAGGAAGATGCGCTGAGAGTATCAAATTCGAAGTGTTGCAACCTATATCTCATAAGTGCAAGGAGATACGAACTTCCGGTTTACGCTAATCGATTTTTCCTTCAATTGTGTATGTAAATAATTTGTCATCAGGTTTAGCATGCCTGTCCTTGGACCTCCACTAGCCGGGATGTATTTTTGTATTCACTGAGTGGCAAATATTCGATTGATACAAATTCTTGTAACAACGGTAAAAGATTAAAAGTGAATTATTTATTATTTGTTTGCTTATAGTAATGAAACATATTCTTTATAGGATTTTGCAAACAGAGGAAAGAAAAACTATCTATGCGAAGTAAAAGAAAAACTATATGTAAAAATATTAATGAAATCTTTGCATTCTTTCGATAACCTGACTTCTGGTTATGCTAACAAGTAAAAATTCTTATTTGCCGTTCTCATTATAACACTAGCATCCAACATAGTCCCCTACGACTAGGCAGATTAAACTAGTACCTACATGATCCCCTACGATATGTAAATTCAGAAAAAGGCCTGAAATTAATTTATTTACCTACCTTGTCTTTAAACATGTTCATTAAAATGAAAAAATGTGGGTTTGGGGGGTGTTGACTAGTCGGAAGCCCAGGGTGCTAATTGGCATCATGTGCTACGATTTCGTAGGAAGGAAGGAAGGCCTAGGGTAAGTTTACCGAGCTGGTTGTTTGCTTCGTACCCCTGGAATCGGCTGATTTGGATGTTCTTGGTCATGGTCTCCTTGCGGCGTGGTTTAAAGGTCGGGTTGAAACAGAAAAATAATCCAAGCCAAAATTTAATAGCACTTTGTGGAATTATCATCTTTCGGGAACAATTGAACATACAAAACAATAAAATACCTTTAACGTATTAGTTGATTTTACCCCTGTTTATTTCGACACAGTCAATTGCCTAAGGATTTAAAGTCAACATACAAACATAATAAATCCTTTTACTGTAAGTATTTCGACACGGTAATAGGGACTTTTGTCCATATAATTAAAAATAAATTGAGAATTAAATACGTAAGTACATTTTTACGTACACTAATATAAGACACGTTGTATATCAATCTTTTCATACTCAGTCATAAATAAATGTCAAGGTTGTACATAAAACTAAGCTGGTTTTTTTTGCAAATATATATAGGGGATTCAGAGACCGTTTACTTTCAGTTCTATGCAGCTTTTGGACATGTTTTTAAAATCAGGTCTAAATTAGGTAACATTGTCTGCGGCATCCATTTCCGGAGGGCGATTACCGATATAGGCATGCGATCATCCCCTATGTTAATTTTACACCTCTTTTCGGCGATACACGATATTTAAAATTTTTCGAATATAACTCGTGCTCTCTCGAAAACTACAAAAGCCATAAGGGTAAAATTTTAGACGAAGGTTAATCAATGTATGCTGATTACGATAGCTGTGTTGAAATAGTATTTGGATTATTTATCCTGTAAGAAGAAATAAAGAACGCCAGGGTTCTGAAATATTGTAGAAAGAAATGTAGCATTAAGGTACTTTTTATATTTCTAGAACTATTATATCGATTGTGAGCGGTATTATAGTAAAAAGTCCAAATTTAATTTTAGTGATAGAATTCTTACAATCGAATTATTATAGCGAAAGATATCGATTTATTTCGGAGAACTATAGGCATCACGGGTTGTATATGAGACAGTTCCTTCAAATCCGGAACTTTCAAAAAGCGTTGTCCACACTTGTTTACTTTACGTATGTTAGAGCATGTGCTTCAGCGCATGCATGTAGCGCACGCGACTTATGCACAAATGCATGCCTTAAGTTAATCGAGGAGCAACGTTTTCAGCGCGGCATGCCGTAGTACACGCCATTAATAGTGAATTTCTATTCAATTTCAGCATTTTTTCGGGAAAGTTTCGTTCTCCCTTTGTTATTTTTAATTTTTTTCTCAAAATGGCGTTTTAACAGACACTGTTCTCTATTGGTCACATAATGCTTTGTGGGGCATTACAGACAAGAAATATACCAAAAAGATTAAAATAAATTATGCTTACGTCGTTTTAGCCATGAAATATAGCATAACTGTAAGGAATGTGCAAACTAAATTAAAAGTGTACATTCATAATTTTCGAAGGAACATCAAAAAGTTACAGGAAAAAAGAGCGGTGTAGCAGCAGAGGATACGTATGACTCAAACTGGTTCGCATATAAGTCCACGAAGACCATATCCATTGCCCGAATGTTTCATTTATGACTTTTTCTTACTTTTTCACCACTAAAGATTGCAGCGCTTATACCCGCTAACATAACAGAATTTGCATCCACCGCAAAACTGCATGTCTACACTGCTAAAAATTGAAAATGATTGATATTTTGGTGCAAAGTAGTACACAATTAAAGGCCTGCGGCTAACGCTTTCAATCTAAAGCATGCGCTATACTCAAAAATGTTGAAAATGGAATTGAAACTTGAAAACGAAATTGAAGACGAGAGTGCACAAGTGTGGACTTAGCTTATCTCGTGTTAATTGATTCCGTGTACCATGTGCAAAAATATGAAAACCATAATTGCAAGACGTATGAAGACATATTTCCAGTACATGCGAAATATTATTCACTGTCACAAATGTGCTAACTGAATATTAGTTGGGGATATATGTGAATATGGATTAAAAACAGCTTATTATGCAATTAACTACTAGCTTCTTACAACATCACCCATTACTGCATTATTTTTACACTTACAAGTTGTCACATTTATTTGTTCCGGTTTCGTATATTTCTTGACTATGATTGGAGTGAAAATGTTGTGCTCTATCTTCAAATTTTAAAAGTATGGACAAAAGTTGCATAGCAATATAAATAACGGAATTTTGATGACTGGATCCCTAACTATTCACCGGTATTTGAAAATATACGTTGACAAAAACTGTGTGAAATATTTATAACAGATATTTCTTTAAGTTAGTTTTAACGACCCTCCTAGAGGTTTTAACGCGTAGAAAATTTAGAAAGCAAAATAACTTTAATTTCAATATTCGAACGCCCTTCTGGGAATAAATAAACCTAAATATGTCTAACCAAAAAACTTCTAAACAATTATATTTAAGTCTTACGTTTCTCGACATTCTACTTTTCTGCTTCCGCCAAGTTTCCGGACATGTTAAAGCAGAAAAAACAAAAGAAATGATTAAATTGAGTTTGGCCTGAAACCTAAAACTCCGCGATAAATATTTAAAATTCCCCAACGAGACTAAATCATCGCGCTTGAACGAAGGGCTGATCTATTGAATCTGAAATATTAAACACTTGGAGAGACGGCTGTCAATTCACAACAAAACGTAGCGAAATAGTGGAAAATATCAACCGGAAAAATAAAGGTGTTTCGGATAAACGTCATGGGTGAATCCTTAAATTCACTGGAAACATTTGATAGTAAAAATGTTAAAAAATGTGAGTCATCGTTAAATTCTATAATCGGGTTAAGTCTTACAGTCTGGAAGTTTCCGGAATTTTAGATACGTAAACTTTAGGTATAAATATTAGAACAACTACCTTATGACTTTAGTATTCATTTTGTAATGCTCTTGATGAAGACCTATTAAACCGGAAAATATGTATTTATTATTTTGAAGCATCTGAAAGCAATGTTTATAAAAATGTTTTACAAGGAACCTACCATAGATTTGTTAAATTAAAGGTATTGGCAATTTTTGGCACAAATTGGATTTCAAGATGTCACACTCTTACATCACAAGTTTACATATTTTTGGTACAAATTCACCCATATCATAACACCCACTCATCGCATCGAAAATCTAAATATGTACTAACATACCGAGTGTTCAATTGAAAAAGGAACGAAGTTTATCATGTCATATCTAAAAGGGCCTTATTAAACACGTATGTAAAAAGGAGGGAGAGAGGGCAATTGTCTGGTTTTATGATATAAGGCCAGGGGGGAGGGGGACGTCTGTTTTCTTAAACCATAGGTTTTATTTTTCATTCAAGATTTGAAGGAAAACTTTTTTGTTGGATGTATGAATAAATGAGATTGTTTAGACATAATTTTGGTATGTTACCAATGATTATAAAAATATACAGGCACTCAGAAATAAAGTTCATCCTGACCTAGGGGTCTGACCGTATTTTCTATATGTCTTTGTGATCGCTGAATCCGAATCCGATGTCTATTTAAGCCCATCAGATCAGTATTTTGCCATAACCTCAAAATACCCATAATTTAAACGATTTCGATATCTCTTCACATAAATCGCTGTAACTTTTTCTAGACAAAAATGACCCCCTCTTTCTTTTACTAGATCGAACGCAAATTAAATTTTCTAATAAATCTGAAAAAATTCACAGTCCAATCAACTTTCGCAAATCCATTGTTAATATTGCAAAAATTGTCAGTAGAATAAAAAAAATGTGGTCATGTAGAAGAAGAAAATCTAAGGAAGATAGCGTTTTATTTTTCCTAATTTTTAATGACGAACTGAACCTAAAAAATTCGTAAAAGTAAAAAAACTGGTTTTCGCTAATAAAGAAAAAAAATTGAGCTCGAATCTAAAAAAGTTAAATGAGAAAGTCGTAGGTATTAAAATTATCTTTCGATTGCTGTATAATAAGTTATAGGTTAGTGCACAAGCCATAGAGAAAAATGGAAAATACCGCTAAATATCACGTTTTTTAAATTTGTTAATTATTTTTTTTTTAGCGCAACTTACAAATTTGTTATTTAGTAAAAATATAGGTTGTTGCTGGCTAAAAAAAGTAGTTTCCTTACTGTTGCAACGATTTGCATATTTTTCTAGAAATTTCAGTTCTTGTAAAAAAAACATTTTTTTAAAGATGAGTCGAGTAATTCTCGGAGAGCAAGGTTCGAAAGTTCAAGATCTTCTACAATACTTCTACTACCACGTGCAATTAAATAAAAGTTGATTTTTTTTATTTTCGATGTTAAAAACAGCACCCAAAAATAGTGTCGATTTTGAGGTTAAGTTTTTCGTTGTATTTTTTAAAATTTAATATTTATCGAAAGAGGACTAGCGACAGGCAATACTCGCCATTTCTTTACACATTTGAAAAAAAAAATATCGTACGACCATCTGGAGCTGAGATAATTTTTCTTTTTCTAAAAATTCCTCAGTCGTTTCTATTTATTGTAGACGTACTTAGTCTGCAATAAAAAAAACATTCGCAATCATTTGATTGGAGAAATCCATCAAAATAACAGCGTCGAAGTTGAGCGGTGAGCAAATGTAATGGAAGATAGATGAACATGAAGGAAGAATCATTTTACCAACCTAAACATCATTATTACGCAATTCTGATATAAAACAATAAAAGATTTCTTTCCTTCTTCAATTCTTTGGGAATTTCACTGCCACATGTATGTTTTCTTTCTAAGCAGTGCTAGGGGAATCTACAAAATATATCACAATTAACCAGTATGTTACTGGTAAAAAACCTCTACGCCCGTGACGTTTACTGGTTAATTGTGATATATTTTGTAGATTCCCCTAGCACTGCTTAGAAAGAAAACATACATGTGGCAGTGAAATTCCCAAAGAATTGAAGAAGGAAAGAAATTAAGATAATGCCACAAATAACATTTAGACAATAAAAGATTTTTAGAAACCCACTTAACCTCAAAATCAGCTCCATTTTCGGTGCCATTTTTGACATCGAAAATTAAAAAAATCAAGTCTTATTTAATTCCACATAGTAGTACAAGTCTTAAATAAGATTTTGAGCATTTAAGCATTGCTCTACAATAATTCCCCGACCAAGAGCATATTCTTTAGAAAAACGCTTTTTTCTTTACAAAAACTGACATTTCAAGAAAAATATGCAAAATTTCGCAGCAGAAAGAAAACTTCTTTTTTACTGTAACATCAATTCCTGCCCCTGAGTGGTTTAGGAATGATGAAACTACCGGTTCTCGTTTATGTTGCGGAGGCTAGGTCGTGGTTCGAAAATTATTGAAAATTTTGTATTTTGTTAGGCGCCAATAGCCAATTGCTCAATACCTATGCTTTACTGGTTATCAATATGTAAAACTGTTGCTATTCAGTGGCCTTATGGATTACATAGGTATCATGAATTAGATTGAAAATTTATTATAAAAACACAATATAAAAAAATAAGTTGTATATTAAAATTGAATGACAAAAAAAAATTGAATTTGTAAATATGATTTGTATAGAAATTTCGATATTTGATTGACAAATAGTAATTTAGAGGGTAGCTACCTTCCTTACATAAATTATATGTAGCAATAAGAATTTTGTAAGGCTGACGGCCGATGAAAAGTTAAAGATAATAAAATGTTACATGTGCTGAAGGCTATAAATTATATACTGTTACTAAAAAATTCACTAGAAGTTGAGCGTGTTGATTTTCAACTGAGAATGATACTCTCACCACAGATATTCTTTTCTTAAACTGCCGGAGCGCCTCGTCCCACTCAAATCTTCTCTTCCCCTTCCTCTGTTCTGCTTTCGATTACTGATTCTTATTGAAACTTCGATTACTGATTCTTATTGAAACCTAGACTTCGATTACTTCTATCGTCGCTATTCAAGCTCCCATATCCAGTGACATGCGTGGATATGGACAATAATTCCCTCTTGGGCTAATCAAGGTTATCCTAACAGGACCATCACCATTAACCTGGTCATCAAACTTGACATCAAACCGGTCCTTAACATTGACCATCAACCGGTACTTAACCTTGACGTCTAACCGGTGCTTAATTTTTGGCTGGTCATTAACACCTCATACCTATCTCCAGGAATTTGAGGCTTTAAATCTGCGGCAAGTACAGCTCTAGACGTCTTTGTTCTTCGCTTCAAGAATAGGAAAAATCTAATTTATTGTCTGTGTTAAAATAGCTTTCAATTGCTGCCAACCGCAAAATGATAAAAAGTGTTTACTTGAAATTCTGTTTTTTATTATAAAATCTACTTAATTATTGCACTATTTTATTTCCCATTAATAGTTACTTATTAGTTGCTAAATTTCTATTCATTTAAATAATTAATTATAGCTCGTTCTTAAATATTTGCCAATATTATATAGATTTCTAACGAGCTTCTCTCAATAAGAGTCGGTGGTTTGCTTGTAAAATAACAGATGGCGCTCGGTGTATGTTCTAAAGTTAATTCATATTTATAAAGGCGATTGACGAATCTTCGAGTGGAAACGGGGGACGCTCGGCATCTTAGGACTTTCTGTGAACAAAATGTAAACAAATTTAAAGCATCTGCTATTATAGTGGTTTTAAGAACCTCATAATTAAATTATATTGATACAGTAGCGTCCTGGAACTTTAGGACGGTACATTACCTAGCAACAACCTATATTTTTACTACATGACAAATTTGTAAGTTGCGTTAGAAAAAAGTAATTAACAAATTTAAAAAACGTGTTTTTTAGCCGTGTTTTCCATTTTTCTCTATGGTTTGTGAATTAACCTATAACTTATTATATATCAATCGAAAGTTAATTTTAATACCTACAACATTTTCATTTAACTTCATTCGATTCGAGCTGAATTTTTTCCTTTTCCCGATTTTCTTACTTTTACGAATTTTTTAGGTTAAGTTCGCCATTAAAAATTTGGAGAAATAAAACGCTATCTTCCTTAGACTTTCTTTTTCTACATGACTATGTTTTTTATCCTACTAACAATTTTTGCAAGGACTTGTGTAAGTAGATTGATTGGACTATTCAGGGGTACGTAGAGAAATGTGCGAACTCGATTGACACCAATCGGAGGTGAATGCGTGCCTTGGTTTTCGAGATGTGACCGTTTGAAGTCACTGGAAGGTGAAAATCGAATTTATTTACCGCTTCCCGAGGGTATACCTCGAAAACGAAACGAGATGCAGTGCTGCGGTTTACGCAATTCGATTTATCTACCCTTTCTACATACCCTTGATGTCTTTCAGATTTTTGCAGGCACTTTATTTTTTTTGCAAAATTTCTAAACTAAATCATCTAAAAAATTCAAGGCGAAAAATCTAAATCTAATGGCGCAAACCATAGCTCTGTATCTCGTTTCGTTTTCGAGATATGACATCGGGAAGCGGGAAAAATATTCGATTTTCACCTTCTGGTGACTTCGAGCGGCCATATATCGAAAACCGTATCACGCACCGACCTCCGATTTACGCCAATCGATTTCTCACCTCTTCCTACGTAGCCCTGAATTATTTCAGATTTTTCTTAGCTTTAGTTTGGCATAAATGGCGGCCCCTCGAAGTTGGGCCGTGTCGCTCGAGAAGCAAAATCCTCCCTTATTTTGGCGGCCGATATCTCACTTAAAGAGCGCCGAAAAGATATCGTGCCCCACATCACCGGATTGGACATTTAATTTCCAATCGACCTAGTTAAAAAAATAGGGGGGTCATTTTTGTCTAGAAAAGTTACAGCGATTTATGTGAAGAGATGTCGAATTCGCTTAAATTGTGGGTTTTTTGAGGTTATGGCAAAATCCTTAAGTGATGGGCGTAAATAGACTTCGGATTCGGATTCAGCGATCCCAAAAACATATGGAAAACATGGTCAGACTACCAGATCATAGAGATTTTTGTTAGTGTGGCTGTGTAATCACTCATTTGGAGGGAAGGGCCCAGGTTTTGTTACATAACATTAGGTAGCCAGTTGAAAAAAATGCGATGCGGCGTAACAAAGGGGAGGGAAGGGTTAAATTGCATGAATTTTGCGTTACGTATTTTGTGGATGGCCCCAAATGGATCACCCCGTATATGTAAAATATATTTATACTATTTGCCTTTATGCACTCTGTCGCCTGGTTTTTGACGCTTGGGATACGCTATACATTTGCGTTGACTCAAAAAATAAATGCTCTATTTCAACATTAGCTTTAATCTAAAGTTTAGCTCTTTGAGTCCTGTTTCATAATTAAATAGAGTGGAGAAACTGTGGACGTGTGCATCGAATATTGTTTTACTTGCTGGTCATGCGAAAGCTTTGTTACGAATAAAGAACAGTAGATGCATTTCATGCATGCATGATATTAACGCATTTGAATGAATATGCACGTATTTTAATTTAAGTAGCCTAGACTACAGTAAAGTTAAATACGAATTCTATTTATTTTGTGGTTTTTCCTCGTTTAAATTAAGCGAAACATTTCACGAATTGTATGTATCTCTTTGGACATATTATACATACGCTATACAGTATACTTTCTATATTATTCAAAGATACACTGATATGATCACTTACATAAGAAACCGCTGTCTAAGGAATCACTATATCCATATCTAGATTATCCATCTTAGTCTTAGATTACTTAATTTACCACAAAGCCAAATTTTTCGCTACAGTGAATAATCACGCCGTTTGCAATTTACCCACTCGACGACTCTCGTAATGTTGAATCGGTGAACGCCTATTTCATTCGATTCGTATAGTGACAATAATCGTCTCTGCGTTATGAAAGTGGCATTATTAGCGTTAAATGCCTTTTGAGTCGCACGAAACGAAATACGTTTCTGGAATTGCTCGCTAAGGTACAGACTCTGGTAATAATACAGTGAAACTCGCCCAAGTTCAGTCATACAGCTAAGTAGGAGAGAAATAAGTAGTAAACGAGAAATATTTCAGAGGTAAAGCTATTTAGCCTCTCCTATTTTGCTCCTTTAACAAACGAAAAGTTGTTTTATTAGGTTTCTCCAACAGATAGTAGGAAGGGTTCTGAATTTGATATTCTAATTTGATTGGTCAAGTTACGTAGATACCTAGCCCGATGTATAAGACCAAGCAATCACATTGAAATTCAAATTCGAAAGTTACTATCCCTTTGATGGAATAAGTTACGATGGATTTCTTGTTTAATTTATATAAAAGAACCGAACATATGTGGCTTTTATCAGGCTCTTGTCGGTTATCAAATGAAATCATGTCTCTTAGCAATTAAAGAACTTTAAAGTTCCAGTTCAAAATAAATGAATACTAAAAAGTGTGTTCTTTTACTGTTCAAATTGATATTTTGGTATACGGGATGTTAGAGCAATAACTCTTGTCCGTTCAAGCAATGATAATACATATTGAAAAAATAGTTTTAGGATTTGAAGTCGATGGTGGGAATTGATTTATAATGGAGCTACAGTTCCGATTTAATAATACATAAATTTCAAAATAAATATTCATATATCTCCAGAATTTTAATTTTTTCAAATACAAAGAGCAATAGAAGCTTTTCCAAGATATTCCATATATTTTTGCTATGACATATACTCATGTTATCGTACTAGTTTTCAAATTCTGAATTTAAAGCAGTCATTTGGGAACCTATTATATCTGTGGCAGCATTGTCATAGTCTGTAATTCCACCAATTTGAGAAGGGCTTCTCCATGTAACTATTATTTTCTTCATGACTATTACATTTTGACATTTTTTCTCAGGGTCATTAATTGTTTTTCAAAATATATCACCGATGTTGGTGATCGAATTCTGAACAACTTTCAATATGTTTGTCCGTCCGTCTGTCTGTCTGTCCGCCCGTCACGTTTCTTCTAAGGACGATAAGATAAGAATGACCATTCCGTTTGTATTGTTGTTAGTGTTGACTAGAGGAAGAACCGTATTTTTTTAACAAAATTGATTAATAAATAAAAAACGTATTAATTATTAAATAACAAGAAAATGATTTTTTCCATCTTTTGTAATTAAACGAAAAATGTCTAAAACTAATATTATTTACAAAAAAACTGCGAGGTGTATTCTTAGTACAGGCAAATTAACAATTTAGGGTAACAAAAATTAATAAAAGGATCATCTCTGGGATTTAAGTAGTTAATAACATGTAGAATGGAATGATGCATTCTTTGCACTTCCAAGTTCCAGGAAAATTCAAAAAAGTTTGGAAAAACTTTTTGATTTTGTTTTTTTGCTCCAGCGGCCAAAATAATGAAAATAGAGAAAGAAGTTCCCAACAAAAGTTGTAGCTCGTCTTTTTCTCTCGTCTTTACAAATTTTTGTTTTACTTAAGCCGTTTAGAAGATAAATCGAGTTTTCCACTTATAGTTTTAAGCCGCATCGAAATGCGCGAAAAATGAGAATTCTCTGGGAGTTTCGTACGACTGGACATATCGATCGATAATTACTACTATTCAAAGCCGCTAAAAAAATGAAAATAACATAAAATGTAGAGAAAAGTCTCAGCTTTAATGTGGAACTAATCACAAAATTCATAAAAAATTTTATCAAGGAGAGAAAGTGTCAGAAGATGGCTTAGTGAATTTTGTACAGTTGATCCACAAATTTATTCATATCTTTGCCGGGAGTCGTTCGAATGATAATTCATTTCGCTTATATATTAATCCAATTAACATTTTATTGCTTTGCGATCAAATTAGAGGGTATATTTCTCATCGCTCAATCACCTTCAAATTTTGGATTTCAATTCGCTATAGCTTAAGTAATCATAATAGCACAGTTTTAGTTTTTGGATTATAAGTTCAATACAACATATTCTTTCGAATGACTTTAGAGTTTTTTAAATGCGCGCAGTACTTTTTGAATGTGTCTACATTATTCATACACGTTCAGAAAATGCACAATTATACAGTAAAACATATGCAACTTATTTGTTTCTTAACATTCTTCAATGAAATTTTCACGAAATATAGATTCAAGTGGGTGGAATCGAATCCATGCAGTGAAAAAGCACCCGTTGTTACGGAAGAAATAGGCAGGATGCATAAAACTCAAAGATGTGAATAAATCAACTGTATACAATTTCCTAAGCCATCTTCTAGCACTTCTTTCTCTATGATAAAAATTTGTATAAATTTTGTGACTAGTTCCACATTAAAGCTGAGACTTTTCTCTACATTTTACGTTGCTTTCATTTTTTTAGCGGTTCTGAATAGTAATAATTATCGATCGATATGTCCGGTCGTACGAAACTCCCAGAGAATTCCCATTTTCCGCGTATTTCGGAGCGGCTCAAAACTATAAGTGGAAAACTGGATTTATCTCCTAAACAGCTTAAGTAAGACAAACATTGGTAAAGACATATTTTGTAGAAAAAGAGACAAGCTACAAATTTTGTTGAAAACTTTTTTCTGTATTTTCATTATTTTAACCGTTAGAGCAAAAAAACCGAAAATCAAAAAGTTTTTCCAAATTTTTTTGAATTTCCCCGAAACTTGGAAGTGCAAAGAATGCATCATTCCATTCTACAGGTTATTAACTACTTAAATCCCAGTGGTGATTCTTTTATTAATTTTTGCGAGGTTTTTACAACATTTTGCCTTCATTGCCTGTAGTATCTACAGATGGTGTAACAATGATATAAACAGTGTTGTTTCGGCTCCTAGATATTCTTCCTGAATTTTACGTCTTTCTTCTGAGTGTGTTTTTTACCTAATTGCGTGAATTTGTCATTTCCTGTCGGATAGACGCGTTCAATCCTACAATACAGGAGTCATAAGCAGAATCTAGCTGTATTCCATGGCCGTCGTTCTTTCTCTTGATGTATAACCTATGCACCAGCTTGATCAGCTGATCAGCTTTCGCTTTATGAATTCCGCCAATTTTAGGATCTTCCTCGTTTCTTTCTTCCTTTCTGCGATGTCGTTTAGAAGCCAACCAACAATTCCAAAACTGTAGGTAACTATCGGGACAGCAATAGTGTCTATCGCTGCTATTTTGTTCTTTTACGTTTAACTCGGTTTTCAGAAGTTTTGTAATTAGTTCATGAAAAAGTTGCAAAGACATCAAAAGTGCTGTAACAAGGACGATACCTGGGTACCCCTCCCCCCCATTTTCGAAAGTGCTGAATATAACGGTGATATTTTTAGGTGTCTCACCTCTTGGAAGCTTAAACGCAAAAAATCAGCCCCTTTTCGCGTTTTTTCCATTCTAGACATGCGAGGGTTTGTCGGATCGGATTTTTCAGGTAGGTCGTATGGACCTTGACCATCCGATATATTATCAACACTCGGAGTAGAAACTACCCCCTCCCTTCATACTAAAATCTCCCCAAAATTTCAAAATTGATGAAAATTTGTTTCTACTCGTTTACAAGGGTGCTCCACACGCTAGCAACATACATTTCTCCTCTACCCCAACTAACCAACCCCAAATCCCCGAAATCACCCCCATTTTAAAGCAAGTTAAGGGCTATCGTACTAGTCACCCCCGGGGTTAAAAACTACCCCCTCTCCTAATACTAAAATCATCCCAAAAATTCAAACTTTGTGAAAACTGTTTATCCCCGCTGCTCATCACGATGGCAACATAACTTCCCCTCCCACCCTCATATAACCACCTCCAAATAGCTAAAACCACCCCTACATAATACTTCTTGCTACTGGGCATATGGAGACTGGCCTCGTTGAATCGGGGATTTTTGAAAACTATTACGAGGATGTCGATTTGGGGATTTGAGGGTGGTTCCGTCAAGGGTGAGGAAGGAAATTATGTTGCCATCGTGTTGAGCACCCTCGAAAACGAGGACAGACGGTTTTCACAAAGTTTGAATTTTTGGAAAGATTTTAGTATTAGGGGAGGGGTCAATTTTTAACCCCGGGGGGGTGACTGCATGTCTCGCCACTTAACTTGCTTCATAATTCCGAAATCTTGTCAAAAGCCTGGATCCGACGATTCCCCACATGCCCAGTAGCCAGAAAAGTAAAAGGGGGTGGTTTCGGGGATATAGGGGTCATACACCCTCAAATCGCTAAAACCACCCCTTCATAATACTTCTTGCTACTGGGCATATGGAGACTGGCCTCATTGAATCGGGGATTTTTGAAAACTATTACGAGGATGTCGATTTGGGGATTTGAGGGTGGTTCCGTCAAGGGTGAGGAAGGAAATTATGTTGCCATCGTGTTGAGCACCCTCGAAAACGAGGACAGACGGTTTTCACAAAGTTTGAATTTTTGGAAAGATTTTAGTATTAGGGGAGGGGTCAATTTTTAACCCCCGGGGGGGGGGGTGACTGCATGTCTCGCCACTTAACTTGCTTTATAATTCCGAAATCTTGTCAAAAGCCTGGATCCGACGATTCCCCACATGCCCAGTAGCCAGAAAAGTAAAAGGGGGTGGTTTCGGGGATATAGGGGTCATAGGTGGAGGGTAGGGGAGAAATATATGTTGCCATAGTGTTGAATACTCTTACTAACGAATGGGAACGAATTTTTATCAATTTTGAAATTTGTGGAGAGATTTTAGTAATAGGGGAGGGGGGAAATTTAAAACCCGAGGGTTGATAATATGTTGGAAGGTCAAACTCTATTCGGCCTACTCGAAAAATCCGATCCGACAAGTCCTCGCATGCCTAGAATGGAAGAATCTAAAACTATCACCGTCGTATTCAGTACCCTCGAAAACGGGGGGTGCCTACCCAGGTCTCGTCCTTGTCAGAGGCCACAGCACTTTTCAAGTTTACTCCTTTCTTGCCACTTTTACACGGACTAAATGCATCAGTAGCTATTATTATTATTATTATTATTATATAGATGGCATTTCGGCGCCATTTTCAGAGGACCGTAGCTCCATTACGAAATACTTCCTTTGTTGTCTCTAGAAATCTTTCTCACTATTTTTTCGTGTAGAAACAGCTTCTAAACAGACGAGAATGATTTCCTCTAACGCTATTTATATTTTGGTCACATATTTCATATTTAAAACTCGAATTATAGGGGTGTCCGTATTATTGAAAGGAATCATAACAAAATTAATCCGGTATTTGAAGGCATGTCGGTGTAATAAATCTGAGGAAAGTTTGAGTTTCACACAAATGCAATAAGCCCAACAATCAGCGAGGGTAAACGATTTCGAATAAAATTTAAATTAAATCCAACGATAACTTTGAAGGGATTGGAATCTTTTGACCGTGAACGGTGTGCCGTGTGTGCCACGTCGTCAGTTTCAGTGAAGTACTGAAATGAAGCTGTTTATACCTTTTCAGAATATTAGTTAGGAAAATATCGTCTAACCAATTTTAATACAACACAACACAAAAATAAGGTACAAAAATAAAAAAACTCAACAATATTCCTGTTATGGAAATCAACAATAATTAAAATACACTGAACTGCACTTGTGGTAGGTACCTTGTGAAACATCTTGAAAATAATTGTTAATTATAAATTAAACACTGCTTTTAGATGAATCAATCTATATATTATAAATACTCTACATATGTTTCGGCTTATTAGGCCTTTATTAAGAGTATTACATAGTGAATACTAAAGTTACCGATGTGCTTATTCTAATTTATACCTAAAAGTATTTATATCTTAATTTATTTATGACTTAATCTATTTAAGACTTAATTTAAAATCCTTAATTATGGCAAAGTTTTGAGTGGACCTAAACTGATTATATAAATCAATGGATACTTTTTATCAATTTGTTTATTATAGGGGTATTCAAGAAATTTTGCTGGTCATTCGTGGTACAAGGGTTGTACTTGAAAGATTTTTTGATTTCTAGTTGTTCTAGCAGATGTAAACGTTTACCTTTTCTTTCTGAATGAAGTAAATTTATGTTATCAGTATCTATGAAATGGTTGTTTTCAATACAGTGTGTTGACATTCCTGTATTTTTATTGTTATTTAAGATAGATTTTTTATGTTCTTTTACCCTGTTTACAACGCATCTACCACTCTGACCGATATAGACAGCGTTACAATCTTTATAATTAATTTTATATACACCAGATTTATCCATTTTATTTAGCTTTTCTTTGTTATTAACCAAAATGTTTCCTATATTTGTTTTGTTCACACTTATTGTAGAGATACCTAAATTGTTTAATTTTCTAGAAATTTTGTTACCATATTTCGGAACATAATTAATAAAACTATATTATGTAGGTTTGTTAGACACAGTGAAAAAATCTTTTTGAACCATTTTGCGTTGTTTGTTTTTGACCATGTTATCTATTAGTGACTCGTTGTAAATCACTTTGATCTAAAGGGAAATTCGTGAGTCCTATTTATTAGACTATGTAAGGGAGAAATCTTAATTTGCCATGATTGCTGCGAATTATAATGTATTACTGTATCTGTAGTAGTAGGTTTGCGGTAAATGCTAAATTTCAACTGATTGTTATGTTTTTTGATATTAATATCTAGAAAGTTTAATTGACTATTTTGCTCTGATTCCATTGTGAACTGAATTTTACTATTAAAAGAATTTAGGAAATTAAGGTAATTACTTAGGTTCCTTTCTGTACCGGTCCATATACAAAAAACGATATTTTTTGTATATGGACCGGGTGGTATCGAGACCAGCAAAATTTCTTGAATGCCCCTATAATAAACAAATTGATAAAAAGTATCCATTGATTTATATAATCAGTTTAGGTCCACTCAAAACTTTGCCATAATTAAGGATTTTAAATTAAGTCTTAAATAGATTAAGATATAAATACTTTTAGGTATAAATTAGAATAAGCACGTCGGAAACTTTAGTATTCACTATGTAGTACTCTTGATAAAGGCCTAATAAGCCGAAACATATGTAGAGTATTTATAATATATAGATTTATTCATCTAAACGCAGTGTTTAATTTATAATTAACAATTAATAATTAAAATGTTTGTAAAATATCTAGTAGATGATTCTTCATTAACGATAAATCTTCTGACTGAGAACATTTAACAGGAAAGAACTTTCACGATGCCGTCCGTTCAACAATCAACCGCTACAGATGACATGGTGTTTGTGCCATACAGCAAAGAGAGGTCTACTAGAATAATTTATGTATTGCTTTAGTATCCGACATCTTTTATTACTAAGTATTATCATTGCTATTGGATATTGGATATTTTGGTTTTAATGTTTTTTTCATTATAGTAACTTTGTGTGTAAAAAAAATTTGCAACTAAATTTTCATCCACTTCCAAATGTCGTATTGACTTGAAATTTTGCATGTGTATACAGGGTGTCCCAGAATTGAGTTCCCGGATGGGAACCTGTGATTCCTGAGTTCATAACTCAACTTAACTTAGTCCAAAATTGCATCCCTGAGGAACATCCTCGTAAAGGGAGACAGAAAAAATATGTTCTTACTATAATTTCCATTATACTGAAAACAAAATTTTCAAATTTTGATGAAAGCCGTGTCTCTATAAGTACTCTATTAGCACGAGAGCTCACGATACCGAGGGTGAAAGAGCTTTGTAAAATCTAATATTTATTTATCTCATATTGTTCTCCCTATTTACCATGGCCTTCCCCAGTTTGTACAAAATTTTCAAAACGCCTTGATAGGCCTCTAGGCGAGAAGCGTGTGTCCCTGTCAACTTTCCCTTAATTATTATGTAATTTTCGAATATGGCAAAGAACTTAAATGTGTTCTTCCTTTTGCGATATTTTTAATTAAACTATATAGATGTCTGTGGTATATGGGTTCATGGATTCTGAAAACAAAAGTTAGGTTCAAATGTTTAATCTTTAGTCAAGTATTGACCTTACCATTTATGTTGTGTTTCTGGCTGATTGGACTAGTTCCATAATGCCACAAAAAAAAAATATTAGTGTGTTCAAAAACAATAGTCGGCCTGCGCGCTGATAGAACAGCGAGTAGTCAGCTGTCATTTTTGAAGCGGATCCGTATCGCTGGAGAAGCGAAAACCTCGGACTTCTTTGGCGGCCGCTATCTCACTTAAAAATTGCCAATCGATCAAGCACAAAAAAACGTGGGGGTCAATTTTGTCTAGAAAATGTTAGAGCGGTTTATGCGAAGATATGTCGAAATCGCATACATTTTTTAATGGTTTTACCAAAAAAATAAAAGTGGCCGCAAGAATCTGAATCTGAAGTAGGAAAACAGACCGATTTTTACCTACTTCCGATGATTCAATCTCGAAAATGAAATGAGATCCAGAGCTGTGGTTTGCGCCATTCGATTTTTCTCGCCTTCCTACGTATCCCTGAATTTTTTGAGATTCTCACGGCCACTTTTTCTTTTGTTTTTGGAAAAACCATTAAAAATGTATGCGATATCGACATCTCTTCGCGTAAACCGCTCTAACTTTTTCTAGACAAAATTGACCTCCCTTTTTTGTGCTTGATTGATTGGAAATTGAATGTTCAACCAGATGATGTGGTGCACGATATGTTCCGGTAATTTTTAAGTGAGACAGCGGCCGACAAAGCGGTCCGACGATTTCGCTTTTCCAGCGACACGAGCCCGCTTCCAAAATGAGAGCTTACTGCGCGCTGTTCAATCAACGCGCAGGCTGACCATAATTTTTGAATAAATTAATAAATAAATTAACTAATAAATAAATATATAATAAATAAATATTAGCTCTTTCACACCCGGTGTCGCGAGCTCTCGGGCTAGATGTAACTTAAGAGATCAGAAACTTCATTACTGGCGTATATTCTAGCTTCCAACTTCTCAATTTTTTTGACGCCATCTGCCTCAAACATATTATTAAAATTTTATTACTGATTATTTTCACAAACAAGTCTAATGGTTTTCGATAAAACTTTCAATAGAACCCACTCCATTTATATCAGTTTACATGGTAATGTTATACCAAATTCCGAATCAACAAAGTTCTTGGGCCTGACAATTCAAAATACCATGTCGTGGCAAGTTCATATTCAGAGCCGGATTATCCATAAGGCAATATAGGTACCTGCCTCGGGGCGCCTACGGGTTGCAGGGCGCCGGCGACGAACAAAAAAAATCGGTAAAGGTCTTTACACAGAACTTCCCTCGTTATTTGTGCATGGCGGTCACTCTAAAAAATTAATAATTACGAAATGACATTGAGAATAATAATCGGAATATAGTTATTGCTATTATTACAAAGAAAACTTGATAAGTTTTGGTCAAAAAAATATACAGATTGCTCATCCAACAGCAAAAGCTCAATACTAAATAACAGGTGCCACATATGGCAGGCTTGCGCAAATACATTTACAAATGTCCACCATGACTGAATTATTTCTTGGGATGACCACCCTGTACATTTTTCAATAAAAGTATAATAGATGTATACGTCAGATATTATTGCTCTCCGTCACATCAATCCAACATTCGCGTAATGGAGTGGAAGTATAGTGGTGGTTAAAAAATTTCATTTTTATTTTAATTTTTCAAAAATGTTAAAGAAAAATTTTAAAATTTTTCTTCTGAAATATGTTTAAAATGTCAAACGTAGAAATTTTAAATTTGAGCAAAAAGGAAAGTTTCCGTCTATTTTATAATAGTGGTAAAAGAAGTTTAAGATTTAAAAATTACATATTTTTTTTAAATAGGTTTAGAATGTCATGAAAAGTGAAACTTTTAAATTTGAGTAAAAAAAGTTTCCATCTATTCTAGTATTAATTTTTTTTCCAAACTGGTAACAAAATGTTGCAAAATTTTTTTTTCCGAAATTGATTTGGAATTTCATGAAACGTGGAAATTTTAAATTTGAGCAAACCAAATTTTTCGTCTATTCTATAGTAGTGATAAATAGATTAAAAATGTTTTCAAATTTAAAAAAAAAAATTTTCAAAAACATTTTTAAATTTGTTTGAATTGTTTTAGAATGCCATGGAAACGTGGATAGTTTAAATCTGAACAAAGAAAAAAAACTCTATCTTAGTGGTAAAATTTTTTAAAAATAGTAAACAAAATTTCTAATTTTTCTTTTAAATAGATTTAGAACGCTATGAAACGTGGAAATTTTAAATTTGAAGAAATAAAAAAAAATCCTTCTATCTTAGTGGTAAAAAAAATTTCAAAAATGTTGGTAAAAAAAAATTTCAAAAAATTTTCAATTTTTTTTTTCTGAATCAGGCTTAGAATGCCATGAAACGTGGAAATTTTAAATTTGAAGAAAAAAAATTATCATTTTAGTAGAAAAAAAATTTTCAAAAATGTTGGTAGAAAAAATTTATATATTTTTTTTAATAGTTTTAGAATGCCACGAAACGTAGAAATTTTAAATTTGAGCAAAAAAAATTTTTTTCATCTTGGTAAAAAATTTTTCAAAAATGTTGGTGAAAAAAATTTTCAAAAAATTTTTTTTTAGAAATAGGTTTAGCGTGTCAAGAAACGTGGAAATTTTAAATTTGGGCGAAAAAAAATTTTTTTCACAATTTATTCCGTTTAGACGGTCCACCCTGTATATTTTCCAGTGAAATTTCTACCATTTCTGCGCTGACAGTAGCGTCAAGTACCTGCCAAATTTGACTGCTCTCCGTCAAGTAGTTTTTTAGTAAATGCACCAACAGACAGACAGACAGACTGACGGAATTGAAAAACCTATATTTTCGTAATCTACGTGTTCTGAAACGTCAGAATCCGAAAAAATCTCGGAGGGTGATTTTTTCTCGAATACAATACTTCCCTTCGGTATGCGAGGGAAGTAAAAAACAACAAATTTTCATATTTGAAAATTATTAACAAAAAATAAAAATGTTTTTAAAAGCTATTATCATTTCGTTTCTGTCTAGTAGATTTGGTCACAGATATGGGTCGAATACCGGACCACCTTTAATAGAAGCGAACCCGGCGTTTGTTTCAATCCGACTCTTTTTTCAACTCGCTCCTATCACAATTTTTCATCGGTTTGTGTGAAACTTTGTAGAAATGAGCCTTAAACACAATATAACAAAAATAATGTAGATCGACATTTATCGAAACTTGAAACTCCCTCGATACTTTTTTCCCGAGAAACACAGAAAATGTGGAATTTTTCGGCTATTTGTTTACATTAAAATAACTGTAAACACTGAATGTCTTTCTGCATTTCCTGCCATCATATGGCAGCGCTAGAGTCTAGGGAATAGTTTGAGCCCCAAATCGATCGTTTTTGTTCATATCCGGCCGAGTAATGATAATTCATGTAAACAAAAACGATTGATTTTCATTGATATCGAGAGTGAAATTATTTTGGTTTTTATTTTTTATCTCAAAATCAAATAATTGGATACACGCTCATATTTTTTATTTCTAATTTCGATGAACATTTTTTTTCGAAATATTTTTCGTGATTTTTCAAGATTTTCCTAGGTTCTGAGCGCTCAGCGAACAGTAAGTTACTGCACGCGGCACTTCAATTATCATGACTTAACTAGTGGGCTTAATTATTTCCACATCCACATAGTGGAGTGGAACTATAGTATTTAACCGTAAAAAAAATTCAAACATTTTTCTTACTAAATAAGTTTAGAATGTTATGAAACGACGAGATTTTAAATATGAGCGAAAAAAAAATTGTCTGTCGTCTGTATCTTTTTTTTTACTGATATTGTAAATAATAGTCTCGCCAGTAAGAAATCCAGAAAACGTACATAATAGTTATTTATGATACAAGCGGTAAAAATGATGTTTTATTTACAAAATATTTGTTTTTATTGTTTTGTCCCCACTCACAAAATTAAATATCATATTGCTTTTTTTGAATTATATTATTTTATATTATAAATAAAAACTTTAATAACATTTTAAATGTTTTGTAGTAGGAGGGGGGGCGCTATAATGTAGTTACCTATGGGCGAAAAAAGTCATCATCCAGCACTGTTCATATTGATGGCTTGGTGGCTAAATTAAATAGCGCAATCTATGTTTGCCGATTTATAAAACAACAGGTATCTTTGAAGTCGTTGAAAGTTTATTATATCGCTCATATACAACCTCACTTGCACTATGGGGAGTATGTTTTGGGGTGCAGATTCGTAGTGTTTTAGATTGTTCTCAGCACAAAAACAATATATCCGACGTATGCTAGGACTGCCTTATCGAACTCCGTGAAAATCTCATTTTATTGCTTTAGTTATATGTCTTCCTTCGTTATATATCGGGTGAGTCACGAATTGCGCTCGCCCCGATATTTCCTAAAATATTTGGAATAGAAAATTGAAATTTGGAGGCCTTATTACACGACTAAAATGCCATCTTTTCAATAAAAAATCAAGTTTGGTGCACATCCGGTTTGACCGGAAATGCCCACAACTTTCGATTTTTAAATGGAACACCCTATATATTTTTACATTTTTGGAATCTAGAGGAAATTTTGAATACAATACATCCATTTTGGTCACTTTTTGATAAACATTAAAAATTTTATTTAAAAATCTATTTCTGAATCCAGAGTGCTGTGGTGCCCAAAATATATTTTAGTTTGTGTGCTACGTTACTATAAAAATAAAAAGAGCAATATGATTGCATTACTTAATTCTTTAGAGGCGTTTAAAATTTTTAAATGTGATTTTTACCCACTAACTCGGTTTTTTAAATGGGAATTTAATCGTTCACCAACATTTTTAAATACCTCATTTTCATACGAATCTAATGATACCAAAATTTTGAAAATCCGCTCAGAAATATTTGAGATTTCAGCCAAAATACAATGCAATCAAGCTTTTAGAAACATGCGGCTAATAGATAATAGATTAGTGGGCTTTGGAAAGTAAAATGGCATATTTCTGTGTAAATCTGGTAACCTAATAACATTGGAAAAATCATAGTAGCCATTGAGTGTAATAAAACAATATCAGCTGTCAGACAGACTCGTGTAGTTATAGGCAATCTTGAGCTATCAAACATTTAATAATTGTGAGCGCAAAGAACGTTACAGTTAAGTTTAGCATAGGTATGTGGAGGTAAACACAATTACATTCACAAGGACATTTGCAATAGAATGCGACATCAGTTCGGTTTTCAGAGTTTTATTTAAATGAACATAAATATCGGGCCTATAAATAAATAAAAATCAATTCCATTTGAACAATTAAACTTAAACTAGGTAACAGTAGGTATCTTTAAAATAATTAATACAATTAAACCATACATGGACATTTATAGATATTGTTCAAAATGTCCACCATTTTCTTCAGAAGAGGTTAAGAAAACATTTCTATTTTAGAAATGACCAAAACTTGTCAGATTTACTTTAAAATATATTTGTGGATAAGGTAATAAATTTACTTTCCGCTCGCACTCAAATAAAAGACAGTCCAAATAATTTTCAATGTCATATTGGTCTCTCCAATTTCCAGTATTTGTTGTTTCAATTTTCTGTGTCGTACAGTTCTTTTATCAACTTTTTTAATTTTGGTCTAAGAGATAACTAAATGGATTAATT
This sequence comes from Stenurella melanura, assembly GCA_963583905.1. Lineage (NCBI taxonomy): Eukaryota > Metazoa > Arthropoda > Insecta > Coleoptera > Cerambycidae > Stenurella > Stenurella melanura. Next base: position 165,443,277 of record OY757311.1, on the reverse strand, counting down.
TTTAAATTCATTGATGTGCTTCCTAACAACTAAACTGCTAATTTCCCATCTGTTTTTGTAATTTCAAGTAAGCTTCCTGGTTCGTGCTACACAGTATATGAACAGTATCCTGTAATATTTCCAGCAAAGCTCTCGCGATCCACTTCTATTGTTTGCTCGCTAATTAACAATTCTATCAGTTTATGAAGGCAGGGTCTCTGAAAAATATAGGATGGAAACGGAAGCAAATCCGAATTACAAATCGACGTAAGAGTTTTGAAGGGAACTTTTCGCTGATTTCGCACTAAATTATAAACTTAAATATGTTAGATAGTTACTACAATTACGTTTGATGTGAACAAAAATAACAACTGTTAAGAATAATTAATTATCTCCAGATGAAGCCGACATGGTTGGCGAAAGACATGTCCTGTATAATATTTGAGCGTAGTGTTGAAGTGTTTTGTGATTTATGGAAACTATTTCATCATCCGACATATATCAAATCAACAGATTTTCCTGAGAACAAGGACATGCCTTACTACACAGGTTGTCAAAAATTGCGAGGCACAAACGACACCAAGTGAAAGAACTTTTCAGAGTAAGAATTCCCTATAAAAACCCGCTACCTGAGGAATCATTACTTTCACATCTAGATTTCTCGTCCAAGTCACTTTAAAGGAAACATCTTGACTATATTTGCACTCTAGTATGTGGAAATTATTGGTCATAGAATCCTAATATTAGGGGCAGATATCATAGAAAAATTTGAGGCGTTGGTTGCTACCATATACATTAAAAAAATCGGTAAAGATATTTACACAGAACTTTCCTCTTTATTTGTGCATGGCGGTCACTTTAGAAATTAATAATTACGAAATGACATTGAAAATAATAATCGGAATATAGTTATCATTATTATTACAAAGAAAACCTGATAAGTTTTGGTCAAAAGAATATACAGTGTGCTCATCCAACAGCAAAAATTCAATACTAAATAACAGGTGCCAAATATGGAAGGCCTGCGCAAATACCTTTAGAAATGTTCACCATGGTTGAATTATTTCTTGGGATGACCACCTTGTATGTTTTTCAATAAAAGTATAAACAGGTGCTTATGCCAAATATTATTGCCATCTGTTACATTTTCAGTTCCACATTCACGTAGTGGAGTGGAAGTATAGTGGTGGTTAAAAATTTCACTTTTTTTGAAATTTTTCAAAAATGTCGGTAAAAAAATTTTCAAAACTTTGTTATTCTGAAATAGGTTTAGAATGTCATAAAACGTGGAAATTTTAAATTTGAGCAAAGAAAGAATATTTTTTCATCCATTTTAGTGTTAAAAAAATTTTCAAAATTTCTTTTTCTGAAATAGGTTTAGGATGTCATGAAGCGTGAAAACTTTAAATTTGAGCAAAAAAAGATTTTTTGGACCTATTCTAGTCTAAATTTTTTTCCAGTGGTAAAAAGATGTTGCCATTTTTTTTCCGAATTAGGTTTGGAATGTCATGAAACGTGGAAATTTTAAATTTGAGCAAAAAAAAAAATTTCATCTATTCTATAGTAAGTAGTGATAAATCAAAAATTTTTTGAAAAATATTTTCAAACATTTCAAAAAAAAATTGAAATGTGTTTGAATAGGTTTAGAATGCCATGGAAACATGAAAATTTTTAATTTGAAAGAAAAAAAAATTTAGTGGTAAAAATTTTTTCAAAAATGTTCAAAAAAAATTTGTTTGGTTTAGAATGCCATGAAACGCGTAAATTTTAAATTTGACCTAAGAAAAAAATTTTTCATCTATTTTAGTGGCGAAAATTTTTTCAAAAATATTGGTGAAAAAATTTTCAAATTTTTTTTTCTGAAATAGGTTTAGCATGTCATGAAATGTGGACACTTTAAATTTGAGTAAACAAAATTTTTTTTCATTATTTATTCCCTTTAGACGGTCCACCCTGTATATTTTCCAGTGAATGTTCTACCATTTCTTCGCTGACAGTAGGGTCAACTACTTACCAAATTTCACTGCTCTCCGTCAAGTAGTTTTTTTAGTAAATGCACCAACAGACAGACAGACAGACTGACGGAATTGAAAAACCTATATTTTCGTAATCTACGTGATCTGACAGACAGACAGAGACAGACAGACAGATAGACAGATCCACAAACGGACAGAAAATGTTTTTCACTCAAATTTAAGATTTCGACGTTCCTAGACATTCTAAACCTGTTTCAAGAAAAGAAAAAAATTGATTTTTTTTTACGATTACTACACTTCCAATCCACTACGTGGATGTGGAAGTAATTGATCTGCAAACACCTGCAAAATATCATTTTTTCAAATACTAAAATTTGCATTTACACAGTCTATAATAATTTATTGTCTTTTGTGTAATAAACAAATTATAAGAAGCATTTTGCTTCATACTTTCATAATTTTCTCTATAAGTGTGCCTATTTAATGAACATGAAAATTCGCTTGATTTATTCCGACCCCAGAAAGAACTTTCTATTTCCGACACTGTCCACTTTCTTATCTCTGTGCGACAACGGGTCTAAAATCTAAAGCTCCCTCGTTGAAACTGTAACCGTAAATAACCGTTCCAGTGGATACACAGGGCTGTAATACGTATTTTACGATCGTCTGGAAAAGTTAGAGTATTTATATTCTAAAACGCTTCTTTAAGAGGATTTAATGTTATTAAATTGAAAGAACATTGAGTATACTGTATCAGGAAAACAATATAAAGAGTGCTAAAAAATAACGGTTCAAAGTAGTATGGCGCCTGTGAGGCAAAGACTGATCATAAATCCAATATACTTAATTTTGAAATTTGCGATAGTATTCTGAATAAAAAAATATAAAAATCTGATTGATTAACTAGTGAATTGGTGGTACTTAAGCGGAAAAGATTTTTGCATACAAACACGTTGATATATTTTCGTCATCACATGGAATCTTATCTATATTTGCACGGCTTCAAGTATGCAGTACAGTAGAGGTAAATCCAGTTTCAATACGAAATGACAAGAGAGCTCATTTTTATGTGCGAAATTGTTTATAAAAATACTTACTTTTGAAGAAATCGATGAGTAACACGTCGGGTGCGCATCATGCGTCATCATGCTTTTGTTACTTATTTGAAGATATTAATTTGAACACTAGTGTCTCTATAGCCCCTTACGACTATTAAGAGTAAGGTTCAGACAAATAACAACGGCGGAAATGTGGTCAATGGCAATCCAATTCTAATAGAGTATACTCAGATATGAAACGTAACCAAATCCTAGGAGATTTAATAGTCCTTTGACTGCCGCTTGGTCTTGACAGGTATCTATTCTTTTCTTCGTACTGTTTCTTTTCCCTTCCTTACTGGTCATTATCACTGGTAGCCACTGGTGTATTTTCTTGGTACAAAGCTCGTTTGTGATAATCGTGCTCTTCCATGGTTACTTTGTATACATCGGCCATTCAGAAAGTTCAACGAATTACCTTTTCCTTCTTCCCGCTGATCGTTGATTGGCTTCCTAAGGGTAACCATGCATTTCTTCCAAACCTAATATAGTCTGTCAATTCTTTAACCTTGAAAATGGCTTGAGAGTTCTTCTCTTCGTCACTTCGGCGATTGTTGCATAACCCTTAGTTCAATTTCTATATTCATATTGTCTGAGTCTTGCATTCTGTGTACACCTCGTACTCCTATTTTATTTATAGACATTTCAAATGATAGGCTTGTCACCAACGGAGAACATTTATCTGCCTTGTCGTCTTCCCTTTCTTCTCATTCACAACATAGCCTTCCTCATCTCTTGCTATATGGTATTTCCTGGATTATGAAATGTTCAGTGTAGTACCTTGTTTGACTGATGTTGACAAAAGAGAACAGAGTTCAAGAGAATACAATGTTGGAGTGTCGATTTGGGGAATGCATTGCTTGGAAAAATGAGTTGTTGGTGTAATAGAGTGCCACTCTAGGCAGCCTATTACACTCCCTAGTTCGTAGCAAAAGAAAAGTGTAGTATAAAGTGTATATAGTTTTAAGAAACATCTTTATCGGTAATCCCGGCACCCCCTCTTTTAGTGGCAGAAAATCCCTTTTTTTGGAATAATTTGAACAATTTTATCCAAAAAAAATCAAGAGAGCCATTTCGTTATACGTAAAATTTCATACATGAAAATTCGGTTCTAATAAAAAAGGAATAGTTATTTATTAAAAAAGTTAGATAAACAAGTTCCAGTTTTTCCAAAAAAATATTTAATTTTCAAATATACCTATGTTCTTTTACAGCAATTAAATAAAATTTATAAAATACGACTTAACAGAAATTTGATTTTTTAGATGGCGTTTTGAATATTTTGTAGTCAGGGAAAAATGTAAAATTAGATCTTGTAAAGTTTCCTCTTAGTCATGGAGAAGTTACAGAGCGTTTTATGGAAATCGAGTGCTTAACTAAATTTAATCTTGGGAATCTGCCTGCTAAACAACGTGAATAGGTCACAAATACTAACGTTTTAATGCATATACCCTTACGAGATAGTCCAGTCTCATAAAATATTAAATCTAATAGCTTGTAAATATTAAAAAGGTAGTGGATCAAACTGTGGTTGTAGAGAGGACAGTTCCAAGTGCTTTATTATGCATGAGTTTTGTATTGGAAAAGTTTTGTGGCAATTGTACATGCTTCATCCAATTGTAAGGTTCACAAATTGGCGAAAATTTTAGGAAATAGTAATTGTTAAAGGAACAGAAAATCGTCGACCAACTTGAAGAATTCCAAGAAGTAGACGAATCTGAAGAATATGATAACAGTTCTTTTAATTACTATAGAAAAGGCATTTATAACAAACATTTGGTAATTCTTCCAAGAATCATACAGACTGTTTATTTAAATTCCTTACTAACAAATTGTTATTACGGACACCTCTGGATATGAGTTATTTTCTCGCTCAGCGCCCCAGCGATCAGGTTCACTGATGGAGGCAATCTTTAAACCGTTAATTTAGCAAAGAATCGATTTTGATTATAGTTTTTCAAAAGGGAAGGTTCTATTTTAAAGAATAGTAATCTTTTTAGACAGATTTGAACTTTTATTAAGATTTAAGATGTTTGCAAATTGCCGTATGTCTCCGTCTGTAATGTACGCACGGGAACATTTTTCTGGTCAGAACCTTTAACAGATCCACTTGATTTCTTAAAAGCTTCGTCTGTCACCAGAATAGAACCCTACTGCATAATGATACGTCGAGAAGTTTAATTACTGTAAATAATTATTTAACATCGTCACGAGTTTTGGCGAACTATTTTTCGAAAACGTATTAAGGTGGCCATTCCCTAGAAAGAGACATCCGATAGGGAAATATTTATTATTTTTGGCCATAACTTTTTTTTTCGTAGTACGTATATTTTGAAAAACTATAAGAGTACCTAAGTAGAACCATAACAAGACTATTACTATGAATTTTCATTGAATAATTTCAGCGGGTTGCAAACTAGCTAGATTTAAATTTAAAAATTGTCTTAATCTTCCCATTTCGTAGTTTTCAATCGGGCTATTTTGTAAACCTCTCATAGTAATAGTCTTGTTATGGTTCTACTTAGGTACTCTTGTAGTTTTATTAAATATACGTACTGAGAAAAAAAAGTTATGGCCAAAAATAATAAATATTTCCCTATCGGATGTCTCTTTCTAGGGAATGGCCACCTTAAGGTGGCCATTCCCTAGAAAGAGACCTCCAGTAGGAAAATATTTATTATTTTTGGTCATAACTTTTTTTTCTTAGTACGTATATTTATTAAAATTATAAGAGTACCTAAGTAGAACCATAACAAGACTGTTATTATGAATTTTCACTCAATAATTTCAGCGGTTTGCAAAATAGCTACATTTAAATTTAAGAATCATGTCAATCTCCCTATTTCGTAGTTTTAAATCTAGCTATTTTGCAAACCACTGAAATTATTGAGTGAAAATTCATAGTAATAGTCTTGTTATAGTTTTACTTAGGTACTCTTATAGTATTTTAAAATATATGTACTAGGATATAAAAGTTATAAGCAAAAATAATAGATATATCCCTATCGGATGTCCCTTTCTAGGGAATGGCCACCTTAATATGAAGGTCATCCTTTAATAAATGCAGTTAATACGATTTCTTTCTAAGGCTAAGTACACAAAATGTGAGAATTTGCAAGGCCATATATAGTAAGCAGGAGAATTCTTTAGATTTTGATGTAGATGCCGAGTAGATGGAGAACAAATAAAGACAAAGCAATTTTCGAGCAAATCGCATGTGAAAATACGCAAAGTCCTCGCCGATAAAGTAACACAGAGAACGGTGTAAACTTGATTGACATAAAAAGTAAACCGTAAGCGCGACGTTGACAGCAACTTATATGTAGCAAAATCGTAATTATATAGTAGACGCAGAAGTTCTTCGATCATAGGAAAGTTGAGCGCAATTTACACTTACCTAATCTCACTATCGTAAATATCCAATGAGGTATCCAGTGTTGGCAGATCTACTTTATTCATACATAATGACGCCAAGTTTTGTAGAATGATAGAATCTGATTGATTAAAATAAAATAAAATTCGTATTTTTATAATTTATATTAAACAATGAAATCACTATGTTTAGCTCATTTGCTTTTTTATCTCACCCAAACCTAACTAAGAGTTGGGTTTTAAAAAATATAAATTGTTTGCATGATAAATGAAATAATCTGGAAACACTAATGCAGTAATACCTTGAAGGCTTGTTCTCTATTGAGCACGACAAGGACATCGAAACATCGACCGAGAGGGTTGTCACTGCCGCTGCCCATCTAGGAGACAGGCGGCGTAGGAGTTTAGTAATGCAGGAAAGATAAAGTGGGATGCACGTCCCTTTGCGAAATCTAATAAATTGCGAAACCAATTGGTTTTAAAAACATTATAAATGTTGGTACTATTATGGAAAAATTTTATAACTTGGAAACTAAAGAAGTAGTTCTCAACACAAAAATAATTCTTAAAAATGAGTAAAACAAAATAACAATATTATGAAAGTTTTTAAAAATGTATGGAGTTAAAGAACACATTTATTACTTACACCTTAGACCTAACGAGTTTAATGTAATAAATGCTCAAACAGACTTCCCTGCTGAGCTGAGCAATATCCCAAACGATTATAAAATCCTTGGTGAACATTACCCAACATAAGGGGTAACAGTTAAGCAGGTGTTTTCAATATTTAATTGAAGTTCCTGAAAATTGTTGGGCCTATTTTCCTGAAAACCATAAATTTTTGATTTTAAGTAGCCCCACAAGAAAAAGTCACAAGGAGCAAGATCTGGTGACCTAGTTGGCCATAAGATATTACCATGCCCAGAAATAAGTCTATTCGGAAACGTTTCCTCCAAGTACTGCCGAACGATAACTCTATTATGGGGAGGGCAACCATCTTGTTGGAACCAAATTTCATTAAACCTAGCACCTACTAGTTCCTGAATCCTAGGGACGATTTGCTGTTGAAGCAAATCCAAATATTTTTGGCCATTTAAGATGCCATCGATATAAAATGGTCCAATATGTTCACCCAGTATACCGACCCAAACATTTAGTTTTTGAGGATACTGACTGCGAAGTTCGTAAAATTTATATAAATTTTCTCGCGACTAATATCGTGTCCGAGTAGAATTATGGTTACCAATTAATGGAAAAGTTGATTCATCGGTAAAAACAATGTTTCTAAGAAAATGTTTATCCGCATTCGCCTTTTCCATTAATTGCTCACAAAATTCCATTCTTCTGATATTGTCCGTCTCAAAAATTTCATGAGTTTTCCGAACCTCGTATGATTTGTACCCATTTTTTTTTAAACCGACCTAACCGATGGTGTAGAACCTACTTTAGCAGTAATTTGGGAAGTAGTAAGTACCGGGTTGCCAGTTCACAAATCATAATATCTCTTTGATCTCGGGCTTCATTGGGAGGAATCGATTTTTTATGTTGTTTATAATCAACACAACCATGTATTTCAAAATTCTGAATATTATGAATTGTGGATAATGCAGGTGAAGGTCGGTCGGGAAATGCACCATTAAATTTGTTTTTAATTTGACGCCTTGACTTTCCTTGATATTACCACTTAACCATCTGAACTTTTTTGGCCGTTTCAAACATTTTTAAGAATTAATTTAACGACAAGGTCACTCTTTCAGTTCCCAAATAGTACTAGCTTGAGTACGAGTTTGATGTGACGTGAGATTGCAGCGAGTCGATTACTAGTTACGCATGCGTATACATTTATAATATACCATTCGTTGGAATTTGTAAATTCGCCTGGTAGATCCTATGATCGAAGAACATTTGCATCTACTGTATAATGGTTTAATGTACCAATACATCCTTCAATTATGTTTAAATTTTTTTCATAAATGTAATAACACATTCTTCATATTAAAATTTGTTTTACATAATAATTTTATTTTAACATGATATATCAATATCATAACACACTTTTTTATAACAAACAGTTACCTACAAATTTAAGCAATGAGCTATTGGTAAACAGTTAAGAGTTATTGGATAAATAATATGTAGGGTGTATTGTACCCTTTTGTTTTTACCAACGATATTTTTCTCCAGTTGTTAAAATCTAATTCTACTGAGCTAATATAGCTGCCCAAATATGAGTATTAAGTATTTAATAATTATAAATAATACAATCTTATAAGAACATTTCTATTTACTTCGATTAGGGTTAAATGAAGTCTGCATTCGTAAAGAACCGTACGCCAAGTATCCTTCTTCACCGTTGTTTCGTCTCTAAGTTATACTTATTAATTTTATTATTTACGTCACGAACGTATTCTATTTTAACAAAATTCCATTGTATAAACAAACCTCGTCTAAAATTCCCCCATACAAATAAGCCTAATTCGATTCTGTCGACGCTGTGGCCGAAATAAGAATGGGGCCATCCTCTGGATTCAAGATTCAACCCTTGTTCATAATACCATCAACTCTCAAGTGTGCATGTGGACTAGAGGGGAAATCTCCATTGAAAGGGAAACATAACATTCGCTCCTGACTTCATGACCTACAACACTTTATTAGGTGCTCCACGATCTCGCTTTAAATTTTGATTTATGCGAAAAGCCATTTCACGCAAGAGCAATGTGACTCATAAGAAAAATATCATAGAGAGGGATTACGCGATCTTCGAAGTTATGGTCCTGAATAAATTTTTAAATAGCTCAGTTTAAGAAATACCGACATTTTTATTACTTTACAGTAATTGTAAAAAATCTTTTTTTTTTGTTGAAATAAGTTTAGAATGCTACGAAACGTCAAGATTTTAAACTTGACCAAAAAATAAACTTCTCTCTGTAACTTTTTTTTTGTGACCACGTTTTCTGTGGAACGGTTCAAGATATATTGACTTGAAATTTTGTACACATATGTATTATGAGATTTGAAAATGGATTGTATTTTTGGAACTTACACGGTGGGGGGTAAATAGAGGTAAATGAGGGAAAACAATTAAAGCAAGCTGGTAAGAGTGCAGAAATTTGGGATTTGGTGTATGTACTAGAAGCCAAGGCCTTAGATGTTTTAATAATATTTTCTATCTCCCCACCACCCTCATTTAAAGGGGTTGGTAAATAAAATTGAGATATTCACTTGAAATTTGGTGCACGTATTATAACGACATCTGAAACTAGATTATATTTTGAGATGATTCCTTTGAATGATTGGGGGATTAAATAGGGGTAAATAAGGGAAAATAAGTAAAGTAAACTGGTAAGGGTACAAAAACTTGGGATTTGGTCTATGTACTAGAAGCGAAGGTCTCAGATTTTCATAATATTTTTAACCCCCCCCCCCCCTCTACCACCTCCACTCTATTATTAAAATGGTAGATAAAGTGAAATTGAGAATTTTATCTGAAACTTGGCACATGTTGTATTATAACGACATCTGGAATATATTATTTTGAGATGATTCCGTTGAAGGAGTGAGGGTAAGTAGAAGTAAATGGAGAAAAAGAAGTAAATCAAGCTGGTAATATTACAATAATTTGTATACAGGGTGTCCCAACAAAAACTCTCAGGCCGAATATATTCTAAACGAATAGAGATATTTTATTTCTGTAAAAGCCAATTTGTAGAACATAAAAAGAGATTCATTTCTGAACATAATGGTTTTTTTAATATATCAGTATATAGATGGCAGTGTGCTCTAAAGAAATATTTCGATGGGAGAAACGTTGAAATGGCGTTTACGTGAAAGAAAATGCATTTCTAAGCAGATCATGTCCTAAAAAAAATACCATAAAACTAACCGTTTTCGAGATATTTGAGTCCAAATGTTGGCATTTGCCAATATTGAATAATTGTAATCTCTTCACCATTTCAGTTCTTTAAGTGGGACAATCTGTATTTAATTTACAAATTTTAGAAGAAAATATTTAAAGAATTTTTCTTATCTTGTGAATTAGATGTATTTGAAGTAACCCTTGGAAAAAAATAAAATATTATTTATCATATAATTCAAACATTTTAAGCAATTACGAAAATAAAACAATTTTTACGAACTAATGAAAATAAAATAACTATTTTAACAGGTGTTCAAAATTATTGCCATTTTCATTAACACGCATCGTAAACCTATTAATTAGTTCAGATCTACATACTTTTAATAATGTATGCCGATTAATGGCGGCAACACTAGCATAAATTTTATTATAGAGATCTGCCATGTCTTCTATTGGTTCTTTGTACACTTCAGTTTTTAAAAATCCCCATAAATAAAAGTCTAATGGAGTAACGTCAGGAGATCGAGCGGGCCATCTAAGTATTCCATTGGTATCAATCCATATTCCTGGGTATGTTTGATTTAAATAATTAACAACGTTGTGATGATTATGTGGGCCTGCTCCATCCTGATGAAATCACATATTATCCAACTGAGCGGGCAAATTCCTTAATAGTACTTGTAAATCATCTTGCAAAAATTGTAAATATCTTTCACCTGTTAAGTTCTCATGGTAGGGGTATGGGCCAACAATATAACCATTAACGATACCACACCAAACATTTACTCCAGAACGATTCTGGGATCTGGTATGTCTCATCCACCTAGGATTCTCTTGAGACCAGTAACGACAATTATGTGTTGTGATTACTCCATTGTTGTGGAATCGACTTTCATCACTCCACATAATTGTATCTAAAATATTTGGATTTTCTTCTAAGAGAATTGAAAATTGCGCCAAAAAATCTACTCTCCGCTCATTGTCCCCTGGAATCAAATGGTGAACTAAATGAACTTTATATGGAAAAAATTTGTTTGTTTTAAGAATTATGTGGCAGGCGGAACGTGCTATATTTGTTTCTTCCGTCAACTTGCGTACTGATATGTTTGGGTTATTTTCTACTTGATGTAATACCAATGCAATATTTTCATCAGCTGCAGTTCTTTATCTTCTTGTTGTTTTTGGTTTCTTAAAACCTCTATAATTTTTCAAATTAGAACACAAACTTACAAAAGTTTTTCGATCTGGTAAAGGTCTGTCAGGAACACGTAATTCATATAAACTTACTGCTCTTGAAGCATTTTTACGACATTCCCCATAAATTAAAATCATGTTTACTTTATCTTCATTTGTATGAGAAACCATATTTAATAATAAATATTCATAAAGAAAACAATAATTAAGTACAATAATACACACCAATAAACAAAATGTGATTGAAATCGAGAAATGCCAAAACTATTATTCTAAAGGTAATTTTAATTGTATTTAATTTATAGGGTATTAGGGTTATTATACTCACTAGATATCAAATATTTTTAATTATAATCTAACCTAACAACAAAGCAATTATATGAAAAATTCTTTAAATATTTTCTTCTACTTTGTAAATTAAATACAGACTGTCGCACTTAAAGGACTGAAATGTTGAAGAGATTACAATTATTCAATATTGGCAAATGCCAACATTTGGACTTAAATATCTGGAAAACGGTTAGTTTAATGGTATTTCTTTTTAGAATATAATCTGCTTAGAAATGCATTTTCTTTCACATAAACCCCATTTCAAAGTGTCTCCCATCGAAATATTTCTTTAGAACACAGCGCCATCTATATACTGATATTAAAAAAAAACAATTATATTAAAAAATGAAGAGGCTGAAGGACTTCGGTCGATGGCCTTTTGGTTATTTATTTATTTTTTAACCAATAAAAAACTTGTATTATTATTATTATAAAAAATGAAGTTCTCTTTATGCTCTACAAATTGGCTTTTATAGAATTAAAATATCTCTGTTCGTTTAGAATATATCCGGCCAGGGAGTTTTTATTGGGACACCCTGTATGCTAGAACCCAACGACTCAAAGTTTTCTATGACATCTGCCCCAAATATTTTTAAAATTCTATGACCAACCATTTCCGCATACCATAGAGCAAATGTAGTCAAGACGTTTCCTTTAAAGTGACCTTGATGGAAAATCTGGATGTGGAAGTAGTGATTCCTTAGGCAACGGTTTATTAATCTGTTATCATATTATGACATAAATCTGTCCTCTTTTGTTGTTGAATGAATTCTATTTGGTTGAGTTATCTAACTGACGAAACTTATTAAACAAAAGGTTATTCATTATATTTTGAACACCCCCGAATTATGTAGTTTTTAGAGCTCTAAAAAGTTCCTAGTTCCTAGTATCATGTTCCCAGTTTCTCCATTACATTCCCAATCAAGAACTAAAACACATTTTCCCGCACATTGATGTGCTGCTTCAATCCTTCAAGTGCTAAAATTCCTAGCAGAAACAAATCTAGTCGAGACCCACCCAATCCCGTGCCAAAAACAACAACAAAAAAGTCAATTTTCCACCCTCTTGTGCATGGCGGTTGAATATCAGTCAACTTCCTTGCCTCATTGCCCACGATATCCTTTACAGAAATCCGGTTCCAACAACTTCACACACGCCTATATAGGCAAAAAACCCATAAATAGGACTTTCTTTGGTCCATAAAGGGGTTGAATAATTTTTATTCACCATCTTGTTCAGCAGCCTCGAAAGCGAGGAGGAAGGCATATTTTAGTCCGTTGCCTATACTCGAGGAAAACTGCCTTATTTGCATTTAATTGGACTAATTGAAAAGTACAAATAGAAACTTCGACTTTTAATCACCCTGTAAGCTCAGTTGCCCCAGTCGGTAACTTCTGACTCCGCTAATGCGACTTACTGGGTCTTAACTGTTATGATGATAATGCTTTGACTATGAAGCATCCAATTAATCCTGCCATAATTGTGGTCACTTACAAGTGGATGGGAACTAAACCTAGAGGCTTCCGACATCCCGAAATCCTTTGCCGTTTCTGTAATTAATCTGCCGGTTAAATAGCTTGCTGTAAGTAATTTTATTCTTGTGACAGCGATTTAGGTAACAGAAACACAGTCTGGACAAGGACGAATGTATTCTGGAATCTATTATGTCCTTAAAGAGAAGCGTTTTATTAAATTTTCACAGTAGTCTTTGCGAGCTAAGGTCTTGGTAAATTACGGTTTATTTGCGCTCTTATTACGTAGAAACTTTTACCAACGTAACTAATTCAGTTTACGAATTTTTATACTTTATGTTTTTTGAACTACCATTTCCTATTTTATTCTCTGGAAAATGTATGTAATATATTTTTCAAAGAATAAAATTCATTTTAATCTGAATTAATTAGTTAGGTATCCAAATTATTTTTCTATTTTCAATTGGTATGAAGAATATGTAATGACGAAAAAGGTGCCAGGATAACGTTGCCGCTTCGATCTAAACGTCGTCATAATAATGGAACAAGCAAACCTTATTATTAAATATGTTTTAAGATATTGTATTTTGGGAAAAATATTTAACGGATTATTACACATAATTGTAAATTTTCTATATTTGTAACTTTCCGAAGGAAACGCAAAAAGAATCTGTTAAAATTTCATTAAACTCGAATAAATTTAAGTAATCGGTAGATAAAAAAAAATTGCGTAAAGTTAAGTGTCATAAAACAAGAACAAAGTACATACTGAATCAATAGTTGAAAATTACTGGTAAAGTGTTTTTTAATAGTACCAAAAATAAAGTAAACAAGTGTAAGTGCAGTGCCTTAGTTTGGCCGTACAAGGAAATGGTCTGATTTATACCTGCGACCCTCTCAAGTGGTTGATTATTGATAATGAAGGCTGAATACTAAATGTCTCACGTAAGCGACATGCTTTCGACTGACAGCTGCCACATGGTTCATATATTGGGTTTGTTTACGAATACAAAAGTATTTCTCAGGTCAAAGCTTCCTACAGCGAGCTAATGTAGGTATTGGCAAACAGGCGGAATGGACGCACTGATGCAGGATATTGAAACGAGAACATAAGTTTGTGGGAAGCGTGAAATCATATCTGAACGCAAGCGGACAAGAGGAAGTGCACACTGCTACATTCAGAAACAGAAGAAACAAAAGGCTCAGAAGAAGAATAAACAAGGATCATAGAGGGAGACTTAAAAGAAGCATCTTACATAAACCTATACTTCCCATTCTACATTCCTACTCAAGCGTCATGTGGCACTCGCTGCTTTCAATCCGGTGGTATAAAAAAACATCCAGATTGGACGTCCGGAAGTGGCAGCAATGCCTACCATACGCTGGCTTATCAATCAATCAATCAACGTATGTCTACGACATAACCATTTCTTTCTCGAATATTCAATATACTATTCTACAAATAATAAAATAAACACTTATTTTTGAAAATATTGTTTGCAATAAAATTATTTAATAATATTTATATATAAAATAATCAATGTCTCCCCAACAACAATTATTAATTAATAAGTATTTGACATATATTTCTTAATGTCTAAAAACAACTATACTTTCTTCATAATTTAAAAAGAAAGATTAAAGTGGTAAAATAATAATAGAATTAATTTTATAACGACTGGAATTTTTATAATTACTGCTTGAGACCTTGTATTTAATGAAACAAATTGTCAACTGATAATCTAATAGGGGAAAGATCATCAGTCAAGCAGTTAAATTACTCAAGGCTTAAATGCGATGGCCGCTCGACACCTATAATCCACTAGCTGACGGTCTTGCCACCACGGGATGCACAGCTGATTATTGTTCTTATCATTAAAATAATGTCATAAACACATTGTATGAGTTTCGTCCTTTAGGAAATGAATTTGCACCCTCACTTCTTATTACCGGTTCATAAGGGTAGCTGACGAGTAATCCCCCGTTTTCAATACAACTGACTGCTATTTTTGCAATCTTTATTACTGTAATATAAATTCTACAAATTTTCAAGTTTTATGAAATGACTTTTTTTATTTTTTTTTACATGTTTTGAATTTTCTCACAGCCACCCCCACCACGACACCGGCGAGTGACGCTTATTTTATTCATTATCTGTATCTAAACTATAATTTTTTATATAAATTTTATAAAAATACTTATAAAAATACATATTTTGATGTATTCATACCCAAAAATATACTTCCAGTTTAATTGTTAAGTGTGGAAAATGTTTGAAAATACTTTTCAGTTAAATGCAAAAGATATAAAGTTCAGAATTGTATTTTTTCGCAGTTTTTCTTAAATATCTCTGATTGTGTAACCCCTGTCACAATAAAGAAAGAGAAACACTATGCGAAGGAAAATAGATTTGTCCAAACCTTTTTGGTCAATTTGTCAAGTTGCAAAATATATATTTTAAAACAATTGATAACTGGAATAATAATGCTCCTATTTTAATGTAACTTGAGAAATTTATAAACCTTATTAAGCTACGCCATCTAGCCAAGTTTCAAGTTAAAATGTTTATAATAACGCCATAAATGCAATTGCATAGTCGATAAGTTAATCGTCGATGGTGCAGGACATCAAGTCGTAAAACAAAATTTTTTATTCAGATTATAGTTTTTTCTTATGTACTTTTCGGTGATTGAAACATATTCTTTATAGGATTTTGCAAACATCAGAAAAAATAACTATATATGAGAAGTAAAAGAAAAGCTATGCTTAAAAATATTAATGAAATCCTATAAAGAATATCTTTCAATACAATTAAGCAAACAATTAATAATTCATTTTCGGTGATATTAACAAAAAAAATTAAAAATATTTTCAAGTGAATTTTTTTTTTAAATACTAATGCATTTTACTCATACATTTTGACCAAAAATAAAAATTATTTGTACATGTTATAGTACACAAAAATAATACCATAATAATATAATATATAACAATATTAAAATAATAATATAAGAAATAGCAGTGTTATGTACATCAACTGGGAGCCGAGATATGATATTCCATTGTGAATTGAACTTGGCAACATGTAGCTCTAATAAAATGTTTCGTTTCAGAAAATGGCTGGTGGCCGTCTCTGTCCCAGACTCTGGATATGCAACTTCGAGAGCTCGGCATCATTCCCAGGCATTTCATTATGATCGGGAGTAATTCTTCTAGGGAGCGTATTGAAAACAAATTAAAGGTTTTGAAGAGGATTCCCTGCAGGGGTGAGTTAGCGAAAGTTAGATACTGACAAACTTTTACGGGATTTAGATTTGCGGGGAAACACTTAGAGTAGTATTATTATGAGAAGATGCTCGCAAAAAATAATGCGCGGAAACGAGTTTGTGTGCTTCCATTGTTCGGCCAATGAGAGCGAATTGCGTCATATTTGACGTCGAAGCCAGTGGCACCGTCAGCCTGCTGTCACAGGATCTGTGCTGCGATATACTTGTGTTCGCCGTTTCTGATTGAATTAAATGATATAACCTTACTTTCAGTGAAGAATGCCTTCATCGTAAACACCAGAGTGTGACAAGCTTTAATATTCTACATTACACAGCTCTTCGACCTCGAAAATTTGATTACAATTATTATATATCCTTCTAACCCAGATGATGTGTCACTGGTAAAAAGATACGCGCACGTTAGCTCCGCCCCGAGCATCTTCTCATAATAATACTACTCTACGCAGCTTATTTTCCGTTTAATTATCTCTCAATATTTTTATTAGCATCCATTGAAGTAACGAACAATAGATGGTGAAATATATGTATTATACCATACTCTATTTGCATTGGATAAAAATTGGGTAATACTATTAGTGAAGAATTATACAAACATTTTTAGAGGAATAAAACCTTTTCTTGGCTGTTGGTTTCGATTTTACACCCTTGGCAAAAAACACCTCACTTTTGACCAAGTTGCAAAACACTTTTCTGCATATTAACTCTTTCAGCAATACAAAAAAATGCTGGCAGCAGCACCTTAGTTTTACAAAAAACACGTTTAAGAAATATTTCGTTGAAAAGTCTCACCATTGCACCATTTGGTCGAGAGCTGCTTTTGCGGGATTTTCGGAAGTTGGGCCTATGGCCGAACCTGATGACAGAAAGTGATAGCAGGGGTATTTTTGGATTGTTCTCGACGCTATGCGACGTCTGAAAATATATATCACATTGCAAGCAAAAAGTCTCAAAAAAACATCGATGTAAAATTTCAATTTGAATTTACCACGTCTCGGACATATTAAACCACTCCCCCCCCCCCCTGCACCTACTGACAAAGAGCGAGCAAAAAGCCATTTTTTGCAGCGAAAGGAATGTGTATTTGGGTCAATGCATTTTTTTGGAAAATATTTGCACGTGTACCCCAGAGTTCTGTTGCCATTTTTGTGTTTCATAGTATACATACAATAGTAATGGCTCCTCTAGGGCTTCGCGTTACGAATTTTCTCACTTTGTAAAATTTCTCGTTTAACTGGAGATGTGAGAAGATGCACTTTATTCTTTTAATGAATGCAAGTCATGATAAAATAGGTACGAAAATTGCCTCTGAATTGGCAAGGCAAAAGAAGGAAAAAGGAGAATGGAAAGGTAACACAATTAAGTTCGTTAGCGTTATTATGAAGGAAATAGACCTGTTGTGATAAAAGCAATAATGACGGGAACAAGGAGGTTATCCTGTTCTATATTGCTCTGTATTATAAGCTCGGCTTCGTGCGGAATTACGTCGTTATTATAGATAATTTCTTGTGAGTTAAGGAGCTAATAGGATGACCTCATAATTTTGTATAACTCCCTTTCCCGAAAACTATCTGAGGACAGACCCAACAAAGTTTTGTGTATAATCCATATTTAGTCCGACAACACGTTCTCGTTATATTTAATAAATAATAAATTCGTCAAATATGTACGTCATGTGGAGTCATTAGCGATTTAGATCACATCTTTTTTGCCTGTTCAAATCATAGTAGAGCCACAAATGATTTTATTGATAGTCTTCTAAAACTGAAAATATGTCTTCCAATTAATCTCCTCCATCTATTATCCCTGAAGAATATACATATTATTATGATATTGGGATATTTTATAAGTAAGCTAAATTTTACAAAAGATTTGCCAAATAGTAACTCATAACGTAAATTTAAAACAGTAAATTAGAACGCTTAAGCCAGAAACTACCTCACCGCAGAACATGAGAGAATGTTGCACGTGGCCTCTTACAGCAGTACTAAGTTTCAATATGGTAAGGTGAAATGGTAGAAAGAAGGGCTCATACAAAATGTATAGGCAATAGTAACGCGTAGCAGTAATGTTTGAATTATACTGAATATCAATTAATTTTAAGTTTATTATTTTAAATATTTAACATACCTGATATTAAAAAAGGATATTGGTACATCGTTTAACTTACAAAAGGCTTATGTAACAATATTAAGCAGTTAAACATAGGTAGTGTTCTACCAGAGTGCATAGATGTAGTTGGAACCCAGCGTAGAACCTACAAAATACAAAATAAACATTTTAAAAAGAATGTATTCACAAAGAAACTTTAAATATAAAGGTAATAGGCTAAGAAAGTGCTTAATGAATAACATTTTAACTATAAAAATCAAATGGGAGACCTAAACTCAGTGACTTTAGAAGATAGTGAAAAACCCTCCCGCAGCTAACGTAAAGTTATTGAAAATACAAACTTCAAGCCTCGTAATGACTAAAATCAGTGATAAGATTATAAAGACTTACCAAGTGTATGTAATCACACACCAAGCACTGGAATGTGTTGATTTTTAATAGTAGAAACTTTATAAAATGGTTGGTAGTAATCTTTGGTTAGGACTTTCTCCATAAAAGTTGCATAAAACATTTCAAATAAAGAGTTTGTGTAAGTTTATTCATTTTGTAATTATAGAGACTACTTTGTAGTTTGATCTGATGTAATAGCATATTTCGAATGCCATACCCAAGGACTGGTACAAGCATTGCATCGTAGGCATACCTGAAAAATGCATGATTATTATTATTATTGTTATAAATGTTAAAAATGGTGTTTAGATGATTTAAAACGATAGTAGGTGATTAGAATTTAAGTTAAAATGGGAAAAGTAAAGTATTTTTAGTAGTTTTAAGCATTTGTGAACAATTTTATGAAAAGTTATCGAAATTACTAATAAGACTCCTAGAGACATGTATGGGGTATCAAAATGTTCAGAAGAAGGTCAGAAAGAGTAAAACATAATCAGAGTAAAGATTTATTCAGTAAATTACAAGAAAATTCAATATAAAAAATATAAATTTTAAAAATGTCAAAACTAGATTGCTTTGGTTTTTAGAAATGTCACATCTAAGCCAATAGTGTTCCGTTGGCTATTATATTGTAAGAATTTATATGTAATCGAATATCGATGTACGATGATTCGATGTACCGGGGAACTGGCGCCCTCTGGGGGACTAGAGAGCGTGGGGAGATGTAAGAAACATGTACATGTGAGTGTAACAATGTAAAACCTTAAAATACATATTAGTTAGTACTGTGATACTTTATTTGTTATTACCTGTCCCCTGGACCTCAAAGGTGAATAACAGAACATGGTGGCAGCGGTAAAAGGAAGCCAGATTAATTAGGCCTAGAAATAAAAACACGTGGGTAGGCGTCCTCACGATCCTAGATTCCAGGAATTGGCGCGAAAACCAACAAATTGATCATAAGAAAATACTTGACTTGTCGCACAAGATCTCATCATGTCAGATCAGCAAAAATTAAAT
The DNA here is from genome assembly GCA_963583905.1 of Stenurella melanura. Classification (NCBI taxonomy): domain Eukaryota; kingdom Metazoa; phylum Arthropoda; class Insecta; order Coleoptera; family Cerambycidae; genus Stenurella; species Stenurella melanura. The sequence goes on along the minus strand of OY757311.1, from coordinate 165,423,195 downwards.
ACGTTCTCTAATATAGAACATCCGAAAAAGTTCGATTTCTCATCTCCACAAACATGGTTGCAATGGAAAAAGCGATTTGTAAGGTATATGAATGTGTCGGGACTCCAGCACAAGGAGGAAGATGAAAAGGTAAATCTCTTTATTTACATAATGGGAGAGGAAGCAGAGGAGGTGTTACTCCAGGCAAAAAGTGCTCCAAAAACCTTAGATGATGCTATAAAACATTTTGATCAACATTTTATACCGAGGAAAAATATCATATTTGAAAGATTTAAGTTTAACTCCCGAGTTCAGAACCCAGGGGAAAGTATTGATAATTTCATCACATCCCTGCACAGCTTAGCAGAGTACTGTGACTATGGGAATCTGAGGGAAGATTTAATCAGGGACCGCATCGTGGTGGGCATGGCAGACAATAAGACAAGTGAGCGTCTTCAGCTGCAAAGCACACTTACATTAGCAGAAGCAATAGCCGCGGCTAAACAATCGGAGTTGCAATCAAAGCAAAATCAAATCTTACGTCAGGAGAATAGAATTCGAATAAATCAGGTGTCAAGTCACCAGAACTATAAGAATACACCTCGAAGCAGCAAATCTGGACAGTCTCGAACGTTTCAACCTTCTCAGTCAAACCAGACGGATAGAAATTGTCGAAGGCCTCAAGCAGAGGAAAGTTCCAAAGGTACCTGTAAATATTGTGGATTATCATCGCATTCCTGGGAGAAATGTCCGGCCAATGATTCATCATGCAGAACCTGTTCAAAACGTGGTCATTGGTCCAAAGTTTGCCGTTTCTCGAAGCTACGGAAAAATGTACAAGCGGTCAACGTAACCGAAGATGGAGAGGAGCAGGTAACCAATGTAAACAACAATTATTTTGTAGGACAGATAGATTCTTCTCCTGGTAAAAAATGGTTAGTTAATATTCACATTAATGACTCTTTCTCATTAGATTTTCTAGTTGATACTGGAGCAGATGTTGTTTGTGTCCCTAGTAGTTTGTTAAATCAAGAAATGTTAAGTAGAATAGAAAAATGTAATGTAACACTCTCCGGTCCTAATGGCAAAAACTTAAAGCTACTAGGTAAAATAAATGTTAAATTAAAGTATAAAAGCAAGGTTATATACTCTGATATGTACATTGTAGACGATTTAAAAATACCTATCTTGAGTAGAGATGTTTTGTTAAAACTAAAAATTATTGAGTTTCCTTGTGAGGGTATTCAGATAAATCAGGTCTCTAATGATTCTAAATCTCAAGTCGATGTAGGTAAAGAATTTCCCAAGATATTTAATGAGTTAGGTGAATTTAAATCCGAAATGGAAATTAAGTTACAAAAAGAGGCGAAACCGTTCGTTCAATCCATTCCACGTAAAGTACCATTACCGCTTATGGATAAACTAAAAAATGAATTAGACCGCCTCATTAAATTACAAATAATAGAATCGATCGATGAGTACACTGAATGGGTGGCCCCGATTGTGGTCGTAGGAAAAGGCAGTGGCGTTCGTCTCTGCTGTGATTTTACACAATTAAATAAAAGTGTATTACGTTCCTATTTTCCTATATCTAATATCGAAATGATCCTAGGTCAGTTAAATAAATCTAAAATATTTTCCAAATTAGATACTACATCGGGATTTTACCAAATTAAATTAACTGAAAATTGCCAAAAGTTAACTACGTTTATTACACCGTTTGGTAGGTTTTTCTTTAAAAGATTACCCTTCGGAATTTCGTGTGCTCCTGAGTACTTTTCGATACAGTTTTCTAAACTATTAGCAGGTTTAAAAGGAGTCGTAGTGCACATTGACGATGTACTGATTCATGCAGATTCAATTGAAGAGCACGACTCTATATTGCGGGAAGTTTTGTCGAGATTAACTAAAGAGGGCATAACACTTAACAAGAGTAAATGCGTGTTTGGTGTAAAATCTGTTTGCTACCTAGGCCATATTATTTCTGAAAATTCAATATCTATTGATCCTTCTCGTGTAGAAGCAATAGTTAAGTTTCCTGAACCGACTAACAAAACTGAACTTCTCAGGTTGTTAGGAATGATCAATTTTGCTGGTAAATTTATTAAAAATAAATCTATTATATTGGAACCTTTGACAGCTTTACTGAAAAAGGACGTTGAATATAAATGGGATATTGCGCAGGTCCAAGCATTGGAAAAAATTAAGATGATTCTACAACAGGCTCCTTCATTAGCTTTTTTTGATGCGAGTAAACAGACTGTTGTTAGCGCCGACTCGTCGTCATATTGGTTGGGTGGGGCACTCATGCAAATAAATTCAGACAATACTAGGGAAATCATAGCTTTTGCAAGCAGATTGCTAAGTCCTACTGAAAGTCGATACGCCCAAATTGAAAAAGAGGCATTAGGATTAACCTGGACGTCAGAAAAATTTTCAAACTTCATAACTGGGTTACCAAAAGTAATATTCGAAACTGATCATAAGCCGTTAGTCCAAGTATTACAAAGTAAGCCTGTGGATGAACTGACTCCAAGGTTACAGCGCTTTAGATTACGACTAATGAGGTTTTGTTATGAGGTTATATATACCCCAGGCAAGGATCTAGTCGTAGCCGATGCTTTATCACGTGGACCTATTGTAAATTCTGTTCCAAAAGATGATGAGTTGTTGGACTCCGACATTCAAGCTCATGTCAATTTCATAGTAAAGCATATACCAGTGAAAGATAATTTTATGCAGTTAATAATAGAGGAACAGAGAAAAGACCCGGTATTAAGGAAACTAATTCTGTACTCTTGTACAGAATGGCCATTAAAATCAAAATTACCTATTGAATTAATACCATATTACCAATTTCGTTTTGATATCACTTATACTGAAAATTTACTTTTGAAAAGTTCTAGAATTATAATTCCCTCTTGTTTACAACTAAAATGCTTGGAATATATTCACACCGGACATCAAGGTATAGTTAAATGTCGTGAACGTGCGAAAACCTCTATTTGGTGGTTAGGTTTATCCTCACAGATAGAAACAATGGTCCGTACTTGCCCAAAATGTGTAGAAGCTCGTACAAATATTCATGAAACTTTTCACAAAGAACCTATACCAGATAGACCTTGGCAAAAAATTGCTTTAGACTTGTTCAAAAATAATGATTGGTACTTGATAGTAACTGACTATTATTCCAGATTTTTTGAAATATTTAAATTGAACCGTTTAACTGAATATTCTATCATTGGGAAACTGAAAGAACTATTTTCAAGGTATGGTATAGCTGAAATTGTAAGATCCGATAACGGACCCCAATTCCAATCAGCTTTTAAAAATTTTGCTCAAGAGTATAATAATTTTACTCATATTACGAGTAGTCCTTATTTTTCTCGCTCAAATGGATGCGTAGAGGCAGCTGTAAAAGTTGCAAAGAATTTACTTAAAAAGAACCAAGATATTCATTTAGCTCTTCTAGCTTACCGATCAACTCCACTAGAAAATGGGTTTAGTCCAGGAGAATTGCTCATGGCTAGAAAACTGAGGACTCACTTACCGGTTTTGCCTAGCAAATTAAATACATTGGTAGATACCTCATCTTTTAGGGAAAGAGAGGAACAGGCAAAAGGCAAATTAGGTTCTAAATTTAATGTACGGCATAATTCTAAAGATTTGTCAGAACTCAATGTTGGAGACTCAGTGTGGGTTATAGATATACGAAAATATGGTCGCGTTATTAAAAAGTGTAATGAGCCACGTTCTTATATGGTACAGACTGATTACGGAATATTTAGACGTAACCGATGGCATCTCATCGAAGCGCCATATTATTTTGATGAGCTTAATAATATAACTCCCACTGTGCCTGCACATTTCCACATGTCTAATAATGATATTGTAAATAATGTACCTAGTTCTAAGTTAATGACGGACTCTATAGATAATAGTGGGGTTCACAGTGAAGTGCAAAGTGAGACCAAGACTGAAAGTGACGTGGAAATTCCACCAAGTCACAGTGCTCCTATTTCAAGTGAAAATTCTACTTTTAATGTAAGACCAAGTAGACCTAAATGTAAGCCAACCTACTTATCTGATTATGTTTGTTCTTAATTTTAATTTGTTTAAAATATATACTACTGTTACTATTTCTCTCTCTCTCAAAAAATAAATAAATAAGAAAAGGGGGATGTTCCGTTGGCTATTATATTGTAAGAATTTATATGTAATCGAATATCGATGTACGATGATTCGATGTACCGGGGAACTGGCGCCCTCTGGGGGACTAGAGAGCGTGGGGAGATGTAAGAAACATGTACATGTGAGTGTAACAATGTAAAACCTTAAAATACATATTAGTTAGTACTGTGATACTTTATTTGTTATTACCTGTCCCCTGGACCTCAAAGGTGAATAACAGAACAAATAGAATTTAAGGATTAAAGAAAAAAAGAGAGTTGTTCAAGCGTGGGTAGAGAAAAGACGCCGTTTTTTGAGCTCCACAAAATTTCACAAAATAAATTCAAATTAAATAAAATTTTCTTAAATAAAATATAAAGTGCATGTTTAAAAGTATCTTTAAAGTACGTGGAATACGTCAAACAGTAAATTAAGAACAAAAAGGCAGTCAAAGGTAATCAAATACCTTTTCATTGAATTGTGTAAACATAACCCTACTTTTATAAACAATTTATCCAGATTTTTTACAAGTGAGCAGTTTCTCACAAAATATTGGTAATTCACTACTTACCTTAACAAGTAGAATAAAGTTCGGAAGTGTATCCGTTTAAACAAAGTGCATAATTCGTCGTGAAACAGTTTTCACCAAAACGCATAGAAATCAAGCAGCCATCCACAGATCTGAAGGATTGACCACAGAGTAGATTTAAATACAGAGTTTTCACTTATGACGTATCATGGCTTAATTTTCTGTCTCTCTCTCCTCCACTCTGGGCAGGTACCGATTTAGAAATGATCTGCGCATCATATTAATCAGTATTTGCTTGAACGTCGAACGTCGTGATTAGGCTCTGAGACATTTCATAATTTCAACATTTTTCATAATATTTTTCTATGTAGAATTGTTTTTATACGTTTAATAGTGTTTTTTAATTGGGTGACTGTTTTCTAAAGTAATAAATATCATATTATTCAGGTTCCCTAAGGATAATGAGAGGTAAAAAGAAATTAATAATTAAATAAAAGCATAAGTGTACCTAATTATATTTTTTTATTAGATGTTTAGCTGGGCAAAGAATTATGGACGTGGAAATATAATAAAATCCCCCACTCGTATATGTGCAAGGTGTGCAGCTTGCATTTCGGTGGAGAGATGTTTTCATATCCTTTGAAAAACAAGTTAAATGAACATATTATATGGGTATACCATCAATTTTCTGTCCGATTCAGGTAAGACTATCATAAATTAACTTACAAGTCTGTAATCAACTATTAAATACTTACACAGAAGACCATTAATAATTTAAGAAAAGTTTCGAAATTCATTAGGTACCTACCTATATTTCATTTTCATTATTTATTATTTAATGTTTAGTAGGGACATAAATGGCTAAAATTTTGTTTAAGTGCATAGATGTATTTCAATTTTAACTTTATTAAAACAACCAAGTTGTTAGAAATGTATAAACAAACAAATATTTTAGTAAGGTTATAATCGGTTAAGTAGGTATACTTAAATTAAATGTGTTTTTTTTTGTTTAAATTATTTTTCATATTTCATGTGAATCACAGATGTGCTCTATATAGCAGCATTGACAAAGCATATTTATTTTATTACCTCCCACTTGGTGACTACTACGTTAATTCCCTAATATTTGCTACTACCGTAGAACAACCGGAATCGAGTTCAAGTACTGATTCTCTTGATGAGTCATTAATTTCCTCCTTTTAGTATGTTATATTTTCGTTTCTAAAGAGTTCAAAATGTATACTGAAAGTTATTTGGTATTTTACGATTTTGTTTTAATTTTAAATTCATCCTTAAATATGAAGAGCAATAAATAAATGATGAATATCTTAAAAAGTCCTTTTTAATTTCCTATCAGAAAAGAAAAAGGTATGCCTTATTTGATCCGTACATTTGTTTGTATGTTTCTTTGTTTATGCACATCACACACTCTAACTATGCCTTAACTGGTTTCGATACGGTTCATATTTCAACGTTATATTATGTTATATCCACCATTTTTTATTCTTGTATACATATTATATATGAAATAAAGTGGGCTATGCAAGAAAAATTAAAATGCTTTATATTTATTTTGTATAGACGTATACAGTGTATCATAATATAAATTCATTTTTTTTTGTTATTTTAGTTTGTGGATATGACTCAAATTTTTCTCGTGTATATCCAACGTACACCGTTTACTTCAGGATAAATATTACAAATAAAAAACGAAATAGTCATAATATTTTTTTGACCAATTATGTACAACAGAAACTATTTATTTTCAGATACATCTGCTCAAACCCAGACTGAAACGTCTTTTTTTACTTCCTATTCCCCATGGAAAACTAAATTTAGGGAAGAAGTCATAAAACTGAAAAGAAAATTATTTCATCAGGAACGTCAGTCGAAAAGGAGAAAAATGGAAAAAGATGGATTTATTCAACTTTGTGTACCATAAAAAATGGCTGTTGTCACACACACATGAAAATTTGTTCTTCCGAGACATCCGAGACTGTCTTCTGTAACTTAGTCTATTTTGCAGTAACAGTGGCAAGAATTATAAAAATATCTATGTACTTTACCATTATTTATGAAAACTATTGTAATAACTTTTATTTTGAATATTTAGTTATCGAGATATCTAAATATTTTTGTTGATCGGTTTTTTTTAAATTTCATTAGCAATCAATGTACTCTGTATATACCCACGTTCAGTGTGTTATATTGTTAAAAATTGTATGCTCTTTATGCGTATTTCTATAAATATATATTTTTCTACTTCTGAGTGTTAATTTTAAAAATCAAACATAGATAGTTTATTCCTAGTTAATATTAGAAAGTATTAATATGAAAATGTTGGAAATAAACTATTACTAGGAGGATTTTCAGAAATTTTACTCACAAAACTTAAATCTATGCATTTTTTGAACATTTATGAAGCATTTATGTACAAATTTTCAACCATCAATTTTGTGTTAATCTACATTTTTTACAATAATAAACTGGAATAAAAAGAAATACAACTTTTAATATTTTGTTATATTTTAGTATGATCGCTTATCCTCGTAAAGAAATGTTCTTTTAACTTACACTTGGATAAAAGTTTTTCAATTTCATATATTGTCTTGTGGATTTTCCATGAAATATTTTTTAAATTCTAAATAATTCAGTAGAGTTCGGTTTATTTTGGTTAGGAATGCATGTAAGTACAATAAAAAGGGAAAGTAATTTGTTAACGTGAATGTTACAAATTATGATTGATGAGAATTTATTTAACATTAATTTATCACCTTCATAATATCACATGGAAATAAATACTTAATACCACCTCTGCCTAAAGTAGCTCTTAAGCTGAAGCCAACCCTGTCTATCGCAAGGAACATTTCTGCGCATAATCTGGGCAGGTATACGTCACACGACAAAAAATGAAACTGTGAACATAGGGAATAGCATTGAGTGAAAACTCTGTATTACTCTGTGGATTGACAGTGTAGCGGGTCTACATATCAGGCCGGAAAGTTGGAAGCAGCGATCTTTACATCCAGGACGGAGTAAGAACAAAACACTGTACCAATTTAAGCTTAAATTCGAAAATTAAAGGGAAACCAAATATAATAAAAGTTGCAACAGATATCTTTAAAGTTAAAAAGGCCATTAGTTTTAAAATTTTAGAATAGTTTATTTCAGTCTCATTTATACTTTTCCCAGATATTTTATTTATTAAATTTTATAATTTTGAATGGGCCTTTCCTTTGATTTTATTATCGAGATAACATTTATTTACAGAGCACCGTAGAACTTACTCCTGAGGTGAGAGGCAGACGAGCGGTAGGTTTCATGTTCTAAAGTGAGCTAGCAAAATACCTTGTCGCGGGGTAAAGCGTGACTGGCGCTCAGGCAAATTTTTAATAATAAAAATAAAAATATAAAGTTTTAAAAAAAAAGTTATAATAACAAAACAATATATATAAGGAAATAGTACGTTTCCTGAGTAAGGTAAACCAGCTATTATAGGGCACTATAGGTTTAGATTTGTTCATTTATGTGTTTAACCCTGTGTTTATTTTACCTACTATCCGTGGTCTTAATCCTGTGTGTCTTTATAAATGCCCTGATGGACCCCTGGGCGAGAAGAGGATGTCCCTGTTTACGTCCTTGTTGTTAGTCTTCAATTAATCCACTACGTTGTTTAGGTTAGCTTTCAATATATGCAACTGGCTAATGGATTAGGTCCAATGCCATTAAAAAAAAAAAATCGCATACACATACCATTAGGATCTAAATACTGAGATATTAAATTTGGACATTTATATGTTTATTCATTTGTTTAATTCCAAAATTTAATTAGCAGAAAACCAATTGGACAATGTGGTACTCTCATCTTACACATACCATTTCCAGAGACAGTGACGCCCAAAATATTCTTGCATGTAAACTGATAGTCTTATAGGCCGATGCAGAAAGGTATCGAGATACTCTATTGAAAATTATAAAGTGTTACCTATCAGCGTTTACTTGTAGTGGGGATTGTTTAAAAGTCTACTTTTTACACAAACCCCAACTGATAGGCATCTGTGAAATATCAAGTGAGGAAATACAAGAATTTCGGTAAATTGGCCTGCTTACTATACAGAAGTGATTCCATGTAAAAGCCGAAAGAAAGAAGTTAGAAATGTCATACCCTATCCACTTAAATTGAAAGTTTTTTCATCGTATAAAATGTTGAATCAATAAACAAAGAGTTAACCGATCGAGCAGGCGCTTGATTTGGCGTAAGAGGATAATAAATCCGACAAAATGGTTGGGGTATGACATAATTTCTAACTTTCTTCTTTCGGCTTTTACATGGAATCATTTCTGTACAGCAAGCAGGAAATTTTACCTAAATTGTTGTATTTCCTCACTTGAAGATATTTTACACAAGCCTACCAGTTGTGGTTTGTATACAAAGTAGACTTTTAAATAATCCCCACTACAAGGAAATGCTGATAAGAAACGTTTTATAATTTTCAACAGAGCATCTTGATACCTTTCGGAATCGGCCTATAAAAATGACTATCAGTTTACATGCAAGAAACTTTTGGGTGTTACTGGTTCTTGGAATATACATGGTCTCATATTTTCGTAGTAATTTATATTTGATGACCCAAAAACAGAAATTAATACATTTTTGAAAAATATTTTTTGGACTCTTCTTCAAACGGTGAAAGGTGAACCATAAAAAAATTACACTTACCCATCGCGTGCAACATCGTTGGATAGGTCTTAAAATGCAACAAGAAATGTCTCGAAATCTTATAGTTTTAAACCCTTCAGTCATAGGATTTTCGCCTTAATCGAAATTGTAACGAATGCAGCAGCAAAAGTACTTTACGAAAAACGACTTGGAAGTCAAATGGAAATATCCGAAGATTTTCGTGATAACTCAAAGGAAACCATGGATTTTAAATGTCTTTAAACCATTTTGTAGTTTATTAAAATCGAAACATTGTTTGTGAAAACAATATTTTGCACAATTGATATTAGGCGAGATATAATAGATACAAATTTTTACATGCTTTAACATTGTTTCATTATACAGGGTGTTCCGAAAGGTTAATATAATCGAGCTCATGTATCACAACTTATAGTTTTAGATACGCGCTTACAGATTAGTTAATTAGTTCACTTTGTCACGTCTAGATGTACTTGATCAGTTTATCGTGTACAATTTTTATTTATCATAACAATGGGGGGAATTAATATACAAGTATTAAAAGGGTTTCTAAAAATATAGTAATACATACCATTGATTCTTCAGAATGAGAGTTAAACTGACTTGAATTTTGAACGCTGTGGAATTCTCCTAAATAGGGTACTCAGAACAGGTAAATGAGAAGTTTATTTAGATGTAGCGTCGGTCGGGAATATGGCCATTTTAGGACTACTGTTTACATCTAGGGACAATTTTTACATTTACAATAACGCAGGATTATATTGTGTGAGAATTTCGGATCAGATATTGTTGTAATAGATTAACCAGCTAAGTCCTCCGATCTCAGTCCCATTAAAGACGTACGGGTTACATTTGGACAAGTAGTAAAAGCAAGTTTTGCCCACAGCAAACTCTATAGCAGCACCCGAGAAAAAGGTATTGGTTATGAGAGGTAGAAGAGGTAAAGAAATACCGGAGAAAAGTAATATTGTCAATATTCTGCTCATGAATTCTCTTTCAACTTAATTTATTAAAAAATCACGTTGTAGAAAAAATCCTATACAGGGTGTTATTTTTTGGTACTGAAGCCTCTTTAATTTCTTACTATAGAGACATTTAAGGTAGTTATATCGCGAGAGGTGCGACATCTGTTACCGAATCGATAAACTTAAGACGCGAGAGATAGATAGATAGATAGAGAGAGATAGGGAGAGATAGAGAGAGAGAGATAGATAGAGAGAGAGAGTAGGGGAAGACTTGGCAACGCCGCATATAGTGTCTGACGACAGCTGATCGTTTCGTCACTAATGTCAATATATTTTTACATCTTTTAATAAATTAATGGAAAAATATATTATTCATACAACAAATAAATTAGGAATAAAGATTTGTAGATCTGCTACTTTCTTATATGATACTGCATTAAAAATAAACGCAAAGTGTTTTCTAATATCCGCGCTAAGTACTAGAAATAGTGTGACGTAGCCACGTCTACTACTCATGTCCTCCATTCAATAATTTCAATAATTTTCGGGTAGCTGCCATTACGTTATTGGTGAATCACCTCGATATTTATGCACGTGCTTCGTCAGGAATTAATTTAAATTTGCCTCCTTTTTGAGATCATTCTTAAATAAGGATCAGTCAGTCGTAAGAGGGAAAATAGTGTCACGACATCAATTTATTTCTTCTAATTTTAAATGTCCATAAAAATTGCGAACTTTGAGCGAATGAATCTCGGAAACGGAACGGTAAATGGAATTCATATTTTAGCAGAATGTTTATTGATATATGCGTTTTTGCAGCAAATTTTGTGACTTTCTTGAATAACGTGAAGTGCGATATAACTACCACAAACGTAATAAGGGTCTCCCCTACAGCATTCTTCTGTTTCGTATGAAGAATGGTATCTTTTACAAAGCGTTGTTTTTATTTATATACAGTTAGAATTATTCATTCTGATTCAAAAATATCTTTGAAAGTAATATCGTATTTCGAGTACAAACAAAGAATTAAAAAGTCTCATGTTCTTTTCTTCTCTTAGTAAACTTATTTCTTACCTCTTGACAGACGTCTCTTGACTCATGCATACTCTAATTGACTTCCTTTATTATATAGTACGTTTGACAGCATCACACTAGTTGTCGTGGTTCTCTGTTAGGAGTACGGCCGCTTCTCGATTTCTTTTGTGACATCAGCTCAACGTTTTGCGTCTTCCCGTTTGCCATCTGGTTAAGTCATTACTTCTATTTTGTCCTCTTTCCGGATAATTTTACCAAAATATGATAAGATTTGGGAGAAAACGATAGTGAAGAGTCATTTTGGGGGGCATATTCTTTCACTAGGGTATTATCAAGTTGTCCTAAATTCAGTATTTGTTCCCTACTTCCTACTTGCTTAAGAGGTTTCTGCCAAAATAAATGAAATTGAGTTTGGACTGACCAATATACAGCAATGATGGCCCTACAAGAAAAAATAAATTATTTTAAAACATTAAAAAACGCGCTTTTAAAAGCAAACTGAAACTGTTACGCTTTTACGTTTATTAACATAGTTATTGTTATTATTAAGATTATATTTCTTCTCTTAGTGCATTATGTAACAGTTTCAGTTTGTTTTTATAAGCGTGTTTTTTTAATTTTTTTTAATTATTTATTTATTTTCTTTCTTTTAATTTTGCTCCAATTAGAGTAGTATTTGTTCGATAAAATTCCTTCCCTATAAATGATAAAACTTATTTGTCATCCTAAAGCCGCCATTTTGATTCTTGAATTTCGACTAAATATTTATAACCCGCTACCGCGAAAATCCCCAGATACCGATTGTCTTACGAATCTGTCCATAAATTACAAATCTTATCCGCCATTTTGATGAAGCCATTCTGAATTATTTTTGATCAAACAATTGTAATCTGCAACCTGAATAACACTCGGATGCCCATTTTCAGTCGAATCAGATGTTATATGATAAAACCTATCCGCCGCATTGAAGCAGACATTTTGAATTTTTGAGTTTTGAACACATATTAGTAACCTGCGACCTGAAGAATCCCCAGATAGCAATTTTTAATAAAAATGGGTATTAAATGACAACTGACTGCCATTTTCGAAACGCCATTTTTTGCGTTTAATACTGTCAAATTGTATTGTCGTGTGAACCGTATACGCATGCCAAATTTCGAGTCACTAGCTAGTTTTCAATTGTCACAAAAATCCATTGGTTTTTTTTCTATTTTCTTTTTGTGTTTATAACAATTAATTTATAACGGTTAATTATAAATTAAACATTGCTTTTAGATGAATCAAACAATATATTATAAATACTCTACAAATGTTTCGGCTTATTAGGTCTTTATCAAGAGTATTACATAGTGAATACTAAAGTTTCAGACGTGATTATTCTAATTTATATATAAAAGTGTTTAAAAATTAGAATAAGGGCAAGTCCCACAAGTCCCCTTAAGATATATGTGGGACAAGCAGGTAGAAATTTAAAAAAACGGATAATGGAACATAAAAAATGTTTTTTGAATAATAAACATAATTCTACCTTTGCAAATCACCTTTTGGAAGAAAAGCACTTATTTAACGACAATTTTGATATCCTTCATACAGCTAGTAAGGGATCAAAGGTGTCGTTACTTGAGAGCTTAGAAATTAATAGGTATAAAAACTGTAATATTTTACTTAACGATCAATTAGACATAAATAATTCTCCACTGGTACATCTATTTTAATTCCATTTTCTAGTAGTACATTTTATATTATCAGCAAATAATTACAACTGTATGCAAATTAGTTTTTAAGGTCCAATAAGTTCAATTTGTAAGTAGTGTAGTAACACGCTCATCTGATGAAGATAATGTTTTAGCGAAACGATCTTCATGTTGACGTAATATATGTGGAAACGTTAAAAACAGTTTAGTGTTTTTTTATTTCATTAGTGATAATGGATTTTCACCAAGTAATGGTCGAGTCTATCAACAATTATCTTATTTGTTTAATCAATTGCAAAATACGCCAGATATCGACGCAGAAAAAAACCGTAAATTCTATTAACAAAATGCAACATCTTGACCAGCATAAAACATCCTTTTGTTGAACAGAAAAAAAAAGTTAATTTAGGACCCTTAATTTGTTTGTAACAATTAAACGGTCAAAGACAATAGGTCGCTACATCGACGCGTCCGAAGCACCGTTTTCGTTAGAAAGTCAAAAACACCAAAAAATGAGATTTCTCTCTAAAAACCATTGTTTTTAACAATGAAGCCTGTAGTTTATAAATTCTTTAATGTCACCATCGTGTTCAGTGCAATATTTCCTATAAGAACAGTCAATAAAATTGCTGTTTTAAACTGACCCAAAAAAATGTTACGACGACCAGCATAGTAAAGCCAATAAAAGTCTGTTAAAAAATTGGAATCATGAATTTTATCTTTTAAAAAATGATAAATAAGGTTGACTAACCAGTAAGTGTAATAAAGTTTACTCTTTGCTTACCCTAATGACAATGATATTTCATGACGTATCTTAAAACATGAAACATTATGTAATCCCAACAAAATAATTAATAAAAAAACAAACTCGTTTGACCAACAATTAAATTAATAATATGTAGCTTAGTGGTTTATTATAGAAAGATAAAGTTAGAATGTGTCTTTCTTTATGTATTGAACACGCCTGGTACATATTTTCTAAACAGACAGAATCTGGGAAAAGAATTAATCGTCAGTCGTTCGTATTCAGCCAACTCGAAAAACAACACCATTTATGGATTCCATTATTAAACTTTGAACAATAAAATCTGGAAAGCCAATAAAGACCGAGACGAAGACAGTTTCTTATTGTCCTAATTTATTTTCTTTCATTTCCAGCTGTTGTGATGTGTATACCTGCGGACGAATCCGGGAAAATCATCCTTAAAATAATCGATGACCTTCAGCTTCAGAACGACAACACGTTAAATGTTTTCATGGACGTCTCCAATTTGCCGAATTGGCTTTACTTCTTTCAAAACTCCTCGGAAACTTGGGAACTCAATACCACAAGCAGCCCAGACAATATTAGTTTTGTGAGTAAGAAAAACGTACTGATTTTCACTAAGAACGACACAATATACTTAAGCCTAGAGAGTTACGTGGTGAAGAACATTAAAAAAACAGTTTCAGCTTTAAATCGGGATAGTGAAAGTAACTTTAGTTTTGTGTTAGGAGATTTTCGATACGACGAGACGCTCAGACCACTACTACTTATCCGGCGCAACAATTCGAACGATTTCTTAGTGGAAAAAGTGAGAAATAATCTGGAGGAGTGGTCTGTAAAGCACACACAATTAGACGAATGTGACAACTGCAGATCTGAGTTGGAAAAGACGTTGAGTGTTCTAGTTATTTTGGGGTGCTCGTGTGTGTTCGTTTCCGTTATTCTCGCGGTGGCTGCGTTGGCAAGAAATCAGCTCATAAAGAAGCGAGTCTCCAAAGGGCCCTACAAGGTTCTCTTGACCGCGACGGATTTCGTTTTCCCCCAGATTGCCGATAGTCGTAGGGTGAGTATAACAGTAGGTATAACTTATTGCTTTATGGTTGCGTACACTTAGATTAGCAGAAATGTGTCTATTGTATTACAGTGTAGGCGAGCTAGGTTTTACCCTCAGTCTAATTGCAACCTCAGGAAAAAATATACTTACGTGTAGTTTGCGACGTCTGGAAGAAGATGAAGATGAAGTGTGGAAAAGAATCTTTGGTGGAATTTACAAAAAAAAAAATGCAAAATGTCGGCTTTAAAGGAAAAGTTGAATTTATACGAAAAAAAGTGTTCAGGTAAGAAATATACACAATAAAAAAAACAATAAAATGAGGTGGTACTCAGTTCTCTCAGTGGTTCCAGTGCTTCCAATCGATTTTGGCGAAACAAAAAAAAAAAAACGCGTTGTAGAGTAAATTTCGAAAAATACAACCGCGTTGGTTAAATATCAGTCCAATCGCCAAAGGACTTTCGCGGCTCTGTGCAGAAAAGTATCTTTTTTGCAAAAAGCAACGGTTTGCAAGAACTACACGGTATTTTATTTGAGGATAGGCTAAGGACTATTAGAACTCCAATGTGTGTAAATTTCAGCCTTTAATATGTATTTCAACCGAAATTATGAATTTTTGAAAAAAACGTGAAAACTTAGTGGTTTCTTGCAATTTACGAGGGAACCACTAATTGAATTCCACTTCTTTTGTTCGTTTTTTCATTGCGCGCTTCTTTACCTGAACACTTTTTTTCGTATAAATTCAACTTTTCCTTTAAAACGCGAAAGACCGTTTCTCGCGAGCTTTCGCAAATTTCTTTGCAAATTCCACCAATGGTCCAGTCGACAAAGTAAAAAATACACCAGAAGCTCGCAATAAAATGTTATCTGAGATTTTCCTTCCGTAACTGTTACTGCGAGGATTAAACATCACAAAACCACAAAAGTCAGTTGGGAGGGTGCTGCGCAACCCCCCAAAAAGCAGCTCTTCGGTGAAAAAAGCCTTATTTTACTGATAACTTGTTAACCGTTGAACGATATAAAAAAAATGCTCATCATGAAAAGTAAGCTCGACTAATTGCCTAAAAAATTGTAATTTCCTTGTATATGTATTGACAAAATTTGCAAAATTTGTATTTTTAATGTGCGTGCATTTTCGTTTATTTGAAATTTTTTGCGCGCGGCTTATAGAAAAAATTGAATTGCTCGAAAACCAAAACAGCTAGGAAGAAATATCAAAGTGGGTTTTAAAGGGGATATAAAATACTCTCTTGTGTTGTCATTTTTGAGGGCTATTGATATTTATTAGTATATAAAAATAACAATATAATATAGTTATCTCTTGATTCTTTGTGCATCTAACTATTCATAGGCCCATAAAAAATAACTGACTATAATATAAGTTAAATTGAAACATATTCTTTATAGGATTTTGCAAACAGCAGAAAAAATAAATATCTATAACTAAAAGAAAAACTTTGTGTAAAAATATTAATGAAATCTTTGCATTCTTTCGATAACCTGAATTTTGGTTATGCTAGCATAACCAGAATTCAGGTTATCGAAAGAATGCAAAGATTTCATTAATATTTTTACACAAACTTTTTTTTTGGTTATAGATTTTTTTCTTCTGTTTGCAAAATCCTATAAAGAATATGTTTCCATACAATTATAAGCAAACAAATAATAATTCATTATTAAATATAATATAAGTTATAAATGCATTATCTTTTAGTTCAAGGTAGTACTTCAATGCAGAAAAAGTTAGGAATAAACATATTCACATATACAAATTTAGTAGCATGTTAAAGTTAGCCAAAAGGCAATTAGTCAAGCTTTCTTTTTTTTTGATGAGCAATTTTGTTATATTTTCAACAGTTAACGAGTTATCAGTAAAATAAGGCTTTTTTCACCGAAGGGGTGGTTTTTTGGGGGGATTGCCTGGTACCCTCAGAACTAATTTTTGTGGTTTTGTAATGTATAATCCCTCCACTAACAGTTACTGAAGGAAAATCTCAGATAACATTCTTTGTTATGGAAATCTTTATAATTATTGGACTACAAAGATTCCTTTTCCAAATTAATATCATCTTCCAGACATCGCAAACTACATGTGAGTATTTTTTTGCCAAAATTGCAATTAGTCTGAGATCTGGATCCCTCGAGAGCTAGCTCGCCGATACTATTATGGCCGTTACATTTTCGTATATCTAAATTGATAGAAAATAAGTGGGTAAAATTTTCTTATCGTCAGAAATGATCTGTTCCAACTGATTCCTAGTCTTTGGATTGGCCGAAGTAGTACATTTTCTTATACATAATTAAGTCTATTAGAGTTCCACTTATGGCCATTAAATAAATCATATTGAGACCCGAGAAAAACTATAACGAAAATTGCGGAAGGGAGACAATTTTGTTAAGACTGAATTACCTAGCGTTCAAAACAAATGACAAATAACTCGTTTTATCTAAAAATGCTTCATATAACTTAAACCTTCATCTTTCCATTTATATTTTCCATGCATTCAAATTATGTATACATACATAATGATGTTTATATATTTTGTTAACAACATTAGGTATTATAGTAAAAATATTATTCATTTTATGTGCAAATATTTTATGTAAATCTTACTTAAGTTTTCACTATGTATTTATTGCACAAAATGTAACGATGCTGATCTTTTTCCAACCCTGTAATAAGATTCTGATCTGTGTGAGTAGTTGTATCATAAATACATAAATATCTCTTTTAATACATTTGATGGTAAATAGTCTTGATTTGAAATAATTTCAGTAAGAAGGATTATTTAACTCTTCCTTACTGATATTACTTTAAATCGAGAAACATCATAACTTTAATACTAACTCATTTGTTATTCACTGAGCACTGGGACATTTTGTTGCTTCGCATAAAAAGGGGTTAAGCTTAAATCTTAATTATCCTCTACCCTCATTATCGTCTAGGTACGAAATATTTTGCCCGTGATGATTATTTTAGAAGGTTTGATAGGGGTGTGTTAAGCCGTCGGATGTACTAATGAATTTTTTTTTCGTTTGATCAATTTTAGGGGTTGGTTTAAATTAGTTATCTAAAATGTAATATCCATCAAGGCCGATATGAATATGTATTCATATCTTTATAACCGCTGCTATTTATATTTATAAACAGAAGTGGTTACTGTGGTTCTCGAGTTGAAGCGCATCTACGTATTTAAAAAATATATATATTTTATTCATACAACATTTAACAGTACATGACCAGTTATAAGATGGGAAACAGCACATACCTCATACAAAAATATTTACTAATATACATTTCAATAAATATATACAACAATGGAACAATATAAATATTAGAGAGAACAGGGACTTGATTTTACTTACAAAAAAGAGAAAGAAAGAACCTACATATATGTCTTTAGACCAAATCTTATATTTATTAAAATGTCGGTATCACGCTGGCTGTGGTTATAGCTAGAGCTCATGCTGTAGATTGGTGAAAACTTTTAAAATATTAGTCCGGGCTATAGCAAGGTAAAACGTTTGGTTTTGTCTTGAATTTATTCGCTGACTATGGAAACTAAGTCTCTGGAGTATCTCACCACGGTCAATATCATAATGAATCACCTTCTTCAAAAAAAATGTATGGCAAAGTCTTTCAGAGAGGTTGCTTATAGAAAACTTTAAAGAAAATCGCTTTGTGGAAAATCAACTGGTGGTTATATACCATGAGATTTTAGACATGGAAATTTAAGAAAATGGCGTTGCGTATTTTCTAATTTAAGACTATGAATGTATAGCAGAGCTGCCACAAACAAGAGACGCATACTCTAGTTTAGATCGCATAAAAGAAAAATAAAATAGTTTTAAGAGGAATGCCCTTAGTAGTTCCCCTGCGAAGTTTCAAGGATTACCGTTTAGTTTACCCCCGGTAACACCATTTGTAGGAGAAATAACTTTACATTTTATTTGCTAGTGAAGAGAGAACGGATACGTCTACTCTTTCAACCGCAGGCGCAGTGAGAAGAGGGCAAGAGATTTATTTCATAGCATTATTACCTGAGAACCTATAATTTATATGATACGGATCACATTTGAAGTGAAAACCGTGTAAACAGATAACTACTGGACACGAACAGGTGGTGGGTCTGATGTAGCATCATACTTTCAATCGCGGGGTTCTGGGTTCAAAACCTAGTGCCTTCTGCTTTTTTTCTTATTTGTTTGTAGAAAAGTTATAGGCATTTATATATAAAAAAAACATTATGGGTATTTATGTAAGATATAAAATACTATAAAGAATTTTTTTAGTAAATTTGACGAAAGTTTACCGTATTGCCAGATACCTACTAACTTTTATATTTTATTCAGTATCCTGAAATACATCATTCTATAAATATTTGTTTGTTTTATACCTATTATTGAACAAAAACCAGAATTGAGTGGCATTCCCCCATTTAAATATTTTATTGCATGAATATCAAAATTTTTACAAATTACCCGGAAATTTGCTTTTATAGTTATGAAAAAGAATGTTAACATTTTCCTACCAACATATTATACAGTTATACACCTACCAGGACAGGTGGCAGCAAAAACAGGGACGTCCTCACTTATGCATTTATTTTTTAAGAAATTACGTACAGGACGTATTTGATTTAAACATTCATTTTTTCGTAATCTTGTTAAAAAAAAGTGTAATATGTACTTAGCAAATGTCCAGTATTTTTATCCCAAATGTATTTTTAAATTCTTTTTACCCAAAACAAATGTAAGTTTTCGCAATTTAATTAATTTATTACCGTTTTCTTAAATGTTTTTTATATTTCAAATAAGCCGCCGGACATTACTTAAATTGCCAAAGCTCACATTTGCATTTAGTGAAAAATATTAAAAAATATCTCTCAAAAAAAATACTGCCTTAACATATTTTATTCAATAATTAAAATATACAACATTGCCGGAGCCAACCGCACAACCACGTCGCGCAACGTCGTAGTGTTAGTGCGGTTGGGCGGTTGACTAATTATATTCCATTGCATTTTTCTAAGGTTATTTCTAGTTTGATTTTCATTAAAATAAAAGTATTGGTAAATCAAACAAGGTAGTCTTGTTGTCACATGGTATTTAATATATCCATACCTATTGTTATTAAAATTAGAATATTACAGAAACGACGCTAGACGTCGGTCGACGTCGAAACGAAAAAATGAAAGAATATGATTCTCAGTATTAAAATTTATCAGAAGGTTCACAACAATGACGTTAGGCGTCGGTCGGCGCTGAGACGTAAAAATGCAAGAAAATGAATCTAGGAATCGAAATTTGTCAAATACACGAGTTTTACAAAAACGACGCCAGGCGTCGGTCGGTGTCGAGACGTAAAAATGCAAGAACATAGATTTAGATACACAAGTTTTACAACAACGACATTAGGTATCAGTCAGCGTCGAGACGTAAGAATATGAATGTAAGAATTAAAATTTATCAAATACACGAGTTTTACAAAAATGACGCTAGGCGTCGGTCGGCGTCGAGGCGTAAAAATGCGAGAACATAGATTTAGATATCAGTTGAAAAATATTATAAAGAAATCTGAGGGCTTGGCTTCCCGTATAGGTGCGCACCAAACCTCAAGTATTTATACTCTACACAGCTTGCTTTTACACATTTTCCCCTATTCATATACCTATATATACTTACATCGAAACCCCTTCAACGGAATCATCTCAAAATATGATTTAGTTCCAATTGTCGTTATAATACAGATGTACCAAATTTCAAGCGAATATCTCAATTTTATTGTATCAACCTCTTTAATAATGGAGTAGGGGGGGTGGGGAGTTAAAAAATATTATAAAAAAAATCTCAGGCCTTGGCTCCAAATACATACACCGTACTTCAAGTTTCTGTACTCTTATCAGCTTGCTTTAATTATTTTCCCCTATTTACCCCTATTTAACCCCCAACCCTTCAACGGAATAAACTAAAAATATAATTTAGTTCCAGATGTCATTATAATATATACGTCTACCAAATTTCAAGTGAATAAGTCAATTTTATTTTATCAACCCCTTTAATAATGGAGTAGTGGTGGTGGGGTGGGTTGAAATTTGTTATTAAAAAATCTGAGGCCTCGGCTTCTAAATATAAAAAATTGGAGGCCTTGGGCTGCTAGTATACATACACCAAATTTCAAGTTTCTGTACTCTTACCAGCTTGCTTTACCTATTTCCCCCCATTTATCCCTAATTACCCCCAACCCTTCATCGGATATGTTCAAAAAACAATCCAGTCCAGATCTCGTTATAATATATATAGGTGTACAAAATTTCAAGACAATGTCTTAAACCGTTCCGGAGAAAATGTGCTGACAAAAAAAAAATTACAGACAGACAGACCGACCAACAGAAATTTTTTTTCGCTGAAATTTAAAATCTCGACGTTTCATGAAGTTCTAAACCTATTTCAAGAAGTAAAATTTGATTTTTTTTACGATTGCTGTACTTCCAATCCACTACGTGGATGTGGAAGTAATTCCTCTTTTTTTTCTTGTACCATATTGATACACTTTGCGCCTTTAACTATTGTTTATACCCATTACGCGATTAAATGTGTTCTGGTAAAAATTGAATTAAAATAGGTACACAACATGCTCAGTTTATATATTTCTCTACTGTAGTAAAAGTCAAAGCCTGGAGAATGAGAAGTCAAGTTAGACAAAGAGCCAATGCGTATATGATCCGCCTCTCTGGCTAGGTGGAGATGGAAAACATGCCTAAACAATTTTTAAATTACATGCGTAATTGCCCTGAAGTATAACTCATTAAAAAATTGACATTTTTGAATTATGTTTAAACGAATGTGTAAACAAAAGATGATAGAATTATCTGACCGATGCTTTTTTGAGAATGATATCTAGAAGTATGTGAAAATTAAATAAATCTCAGACAATCAAATGATAAAGTTTGTGATTTTTTTTCTTAAGATTGGTTCACCGGATTTGAAAAAGCAATGGTCACATTGTAGAACTAGTAGCTAACTTCTTCTAAAAAAAAAAAAATGAGTGTGATACTTGTAAAAATAAAGCTGCTAGAGCTCAGCGCGTTTGTTATATTTCACGTATATTTCCCGCATGCGAGGATTCCTCTTAATGTTGAGATATTTGAGAAATCACGCCCATTACGTATATTGAAACCAAAAGTTCTATTTACGTCGTAAATCAACGTGTCTATACGATTGACTAAACTGAGTTTTTTTGTCAAAAATTACTCCAAGGTCTTTAAATGAGGACGGTCGAGTTAAAGGTTCGTTTTCCAGAGAGTAGTTAAATATACAATTAATATCCTTCGTAGAAAATGTCATTATGTTACATATTTGCATGTTTTGTAGTAGTTTGATGTCATCTGCATACAATAAAAATGAACATCTCTCTAATATGCTAAATTATTGACAAATATATTAAACAAGAGATCACCCTATAGATTTCGTACTCGGGATGAGCGGGCATAGTTTATTACCAATAATTAAGAAAATATACAAAATATTCTTTTAGTATTAAGATTTGTATTTTGACTATTCAATTCTTCAGGACAGGGTAATTGTGTTAAATAAAATTGCCGGCGTAGCCAATTATAAATTCCGTAAAGATTAAAGACAAACAAATCTCGTTCGATATTAAATTTTCCTTTCAGAAGAATTACTGGGCATTAAATTATTTTATCAAGTAAGCGTTAATAAATAAGCTTCCACTCGACCGACTAGAAAGTTGAACGCTCACATTTCGTAAAATGTTGGTGGGAGGATTGAAATATCTGTGAATACGGTATTACAGGTTTGGTAAAGATTCGATTGCGCTTCGTATTCGCCCAATAAATTTTATTCGGTTGCTACTTTGAATAATTTATTTTGGCATTGAGTTATACTATTCTTTATTTAAACACCGATTCTTTAATTTTCTACCCAGTTTTGTTCAATATACAAACATGTTTATTGTGAAGTAATGTGTGGTGATGAGGTCTTCCAGTCCTCGCATTATTCGGCTAATGCGGGTTCAAAAAAATAAAAATACCATCATCATTTTTGAACGCATATATACGATTGAACCATTATTATTGACGAACATAATAACGGAAGCTGTGGCAAAAGCACTTTTTGAAAAATGTTGAAATCACTGTTTTTGGAGAACGAGCGAGTTTGTCAAGGTGAAATGGCTCTTAATGCGTAGGGGAACACTCAAATAGCCACAGTTCGATACTTACGGAGGTTGAGGCGTTAGACGGAAATAATGAAGAAAATCTGAAATAAAGCTTTTTTTAATAGATTTTTATATGACACAATTTTTTGTAAAAAATCCAGTCACTGGGAAACTCATAAAGGTAAAAATTTTTAAAACAGTTTTACATGTAGTCTTATGGAAAATATGTCAATCCAGCATGCAAACGGTACATTTTAACACAAATAACTAAAAAAAAAACACTACTATGTTTTCTACCACTATGCGGTTCCTTCAATCAATTTTTTGGTACATTTTAATTTATAGCAAATAACCAAATAATGTCAGCAGTTCCGAAAACTAACTATGTAAAGCCTTGATGTCTTACGCATATTTTAATACCGTTTCCAATTTAATTAGGAGACTTTCAATAAACAAAGAAATTATTAAACATTTGTAAACTGTCAAATTTCTCTTTTCGATAATGATTTATAACTGATTTTTCAATTATTTAATGATTTAATTTTAATTTTTACGGCTTCTCATTTTTTTAAAATTATTTACTGATACAAATTTGTAAAATACACAGACATTTACATAAATTTATTTTCTTTAAATATGTTTGTACAAAACATCTAAATGATAGTTCATTAAGTAAAATAATTAAATCTACTTAAATAATTAATTAATAATAAAAAAATATTTATTTATGTCTTTATGACAATAGTTATTGGTATCATCGACTTATAACCTTTTGTAATAATTTATTATGAAATAGTTCCGATTTAGAATTCCACTTTCTTTTGGTTGGGACTGTAACGCCTCAACCTCCTTAAGTACAAATTTTTTATCTAATTCCGCTCTAAAGTAGAAAAGAAATTGCAATTTATTTTGAATTCTATTTTACGGTTCCAAACATAGCTACGCTTGCAGTCCTACAACTAAATTTTGTCTTTATCCCTTTACCTGAGCATTACTATGGGTAGACATTTGTGTAAACAAACTTCAGTTGTTAATCTACTAAATTTTTTGAAGAAAATTAAGTCAAGAATGGTTGATTCGGATGTGAATATTCTATCTGATATAAAAGAATCGGCTAATTTAGCAGTAAATTCAATAATACCTCGTAAATCAAAAGCACACATGAAGAAGTACATAGGTACTAAATTTGAAAATTGGTGTCAACATAAAGGGATAAGCGGATGTTTTTGAACAGATTCTCTTAGCGTACTTCGAAAAGATGAAAAATTATAAAGCATCTACAATATGAACTACCAACTCAATACTAAAGGCAGAATTAAATGTAAAAAGAAATACTGACATAAAAAAATATATCATACTAATAGCATTTTTTAAGAGAAAATATGCAGGTTATCACGCTAAAAAATCTATCATTTTAACAAGAGAAAACTTTGAAAGTTTTACTAGAAATACTGATGACGGGAAGTTTTTATTTGCATTTTATTAAAAAAGTGTCTTTTGTGTCTTAGTTTTAAAGTTTTTTCTCTAAATGATGGGTTTAATATAATCAGTTACGTAAAAATTCACTACATCATTAGTTATGTAATGAAACTGACAGTTATGAAAAACGTGACGTTTCGTAACGTCAAAAATGCATTTAAAATTTGACATTACATAACGGAATTAGATAAATTACTATTACTAGTCCCTTCAAATTAGGAAAATTGAGGGAAATTTTTCCTAGAGCTAAGCCATCCGTATAGAAAGTTACCTTGGGATTGTGTTAACATATTTTTCACCAAGCGCATGAAAAAAAAGGGTTGTTTTTTAGATATAGATGCATTTATATGTTTTTTGGCCATTTTGGCGGTTTTCTGCGTTTTGCTGCAAAACTATGCATTTTGGAGAAAATATGACATGATTTGATATTGTAGATCTAGTGATTCTCTACAATTTTCGTTCTCTTAAGTTTTTTGAAATTCCGCTTAGCTGCGCCGCTAGAGCGCGCTGAAGTTTATGTAAATGTATAAATTTTTTTGGTGTTTGATTTTAAGCCAAAACTATGCATTTTATAAAATAGTATCAAGATATCAAAGTTGTAGATAAAAAAAATTTCGACAAATTTTGTTCTCTGTTTTTTTTTCGCGTGGTTTTGCCTCTAGAGGGCGAAAACCATTTTTTCAATATTCTTGAGCGGATAAAAAAAATATAGGTATCGTGAACATCTGTAGTATTTTGCCCCTCCACCTCCCTCTACTCAATATTTTTTACCGGCTAAGTTAATATAGATGACATTAAGGATGACATATACAAAAAGGCCCATCACGACCACTACAGCTGAATGCGCGTAGTTCATACTATTAGATGCACCGTTCTATGAGCAGCTGTGTAAGAAATAACCGATGGGTTTCAAAAAAAAATAATTGTTTTTGTTCTCCAAATTTTTATGTAATTGACGAGTACTCTAAAAAATGCATGGTTTTGCCTGTATATCAAAAATATATGCGCTATATTTTTTTTCCGCTCAAGAGTATTGAAAAAATGTTTTTCACGCTCTAGCGGCAAAACCGCTTGTCAAAGATTATTTTATCTACAACCTTGATATCTTGATATTTTTTTATAAAATGCATAGTTTGGCTTAAAATCAAACACCAAAAACATTTATACATTTACATAAACTTCAGCGCGCTCTAGCGGCGATTGTAGAGAATCTCCAGAATATCAAGTCAGATCATATTTTCTCAAAAATTTATAGTTTCGCAGCAAAACGCAAAAAACCGTCAAAATTACCAAAAAAACATATATATGTATCTATATCTAAAAAACAACCCTTTTTTTCCATGCGCTTGGTGAAAAATATGTTAACACACCCCCAACACAATTTTCTATATGGAAAAATTTCCCAAAATCAGTGATTTTTCGTCTAATTTGAAGAGACTATACGTTCTGTAGACAAAAAGCTGTCGTTTTGACATTTAATGAATATCATGTTAAAGTCAACACTTAATGATAGTTTTAGAAAAAAATACAATATGTATCTCGCGATTTCATTGCAGTCTCAAGT
Organism: Stenurella melanura; assembly: GCA_963583905.1. NCBI lineage: Eukaryota > Metazoa > Arthropoda > Insecta > Coleoptera > Cerambycidae > Stenurella > Stenurella melanura. The sequence continues at coordinate 165,397,085 of OY757311.1, read as the reverse complement.
TATTGGCTATTTTGGCGTTGGGAGCCTTTTGATCTCTTCTCGCCTTTTGATGTAATGAGGCAGTTCCCCCTCTGGGCGTGTAAACTATTCTTTTATTACATTAATCTACAAATCCATTACAATTACATTAAAATTTATACCCTAATTAACAGGTAAACAGAAATAATTGCTGTTTGACGTCGCATGCTCTATATGTAGGTAACAACCAATAACACACACGAGTAATGTCAATAATTATATCGGTACCTCTGCCATTATTTAATACCAAGCGACGTTACATTACTATTTTGATGTCACCTGACAAATGGTTTGTAATGAAAATGTAAATAATCTCGTATGTTTTGGGCTTTAACAGATATATCAGAACAAACAGAAATAATTTGGCGATCGTAAAACATCGACTAGACTTGGGAAAAAGAGTAAACAAAAAAGATAGTAAATCTACTGTAAACACAGCCATTAAGTGAGCCCCTATTGATAATAATAGGTAGAAGTTGAGGCACCTCGAATCCTCCGCGTTGGTTTTATCTCTGGAACTGAAATATACATGTGGTTTATTTGCGCACCGTGGGACAGAATATTATAAATATTATGAATGTACCTACGCGATTTTGTTATGTATTTCTGTAAACGCTAATATACTATATTAAAAATAGAAATATCCGCCCAACATCAGCAATTAATAACAAATCCTAGATGAAGAATGTTTGACTCCCTATATTGTTTTCACATGTATCGGATAAATACGAGTTTTGTTGAAAAATTGCACCATTCATTTTAAACAAAAATTGGCCGAGATAGAGCGTTTTGAAATCATGATCTTTTTCGCCCCTTTAAAGAAAAGATATTTTTAATCACCTGGAGGGGCGGCCGAAATCGTTACCTCAGACGTAGTTTCCGTAAACACCAAACAAGTGTTGGTATTCGAGTATTGTGTTGAAGAGAATTGGTATCTGTGAAAGCTACGTCTACATTTTTTATAATCAATTTTCGGAATATTCTTAGAAATATCGGGTCCTACATAAAAAATGTTCGAAACTGAGAAGCCTCTTCGATTATCTTTTATATGAAATCTATCACATCCCTTTGGGATAGAAATTAACTAAGACACACAGAGGTCAGTTTTTAAAATCTGACGCGAAAAAAATATTTTATTATTGTAAGGCATCTTTATTAATTTTATAGTGAACATTTTCTATATAATGGGGGTTATTCTAGTGGCCGTCGATGGTTTTTCAGTATTGACGATGGGCTTGTTCTGCATTTTTTTTATTTCATAAATCGAAAGTGCAAGTATAAAATAATGGATCTGCAAAAAATCAGAATTTTATTCGCACGTTTAGTGTCTTAAAAACAATACAAACATCCACCTCGCGAAAATGGGGCGTATCCAGGCGCTACGTCACTATACCCATAGACTCGGCGACCTTAGTCGACTCGACGCAGTTTAGTTTTTATTATCTATATACTTATCGTGTTGATCTGCGCCCCTCTAAAATTGCGGATCGGATCTACCAAAGGCTTTTCGTGGAGGCGGCTTTTTGAGAAGCGGCCGGTGTCATTCAATTCGGGAATTAATTCTACATTGTTTAGGATACATCGGAGGCGTTCTTTTTAATGATGTTTGAGTAATTAACTCGCCAAAGTCGGCTATCTCTCTCGCCTTTTAAATTTAGGAACAGGTAGTCGAGGGATTGTAGGGGAATATATGATATGGCGAAATGTTACCAGTGATGACATATCACTAATTGCTGTCATCACTAAAGTCTAGCTCAATTTGAGCAGAGTGTGGTTCAGTCCTTTCGATGGTTTCCTTAAACTCGTTATATATGTATCTGATGAGATCAGTAGCATGTGAATCATATCCTCCCTGGTTTGCTGTTGGTTGAATTTATGTGAGCGATGTTCTCGGATGTGCTTCGAATCTTTGTTGCGCGCTTCCTTATAGACGAGTCTGCCTGGGATTTTTCCCAAAAATTTTCTATACCATTTGAGTTAGCTACGGATTCTTATAGGGAAATTCCGCTGAACAAGATTTTCTTATGAAAAATTTTCCTAAACCGCGAGCCTCATGGTCAAAGAATTGTTTAAAAATTTTTTTTCGTTTTTATTTAGACTCATTATTCTTCTTATTAATCATTTAAAAGTATGCCCCTCTCATTTTACCCAATGCAAATTTTAATCTTCAACTTCGGGTGAAACCCGGGCCCCCTAGAAACCACCGGGCTCCAAAAACCGCTGGGCCCGGGGGAAAACACCCCCGATCCCCCCTCTCGTCGGGCCTGCCTGTGGCCCAAGGACCACCTTCCTTCGTAAAATGTTATCCTATTGGGGTCAAAAGTCGCCTGGCATGGTTGAGCAGTCTCCCAGAAAGCAAAAGGTAAGGAGATGTCAAAAGGCATCCTTTGATGTCAAAGGTCACCCAAAGAAGCCCCCCCCCCCCCCCCGATTTACCCAGTGCGTGCCTTCTTGCTCTTTAGGAGACTATCCACTCATGCCGGATGATTTTTGATCCCAAGAGGAAAACTTTTTACTAAAGACGGTCTTTGGGCTCCAGGAGGTCAACTCAACGGAGTGACTATTGATCCCAGGGGAGTGTCCTTTGCCCCAGGGGTTGATTCATTACCTAAGCTTTAAAAGCTATTCCTCCTATCTAATTAATGTGAATTTTCGTTAATAAAAAATGAAAAAACTGAATTTTGGGCCTGGAAATTTTTAAACTACCTTCAAAATTGCGTTATTTGGTTACAAATAATGTGATGAAATAGTTTTCCGCACCTCTTTATCGTAACAAAATTATTCGACTTTAAAAAATCTATAAACATTTTTAAGGGCCTTAGTGGGGTTAAATAGAGCCCGAAAAAAATAAGGCTACAGGTCTTTGAGATTACTACACTCATGAATTTTTTCAGAATTTTAAATTGATTCCGTTTTTGCAAAAAAAAATAAAAACTGAAGTGGGCCCTCGTTTGGGCAGGGGGGGCAATTTTAATATTTGGACCCTGTTGATGTTATTTTCTAGACCCAAGGAACGATCCTATTAGGTTTATTCCAAAATCTGTGTCAAGGGGCATTTCACCTATCTTATCACGAGGCACCCTTTACAGCTTATTCTCTCCCATTCCGAGGTTTGCCCTTTACTTTGCCTTATTTTACTGGAGTAAGACAGAATTTTGCTTCGCACAAATCTAAAATTTGCACATTTCATGACTTAAACGGTGATTGTGACGTACCTGACGGAAGGTGCCTCGTCAAGAACGAATTTCATGAATCATTACCATCCATAAAACGATAAACTGTTAAGGCAGATAGCATGTCAAAAGAGTTACCTAGCTCCTGGACTATTTATATCGGATATGTTGGATAGGTAGAGGGAAATCGTGACATTGTGTATATTTGGTGGGAAAAAGGGAAACATGGTGGGAAGGTGAAAAATGTAGAGGAACGATGGCGGGAAGTAAGGAAAAGACGAAAGTGAAGAAAATGGTGGAAAAAGGAAGAATATAGTGGGAAATGATAGAGAAGGTAGGGGGAAGGTGGGGGAGATGAATCCACGTGAATGTATCAGCGGGCATAAGCTAGTTGCAAAGTAATGCAGAACTCAAAATTCAATGAGTATTTTGAGTTCCACAGAACAACGCAATATTTGACGATGAATGACAATTAACACCGACAGACGTGAAAGCGTCATTGCGACATTATTGGCTTTTCTTCCATAAGTGACTTGTTTTCGCAGGATTTAGTTCGATGACGTCACAAAACTAAAACTTGGATTTACGGTTTCTTCGGTTAAATAAATCAAGTCGCTCACGCTACATGTCCACTACAGTGAGATATTTTCCCTTATGATGCTACGTCACTTGTCACTTAAATTTCAAGTGGGCGAACTATACCAGATAATGGATTGTTTTATTATGAGCATAAAAAAATCTGCGAGTAACAATAGCGATATTATACTAGAATTCGTATCTCCTTTATAATGAATGAAATATGGATTTCTTTTCATGGTAAAACTTTTAGACACGTCGCCAAAGTTATTTATATATCAAAACTTTTTGAAATTTCGTTAAAAAAGTTCATTAGAAAAGTTGCTTAATCTAAATTTAATCAAAGGTTTTCCTCACCTGAACACTTCTAATCTCCTTTTACCTCTCAATATCTACTCACATCTAGTCACCGGTTAATAATAAAGCTTTTAATCTGTTTCAAATCTGTAGCAGTTGATTAATAGCTATATTTAGAATTTTTAAGATATTTTCACAGGATTTATATCGTACCTTGTACAGAAAATGTAGCGACAGAAAGTAAGAACACTTACCAAATTGAAGTGCAAGAATTTATCTGAAATCAATGTCATTTAAGTTGTTATCTAAGTAAGCGCTGCTTCACGACAAAAAATGCGATTGAGTAGAAAGGTTGTCGGTTAATAACACCAAGAGCCCAACAAAAAGTATCAATCAATCAGTCAAAATATACTTTATTGTTCAGAAGAAAACCATTTGCTATTGATACAATAATAAGTAAAGTAAAGAACAATTGCGTTAAAGGGTTTTCTACATCTACTTAATTATATGACAAATATTGGCATTTTTTTGTTGAAAAATAGTATTCACTGTATCCAGCCAATCACAAATACAAAAATCATTGATTCAGTGATATTTTAAATCGACTGAGATCAACTGCTCCAGCTGACAATCAACTCGCTGACAATGACAACTAACTGTGTCGCTGTATGTTTACGTTTTTCAACGTATGCACTTCTAAGGAGTAGGTAACGATTAATGTTATCAAATTTCAATCTAATTTATTTGTTTAGTACAATCGTGGCCAGAAAAAAAGTTTCCGACCTGAACAGCGTATTTCATAATTTTTCCCTGCGTGAGTATGACTTTGCCTTTGAGTATTATAAGCTCCGCCCAGGCGGCTGCCGCTAAGGAAATGCCTTTAAGAATGTGTTTGCACGCCACAGTAAATTCGTATATAGAAAAAGCGAACTAATGGTTATGCCGATATAATAGGAATCATAAATTGGCTAGCTATAAGTAGTGATTTCATCATCAGTTGTTGGCAACAGAATTGTGCAGGGCCGTACGGACACTATTGGAAGCCTTGACTAGATTTACAGCAGTGAATAAAAAATGATTCAGTTCCTATTAAACTTTTGAAATAGGATTTGATGATTGTAAATAATTAAACAATTCGTGGTTACGTTAGGCGGTAGCCACCGCAACTATCTACAAAATCTAATAACGCAGTAATAGTTTCAATTATTGTTAGATATTGTTTTTTGTGATTTTCTTTTTCAAATTTTAATGGTTATTCATCGATTTTCGTGTGTAGGTGTTTTTTGTGGCATTTCACTTTCAATGTAAAAATGGTCATCATCTGGTGACAAAAATTTAATGTTTTAGGAAAAATCTGAAAAAATTAGGGGTGGTACTCAGTAAGGGGAGAGAAATCGAATGTCGCGCACCGGAGTTCTCCATCTGCGTTCTTTCTTCGGGTAGGGTCCTCGGAAAATAGAACAGTTTCACTTCTTTCGTGTGTAGGTGTTTATCATGGAATTTCACTTTCGTTATGAAAGTGGTCATCATCGGGCGACAAATTTTCGATGTTTTAGGAAAATTCTGAAAAAAATCAGCGGTACGCAGTAAGGGGAAAGAAATCGAATAGCGCACAGTGGCGTTCTCCGTCTGCATTCTTTATGTGGATAGGGCCCTCGGAAAGTGAAAAAATGTCATATTTTTCGTGTGTAGGTATTTTTCGCGGCATCTCACTTTCGGTATGAAAGTGGTCATCATCGGGCGACAAAATTTCGATGTTTTAGAAAAAATCTGAAAAATATCAGGGGTATACAATAATGGGAGACAAATCGAATAGCACTCAGTGGCGTTCCCGTCTGCGTTCTTTATGTGGATGGGGCCCTCGGAAAGTGAAAAAATGTCACATTTTTCGTGTGTAGGTGTTTTTCGTGGCATTTCACTTTCGGTATGAAAGTGGTCATCATCGGGCGACAAAAATTATATGTTTTAGGAAAAATCTGAAAAAAAAACAGGGGTACAGAGCAAGGGGAAATAAATCGAATAGCGTGCAGTGGCGTTCTCAGCCTGCGTTCTTTATGTGGATAGGGCCCTCGGAAAGTGAAACAATGTCACATTTTCATGTGTAGGTGTTTTTCGTGGCATTTTACTTTCGGTATGAAAGTGATCATCATCGGGTGACAAAATTTTGATATTTTAGAAGAAACATGATAAAAGTCAGGGGTATGCAATAACTGGAGACAAATCGAATAGCGCACAGTGGTGTTCCCGTCTGCGTTCTTTATGTGGATAGAGCCCTCGGAAAGTGAAACAATGTCACATTTTCATGTGTAGGTGTTTTTCGTGGCATTTTACTTTCGGTATGAAAGTGATCATCGGGTGACAAAATTTTGGCGTTTTAGAAAAAATATGAAAAATATCAGGGGTATACAATAATGGGAGACAAATCGAATAGCACTCAGTGGCGTTCCCGTCTGCGTTCTTTATGTGGATGGGGCCCTCGGAAAGTGAAAAAATGTCACATTTTTCGTGTAGGTGTTTTTCGTGACATTTCACTTTCGGTATGAAAGTGGTCATCATCGGGCGAAATTTCGATGTTTTAGGAAAAATCTGAAAAAAATCAGAGGTACCTACGCAGTAAGGGGAGAGAAACTGAATAGCGCACAGTGGCGTTCTCCGCCTGCGTTCTTTATGTGGATAGGACCCTCGGAAAGTGAAATAATGTCATATTTCACTTTCGGTATGGAAGTGGTCATCATCGGGCGACAAAATTTCGATGTTTTAGTAAATATCTGAAAAAATTAAGGGGTATGCAGTAATGGGAGACAAATCGAATAGAGCACAGTGGCGTTCTCTTTCTGTGTTCTTTATGTAGGTCGGACCCTCGGAACGTGGAAGAATGTTACATTTTTCATGAGTAGGTGTTTTTTGTTACATTTCATTTTTGGAATGACAGTGGTTATCGTCGGGTGACAAAATTTCGACGTTTCAGAAAAAATCTAAACAAACTCAGGAGGACGTAGGAAGGTGAGAGAAATGGAATGGCGCAAAGCGCAGCTCTGTGTCTCGTTTCGTTCTCGGTGGAAGCGGTGAAAAACTTCGATTTTCATTCTCCGCTAACTTTGAGCGGCCGTATCTCGGAAACGAAGGACCGCAGCGACTTCCGGTTTGCGCCACTCGATTTCTCGTTTGATTTTAAATAGCTAAATATGCCATCGAGCTCGTAAGATTTTTTGTTTGGGAGAGTTGGTCCTCGAAGCTGGACTCACTTTAGCGGGCCATATCTCACGCAAAAATTACCGGAAAATCATCGGATTGGAAATTTAATCAGCAATCAATTAAGCGTACAAGAGGGATCAATTTTCTAGAAAAAGTTACAACGACTATATTGCAGTGGCGTTGAGTGAAATAAAAATCGTAGGAATTGTAGTAATTATATCTGGATATCAACGTTGGCATGAGTGAGAAAAAGAACTGTAATGGAATTTTTTTAAAGAAATTTCATTAAGAGGTCAGTGTTGCTTGAAAAAAATTAAAGTAAAGCGTTTAGCCCTGAAAAGTCGTGAATTTAAAAATTCAGATGTTTATAACTTCTATCTAAACAAACAGAGGAACTTTATCTCTGCAAAGAAAATTGAAATTATTTTAAGGGGATTCAGAAAAGAAATAACAAAAAGCATCAACTTTTCGATTTTAAACGATTTTTGTATTATTCCATTCGTCCCCTAAAAGTCAGACAGATCTTACAGCCAAACAATCAGAAATAAGATGTAAACGCATGTGACCTTTCGTAAGCCAAATTATTAGCTCTACATTTTTTTATCTGAAACCTTTTCCATATCTCTCATCGCGCGTTCTCGATTTATGCGCAAAAATAAACAATTTTATCCTTTTTGTACCCTTAAGGAAAGTGTAGGACTAATAATATATTAGACTTATTATTTTACATCTCAGCTCAATACAACTTTTCCTGTAGAGATCCCCTCCGGTCACATTTTTGCGATTTAACCTACCTATTTGGACTAGTAACTAGGTAGGCAAGAGAAATGGAATGGCGTAAACCGCAGCTCTTTATCTCGTTTAGTTCTCGAGATATGACCTCGGGAAGAGGTGAGAAACTTCGATTTTTACCTTCCGGAGTCTTTGAGCGGCCGTATCTCGGAAACTAAGGATCGCTTCCCGCGATCGTATCTCGAAAACGAAACGAGATAAAGAGCGGTTTGCGCCATTCGATTTCTCTCACCTTCATACCTACCCCTACCCACACCGAAAGTAAAATATCACGAAAAACTCGTAAACACGGAAAATTTGACATTTTCCATTGGGAAACTGTTTCGAAGGCCCCTATTCAGAGAAATAGCACAGATGGAAAACTTCGGTGTCCACTATTCGATTTTGCTCCGCTTACTGCGTATCCCTGTTTTTTTTTAGATTTCTCCTAAAACATCGAATTGTTTGTCACCCGATGATGGTAACTTTCACACCGAAAGAAAAATTCAACGAAAAACACCTAAACATGGAAAATGTGACAAATTTTCAAATTTCTGAAGGCCCTATTCAGAAGAAGAACGCAGATGGAACACTCAGGTGTCCGCCAATCGATTTCTTTCGTCTTCCTACGCACTGCGGGTGCGAACTTTTGCAGGCTTTTCCTTAAACATCAAATTTTCGTCACTTGATGATGATCACTTTCACGCCGAAAGTGAAATATCACGAAAACACATACACACGACAAGCAATGAATAACCATAAAATTATAATGTTTGAAAAAGGAAATTACAAAAACCAGAGGAAAATAATGGAAAGACATTTTGCGTGCTTGAGGAAATGAGAAAATCGAAATTCTTCAAAACAATATTTCTGTACTGCTAGTTTAGTTATCATTTTCAAAGACTAACTTGTCATTTTTGCTCCCAGAAAAAATGTAAGCTCTCCTTCGGGGAGTAAGAGACATTTTACTCTTTCAAAATAATAATTGATTATCTACAATCTACACTATTAGAGTGTATGCAAAGATAGTTTGTCTATATGCCACAAGATCAAAGTTCTTTTTAATCCCGCGTGGCATTGATTTTTCACAATCTGGATTGCAAATAGGTACATTTACTCCATATAAAAATTACTTTTTACAGTAATGATATGTTATTATTAGATATGCTCCTGATTTATTAGCAATATTACTAACAAAAAGTTATTGAAGATGTAGAATAAACTATAGCACGGGAGGAAGCGACTGAAATAATTTCTATAAAGCTAGATTTTTTTCCAAAGAGAGTTTAGATAGCATCTATAATGAAGGTGCAATTCTACCAAACTCTTGGTGGTGCATAAATGGGTAAAAAATTAAAGAAAAAAACAGATGGACGAAAATTTCGTTTTTGGAATTGTCACGAATTGTCAAAAAATGACGATTCGCCTTCGCTCCTGCCGCCCTCAATTTTCGATTTTCACCTCTCGATTCTCGTTGTACGGTCATCGCCGGTCTTCTCCTCGCCATCGAGACATAGAACAGGTCTCCGATCGCCGTATTTATTCAGTTCTTACGTTTGAAAAACTGACTTACGGTCGTGCTAATTGGCGACCATTTTTAAGTGGTTTCCCGAGTTCGAATCCCGCCCAGGGATACTTTTTTTTTCGTTTTCAATTTTTTGGCAGATATTTTTTATTCTATAATTGATATTCGCTCCGTTCTATTGCATTTCTCTGAAAAGTTTTGCATTTTCCGCCGCGAAATATTAATCTGCACTATTTCGATTAAAAATTAGAAATTTCCTGACCAAAATAATATAACATAATGGAGTAAATAAAAGCTTATTAACAGATCTATAAAAATACTGTCTGTTCATTAATACTAATGAGGAATATAATTGTCGTGATTTGAATAGGTATTGCCGTTTTTGCAATGTCTACCACCCGGAAGTAGAATGTGATTTTTGATCCAAATAGAGCATCTTAATATTCCGCGGCGGAAAATGCAAAACTTCTCCGAAAAATGCAATAGAACGGAGCAAGTCGCAATTATAGAATAAAAAATATGTGCCAAAAAATTGAAAATGAAAAAAAAAAATCCCCGGGCGGGATTCGAACTCGGGAAACCACTTAAAAATAGTCGCCTATTGGCACGACCGCAAGTCACTTTTTCAAACGTAAGAACTGAACAAATACGGCAATAGGAGACCCGTTCTATATCTCGATGGCGAGGAGAAGCTCGGCAATGACCGTACAACATGAATCGCGAGGTGAAAATCGAAAATTGGGGCCGGCAGGAGCGAAGGCGAATCATCATTTCTTGACAATTCGTGACAATTCGAAAAACGAAATTTTAAATATTTAATTATTTACTCATTTATGCATAACTAAGAGTTTGGTAGAATTGCGCCTTCATTATAGATACTATTTAAACTCTCTTTGAAAAAAAATCTAGCTTTATAGATATTAACGCGAAAAATCTGTCGCTGCCTCCCGAGCTACTAGAAATGTAACAATTCAATTGGTAAGTAAATTTAAATTATTTTAAGTTATATTTCAAATGGTAGAGAAAACAAAAAGTTCGACCCTGCAGTTTTTAGTGATTTGAAGCATAGTTGGTACTTCGAATAGCTACTGCTTCGCCCTCTATTAGTAAACCGTCCAATTAAATTGGCAAAATTGAATACATTTTTTCTAACATATTAATCTCCCTTAGGAGCAAATATTATGCCGAGTTTTAACTTTTTTTTACATTTAATATATTTATTCTAGTACGTATCATATTTTATTTGAATATTTGAGTCCCATTAAAGAATATAAAATAATTAATGGTGAATTACGGACGATTCAGTGGCACGTTCGCGTGTAATAATCCAAAGGAAATATTTAATTTGATTTAGTTTTCAAATATAAAATATGATACGTACTAGATTTAAGTTAACTAGTTCTAATATTTAAATCAAATCCGATTTTTGTTGGTTTGTTTTTGAGAACAATATGTTGAAAGATTTACGACTGTGAACGCGGTATTTTGACATTGATAACACAGCCTTAAAATTATTGCCACAATAATAAATGTTTCGAGTTCCGTGTCGGCAACGCAAAGACTCTGTATTTCATACTCACCGACTTTTTCATTCAGTTACTACTACTACAACCATTAATATTTGGACACTTTGCAAATGAATGAAAGAATCATGTAAAGAAATAACTTTTTCTAGCTGAATTTCATGAGCATATAATATTGTTGTGAATATTAACTGTATATGTATTTGAACTTATTAATCTATTAAACGACATTAATCGACTGTAATAAATAATAAAACGGTAATTTCTAATCTCATCGTTAAAATACATTTTTTGCTGACAGTAAATTACTGAGGTCAGTGACATTTTCTCAATAATGCCACAAGGAGCTTGAAAAAATCGATCTGGACGTTCTACCCTTTCTAATTAAACCAATGAAATAATTGTGGTTTGTGAAAAATGGCTAAGATGCAATGAGTAAATTAATATTAAATGTCAGTTCAGTCATTTCAAAACTGATTAAACAAAGTAAAACTGTTTTATTATTTTTAAATGACGTTCAGCACTGTAAAACCAATGCCAATCATACGATATCATGTGCACAGATAAAAATATTTTAAATTAAGAATTGTTTAATGTAGTCGGGAAGGCACATATTATAGGAGATGTTTACATTTCCTTAATTGATACAAGAAGTTGAAGTGATGTATGCCGGTTAAGGCTGTGTTATCAATGTCAAAATACCGCGTTCACAGTCGTAAATCTATCAACATATTGTTCTCAAAAACAAACCAACAAAAATCGGATTTCATTTAAATATTGGAACTAGTTAACTTAAATCTAGTACGTATCATATTTTATATTTGAAAAATAAATGAAATTAAATATTTCTTTTGAATTATTACGCGCGAACATGCCACTCAATCGTCCGCAATTCACCATTAATTTTTTTATATTCTTCAATGGGACTCAAATATTCAAATAAAATATGATACGTACTAGAATAAATATATTAAATGTAAAAAAAAGTTAAAAATCGGCATAATATTTGCTCCTAAGGGAGATTAATATGTTAGAAAAAATGTATTCAATTTTGCCAATTTAATTGGACGGTTTACTAATAGAGGGCGAAGCAGTAGCGACTCGAAGTACCAACCATGCTTCAAATCACTAAAAACTGCAGGGTCGAACTTTTCGTTTTCTCTACCATTTGAAATGTAGTTTAAAATAATTTAAATTTACTTACCAATTGAATTGTTACATTTCTAGTAGCCCGGGAGGCAGTGACAGATTTTTCGCTTTAATATCTATAAAGTTAGATTTTTTTCCAAAGAGAGTTTAGATAGCATCTATAATGAAGGTGCAATTCTACCAAACTCTTAGTGGTGCATAAATGAGTAAAAAATTAAACATTTAAAATTTCGTTTTTCGAATTGTCACGAATTGTCAAGAAATGATGATTCGCCTTCGCTCCTGCCGGCCCCAATTTTCGATTTTCACCTCGCGATTCATGTTGTACGGTCATTGCCGACCTTCTCCTCGCCATCGAGATATAGAACGGGTCTCCAATCGCCGTATTTGTTCAGTTCTTACTTTTGAAAAAGTGACTTGCGGTCGTGCTAATCGGCGACTATTTATAAGTGGTTTCCCGAGTTCGAATCCCGTTCGGGGATTTTTTTTTTTCGTTTTCAATTTTTTGGCACATATTTTTGATTCTATAATTGCGATTTGCTCCGTTCTATTGCATTTCTCGGAGAAGATTTGCATTTTCCGCCGCGGAATATTAAGATGCTCTATTTGGATTAAAAGTCACATTCTACCTCCGGGCTCCGGGTGGCTAAATCTTTGGTAGACGTTGCAAAAACGACAATACGTGATCAAATCACGACAATTTTATTCCTCATTAGTATTAATGAACAGACAGTATTTTTATAGATCTGTTAATAAGCTTTTATTTACTCCACCATATTATATTATTCTGGTAAGGAAATTTCTAATTTTTAATCGAAATAGTGCAGATTAATATTTCGCGGCGGAAAATGCAAAACTTTTCAGAGAAATGCAATAGAACGGAGCAAATAGCTATTATACGAAAACGAAAAAAAAAAAAGTATCCATGGGCGGGATTCGAACTCGGGAAACCACTTAAAAATAGTCGCCAATTAGCACGACCGCAAGGCAATTTTTTAAACATAAGAACTGAATAAATACGGCGATCGGAGACCTGTTCTATGTGTCAATGGCGAGGAGAAGACCGGCAATGACCATACAACGTGAATCGAGAGGCGAAAATCGAAAAGTGAGGCCGGCAGGAGCGAAGACGAATCACCATTTTTTGACAATTCGTGACAATTTCAAGAACGAAAATTTCGTCCATCTATTTTTTTCTTTAATTTTTTACTCATTTATGCACCACTAAGAGTACGGTAGTTATTAAAAATTTTTGTCATATTAAAATATATTTATTTAATTAAATCAAACAGATGTAATAAGATAGTTTATTGTGTAAAGGCAGAATTGTTATTAACACTTATACAATACTAATATTTTAAAATATACACCAGCAAAAAATTACCGTATTATAAGCACCCTGTTGAAGCGGATTACTGCTAATATATTTTTTTGCAATCATAGAGCTCCTGTAAAAACTTCGCGGCTATGTTATTCATCTCTGTCAGTAGGCGGAGCGAAAATAAATAATCTCAAGGAGCCTGATTCAAACAGGAGTAATGTTGTTTTAGGTTGGAAACTTTTTCTGGCCACGACTGTACATGCAGAAAAAACATAGTATTACATTCGCGATTATGCCAACTAAAATGATTTGCGCCACTCACCTACAGCTCACAATCGCTTATATAATAATATACTATTTTATTGTTTCATCCGTCACCTAAAAATTATACAATCACAAAATGCTATTAAATTTAGGGGTGATTTTTGAGAACGGGGTGAAGAGGGTGGTTTTTTTTGTTTTCTTAATATGACTCAAAAACTAAGCGGAACTCGAAAAATTTACAAGAGTACTTTCCTGTTGAAAAACAATGTTAATACGCAAAAAAGAAATTATTCTGTAAAACAAGTTTGAACACGAACAACCTGCTATTACACTGTAATATCTAAAACAAATTTAAGCAAGAGTCAATGATTCACGAGTGCATTAAATCATTATACATTGTTGCTACTCTTCAAAAGGAATATCAGTTTACGTTCGCCATCTTCTAATATATTTGCTTCGTCGTCGAATAATCGCCACAGTGTTCGACATTTTTTTTCACATGAGGTTTTCCCGAATACTATTAAGCCTAGAAAAGAAAGTTTCAAATGAAAAAGTTGCCTCCATCCATTACCTTTATTTCTTCTCGATACATTTGGCATCTATTTCGAAAAATTAAAAAGTCTCCACCTTGCTATATTTACCTCTGCTAATTATTACATATAATGAATAGAGTCTTAAAAAATATATATATTTTCTTCCTTTATTAAAATTTGACACGTTTTATTAACGAATTATATAATGATAAAACAATAAACATTTGAAACCAATTAACAGCACTCTTTGTCAGCTAGAGTGACTTACGGAGGGATTTCCATTAAACGAGCTGATAAGTCGCATTTTTTAGGAATTTGCATTGAGAAAACTATTAGACAAATCATTTTCAAACTTTGGAGATACATTTATTATACATTGGAGCAACTACATTCAAATTACATTTGTCTAATAGTTTTCCCAATAAGAATTCCTAAAAGAACGTGATTTATCGCCACGTTTAATGGGAATTCCCCATAAATTAAAAAACATTCCTATTAATTTAATATAATATGTCTATTCTTCTGTAGTATAAAATCAAATAAACCTTTCAAATAAAAATTTTACTGATTTTTATTCAAAATCTACTTGATTTACAGATTTCCTAACCTAACATTATTTTATATCGAATTTAGTCCTCTCCACACTACATTCTTAAAATGACTTAATCGCTGCTTAAATTATAAATTAGATTTTATTTTTAATTTTACCAAATACAATGTCTTTTAATTAATCTATAATTTAAACATTTTTTTAATACTGTCATGTAATATTTTAAAACATCTTCTAAAAGGCATATTCTATAATTATAGCAAATTGCTTAATAACTAACATAAAACAAATTACAAATACTTTCTTATCTTAGTAGCATCTAAATTTAATTTAATTTATCTATCATTAATGCCATAAATATCTTCATCGATACATACCGATATTTACTAGCTTCATGACTAATTAAGATTATACTATGCATGGCTATTGAGTATTTCTCTTTCACCATATCATGTTAGAAAATAATATTACACTCTATTATACACACGTCTATTAAAATATTTAAATGTCAGTTTTAAAATATAAATTTTGAAATATAAGACCTCCAATGAATATTAAAATAAAATCTAGATGTGTATCATCTTAAAAGGTAACAATTTCATAACATAAAACTTATATCTAATAAACAAAAACTAAAATTTATGAAATATAAGCTCTTCTTGATTAGTTCCAAGATATTTCTCAATAGACCATATATTATTCAATATTAAAGTAAGCACATTTTAAAGTAACTGAATTTCATAACAATGTATCCCTTAAAAACTAAGTTATAGGCTGTCTGATGGTACAAACATATACAGGGTGTAATTAGTTTCATGTGACTAAAAGAAACTGGTGGTAGAGAACGACAAGACTAACAAAAAAACCTTGGATAACATGGGGTCTAAATCACACAGTTTTGGAGAAAAAAAATAAATAAAAATTTCCAAAATACTTAATAACATAGTTTGAGAACTGCTGGCATATTGGGGTAGGCTTCATTGCGTTGCGTCTTGTCGCACATGACACTCTGACATTCGTGCAAATATGTATGGCGTGCTATACTCTTCTTTATAATATTCTCAAGTAATAATTTCAGTTTGTGTCCTTACCTGGTAAACAACGTACACACGACGCGACCTACTCGTTCTTTGGTTTTGTCTGTTGCTTTTGTTTTTTTTTGAATTTCGTGCCACTTATGTTAAGATTTATTTTATTGACTTATCGTTCAAGTCGTTAGTACTTCGTTACGTAAGACACTACTTCTCGTTCGTGCTTTTTGTGTTACTTTTTGGATTTTGGAACAAGTTTTTCTTTTTGTTTTCTTTATTGATAACGTCAATTCACAGTTTAATGTGGTGTTTTAAAACGCAGATTTTGGACTTTATGGGAGACTAGACTTATCCAGAGCTCGGAGATATGCACTTGGTGTATGGAGAAAGTGGTGGAAGTGCAGCTGGTGCGGAAGATCTTTATCGTTTAAGGTTCCCTAATCGACGTCATCCTTGTGCTCGTACATTTGTTAGTATTGACCAGCGTCTTCGAGAAACAGGTCGTCTCGATGGACATGGAGGTGAACGAGGTCCACAACGTGAAGAAAGGGTAATTGACGCAGAGGTTCAAGTTTTGGAACTTGTAGAAGAGGATCCAACTGTAAGCATCCGCGATATCGCGAACCGTGAGGGCGTATCCCATTTGGTGGACATTGAGAGAAATTAACTTACATCCCTATCACTAGCAACGTGTCCAAGCACTAGAACCTCAAGATTTTGCAGAGTGAATGCAATTTTGTAGGTGGATTTTAAGAAAACACGCGGCAAATGAGGATTTTATAAACGTTCTGTGTTTCTCCAATGAGTCGTGTTTTACCAGAAATGGAGTGTTTAATTTTAAAAATATGCAGTATTGGGCAGACGAAAATCCACGTGTAATAAGAAGGGCGCATTTTCAACGACGGTTCAGCGTTAATTTGTGGGCAGGAATTTGCGGCAATGAAATAATTGGACCTCTACAATTACCCGCTAGATTAAATAATTAAATGGTGCTAAATTTGCTGGAAGATGTACCCTTGGCTACTCGCAAAAAATGTGGTATTTGCACGATGGCGCGCCAGTCTATTTTAGTCTGGCTGTTCGAAATTTTTTGAACAGAAAGTTTCCTCGACGATGGATTGGACGTGGCGGACCAGTATCATGGCCTGCTATATCACCCGACTTAAATCTGATGGAATTTTATGTTTGTGGGCATTTTAAATCTCTGGTTTACCGTGATCCAATTGACACTTTAGAACAATTGCAACAACGTATTTTAATGTGCATAAAAACCATAAAAAATGATCCTAATTTACCAAATGTGTTGAACGGAGTACGTATGTCCTTAGTATGATGTGCCGAAATGTGTATACGTGGAGATGGAGGTCATTTCGAACAATTTTTGTGAAAAATTCAAAAGAATTGTTCAGCTATTGGGTGTTACCTATTGGGCATTAAAGGTATGATTATTATTATTATTATTATTATTATTATTATTATTATTATTAGTATTCGCTGTCTTGTTTTAATCTGTTTATTATTGTTTACACTGATTTTCATAGAGACCAAAGACTCGATTTTTAGTTTTCGATACCTGAGTGGGAAAAATTATACGCTCAATTTCTTTAAAAAATCAGATTTTTTACTAACTTAAAATACACAACTATTTTCTGTTATCGTATCTCGAACGTCTAACTATTCGTTTCCAATTTCATAAAATAATTACTAATTTTTTAAGCTTTTAACACAATGTTACAAATATTAATAAACCACTTTTAAATTTTATAAATTCTTATAAACGACAATTAAAGCTAGAATAACTTTGTTCCAAATTAAAAAACACATGTAAACAAACTTGCGTTGTGCCGAAAGAGAAGGAATTATTTACATTTTCATTATTAGTGGTATAAAAAGTTCGGTACAAGTAATCCCATCAAAGTGCCGCACTTCTTTCGGCGGGAACACAAGTCGGGAATTACAGTCTTTTATTATTTCTAATATTCGGAACCATAACATCCTTTTACCCTAAAGAACAGTGGTTCTCAAATGTTTCCTACCTTAACATTCAAATATTAAACCTAGGTCAGTTTTTTTCAAAGTGTCCCTAGAGAAAAAAGTCACATAGGTTTTTTGTTTGTCTAGTCGGTCCCTATTACCAGTTTATTTTAATGACACGAAACTAATTACACCCTCCATACAACCTTATAATCCCGTCCAATGATGTGTGATTTCTCTTTTAACAAAACTTCACCTTAAAAATAAAATGATTGCATTCGTGATATGCTCTTAGAAAGAAATATGGTTTTCCACGAAACATTTTACGGACATGAAATTCCGGCTTAGGAGCCGTTTCAGGCGAGAAGCTTTTTTTGACTTATATGTGGACTCAGGTGCGTTATGAAATAAACGTTCATGAGTAGGCGAAATGTAATCTGTCACCAGAGATATTTGATGGGAAAGCTAACAACGTAACTACCCACACATCGAGTCACTGCGTGGATGAATATGTTGACAAAAAGTTGTTGTTGCTGTTGAAAACTATGTGTTTTATCTCCTTAATGAATGACTAACGACGTGTTTATTGGATATTCGGGTACGGAATAAAACTGGGAAGATTAATGTTCATCGGGATATAAATTTTTTTGGATGGGAAGGGTCGGTTGCGAGAATTGGTGTATATCTAGTCCATTTTGAAATCTAAATTAAAAAATTCCACGATTTTAGCAAAGTAAAAATGTATACCAACATTTGTGATTACAACCATTTTACACTTTTTCAACTAGAAAATGTAATAATACTGTTTATTGTCCGTTACATTATATAAAATCAGTATAAAGTTTACAACGAAAAAATGTAAGCAATGAAATTAATAAAAGGAAATAATAATAGATAAGACATGTTTCATAATAACAAACTATTACCCATATTATATAATGACAATAATTAGAACACGTGATCCAAAAAGTAAATTACAGTGTAAACACAATTATCAAAACAGCATTTGAAAATGATTTGATACTCCAGTCAACGAAGCCAAAAAAGGCCGATTAGACGAAATAATTCGTGTAGAGGCTAATTTTTGTATAGTTGTCAGGTGGAGTGCCCTGAACTACAAACTAAAAGTCCTGACCAGTGGATGGTTTGCTGGAGGGTGGAGGGTAGTTTAGAGGTCCCCTTTTCACGTTTTTCTTGAATAACTTGAAAATCACGCCCTCTAGGGAAAAAGTATCTATATGCAATATTACACTACATGAATTTTTTTCTCTAGGATCAATGCATTTTCCAAAATTTTCCTCCATCATCTATAGCAGTGGTAAAATATTTTCAAAAAAATTATGTATTTTTTTTTAAATGTGGAAATTTTAAATTTGAGTGGATACAATTTTTTTCATTATCTATTCCCTTTAGACGGTCCACCCTGTTCATTTTCTAGGGAAAGTCTAACCATTTCTTCCGTGGCAGTAGTTCAGCTACCTACCAAATTTGACTATTCTCCGTCAAATAGTTCTTTAGTTAATGCACCAACGTATATGCAGACTGATAGACAGACAGACAGAAAAACACACAGATTTTCCCACCTTCTGTATGTCATAAAGCATTAATCCTAGAAAAAAAATCGGTAAAGGTACTTACACAGAACTTTCCTCTTTATTTATTATATAGGGCAATCACTCTAAAAAATTATTAGTTAAGAAATGACATAAGAATTATAATCGTAATGTAGTTAGCCCTATTATTACAGAGTATACCTGATAACTTTTTCCATCATTAAAATAAATAAGGTAATTAAATAAAAAATAAATAAATAAAAATCTGCTCTATAGTGGTGAGGATGAGGAATAACATTTTCATTTTTTTTTTTTTATTTTCAAAACATTTTTTGTTGTAATAGGTTTAGAATGTAATGAAACGTAGAAAATTGAAATTTGAAGACAATAAAACTTTTTCCATCCATATTATACAAATTCTTTTTCTTTTTGATTTTCAAAAAAAAAAAACAAAAATGTTTAACCATGTTTAGAATGTCATGAAAAATATCCACGATATTTTAAATTTGAGTGAACAAATTTTTTAATTTTCAAAACTAATTTTTTTTAATATGTTTAGAATGTCATGAAACGTGGAAAATTTAAATTTGAAGACAAAAAAAAATTTTCATCCATTTTATACAAAATTTTTTTCTTTTTTATTTGAAAAAAAATAATTTTTAACCATGTTTAGAATGTCATGAAACGTGGATATTTTAAATTTAAGTAAACAAATTTTTTACCATTATCCATTTTGCACAATATTTTCAAAATATCATTTTTTTCTATTTTAAATTTTTAAAAACATATTTTAAAATAGGCTTAGAATGTCACGAAACATGGAAATTTTAAATTTGAGCGAAAAAAAAAAATTCCATTATCTATTTCCTTTAGACGATTCACCCTGTATATTTTCCAGTGAAAGTCTAACCATTTCTTCGGTGGCAGTGGCGTCAGCTACCTACCAAATTTGACAGTTCTCCGTCAAATAGTTTTTTTTGTTAATGCACCAACAGACAGATAGACAGACTGACGGAATTGAAAAACCTATATTTTCGTAATCTATATGATCTGAAACGTGAAAATCTGAAATAATCTCGGAGGGTGATTTTTTCTCGAATACAATACTTCCCTACGGTATGCGAGGGAATTAAAAAATGAATAGGAACTTATTTGTGGGAAATTTCATATAGTTTAATATTGTACATAGATGCTTTTTCGCTAGAGGGCGTGGTCTTCGAGGTACTTAAGAAAAACGTGAAAAACACGAATTATTTCCCTATTTTTCCTTCGTTGATTGGACTATCACGACAGATAAGGTGTAAGTGGCGACAATAAATCATTATAATTACGAGTTATATAATCATAGTAACTGTTGTTTTTATGATGGTATGTTCACGGGCAACCAGTCTATGGATGTAGACCTGACTGTTCTTGAAATGACCCGCATAGTGTTGCAAGCTGCACATCAATCTTCCTTCTGTGGGTGTTCCTTAGCCAAACAGTGACACGTATGCAAATCAAATTCAGTTTCTAACGCTGAGAGATCATTAACAAACAATAAAAATAGTGGCGGTCCCAGGACAGAACCTTGGGGAATCCAACAAGATATATCAAATATGCCAGATTGGTATATTTTGAAACTTGCTGCTTTCAATTAGTTACAAAATTATCTAATAGTGCGTATGCCACTTAGCGAAATTAAATACAACTTAAAATGTTCTTGTGCTCAAGATGATATTGCCACGACTTCTGGATTGGTCATAACAGGGGCTACTTAGCTCTCGGAGAGGTTGAGTTGTCGATAACATTTATTTTGGGCACTTGATAATTAAATAGTGAAGAAACACTATATAGCAACAATGATTCAAAGAGGCCTTACCAATTATTCATATTAGAGGAAGAAGTGTCATAGTAGCTTGTTACTAAATTTTGAAAGAAAATGTAGTATACGTTTAGCATTTTTCCGGTGGACCATCGAAACCCGAAAAAAACGTCGGATCGATGTGAAAGTCATATCTATCGATTCGAGAGCGAATTTAGAAAATTCCGTCCGTCGGTCAGTCGGTCTGTCTGTCGGTCTGTCTGTTGGTCTGTCTGTCTGTCGGTCTGTCTGTCGGTCTGTCTGTCGGTCTGTCTGTCGGTCGGTCTGTCTGTCGGTCTGTCTGTCGGTCTGTCTGTCACGCC
Source organism: Stenurella melanura (assembly GCA_963583905.1). NCBI lineage: Eukaryota > Metazoa > Arthropoda > Insecta > Coleoptera > Cerambycidae > Stenurella > Stenurella melanura. The sequence continues at coordinate 165,375,466 of OY757311.1, read as the reverse complement.
CAGCCCCCTTAATCCGTTTTCGGATTGCGATGAAACTTGGGTGGTTAATAGGAGGTCTTTAGAAAACCTTAACGCCGGAAGCTCGGCTCCGTTCGGAAACCGGAAGTACCCGATATAGACGTTTCGAGTTTTTCGGGAGAAATTGAATAACTCGATAACGGGTAGTCGGATCGAGACGTTTCAAAAAAGAAATGGTGCCGCTTGCAAAGCTCTACAAATAAGTATACCAGAGGCTATGTCGAAAAACAAATGAAAATTGATTTTTTTTGCAAAAAACTGGTTTTCTCGAAATCGGGCTAGGAAGCACGATAACTGTCCAGAATATTGATCGATTTCGATGAGACTTGGTGGGATCAAAGGTACCCGGCCACAAATCAAGCCTATTGCTGGCGGCCCAAATCCGTTGACCGCAAGTAAGTTTTCCAGGGCCGAGTATGATTTTTCAAAGAAATTAATAACTCCCGAACCGAAGGTCCGATTTTGATTTTCAAAAATGGCAATTGTAGGGCTCGATTAGGTCTATTAGTTTATCTATTTTTTTTTATAAATTCTACAAATTCAGAACAGTTTCCTAATAAAAATCGAAAATTAACTATACCTTCGATCTATCTCTATCACCAGTATAAGGCATGGACCTTTTTGGACAAAAAATCTGAAATAGAGTTTTTTCGAAAAACTTAAAATAAACGAGTTATTTACGAAAATGCATTCCATAGAATTATTTAAAAAAAATATTACAAATTGATAAGTGATAATGTTGTATTTAAAATATCATCATTCATTTCCTTATTTTCATTTACTAAATAAAAATAGAACCGATGCCCTTTCCGTGTTTCAAAATGTAGTTAGCTTTTACTTTAGTCAATGCAAAAAAAAAGGAAAATAAAACATGTCAAGGCACTGAGTCATCTTGTGACCCTCTGCTGAAAATGTGAATCATCCCAACAAATTGGACAAAAAGCATATCAAAATGTAGTTTTTTTCACTTGTTAGATATATTTCGTTATACGATTTTTCCTAAATAGGTAACATAATACGCGAAACCCGGCCTGTTATCGTTAATATACCTAGTATATATTTGACATTATTTTTTCCTTCGGTAGCTTAAGAATCTTAATAAAATATGGTAGGACTCTTAAATAACCTCACCAGCTAACACAACTCTTAAAATAAACAAATAGTAAATTCATTTAAATTCTATTCATTTAAAACATTAATGTAATATTCCCTATAAAAAATTCCTTTTAAATAGATTTGGACGCACATAGATTTATTTGAATGTATGAAATGAATAAATAAAATATGAGTATATATAGTAAACATGTTGATGAAATACTGCAAATGTGATAAGTGTTTGTGATAGTATCTGAATGCACAAAGCATGAATATAACAAAGTACATTTTGAGTGAAATTGCCAAAGAACTTTCAGGATTAATGCAGCAAATAGTAAATATAATCATTTAGTACTGTTTCTAAGTCCACTTTTTCAGCAAAAAATCAGTAAAATATTACTAGGATTAATTAGATATTGCATTTTCTGCATCTGATACTAACATAGATAGATAGATAGATAGTCTTTATTAATCTATGTAATAACATAAAGAAATTACATTACCCAGTGGGCGTAAGACGTGTCACCAACCACAAACAATTTCTCTACATAAAATTATTGTAAATAATAGATTAACATTTTCATTTAATTTATTAACTCGACATTTACTAACACCAAAATATTAAAATAGAAGAGAAAGAGAACATGTTACCAGATTAAAATAATATCAATATTACACTTATATTTTGCTTAAATAAATAACATTGATACTTTCTAATACTAGAAAAAATAACAATTTGTAATAGGTGCTTTTACTAAAATTGATTAAAAAGAATACGTGCAATTACATACATCTATGAGAGAAATGTAGACAGCTGCCTATTCTAGCATAAAGTTTGCATCAAAATAAAACTCGTCTATAGTATAGTAGGCCTTTTCTATAAGTATACTTTTCAATTTTTTCTTTAAGGATCTTGTATTTAATGCTCTCAGGTTTATCGGAATTTTATTAAATATCTTTATTATTGAATACTGTACATTCTTTTGCATATAAGTTAAATTACTTTTTATGTTGTTTAGATCCATTTTGTACCTTGTGTCGTGTAGGTGGCCAAGGCCTCAGATTTTTTTATAACATTTTTATTTATCTTCCCCAAATATGTTAAAATTCTATGACCAATTATTATTTCCACATACTGCAAAATAAATATACTCAAGATGTTTCCTTTAAAGAGACTTGAATTGAAAATCTGGATGTGGAAGTAGTGATTCCTTAGGAAACGATATTTTTTAGAGTGACCACCCTGTACACTTTTCACTAAAAGTATAACTGATTTCTTCCTTGACTGATGTACCAACTACATGCCAAATATTACTATTCTTCGACACATTTTTTAAAATATACAGGATAGTCACCCTGAACATACAGACATACGGATTTTCGTAATTTACATAATCTGAAATGAGAAAATGCGAGGAAATCTCGAAGCATGATTTTCTTGCGATTACAATAATACTTCCCTTAAAGTCCATGAAAAAGTGGCAAAAACATCAAAAGTTCTGAAACCAAGACAAGACCTAGGTACGCCCCCTTTGATCATCCAACATATTATCAACCTCGGGGTTGGAACTACCCCCTCCCCTGATACTGAAATTTTCCAAAAAAATTAAAAATTGATAAAAATTTATTTCTATTCGTTTGCAAGGGTGCTCAACACGATAACAATATACATTTCTCCCATACCCTCCACTAACCATCCACTATTTACATTTCTGGCTACTGGGCATGTCGGGGGAAGGGGGGGAATCTTGTCCAAAACCTCGATACAACGATTCCCCACATACCCATTAGCCAGAAATGCAAAAACGGATAGAAACAAGTGTTTATAAATTTTGAAATTTTTGGAGAGATTCTAGTATCAGGGGAGGGGGAGCTTCAACCCCGGGGGTTGATAATATGTTGGATGATCAAAGTCCATACGGCCTATCCGAAAAACACAATCCGACAAGGCCTCGCATGCCTAAAATGGAAAAAAGCGAAAAGAGGGTGGTTTTGTTTAGGATGACAAAAGCTACAATATACCAAAAACTCAGACGATTCTACCGAAACCCATTTCCCAAAAGGTTTGTGCAAGGTCCTCTTCACCACAGTTGAATTAGTTCTTAGAATGACCGCCCTATATATTTTTCACTAAGACTAATAATAATAATTATAATGGAAGTTCTTTATTGATTGCATTAATATACAATGTAATACAATACAATCAAAAGGCCATCGACTTAGGTCCTTCGGCCAAGGAGATAATATCATATTTAACATTTTGTATAGAACGTATGGAGGGAAACAAAAGGTCGATTACATAAATTGTAAAAAAAAAACAATGTGAGGCGTAGTGCTTCAGTACTCCTACGACATCAATAGCATTTGGTAACAAATTGGTCTTTCCGTATATGCTCACTAAGACTACAATAATAGATGCCTTCCTTGCCAATTGTGTCAACTATATCCAAATATTATTGCCATCTGTCACGTTTTTAGTTAAACATCCACGTAGTTGAGTGGAAGTATAGTGGTTAAAAAAAACTTTCAACAAAATTTTTACTTCCCTCGCATACCGAAGGGAAGTATTAATTGTATTGGAGAAAAAATCACCCTCCGAGATTTTTTTCGGATTTTGACGTTTCAGAACACGTAGATTACGTCAGTCTGTCTGTCTGTTGGTGTATTTACTAAAAAACTACTTGACGGAGAGCAGCCAAATTTGGTAGGCAGTTGAATAAATAGTAAAAACAATGTTTTTTTTGCTCAAATTTAAAATATCCACGTTTCATGACACGCTAAACTTATTTCAGAAAAAAAAATGTTATAAAATTTTTTTCACCATTTTTGAAAAAATTTTTACCACTAAAATAGATGAAGAAAAAATTTTTCTTGGTAAAATTTAAAATTTCCACGTGTCATGGCATTCTAAACCTATTTAAATTTTTTTTTTTTAATTTTTTTTTTTTTAAACATTTTTGAAAATTTTTTAGCACTGAAATAGATGGACTTTTTTTTGCTTGTTCAAATTTAAAACTTCCACGTTTCCATGGTACTCTAATCGTATTAAAAAAATTTAAAAATTTTTCTGAAAAATTTAAATTTTTTTTTTTTTAAATCACTAAGTGCTTATCTACTACAGAATAGATGAAATTATTTTTTTTGCTCAAATTTAAAATTTCCACGCTTCATGACATTCCAAACCTATTTAGGAAGAAAAAAAATTTGTAACATTTTTTTACCATTTTGGAAAAAAATTACCACTAGAATAGACCGAATTTTTTTTTGCTCAAATTTAAAATTTCCACGTTTCCATGGCGTTCCAAACCTGTTTAAAAATGAATTATTATTTGTTTGCTTATAATTGTATTGAATCATATTCTTTATAGGATTTTGCAAACAGCAGAACAATAACTATCTATACCTAAAAGAAAAACTTTGTGTAAAAATATTAATGAAATCTTTGCATTCTATTGATAACCTGAATTCTGGCTATGCTAGCAAATAAAAATCCTAAAATGAATTTGTCTAATTTCTTATTTCACAATTCTCATTCCACCACTTGCATCCACACAGTCCCCTACGGCCATGCAGATTAAACTAGTATCTAAACCTATTCAAACAAATTTAAAAAAAATGAAAAAATCTTTAATCTATTTCACTACTTTCTGTAAAATGGATGAAAATATTTTTTTTGCTCAAATTTAAAATTTCCACGTTTCATGACATTCCAAACCTATTTCGGAAAAAAAATTTGAATCATTTTTTTTACTATTTTGGAAAATAATTTTACCACTAGAATAGATGGAAATTTGTTTTTTTTTGCTGAAATTTAAAATTTTCACGTTTCATGACATTCTAAACCTGTTTCAGAAGAAAAAAGATTTTCAAAATTTTTAACCATTTTTGAAAAATATCAAAAAAAAATAAATTTTTTAACCACCATTATACCTCCACTCCACTACGTGAATGTGGAATTGAAAATGTGTCAGATGGCAATAACATTTGACATATGCTATTATGCTTTTATTGAAAAATATACAGGGTGGTCATCCCAAGAAATAATTCATGGTGGACATTTGTTAAGGTATTTGCGCAAGCCTTCCATATTTGGCACCTGTTATTTAGTAATGAGCTTTTGCTGTTGGATGAGTACTCTGTATATTTTTTTGACGAAAACTTACCAGGTCTTCTTTATAATAATAGTGATAACTATATTCCTATTATTATTTTCAATTTAGAGTGACCCGCGCACAAATAACGAGGGAAGTTCAGTGTAAATTCCTTTACCGATTTTTTTTGTTTTTTAAATAGGTTTGGAATTCCATGAAACACATCTTAAATTTGAGAGAAAAAAATATTTTTTCATTATTTTTTCCCCTTAGACGATCCACCCTATATATTTTCCAGTGAAAGTCTAACTATTTCTTCGCTGGCAGTAGCGTCAATTACCTACCAAGTTTGACTGTTCTCCGTCAAGTAGTTTTTTAGTTGATGCACCAATAGACAGACACCAGACCGACAGACACACAGAGAGACAGACAGACTGACGGGATTGAAAACTTATATGTTCGTAATCTACATGAACCGAAACGTGAAAATCCGAAGAAAATCGGACGGTGATTTTATCTCGAATACACTACTTTGCTTCGCTTCGATATACGAGGGAAGAAAAAATAATAATAAAAATACCTACTAGACTTAATTATTATCTATATTTGCATTTTTTATGAATGATGAAATACTGATACTTCCTTTTCATACTTACATTAGATACTTCTTATAAATGAATATACTTAAACAACTCTACTTTCTAGTTTAACCTGATTTCCTGAAAAATGCTATTTTGGGTATTTTCAATGATTCTAAAAGCATAATACATATAGTTAAATATCAAAGTTTTACTAAGGGGATTTTTGTGTTTAATAGCTTATACGAGTACATTAATTTCATTAACTTATTTTGTTATATATATTGTCAACATCTTTCCTAATTCCATATACTAACTTTAATAATCACTTTCATATTGAATATTGAAATTGTAGAGTTAGCAAACTATTATTAATTTTGACACTTTGCTTTGAACTAAGTTCAGCTTAGGAAACAATGGCAGGTTGCAGTCAATTACGAAATTTAATTAATGGAATTGCAATCTCCCAAATATTCTCACAAGCTAGATCGCAAACTGAGTCTAATTATTCAGTCAGAATTGAGAGTTGATATCTGCCAGTGAACAATTATACGGCACGAGGCATTGGAAATAATTTCTGGCAAAATCTGCGTTTAGTGCAAAAGAAAGTATAGTATATACGATCTCAATCGGGACAGCATAAAAACGAAAACTCGGAGTAAAGTCGGCATCTCGTTTATGGGACATAGGCGGCGGCGGTAGAAATGTAAAAATGCTTTAAATACTAAATAATTATTTTTTAATTGTTAAAGAAAGGGATTTCTATAATACCTTTATTCAATAGAAGTGGTTAATGAAAAAATATGTTTATCAAATTTGATAAGTCACATAAATGATATATTAAGGCTACGTCTATTGTCTAGTGACCCACCTCTCGTTCTATCTTCTAGCGGCAAAGTTATCTAATCTTAGGCGGGAGTTGCATAGATGGTATATAATCCTTCCGAAGGGGCGTAAAGCAGCGACTGTCTTGTTTATTAAATGTTAGGCCATGATGCTATGAACTTTGCAATAACATGATGTTAGGAAGGTGGAAAATTTCTCCTATTCTATAAAGGAAAGACTCGGCAGCCCACATCATTTCAATGGGGTTTAAAACGCAATAATATGGAGCCAGACGTAAAATAGTATGATCGTGTGCTTCGAAAATTTTTTCAACGGCATATTCCTTTTTAAAATTTTGCTTTCCAATCAGTTCTAATACAGTTTTTTTGTGGTTTTTTCTGGTATTTCCAAGCATTAACCTTCCATAAATTCAACGATATCGCCTTTCTTTTGTTGGTGTCCGAAATTTTTGTGTGTTGATGCGAATGGTATGACGCATTGTCCATAATAATTACAGAATTTGGTGGGATATTTGGTAACATCTGTTCCTTTGCCCACTTCTCAAATAATTCCGCTGTCATATCCTCGTGGTAGCCGGCAGAGGATTGCTTGATATTTTTAGCAGACAACTACAACGCATTTGGAATAAAACCGTTCTTACTTCTAGCATGTAGAAATATAATTCCTTTCCCCCTGGAACATGGAGCACTCAAATTACACTTTTTGGTGTTCTCTACCCGACCGCATTGAACTGTATCATGGGTGTCAAACCATGTTTCGTCAAGATAAATTATGTCTCTATTTGCATCTCGATAATCTTTTATTTTACGCAGGTACTCGTGTCGATGATCAATGATGCGTGCTGATTCCATAACTACCATTCATTTGTACAATTTTTTGTACCTAAATCCGCAATCGAGCAAAGCGTTTCGCAAAGTAACTAATGATTCATAGTTACAATCTGGATAGTCGCGTCACTTTTCCCTAATCATTTCTAATGTGGGCACCTTCTGTTCATTGTAAAAGTCATACACAAATTGACGAATGACATCTTTGGACACGTTATCAAGTTTTTTAAGTTTTTGTCCAACTCTTTTCCGTTTAATTGAATGGTCAACTACACCCCCGGCACTAATAACCCTATAAACTGTAGTACGGCTAAATTTGGTTAATTCACAAATCCTCTTCACAATTTTATTATATGAAGAATCAATATTTTCGCCTTTTAAACACGAGTAAATATTCAAAATAAAGCTTTGAGTTTGAACGTGTAAGTCTTTATTTTCAAATTCCGCTTGTATCAAAATCGTCCGTTTCGTTGTCACTACTATCGAAAGGCCTTCAAAATGCCATTTTAAACAATGAATTGCAAGAAATCACTCACACACAGTAATAAAACTAATACTTTGTTCAAATATTCACAAGAATTAACTAATTTATAACGCTGCCTGGCTGTACTGCACTGCGTCGTACAGATCATACGATACAAATAGTAGAGATGTGTCGTTATTTCTGTAACGTTGTTTTGTCGCTGTATTTTTTAGTAACGTAGCGTCGCGCTACGAAATGTCAAAATAACCGGTTACTCGCAACGAGCATCATCACTCTCACCAAGTAACGACTGCACGTTCTACCACTGACCTGCTTTGTCGTTGCAACGGGCTAAAGTAATCGGTTACTCGTTACTCTAATATCTGAAGGTTGGATTATATGTATTTTGGCTAGCAAGATCGAAATATACAAAGATATACAGTTTATCACCTTTGAATATCGGATTTTCATGTAAATTAAATCGTAACCGAAAGATGGCAATTTTGGTTTATTTACATCACATATTTGGATTCTGTTTTCATATTACTAGACCAGATTTGAAAATAATTCATTGACCCATCCAAAAGTTACAAGAGTGTCCTTTATTGGCTAAACCACTCGATATACCACATCCAAACCCAAGCTGCGGTTTTATAAATATATAACCAATTTCAAAATATTTATATATTATATATACCTTACAGCATAATACTAATCTTATTATAACATATACATATATTCTTATTGGTGTCTACCATTTAGTAAAAAAATGTAAGAACCTATATATAAATAGAAACTAACAAGCGTTCTATACATTGTCAACGCGACAAGGCGACTGAATGACTGCTTAGGTTACGTTACCCTCTGAAATAACTGAATTCGGACAACGCTACGAGACAAACGTGATCTCTTTTAATCGCGTTGCGTTTGACGGAGCTAATCGAATCGTTTCATTTGTCGTTCCAAAATCGCGTTGTTTTGTCGCGGTATTTTTCTGGAGCGATCGCGTTTGTAACGCTACATCAGTGGAACCGCTTTTTCCATCTCTAACAAATAGTTCATACGCATTTTTTTGTTATATATATTATGGCATGCAAAAACTCTGAACAAGGTTGGTCTTGACAAATCAAATTCGCTAAGCATCTAATCCCACCTGTATTTCTATGTGACAGGCGGATCAAGTCCACGTGGACTGTGGACGAGGAGTGGTGAATATAAATCTGGAAAATGTTGTGCTCTCTCATTCAATGTGAAGCGATATATTGACAATACCCCGCAAGATCCTCTAGTTCCGTGCTGTTCCAATTGAGTTCGTAAATACTATAAGAGGTTTAGAGTCATATTGTGCGAGAAAGAGCTGATTATATAATAGGGTGATTTGTTAAAGTTTGCAAAGTGATGTACCTATGTCTCACTTTTCATGACTCCCATATCACAGCTCTCTTATTTAAAATCCGATTTTTTTTGTATTTGGGAGGAAGGTACTCATCCATCAGGAGAATATGTCACGATAAAATATTTTAAAATCCACCAGTGGCGTTCGTCGTTATGAAGAAAAATGTATCTAATTTTCCAAAAAAATATATTAGGCAAAGTTTTAACTGTAAAGCAATCTCATAATCTTATTCTTTGTTATCAAATACTCACTAATATCAAATTTCAATACTAGTAGAAAAGAATGTTCTCTTTTAAAGTGCCAATTATTTGTCATAATTTTACTTTCGGACGTAATTAAGCTAAGGAAGACGGTAGCGTTATTTATAATTAATCATGTGATCAATGTATCACATGATTAATTCTAAAAATACGTTTTAGTTATCTACGTAAATTTTATTATTTATTGAATTGTTCTTCAATGAGATTTATCTAATATTGAACTATTTTTTATTTCCAAGAGTCAATTATTGTTTGATTTTGACTGTTAAGTAAATTGACTGACGTTACGTGATTAATTCTAAATGGAAAGCCTGTCTTTCTCTAGCTTAATTAACTCTGGATTACGTTCGAAAATGTATTTATGACTGCAATAATTGGTACTTTAAAAACGGAAGTAATATTTTCCTATTACGTGAACACCAAGTACACTATGTTCTTAGAATTCAGTTTCAATGAGTTTTTGACAACAGAAAATAAGATTATGATATTGTTTTACAGTTAAAACTCTGTCTAATATCTTTTTTTGGAAAATTAGGTACATTTTCCTTTACAACGAAAGACGCCACTGGTGTATTTTAAACTATTTTACCTTTACACAATCTCCTAATGTATAAGTACCTTCTACCAAAATTTTAAAAACATCCCATTGTAAATAAGAGAGCTGTGATATGAGTCATGAAAAGTGAGACATACTGTATTTAAGGAAGGTTCAAACAAAAATTGTTCGCTTTATATGGGAAATAGCCCATGCGCAAGGTAGATTAGCATCGTTTTAAATCGGGAAAAAGATTCTACTGTTGAAACCATTTCCATTCCATTTTAATTGTTTTTATTTTCTTTATCTATGTATAATTCATTCCTTAAGCTATCTTAGTGTACAATATAGATCATTTACATATTTAATACATTATGTAAGCAAATTGAAACCAGTTCATTGTAGGCCTCTTTAAGACATACTAATTTTCCCCCCTTCGCCGGCAACACTCACAACTTTGAGGCAATATCGCTCAAAAATCATGTTTTCGCCAATATCTCGGTTCTGAACAGTCTTACAAAAAAAAAGATGGTCATCAAGGTTGAAAGACAAGTAAATGCTATACCTGCAAATAATGTACAAATGTACATATCGGTTGTGAGTAGGCCTTATTTTCAAACCTCATTCCTTACCGAGTTATACACAATTACGATACTGCATATGCACGTCATAGAATCGGGGACCATCATTTATTCAACAGGATGCGTCAGTTTCCATGAGATATATCCTTATTTAATAAAATTAAATTTCGAGGAAATCTTATATTACTATTGTCTAAATGTTATTTGTGGCATTATCTTAATTTTTTTTCCTTCTTCAATTCTTTGGGACTTCCTGCCACATCTATGTTTTCTTTCTAAGCGGTGCTATGGGAATCTACAAAATATATCACAATTAACCAGTATGTTACTGGTAAAATACCTCTACGCCTGTGACGTTTACGTCAAAGGATCAGTTAAAGGTTGTTTTTTTTATAAATAAACAACACAAATAAGTATAAAAACTTGAAATTAAATATTTCGCCGACGTTTCGGAAATCTAATCTGTTTCCTTTTTCAAGGCTTTTTTGAAAAATCTTTTTTGCTGTGTATGACAAATACACAGCTCTAAGAATGTTTGTTATATTCAATATCCATAGATACTTATATTACGTAAAAATACAAAACTCAGACTTTAACTTACTAAGTATAGAAATTTTTTGTGAGTATAAACGTGGTAGAAAAGACAACATTAATAAATACAATTAGAACGATATCCAAGGGGATTACGTCAGTGTTCCAATTGGGCCTGTGAATAAAATAGTGGTAACAGTGTTGTCACTGCAAAACAAATAATTTGGATATTAGATTTTCGTTACTTTTATAAAAATAAATTTGGCATGAATTTACATATATCGTATTCATATATGGAAATACGGTATCAACATATTTCTTCAAGGGTAACTTTCTGTATATTTTTACACATTTTTGTTTAACATATTGTGGCCAATACCTTTTGAATACCGTACAAGATAATTATTTATAGCTCTTAGTAACTGTACCGCCTGAGAATTTCTGATTGAGAATTTCTATTTCATAATACTGTAATCTATATTTAGACCATTCATTTAAATTGTGGTTTCCTTCAATCTTAGAATAAGCAAATAGCTGTTTTATGTATGGTAGAGGTTTCTACTGTTTCATTCATATTTCTGAATACATGTAAATTAAAAGAATGCTAAGGCACCTCATTTACAAGCTGCAATGGACGTAAACAAACCCGTCGTGTGTTTATTTTTCAGTATCCAAAAACAATGCAGATATCGATCACGTGCGTAGTACTACCTGATTGTTATTTATGTGAGCTGCATCTTGGATATTAATATACAGACATAACCTCTAACTTATTTTCGGTACTCGATTCCAACAGACTACGAATTTCATATCCAAAATCAAAAAGGTCCAATATGGCCGACTTAAAGTGTGAAATCCATAGAAGAAAGTTTAACAGTTGCTTCAAACATCTTGATTATAGAGTTTCTTTGGGTCACTGAACGCAAATTTCATATATAACACAACTGCCTAGGGAATTACCACTTCTACATCCACATTTCCCAACCAACTCACTTTAAACAAAAACATATTGATACTTACTATATTTGCAATCTAGTAAGTGGAAATAAATGACTATATAATTTTAATAACATAATATTTGAAACCGTCGGCCGAGGTGGTAATGGGGGTGCCTGACGTCCAAAATTTTTTTGGAAACTTTTGTTCTCACACACACACATACACACTGAAACACTTTTTTGATAACCCCGCTAACAATGGAGTGAGTAAATTGGATGTGGTGATGGGGTGGCAGATGTCAAAAAAGATTGAGACTTTGGCTTCTAGTATATAGACCAAATTTCAAGTTTGTGGACATTTTTCTAAAGTCTTTGAAATTATCTTATGCGATCTTATTTACTTGTCTGTTCGTAATCAGCTATCAATTTACCAGCACGGATTTATGAGTAACAGATCAACTGTTACAAATTTAGCTATTTTTACCCAATGTATATCAAGTGTAATGGACCACAAGGGACAAGTAGTCGTCATTTATACAGACTTTTCAAAGGCTTTTAATAGAATAGACCACGGCGTTTTACTTAAAAAACTGACAAAATTTGGCTTTCGTGCGCAAGCTTAAATCATGCTCTTAATCCTATTTATGTAGGAGACAGCAATATGTTACGTACAATGGTTTCAATTCTTCTTAATATTTTTTAACCTCTGGTGTCCGTCAACGGTCTAATCTTGGCCCTCTTCTGTTTCTTCTATTTATCATTGATTTAGATGATCTTTTTGACTGTTCTAAACTCTACTATGCTGATGATTTAAAAATATATTCAGTTATAACCTGCATTGATGATTTGTTGCAATGCGAACTGGATCACGTCCAATCTTGGTGTATAGATAATAAATTACATCTTAATATCTCCAGATGTAAGATCATGAGCTTCACAAGTAAACAAATAACACATGAATATGCATACAATATAGGCAACAAAATACTATGGCGCTGTACTTATTATAACGACATAGGTGTAACATTTGACTGCAAGCTTTCTCTCCATGATCATATAATCATTAAGTTAAGAAAAGTATCTGAAGCTGTGAAGTTTTATGGGTTCACTGTAAGAAATTATAAAAGTTTTACTAAAGGTTTTATATTTCACTAATGTCCGGTCCAGGCTCGAATATGCTGCTTTAATTTGGTATCCATATTATGCTTGTCAAAAGTTGAAAATCGAACGGGTTCAAAGAAGATTGCTAAAATATCTGACATTTAAAACTGATGGTATTTATCCCGAAAGAAGAATAAGTTATAACCACTTGTCTGATAGATTTAATATCATCAGCCTACTTCTAAAGAGAACTTGTATGTCATTAATATTTCTGTTTAAGTTGTTACATAATATAATTGACCGTCCTGATTTACTTCATGATATTAATTTTTATATAGCTAGAACTAACATAAGACAGAATCTAACATTTGAATATAAATTAATGTCTCGAACGAATATTCTATTGAAATTTCCTTTACACATTATGTATCAAAATTTTAACAGTATATTTTTAATTTATGTTCGGTCAATAAGTTAGTAAAAGTGGCTGTTAAGTATTTCGATGATAGAAATCTGCATAATACTTTGTCACTTTTGAATTGTAAAACCAAAAACTAGGTACAATATTTGTATACAGTACAAATTCATGTTTCAATATCTTTAGTTCTTTTAGTTTTATTCACTATCTCCCATTGCCCTGTAAATGGGTTCTCTGTTGGGCAATAAATATATTATTATTATTATTATTATTATTACTATTATTATTATGTTTACTTACGTCAATTTTTCTCGAATTTGACTTTTTCAGCGTTTTGAAACATAGGCCGGTCAATTTTCATCTCAGAGCGATAATAAAAATACCAAATTAGTTGAATAAGCTTTCGACTTCACATGACCAATTTTTTTCATAACCCACCGTTGTAGAATAAAATGCGAAAAATGTGCAATAAAATACTCTTGCTCGAAATCATTGAAAAATATCACAACTAAAAATAAAATATCGATAAATTTTTATCACACAGACAAGAAACAAATGAATAAATAATTTAATAAGCTCTAAAAAAGTTGTTCTGGTGTTTGGCTAATATCAATACATTTTGAGATACACTCATGGACAAAATTATCGAATATTTTAAATTTCCCCAATTCTTTTATATTTATAAATGTTAATGAAAGAAAAGCATTACACAAGAAAGAAATTGTTTATTTCACACATTTTAAGTAAAGAATATTAAGTTTTCATTAGCAGGAAATGCTAAAAAAAAATTAATGCAAAATGTTATAATAATTAAGAATAATTAGTTTCAACTTAAATGCTACCACGTTAAGCAAATTAGTCTTTTGATTAGAATAATAGGGCATGGTTAATAACGAGTATTCCCACCTCGAGCTCTAATGGCTGCTTGCATCCTTCTTGACTTACTACTTATTAGATTTTGAATGTATTTTTGAGGAATTACTCCATTCATATTGTGCTGCAATTCGAAGTTCTCCTAGGGTATTTCGAACAGGATTTCTTTGTCGTATACGACGTTTTAGCTGATCCCACATATTTTCTGTGGGATTCAAGTCTGGACTATACGGTGGCCAATCTAATCTTTGAATCTGGACTGCATCAAGGTAATTAGTCACTGTGCCAACTGCGTGGGGGCGAGCGCTATCGTGCATAAATACGAACCTATCGTTTCCAATGTAGCCCACATATGGCAAAACATGATCTTGGAGAATGTTTTCGATATACGTCACTAGTCATTTTTCCAACGACTTCCACGAGTTCGGTGCGTCCTTCCTAACTAATACCTCCCCAAAGCATTATACCGCCACCTCCAAAACTAACAGTTTGTGCAAGATTGCCACTAGTGTATCGTTCCCTAACTCTTCTATAGACATGATTTCATTCATCTGGCTTCCATAACTGTATTCTAGTCTCATCAGTGAATGGAACATTTATGTAATTCTCGATATTACACTGAATATGTGCTCTGGCAAATTGTAATCGAGTTTTGTGATTTTGGAAAAGACGTGGAACTTTGGCAGGCCGTCTTGGCTTTAAACCTACCTCTCTTAATCTCCGTCTAACCGTTTTCGAACTAACATTCACTTGTCCTACATTTAATAACTCATCAATTGCTGTTTTGCACCTTTTGCGCCCTTGGTCGGGTCTTCGAACAAAATTTCTAGTCTTTTTAAAATATTCGATACTGTAGATTGACCTCTCCTAAGACGTCCTGCGATATCTTTTTGTCTATATCCTTCCTCATATAGAGTTACAATTTGTGCCGCTTCAGCTTCACTGCAGTATCTATCTGGTGGCATATTTTTTTCTTAAATAGAGGCAAGAACAAATAAAAATCACTAACACTTACTTTAATTCACTACAGATAACTTAATTCACTATAATTATTGAATTATGTAAAGTATTCTCAAATGATAAAACGCCCGTTAGAAAATATACGCCATTAAAATGAATTAAACGTCAAAATATTTTAAAACAATTGAATAGATTCACCTACTAGATGAATAACATCAGCACATATATAAATTTACAACGACGATTTGAAACCATAGTCAAGTAATAGTGATAACAAAAAATATTCGATAATTTTGTCCGTGAGTGTATAAAAACAGAAAAAAGACAGTTTTTTAAAGTTTACTTGCTAAAGAACAAATGAAACAAATGAGTTAATAATTCAAACTTTTAGAACAATTATTTCTTTTACTTTTAATCATATCCTCTCAACATTTCAGTGATTGAGGATTTTCTCCGAAGTGAAAATCCAATTACAATCCACTATAGCTGCTACATCAAACGAGAACGATTAAATATTCAGCAAAAAGAAAACAAACAGACAATCAGTTTCATGGCATATTTCGAAACGTATAAATATAAATCGTCGACTAAGTAAAAATAGCACACACAATAGACGAATCTCATCGCTGCACTTCTATTACATCCGATTTGAAAACGTATTAGCAATTCTGGCGAATACGCCGATGCTAACGGGATATTGCGCGGTTTTAAGTGATTACTTCTCTTTCATATCGGCTGCATTACTTCATTAAAATTCTATGGAGCACTTGCACAGATGTTCACGCCGAAAATTTACAGTCCATTTATTTCACCGATCGTCGTAAATTTTTACGCATCTAATAAAATGGGACAGTAAAGCAATGAGCGTTCTGGGACGAGTAATTGTACGCCCGATGGTTTTTAAGTGCGTGTTACGATGTGTTAAATGTTACAATTACATTACAGTATTAATAATATCTCATGATAAAGGGTTGCAATTTTGTCGCTGAAGTTTTTAAAAGTTATAACATCTTTATTCGAAATATTTGCTTTCAAAATAATCAAATTAGTTTATTTATCTTTAAACAGCAGGTTTTCTAAACATTTGGAAATATATTGCTTTTAGCGACGATACCCGGAAATAATTCTAAGGCTCATAAAATTATCTTTTATATTAGTGGAGTAGATCAGGCATTCGAAAAACAAGTGTCTTAAAAAAAAAATTCCCATCTTATAGAGGGCGACTTCCCCCACTTCTCTGACACTTTCACATCTGAGTTCTGGGTGGTGAGGGGGGCTATTAAACATATGGATAATCGGTTTTTGTCAGTTTGCGCACGATCGGGGAGACGGACAAAAAACGTTTCGGATAAAAAAGAAAAGTCTCCCCGAGGCGCGTAAACTGATTTTTGGTTTTTTAAAATCGGGCAATTAGGGCCGGAGATATGGCCGTTTGAAAGGATTGAGTTTCAGGGTAGGAAAAGGGATCGGACAGGAGGTATGAGGGGTGTTTAAGAGATAAGGGATGAGGATAGGATGGTAATTTTTTTTCTGTTGTGGGTGGTTATAGGAAGAGGTCGAGGCTGTGGGGGGAGCTCTCTAGGGCAATTAGCGAAGGAGAGGGAGGGGAGAACGTGCAAAAAGGGAAAACGGCCATATCTCCGGTTCTAATAGAGAGATTTCAAAAATCAAAATAGGGTTTTTTCCTTTTTTGATCAGCTATAATGTTGGATAGGTAGGAAATAATTTTCACCGAAAATGTAAAAATGGGGGGCAAAAGAAAAAAATTGTTTCAAAACGATTTTTTTTATTAAGGAAAAATGTCAGACTTACCTTTCTGACCTTCGATTTCCCTTTGTGTGTGTGTAAGTGAGAGCGGCGAGAGAGTAGAGAGGGTAGAGCCCCCCCTACCCTCCCGCCGCTGCAGCTGCTGATTGAAAAGAAATAAATTTATAAGTGTAACTGTAAAGAGTTTGTTCTCTTTAAAATGAGTCCTGGCATAAGGGCGTAGGACTTTCCTTTGCCTTGTCGCCCTGTCTGTCGTAATGAAGGAATTTGAAAAATTATTTTTTTATTTTAAAGGGGATGAGAATCCTCGACTTTTAGGAGCAGCTTATCCCCACCACTCACCCCCTTTACGAAAAAAAATACATTTTATCTTTTGCCCCCCATTTTTACAGTTTCATGTGCTCTAAGCAGGCGAAGGGACCCCAAGATGACTGCCTTCTGCATTTGGCCTGCCAACCAATCAGCAGACTTCTGACAGGCCGGTATGATCTTCAATCCTGAGAGCAGCGTAGGCTTCATGCCTCCGAGTACACCGATTATGAGGACGACCATCTTGACCGAGTAGCCTGGGTACAGCACTTGGAGCTCGTACCGGAGATCACGGTATTTGGTCCGTTTTTCCTCCTCTTTCAAAGCGATGTTTGGCTCAGCAGGTGCCGAGAACTCGATCACAAACATCACCTTGTTTTGATGGTCGAGGAGGACTATGTCCTCTTGTTGGCTTGAATTAGCCTGACTGTCGGAAACGAGTAGTTCCAATAAATTCGGCACCTCTCGTTTTCGACAACGGACTCAATATCTACGGGGACGTAAGGCAGCACTGGTGTTTGGTCTATCCCGTATGAGTGCCGTAGATGATAGTACAGCACCCGTAACGCCGCGTTATGGCGTTGGATGTAGGCCGAAATCGCATACACCGGACATGCAGAAAGTAGGTAAATGCATGAGCGACTCCGGCGCCTGATGGCAGGTCCTACAGTTTATATCACCCATTACGTGGCTTCGGTAGACCAACGTGTTAATTACACCATCTTGGTAGGCCACAATGAATCCCTCGGTCTCCGACTTTAACCCGGCTGACTTTAAAAAGGCAAATGTCAGCCTGGTCGATAAACCCAGTGTTTCTACGTTCTTATAGTATACACCGTGCATGGGTTTATCGAAGTGCTGCCTTACACAGAAGTTCCTGCTCGGCAGCTTTTATTTGGGCCTTCAGACGAGTTGGCTGTAGTTCAGTGACTAACTCTGGATCAGCACCGCGCCGGCCTCCTCGCCTATCATCGAATACGAGACCAAGTTCATCTGCGGCTCTTTTTACCGCCTTAAACAATCCTACACCAACCCCTACGTTTTCGTGATCTCTCACTAATTGCAGGAGCGCCATTTTTTCACCACCAGTTGTTTATGCCGTCTGGGCCCGGAGCAGCGAACTTCCTCTGAAATGATTGCCGGGCACACCTCTTCTGGCTCTTCTAAGGTTCTGTGGCAAAGAGCCTTGAAGTGTGCTATTGCTGGAGTGTTGCTATCGAACGGACGCGTCGTTTCGTAGATTCCCTTCCAGAAGCTTTCGACATCGGCTGCAGTTGGCGGATTGTCGACAACACGCTGTGACTCTTGAAATAGACGGGAAGGATTCGTACGGAACAATGTATTTTGCTCCATACTCCTTACCCGCCTTATTAGCGTTTTCTTGATAGCCATGAGCGCTGATCTAAACAGTGTTGCTTAATAGTAAGCATCACTGTTAGATTTAGTGTGTGGTGCTGGCGTCTTAGGCCGGCTGCTGTTCGCCGGACTTTAGGCGTGAATGCCTTGCCAGCTGTTACGCATTCCACTACACTCTGGATTCGAGAAGCGTGTTTTCTGGTCAACTGTATTTTGCCTTCTATCTTTTGTACACGCTGCTTAGCCTTCTCGATACCGCTTGGAGCTCTGGTTGCTCTTTCGCGGGGAATGAGTTGGCTAGCAGCGTTGTACACGGCCGTGTTGATCTGCCAAATGTCGGCGTCTTCTGGAAGTTCCTCATGGATGACAGCGTCCATTCGTGCCAGGTCTTGCGGCTTTAGGGTAGCCCTGCTGTTAAGGCTAACCCTCGTCCTCTAGTTGACACCAGTGTACTCTCTTGGTTGCTCCCCGTCAGCGATATTATTATTATTATATACTATATAGTACATCATAATGCATTTTTGACAACTAACCATAATTCACTATATTGATGAAAATACATATTTGAATTTATTCATATCATTTAATACTTAGATTATAACAATATTACATAAAAAGGATTAGGTTGAATATTTTTTAAATGGATCGGAATTTAACGACAGATAACCATGCCTGTTGCTTCTTAGGAAAATGTGCCCAGGAAAATCACCTCATTTATATCTACAAAAGAATAATGATTGCTTTCTCGTTAGACATAAATTTACTTTTATTCCGATTATTATGCTGAACATTTTAATATCGCCTATCAGAATTTTACATTCATTGCTTTCCAGAACACGCAAGCTTGGAAAATTTGCCCATAACTGTGCAGCAGATAAGGTTATAGTAATCTATTATATTCCTGTTTTATATAAATGTTCATTTTCTCATTTTTATTAGCCGTTGCATTGACATAAATTTTATACGAGCTTCTGGTATTAGTCCAGATATGATTTGAACAGCTTGAATATCGAAACAAATTTAAATGCGGAAACACTGCGCGCATTGCTGCGGCGGCATCTCGCCGATCGTTTATTAGATTGTAATTTGTAATTTGCGATATCGAAACTACATTAGTATGGTTATGAGGAAGTTATAGCCACGTTGAAATCTCATTTCAATACAGAATTGAGCGCATTTGAAGTCTACAGGGTCTCATTTCAAGAAATGGTTAGACTCTCACTAGAAAATATGGACCGTCTAAAGGGAATATATAATGAAAGAAAAAATTCCACTTAAATTTAAAATTTTTGCGTTTCGTCACATTCTAAACCTATTTAAAACATTTTTTTTTTAATGTTTTGACTGCCTATAGAATAGATGATGGAAAAAAACTTTGGAAAAAGTATTGGATCCTAGAAAAAAATGAATAGGAACTTATTTGTAGGAAATTTCATGTTGTTTTTCGCTAGAGGGCTGGCTGTCAACTTATTCAAGCAAAACGTTAAAAGGGGACCTTTGAATTTCCTAGATTCCCTTAGGAATTTTGCAAAAAAATGAAAGTGCCAGCGAAAATCTGAGGTATGTGGGAAGGCGAAAGAAATCGAATGGCGCAAACCGCAGCTCTGTATCTCGTTTTGTTTTCGAGATAGATAGATGGAAGCGGTAAAAAAATTCTATTTTCGCTTTCCGGTGACATCGAGAGGCCATATATCGAAAACCAAGGTGCACCAAACGATTTCTTATGTCTTTCTGCGTATCCCTGAATTTTTACAGATTATTGCTAGCTTGTTTGGCAGAAATGGCCCCTCGAAGCTGGGCCGTGTCGCTTGAGAAGGGAAATCCTTGCACCTCTCACTTATACATACACTAAAACATAATCAGATCCCCAGGATGGAAAGAATTTTTTTTTGTGTGGCTGTGAAATCTGTATTGTCATTATATATTTATTATTATATTCTTAATACTTGGCATCTGATTCCTATGTCGGGATTTCTGTATAATTTTAAAGAAACCATTTTTTGTAATTTTTACAATATTGAGGGTTAATAAATTCTATTCTATTGTATTAAATCAATAATAATTTCTTTTAACACTTCTCTATTTGATATAAATAGTTAATTATTGAAGTATCAAGTGTGGTTCAAAAGTAATTGTAAATGTTTAGGAAAAACTAAAGCCATCCCTGTCCCTCTTCGACGTTTTCCTAACTAGCCACAACTCCTGTATCTTCAATATTTTTTTTAACCGATTATATAGATGAGAACTATATCAAGTTTTACCCTTTTTGATAAAAGCATTCTGAAGATATTTGCAAGAAAATTATGGCAAGATGCCATCTTTAAGGGGCCGTAGCTTCCTTAGGAAGCAATTATGAATACGGTGAGTTACATCGAATCGACATAAAAACTCTCCAGAGTAAGAGGTTGTTCGTTTAGCAGACGAGTTACTGGACACTCTGTATAAGGAAACAATATTCTGCAATGTAAAGAAATAGCTCATTTTCTTACGAAAATGTAACGAGCAAACAAAATTCTGTTTGATTTAGTCCGTTCTATTCTCTAGCAAGGTGCACGACTTTGTTTGATGTACTGTAATAGAAATCATATTATGTTTTCCAAGTAAATGTTATCTTGTCTGCCCAGGTAGATGAAGGCATCGAGGCTATGCTGTGCTGTTGGTTGCAGCAGTTGCAGGAATTTGGAGGACCGGAAGTGGAAAAGCCGGATCTGCTTCAGGGTTCAGGAGGTGCTTCGATGAGGACTCCAGCACGGACTAGTTCGAGTCCGAATTTGGCAAAGCAGCTTATTGTCGATCCCCGAGTCCGATACAATGTAAGTTTTCTAACGTTAATTCCTGATTAATGCGGGAAAAATAGATCTGAAAAGAAAAAATAAACCAACTAGCAATTTGATGTTTTGTAGAAGCTGTAAGAATGTTTACAAAACATTTTTTATAAAATAAGATTGTTGATACAAACATTTTCAAACGTTTATACAACGCTTATAGACGCAAAATGGGCACAGTTTACAGAATAATGTAGTTCTTTAATTCATTTTATTATAGCTCTCAGAGGTGCTATAAAATAATTGTATAAACGTTTACATAGGGTTAAAAAAAATGATAGACGATAATTATAAAATTATTCGAGATAAGACAAAACATTTTTATAAACATTGTGTTATTTATTATTAAAGTTATGCTACAGACAATAATAATTCTCAAAATAGTTTTAAATTATTACAAAGGTATATAGATTCTATGTGACATGGCGGCATATCTAACATGTTTAGTGAATATGAGATAAATGTTAACTGATTAAGACTTCGTTTCGCCAACAGCAAAGCGATTTTCGGCGAAGGAAATTTTTCTGTGAAATATGAGGTATTACTACAATGAAATTTTTGGGCGCTCTAAAAATTAAATATAAAGTGAAAATAAAATTTTTGTATCCGATCTTTTTGTGATATCGCACCAATTGTGTTTCGCAGATAACATATTTCACAATAATAAATTGTTGCTAAACCAGTTATAACTTACAACACAATAATTTTTATTTCTGAACTATTTTTATTTTAAAGTCCAAAATGGCCGTTATACAAATAGGTGAAACATAAATAACATTATGGCGTCTATCTTATAAATCATATTTAAAACTATAAAAACACTTACAGAACAAACATATTTTCCGAAGAATTGTTAATTACATATCAATTTTTTTGAAATTAGACAGATGCGTATTTCAAAAATCAAAGTTAATTTCCATTAATATGTTGTCCCGAATAACTTTGCTCGCTATTGCCTTTTAATCGGCGAGGATTTCCCATCAGAAAACAACGGTCAGTATGAAATAAACAAAATACAAGCTGTAATTAAATAGTATATATAACTATTTTAAAAGCTTTTATTTAGCTTCACTTGTAACAATGTAAACAAATCTTATAATCAAAATTTCAGCTACTTAGGTCTAATTGAGCTAGAGCTTTAAAATTTTGCTCACGTGTAGAATACGATATATGTGACGTCATCCTAAATCCAATATGGTGAGTGCCCCAAGATGACAGAGTCCTGTAAAAGACCTGTTAATGAGAAAACAACATGGCGTATAAACACTTACCCATGTTTTATAAACACAGTATAGAACATATTATAGCCTTTAAGGACAATTTTTAACTATTTTATAAATGTTTATTAAGAGCAATGTGTGCTTTGTTTATAACAATTCTTTAGCAGTTACGGCCGAATACAATATGCTCTCAGATATAATATTGTGTTAAGAAGAGTGCTAATAAAATTGTTTTATTAATACTTAGCTAAACTCTTAAAGAATAGTTTAACAGATTGACCAAAATGTGCAGCGGGTTATTACTATAAATCTGTTATAAATCAACTTTGCTCCGTGAGCAAAAAAATATCCTATAATAATTGCTGTATAGACGTTTGTAAAACAGCGAAAATCAAATTCTACAAAATGTTTTACAATTTAGCTGTAAGAACATTCTTAGCACTTATCTAAATCATCATATAGTTGTGAAGACTAAATATTCACTTTGGGGGTTTTAATAAAACAAAATAGCCATTCAGAGCAGTAATGTATCAGTAATAAAATAAAATTCTGGTATTTTAAATTTATAGAGCAATTTTGATAGTTGGGAAGGGAGTCATTGAACATTTGGGAGATTATTCCTAATTTCAAAGGTTGCAGAAAGGCATTTTTTCGGAATGTAGAGTAGATAAATGAGTTTTCTTAAATAGCTTGCAAAATATTATTTTTGCAAAATATCGCTTTTGCTGATAACTGAGTCAAATACCTTTAATTCACTCCAAAATTACGATTCGTTTTAATTTTGAATTATTTTTTAAAAAAACGGGCTCTATATTTAAATATCATCCTGTATATCGTAACACTGAATCGCTTCAATTTCATCGCAATCATTGTGGATGAGTATCATTATTTTTCTATTTATACACCTCCCGAGAAATGGCACGTATCACTCTTCTAGAATGTTATTCAAAACTAAAGCTCAAGTTTTCCACTCTAATGAGGAGGCACTCACCCGTTCGTTCGATGTTCATTTATACATAAACTGCGTTCTGCAGGTTTACCCTAGAAGGTATAATAGTCCGTATCTCTGCTATACGCCTGACGCATGACGTTAATATGCTTACAACTTTACATGTATTTAGACACCAAATTACGACATTATAGTCACAATGCTGCAACTTAATAATTTATTGTTATTATTATTTAAATGGTATTATATACTTTTCAGCTTCTCTTATGATGAAAATAAATTAAAGTAATAAAACCTGCTTTGTTACGTAAGGTATTACAGTGAAAACTGACCTTTGGAAGCTTTGTCAACCTTTCTTTAAAGATATCCCTGTTATCCTTATGATGAATAGATAATGACAGATTGTAGACGCATAAAAAATTCATTATGTTTAATGTGACTCAGGAGAAGTTGCTTTGAGTAGTTGTACAATTTGCCGCTTGTGAGCTATATGCTCCTGAGTCCATATTTAAACTTTTGTTAAAAAAACATTATGGCTGACCATAAATCTTGTGGGCTGTCAAGTTGTCGAACCATTTCGATCGTAATAGCCAATCACAAAATTCTAGTTTTCCTTGGGATTGAAGTTAAATATATGTTACACTTTTTCACATAGTGTGCACGAACATTTTTATGTAATTTCTTTTAGCAGTTATATAATTTCTCTTAATGGTATACTTTACATATATATATTACGAATATTTTCGAGTTTTGTAAAATTTAGTAATGAATGTATCTTACATTTCCTTATTTTTGGTGTTTTAAGGTTTTTTTCTCTAGAATTATTTGGGAGACACTCAAATATACATATAAATGCGTAATGTAATTTTAAACCAGTGGATTTATTACCCCATCGACAAAAGTGGATCGGGCACCGCAATTGCCGCCGCTTGGTGGAGATATTGAAATTTTCAAGATGTTTCTGTCTTTTTTAATTATCAGGAAACAATAAAAAATATCTCAAAATTTGGCTAACTTCAATAGGCTGGTAAATTTGTAACTGTGAGTATTTTTATTCCTTACTTTTTCTGTATTGAAGTACTACCTTAAACTAAAAGATAATGCATTTATAACCTACATTAAAGTCAGTTATTTTTTCTGGGCCTGTGAATAGTTAAAAGTGCAAAAAATCAAGAGGTAACCATATTATATTGTTATTTTTATATACTAGTAGATATCAATAGCCATCAAAAATGGAAACACAAAGGAGTATTTTATATCCCCTTTAAATCCCATTTTGATTTTTCTTCCTAGCATGTTTGGTTCTCGAGCAATTCAATTTTTTCTATGGGCCGCGCGCAAATAGTTTCAAATAAACGATAATTCGTGCGCATTAAAAATACAAATTTTGCAATTTTTTTCAATATCGACTTTCTCGAAAACCATGGCATGTACAAGAAAGTTACAAGAGGACTTTTCTTTAGTCAGGTTTTCCTTTTTATGATAAGCAATTTTTTAATATCTTCAACGGTTAACCAGTAATCAGTAAAATAAGGCTTTTTTCACCGAAGGGGTGGTTTTTGGGGGAGGGTTGCGTGGTACCCCCAGAACTAATTTTTGTGATTTTGTAATGTATATCCCTCTACTAACAGTTACTGAAGGAAAATCTCAGATAACATTTTTTGTTATGGAAATCTTTATAATTATTGGACTATATTGGGGACACCAATTAAAAAAAAAAACGCGCCAAACGCTCTACCGCAAGGTGTGTGGAAACGAGCGCTTACCTAATGGTAGTAACCACCAACAGTTGTAGAGATCTGTAATTTCAAAATTGACAATAAATGTATTATACTTCAAAAGTGAAAATTAAACGTAATAGCAAGTAGAAAGCGTGGAAACATAGAGAAGTGTCGATATACAGAGCGAATGCGATACAATGCTTGACTTCCCCCACCTATAAATCCAAGAATATTAGTACTCAGTGAACTCTAGTTAGTATAGAGTTCATTGTTAGAACTACGTGAAAATATGTCTGAACCGTTTCGATACAGAATTTACTTCTCTTTAACTTTGATAACCATCTTTTTTTCGTATCGTTCAGAACCGAGATACTGGTAAAAAATGATTTTTAAGCGAAATTTCCACAAATTAGAATATTCAAAAAAGGCATATATTGAACTGGTTTCAAGAGTAAAATATTTTGCCCGATTTAAAACGACGTATATAAGTCT
Organism: Stenurella melanura; assembly: GCA_963583905.1. Classification (NCBI taxonomy): domain Eukaryota; kingdom Metazoa; phylum Arthropoda; class Insecta; order Coleoptera; family Cerambycidae; genus Stenurella; species Stenurella melanura. The sequence continues at coordinate 165,349,316 of OY757311.1, read as the reverse complement.
ACCTGACGCCTAGCATAATTCTCATATGAAAATATTTTTATATTATTCGTTTCTATTTCTATCTAATTAAACCTTAGCTTTACTGATTTTTTTCATACAATCAGTAATAATAATATATGTTAAATACTTATTCATATTTTCATTACCTGCTAGCTCGAAATGAATCAATAATCCCTAAAAATAGATTCCTGTCGAACATTTACTATTTATTCGAATGCCATTCCTAAAAAAGGCAAAGGCAAGCAAAACATAAATATATCTTTTTACGATTCTCAAGGGTAAAAAACAAGAACGTAAGCCATAATAAAATTTTTACAACGCCAAATTGTGTAAAGCTCCTTATCCCACTAACCATTAAATTTGTCTGGCTTTATGCCTTATTTTTTATGATGAGGGTGTCACGTTCTGTGACAAATCTACTTTTTAATAAATCGACGTCTTATTGTTTTTCTTTTATTCGGTAAGAAGAATTCAAGTGACTAAATTCTGTAACAAAATAAGAGAAAACATTATTTAAATGTTAATAATAACAATAGGTATTTGAAACTAGACAGGTTGCTTTGAGTGATGATCTACCAGCGTTATAACATAATTATATCTTTCCTCACTTCGAATGAGATATATATTAACGTAATAAATGTTTGCATAATATACAGGGTTACCCAAAATTCCCACATAAAAATTAATATATTTTATTTCTCTATTTATGAAAAAAATACCCACACGTATTATTTACGAGTGGGTCTTTGTTCAGTTTTAATCTTACTAAAAACATGTAAAATAATTAACTGTATAATAATAGTAAACAAGAAAATTCGGTTTAAATTGTTGAAAATTACCGTTTTTCTTTTCTAAGTGTGTTGTCAAAAAATTATTTAAGACCGTATCATGTAATTTATAGTAAAATATAAAATAGTGAATGTTAATACGGATTTGAAAATCAACTGATATGGCATTGTACATTTCTTGAAATACATTTATAAAGAGTTTAGATAAGGGCAAATGTTGCGTACCTAGCTGTTTTTCGATTTATCGAAAGCTTTCGATTATGAGGACAGAAATATACAGGAGTTAACGGAACTTAGGGGACACCCTTGTGTATCAATAATATCTAATTTTTTGGATAGTATATTTTTGTCCTCATACTAAGTGTCACGAATTTAAATCAATTATCCACTATGTAACCCTGAGTGTTCCCCAAGGCTCAATGTTAGGCCCCCTATTATTTTTAATTTACACTAACGATTTAACAAATTAATTCAACATGGCGTTACCACGATGTATGCAGATGATATCACTGTTTCAGTATCAGTTGTCAAGCAGAAGGAACTTCGTTATAAAATGTATGCTATGCTAGAAAATGTACACGCATGTTGCCCAAAAAATAAGTTCATGTTGAATGATGAAAAAACCGTTTTTATAAATTTTAATTTTAAGACAGCATTAACCTCTAGTGATAAAGTTTTACAGAAATATAGACATTTTTAGCACCTACATAAACAATAGATTAACATGGTAATTACATATAGAGCACAGTTGTAAATTTCTCAAGAAATCTACTTGGTTATTTTACAGTTAACCCTATGTGTCCTAATGGCTCTCCTATGGAACCACCTCATATAACCAAAAAAGAACCTTCACAGATAATGAATTTAATTAACATGTAAATCTCGATATATGAGAATTATCTGGAAAGAGAAATCTCATTATCTGCAAGAATGTTAAGAGTCGTTTGTTGTTGTTTTATTTCATGTAGGTATTCGGTAGATCAATGATGTCTCAGTGTTCCTCACTCACTCACGTATCACTTGACATCCACAAGTAAACTATCTATTGAAAAAATATACGAATTATTTGTAAGACTGGTAGAGCTGGCAGAAGAAGTCTTCACTATAAATACTGCTTCCAACTGCCTATGGATAAGAAATTTCAAAATCTCCAAGGATAGATATAGTTACGAATACTCATCTTATTTCTAAGCAGGGTTTTAAGGGCTTTAAATGTACCTATTGTCGGTTTATATTAGGGCACAAGGGGTTAATATAATTGCCCCGATGGGTCTCTTAAGACTGTATTATGCTTTAGCTTACTTACATATACCATTGAATATGTTCACATGGGGACGTTCAAGGCATGTGTACAACGAGTCTGTTTCTCAGGAAATGTTGCTGAGTAATACAGACAGTGTTAAGGAATATATTATTTAAAATAGATAATATTTTAACAGTCCCTAGCATTTAAATCTACTTGCAAAAATTGAACGTATAATACAAGCCATAAATATCTGTTCTCGATCCTAAAACCATGAAATTGAAACAAGACCAATAATTTATATTAAAGAATTAGAATGTTCCATTTCATAATGATCTAAAAACAATATATTTGTTTCTGTGTACTTTCTTCAAAAATAATGTTCGTTTTTCTAATTCATTATGTTATACTGTTGATCTAATTTTTATTACGCGAGTATGACCAATGAACTCAATCAATGGCATAATTCTGCAATTATAATAATATATGTTTATCTGAAGGACAACGCTTATAGACCTTCCTCTACGAGAGTCTTTCTGTGATTCTTAGAAATGTATCAGCCCCCCCCCCCCCCCCCCCCCTCTAAAGAACACTCGATTGCGCAGCAACCAACATCATAAACAAAACATGTTTTCTTTGAAAGTTAGGAATTATTAAGAAACAAATAATGGAAATACAAAATCTCACTCACCCCATGTCTTATAGTACAGGCAAATTAGCTATTTAGGGTAACAAAAATTAATAAAAGGATCATCTCTGGGGTTTAAGTAGGTAATAATCTGAAGAATGAGATGATGCCTTCTTTGCATTTTCAAGTTCCGGGAAAATTCAAAAAAATGTAGAAAAACTTTTTGATTTTCGGTTTTTTTGCTCTAGCGGCCAAAATAATGAAAATAGAGAAGAAAGTTCCCAACAAAAGTTGTAGTTCGTCTCTTTCTCTACTATAAAGGTCTTTACAAATTTTTGTCTTACTTAAGCCGTTAGAAGATAAATTGGGTTCTCGACTTATAGTTTTAAGCCGCTTCGAAATGCGCGAAAAATTAGAATTCTCCGGGAGTTTCGTACGACCGGGCTCATCGATCGATAATTCGTACTATTCAGAGCCCCTAAAAAAATGAAAATAACACAAAATGTAGAGAAAAGTCTCAGCGTTAATGTGGAACTAATCACAAAATTCATGAAAAATTTTATCATAGAGAAAAATTGTCAGAAGGTGGCTTAGTAAACTTTGTACAATTGATCCACAGATTTAATCATATCTTTGCCGGGAATCGTTAGAGTGATAATTCATTTTACTTATATATTCTTATATAATGATATATTAATCCAATTAACATTTTATTGCAATTACTTTTGTTGGAAAAATATGCCTTGCGATCAAAGTAGAGGGTATATTTCTCATCGATCAATCACCTTCAAATTTTGGAGTTGAATTCGCTATATCTTAATTAATAAAAATAGCACAGTCTTAATTTTTGGATTATAGGTACAATAAAACATATTCTTTCCCATGACTTAAGAATTTTTTAAATGCATGCAGTACTTTTTGAATTTGTCTCCATTATTCATACACGTTCAGAAAATGCACAATTATACAGTAAAACATATACAACTTATTTGTTTCTTAACAATCTTCGATAAAATTTTCACAAAATATAGGCTAAAGCACGTGGAATCGAATTCATGCAGTGAAAAAGCACCCATTGTTACGGGAGAAATAGACAGAATGCATAAAACTCAAAGATATGAATAAAGTTTACTAAACCATCTTCTAACACTTTTTTCTCTATGATAAATTTTTTTATGAATTTTGTGATTAGTTCCACATTAAAGCTGGGACTTTTCTCTACATTTTATGCTGTTTCCACTTTTTTAGCGACTCTGACTAGTAAGAATTATAGATCGATTTGTTAGGTCGTACGAAACTCCCAGAGAATTCTCATTTTCCGCGCACTTCTGAGCGGCTCAAAACTATAAGTGGTAAACCGGATTTATCTCCTAAATGGCTTAAGTAAGAACCTTTTCTGTAGAGAAAGAGACGAGCTACAATTATACAAGCTTTTTTCTGTACTTTCATTATTTTAGCCGCTAGACCAAAAAAAAACGAAAATCAATAAGTTTTTCCAAATTTTATTGAATTTCCCCGGAACTTGGAAGTGCAAAGAATGCATCATTCCATTCTATAAGTTATTACTTACTTAAATCCCGGAGGTGATCCTTTTATTAATTTTTGTGTGGTTTTTACAAAATGTTGCCTTCATTGCCTGTACTATAGCAAATAAAATACTCCTAAATTGTTTAAATTCTTTCGTACCTATCTGAGAGAAAACCAAAAACCATATTTTTCAGACCACTATAAAATAGATGATTGTAATTCTTTAATATAAATAACCGGCATTATTCTAACCTCTACGCAGCACCCTATTTATCCGCCTGGCATCTTTAGATAAAATAAATTCCCGTCCTGTTCAGTAACCAGTAACAACTATTAACTTGTCCGACAGGGTGACTTAGTCCAGATGAAACCCGTGCCTTCCATCGGGGGCGGCTGTGAGCTGAAAGCCAAATCCGTAGAACTTCTGGTGTTATTGCACGGATTAAGACATGAAAACCTTAATCCCCTCATCGGATGCCTTGCCGAGCCGCCGAGGGCAGCGCTGGTGTCTGAGTACTGTGCCAGAGGATCACTTCAGGATGTTCTCCAACAGGACGACATTAAACTCGATTGGTCCTTCCGATTAAGCCTGCTGACGGATCTCGTTAGGGTAAGTGACGTTTAGGTGAACTTGTGATATCCCAACTACCTATGCGGGACTAATTGAGTGAATATGTAAACAGAGATGCGTGTTGGTTGTTGTTTGGAAAAGTAATTAAAGTACAGTTCAAAGCATGGATATTGTCGTTCACGTCATCATCTTTTAATTTCCGAATTAACTCAAGGTCAGAATGGCACGCATGAGCGTGCCATTTGAAAGGCGTTTTCTGAATTCCGTATTCCGGACTGGAATATGTGCTACAGAAAATTCCATTTTTTCGGAAAATATATTAAATATTATAAAAAAATCTGAGGCCTTAACTTCTAGTACATACACCGAATTTCAAGTTTCTGTACTCTTACTACCTTGCTTTACTTATTTTCCCCTATTTACCCCTATTTTACCCCCAACCCTTCACCGGATATCCTCAAAAAACAATCCAGTTCCAGATCTCGATATAATATAATATATACGTGTACAAAATTTCAAGTCGATATCTTAAACCGTTCCGGAGAAAACGTGCGGACAAAAAAAGTTAGACAGACAGACAGGAATTTTTTTTTGCTCAAATTTAAAATCTTGACGTTTCATGACATTCTAAACCCATTTCAAGAAAGAAAAATTTTGAAAATTTTTTTACGATTACTATATACTTCCAATCCACTACGTGGATGTGGAAGTAAAATATGCATCATTCTCAACGGCGCTTTTAAGCAACTTAATTGGAATATTTGACTTCGGCTTTATGCTCAGTGATAGTACACCCCTTGAAGAGGAGAAAGCTTCTTGTAAAATTGAAATCAGACTCGCCTCATTTTGGGGAATTAAATTTTACTAAAATAACTTTTTTAATAAACAATTGAATTTCTCGGAAACTATTCATTTGTTGGAATTCGGGTTGCGGCCACTCTTTAAGCATATTATGACGCATATTTCCTGAGATTGTTGATACCACTAATTAATAATTGCAGAAGTTATTCAAAGATTTAAAAATGTAATTTATTGTATTTCCGAAAAATCTAACAAACGAATTTTGATTCAACGGGCGATATTTGGTAGGTTTCTTAAATATCTACAACTATCGTTTGAATTTTTTTTCGATTAAAAAGTTACATTCGTTCGCCATTTTGTTTTTGCAACTTTGTTTTGGATGCACTGGTTTGAAAATTGATACTTCACATGTACACTTGATTAAAAAAAAACTGGTACAACTCTTGTAATCGAAACTCTTAATAGTTTAGTTGTGTGCATATGTCTGTAAATAGGGCTGGCCAGGCATGTCGAGAGGGGGGTGGAGAAGAAGTGATTTACTCCGGACCTGGGTTTTCTGGAGGAGACCGGTTTTCTTAGTGCTTTTAAACTTATTAAACCTTTGTTTTTTATTTTATTCAAATGGAATTTTAAAGAATAATTAGAAAATAAATTTTTCAAAACTATTTCAAGCCTGCCATATCATTATTTAAAAAAGTATATTTTTTACGGATAATTCTACTAATGGTTGTAATTAAAATACTAACTGAATAATGATAATTCTGATTTTAAAATAAGAACACAAAAATACCACTTGAGATTAAAAAGATGTAAACAATGCAAACTGACCATAAAAATACAATAAAAAAATTAAATAAATGAACTTCAACTCCGTAATACAGATTTAACTAATATTTTATCATTGCTCCATTAGCGTCTAAAACTGCCTGAAGTCTTGCAGGCATGGACAAAATCAGATTTCTTGCAAGGGATTCTTGCGACAAGTTTTCCCAAGCGTCTTCAATTATCCCTCCCAATTCTTGGCCATTGTTTGGATGGTTATTTAATATTCATATATGTTTCACCATTAGTCCCCAAACATTTTCAATTGGATTTAAATCCGGACTTTTAGATGGCCAGAAACCATTGCCTGACACGATGGTCCGTATGTATGGAGCAGTTGTCTTGTTGGAAAATAAAATTATTTTCCGGAAACACCTCTATTACTGACGGCAACATAATATTGTCTAATATTTCAATATATTTAATGGAATTGAGATGACCACCACTGTTCCAACACACACCTAACCCATTTAGGCTCATCCAAGCCCAGAGATTGACTGAAAACCTTCCTGATATTTGTGGATCGAAAGTATATTTTTCGTCGTATCTAGTGGAAGGAGGCCTATATACGCGAACATGTCCATCGTTACAGGATTTAAAAACCTTTTCGTCAGAAAAGACAACTTGTGCCTAGAAGTTTTTATCATTGATTATATAGTTGAGTGCAAAAATAATCCTACCCTGCTTCTTTTCCTCTGAAAGTTTGTATTTTTTAGCCGCTGAACAACTCTTCAACTCGCTTTGTAGTTTTATTCTTCTGCGAGCAGTAGGTACCGAAGCAGGGAAATTTGTCTCTGAAATTGCATTTACTGCAGCCTGAAAAGGATTTTCTCTTAGCTAATTTATAAGATTTTCATCGTTTTGATTATTGCTCTTTCTGGACCTACCGGAACCACCTTTACTAGTCCGAGAGCTGGCAGTAAAAACAACTTCCTCATAAGTTACCAAAGGTTTGAACTGACACGTCGGTTCTACTTTAGATTGTAATTTTAAAACCGCCCGTCTGCCGGGCGTAAGTGGTCGCTTTATTAGATTTAAAATTTTAAAAAACAAATAAAAGTAGCTCATAACTACCCAATTATTACCAACATAAATGTTTTATGAAAATGGCCTAAGATCTTAACTAAATTGAAATCGTAAGCGTCTGCCAGTGGGAATGGTCGCTACTTCGGAGCAGACGCTGTCAAATATTTCAAAAAAACGCCATCTACTTCCTCACAGATTATCACCGTTATTTTTGTGTCAAAATATTATTAAATATGTTACTAACCAAAGTTAAAAAAGAAATTTTTGGCAGACGGTCGCATTCAAATCGCAGACGGGGTTTTAAGTTGAAAAGTAAAAAAAAAATGTCTCTACTCGAACAGCAAATTTTAGCTTATAAAACATATTTATTTGGGTTAAAGAGTATTTTTTATTGTGTAAGTAGTGAAGACGTATAAAGAAAAATTCGGCAGACGGTCGCATTTAAAGACAGACAGACGGGACTGAATTGCTATCAATATATTAAAGTATGCGTAATATAATATTATATAAACGACCTCGGGAGTATAGCGTCCCTTAAGCAAAAACTTTATGTAAAAAAGAAGCTAGTGATATATTAAGTTACGAAGTCGTGGAATAGTCCAATTAATTTTAAAAATAAATTAATATACTACAATGTAATGTATAATACGGAGTAACTATCGGCAACAGTGTAGCGCGTACCTGTCACCTGTATAACGTAAAACGAGATTGGTGATTGTCACGTTGGCGTCGTCTTCGAAAGGGATTATTTTTATTTCTTCATTTTATTTCCTAGTGTTTACTCAGTTTATTAGTGTGTCCTACTGCTTTTTTGTGATTTATATGTGCATAAGCAGATTTATTGGTAAGTAAATTTCAATAGAAAATAATTAATATAATAAGTTTATTTATCGAAAATGGAAAACTTGTAGTCAGCATATAGGTTAGGTTGGGTTATAAACACAGGCACTGACAGGCAGAGAGATTAATATACAGCATGGGATTATCGCAACGTTGCCGGCTTGGGTTTTTCTCCTAAAATAATGCAATATCATTTTATTTATGGCTGGTGGTGTTACAAATGAAAATGGTGTAATAGAGTACTAAACTTGATTATTCTTGTATTATATTATAATATAATACGAAAATAATTAATTTAATAATAATAATATTATAAAAGAAAATTGTTTAATTTCGTTTAGTAAAGTCCTTCTTATATATTTATTAAAGGTCATGGACTTAGACGCGCCAAGTACTTCATCTGGAATAATAAGAAATTGCTGTATTCACGTTGAAGATACCTCAGGAGATTCGAAAGGATTTACGGCAGATACTTTTAAAAAATGTCAGTTGTCTTTAGCTTGTCGAAAGTATTTTAATATGAAGTATACTGAAATACAACTTCCATACCAAAGTGACTTTTCTAATTTGGGGTACCATTCAAGCTGCTACAGAAAAGTAACAGCAATCAAAAAAGATAAAATGGAGGCGTTTTTACGAGAAACTTCGGAGAATAATGAAACACAAATACAAGACAGTAATCAGGAAAAAACTTTGGAGAGAACTACAAGATCAAAAAATACCTTTTTAAAAAATCGCAGAAGTGGAATTTTGAAAAAAACGTGTATTTTTTGTAATAAACTATTTATTTATAAAAATCAGAAACGAATCCGTTTAACAATTTGCCAAACGAAAAACTTTGAAGCCAAGATTAAACAATATGCATTAGCTCTAAACGATCAACAGCTTTTGTCAAAAATCACTGATGTAGATTTTATTGCTAAAGAAATACAATATCACAGACTATGCCGAGTAAAGTACACAATGCAGGTTAAAAAGCGATCTGAAATAAAAAATAATGAGGGACTGTGGCACACTATTCGGAACTACCATAGGAATGCTTTTGGTAAATTAAAAGAATTTATTAAAACCAATATTATTGAAAAACGAGACGCTTACTTTTTGACTACTATCCACCGTATTTATATTCAATATTTCTTTGAAATAGCCGATGAAGATAACACTAAGAGATATAAGAAATTTACCTATGAACATTTAATGCGAAAAATAAGAATGGCATACACAAACCTTTTAAAATTCACAAAACATCGGGGAAAATGTATTATTCATAGTAAAGACATAGATTCTCTGAATGCTGTGCACATGTGCCTCAGTAAGGCTAAAACATTAGAAAAAGATATACAAAATGTTGCATTTGCATTAAGGAGAGATGTATTACGAATGAAGAAAACACCTTTGCCTTCTGAAATAACTTTAAAAGATATATATAATGGGGAATGTTCCATACCGCCTTTGCTATATAATTTTTTTAATACTTTTCTATGCGGGCCATACGATCGACATCTCCAAAGAATTAAAAAAATAAAGATCGATTCTCTAGCACAAGATGCCATTAGCTCAGTTACGAACGGTCGGATTAAAACATCGAAACACATGGCACTAGGTATGGTTATAAAGAGTCTCACAGGAAGTAGAAAAGTTATAAACATTTTGAATAGATTAGGTCACAGTGCCAGCTATTCAGTAGTAGAAGAACTGGAAACAGAGCTTACTTATTCTTCCTTTGAGGGCCCTTTTATTACACCTCATGGTATTCAACAAAAACCAGATTTGTCGACTGCACTTGCATTCGATAATTATGATAGGTTTGTAGATACGTTGTCTGGCAAAGACACGCTTCATGATACCGTTGGTATAATATACCAAAACAAAAGCAGTATGATTGATAATACCGAAGAGACCAATGATAATATTAATCAGCCCAGGCTTACTGCCACAAAGAAAAGACGAAGAATGTTTGATATGTTGGACCCTGAAATTGAACCTTATTATAAAAAACCTAAGTTGAACGAGATCGTTCGTCTACCGTCATTAACCAAACTTGATAAGGCAAAGTATAAACATATCCGACAACTAGATAATTTGTGGGTTATGTCACTTGCAATACTACAAGAAGACGTACCTATGTGGGCGGGATGGAATAATTTAAAAATCAGCGAAACATTTCCAGTTCAAAATGTTTGCTACTTACCACCGATTAACGAATCGCCTACAAAGCTGTCAGTAGTAGCACATACCTTAAATGTAGCTCAAAACATCGCCATAAATTGTCAACAAAAGTACATATCCGTCACTTATGACTTGGCCATAGCAAAACTTGCAATGCAAATACAGAGTGTAGAGCGTCCAAAATATGACAATGTGTTTATTCAATTGGGAGCTTTTCATGTTCAAATGTCATATTTGAAGGCTGTTGGAAAATATATAGAAGAATCTGGTGGCCCGTATATTCTTACAGAATCTGAAAGTTTAGCTCCCGGTTCTCTTAAAGGCTTTATCACGGGAACACATTACAATCGTTGTAGGCGAATTCATCCGATATTTGCAGCATCATTACAAATTTTGCATTTTCGAGCATATCTAGAAGCAAATAATATCTGCACTGCTGAATTGATTAATGAACTGAAAATAATCCAAAAGCAGAAATTAAGTGAAGTTAATTTTTCGAGGAGTCTTGTGGAGATTTTAGATGGATATGACCACTATTACCATGAAACAGAAGAAGGCTTACATGGTGCGACAGCTAAATATTGGATTACATACGTAAATTTAATAAAATTGTTTCAAGAATTTTCGAGAAGCATAAGAACAGCAGATTTTGAATTATATGTTTCATGTTTACCTCAAATAGCAACCCTTATGTTCTCTTTTAACCATCAGAACTATGCAAGGTGGATTGTCAGATTCTATAACAACTTAGTAAATGTAGAAAACACCCATCCTGGTTTAAAAGAAATGTTGGTAAAAGGGGGCATTTCAATAAGGCGTACTGAAAAATTATTTTCTGGTTCTCCCATTGATCTCACACTGGAACAAACCATTAACAAAGATGCTGCAAGTAAACTAACAGGTAACAATTTTTTGTTTTTGTTTTAATATTATCACTGAATTATTTCGTTTACAGGGATAAGCTCGTTTACGAATTCGATATCAGCAAGGCGCCGGTGGGCCACAAGCCATTCTCTACGCACATCCTTAGTCACACATTTACTAGATACCCTGAACTTAAACTCTACCGAAGACGTAATGAATGATCTTCGCGACAATAGAATTAAAAAGGATAATATTTTGATAAAGGAGCTTGTGAGTGAAATTATCGGCACTCTCAATCCCTTCTCATCTGAAATGTTAAATAATAATGAACTTGTTAATCTATCCACTGGAAAAACCACCAGCGAAGAAACGAAAAATTTTCTCTTAAATGTTATTTCTAAGGGAGAAGAACTAAGAGATAAATTTATTAGTGAATGCAACAAGGATGCAAATAGGTTTGAAAACCCCATTTCAAAACAAGTAATTCACACATTTGCATCAGAAAATAAATTAAAAATTAAAAGAAGCGACGGAAAAACAGCCGAAGTGAAAGTCGAAAGAAACCTACTGGGACGACTTTTAGTATTATCGTTGGAACATAACATTGATTTATTAAATGTGTTTTCGTATCCTTTGACAACCGTTCCGTTGTCACTGAGTCATCTCGACGGAAGTATGAATAAAACAGCTAAATCAAAATTATACAAGTTATTAGAAAATCGTGTATCAACTTCTTCAAGTCCAAGTCAAATAGATTGTACGATTATTGATGGATTCTTTTTTTTACATCTCTTACGTGATCCTCCTCTTACTTATGGTAGATTGGCTATATACATTATTAAGAAATTATGCAGAACATCAAGCAAAAGAATAGACCTAATTTTTGACAAGTGTGTAGTGCCATCATTAAAAGACATCGAAAGAGACAGAAGAGCAGGGGTATCAGGAAGGGATAATGTGTTTAATATTGTTGGAGAAGCGCAGAAGCGGCCTAATGATTTTTTAAAAACATTGAGAAGTGACTCTTTTAAAACCGAATTCGTGAAGTTCTTAGTGAAATACTGGAAAACAAGTATTCCTCCGGGTATTCTGGGAGACAAAATTCTTAGAGTAAATTGTGAAGATACTTGTTTCATGTTTTATGAGATTGATGGACGTGTGGATTGTAAAATTGATGAGGATTTATATTGTAGTCATCATGAAGCTGATAATAGAATTCTATTTCATGTATCTAAACTACCAGAAAGTATAAATGTTGTTATACGTGCCTCCGATACTGATATATTAATAATAGCAGTGGGAAATATGCACAAACTAACAAATAAAGTGCATATTTGGATAGAAACTGGACTTCAGTCAAATAATACTTTGAGATACGTTTCTGTTAACGACATATACACAAGTTTAGGAGACATCCTTTCTCAAGCTTTACCTGCCTATCACGCCTTAACAGGCAGTGATTATACCGCATCATTTGCTCGAAAAGGTAAAATAAAGCCTCTTAACATTATTGAGAAAGATTCAAATATTGCCAAAATTTTAGCTTCTTTTGGCCAGTCCCAGAATATATCGGACGAGCAAATTGAAGGCATTGAAAAATTCGTATGCCGCATGTATGGTAGGCATAACGCTAATAGTGTGGATGAAGCAAGGCTAGATTTGTTTCTTAGAAACCATGGTGCTACTGTGTCCCAAGAAAGAAATCCATTAGATAAAGTTAAAAATTTTGATGGGAGTTTGATGCCACCTTGTCGAAAGGTACTAATAAATAAAATAAAAAGAGTTAATCAAGTTTGCGCCATCTGGAATTATGCAACAGAGACCAATCCAAATTTTTTTAATCCTGAAGAACATGGCTGGCTTTTAGTCGATGGAAGATACCAACTGGAATGGTTTATTGGACCACAAACCCCTTCTACACTCGAAGAAATTTGCAAAATCCCAGCTCCAGACATTGATGAGGATGACGTATTTTACAATGCAAGTAGTGATGAAGATGAATAGTACCTAGATTAAATTAGCATTTTTATTTTCATATTCATAATATTATTTATTTATTTCTATCGCTTACTACATAGATTTTGTTTGTGTTTTATTATTCTTGCTTCATTTTTTTTATTTTTCTTTCTATTTATTATTTCTTCTGTTCTCTTTTTGGGCGTTTAAAATTAAATAAATATTCAATAAGTATTATATCACAAGCTTCTTTTTTACAAAAAATTTTTGCTTAAGGGACTCCCGAGGTCGTTTATATAATATTATATTACGCATACTTTAATATATTAGTAGCAATTCAGTCCCGTCTGTCTGTCTTTAAATGCGACCGTCTGCCGAAGTGTTCTTTATGCGTCTTTATTACACAATAAAAAATATTCTTTAACCCAAATAAATATGTTTTATAAGCTAAAATTTGCTGTTCGAGTAGAGACATTTATTTTTACTTTTCAACTTAAAACCCCGTCTGCGATTTGAATGCGACCGTCTGCCAAAAATTTCTTTTTTAACTTTGGTTAGTAACATATTTAATAATATTTTGACACAAAAATAACGGTGATAATCTGTGAGGAAGTAGATGGCGTTTTTTTGAAATATTTGACAGCGTCTGCTCCGAAGTAGCGACCATTTCCACTGGCAGACGCTTACGATTTCAATTTAGTTAAGATCTTAGGCCATTTTTATAAAACATTTATGTTGGTAATAATTGGGTAGTTATGAGCTACTTTTATTTGTTTTTTAAAATTTTAAATCTAATAAAGCGACCACTTACGCCCGGCAGACGGGCGGTTTTAAAATTACAATCTAAAGTAGAACCGACGTGTCAGTTCAAACCTTTGGTAACTTATGAGGAAGTTGTTTTTACTGCCAGCTCTCGGACTATACGGGATACCGTTTGGTTGATTTCCCATTGTTCTTTAACACTCATTATCGTGGTTTTACTCACATTGTATTCAGCAGCAAGTCTTCTTATGGACCAACCATCTTCAATTTTAGAAACAATTCGTAATTTTTGAATATCTGTTAGAAGTCGAACCATTTTTAATAATGACGCCACTGATTAACGTCAAAATGACATTTGTAAGATTATTAATATCAATCAAAGAACGAATGATTTACATAGCCAAAAGAAAGTGTACCAGTTTTTTCTTAAATCAAGTGTACTGAATATAATCTGAGTGTTTTTTCCAAATGAGAATTATCTCTAAAAATTGTTCTCCTTCTGCTTAGTTTGATTGGCCTAAATATTCCACATGTACCTCATGTTGTATGTTGCGTATTTCACGTCTTATATCATTTTGGTGCTGACTTAAGAGTAATCCACTTGAATTTTAAAAAAGTTAAATAAACGATCTTGCGTTAAAAGCACTTTAAATTACTTTGAATACTTATTCTTAATTCCAAAAAGCACCAAACTTCGCGAGGTATTCGTATCCCTGTCCCCATCAAATCTAGTGCCGATGGTTTTAATCACTGCTTCTTTAATCAGGAATGTTAATAAACCAATATATTGCTTAAAGTGCGATACTTCGTGCGATAGACAATTAATCATTATCCTGTTCTTACTGCTCCATTTAAGTATCAATTAATAAATGTGTAATAATTAATGATTCAAAATCAGTAATGCAAGCTCAATTAATTTCAACCAACACATTAATGTACTTCTAGAGGAACTAATAGCTTGAATTCTGACTTAAGTGAATCACTCATCATGTATCAGTGATGAATGAATATCGACTTTCTTATTTGCATTAGCCTTGGTCAGGATTGTTGTTGATATAATCGAGGGTTAAGGGTGGCGCTGGCGGCTAGTCGTATGAACAGTAAACAGGTATTTTGTTGCAAAAGACAACGCACTAATCTTTTGGAATGTGGATGTCCACCGAATTGACTGAACTTTTGATACGTTGCTGTTTACGAAGTGCTGATCACGACCTCCGACAGTGAACAGTTTTAAGACGCAGCTTTTCAGAAATAGATAATGTTCATCATTTAGACATTCAATAATATTTTACTCTTACTATTTTGAGAAAAGTGCTGGGGTGAAGTCCAATTATTTCAGAACTTTTTCTCAACTCTTATTCATATACAATATTACTATGTCATGTATTATGTGTCCCCCAGACGAGGGGAGCGCATTTTTGTTAACTATTGACACATAGTTGAGATTACGTCTTCATTAAGAAAGATGAACAGGTCATCAAGTAATGCCATGAATGTTACTGTCAAAACTGTCAAACCATGCTATTAACTTTAGAATAACGAATGTACATGGCTACATGATATGGAATCAGAGATTTCTTATGAATTCGTAATTTTATTGTAGTTTTCAATGAGAAATATCCAGATGTTAAAGACTCGAAGAACAGTGCATAAATTGCAACAACAACTTCTCAGCAGGGTGCTGAGGAAGCTATGAAAGAGTAGCAACCGGTTGACTAAGGGCTGGCCGAGGGTCACTCGGTGGCGAGAAGAGTTACATATTTTTTTGAACAATTATTTGCTTGTCAAATTAACCAAACAAAACTTTAATAAACTACAAAAAATTTGGACGCCAGCGTATTCAGTAAATAACTCTTGGAAACTTTATCAGGGGGAGAAAACAATCAAAATCAAATAAAAAACAAATAATATATTAACACAAGTATAAAAGGGTGAAAATTTTACAGCACTTTACAAGTTATAAAAAATATTTATAGTGAAATTTGATTTAATTAGTTGACGAAAATTGAGTTATAAAAAAAATATATTAAATTTGAAGATTAACAAAAAAATTACAATAAGAAACGATCAACTGGTTTACAATTTGTCTTCTGACCAAAAGTTGAATTTTGCACATAAATTTGGGCTACTTAGCTTAGCGGAGACGTGGAATCCCGACGAGGTCTGATCCTGAAGATGGCCGCGGGAACTCGGGAAGAAGGACGTAATATTCAGGTCCTGACAACGCTGATTTCCAGGAGACGCTGCGTCGGAATAATATGCAGTACTTTGAGGATAACTCCAAATATTTAATCTGTCTTGTGCCTTGCTTCAATGGTGGTTTGGTCCAGGATTTTACATGAAAATGGGGTAATGTAAAGAGCCAGTTGATAATAGAAAAAAAAATGTGAGAAAAAAGAAATACAAGAAAACTACAAAAAAACTATGGTGACGAAGGTCACTGCAAAACCAAACTAGGTATTAGCAATTTAACAAAAAACCTGAGTATTGATAAAATTTTACTTTTGATATATGAATACGCTACTGATTAATATAATAAATGAAATGAATAAATGAGAAAACTACTATTATGAAATTTTAGCCATTCACAAAATGGCTGACTGGTTATGACCAATAATTTGAATAAAGGTAATAAAATTTAGTTAGAATTAGAGAGAAAATATCTGAATTACTATCTGAAAAGAAACTTAATACTGTAACAAATATAGCAAATAAAATTATGGGTTTAATCTCCCGAAAAATAAAAAAAAACTAATAAAAAATTATCTCTGCAAAACCCAAGACAATTACCAACTTTTTTGACATTGTTTGACATTGACTGAACGAAAAAAAAATGGATTTTCACCTTTGTGTTACCTAGCTAGTAATGGAGCCTATATACTCTATACATGTTTAAAAGTGAATTATTTTTTGTTTGCGTACACTTGTAATGAACCATATTCTTTATAGGATTTTGCAAACGGCAGAAAAAAACTATCTATGAGAACTAAAATAAAAACTATTGGTAATATTATTGATTTACAATGTTTGAATTCTTTCGATATCCTGAATTATGGTTATGCTAGTAATTAAAATCTTAAAATCAATTTGTCCTCCTTATTGGACAATTCTTATTCTAACACTAGTTTCTACACAGTCCCCTATGGTTATGCAGAATAAACCAGTATCCACATAACCCCCTACGGCTATGAAGATTCAGTTAAAATGAGAACAAAGGCCTAAAATGAATTTATTTACACACCTCGTCTTCATGTTTCATTCAAATGGATTACATTTTCATGAAATCTATCATTCTGTTTTTTGGACATGCTTAGCCTTTGAAACGTTTTTCGCCTTTATTCTGAGCTCATCAGAAAGGCACAAAGCCACTCACGTGATGTTCCATGCAAAAACCAAGACAATTACCTACTTTTTTGACATTGTTTGACATTGTCGGAACGAAAAAGACAACGGATTTTCACCTCTGTGTTACCTAGCTAGTAATGGGGCCTATATATTTTATACATGTTTAAAAGTGAATTATTTTTTGACGGTGACAGGCGAGAGGAGTCACCTAAGACAAACACTCCGGGCGAACAGAAACCTACTACGTCCACGTCGTTGTTCCTGGGTAACGCTAAAAGTAGTTTCTTGAAAAAATTCAACTTTATCACGAATGAATAAAATTGTTTTAATGAACTCCCAGGGAGTGGTGGTAGTGGGTCGAGTTTGGTATCAGCGGATAACTTTTTTTAGAATACTGAAAACGTAATTTTTAATTTTTCAATACAAAATGTATTTCTCGAGAATTACGAAAAATCTTATTTTTGCGACTACAACGCCATCTACTATGAATTAAAAAAAGTTTAAGACAAAACCTACGTACTCCGTAATGTAGAATCCGAATCTGTAATCAAAAATGGGGGTTTCCATTTAAGATTTCAAAATTGCCCGTATCCCATCCCCAGAAGGGGGAGTCGGGTTTGGTTCATTGGATAACTTTTCAAAAATATTCAACACGTACTTATATTTGTTTCGATCCCATGTATATTTCTCGAGCTACTTATCATTTCGAGACTTTTTATTCAACCATTTATGCCCCTTCTCAACGGCCCGTAACTCTGAAATAAGAGATTTCTAGACCCAAATTCCATTTGAAAGTTTCATCAGGACAAGAACAGTCTTTTCCCAAAGTTACAAAATATTTCACCGAGATCCATTTTCCTATATATTTGGTGCGTAGTCCTTTCCAGCTAGTGTATAGTAGGCAGTGCTGTAACTACCTACGCTAACGCAATCATAGGTTTCTTTACAGGATTCAAGACATTGTAAGTTTTAAAGAACTTAAATACAATTACTGAGTTTTCCATATATCAACCAGTTTGTTTAAAATTATAACACTTTAATCCATTGAGTCAGGGCAACCGTGGAATTCAGGATATAAATAACTTAGACCTCTATATAAGTTGGGCCGTTAAATTTGCGAAATCTACTTTGTTTTAGACTGTTATTTATATAAAGGAAATTTTCATTTCCCTTTTGTTATTGCTTCGCTACAGAGTACTAAACTGTCTCCTTAGCGTATAACATTCATTAATTTTAATGGTAACTGTCTATATACTTTTTACCGTCTTATAAAACAACAAATCGTCTAAACATTAAAGTAGTAAATATCTGTTTACTGCCTACTCTATCTGTGGTTCAATCTTTTTAAAGCCCTGTTTGTGTGCTAGAGTTTAACTATTATGAATGTTTCGGGCAAGGCAGTCTTTTATTTTTGAGAAAAATCGCAATTCGATGTTCAAAGGCATTTTAAAATGTCTGACTGTGAAGATAGCAGTTATAGTTAAACACACAACAAGTCGATTAATGGCCTTTTTGAATTTAAATTTTACCGCCAAAAACAACATATCATTGTGAGCTCATGACGTCATCGGTTGCATTGTTAGTAAACAAACGTCGTTGTGAAATACAAATACATTCCAGTTTGTAAAGTTTTAACGTTTTATAATGAGAAATAAATGGTGGTCTATACCACGATGCAAGATGGCTAAAAGTGGATAAAATGGCTATATAGACGTGATTTATCTATGACAAAACATCAGTATCTTGTGAGATAATAAAATTATATTATTGAAAATATACATAGATAACAGTGCTTTTTAATTTGTGCGCTCTAAAAGTGGTGAAAAATGGTAATTACATTACTTACTAAACATTTGTGACGAGACACATGGGAAAGGGCTCCAAGGACGGAAATGTAAAATAGGGCTTATGTTTGTATTCGAAATAGGAGTAAATATTTTGAGCATTGTCGGTAAACGTTGATTAATAAAAATAAAAAAGTAGTTAATGTTTACTGTGTTGTTTAACTTCAGAAATGATCATTTTTACATATTCGAAAAGTCGACATTCTTTAAGCTCAAGCATGCTCTTAAGAAATAGCACACTTTCTTTTAAATGTTGCATAATAAATCAGATAAGTTCTTTAATAGACCAAGAGCTCGCGTATAAAAAACCACACGATACCAAAGGCTTGATTACAGAAATACATATATTATGATCTAGTAAAAGCACAGCCGTCCGTGTACCACTCGCAACTGGTCACACAAAATTAAAATTTTTGTTCTTATTTTGATTTTTTCGAAACATCTTTATTACAGGTAAATGAAAACGTGTCCCCTATTTTTTTGTTCGTCAAAAAATTACCTTTCGAACGGTATATATGACTTTTATTTTATCACAAACAGTTGCTGAAAATTTGCGTAGACAGTGTAGCGTTGCACAGCGAGTCGTTATGCCAACAATGTAATTTATATGGGTTCCGAAAAGTGATAGAGCGGCTTTATAACTGTTTAAGTAGCAAATGTAATTATTGTAATTTTTTATGTATATGTAAGTATACATTCTAGCTTTTTTAGAGGGTATTTTTTAAAATCGTAGCCTTCCTCGAAATTTAACATTTGGGAGACAACTTCAAAAATGCAATGTGTGTTTCTTTTTCTGGCAGACGTTGTGTGAGGAACTTCACCATGTAATGAAGATATTGCTTTCGTCTACCTTACAGAACGAGGAAACACAAATTGGTTGATGCTACGATTGACTAAGTAGTGGCTCCGTTTGTATGGGATCTGTGTTTGTTATGCCAGAAGCACTGAAAGAGCGCTTAATCTTGCCGGTATGAAGCTTATTTAAACATGGCGAAGAATCTTGCAATTTTTGCAGAACATGATGAGTTTCCAAGTGCTATAAGAAATTTGGACACATTCAAGATATTGATGAACTATAATAGATTGAGTATGGTTGCGGCAAATACAGGAAATTCATTCCAATTCATGAGATTTGTGCCAAACTCTCACCGGAAATTTGCAGAAATTAGTTGGCTTTTCATTCTCTAACTGGTTGCGACACAGTTTCCACATTTTGTGGCATTGGCAAGAACGTCTGGATGTGATTTCATGAAATTAATTGTGTATGGCATCAGCTCTGTACAGGCACATCTGATATTGATGACAAATATACATGATCTGATGCAGCGATTTGTTATTCTATTTTGTCATCAAGTATCAGATCTTCAGACCATCAGTGACTGCAGACGAGTGTTATTTGCAAGAAATAATCGAGCAATCGAAAACATTCCTCCTACAGCAGATGCTTTAACACAACACATCAAACGAGCTATTCCCCAAGCAAGACTTTGGAACAACAGCGTCGTTGCACAATACACAATACCTTCGCCAACCAAGTGGTGATGGACAGTAACTTCAGAAGGATCATACCGACCTGTGTGGACAACAATTTCAGGAGTGTCAAAACACTGTGTACAACTTACCTCCTATACTTGCCGCAAGCAATGCACATCTTGTAAATGTGTTAAAATGGGAATCCGATGTACGAAACTTTGTGTATGTGAAGGACAGTGCTCCGACAGCGATCGGTAATCACAAGTAAATTAAGACAAATTATTTGGATAATATTGCATATGACAGCAAGATATTATTTTCCGGTGAGAGTTTGGCACAAATCTCATGAATTGGAATGAATTTCCTGTATTCAATATCTTGAATTTGTCTAAATTTCTTACAGCACTTGGAATTTCACAATGTTCAGCAAAGATTGCAAGATTCTTTGCCATGGTTAAATAACCTTCATACTTCGGAATGATTAAGCGCTCTGAGTGCTTCTGGCATAACAAACACAGATCCCATACAAACGGAGCCACTACTTAGTCAATCGTAGCATCAACCAATTCATGTTTCCTCTTCGTTGATATGATTGGGTAATTTCTGTCTTTCTATAAGGTAGACGAAAGCAATATCTTCTTTTCACGGTGAAGTTCCTCACACAACGTCTGTCTGCAAAAGAAACACACATTGCATTTTTGGAGTTACCTGTAATGGCTTCCAAGTTATCTCGCAAGTTGTTTCGAAAAAATCAAAGTAAGAACAAAAATTTTAATAAAGTTACAAATATTTCTGGTACTATGAACTTAAACAATGATGTCAAATATAGCATGGGAAAGCGCGTTTTCTTCTGATTAAAAATCACTAATAATATAGATTAATATTAAGATGCAAACCTGAGTTATATAAGGAAATGTAGAAGTGTGTCACAAAACTTTGGCGGTCATATTGGTTACGTCATCAACACCGCTAGAGGGCCAGTAAAATTTGTGTCCCGGGCTTTTTAGACTCGTTTACCCATGTAAAATCCGAATCCAAAGGGGCACATTGGTTGCCAGATGTGAAATATTTTGGTATAATTTTCAGCTACCCGACCCCACTACAAAGCACCACCTAGTTTTCATTATATAACGGCAAGGCTTTGCACAATGTCGTTTGCTTACTAACAATGCAACTGATGACGTCATGAGCGAGCAGTGCTTTTCGCGGTAAAATTTCAATTTAAAGTTAAAATACATTATATTAGTGTATTATTCGACTGATTATCAAAATTCAAGTGTTTTTAACCATAATCAATATTATATTCACACGCAAGAAGAATTTAAAATTTGTGCAAACACCCAATTGGCATAAATCCTATATATCCCTGTCTTTAGAATACTCAGACCTGCACCCTGCAAGAAACCAGTCAACAATTTGTGTTGACTCTAGTAGGTATATTAAAGTATTTCATAAAACTACAGAAATAAGTTGGCTATATATGGCGAATAGAAGACTGTTACATGTCTCTGTCTGCTTTCGAAAGATTGTGACTACCAACATCGCCGCTTTATGTATAATAAAATTTGTTTTCTTACAAAATATATTTGCAACCTTAGTGTACGGAGAAAATCATTAATCACTCCTTCTCTTCACAAATTTGCTCTACTTGAACGATTTCTTTCATACAATTTTGGTAAATTAAATAACAAAATACTTGCTAATACAAAATATATTATACACAAATTTGCAAAATATATTATAAAATGTGAAAAACAATATTATGCAAGCAGTAAAAGGATAAACCAACTCTTGGCCGATTTATTAAATCATTAATAGAACTACTGCATTAATCTATAGGATACACTTTGCCGTTTTTTATAAATAACATTAATTTTTAGGCAGTTTAAACTTTATGATGCCAAGTTAGTTAGTGAAACACTTGTCAGTATGAATAAAATAAAATAAAATAAAATAAAAAGAAAGTACATCAAGTCCTGCTTGGGTATCGAACCCCCGACCCTTGGATTTCGGTTCAAATCATATCAGATCAAAAACAAATTTATTTTAAATTATATACAACATTTTGTCCTTTCCGAGCACTCGTCCGGAGCTAACCAGACATCCACTGTGTTAATGATCGTTGCAATTGAAGGATTACATGAAGCGAGACTGGGTCGGATAAAAATGAAAATTAAATGCGAGTACGGTCACCTTCTGCAGAATGGGCGAAATAAAAGTGTATAAAGTAAAACATGTAAAAATGAACTTAAAATAATTAATACAAATCACGTATAGATTAAATATTACAGATATACAGGGGTGTCGAGCGGAAACCGTCAAACTTCAGAAGTGTCAAATACACGACATAATTGTTCTACTAAAAAAAGGCAAAAATTTGTAATCGGATTTTTATTTAGTTGATAAACTCGACCGGTATCAATATCAGCATTGGCTTGTCTTAAATAGTTAATAGAGTCGACCGTTATTTTGTGAAAATCCATATCATCCATTTGACCCATGAATAATTCCTATAATTTTTTTTTATAATCTAAGGAGTTATCATAATCGTGACTTCAAGTTTTCTTCAAAATTATCGCTCAGTTGTACACCGGCACGGTGGCTCAGACCACTAAAGCATATTATGCTAATGGAAAGCACGTCTGATCAAACTGTCTATGGTGTACTGGGTTCGATCCCCCAGTTCCGATATTAACAAAACGGTGAGTAATTGTTATCTTCAAATGTTTCAAATGATTCTTCAAATGTGTAACCCCTGGATATATTAGGATTTGGATTTAGGAGTTGTCCATTATGTGTGGTGTTTATGTGTTCATTTCCTGAACTTCACCATTAAACACCTATTTTCTTATGTAATTATTTTATTTATTATTAGTATTGCAAAGCAGGCGAGAAAACGTAACATCTTGTTGCAATGTTAGTCGCCTCTTCGTGACAATGAAACAACACCTCTCTGGAAATATCTCGATGTTTTTTATTCAATCTAGTATATTAATCATAAAGTGGGATTTATGACACCATTTATGCGAAAGTAATTCCGTGGAGGGTTACCTTCAAACTCTGAGTTCGTAATTGTGAAGATATATATATATATTTTTTCAGTAAAACAATTTTCGCTTGTGTACACAACTCGTAACATTATGACACGAACAGAAAATTACGTTAACGAGAATTATATGAAAATATTTCAGGCAGCTTTGTTTATCCAGCTTTCCTATACCAGATTTTTTATATGTTCTCATTTAATTTGAGAGAGGGATGTATGGAATAAAAAAGTTTGGAGAAATGTTCCACGTTTAAGCATATATATACCGCTTCTGAATATTCAAGTGTGTTTTTGTTTCAGGGGATGAAATATCTACACTCCACACCGATACGAGTTCATGGGTTTCTTACGTCAAGAAATTGCGTTATCGACGCCCGATGGGTTCTCAAAGTAACCGATTATGGTCTTCCTGCTTTTTTCGAAGCTCAAGGCATCCAGCCACCAGAGAAAACTGCAAGGGGTAAATAATTTTTAATATCAAACAGTACCCTAATTATGAACACGCGCCATTTTCAGTACCTTGGTAACACTATTAAACAGAAATGCCGGTGTAGATACAAACGACATTAAGCTACCGTATACACAAATTGGTCACAGTCGCTCTAGAAAGATATAAGCTAAAAATGTAGTTACGGTAATCCATAAAATGTAACATTTTTTCGGGAAACCAAAACTGTGTGGTGTACATTACAATTTGTAGCACTAATTCAACATATCAGAGACTACTTACTCTCTACTATTAAGATTAAGTAGGTAAATATATTTGAAACCGTGGCTAAGCACTGATATTAAAAACAAATAAATATATATCAATATGAAAGTAAATGAATAAAAAAACTAAATCGAAAAACTAGCCTTCGTTTAAAGGACTTGACAAATAATAAAAAATGTGTGTGCCAATTATTCCTTCTCTCGCGTTTACAAGGGGCTGCTTGGAACTTTCGGGAACCAGAGTTTGTATCTAACTAGCGGCAAGGCACAAGTAGAGTTCACAAGGGTTTCTAAATAGCGGCAAGGCGCAAGTAAAGTTCACAGGGGCTTCCATATATCGCCCGGAACTAAATGTTTCAATTAAACTAAAAATATGTGGCAAGACACAAAGAACAAGTTGACTCTAGCATTTGTGCGCCGAAATGTCATTTTCCTTTAAAAACGGATAGTCGGCTATTGCGCGCGCATGTCAGGTTGGCCAATAGTTAAACTGTCAAGATCACAAAAACAAAAGTACTAAAAATTCAAATTTAAAATAAATACAAAATACTGAGTGGCGACGGAACAATAGTTCTGTTATCACTCTAATTATTATATCCTTAACATATATTAGTAGGTACTGCTCTGCCATATGATTGGTCGAAAGTGCGTAAGAACTCTTTGCAGTAAATACTACTTAGCGGCTTTAAACCAGTCAATATATTACAGTATCTGTAGTTTCAACGTGCTATTTTGTTCTCTGGTTGTCCTAGAAACCGCTGCTACAATATATTTACGATTTTGCAGACAATTAAGTTTTTGTAACTACATTTGTTAAGTATTTATACCTATATAAAAAATAGTTGCGAGGGAAAGCCCAATAGGGTAATATATTTAGGTCACTCAGTAATTATTAGGACAATATTAATTGTTTTAAAAGTTTCAAACAAAGATGAAAATTAAACATAGCTTGTACAATCTACCCTCAAATTTCTATTCGAAAATTTGAATTCATGACCTGGTGTCGCACAACTACAACAATGGCATTTAATATTATTTGATTCGAGTTATTCTATACACCATACAGCCCGAAATATTCCCTCAGCTTGACACGTTATTATTTAGTTTAAAATTTGATAAATTAATTACATAGCCAAATTATTTCAGTACAGCAGAAAGTACCTTTTGTCTAAAAGTTTTCGTTTAAATACAAATAACGCATTGTCTTATTTTGGGTGTAGTCATTTTTAACACAATATTGGATGTGTGCCACTTATTTTGTCAATGAAGATTAATCTTTAGCGCCTCTAATAGCGTTCACGAAAATTTATTGCTTCCCAGTAGGATGTGTTTTACGCAAGTGGCGAATTTCCCCTTTCGCTATAAGTGATGATAACATCAAAAAATTTCCATTCATTCAACAATTTAACGACCCGCTTTATTTACGAAATTAACTTGGCCATTTCTCTAACCTCACAATATGACTTTAATTAAGCATTATAGTCTTCAATTCTTAAAATTCGAACCGTCTCAAAAAAATAATTACAGATAAATGGCCAATGAAACACAATTTTTGGGATCACTTCATCAATCAAATATCATTTTTAGTTTTGAGATATTGACACTTTTATGAATTACGCGAAAATCCACACCTTATATCAGTCTTTCGCGTACCATAACTACAGAATTCTATATTTTAAGATTATAATTTTTGTTACGCAACCCTGAATAGTCCTGCTATTGATCACAGTCCCAAGTAAAATTAATGGGGTCATATGCCTTTGGAAAAAATAATTTTTTTTTCGATTCATGAGTTAATTTTTATAATTAGCTAACTGTAAAAAAAAATTACAACTCTAAGCTGACCAGTTATTATAAAAAAATGCTCATTTGTTGTGGTTTTAAAATCCTATAACATTTTTTGCTTTACTCTAGAAAAAAGATATTGCTATTTTACTGCAAAAGGAGCTCATTGTGAAATTATTTCAATAATTAGGAATTCGAATAAAAACACTTGAATTAACGTACCGCTGTCCAGCTCATTCCGCACGAGGTGTAAGAAATTATTTTTACCATACTTATCCAAATGGCTGTCTTAGTCCCATGTTATGGCCTCCTCAGTCCTAGGATTTGAATCCACTATATTTTTCTACTGGGGTTACAGAAAGGAAGATTATGGAAGATTCATTTAAAAATGAATTATTAATGTATACTCTCTGAGCAATCCTTAAAAAGCGACTCGTGAAATTTCTATTTCACCACATTTTCACGATTGTATTGCAAAATATATCTTTAATCGGGTAATTAATACACAAGAGATCGATTTTTTTACTGGGTACATTTTTTTTGGGAAAAACATTTTTTCCCATGAAAATTATTCGAGAATTAAGGGCATGGGAAAATTACGACGCGAAGTGGAGCGATTTCTCCTATGTCCCTTAATTCAAGCAAAATTTTCATGAAAAACAGGTATGAGTCTTACAAAAAAATTTCCCCAAGTAGAAAATCGACCTCGTGTGTATTACAAAAGATTAACATATGATTAAAAAAGTATTATATAAAATAATTATTAGAACAACAAAACTGTTTATTAAAATTTAAAAAAATAATTTATAATGAAAAGTAGAAACTTTTTCTAATGCTTTTTTACCATCAAACATATTCATTGCATATTATTATGAAATATAGAATTATTATAAACAATGCTATTAAAGTAAACTTCATATTTCTAAGTCAGATAAAAAACTTCAAAGCTTTGCCACCTATTACCACTAGGATAGAGCGGGGCATGGATTAAAATAAGAAATTAAGGGAAATTTGCCAGTATCAGTCATAATTTCTAATAATTACGCCACTCATTCCTAAAATATTTTACGATCTAACGGTCACTACTGTTTACTTAATTTTTTACACACATAGATAATGCTGTAAAAGGGCAAGGGCACTTTTATGGCCGAGTTGTATGGCTTTTTTTAGGGTGTCTCAAGCCGTGTTCACTTCTTTGTCGGGAATTTTTTATTTGACTTAGAAATATGAAGTTCACTTTACTTTTAGATTCTTCTTCATGGTTCACTAATTTCAAGTTATTAATATAGTTATTTGTAATTTCGCTTGTAGGGTTCTTAAATTCGACCTTAGCGTTAAATAATGGTCCTTATCTAGCTGAAGATACGGGTTTATTGATTTGGTATTTGCGTGACCAGTTATTTTGATTAAACGTTAACTAGAAATACCAGATTTAGCAATATTTAAAACTGTACTGCTTCTGTTAGAATGATTTGCTCTTTTATTGCTTTCGACATCGTGCCCAATTTTCATGTTTGCTACTTTAGCATATTTTTGTACCATCCACTTGAGTTTCCTTGGTTCCAGGTACAATTAGGTGTCAAAAATAATCTGTCTATGTTAATTGAATTCGACAGTTTACTCATTAATTTATTGAGACGTACTGGACAGATGGAGGGTTTCTCTAAATTAGATGTAAGCCCCTTACTATCGCTAAGATTGATTTCACTCCTTGCCGTGTCTTTAAAAAATTAGGATTGTATTCTAAAATTTTCTCTGTAACTCTTCAGGCGTTTATTCATCCCAAATCTGCACCATTTCATTTAAATGCTCTTTTTCAATGGCAACTGAGTTTTGTTTGCGTTTTTATAGAACAGCTTGAAGCCTTTCTCTAGTGGCGCTTTTAAAGTCAATAAATGGGTTAAAACTCCTACTATATTCACTTTTAACAAAAAATTCACGTCAAGTGTTCTTTTAGAGAATAAGTTGAACATTGCCCTTTACTTCCAAAAGCATATACAGTGTGTCCCACTTCATACTAAGCCACCCCTACAACTTGGCTATTTGTATTTGGATTTGCATATATTTTTTATAGCACATAATATCCACAATGAATTACCTTTGGAAGGTAGAACTGTTACTCAATCTCTATTTCAAAGCCAACTGTGATTTTGTTTAAATGGAAATTTTACAAAAGTAACATTAGCGATTGAATGGAGGAAAAATGTATTTGGAAAAGTCATTCGGAAAAATTAAGTAAGTTCAAGTATGAATTTTCATTTAAAAATATTGATTTGTTTTTTAAATATTGCAAGTCAGAAAAATTCGATGTTTGGGTTAGTTTAGACCACCCAGATTGCTATGAATTCCAGAAAATAGTAATAAATCATTTTACATAATGTTGATAATTTATTTAATTAAAAGAAAAACGTACACAATATGAAAAATGCTAATAATAATAATTATCTGAAATATTTTTCAACTAGATCGCCTTCAGTTTCAATTATAATTCTTTTTTTATTATGATTCGATACTTCTCTTAATTCTTCAGGAGATATTGATCGACAAACTTCCAAAATTCTGTTACACAATTCTTGTCTTGTGCGTGGTCTGCTTTTATAAACTTTTTCTTTAATTTCACCCTATAAATAAAAATCCAAGGGAGTAATATCTGGGGATCTGGGCGGAAACTCGCAAAGTGGACTATTACGTCCTATCCATTTTAGAGGAAAACCTTGATTAAACCATTCCCTCACAATCAAGGCATTATGTACTGAGCAGCCATCTTGTTGGAACTGAATATCTCTTTGCAATCCAAGCGGTAAATCGTCTATAGCATCGGACAATTCTGTGTTACGGAAATTTAGGTAAATATCAGCAATTAAATTTCCCTCGAAAAAAAATGGACCAATTAGCTGGGTTCCCAGTATACCACACCATACATTCACTTTTTGGGAGTACTGACTTTTGCATGTGATTACTCAACTTGGATAATCCGCAGCTCAATATCTACAATTTTGTGACGAAACCACGCCATTAGTGGTAAATGTGGCTTCGTCCGAGAACAGTATTATATCAATAAAACGACGGTCCTCTACAAAAAATGCCTTGCAGCCAATAACAATATTCTAATCTTCGATCTGGTTCCCCTTCTCGCAACGTGTGAAGAAATTTTGGCTCGAAGGGTTTTAATTTGTGCCTGCGAAGGCAACGCCAGATCTTATTTTTTGATAAATTTAATTCCCGCGCAATTTCTCTTACGCTGGTTTGTGGGTTTCCATTAACAAAACACAGTATAATATCATCATCTGGATGCCTTTTGGTAGGTTTTAATGTTGGCTTTGCAATAGTGTCAGTTTGATAAAATTTCTTATTAAGGGCAGCTACGGTGCAACGATGTAGTGGAGGACGATCGGGATGTCTACGATTAAATATTTTAACAGCCTCTCTGGAGGAACGAACATTATCTCCAACGAGACGAATAATTTCCACTTTTTTTGGAATTGTTAATTTCAAAGGCATTTTGACGCAAAAATTGACAACTATAATGTTTACAACAATTGATGTAAGTAGATTGACATTCATAGCCATCTGGATGCTCTAAACTAAGATTTTTTCTCAAAATCAATATTTTTAAATGAAAATTCATATTTGAACTTACTTAATTTTTCTGAATGACTTTTTCAAATACATTTTTCCTCTATCTCAATCGCTGTTACTTTTGTAAAATTCCCATTTTAAATAAAATCACAGTTGGCTTTGAAATACAGATTGAGTAACAGTTCTACCTTCCAGTAGTAGTTCATTATGGGTATTATGTGCTATAAAAAAATATATACAAATCCAAATACAAATAGCCAAGTTATAGGAGTGGCTTAGTACGAAGTGGGACACACTGTATGATAAATAAGTACCTAGCTGTTTTCTTTCTATTTTGAATAGGAATGAATAAAGAAGTTTATTATTATTAATTAATCTTAAAAATATCGACATGCCGTTTTAAGCGTACCTTAATTAAAAAAAATTGTCGCTTGATACAACAACGTACAAAACTCACTTGGGAAGAGTCTGCAGTACTTGCGTGAACACAATTTTCATATTCGTATTATAAAAAGGCCTTTCGCAGAAGTTGACAGTGTACTATCATTTATTAAAAAGTTGTCGTATAAGAAATTTACATGTATCTCATAAAGTAGGATTCCACCCTCCGTTATGATACTGATTAATTCTTTCTAGAAAGAAACGTAACACACTATGGACAGGCACCAACGGTAGTTAAAACCACAAAACACACAGGTAAATATATAAACAGAATCACCATATTGTATACATATATTTTGAATAACAATAGCACATATATTTTCATTAGGTCATCGAAAATATTACGCTTTGAGGGGGAAGGGTTTATATTGTCTATTTCTATATTATTTTTGAGCATTCTAAAAAAATTTTGTTAACAGAAATTCAGAGGAGAAAATGTTTTATTATTTTAAAATGCCCCCTTTTACACTTATATTTATTCCACGATCTCATTTAGAAACATATACAGTGTGTCCCAGGATAGATGTAACAAGAGGTGTAATTGACCAAAAATTTTGGAATGGTATTTGGGATTGAATCCTGCTTGTTGTAAAACTAAAGTATACCAAAAATGACTTGATTTGGTGTTCTACAGGGTTGTTTTATAAGAAAAGTTGTAAAAATCACCACTAATAAAGCACCTTTATTTTTCAAAATATGAAAAAATTCCACTAAGAAAAGTTATTTAGAATGCAATTTTATACCTCTATACCAAACTTCAGGAATATATAATTATTCTTTTGAAACTTCCCATTTTTTGCGAATTAAGAGTTGAATTCATATTTAAAGTTGTGTAGGAGCAAATGTTAATCATCTCAAAAAGTAGGCTATTGGTAAATAAAAAATTGAATATACGAGATGTAAGAAGGTATAATGTTAATCGAACTAACTGTAAAACAAGAAACAATTACTAACAGAAGATTAATGATGTTTAAAAATTATAACAAGCAACAAATGTCAAAAACAACAGATTCACAAACAAATGAATTATTGACCAATACAAAACAATGTTTACAATTTTTTTACTATTCGACGTAGCTACCACCCACATCCACACACACTTCGATCCTTTGCCTGAAGTCCTTAAAACTCTTTCGAATATGATCTAACGGTATGGAGTTTACGGCATTTGTATTTCTCTGCTTCACTACTGCTACATCGTTAGGAAGTGGTTCAGCGTAAACCAACTGCTTGAGGCGACCCCATAAAACGAAATCCAATATTGATAGGTCTGGGGATCTCACCGGCCACTTGATCGGTTCATTCCTGGCAATCCAATTTTCTCCAAAATTTAAATTCAACCACCGATTAACCACTTCTGTGAGTGGCCAGGGCAACCATCATGTTAAAAATGAACTAAAGGCATATCTCTTAAAATATTTAAATGTTCTTCAGAAAATATTCAAGAAGCTGTAAATAAGTGTGCTGGTTTAACCTTCCCTCAATGAAATAAGGTCCAATAACTCCAACGTGATGAGAAACGGCACACCACACATTCACTTTTTTATAATATTGTCTTTTACAATGAATTCTGAAACTTGGATTTTCAGAAGTCCAAAACCGACAATTCTGAGATGAAACAACTCCATTGGTTGTGAATGTGGATTCATCTGAGAAAATTATGAAATGATGAAAAAATCTCTCTTCCATGATTTTTTCTTCAATGATCAAACAAAAATCCAACCTACAGCGGTCATCTCCCTCTTCAAGCGTATGTTTATAATTTGCTTTATTAGCCCTAAGTTTTTTTGCCTTGTAAATTCTTTGGAGTTCAGATTTGCTAATATTAATAAGAGCTGACCTCTCTCTCAGTGGCATCCTAGGATTTTCTATAACAGAGGCATGAGCTATAATAGCCCCAACATTGTCTTCATCATATGCATTTATTTTTCTTTTCATGTTAAGAACACTACCAGTAGCCAGAAACTTTTTATTTATTCTCATAGCCTGAGTACGTGACAAAGCAGTGTTTGGAAATTTCAAATTAAATTGGCTTAACACTTCTCTTAGCGAGTTTTCACCGCCAATTCTGTAGCATTGCACAATATAAAGTTTTTCACGCACTGTGAGTACCATTTTCACTTAATTTTTTATGCTTGGTTCGTTAATTTGAAACATAAATTAAGAATAATACTGACTACGTTTGACAGATGTCAATAATAAATGATAAATGTGTATCCACTGCTTTTCTCATAGCTTACTTTTAGCTTCCACATAACTTTAAATATTGTTATGAATTACACCCCCTTGGAACTGAAGATGATACGCCTATGCCTACTAATTGTGACTGGAAGCTAACAGAATAAAATGGATTTTCTGGAATATTGTTGGAGAAGATTCTTGAATGTTTCTAGATGGATCTAGAGAGTCAAATTCGGAGTATATAAGGCGCGATTACCAGCGCGGAAGGAGAAGTTTTATTAAGAAGGCAGTTTATAAAAGTGAACAAGTTGAAAAGTGAAAAGTGAGGTTAAATATTAGTAAACAAGTATTGTACAGTCAGTAAATTGTTAAATAAAGTGTTAGTGGTGATTATCTCTTGTTGAAATTATTTAGAACCCACGGATTCACACAGGGTGTTTCCAAATAGGTGAATAAATGCGACAATATTAATTTACAAAAAATAATTTCTATGCAGTTTTAATTGAATGGTTCGAAATAAAATACTAATTTATCAAAAAAATAATTTAAATAACTTTTCTTAGTGGAATTTTTTCATATTTTAAAAAATAAAGGTACTTTATTAGTGGTGATTTTTACAACTTTGCTTATAAAACACCTGGTTGATCACCAAATCAAGTCATGTTTGGTGTACTTTAGTTTTACAATAAGCAGGAGTCAATCCCCAAATACCATTCCAATATTCCAAAATTTTTGGTCCATTACACCTCTTGTTACATCTATCCTGAGACACACTGTATGTCCTAAACCTAAACTACTACTTTTGCTCATAAAATCCGTCACAACTGCAGTATATAAAACAATTAAAATGGAGCTCAATAGAGAAAGATGTTATAGAAAAGACTACGAAATATGTTTGTTCGTATGTCCTTGTGGAAGAGGATTTTGTTATTAGGTAAAGAGAAACGAGTCCCTACAATTTGTAATGGAGTTCGAATTTTTTCTTGGAGACTACTTTATAATAAAAATTATTTTGTAATTAGCAGGGTTTGAACCTGAGTACCTAATGGGTACGCCAATGTGCAAGCTCAACACGCTAAACCACTGATATACCGTCCCCGTGCAAAACTACACCGATTCACTTTGAATGCGGTTTGTACCCATGTGAGAGACATGGGTCATTCAAGGTAATAGGAGATATGATTACGATTACAAATTAGAGGTGTAGATAGGAATGGGAAATAAAATGTTTAAAAGGGTTATAATATAAATGACTCCGGATCCTCCGCCATTTATTAAGAAAATCAAAATAGGTTTTAAAGGTGATATAAATCCTCTCTTGTGTTTCCATTTTTGATGGCTATTGATATCTATTAGTATATAAAAATAACAATATAATATAGGCACCTCTTGATTTTTTGCGCTTTTAACTATTCACAGGCCCATAAAAAAACTGACTTTAATATAAGTTATAAATGCATTATTTTTTAGTTCAAGGTAGTATTTCAATGCAGAAAAAGTTAGGAATAAAAATATTCACATTTACAAACTTACCAGCATATTGAAATTAGCCAAGTTTTGACCACTTTTTTATTGTTTCCTAAAAATTAAAAAAGACCCAAATATCTTGAAAGTATAGCTCAAATTTTTTATTTTTTTTTGGGTTTATATATCATATAACCATTGTTTCTAATCATTTAATAGTTAAAAAAATGCATAAAAAGATATCAAGAATTTGAATATGCAGCCTTTTTTGGATATTTTTTGGCTAAATTCAATATGCTGGTAAATTTATAAATGTGAATATATTTATTCCTAACTTTTCTGCATGGAAGTTACTACCTTGAACTAAAAGATAATGCATTTATAATTTATATTAAAATCAGTTATTTTTCATGAGCCTGTGAAAAGTTAGATGTACAAAAAATCAAGAGATAACTATATTATTATATTGTTATTTTTATGTACTAATAAATATCAATATCCATCAAACATGGCAACACAAGGGAGTACTTTATATCCACTTTAAAACCCATTTTGATGTTTCTTCCTAGCTTGTTTAGTTTTCGAGTAATTCCATTTTTTATTGCCCCGCGTGCAAGAAATTTAAAATAATAAAAATTTGCGCGCATTAAAAATACAAATTTTGCAATTTTCGTCAATATCGATTTTCTCGAAAACCATGGCAGATACAAGAACATTACAGGAGGCCTTTTTTAGGCAATTAGTCAAGCTTTCCTTTTTATAACAAGCTATTTTTTTATATCGTCAACGGTTAACGAGGTGGTCTGTCTGGCAATGTTTGTTAATTAATGTGACAGACTTAATTTTGATTGTGCAGCATCATTGAAATAGAAATGTTTATTTCTATTTCAATGATGCTGAAAAAATGTGTTTCACCATGTCAGACTTAATTGTTAAAGTGCCGCAACCACATTTTTTAAATTAAAAAATGCCCTATGTCCGTTGCTAACTAAGAAAAATTTATTTTATTCAATTCTAAATTAATATTGTCCTTTTATACATTCAAATACCTTTTTTATCGGAAAAATGTTTTTCACTATGACAGACTTAATTTTTAAGCGCCGCGACAACCTTCTTTTTTAATGAGCTTTTACAATGACCGCGTCAAAACACTACCTTCATATTTTTTTCTAATTAAGTTTGAATTTTTTCACTTCTAAATTAATACTGTAGATTCCTTTTATATATTCAAATACCTTTTTTATCGGAAAAATGTTTTTCACTATGACAGACTTAATTTTTAAGCGCCGCGACAACCTTCCTTTTTAATGAACTTTTACAATGACCGCGTCAAAACACTACCTTCATATTTTTTTCTAATTAAGTTTGAATTTTTTCACTTCTAAATTAATATTGTTGATTCTTTTTATATATTCAAATACCTTTTTTATCGAAAAAATATATTTTTCTATGTCAGACTTAATTCAGACGTAATTCTTAAGCGCCGAGACAACGTATTTTTTTCTAATTAACTTTGAGATAGATGTGTCAGCGAGAAAATGCTTTTAACTACGAGAGACTGAATTTTTAATGTGCCACGACCACATTTTATAATTAAAAAATTAAATCTGCCACATTAATTTACAAAAATTGTCAGACAGACTAGTTGTAATAGATACGAGAGATTTTAAAACAAAAATGAAGGAGGTGTTATGAATCATACTGTCATCAAAAAAAAATATTTATGAACAATTCAGTCTATCAAATTAATTAACAAAAATTGTCAGACAGACCAGCTGTAATAGATAGGAGATATAGTTTGTACGATGAATCTTTGCGTGTGCGTCATAAACAAGAACCGTATGAAGTAACCTGTTGAAGGTCACTGCTTCTCTTCAGCAGTGACGTGCATCAAAAAAATGAGAAATTTGTCTTTACTCTCAGTCATCATCCGACAAATTAGAAGCCATATTTTTTTCGTAAATACTCATGAAATGACAATTAATTTTGTAGAATAATAACATGTATTATTTACCACTAACTATGGTTATAACAATGAAGCTTAAAAACGTATTTTCATCAAAAACGCAAGAACGCCACTGGATCTAAAATGACAGATATTATAGCCGTTGACAGCACTTCACTACGACAACTGTTCATATCGACGTCTCTTTTTAATTCCTCTGGAATTTATCATTCGGCTGTCTTAGCATGCTCGAGCGGTTAGAAGACATACGTAACTAAATATTTGCTCGTCTCAATGCGTTCAGCAACCGCACATTTGTCCTACCTAATTTCATACTCGCGCAAACATTCATCGTACAGACTATACCTTAATATTCAGTTTAAAACAAAAATCAAGGAGGTGTTATGAAGTGTACTTTAAAAAAAAATGCTTTATAAAAAATTAAGTCACATTAATTATCAAAAATTGTCAGACAGACCAATTTTTACTTCCCTCGCATACCGAAGGGAAGTATTGTATTCGAGAAAAAATCACCCTCCGAGATTTTTACGGATTCTGACGTTTCAGAATACGGAGATTACGAAAATATAGGTTTTTCAATTCCGTCAGTCTGTCTGTCTGTCTGTCTGTTGGTGCATTTACTAAAAAACTACTTGACGGAGAGCAGTTAAATTTGGTAGGTAGTTGACGCTACTGTCAGCGCAGAAATGGTAGAAATTTCACTGGAAAATATACAGGGTTGACCGTCTAAAGGGAATAAATAGTGAAAAAAATTTTTTTTCGCTCAAATTTAAAATTTCCACGTTTCATGACGCGCTAGTCCTATTTCGGGAAAAAAAAATTTTGGAAATTTTTTTCACCAACATTTTTGAAAAAAATTTTTTTGCTCAAATTTAAAATTTCCACGTTTCATGGCATTCTAAACCTATTTAAAAGAAAAAAATGTTTGAAAACTTTTTACTAACATTTTTACTTCCCTCGCATACCGAAGGGAAGTATTGTATTCGAGAAAAAATCACCCTCCGAGATTTTTTCGGATTCTGACGTTTCAGAACACGTAGATTACGAAAATATAGGTTTTTCAATTCCGTCAGTCTGTCTGTCTGTTGGTGCATTTACTAAAAAACTACTTGACGGAGAGCAGTCAAATTTGGTAGGTAGTTGACGCTACTGTCAGCGAAGAAATGGTAGAAATTTCATTGGAAAATATACAGGGTGGACCGTCTAAACGGAATAAATAGCGAAAAAATTTTTTTTTGCTCAAATTAAAAATTTCCACGTTTCATGACGCGTTAAACCTATTTCAGAAAAAAAATTATTTGAAAATTCTTTTCAAACATTTTTGAAAAAATTTTTACCAACATGAAAAATTTTTTTTTTGCTCAAATTTAAAATTTCTACGTTTCATGACACCCTTAACCCATTTCAGGAAAAAAAAAATTGAAAATTTTTTTTACCAATATTTTTGAAAAAATTTTTACTACTAAAATGAAATAATTTTTTTTTCTTTGTTCAAATTCAAAATTTTCACGTTTCATGGCATTCTAAGCCTGATTAAAAACATTTTTTTTACCATTTTTGAAAATTTGTTTACCACTAAAATGGATGGATTTTTTTTTTATTTCTTCAAATTTCAAATTTCTACGTTTCATAACGTTCTAAATCTATTTAAAAGAAAAATTTGAAATTTTTCTTACTATTTTTTAAAAATTTTACCACTAAGATAAATTTTTTTTTCTTTCTTCAGATTTTAACTATCCACGTTTCCATGACATTCTAAAACTATTCAAACAAATTTAAAAATGTTTTTGAAGAATTTTTAAAAAAATTTGAAAACATTTTTAATCCATTTATGTATCACTACTATAGAACAGACGAAAAAATGTTTTTGCTCAAATTTAAAATTTCCACGTTTCATGATATTCCAAACCAATTTCTGAAAAAAAAATTTGCAACATTTTGTTACCAGTTTGGAAAAAAATTTAACACTAGAATGCTCAAATTTAAATGACATTCTAAACCGAGGTATTTCAAAAACAATTTTTTTAAAATTTTTGAAAATTTTTTCACCAACATTTTTCAAAAAGTTTTTACCACTAAAATAGATCGATTTTTTTTTTATTTGCTCAAATTTAAAATTTTCACGTTTCTAGCATTCTAAACCTATTTTAAAAAATACATAATTTTTAATTTTTAAACTTTTTTTTGGCACTACTATAGAATAGAAAGAAACTTTCCTTTTTGCTCAAATTTGAAATTTCTACGTTTGACATTTTAAACCTATTTCAGAAGAAACAATTTTGAAAATTATTTTACCAACATCTTTTGAAAATTAAAAAAAAATGAAAGTTTTTAACCACCACTATACTTCCACTCCATTACGTGAATATTGGATTGAAAATGTGACAGATGGCAATAATATCTGGCATATGCACCTATTATACTTTTATTGAAAAATGTACAGGGAGGTCATCCCTAGAAATAATTCAGTCATGGTGGACATTTGTAAAGGTATTTGCGCAAGCCTGCCATATGTGGCACCTGGTATTTAGTATTGAACTTTTGCTGTTGGATGAGCAATCTGTATATTTTTTTGACCAAAACTTATCAAGTTTTCTTTGTAATAATAGCAATAACTCTATTCCGATTATTATTCTCAATGTCATTTTGTAATTATTAATTTTTTAGAGTGACTGCCATGCACAAATAACGAGGGAAGTTCTGTGTAAATACCTTTACCGATTTTTTTGAAAATGATTTATTATTTACCACAAATTCAGAAAATTTCAAGCAGATGTTTTGAAAAGTAAAATCTTTTTTTTCTTAGGCAAATTAAAAAATTCGTAAAAAACAACAGTTAACAATTTTAGGTCTGGTGGGTGTAACATAATATTTACATGTTTTGCAACCATTTTCATCTTTTAAATTTGTGGTGTTCGATGGGGTACCTTTTTTGTAATTGGAGCTCGCTCTAATAGGATTTAAATAATACAAGTTACTTATGATATTTCTTTAACTTTGTGTGCTGAATGTTTAAAGCGCCATTCCCAGACTTTGTTCTAGATTTCTCAGCTGATTTGTGAGGGTTCAGAGTTTAAATGACTGTCTAGATTGTCCTGCTTGCAATAAAAAAGCCGTTTGTGAAAATAGTGGACACGAAGAGAGTTTTCATTCATAAATCGTGTTTAGCAGAATAAGATGGCGCGCGCCAAAGATTCAACAACGAAAAGAGGAAGTTCAACGATCTGTTCTACACTGAATGAATAATTTTGCACACATTTTCTAGCGGATATTCCTAGTAACTATTTTATTTAAATCGCGAAGTTATGATTAGTTCTTTTTAGACGATATATGTTTTTCTAATACTATTTTAGGCGAGGTAAAGTTCGTCAGGGCAAAGGTTCGGAAATAAAAATAAAGATCTGTGTATTTACTTACATAACTAAAGTTCTATGCTTAACAGATAATAATGAAAAGTAATAAACAAATACATTTATTTGACCAGGTCACTAAAAGTATATAACGCATTTTTGTAAATTCAAGGTAACACTAACGGAATCCAAATAGTCGAGTAAATGTAAGGATTTAAATCACCTCAAGAGAAACTTTCTTGCAATTTTTTAAGTTGCGCATACCAAAACAACCTTTACTGAGCTTCACACACTGACCATATATGTGAACAGCCTACGTCAAATTTCGGTCGAACATAATACCCAATATTTTAGCAGAATCTGTTATTAGAAATTCTTCGTTAAAGTTCTGCTCGATATTATACCTAAATATTACAGTATTTGTTTTTTATTTATTAAGCGTAAGCCGATTCTTCTCTGACCAAATTATGATGTCTTTATATAGATCCTTAGATATATTTTTTACTGCGTCAGGACTTTTTTGAACAACTAATAGTTTGTATCATCGGCGTAGCGTAATATGAACATTGTATTTGCTTTGAATGTATAGAGCGAGATCGTTGGCAAAGATAAGATAAATGAATGGCCCTAATATAGAATCTTGTGGTACACCGGCATTTATTAGACATTTATTGCTCTTTGCTCCATTCACATAGACTACTTGCTTACGGTTTTTAATATAGCTTGATAAAAATTCTATGGTAGGACCCCTAATACCATATCTAAACACCTTCGTAATAAATAAGCCATAATCTATGCAGTCACAGGCACGTGA
Organism: Stenurella melanura; assembly: GCA_963583905.1. Classification (NCBI taxonomy): domain Eukaryota; kingdom Metazoa; phylum Arthropoda; class Insecta; order Coleoptera; family Cerambycidae; genus Stenurella; species Stenurella melanura. The sequence goes on along the minus strand of OY757311.1, from coordinate 165,309,320 downwards.
ATAATCTATAAAAAGTCTAAAAGCAAATGATCCTTTATCTAAGGCGTCCACTATCGAGCTGTGAAAATGTACTAATGCAGTGTCAACACTTTTATTTCTTAAGAAACCATGTTGAACTGACGACAAAAGGTTAGTTTTTAAACTGTTCTAAAAATGCAAGTTCAATAACCTTTGACATATTTGAAATTATGCTAATGGCTCGATAATTGTTATAAGAGTTTTTGTCTCCTTTTTTAAATAGAGGAATGACTTTGCTAATTTTTAAGTTGTCAGGGAAAATTCAATTTACAAAGCAGAAGTTAATTACATATAGGTTAACCGTAGAATGAAACTATTTTTACATTTCTTTAATGAGTTGTTGGACATATTATCCAGACCACTGGAATGGGAGGACTTTAACCCGCTAATAAAAGATAACGTATCTGTTTCAGTTACTGGTTGAAGAAAAAGAGATTGAGAAAAAAGTGGTATGTTTGTGTTTAATATATTTAAGTCGACGGGGTCAGCTTGAACATTTATATGACTTGTAGTAAAGTGAGCATTGAAGTTATCTGCAATAACTTTATCTGGCAGAAGGAAACCATTCCCATGAACAACTATTTTTGTCTGTGAGGCAGAAGACTTTCCTACCACCTCGTTTATCATATTCCACATGGTTTTAGCCTTGTTTGTTGACTATGAAATTTTATCATTATATGCTATTTTGTTTTCTTTTAATTTATTTTTATACTCAATATTAACATTTCTGCGGATAGGTTTTGGTTGAGGATATTTTTGAGCAAAGTCCGAGATCAAGCACACTCTGTTTTAATTCTAGAAGCTCCCCCGAAACCCACATAGGCGGAGATTCCTTTCTGTTTTGTTTGACACGTTGCAGAGGGAAACATGATTCAAAATAGTAACTTAAAGTATCGGCGAAATTATTAAAGGCAAAATTTGGACAGGTTTGAGAAGAACCGTTTGTCTAGTTTTCATTTGCTAATAGGTCATTAAACCTCTCGATGTTCTCTTTACACATGTTTCTTTTGGTAATAAATTTTGGCTTATTTGACTTATTTCTATTTCGATACGCAGTAAAATTTAGTATTTGAGTATTATGGTCAGAGAGACACAAATTATTGTTTTTGATCGTATAATCGACAAGATCTACATTTATAAAAATGTTGTCAATACATCTGGCAGTATTATCCTTTATTCTCGTTGGTAAATTAATCGTTGACTTAAGATCATCACCAACAAGTCGTCAAAAAACAGTTTAGTTACGGTATTTTTTAAGCGGTCAACATTAAAATCTCCTCCTCTTATAGTTGATGGAGCATTTTCAAATTTACTAAGTAGTGCACAGAAATACTTCAGGAACTGATAAAAGTCACCAGAGGATGGCCTGTATACAACAATAACTATGATGGAAAGATCTTGTAGCACTATACATGAGCATTCAATAACATTTTCGACGCAATAGTCTTTATTGTCGATTAACTTAAATTTTATTTTATTTTTAAAAAATATAGCGCTACCACCATGCTCACCCGAAGTGCGGCAAAAGGAGGAACAAATTCTGTAATTTGGTAAATGTATGGTGTCAATCCCCATTGAATTGAGCCAATGCTCGGTAATCTATAATGATTCAGAGACTTAGATAGCAACAGAGAAGAGGATTCCTTCCAACATGTTGGGTTAACGTCACCAAGGAGCTAATGGAATATAGCCTTGACCAAGCAGCGCATCTAATAGGCAACCTCGACAGATTGACTGATGCTTTTAACTCAGCAAAGGCCTATGAGAATAAGGCATGGGTTACAAAGCGTTCTAAGAAAAAACAGGAAAATAGAAACGGTGGAGTTACTATTCAAGAAAACTTTCAAATATAAAAGACTCCAATATTGTACGTGTAAATCTTTCAGAGCAATCAAGAAGGATGTAAGGATTGAAAAGATTTGCGTCCAGGTTATGAAAGCAACGGAAAAATGCCTCGGAAATTGAGTCGGTGAATAGGAAGCTGCATCGTACGAGATGGTGTTCATCTTGACATCCACAAACTGGAGTCACTCGTTATATATTTATGACGCAATTAGTGGCCGCCTAAGCAGAAAGATGATTAATAACCCCAATTTGTCGGTTCGAAGGACGTCAACCACGTTAGCAAGGGGCAAGTGGGAACATTATTCGTAGCGGCGCGATTATACTGTTATACGAGTTTTCTCAGCTAAATATTTGATGTTTATGCGCTGTTAAGTCACGTAATAAAAGTTTTCGGGCACTGATGACGCTCAACAGCTATACTTGCCTTAGATGTCTTGTAATGGAAATACATTTAAGAAACATTAAAATGATACATGTGAAAAATAGTAAAATATAGTAAGATAACTTTATAAAATCAAGTTTATATTAAAATATACCAAAATAAAAAAAATTACTACTATTAAATTTACATCCATTCCCCTCTAAGTATTGAGGAGCACTAATAAAAGTATACACGGAATGGGGGTGGGTTTTGGTCATTTGAGGGGCTAGGAAGGGTCGAAGTCGCCTAAAAGTATTTTATTCTCGAAAACGGAGAGGGTACAAGTTTCAACCAGAAGATATAAATGTTATCATTTCCCCACCCCCCAAGGGGGGGGAAGATTCAACCCCTAAGGATGGTGACGGTCTTGTCTTGACATTAATCTTCGTCCTTTATCATGTCCCTGTCAAATCTGCAGAAATTCGCATTGAAACTCTTGCTGTCGCGCGTCCGTGCACGAAAACCGATAAAAGGGGTGGTTTTTGTCTGTTTGATGGGGATGCCCTGAACATTAACTTTTTTTACCCTCATATTCGTGTTCAACACCCTCAAAAACAGGGGGTGGGGGTGATCTGGTTGCAGTCCTCATTTGTAACATGTTCGCCCGACTTCTTGACTCCACTATAATAACTCGGTTCGGCAAGCTTTATCTCAGAATTCAAGAGTCTAATTTATACTCGTGGGATTTTTCCGAAAACACCTTTGGCTATTCGTAGTTTTGAGTGGACACTAACCACAGAAAAGTTTTCTGTCGTGGATGCGTGAATGTTGTATTCACCCTACGACAAAAGAAAGAGTTTTACACAGAAAACCTAGGGTTAATGACTTACTGGCGTATCGCGGATCTTCCTATGGGAAAGGAAGCAGATATTTCTTTACCCAAAATACAAATGTGTCAGTGCCCCCACCACTTTAAAAATTTGTCGCCGACTGTCAGAAACAAAGCCGATTCAATTATTTCTCCAGCGACTGTCGTTAAGTGAGTGTGCGTTTAAACTGCCGATTCTCATTCAAAATAGTTTTACAACCGCATAATTGTATCTCGGTTACTTTGTTTCTTATTTAGTGAATTTTGATATTCGAGTTTTTTGTGACACATGCCAAAACCTAGAAAAAATATTGACTGCCTTGTATTTTGGGCTTCTTCCGTCTTTAGGAGAAATACGTTATCTACAGATGTGATAAAAAACTATGCATATATACGTCAAACCTTAATTCAGCTCAAAATAAAGCAGAACCGACCTTAAGTAACATTGCAAAGATATTGATTGCAGAGCTGAAACTTGTTTGGTCTAAGGCGTCTATTCTTGTGGTGACAGATCAACAAATTTTACATATGATAAGACAATATCACGAAAAATTGAGAAATCTCAAGAAACCTCTAAAATTCCGATTGAATGATGCTCTAAGACAAAAGTGAAAAAATTTAGAGAAATTGCAGAAACAAAACTTTTCGATATTTCGTCCTGCAAGTGCGCGAACTTTTCATTGTGTAAGTGTAAAAACAAAGTGCCAATTGTAGAAAGATAATTTCTAGAAGACCAGAGAACTGAGAGAAAAATGTTTATTGGCACAATTGATCCAGTAGCTACGCGAAACATTCAGCGATCCCTACATCGGAGAGTGTTGGAAACAATATCGCTACCTTCAACTTCTACTTCCAATGTGCTGGATATGGAACTGTCAGATGGAAAAGAGACAGATGATATTGATGGAAGTTTTAATGCAAAGCAGGAGACTAGCCAAAAATTACAGCGCCAGTGATCTAAACAAATGCGTATTAACTTACCAAGTCCCGCACAAGCGTGCGATCGCACAGGTGTTTCTGATAGATCCGCTGCTATTATTGCGTCTGTTGTATTAAAAGATATTGGACTGGTAACCAAAGAAGAAACTTGTAAAATAATTGATAGAAGTAAGATAAGAAGAGAGAGAAAAAGAAGATGAAACATTTTAAGAACCAAGCAAGACAAGGATTTTTTACAAGCCATGTATTTCGATTGACGAAAAGATAATACCCTCGTTCAGCATTCAATTGGTAATAAAAATCACAAAAGTACAATTAGCGAAGAACATATATCTTGTGATTGTTTCAGAACCCGGATCTAAAAATTTTGGACATATCACTGTTCCATGTGGTACAGCAGAGGCAATTTCCGAAAATATGATACAGTTTCTGCAGCAACATATGGATTTGACGAACTTAGTGGCTATTGGATGTGATTGGACCTTTGTCAATACGAGAATTCATAATGGTGTAAATAGAAAGCCAGAAATGCATATTGGAAGGCCACTAAAGTGGTTCATTTGGATGTTACACGCAAATGAATTACCTTTGCGTCATTTAATAAAACATTTAGATGGGGAAACTACGGGCCCTTCCGGGTTTTCTGGTGAAATCAGAAAAGCATTACAATCTTGCGAATCTATATCAGTCACAGAGTTTCAAAAAATTACCACAGAACTTCCCGAAATTGACTTACAAATGTTAAGCACAGACCAAAAATATTTGCATAACATGAGTTTGTCTATATCGAAGGTTAACACATCGGAGGATTTGGCCATGCAGCCACCTCCACGTGATGAGTTCTGGGTTGTTTTATATTAAAACAAGCGAAGAGCATAAATCATAAGTTTTAATAGTTTCACTTATTTAGAAAAAAAGTCATAAATTTAAAGAGCCTGGGGCACCGGAAAACGTAATTGTATGAGGCTCAGTTTTCTCACAGTAAATTGACCCTACATGTAGCCACTTTTCCACACAGGAGAAATCAAATTCGAAAAAAAAATTGTTTTCGCCATTTTCGCTATACCCTAGTGAACCCTACGTAAAGCTAGCGGGTAGGGGGATAAAGCGCCAAATGTGGAGATATCTCCATAATAATCAAAAATAGTATTCAACAATCCTGTAGTATTTATTTATCTACAACTTACACATATTTTCAGTTAAATAAAATCACCCAATTTGCAAGAAACAGCTTATTGTTAATTATAATGTTAATGGTTAACAATAATCTGTTTTTTGCAAACGGGGTGATGTTATTTAACTGAAATTAAGTGTAAGTTGTACATAAATAAATACTACAGGATTGTTGAAGACTATTTTTGGATAAAATTTGATTATTAGGGAGATGAGATATCTCATTTGGCGCTTTATCCCCCTTCCCACTGGCCTAACGTAGTGTTCACTCTTAAGTGGAAATTACAATGACACTTTTCTCGGCAATCACTAATAGTGGATTGTTGAGAACTGATTCTTTAGATCTGTAATTGAGATCCTTCCGTTTATACCATTATTTTTTACAATTCGTTATATGTCATAAAAGTAGCTCTGAATTCGCAGTACTGGTTTTTATTAAAATTTGTTAGTTGATGTCCCATTACAGTTGAGATCAATACTTACCAGAAAAGTAGTAAAATAAAGATAAAACCAAGTTTAATTTTGTTAATTTGAAACCTAAGAAAACAAACATGCTGCGAGTTCGCGATTCAGAAAACTATAAAATATGTTTTTAACTCCCTCATAGGGTCATAAAATAAAGTTACAGCGACTAAACTGTAATAAACAAACTGCACATAGAGCCATTTGTGGCTTACTCTGAATATAAGAATTAATTAAACTTGTAGCTACTAGCGTAGTTACAAAATGCAAGAGATAAACAGATTTAAGGAACCGAGAAATTAGTCCGTACTCAATTTAGATTTTTAAGAGGCTGACAAAAGTATTACGTTAAATATAATTAAAATATTAACAACCTAAACTGAAAACTAATTTAAATTATATAAGCAACCTCTTCCGAAATGAGTTTTTTTCGAGTAATTAGCAGGGTTTGCAACCACAACTTCTCAGCTGGCAGCTGAGGAAGCGATGAAAGAGTAGCAACTGGTTAGCTCAGGGCTGGTCGAGGGTCACTCGGTGGTAAGAAGAGTTATATATTTTTTTTGAAGAATTATTTGCTTGTTGAATTAACCAAACAAAACTTTAACAAACTACAAAAATTTGGATGCCAGCGTATTCAGTAAATAACACTCTTGCAAACTTTATCAGGGGGAGAAAACAATCAAAATCAAATATAAAACAAATAATATATTAACATAAGTATAAGCAAAAATTTTTCAACACTTTACAAATGACTGCAAATATTTAAGTATGGTGAAATTTGAATTAATTAATTAACAGACAAAAAATTTAATTAAAAAAAATTAAATTTGAAGATTAACAAAAAATTACAATAAGAAACAATCAACTGGTTTACAATTTTTCTTCTGACCAAAAGTTGAATTTTGCACATAAATTTGGGCTTAGCGGAGACATGGAATCCCGACGAGGTCTGGTCCTGAAGATGGCCGCGGGAATCCCGGAAGGAGGACGTAATATTCAGGTCCGGACAACGCTGATTTCCAGGAGACGCTGCGTCGGAATGATATCCAATACTTTTAGGATAATTCCAAATATTTCGTTTATGCCTCGTGCCTTGCTTCAATGGTGGTTTGGTCCAGGATTTTACATGAAAAAGGGGTAATGCAAAGAACCAGTTGATAACAGAAAAAATTTAAAATTGTGAGAAAAAAGAAATACAAGAAAACTACAAAAAAACTCTGGTGACTAAGGTCACTGCAAAACCAAACTACTAGCAGTTTAACAGAAAAAACTGAGTTTTGATAAAATTTTACTTTAGTACTAAAAATATATGAATAAGCTACTGATTAATATAATAAATGAAACGAATAAATAAGAAAACTCTACTGTCATGAAATTTTAGCCGCTCACAAAATGGCTGACTGGTTATGACCAAAAATTTGAGTAAAGGTGAGAAAATTTAGTTAGAATTGAATTGAGAGAAAATATCTGAATTACTATCTGAAAAAAAACTAATACTGTAACAAATATAGAAAACTAAATTATGGGTTTAGTCTCCCAAAAAATAAACTAATAAAAAATGATCTCTTAACCTCTTGTACTAACACGAGGTTAACTAAATGCGACAAAATGACTTTAGGATTCGACTTTTAATTAGATAAGATTGTCTACACACGATTAAGAAACGAAGATTCTAATTTATCCCTTGAATATTGCCGAATTTAATCCTCGTCCACAATAATCTAAATAATGACAAAACACCACGGTATTGTGTCTTAAGCGACCACAAAATACAAAATTGCCACGATAATTAATGAGTTAACGTGCGTCCAATGAACACGGAAATCGCACAAACATGTGCGTCAATAAAAATTAATTATTACACGGATTATCCTTTAATTCCCAAAAATAACTATACAGCAACGTTAACTCAATAATATGACATCATTTAATAATCAAATGTATTCAAAATACCAAAGGATTAAAGAAATAAACGTGAAAATCCGTTAAAGAATAAGTAAACGATCTTAACTCACCAGGGTTAAAAGCGAAAGTAAAAGTAGCGTGGATATTTAAAATGGCCTCAGTTCTGTTTCTACAGCGTATGCGCACTTGTTGACTTTGCGTCGGCAATACCGCGGGTAATTCAAATTTATGTAGCACGGGTGCTTAAACGAAAAAAAAATATTTTTCCGTTACAGGTTTCGATGTATATTAGAAAATTTAATATGTTTACAAATGAGTGCGTGGAATGATTTTTTTCATAAAGTTAATATTCGTAAATATGTTATTACTCCAGTTAAATAGTAATAAATGATGACGTTTGACAGACGTTTTAAAACGTCGCAGATGTTCATTAAGGTGTACTATTATACATACTAAAAGTCCCGATCTCTACCTGTCGCGCTCAAGCCGCCATCTTGAATAAATGGCGTTAAAATGCAGTATCTAGCCTATATCTTGCTAATAACCATTAGCGATATCTAAATTATGCACTATATATAAAATATAGCTCATAAAATTACCTATAAAAAAGGTCGTATACATTTTTTCCCTTTCTACTATTATTTTCTGTTAGAAGTGAAATTATATAAAGAAATCATTTGAAGCGGTATATTCTAACACCAAAATGAAGAAGTTAAAGTATAACACCATGCATTTATAAGTTTTAATTCCTCTTTAATTAATGTTTCATAGTACATGGCTTTCAAAATAGCGCTAGTTTCTTACCTATGTCTGCAAATGCTTAAATAGTTGATAATGGAAGTAAGAAGTCCAACATTATTAGAATAATTTTAAAACTTAAATACCCCTGACAGAGAGCCCCCCTTGGTGTTTCTGTGAGATTTAATAAATCTCTAAAAAAATTATCCAACGCGTACACTTAACTGCATCGAACATATCCATTATTCATCATTGTCAGAGCTGGAGATTGAACCCAGTACACGATAGACGGTGTGACTAACCCTGATCATCACACAAGATGCCCTGGCTAATTGCGTTACTGTGTCGGTTTAGAATATGTATGTGTGTTTGTCCACCAGCTAATTCAAGAATATTAACAATAGTTAAAAAATGCACATAGAAAACTATTACCATTTGACATTGATCAGATAATCAGATGAAATCGAAAGAAAACAATATTAGTTCAAATATTTGAGTTGGATGAAGTACAATATACTACAAGCTTACTCCTGGACGGTGCTGAAACCTTCGGTGTGTTGCTGCCTCTAAGTGAATTTCAAAAATATCCGAGCATTTGATACTGCTACTCGACATATGTTTTGTAATGTTTTATTTACCTTAATAGAAAAGATAATTGCTTAAAAAATTCGCCACGGTTTAGAGATCTCAACTCAAAGAGTGGGAATAATCTGACAGCTAATTATTGACAGAAAAAAGTGTAGTTATTTGAAACCTGTCACCAAGTGCTTCCTGTATCCTCAGCTTCTATAACAAATGCTAATAAACATATTGATAAAAGAAAACTAATAGGCGCCACTATGTTTTTTGTTGAATCTCCCGTAAAAATTATAGAAAACCGATTGAATATGAAACTACTCTTACTTTAAGCAAAATAAAAGAATGAAATACCAATTTAATTAACAATAACAATGTATTACAATTTATTTTAAAACGTATACAGGTAAACACTTCTGACAGGTAAATCCATAAAATATGTAATATATGTAATTTAAGCGAACAAATAAGTTTGTAGCATAGATAAGAATAAACAAAGAAATAAGCAGATATCCTCAAAGATACGAAGCAATCAATGATTTTAAATAAACTCAACAATGAACGAGCTTAATATTTAGTGCAAAGAAGGCACGTTATATGCTTAAAAGAATTGATAATTACATTTTCCATCATAGAGTTAAAATCAAAGTTATATTAATACACACGATTCACCTGGTTATTAACAAGGTAATGCCAGATAAGCAAATGATTTGTCCATATTATTATCAACACAGCAATACAAAATTACTTTACTGTTTGGAAGTTAATAAACATATAAACCGAATTGTGACAGTTTTAAATGTCAGGAACGACAATTATCCAATTAACACAATACATACAATTTCTCATTGACAAAGCTATTATTTAGATACAATTCGTCACTTTGATAGTATCAAATGACATACTTAAACTTTCTTCAACTTCGGTATACTAGTTTTTAATATTCATGGTTTACTGTAAGGCACTTAGGCGATATTACCATGGAACTGAATAACTTAGTTTAATCGAACATGAGTTATTAACGATAAACCCAGATTTTTGGTTTAACTTATTGCACAATTTTTATTCTGATTTGAACTCGACTGTACTTGTCGGTTACCTGAGCTAGACTGACTGTCCCAGTGTTGCCAATGGTTAAGAACAAAATTATGCGCTCCCTCGACCATAATTATGCGATTTTGAGCAACATTGTGCGATCTAACAACAGAAACTTTATAAACGGTTTATTTATTAAATACGCGTAATGACTGAGTGTATTTGTCTTTATTTCACTATAAAAATTATGAAAAAATTATGACATAGAGTTGCGTTAATTTTGCACCAGTCTTACCAATAGAAAGCGCCATGTTCTTGCTTTCTTCGCCAGGTGGCGTATTTTTTAGCGCGGATTTTAAAAGATTTATTCGGATTTATTGTTTAAAACGACACGCAGTTCTGACAGACGCCTACTCTTCTTATAAAACTAAAAAAAACTTACTTTTTTTGGCTAAATATTTGTAGAAAGCTAGGGAGATTTGAAGTTATTCGTTTTTTATACGATTTTTGTGGGAATATGCGGAAATTATGCGATTTTACTTAAAGTGCGAAAATTATTATCTGGCCATCAAATTATGCGCAAATCGCATAATTATGCGCCAATCGGCAACACTGGACTGTCCGCTTCTCGCTTCTCCCCATAATCCCTCTCACAACCATACCAGTTCGTGATGTCGCCTAATTGCCGCCAAGTTTGGAATAATTTAAATTATAAAGCTAAATAACTCTCATGTATAAAAACGATTCATTACAGTTTCACCAACCACATTGGTATTATTAGAAGATAATAACTGAAGCAGTTTTGATCACCTCCCGATGTTGTCAATGCAAGTTAAGTGTTAGTATTCGACTATAGTGTCTAAGTGTTTTTGTCGTTTTGAAAATCACTTCAGAGGCATATTAAAATCTTGTATAAAAATGTCATAGGTTAGCCATATTCGTTATTTATTATTTTCTTTAATTGCAACATTGCGTATTGCGTTAAGTTTCAAAGGATATTTTAGGTATTTAATTTCTGTAATTGCGAAGGCCCCGAGGTTTTTATTCACAGTTCAACCATTGGCCCCATTCTCGCATTGTTAGTAGATTTATAATTCCCTTTCTTGCTAGTTACTGTTTCGGATTTCCTTCAGGGCTTGGAAATAATATTTTTATTCGAGTTGAACGTAATTACATCTAATTATACATCCCCTGTTTTTAACGTTTAACCATATTTAATTATGTTTAATGCTTGGTAGACGTGAGAGATTGTATTTTGTGAATAATGCCACATAATAGGGTATAATATTCTGGAAAAAGGGAGTTCACAAGTAAAATTTTTCTGTTCATTTTTAGTGAGGCTGATTTTATTTCATAGCTGGTTTTCTATTCTTCGGGAAAATTAATTCTCTGAGCTCGTTGAAAATTTGAAACGGTATTTTCAGACATGGTAAAAATTATAATCCGACTTAATAAACTCTACATTTTTTTATTCTTTAAAGAATTAAGTGCACAAATATAGTTTTGTGTAAATACTTAGTTTGATTTACTTGGAAAACAATAAAAGTAGTCGACCTGCCTTTGCTATAAAGTACGTCCGATAGTCTCACACCATTTGTCGTGGCTACCTGTTAGGTGCAAGGCCTCATCAAGACTCGTTCCCATCAGTGAAATCAGTTAACGTTTTGGTAGTCATCCTCTGCCTCTTGCCATCAGATTTTTACTGGAATATCAACCGTTTTATGCTCTCTCCAGTTGATGACAACTGTACTAACTCCACCTGTAAACGAAATTTCTTCGTCATTTCATTTCAAAAGTAACGATAAAATAGCTAAAGTGCTGGAAAATAGAAGAGATATGCAAGAAGCTGCTCAATAATTTAAAGAAAAGCATGTTGAATTTGGGAAGACTACTGAAGCTGGATTTAAATGCTCATAATCCTGAATTAAATTTAAGTCAATGTAGACAATTGTTAGACCCAACTAAGCAAAGTTAGCATCGTTTGCTCCTGCAGGCGATGCAGCCATAGAACATTTGAGGATAGGGTGCTTTCTGATCCAGCACTGTATGGATAATTGTAAGCCAATGAAATTTTAGACCTGAAAAAATCTGGATAATTTAACACCAAATATGTTGAACCAGCACGCATTTAATGAAGATGATTTTTGCCATTTAAAAAATTTTTAAACATGCATAGGGTATATAGGCTCCAATACTAGTTAGCTAATAATAGATAGGTGAAGATCTGTTGTTTTTTATCAGTCAATGTCAAATATAAATATTTTATACTTATTCATGGATATTGTCTTAGTTTTGCATGGAACATCGTTATGAGTGGCTTTAGGCTTTTCTGATGAGCCCACAATAAGGACGAAAAACGTTTCAAAGGCATTTCCAAGAAACTGAATGAAATTTTATGAAAATGTAATTCATTAGAATGAAAAAAGTTTTAAAGACAAGGTACATAAATAAATTAATTTCAGGCATTTGTTCTCATTTATAACTGAATTTACATATCGTAGGGGATCATGTAGATACTAGTTTAGCCTGCCTAGCCGTAGGGGACTATGTTGGATGCTAGTGTTAAAATGAGGATGGTATATAAGAATTTTTACTTGTCAGCATAATCAGAAGTCAGGTTATCGAAATAATGCAAAGATTTCATTAATATTTTTATATATAGTTTTTCCTTTAGTTCTCATAGATAGCTTTTCTTTCCGCTGTTTGCAAAATCCTATAAAGAATATGTTTCTTTACTATAAGCAAACAAATAATAAATAATTCACTTTTACTTCACTATTACCAGACACTTTCCGTGGGTCTTAACTCCCGCCAGGTGCTTTAAAGCTCGAAAAAACCTAACCTAACTATAATTATCTAATCGATAAACTATAAATAATAAAAGTAGTAATGGAATGATACTGGAGAAGTCGGGGCAGTAAGAGCAGATGTGGAAACTTTGGTCTCTATAGCATTTAACTGAGCAGCGAACAATTTCTGCTGTTTTACCTGAGGCCGTTATCGCCATATAAACCGTTTGACGCAGGCGTCGCTTGACTAGCAAATCCTGGCTAACCATATGGGAGCCCCCTGCCATACCACTTACCCTATACAATAAAATTGCAGGTAAAATTGACAAAATAGTATTTCAATGAAACGATCGATCTTTAAGGATGATAACATAGATATCCAAATCAATCCTCGAAGGTGATAATAAAATTTTCTAGTAAAACCAGGTAATCTCCAGCAATTTTCAATAACAGAACAATAACATTGACAACTTGCTCCTCAATAATGTCAAATTTTAAAATTTCAGCATAATAATCAATTCCTAGAAGTTCCAAAGTACTCAAAAATTAAAAAAATACTGGGCAACACCTCCAATTATCTTCTACCCTGGATCCTGGCGCAACGGTTAAATCGGGGTCACCAATTATAGTTATCTTATCGATAAACTATAAATAATAAAAGTAGTAATATTCCATTACTACTTTTATTATTATATATTATATTATATATTATAGTCATATATTATAACATCAATTTTAATTCACAAAGCCATTTTTTACATTTGTTTTTCCAGGATTTTAATTTGGAGTTTATTTCTAATTTTCAAATTTTTTTTGTTATTATTATTCTTTTTGTTTTTTCTAGTTACCAAAAATAAAAATATTTTTACAATAAGTTCTAACTATCACATCTACTACCAGCTATGTAAAAAACGAAACAAAACAAATTTTTTATGTTAGGTTAGGTTGGGTTTTTTCGATCTTTAAAGCGTCTGGCGGAAGTTAGGCCCAACGGAAAGTGTCTGGCAATAATGAATGTAGGTATTTAACAATATTCTGTCAAACATATATGAAAACCAGCTATCATACTTTAACGTAGGTAAGTAAGGTTTTTATGTACCTTTTGTACCTGTTACCGCTTTCAAGATAGCAAGTATACATATGTTCTGAACTACATATCACACTATTTATTGCCAAAATATTAGCTTTGCTAAAATAACGTAGGTCTGGGGGCTCTGGGATCTTGGTCTATAAGTATTTCCGTGATAACACACATTTTTCATCCGAAAAGGTTCATAAATTGAAATACGTTCATCTCTATTAATTTAATTTTATTGGACTGTGATTCTTTTCAATTATTTCATTCTCTCGCTTTATAGCCAACCTTCCTGGCAAGTGGTGCCAATTTAGATTTATCTACTTGATAATTTTTAAATGATGGTTTATTCGAATAGCTATCGTTGAAGATGTATGGCCAATATAATTAATGGGTTCTTTAAACTTGCCAGAAGCATTTTCATAATAATGATTGGGACAATTAAAGATACGCACAGGTTGAATCTTATCTCACATTCAACTTTGATTATTTGTTACGTTCCGAATTGTCACTATTTTGTACCTTCGTTACTCAAGAGTACGGCTTTTTCGTACCATTTTATAAGACAAATTATTGTTCTAATAATACTATGTAATTATAAATTATGAAGTTTGTTAAAAAAACACACCAGTCTTAACCGTTCGTAATCTCTCAAACAATATAAGGAAATATTAAATTCTTAAATATAATCTACAGCTACCGGAAAAGGTCACGCTGAAGCTCTATGAAGCCACCTTTATAATATCAAGGCGACATATTTTAAATTAAAATGTTGTTAAGCTCACTTTTAAACCTTGACTCGGCATTATTAAGCCCTTGTCCTTACAGCGGACTACAATATTTCTTTACAATGTTGTGTCTTAATATAATGCCACTATAATAAACTTTAATACTCTGCTGAAAAATGGCAATTTGCTGTTTAGCCTTTCATAATGTAAAGTATATTTACAGTTGTTGTCACCGTTTTATTTAAAGAAATATTAAATAGTAATATTTCTATTCGAATAATACTTATTATTTATTGACTAAAAAGTGCTATATAAGTAATTTAGAAACACTCAAAGTCCATTAAGATAATGATATAAAAATTCTGATAGCATATCACTCGTGGTAAGTGGGATACATGCCGATGACGTATGACGTTAACTTCATGTAACGGCGAAATTATCGTAAAATTCGACTGACACAAAAACATTCAAGTTTCATAAAGGTTACGTTTGTCAAATTTCATTTATAGACTTATTTTAAAAATCAAATTTCCTTTCAAATTTCGAAACTACCAGATTTCATTACACTTCTTAAAACATAGATAAAGGAGTCTTTAAATTTTTTGCATAAAAGATATCTTTCCTCAGTATTTAATACTTTGTTCCGTTTCTCCTAAGATAATTTTTGCTAAGTTTTATGACAGTCTCACATAAACAAGCGAGATCTCTACCACGCCAGAGAAACATTGCATTAGATACTAAGTATGTAAAAAGCACACTAACTGATTTAATGCTAATGGATGGGATACATTCAACGGCGACATAACACGAACTTTTACTGATTAGAAGAGCCCAGTCAAGACATTTTAATTTGCTACAGATTCCTTCGTGACAGCACGTACTATTTTTAATCGAATTAAAGGGGTAGGCCTAAGTTCGAGACTATTAAGACGTGCCTTATTAATACCCAAACTATGAACAGTAACTGTGGCTTTGTATGCAGAAACGGAATATCTTGTTAATGAATTGTAAATTTATGTGTACACAGACTCCTCGTTCTGCTTCACATCTCGTGTTTTTCTCAAAATTGTCAAGAAACTCTTATATACTCTTTAAGAAGCGTAAACTTATTCTAAATATACAAGAGGTAGAGATGTAGTACGAGTATTTTGAACAAGATTTGTCTAAAAGTAGAGCTCACAAATGTAATATAATACCGGGTGAATAAAAAGTCCCGGAATAGTCAAATATCTTGAGAAATATACATTTTCAAAAAAAACTATGATACCAAACTCGATCTCTTGCCGCCATTTCCTGGGGGTGAGAGACAATTTTTAAATCTTAAATGGAAATACCCATTTTTTTGCAAATTCAGATTCTATGCTACAAAATACATATAGGTTTTATCTGTAACTTTTTATGATTCGCGATAGATGGCGTTCTAATGGCAACAAATATTTTTCGCTATTCTCGAGAAATACACTTTGGATTAAAAAATGAGTGTTCAATATTCTAATAAGAACCATTCAATGATACCAAACTCAACCCCCTATCTCCACCCCTGGAGAATGGGTGAGGAGAAATTTTGGAATCTTAAATGGAAACCCATATTTTTCGTTGAAAAATTAGATTTTATGCGTAGGTTTTAATTGAAACAATTTTTTCAGACAAAACTATCATATTTTACAGCACTTGCAACAGAAAATGGTGGTATTCATTTAAGATTTCAAAATTACCCCCCACCCCACCTGCAGGGTGTGAGGGTAGGGCGGGAGGCGAGTTTGTGATCATTGGATGGCTTTTTAAAAAATATTCAAAACGTTCTTTTTACGATCATGTGTATTTCTCGAGATATTTTAACTTTCCGGGACTTTTTATTTACTCTTTTATTTAATAGAAATAAATTATCAATAAGCACTCTGAATATGTTTTTAAAAGTTTTGCATTTATTATGTTTATGAGCATTAATGAGCTTTTGCATTTTGCATTTCTAGACATAATTTAGACCCCTCTATGAGATGGAATGGATCACTAGCATTCGCGATCGCATTCCAAGCCTACGACCCCCGTATCTACTTTGAGCATAACCGTTGCAACTATTAATGGCTATTATGAAGCAGTTTGCGATTTAAGTCGATTGTTAAGAAATATATACGAATCAGACCGGAAATAGCGGCTTTAAATAGAGTATTCTCCTCCCATTTCAACGATATGTCGCATGCCATATTTACTCATTGAAACTAGGCAATCAATTATAAAAACATTTTTTTAAAATAAGTTTTTATAATTAGTTTTTTAGTTCTAATGAACAAATATGGTATGTGACATATCAACGAAAATGAGAAAAAATACTCTATTTCATGATATTATTTCCCCCTTATTTCGTAAATCTCGAAATCTAGCGGTTCTAAAAAAGAATTAGATAATATCCCCATTATAAAACTCTTTAACTATCTAACTAGCTAGAACTATTTTACAAGAAAATTTGATCATAAAAGTTATATCGTAGCCCTTCAAATAACGAATATATCTGGCTTAGGCATATTTAGCATTTTTGAGATAATCTGGCATAACACTTAAAAAAGGCCATGGATTTTAAATATCTTTAAACCATTCTGTAGCTCGTAAAAATTGAAACAATTCTTGTATTAACAAAATATTAAGCGAGATGTCCTCGAGGGTCCCTATAAATTGACATCCTGTAAATATAAAAGTTTCTGATAGTTTCCCGCAAAATAAGTATTTTCTTCTGTTACTTGAGGACCATTCTATACCATTATTGTCCGGAGAACATTGTTCTTCGTAGATAGACCAACATTACAACTCAAATTGAAACATATTCTTTTATGGGATTTTGCAAACAGCAGAAAAAATAACTATCTATGAGAACTAAAAGAAAAGTCACGTGTAAAAATATTAATGAAATCTTTGCATTCTTTCGATAACCTGAATTCTGGTTATACTAGCAAATTAAAATCCTAAAATAAATTAGTATAATTTCTTATTTGGAAATTCTCAACAACTAGCATCCACACAGTCCCCTACGGCAGTGAAGATTAAACTAGTATCTAGATAACCCTCTACGGTAATGAAGATTTAGTTAAAAATGGGAACAAAGGCCAAAAATTAATTTATTTACCTACCTTCTTCATTTTAGTGGATTACATTTTCATGAAATCCCTCATTCTGTTTTGGAAATGCTTAGCCCTTGAAACGTTTTTCGCCCCTATTCTGCAGCTCACCAGAAAGACACAAATCCACTCATAAAGATGTTCCATGCAAAACCAAGACAATTTCTACGAATAAGTATGAAAAATTATATTTGACATTGACTGATAAAAACAACAGATCTTCTTCACCTATCTATTAGCTAACTAGTATTGGAGCCTATATACTATATGCATGTCTAAAAGTGAATTGATATATTGAAACATATTCTTTGCAAAATCCTATAAAGAATATGTTTCAATACAATTAAGCAAACAAATAATAATTCACTTTTTAACTCAAATTTGTTGAAATCTAAAGGAACATTTCTTCCTACATTATGAGCTCCTTAATGTGGGAACGTCATATAGTGTGTTATGTCATTAATCAAACATAATTGGTTTTAGGACTAGAAGCAGTCAGTTACATATTCCAGTACTATTATTTGATGTCTGCCTATACGCAGGCATTGCGTCAGGCCAACCTATTTTAGATAACTGTGTATAATGTAATTATACACGAAACTAAATTATTAATACATAATACTGGTAATTACGTTAATATGGGGTAATGAATGGATCAATTATGATTAATCATAGTGTTAGTAGTGTTTATGCTAAGCTACAGTCGATTCAATACAGTTAGTAGTGCAAAAGGGCTGTTCACGGTACATACAAAACATGTCATTTTATGATACAGAGGCGCTGGAAAATGGGTTTAGTACACCGAAAGCGACCCATGAAAGCGCAGTATTTTCGGAAAATAATCTTTCTCTTATCATTACATAAGTTAACAATGACTTGTGTTCAAATTCTAAGTGATATGTAATGGTAATTAAAACATCTAAAAAATATTCACTTAAATTTATCCTATACTAAAATTCTTAGAAGAACAATTTTTTAATGTCTGATGAAGTAATGAAATATCAGAACGAAACATATTAGAATATATAATATACCAACACTGTACTTACAGTCTAGTATCATAGGATCCGCTCGCTGTAGTACATGTTTTAATTTCTATGAAAATGTCTCTTGTTAGTCGATAAACATCACTATTATTATATTAAAATAGAATAGAAACTGCATATATAAACATTATTTTGAGATTGTAAATGTTATCTCGTATAATAATAATAGCTTATCTTTTTCAGAGTTACTTTGGACAGCACCTGAATTATTGCGACATAGTAGTTTAAGAAAGAAGGGAACCCAGTCTGGGGACGTATACTCATTCGGGATAATTCTACAGGAAGTGGTCGTTAGAGGTGAACCGTTCTGTATGTTAGCGCTCACACCAGAAGGTAGGTAATCAACACTCTCTCACGTAATCACTCTTTTATCATTCATGGTTTATTGCATCGTTCGTGTTTTCGCTGAAATAGAAACATTTATTGCACGCACAACAAAAAAATATGTTTAGATTTTCCAAATACAGGAAACCTATTTCCCTCAATTATTTAATATTGAAAAGTTATAGTCTCAAACAGCATGTAAAAAATTTCATACAAGTACAGGGTGTTCCTAAAAAGTAGGTCAACCACTTAACCATGGATGTAAAAAAAAGTTGATTCAACCTAATTTATTTCTATCCAGAATCGCACCCCTATGAAGATACAACACTCTAAAATTAGAAAGAAAGATATCTTTTTTTTAAATATTATGCATGACTGTAGATATTTTCTTCAATTCCGGTACTCTAAATGTATGTCAAAGGACAATAGTTTAAAGTAAGAACTGTTTAAAATTAAGATTTCCAAAAGGCTTATTTCTGGGGACACAACTATTCCCTTCTACCCTCACTGTTACTGGTACGCCTATGCCTTCTTTGGTATATTGCATTTTATATAAACTTTAATTATAAAAATTTGTTCCATCTTACCTTTTTCGCTTGGATAACCGTGTTCAAATGAATCTGAAAATATTAGAATCATAATGAAAAGTGGACCATATAAAATTAAAAAATTCTTCTCTGTAATTTTGATTTGCATGAATTTTGGTCAGTAAACAGTCTCTTAAAATTAATAAAAAAATCTCTGTTTTATGGAAAAATTCCCACAGCTATGGGACCTGTAAAATGTGAAGCATTTGAGTTGATTAAACATGATTTTCACACCCCGTAGTTTTAAATAGGGTGGTTTTTGAAAATATATACATATACAGGGTGTTCTTTAATGACGTGCTAATATTCCAGGGTGTGATTCCTTAGGTCACTGTATGAAGAAAAGTTCATATGAACGTATGTCCGCAACGTTTAAATTTTTTGCCACAGGGTGTTGAATTGTTTTTTTTTAATCGTTATTTTTTAATATCTCAGAAAGCATTTTAGAAAAAGGCAATTTTCCCTTTTTGCATTTTTCTAATTCTTTTTTGAGTATAGAAAAAAATTATGACGTGGTGGCTCAAAAATTACACCGGATTCGTAGTCAAAATACACTCTAGATGATTGGTCTCTCCGTGTAATCGACATTTTCAGCCAAAATTATGCACCTTGGTGAAAAATATCAGAAGAGTGACTTTGCTCTCCTGACATTTTTCACCAAAATGCATAATTTTGGCTGAAAACCTAAAAGAGGCGCAAAACTATATATCGATACAGGGTGTCTCACCAGGAATTGAATCGATCGATATAGAGAAAAGTACGCATCAGAAGTTTTTGAAAATTTGGATAGTTACTAATGTCGGTATGGCCAATCCAACTACAATAATTAGAAGCATGAGGTACTTCCGACTATACCGAAAGTGGATACCAAATTAATATATTTTCGAGTTTTCGAGATTTTATAAAAAATTTGACAGGTGCAAACCGTTATAACTTTTTCTGTGTAGGACATCCTCATTTGCTCTTTAGCACGGAGAAAGAACACAAAGAGAACTACGTTTTACAACTGAAATAAATTCAAAAATATCATTCCGTTCCGTTTTTCGCGTTACATTTTGTCAACTTCAAACCGCGAAAACTTGTTTAGGTCAAACGGAACACCCTATATTTTTTTACGTCAAGTTGTGTAAAATTGAATTCCCTTTTTGCTGATATTGGCATTGAGGGGTTAAAGTTTTCAACATTTTCAAATATTTGCGATTTTATTAGAAATTCATGAATTGTAATAATTTCATCAAAATAGCCATGATTAGAAACAATGAGTCATTATCTTATGTCAAAAAATGCCAGCACGTTTAAATTACTCCCACGAAGACTTTTTAAATTTGTTTATTATTTATGAAGAATGCGATAAGGCAACATCGAACTTGCAGCACATTTCCTACTCGATATCCACAAAAACGGAAAATAACACTAACACTAACATGCGTGTTAATCGAATTGAAGATATGGCATGAACTAACATAGCAGAGATAAGATCAATTTAAAACATGATTCCATTTTAATTTAATAATTGCTCAAAAATCCGCCCTCGAACCTCGACACATTTTTCGCACCCTCGGATTAGTTCCTCATGGGTAACTCTTCTAACTGAATCCTGTGATATGTTTTGAAATGCATTTCTTACTCTCTGCATACAATCTTCAATGGTTGTTAATGGGCTCTCATAAACTTTATTTTTAATAGTTTCCCAAATAAAATAATCCAGAACTGATAAGCCGGGCGAGCGAGGAGGCCATAAGAAAGGTCCATTATTGGCAATCCATTGATTATAAAAAGTTTCTTGTAAATAATTATTAATTAAATATGCCTTATGTGGGGAAGCACCGTCGTGCTGATAAAAAATGTTTCTATGTACGGCGAGAGGTAAATTTTCTAAATAGTTATTATACAAATTTTGTAAGATATTCAGATGTCTTTCACCTAAAAAAAACAATAATTTACCTATACAAATTAGCAGAAGAGAAAATTTAATTTTCCGTTTAAATTTTCCTGATAAAATTGTAGTGCCACCACTCTATCGTTTCTTATGGCACAGTAAACATTGAACTGCCAACTTTCATGAAAGTTTCGCTCTCTGAACACATGAGGATTTGAGTCACTCCTATAATGCGAAATGTGTCAATTAAAAAGTCCATTTTTTGTAAATTTTGCTTCATCTGTCCATATAATATTTCCCAAATAAGAATCGTCACCCTCAGAAATTATTAGAATAAACTCACAAAATTTTGTCTTCTTAGGAAATCTGTTTCTTTTAATCCTTGAACCATATGGAATGAAAACGGGTGAAACCTATGTTTTAATAAGATTCTGTGAATTGAATCCTTGCATAGTCCCGATTCCAGAGCAGCTTGACTTAATGACATCCTTGGAAAGGCATGAAAATATCCCAGAATGACTATTTCAATATTTTCGTCATCAACAATAGGCTTTCTTCTTTGCATTTTTGCCTTGACAGAGCCATCATTTTTAAAATTTTCCAGTATGCGTTTTACAGTGTTTGGTGACGGTTTCCGTTTTTCTGGATATCGAGTAGCAAATGTGCTGCAAGTTCTTGATATTACCTTATCACATTCTCTATAAATAATAAACAAATTTAAAAAGTCTTCGTGGGTGTAATTTAAACGTGCTGGCATTTTTTGACATAAGACTGATTGTTTCTAATCATGGCTATTTTGATGAAATTATTACAACAATTCATGAATTTCTAATAAAATCGCAAATATTTCAAAAAGTTGAAAACTTTAACCCCTCAATGCTAATATCAGAAAAAAGGGAATTCAATTTTACACAACTTGACGTAAAAAAATACAGGGTGTTCCATTTGACCTAAACAAGTTTTCGCGCTTTGAAGTTGACAAAGTGTAACGCGAAAAACGGAACACTTGGTATGATATTATTAAATTTATTTCAGTTGCAGAACGTAGTTCTCCTTGTGTTCTTTCTCGGTACCAAAGAACAAATGAGGACGTCCTACACAGAAAAAATTATAACGGTTCTTGCAAACCATTGCACCTGTCAAATTTTTTATAAAATGTCAAATATCTTCGAAACTACTGGGTTTTGATATAGGGTATGCTACACGCCTGAACTCAGAATTTTATTGTCATCTAGAAAAGTCGAAAATATTTAGGGTGTTCTATTTAAAATAAGCAAGTTGGTATCGGCTTCCAGTATAACCGGAAATACCCCATGCTTCTAATTATTTTAGTTGGATTGGCCACACTGACATTAGTAACTATCTAAATTTTCAAAAATTTCTGATGCGTACTTTTCTCTATATTGATCGATTCAGTTCCCGGTGAGACACCCTGTATATCTTTTTCGCGCCCTCTAGCGGCGTAACTATACGAAATTCGGATAAAAACGTAGAGCCAAAAATTTGTAGAATTTGTATGTTGTACAACTTTGCTCTCTTGACATTTTTCACCGAAATGCATAGTTTTTCCTCAAAATAGAGAGAACGGTGAAAAAGCGCTAAAATTCATATATATATGTATATATTTCTCAAGAGAGGTGAAAATCATGTTAAGACAATCCACATGTTTCACTTTTTACGTCTCATAGCTGTGGGAAAATTTCTTTAATTTTTCCTAATTTGAAGGGACTAAAATAGGGTGAAAGAAATAAACGGCCACTAAAAATTATAAAAAGTCAAATGGGCTACATATGCTACATATCTGGGTATTACAATACGAACGAAGAGAACAGATTTTTCTCAATTCAATATGATGGAAACTATGAAGACAGGGGAAGCGCGAAACGCTCAATTTAATTACGTTCGCGATATAATATCATTACTAATTTTATTGAGTATAACAGAGTATTCACTATTAGTACAGAGGGCTTTATTTAATAAAACATATGTTTATCACGGTACTTAATTAATGTCAGTACCTCGACCAGTACACTGCGCGGCATATAAATATGGTACAGTACTTGTGAACTGAAAACCATTAATACGATTTATTAGTAGATTGTGATGTTCTTTCAAACTTCTCAATATTACTTAACTGTTTAGACATCGTTATTGTTTGAAACACTGATTTGTGATAGATCTTATTATTGTCAAGTCTGACCACTCGAATCTTGTTTGCATTAATATAATCGAAGTGTACCACATTTATATGACTCGCAGTGCACATAAAATGCAACTAAAGCATAATACTGTGTGACTGGCGCATCCGCCAGAACTTAAACAATTCAGGTTACTTCAGGATTATGAAATTTTGAAACCTCAAGGTGCACAATCGAGAAATCAAATTGTCTGTTCAATAAGTAAAACCTTTTTTTTCCTTCTTCAATTATTAACCAGTATGTTACTGGTAAATAACCTCTACACCTGTGATTACGTCAAAGGATCAGTTAAAGGTTGCTTTTTTAAATAAACAACACAAATAAGTATAAAAACTTTGAAATTAAATATTTCGCCGACGTTTCGGATATCTATTCTGTTTCCTTTTTCAAGGCTATTTTTGAAAAATCTTTTTTTCTGTGTATGATGAATACACAGCTCTAAGAATGTTTGTTATATTCAATATCCATAGATACTTACTATTTACATAGAATTGTTGATATAGTTAACAGCTTTTTAGTTTTTATACAATGTTAAGTATAATTCAAAGGAAAATTGTCAGACCAAAAAATGTTAATGTTCGTTAAAAATTACAACGGTTGGAAAGCGGTATTCGAAGAATATTGTTCCTAATTATACTCAGTAGATTAATAAAAGTTATAGAGCATAATGGCGGGATTAAGAAACATTATTTTTTACTTTGTCTATAATTTAATAATAAAATGCTGCTATTTATAATTCGTAATAATATTACTATTTATCAAGTGTTATCAAGCGCCCATTTTAATTATGTTCGCGATATAATATTACTAATTTTATTGAGTATAATAGAGTATTCACTGTTGCTACAGAGGGCTTTATTTAATAAAACATATGTTTAATACGGTAGGTACTTCATTAATGTCAGGACCTCGACCAGTACATAAAATGCAAATAAAGTATAATGCAGTGTGACCGGCGCATCCGCCAGAACCTAAACAAATTAAGTTACTTCGCTTCAGGATGATGAAATGAAATATAAGGTGCACAATCGAGAAATCAAATTGTCTGTCCAACAAGTAATACGTTTACGGTATCATAACATGAAATTATAAAAGTAAGGAGTTGTAAGACATCAATTTTCTTGGTGATACCATAATGTTAATGTCCTAGGTCAGGCCTAGTCAAAGCCCATAAGTAAATCCCTTAAAAGACTAATGAAAGTTTGTAATCACAAATAATTCAAAGGAAAATTGTCAGACCAAGAAATGTTTATCTTTGTTAAAACTTACAACGCTTGGAAAGCGGTAATAGAAGAATATT
This sequence comes from Stenurella melanura, assembly GCA_963583905.1. Lineage (NCBI taxonomy): Eukaryota > Metazoa > Arthropoda > Insecta > Coleoptera > Cerambycidae > Stenurella > Stenurella melanura. Next base: position 165,284,364 of record OY757311.1, on the reverse strand, counting down.
GTTCCCAATTATATATTTCGATACTCATAGCACGGCAGCCCGTAACCAAAATTTTCACCTTATCGCCTAATGGGAAATTCCCACGTCAATGCTCATTTCTTTGAACAAGGATAAAAGTCATAAATATGCATAGTTCGAGGAAAAAATGAGAACGGAAATATTGAGTGCTGCGTGAAGATATAAGGGGTTAAATACTGAAAACAGGTGGAAATTCGTGTCATCGCCAAATGTCCGTTCCGACAATTTTCGTCTATTTCTGAAGTATTTCTACGACAAAAACATAAAAACGGACGTTTTAATCGTTGCATGTCATAGTACTTGCATTTCAATTCTGCGTCTTTTTTAGGCCAATTTTGGTACTCCCTAATGTCCGTTCTCTAATCTCTGTCTCATATCAAAAAACATGTATGAAAAAATATGAACGGACAATTTTCAACTTGATATGTTGAAAATAATCATTTTCCGTCGCAATTCAATAACAAGAGCGCAAAGTGTCACATGTTGATAGCAGCTGCGTAATATTTATGTTAACCCTATGTTTTTTGGGCGCTTAATCGAATGCCAGTGGTCTCAGTACCCCACCCTCGGACGCATCACTATGTCACTATATACCACAATATCAACATATATGAAATCTAATAATTGTTCTATTTCTCTTATGTTTCGGGACATAGAATTACTACACTGCACATAGCTCATAATTTTATCGAGCTTTATAGCCATTTTACTAATAAATTTGCGTATTTCATTAAAGAAAAACACGAATATCCATTCAATAACACTGTGTTTTACAAACAAATGGCACAACTTAGCGTCCATATTGCCTGTAATACCAGCGCAGCGGCTATCGGTAATGGAGGGATACAGCATCTCTATGAAGCGCGCGCCATAGCGTCGAGATGCATTTACTATATATAGCATCTCTATTAAGTACGCGCGCCACCGCGTCAGCATACGAGAGCACTGCATTTCGTGAAACTGTACAGCATAGGACATGTCCATTCACTTTTTTTCGATTATTTGAACCACATTTTATAATTTAAAAAAGGATTCAGCCATTTGGAAGAAACTTTATACCATTTTCTTATGCAATATTGATTTTTATTACTGAAATTATACAACACATAAAATTTCCGTTCTGTATTAATTCTTGTTTTATTCGACATCTATAACAAGAATTCATCGAGAACGGACATTAGGGGATAACAAAATAACGTCTTTTCTTTTACGGACGGAAAATCGTTTTCCCGGTTTTTTTCAGAGGAAAATCGGTTTTGTATTGTAATAAACTATAACCCGGTGATCGAAATTAGCTTTAGGTGATAACAGTTGATTTTGACCACGGGCTGCTGTAGATTAAGAAAAGTTATAGAGCATAATGGTGGGATTACGAAATATTATTTTTTACTTTGTCTATAATCTATAAATAAATTATTGCTATTTATAACTCATAATAATATTACTATTTATCAAGTGTTTTTATTGATTTATAATGATACGCCAAAATTGATGTAAATATAACAAGTCACTTTACAACTTGTCAAGAACAGCTGTCCCATTTTTTAATAATACTACTAATTTTATTGAGTATAATAGTGTATTCACTGTTACTACAGAGGGCCTTATTTAATAAAACATATGTTTAACACGGTACTTAATTAATGCCAGGACCTCGACCAGTACATAAAATGCAAATGAGGTATAATAAAGTGTGACCGGCGCATCCGCCAGAATTTAAACAATTCATTTTACTTCGCTTCAGGATGATGAAATTTCGAAATATAAGGTGCACAATCGAGAAATCAAATTGTCTGTCCAACAAGTAATACGTTTACGTTATCATAACATGAAATTATAAAAGTAAGGAGTTTTAAGACATCAATTTCTTGGTGATGCCAAAATGTTAATATCCTTGACCGGGCCTAGTCAAAGCCCATAATTAAATCCCTTAAAAGACTTATGAAAGTTGTTAATCAGAAAAATTCAAAGTGAAATTGTCAGATCAAGAAATGTTAATGTTTGTTAAAAGTTACAACGCTTTGAACGCGGTAATAGAAGAATATTGTTCCCAATTATATATTTCGATATCCAGTAGATTAAGAAAAGTTATAGAGCATAATGGTGGGATTACGAAATATTATTTTTTACTTTGTCTATAATTCTATAATAAATCATGGCTATTTATAACTCGTAATAATATTACTATTTGTCAAGTCAGGCCTGACGAGAGGAGGGGGTCGGGGGTGTTTCCCCCCGGGCCCGGAGGTTTTAGAGGGGGCCCGGGTTTCACTCGAAGTTAGAGAAGCATGTATTGTGTATTGGGCGCAAGGAGAGAGGAATAGTTTTAAATGATTAGTGTGATGTAAATAATAACGAGTTTCGAATTACTTGTATTGTTTATAATATAAACATGAGATTGAGAATTTCGACCGAGGAAATATTTAATGTGAACAAATATCACCCCCCGCTCTTCAGAATTTCGACCGAGTGAAATATCAATTCTAAGAAATATCACCCTCCCGCTCTTTAAAGTTTCGATTAAGGCATATTTTCTATCCTAAGGAAAATCACCCACCGCTTTCCGAAATTTTTATCGAAATAAATAGCTTAGTAGGAATGCGGGCCCCCGCTCTTCGAAATTTTATATCGAAGATTGGTGGGAGTTGTATGTAATTAGCCCCCCGGGCCCCGATTTTCTCTCGACATCCCTGCAGGTGATATTAAGCGCCCATTTTAATTATGTTCGCGATATAATATTACTAATTTTATTGAGTATAATAAAGTATTCAATGTTACTACAGAGGGCCTTATTTAACAAAACTTATATTTAAAACGGTACTTAATTAATGTCAGGACTTCGACCACTACACAAAATGCAAATAAAGTATAATAAAGTGTGACCAGCGCATCCGCCAGAACTTAAAAAAAATCAGGTTTTTTTTTTTTCTTTAGGATGATGAAATTTTGAAATCTAAGTTTCACAATCTAGAAATTAAACTGTCTCTGCGATAAGTAATACGTTAATGTTATCATAACATAAAATTATAAGAGTAAGGAGTTTTAAGACATCAATTTCTTGGTGATACCAAAATTTTAATATCCTTGACCGTGCCTAGTCAAAACCCATAATTAAATACACTTATGAAAGTTGTTAATCAGAAAAATTCAAAGTGAAATTGTCAGGCCAAGAAATGTTAATGTTTGTTAAAACTTACAACACTTGGAAAGCGGTAATCGAAAAATATTGTTCCCAATTATACAACAGGGTGCGCCAAAGTTCTGATTTTGGTCGATTACGGCTGTATTTGAAATGGTGGAAATATATTGTCTATAGATTATTTTCTTGATTTTCAATTCTGAATAACCAGAAAATATGTACAATTATACAGGGTACTCCGTTTTCGTTGTCCGAGCAACAACTTCGTTATTTTAAATGGAACACCCTATATTTTTTTCCTTTATCGAGTTACCCATCTAATTATATTCATAATTCTATTAAGGTGGTAGGTACTTAAAATGAACCGTTTACGATATAAAAAAGATTTTTTGACAAAAAGTGAGGTTTGCGGATAAGTTTTTGAGTACCTCTGATTTCATAGACAAGAGAGTTTTCAAAATTCTGCTTATACTGTTATGTTGAGCATATTAAGGGCTAGTAGGGCAGAAACATTATTAATATTAATCTTATACAGAGTGCTGAAAAAATTGAGTTTAATGTTTCGCTAATAAAAAAGGCCGTAATTCAATTTTTTCAAATGGGACGTACTATTTTCAGTTCTGTCATCTAATGAAGTGTTAAATTATCTTTCCATTGATATATCATAGTAGGTATTTATCTTTAGGAGTTGCATAGATATTAAGGTTAATTGTCTGGATCAGTCATTTTTCTTGCTGGAACTTCATGAGGTTTGTACTGCACTTCACCAGTTTCGATAAATCTGTCTCTAAGATTACTAAATGCAGGTTCTAAAGGGTGTCTCCTTTCAGGATATCTGGTTTTATAGACTCGGGATGCTAAGAGGCTGTTCCTTGAGCACTCCCCCAGAATAAAAATCATGTCAACCATTTCTTCCCGCGAATAATTCATATTTAATATAATTATATGCAAATGCAACTTCCTGGAACTGTAAAAGCTACTAGTATTTTATTAAAGACAATCAAAACAAAAGCACTTACCGATATAGCAGTAACACAAAACTTTTGAACATCCACAGACACGTGTTTTGACATCTATGTCTCTTCGGTGCGGCTTTTTCTAAAGTTCACAATCAACTGAAATATGTAAGCAAATACTCGTGTTATAACTATCAAAGGATTACCAGAACAGGATATTAAAAATTAAAATTAGATTATAGGAAATTCCCCGTAAAGGGATAATTATCAATATAATTATATGCAAATGCAACTTCCTGGAACTGTAAAAGCTACTAGTATTTTATTAATTATTTTTATATTTTATTATCAATATAATTATATGCAAATGCAACTTCCTGGAACTGTAAAAGCTACTAGTATTTTATTAGCTAATAAAATACTAGTAGCTTTTACAGTTCCAGGAAGTTGCATTTGCATATAATTATATTGATAATTATCCCTTTACGGGGAATTTCCTATAATCTAATTTTAATTTTTAATATCCTGTTCTGGTAATCCTTTGATAGTTATAACACGAGTATTTGCTTACATATTTCAGTTGATTGTGAACTTTAGAAAAAGCCGCACCGAAGAGACATAGATGTCAAAACACGTGTCTGTGGATGTTCTAAAGTTTTGTGTTACTGCTATATCGGTAAGTGCTTTTGTTTTGATTGTCTTTAATAAAATACTAGTAGCTTTTACAGTTCCAGGAAGTTGCATTTGCATATAATTATATTAAATATGAAATATTCGCGGGAAGAAATGGTTGACATGATTTTTATTCTGGGGGAGTGCTCAAGGAACAGCCTCTTAGCATCCCGAGTCTATAAAACCAGATATCCTGAAAGGAGACACCCTTTAGAACCTGCATTTAGTAATCTTAGAGACAGATTTATCGAAACTGGTGAAGTGCAGTACAAACCTCATGAAGTTCCAGCAAGAAAAATGACTGATCCAGACAATTAACCTTAATATCTATGCAACTCCTAAAGATAAATACCTACTATGATATATCAATGGAAAGATAATTTAACACTTCATTAGATGACAGAACTGAAAATAGTACGTCCCATTTGAAAAAATTGAATTACGGCCTTTTTTATTAGCGAAACATTAAACTCAATTTTTTCAGCACTCTGTATAAGATTAATATTAATAATGTTTCTGCCCTACTAGCCCTTAATATGCTCAACATAACAGTATAAGCAGAATTTTGAAAACTCTCTTGTCTATGAAATCAGAGGTACTCAAAAACTTATCCGCAAACCTCACTTTTTGTCAAAAAATCTTTTTTATATCGTAAACGGTTCATTTTAAGTACCTACCACCTTAATAGAATTATGAATATAATTAGATGGGTAACTCGATAAAGGAAAAAAATATAGGGTGTTCCATTTAAAATAACGAAGTTGTTGCTCGGACAACGAAAACGGAGTACCCTGTATAATTGTACATATTTTCTGGTTATTCAGAATTGAAAATCAAGAAAATAATCTATAGACAATATATTTCCACCATTTCAAATACAGCCGTAATCGACCAAAATCAGAACTTTGGCGCACCCTGTATATTTCGATAATCAGTAGATTGAGAAAAGTTATAGAGCATAATGGCGAGATTACGAAATTTTTTTTTTTTATTGGTACCCTATTTTGCTTATTTAAAGTACGCCTCAGAGTGTTTAAATCCAACTTTTAAAAACCCGCGTATTTTAAAGTTACCATGGCAACAACTACAACCCGAGTCAAAATGTCAACTTTTTAATTATTGATCTGACAGGAATTTTTGCGGTATTAACCGCGAATCTGCTTTTCTATTTAAGTAATCAATGTTAGAACTCATTTTAGAGCAATATACAATCAGTAACAATGGGCTTGTTCGGCATTTTTTTTTATTTCATAAATCGAAAGTGCAAGTATAAAATAATAGATCTGCAAAAAATCAGAATCTTATTCGCACGTTTAGTATCTTAAAAACTATTACAAATCTCCACCTCGCGGAAATGGGGCGTGGCCACGCGCTACGTCACTATACGCATAGACTCGGCGATCTCAATAGACTTGATGCTCCTTAGTTTTATAATTATAAGTATTGTTTGTTTTGCTTACTTCTTGACAGTAGGGGATTTGGTGAAATGTCAAAAAATTACAATTTTCTCTCGCTCCTGTCGGGATGAATTTTCGATTTTTACCCTGCAATTTACGATTAGGATTCATCGCCGACCTTCTCCTTCCCGTAGATACCTAGAACGAATATCCACTCGACGTATTTATTTAGTTACCAGCGTTTGAAAATTTCATGTTTTTCGACCTTTCAGGTTAAGTTTGAAACATCCCAGAAAGCCACTTCTCTTACGTCACTTGCGTATAGTGACGCCACAAATGGGAGCTCGGCTTTTGCAACTATTACTAATTTCAACTCCTTATATCTCGAGAACGGAAAAGGTTAATAATATGAAATTTTAAGTGCATAATGAGAATATCGAGTACTACATGAAAACGTATAAAAACCATATAAAAAGAATATCATGAAACAAGTTCATTGTAGTGACAATAATTAATCCTATTTGACAGATTGCAAAATTTTTGCATTCCTCATTTGACACTGACAGGTATCCTGATGTCACATCACGAATTCAACCATTTTACATTCTTAATTCTTATTTCCTTTTTTTTGTAGTAATAATACCAGTATTTATGATTTAAAAGTGTACCAATAAAAAAAATAGCGTAAAGTATTCGTGGATAACTGGTCTTTAAAACACTTGCTCTATTTCGAGCACTCCGGCTGCGCCGTCGTGCTCGAAAATTCGCGCGTGTTTTAAAGACCTTAATATCCACTTATACTTTAATATACTATTTTACTTTGTCTATAGTTTAAAAATAAATTATTGCTATTTGTAACTCGCACTAATATTTATCAAGTGTTTTTATTGGTTTATAATGACACGCCAAAATTGACATGAAATCTTGCAACTTGCCAAGAACAGCTGTCCCATTTTCTATTTTCCGCATCTGTATGTTGTTTTTGTCAATATGCATCTTTGATGGAAATGGAATAGTATATTCTACAGCAAATTATGGAATAGCTAATATTCCATATTCCACACGAGCGAGAAGATTGTAGTCCGAGCCAAAGGCGCCACCTTCTGAGTGAATAATGTTCATAATCGCGAATGCTATGCTTTTTCTACACCTATTAAATTAGACTGAAAATACCATTTTCTACACCTATTTTTAATTATATGGCAATTATTAGCATTTTCTTAATGAAAAATCTTACCTATAATTCACTGTAGTGAATTATCCATTCATAATTCACTGCATCCGGCCAATCACAAATACAAATTCAAAAATCACTGTTTCGCTGATTCAATGATATTTTAAATCGACCGCGATCAACTCTTGCTGCGGCTGACAATCAACTCGCGTGACACTGACAACCAAGTGTATTGCAATATTGTATGTTTACGTTTTTGAATGTATGCACACCTTACGAGTAGGTACCGATTAATATCATCAAATTTCAGTCTAATTTATTTGTTTAATAGGTGTAGGAAAAGCGTAGTATAACATTCGCGATTATGACTATTATTCGCTCAGACGATTTGCGCCACTCGCCTACGACTCGTAGGGTCAAACATCATCTTCGTGAGTAATGGCTATCATAACTATCATAATCGCTTATGTAATAGTATACTATTTGTTAGACGTAAACATAGCAACCGAACCGCTAAATGGGGCTTAACGGCTTTTGATTTGTCGAAAGCTTTTGTATTGTTCCACAACAGTGTGTTGGAATGATACTTGTTCCGACACAACTTTTAGTTGTGGAATTTGTAAAGATCCTTTAAGCGTAAAATTTCATTCTTTACAAATTAGTTTTCCAAATTGTCGCATATATTTTACTTATTTATAGAGATATTTGCAGAACATGGTTTCTTGGCCATTACTTTCACTTTCTCAAACTTGCAACAGGGCTAATAGTATATTTTCTTTGGGTTTTACCCTAAAAATAATTAGCTAACAAAGCAAACATTTTATATGCAAGTAGCATTTTAAATACAGGATAGAATTTCAAAAAGTCTGCAATCACAGGGGGTTGGACGAAATTCTCGACGTTAAGATGGCCATTTTCTAGAAAGAGACATCCGTGAGGGAAATATTTATTATTTTTGGTCATAACTTTCTTTATTTATAGTCCAGTCGGTAAAGTAAAAAATACACCAGAAGCTCGCAAAAAATGTTATTTTCCTTCCGTAACTCTTAGTGCGAGAAACATCACAATACCACAAAAATCAGTTCTGGGGGTGCCGCGCAACCCCCCAAAAAACCCCCTCTTTGGTGAAAAAAACCTCATTCTACTGATAACTCGTTAACCGTTAAAGATATAAAAAAATAGCTTATTATAAAAAACAAAGCTTGACTAAATGCCTAAAAAAAAGTCATCTTGTAATTTTCTTGTATATGCCATGGTTTTCGAGAAAATCCATATTGACAAAAATTTCAAAATTTGTATTTTTAATGCGAGCGAATTTTTGTTTATTTGAAATTTTTTGCGCGCGACCTATAGAAAAAATTGAATTGCTCGAAAACCAAACAAGCTAGGAAGAAAAATCAAAATGGGTTTTAAAGACGATGTAAAACACTCTATTGTACTGCCATTTTTGAGGGCTATTGATATTTATTAGTATATAAAAATTACAATATAATATAGTTATCTCTTGATTTTTTGTGCATCTAACTATTCACAGGCCCATAAAAAATAACTGACTACAATATAAGTTATAAATGCATTATCTTTTAGTTCAAGGTACTACTTCAATGCAGAAAATGTTAGGAATAAAAATATTCATATATACAAATTTAGCAGGATGTTAAATTTAGTCAAAAAAAATCCAAAAAAGCTTCTAATACAAGTTTTTAACCATTAATTGATTAGTAACAATAGTTATATGATATACAAAGTCAAGGAAAAAATTTTTGAGCTAAATTTTCAAGATGTTTGGGTCTTTTTTTTATTTTTAGGAAATAATAAAAAATTGGCCAAAAGTTGACTTCAACATGGTGGTAAATTTGTAAATGTGAATATTTTTATTCCTAACTTTTTCTGCATTTCAATACTACCTTGAACTAAAAATAATGCATTTATAACTTATATTAAAGTCAGTTATTTTTCATGTACCTGTGAATAGTTAAAAGTACAAAAAATCAAGAGGTAACAATATTGTATTGTTATATTTATATACTAATAGATATCAATAGCCATCAAAAATGGAAACACAAAGGAGTATTTTATATTCCCTTTTAAAACCCATTTTGATTTTTCTTCCTAGCTCGTTTGGTTTTTGATCAATTCAATTTTTCTATAGGCGGTGCACAAAGAATTAAAAAAAAACGAAAATTCGTGCGTATTAAAAATACAAATTTTGCAATTTTATTCAATATCGATTTTCTCGAAAACCATGGCATATACAAAATAAATTACAAGAGGACCCTTTTTTAGGCAATTAGTCAAGCTTTCTTTTTTATGATGAGCATTTTTTTTATATCTAACGGTTAACGAGTTATCAGTAAAATAAGGCTTCTTTCACCGAAGCCTGCCTGTTACCCCCAGAACTGATTTTTGTGGTTTTGTGATGTATAATCCCTCCACTAACAGTTATTGAAGGAAAATCTCAGATAACATTTTTTGTTATGGAAATCTTTATAATTATTGGACCATTATTACATGTATTTAAAAAATACCGCCTAAGTAGAACATTAACAAGACTCTTGCTTTGAATTTTCACTCAATAATTTCGGTGGTTTGCAAAATAGTTGTATTTAGATTTAAAAATCAGGCTAATATTCTTATTTCGTAGTTATAAATCTAACTATTTTGGAAACTACTGGAATTATTGAGTGAAAATTCATAATAATAGTCTTGTTATGGTTCTACTTAGGTAGTCTTACAGTTTTTTATACGTACTAAGAAAAAAGAATTGTGGCTAAAAATAAAAAATATTTCCCTAAACAATGTATCTTTCTAGGAATTGCTCACCTTAAGATTCTAACATAATTCAACAAAAAAAAGTGAAATTTTTTTACGATTCCTATACTTCCACTTTAGTACTATACGTGTATGTGGAAGTAATTGGATTGCTTTGAGAACCTATTCCTTACTGAAATTTTTAGGTTAAATGTATGGAAGGATATTTTTTTTAAAAGTCCGTTAAGGGATGATAACAAATGCCTACACACATCGTCACTAAACCATGAACTGATTTTTGCTTGAAAATTTCAATGTGCAGTAATTTTGCATTATTAAAATTTAGCAACCTAGAAATAAAAGCATCCCCTTAAAACATCCACCAACTGCTTTATGTGTCTTTATAATCGCATATATAAAAAATTGCTCGGATTGGAAAAAGCAACGTTAAAGGAAATGTCGAATTTATATAGACACAATTCTACTGTTTCGAATTTGCAATGTGTCTATGCTACCAAACGTGATACTCAAATGAAATAAAAGATATTACAATCATAAATTTCTCGTAACATAAATGTTACACGTTGAAAACATCTGGCAAATTTCGTTACATAAATAAACCGCTAGTGAAAGCTTGAATATGTGTCTGATTTCGCTCAAGCTCAGCGTGTGGAATAAGATATTAATTTTCCCATCAGGCCAACAAGCTTTTATACTTATACGAATAGAGCTCGTTTAAGGATATGTTATTTTACCGCTTTTCTCAAGAACAGACCGTAAAAATGTTCAGAAACTTTAGGTCGTCATCTGATTTTATAGAGAGACATTCTAAAATGAAGGATTCAAATGCCAAGTACTGACATCATGAATAATGATGGCCACTACACTATCGTGTCGTATTTCACATAAACTATTGCATTTTCTATTATCCTTGTCTGCGGCGTCACGACGCGACGCCGGAAAGAAATTTTTCGTGGACAGAAACGGGGCCCCATTCTGGGGGCGGAGGCCTGTCCAAAGTGCCGCAATGCCTACTGTCGCATCTTTTGAATTCGATCATCATCGACGAAAGCCGAAGTTAGAGGGACAAATCGAATATATCTATTTTTAATTAAGAAATAGAATCATGTGCTTTAGAAAGCAAGGGGTGTGGCTACGCGTTGCTATGCGCATATCTTCGTTAATTTGTAATTAATATAATTGATTCTGGTCTCAATCGATAGAGAATTATCCCTTTATAAGCAAATTCTTAGTTAATTCTGTATATTTATTAAGAAATCTTAATACAAAATTAGGCGGTGGTGGGGGTAGATATTGTTACCGTAAAGTTACACCGGTGCTCGTTTATTATTTATGTGAGCGTGGAGAATATTAGAGAGAACTTACCGCGAGACACTATCGTGTCTCTTGATATCGGCCATCTTAAAGAGTATTTTTTAAACAATTTTTTATAGGGTCTTATAATTTAATGTAGTGGAATGTTTCTCTTGCCGGAGCAGCGCGCATCGACAAAAATCAGGGAAACTGATTGTTGCCAGCCATTTTTCTCGATAGCGGACGGTTACCAATATGAACGGAGGTAGATTTTGAGTATAATATTAGCCATTTTGGTGAACGAACCATTTGTGTTTCAATGTTTCTAGGCTTTATTTTGTCCCGTTGCTCTAAGATTATCGTTCACTACGAATATAGTTTTAATATTGTAATCACCTACCATCGAATTTTTCGTGTGTTCCAACACTTTGAATTGTTTCAGAAATAATAGAGAAAGTGAAACGGCCCCCACCATTGATACGACCATCTGTGAGTAAAGGTGCTGCACCCCCTGAGGCTATAAATATCATGCGCCAGTGCTGGGCCGAGCAGCCGGAAATGCGACCCGATTTCAATACCGTTCACGAACACTTCAAGAAGTTAAATCACGGAAGGAAGGTCAACATAGTCGATACGATGTTTCAGATGCTGGAGAAGTATTCGAACAATCTCGAAGAACTAATACGGGAGAGAACGGAGCAGTTGGATATTGAGAAGAAGAAGACTGAACAGCTCCTCAACAGAATGTTGCCAAGGTAGGTCGTATAATATCTATAAAGGTTGGTAATTTCATCGACTTTTCTTCGCAAAGTGTAGTTCTAGCACATAATTGATACATGTATTGATGATTTAAACAATAATAGGCGCAAACCGTATCGAGGCGTGGGAACAAACGATTCTATTAGAGTCTGGCAGTTGAGGTGCTGTATAATTCAAGACATGTTAATATCACCGGCGACTCCGGCAAAAATTTAAATAATAGTTACAGTAGTGTCGGAAAATTAGACGAAAATTGACTTAAATTTGAAAAAATTCACCAAATGAATGAATTTTTACGACCCTTTGTAGACTTTGTTCGTTTTAATGTTTAGATCAAACTCCAAAAATAAGAACAAATTGGTCGCTATCGAGGTAAATTAAAAAAAACAAAATGTATTTCTAGATAAATTGAAGAAAAATAACAACTATTTACTCTTGCATTTTCCAAAAAAATGCGTATTTTTCGAGAAACAGCTGTTCGAATTTTTCCAAAAAGGGAGGGGATGGGGAATAAAAGTCCAGAAAAATTCTAATCAAAGCATTATTAAAATACAAGACTTTTTTCCTCTATGACATGTTTCTAAAGTTTTTCCGGAGAAATACGAGAAAGGGACCCTTGTTGGAAGATGGAAAATCTTGTAAACTATGAAATTTAAAAGTCTGGAAAAATTCAGACAGATAGGTTAATACATTCTTTAAAATTTTGGTCTCTTGTATTTTTTTTTGTAACGTGCATATTTTCCGAGTTTCCAACAGCTCTTCACGATCGAAAATGTACATTTAGTTACATTTGATTGAAAAATATACAGAGTGGTCATCTTAAGAAATAATCGGTAATTTTTTACTTTATCCACTTCTCACTTACAGGCAATAGGGAGGTACTTACATACTCTACAGAACCCCGGAAACACATTCTACACCATTATATGTTGCGCAAATGAATATAAACATATTTAATTAAATATCTAAAATTCATATTGACACTTAGTTAAATAAAAATGTCTTCGATCTTTCTAACGGAGTTCTGGTAACTTATATGAAACATGTTCGAATTTACGAATACCATGAATAAATCGAACACATGAATATTGCATACGCTGTATACGGTTACTACAATCCCTGTCTACACAGGGGCCATACACTGGGGGCACAGTATGTGAACTGTGACAATACTAATGCTTAACAAAGGGCCTCTTTAGTGTTTATAGTTAAATAAGTTCGGTTTGGGTAGAGAAGTCTTAGGGAGGCGTAAGCTTTTTGCATAAATTTACAAACTTGCTCTCTAAATCTTAGAGTTGTGTCTAGAATTAAGCCCAAATTTTTAGCATCTTGCAACAATTTCAAAGAAGATCCGTTTATTTCTATTTTGATTAAATTTTGTAAATTACAACTGTCGGGCTTTTTACCAAATAAAAGCTCATTTTGATGGATTTAAAATGAGCGAGTGTTGTAAAGGTACGTCCGATAAGCTTACTAGGTCACTATTGATTCTTTGTACAGCGGTCTCATAATCCTTAGCATAGAAAGAATAACAGATTTGAGTGTCGTCCGCATATATGTGAACCGAACAAGATTTAACAAAATTTACAAATGTTATGTACAAATTGTGAACAACAGGGGTCCTAAAATAGAGCCCTGCGGAACACCATTACTGATCGTTGTTGATTGAAAAAATTTATCGGATATTCTTACAATTTGTGAACATCCCTCGAGACATGATTGAAGCAGTTTGCAACCTTTGTCATCAATACCACATGATACCAATATTGCCCAGAGCAGTTCATGGTCTGTAGTGTCGAAAGCCTTACTAAAGTCCAATAGTATCAAGATGGTACATTTACCTTGTTCGGTAGCCTCGACAATGTCTTTATTTAAGTGTCAAAAACTAAATTAGTTTTACTGTATTTGGCCGAACAATAAGTAAATAAATAAGTAAATGTTACTATGAGGAGAGTTTCCTATATCGTTTCTAAACTAACAATATTTTAGAGTGACCACTCTGTATAAATAAAGAGGGAGTTTCTACCGCATCTTAGAATTATTACATCGGTATTAAAAAGCGATTATTATTTTTAATAATTTGTTACAAGTTTTTCCAGAAAGAAAATTGAGCATATCAAGACCAAATTCCCATAAGAAATTCTATACGTATTAAAAAATTAAATAGACGTTTATCTTGAACTATGATCAAACTGATGGGATGACATAATACCAGAAGTCTATTTATGTTCATCACAATTAATTACCTCACACAAAGTTCTTGTAACGATGAGTTTCCAAAAAAGTCACCTAGCTCCCTGACCATAGAATCTTGACGCGCGATATACATTAAAAAAATAATACCATTTTTGTCGAATTAAATATAGTTCAAATCAAGAATGTTGTCGTCACGTCATCATCTTTTAATTTCCGAATCAAGTCGACTCAAGGTCACACAGAATGGCACGCAGGGGCGTACCATTTGAAAGGAGTTTTCTGTAAAATAACAATTATTATTTCATTCAATTTTAATATTATAATATAATATTCTCGCCCAGCGACAGCACTACGTCAGCGGTCGGATAGACCAACCACAAAAACTACGAATTCAACGAGGCCACAGACTTGCGTCCGGAGTACATATTATAAATTGTATCCCTCACGTCCATCTTCCTTATGTCCACCAAGTCCTTACTTTTGTTTTTCTTTCCGGGTCCATATTTTGCCACAGTAGTATTTGGAGCGTCCTGCTCCTCACGAGTTTCCTTATAAATCCGTTGCACCATCCGCATGCAAATACCCAATGCATTTCGTTAAAAGAACATGTATTTCATTTATTTTGTGATTCACCTCGTGGACTGCTTGCAAAGATAAAAGGGGACCTCCGTTGCATTTTTCCTGATTGAAGTACTCAACCAATTTCACCATCATGTATCTGGCTACTGCATTCAGTATCTTGCATTTTGAGATTAGTTTCTTTACAAAGAGTAAAAGTAAAGCACTCACAAACTATTTACACAACAATTTACATAATTACAGGCAACTAAAAACATCACAGTAAAGAGCACTACAGACTTGTATAAATAACGAGAGGAAATAGGAAATCATTAAATTTGGCTAATGCGTCAACTGCACGCTACTGAAGTGACAGAATGCCGAACGTTGGTTGCGGCTACAACAAGTGGTTGTATTATTCATCTCTAAAACGCATCGTTGCGCTTGGAACCTCTGTCGTAGCCCTATGAGACGTGACTTTCTGTTATTTACATTGTAGTGTGGTAATATTTAAGTTGATGGAAAAATCGCATGTCTTTGATAAGTACATATATGTACTGATGATGTGAGCGACAACATTCGTGATTTGGACTATACCTATGAACTTCTAGCGATAAGTTTTTAGGTTATTTTATCAACATTGATAAAATAATGTTATTTAGTGCCTGGGCCAGCAATGAAATGGACTTCATGATTATAACCCTTTTAAAACCTATTCGGGGGGGTTCCTTTTGACGAGTCTACCACGAATATTCGTATCGCCCTATATGGAAGCGGCGCTTTAACCCTTACGCACCCCTCAAACACGTCATTTTTCAGCCTTTAGGGTTTGAGATAAGAACCCGTTTGTTTTTGAGTTTAATGAGAAGATTATATATAAAAACCCCTATACGGAAGCTATTGTCCGACAAAAAAAGTGACGCGTTCGCCCAGTCCGACACCCGAAACATGTCAATTTTGAGCCTTATGGTTTCGTGACTATAACCCTTACCATTTTTGTTACAAAGTCTAAAAATTGAATGTAAAACATCGTGGTAAACTTGTCCGACAAAAAAAATGACGCGTTCGCCCAGTCCGACACCCGAAACATGTCAATTTTGAGCCTTATGGTTTCGTGACTATAACCTGTCGGACAAAGGCACCACGTGATTCATTAACACTTTCTTAAATCATTTATATCTATGTCCGACAAAAATATGGACGGTCCGACAAGAAAAATGCAAAAAAGATGTTTTATTAGTGGTGCCTTTTTTTCAGAATAATTATAGACTAGGAAGCATCTGTTTTAAGGTGGCTGTTATGAAGGGCACGTAATTTTTTTGTGAAAAACCCTTAAGAATAACATAAAGAACTGAGGAATTCGCAGCCTAAAAAAGTTTAGCTAAATTTTTGGTGATTAATTTTGTGTAAAATTCCGAAAAAAATGACTTTTTGACTATTTTTTTCTAGTTTTAGTGAAAAGTTCAAAAGAGATAAAAGTTTTGTAATTAAATTTTACATAAGATCTTACTATCTCACTCTTTACTGAACAAGTGCAAAATAATTTGCAAAATAATAACTGTTTTCTACCCTTCAATAAATACTATAAAAACGAAATTACGACCACGTGAATAATATGGAGCAAAACTGATATATATAATATACTAATGAAAGGGAGCTACTGATGCCCTTCCTTCTTTTTTTACTCCCTTTCCTTCATTTGTACATGCGCTGTAGAACGACTTTCTTGGAAGAAAGATCACCGCAAGAACACGGAGTAGTATTACAGCTGTATGCATAGTCGTTCTGTTCTTTCGCCAGCAAATCGCCTAGCGAGTCGCTGGCGAAAGAACAGAGCATAATTGGCATTATATAATAATAATAGCATATTCTCGTAAACAACTTAAATTTGATTAATTTTTACTTGAACGTAAACAGATAATATCTCTGGGAGATGCTACTGACCATCAATGGAATTCTCATCTGGCGAACGGCGAAAGTTCAGCGAGTCGCCGGCGAACGACTGTGCATACGGCTGTAATAAGTATACTACTCCGTGCCGCGGAAATTTAAATTCCCATGAAGAAGCTATATTGTCAATATTTTATTAGTATAGAAAAAATAAATTACGGGTACAAGTATATAGCTTGAAAAGTACTTATCAAATAGTTGGATTTGTTAAAGAAATATAAAGAGATAATTATTTGATTAATGAATATTAATTCATCCAAATTATTCTAAATTATGACATTACTTCTTTGATTTCTCCCTTTAGAAACATGCTAGTACAATTTTTCGCATAGAAAGTTGTTTATTCGTTGCTCATTTATCAAATTTAAATGAAAACTGAGCATTAATTACTAAGATATGTTTAATTAAACATGAAAAAATCTCGATTTTTCCCTCCGTTAAATTCCGTTTAAGACCGTGTCAAACACGTAAAAATAGACATACTTATAACTCAAATCAAAGACACGCTTGGGTTGCAAAAATTGAACTTGAGTACTTTTAGGACATTGATTAATCAATTCTCATAATTTGAATAAAAACTGAACGTTAATTTAGAACCTCCTATCATCTTAAAGTAAAGATTATAATAAAAAGCATTAAAACACATTTTTTCATAAAAAAATGTCTTTTTTCCAGTTTTTCTAGATTTTGCGTCACTTTTTTTGTCGGACAAGTTTACCATGGTGTTTTACATACAATTTTTAAAAATTGTACCAAAAATGGTAAGGGTTATAGTCACGAAACCATAAGGCTCAAAATTGACATGTTTCGGGTGTCGGACTGGGCGAACGCGTCATTTTTTTTGTCGGACAAGTTTACCACGATGTTTTACATTCAATTTTTAAACTTTGTGCCAAAAATGGTAAGGGTTATAGGTACGAAACCATAAGGCTTAAAATTGACATGTTTCGGGTGTCGGACTGGGCGAACGCGTCACTTTTTTTGTCGGACAATAGCTTCCGTATAGGGGTTTTTATATATAATCTTCTCATTAAACTCAAAAACAAACGGGTTCTTATCACAAACCCTAAAGGCTGAAAAATGACGTGTTTGAGGGGTGCCTAAGGGTTAAAGCGCCGCTTCCATATAGAGCGATATGAATATTCGTGGTAGACTCGTCAAAAGGAAAACCCCCGAATGGGTTTTAAAAGGGTTATAATCATGAAGTCCATTTCATTGCTGGCCCAGGCACTAATTTGTTTGTTTGGATAATTTTTAAATTGCTATTGTTAACATTCACTCATCCGCACTGGGCTCGCTTACTACTACGGCCCTGCCCCAATACATTATTTATATTCCTTTTCTTCGTATTAGTACATTTTAACAGAAGCTTGTTTTTACTTCCCTCGCATACTGAAGGGAAGTATTGTATTCGAGAAAAAATCACCCTCCGAGATTTTTTCAGATTTTTACGTTTCAGATCATGTACATTACGAAAATATAGGTTTTTCAATTCCGTCAGTCTGTCTGTCTGTTGGGGTATTAACTAAAAAACTACTGGACGGAGAACAGTCAAATTTGGTAGGTAGCTGACACTACTGTCAGAAATAGTTAAACTCTCACTGGAAAATATACAAGGTGGACCTAAAGGAAATAAATAGTAAAAATTTTTTTTTCTGTTGAAATTTAAAATTTCCACGTTTCATGACATTATAAACCTGTTTCAGAAAAAAATAAAAAATTTTTACCAACATTTTTGAACTTTTTTTACCATTATTATAGAATTGATGGAAAAAAAAATGTTTCGCTCAAATTTAAAATTTCCACGTTTCATGGCATTCTAAGCCCATTTCAGAAAAAAATTTGAACATTGTTTTAACCAACATTTTGGGAAAAAATTTTACCACTAAAATAGATGGAATTTTTTTTTTCCCTCAAATTTGAAATTTCCACGTTTCCATGTCATTCTAAACCTGTTAAAAAAATAAATTGAAAAATATTTTCAAAAAATCATTTTTTTACCACTAGTATAGAATTGATGGAACTAATTTTTTCTTTTCGCTCAAATTTAAAATTTCCACGTTTCAGATATTCTAAGCCTATTCAAAAACTTTTGAAAATAAAAAAATAAAAAAATGGCAAATCTTTACCCACTACAAAATACAAAATAGATAACGGAAAAAAACTGATTTTGCTCAAATTTAAAATTTCCACGTTTCATGACATTTTAAACCCACTAAAAAAAAATTAAGAAAAATGTATTGAAAATATTTTTGCAACTACTTACTACACAATAGATGATAAAAAATGTTCTTACCACTAGAATACAAGAAAAAAATTTTGTTTGCTTAAATTTAAAATTTTCACGTTTCATTACATTCTAAATCTATTTAAAAAAGAAAAATGATGTAATTATTTAACCACTACTATACTTCCACTCCACTACGTGAATGTGCAACTGAAAATGTGACAGATGGCAATAATATTTGACATATGCACCTATTGTTTTTTTATTGAAAAATGTACAGGGTGGTCATCCCAAGAAATAATTCAACTATGGTGTACATTTGTAAAGGTATTTGCGCAAGCTTTCCATATTTGGCACCTGTTATTTAGTATTGAACTTTTGATGCGGGATGACCACTCTGTATATTTGTTTGACCAAAAGTTATCAGGTTTTCTTTGTAATAATAGTGATAACTGTGTTCCGATTATTATTCTCAATGTCATTTCGTAATTAAAATAATTTTTTAGAGTGACCGCTATGCACAAATAAAGAGTGAAGTTTTGTGTAAATACCTTTACCGATTTTTTTCAATTTTTTTTTATTCTTAAGTAATAGAGCGCGTTTTGCACGAAGAAGCCGTTCTCGTTAAAAATACATTAACAAGATTGACTTGCAACTGTAATTAATATTCCACTGTTTATCAATGCTTCATAAATTATGACAATGTGCGCCGAACCTTTAAGTGGAAATTCTTTATAAATCCAGCTTCCAAGTTTTCACATCAATGGATAAAAATCCAACGAAAGTGATTGGGTTTTTGTGTTGGTTCATCGACGCAAGTCACATATATTCTTATCCAATTCGAAGAAGCACGAGTGCCACAAAGTTTCATTAGATCCCATAAAAAATTTTACGTCCAATTTACCAACACCAATATTGAATATAATCCCGATATTAAAAACTTTTATATCATATTTTCATGAAGTTTCTTCAACAAAAACTTCTTTATTAGATTTCCAGCAGAACTCCACCACGGACAACATAACTTTCCTGCTTAACTTTTCAATTTGGAAGAAGGCATATTTCCTTTTCGGCATCTACGAGTTTAGTTCCAATTTTAACGGGGAAAGAAAAAGTTTGCTTTAATAATGTATGATATTACGTTTCTCGATTGTAAGTTACAACAGCGATTTCAATAAATAATATTGCCGATCAATTATTTATTTCGAAACGAGCACACGCAGGAAGGAAGTTCAAGTAGCTACAAACTATGAGGAAAAGTGAGTTTTCCCACTATGCCCCCATATATTGTTCATTTATCGATCATAGTTAATCGAATTCGGTACTGCTTTGTGTCAGATATTGACTATAGTTCAAATCACGAATGTTGTCGTTCACATCACCATCTTTTAATTTTCGAATCAAATCGACTCAAGGTAACATAGAATGACACGCATGGGCGTACCATTTGAAAGGGGTTTTCTGTAAAATAACAATTATTACTTCATACCATTTTAAAATTATAATATAATATTCTCGCCAAGCGTGAACACTACTTTAGTGGTCGGATAGACTAACTACAAAAATTACAAAATCAACTACGCCACAGACGTACTTCCGGAGTACATATTATAAATTGCATCCATCACATCCATCTTCCTTGCCTTCACCAAGTCCTTACTTTTATTTTTCATTTTGGGTACCTATTTTGCCCCAGTATTATTTGGGGCGTCCTGCTCCTCACGGGCGTCCTTACAAATCCGATGCACCGTCCGAATACAAATAGAATGCATTAGAAGTACTCTAAAAAAAAAATTAACTTTATAAACATCTACCATAGTTAATTTTGCGATTCACCTCATGGAGTGCTTACAAAGGTAAAAGGGGTCCTCCATTGCATTTTTCCTGATTAAAGTACTCAACTAATTTCATCACCATGTCTCTGGCTACTGCATTCAGTCTTTGGCCGGGCATTTTGAGATTAGTTTCTTTACGAACAGTAGAACTAAAGCACTCACAAACTATTTACACAACAGTTTACATAATTGCAGGAGACTTAAAACACCACAGTAAGGAACATTATAAACTTATATAAATAACGAGAGGAAACAGAATATCATTAAATTTGACAAATACGCTAACTCCACACTACTGAACTGAGAGAATGATGAACGTTGGTTGTGGCTACAGCAAGCGGTTGTATACTATTCATGTCTAAAACGCATCGTTACGCTTGGAACTTCTGTCGTAGCCTTATCAGATGTGATTTTTTGTTATTTACATTATAATAGCATTTAAGCTGATAGAAAAATCTCATGTCTTTGATAAGTACATAAATTGATGACGTGAACGACAACATTTGTGATTTAGACTGATTCGTTGAAAAAAGCCCTATTTTACTGATAACTCGTTAACCGTTGAAGATATAAAAACAATTGCTCATCATAAAAAAGAAAGCTTGATTAATTGCCTAAAAAAAGTCCTCTTGTAATTTTCTTGTATATGCCATGGTTTTCGAGAAAATCAATATTGAAAAAAATTGTAAAATTTGTATTTTTAATGCGCATGAATTTTCGTTCATTAGAAATTTTTTACGCGCGGCCTATAGAAGCAATGGAATTGCTCGAAAACCAAAGATGTTAGAAAGAAAAATCAAAATGGGTTTTAAAGGGGATATAAAATACTCTTTTGTGTTTCCATTTTTGATGACTATTGATATCTATTAGTATATAAAAATAAAAAAAATATAAAATAGTTACCTCTTGATTGAATCGATTTTCTCGAAAACCATGGCATATACAAGAAAATTACAAGAGGGACTTTTTTTAGGCAATTAGTCAAGCTTTCTTTTTTATGAGATTTTTTTTTATCTTGGGGTGATCTTTTGGGGGTTGCGCGGCACCCCCAGAAATGATTTTTGTGGTTTTGTGATGTTTAATCCTCGCATTAACAGTTACGGGAGGAAAATCTCAGATACCATTTTTTGCGAGCCTCTGGTGTATTTTTACTTCCACATCCACGTAGTGGATTGGAAGTATAGTAATCGTAAAAAAAATTTAATTTTTTTTTTTCTTGAAATCGGTTTAGAATGTCATGAAACGTCGAGATTTTAAATTTGAGGGAAAAAAAAATTTCTGTCTGTCGGTCTGTTGGTCTGTCTGTAACTTTTTTTGTCCGCACGCTTTCTCCGGAACGGTTTAAGATATTGACTTGAAATTTTGTACACGTATATATTACAATGAGATCTGGAACTGGATTGTTTTTTGAAGATATCCGGTGAAGGGTTGGGGGGTAAATAGGGGTAAATATGGGGAAATATGTAAAGCAAGCTGGTAAGAGTACAGAAACTTGAAATTTGATGTATGTACTACAGGCCAAGGTCTCAGATTTTTTTATAAAGTTTTTCAACCCCCCCACCACCCCTTCTTCATTATTAAAGGGGTTGCTAAAATAAAATTGAGATATTCATTTGAAATTTGGTACACGTATGTATTATAACGACATCTGGAACTAGATTATATTTTGAAATGATTCCGTTGAAGGGTTGGGGGTTAAATAGGGGTAAATAGGGGAAAATAAGTAAAGCAAGCTGATAAGAGTACAAAAGCTTGAAATTCGGTGTATGTACTAGAAGCCAAGGTCTCAGATTATTTATATTATTTTTCAACCCCCACCACCCCTACTCCATTATTAAAGGGGTTGATAAAATGAAATTGAAATATTCACTAGAAATTTGGTACACGTATGTATCATAACGACATCTGGAACTAGATTATATTTTGAGAAGCTTCCGTCGAAGGGTTGGGGGTTAAATAGGGGAAAATAAATAAAGCAACTGATATGAGTACAGAAACTTGAAATTCAGTGTATGTAATAGAAGCTAAAGACTCAACATTTTTATAATATTTTTCAAACTACTCCATTATTAAAGGGGTTGATAAAATAAAATTGATATATTCATTTGAAATTTGGTACACGTATGTATTATAACGACATCTGGAGCTAGATTATATTTTGAGATGATTCCGTTGAAGGGTTGGGGGTTAAATAGTGATAAATATTGGAAAATAAGTAAAGCAAGCTGGTGAGAGCACAAAAACTTGAAATTCCGTGTATGCACTAGAAGCCAAGTTATCGGATTATTTATATTATTTTTCAACCCCCACCACCCCTACTCCATTACTAAAGAGGTCGATAAAATAAAATTGATATATTCACTTGAAATTTGGTATTATAACGACATCTGGAACTAGATTATATTTTGAGATAATTCCGTTGAAGGGTTGGGGGTTAAATACTGGTAGATAGGGGAAACTAAGTAAAGCAAGTTGGCAAGAGTATAGAAATTTGTGATTTGGTGTATATACTAGAGGCGATGGCCTCAGATTTTTCCATAATATTTTCCATCCCCCCCATCACCCCACTCCCTTATTAAAAGAGTTGATGAAATTAAATTGGATTTTCACTTGAAATTTGTTACACGTACGATATCTTATACTGGATTATATTTTGACATGATTGCGTTGAACGAGTGGGGGTAATTGGTGGTAAATAGCGAAAAATAAGTAAAGCAAGTTGGTGAATGTACAGAAACTTGAAATTCGGCGTATGTCCTAGAAACCAAGGCCTCATATTGTTTAGTAATATTTACCACCCTTAATCCATTATTAAAGAGGTTGATAAATTGATATCGAGATATTCACTTGAAATTAGGGGAAAATAAGTAAATCATGC
Organism: Stenurella melanura; assembly: GCA_963583905.1. Taxonomy (NCBI): domain Eukaryota; kingdom Metazoa; phylum Arthropoda; class Insecta; order Coleoptera; family Cerambycidae; genus Stenurella; species Stenurella melanura. The sequence goes on along the minus strand of OY757311.1, from coordinate 165,260,540 downwards.
TGGTAAGAGTACGTAAATATGGTATTTGGTGTATATACTAGAAACCAAGGCCCCAGATTTCTTTCTAATATTATTCAACCACCACCATCTCCGCTCCATTTTTAATGGGTTTGATAACATAAAATTGAGATATTTACTTGATAGTTAGTACACGGATGTATTGTAATGACATCTGATTGAGACGATTCCCTTGAAGGGGTGGGTCGTGGTAGGTTATGAATAGCGGAAAATAAGTAGGGTAAACAAAAACTTCATTTTTAACGTATTTGGTAGAAACCAACGCCTCAAACTCCTCTATGACATCTGCTCCAAATATTATTAAAATTCTATGACCAATAATTTTCACATACTAGAGTGTAAATCTAGTCAAGATGTTTCCTTTAAAGGGACTTTGATGAAAAATCTGGATGTGGAAGTAGTGATTCCCTAGGCAGCGGTTTTTACTTTACCAACTGGACTATCTGTTTACAATATTAAACAACGAATTCCTTCTAAATCAACCAGGCTCCACCAAACTTTTCATATCACAGCTTCACGTACCAATCCGTTTACGTATTCGCTATTAATGTTATATGCAGGAATTATAATCACATACAGGACAATATTAATATTTTTTATCCACAATCACATCATAATTGGAGTTTTATCCACACTTATGAAGCATATAAAGTACTACTTTATCCACTAGTGGATTAATGAAATTGCTTTATTCCACTAGTGGAATAATGAATAATACAATCTTAAAACAATTACATTTTATTTAATTTTTATTAATATTAATATTAACATTTATATTAATAGACATTTCCTTATTTGTTTTATCATATTTCACTTCGTTTCCATTAATAACAAACTTGTAGTCGTCATCGGTTTCAGAACTCATACTGCTTGTCGAAGTTTTTGATACATATGTAGAAACAAAAACTAAATAGCAACTATTTAACACCTTCCAAGTTTTTTAAAATTAATTTCAATAACTTCGTTCTCGAGTTTAAATTTTCTTGCGTGGATAAAACGCTATCTAAAACACTATACGATAAATAACTATTGTAGAATTAAGGATTGACTTAAGAGTATATATGAACATAATTTGTAATACTGTTATTGCAGAATATTTATTGTTAGTATTCCGACTCTGTAATTGGGATATTTGCCCTTTTGAGTTCTGTAAATAAATAAATAAATAAATACTTCTCTATTATATGATAAGTAAGTACAACTACCTACAAGAAATACTTGATATATTTAATTGCTCTGTTGCCTCTATAAAAAAACTGGAACTCTAATATTTTCTCCTTTGTATATGCATATAATTTATATATATATTTTTTAAATCATTTTGTCTTTTTTATATATATGTATATATCCTTACATTTACTTTTTTTGTTTCTATATAGATATGCCAGTGTACTTTTTTTTTTCTTTTATTTTATTATTTTATGTTTTGTGTGACTTTTTATTATCTCCATAATCTCTGTATTACAGTATTATTAGTCTAAGTGACATGTAATAATTAACACTTATTCTCATCCAGTAATTGGTCTCTGTCTGTTGGATGATGTACCTAAATAAATAAATAAATAATCAATAATTCTATATGGAGTAACGGTGTTTTCTTTTGTCAAAGAAACCTTGTTTTATAAAAAGAGGTTCTCTTATTCAATAAATATATTGTAGGAGCCATTTAAAACATTTATCTTTAACATAATTTCTATTGTTCCAGCTACGTCGCCGAAAAGCTCAAGTTAGGAATGCCCGTCGATCCAGAAGAGTTCGAAGAGGTTACGATATACTTTTCGGATATAGTAGGGTTCACCACCATCTCTGCCCATTCAACGCCTTTTCAAGTTGTCGATTTGCTAAACGATCTGTACACCTGCTTCGACGCCACTATCAATGCTTATGACGTGTACAAAGTTGAGACTATCGGAGACGCCTACATGGTCGTCGGAGGTCTCCCTGTGAGAATTCCAGATCATGCAGAACAGGTAACAGACTAGTTGATTAAATAAAAAGTCCGGAAATGTTGGCATTATTTATATACATATATTTCTAAATCAAAAGCTGTAAGTACTTTCTATGGTTTATCTCAATTTAAAATGCAGTGTTTGTTAAGATAGGTAGAGTAGTATTATTATGAGAAGATGCTGGGGGCGGAGCTAACGTGCGTGAATATTTTTACCAGTGACAGCATCATCTGGGGTAGAAGGATATAGAATAATTGTAATCAAATTCTCGAGGTCGAGGAGCTGTGTAATGCAGAATATTAAAACTCATCACACTCTGTTGTTTACGATGAAGAAATTCTTCACTGAAAGTAATATTATATCACTTAATTCAATCAGAAACAGTAAACACAACAAGTATACTGCAGCACAGATCCTGTAACTACAGATTGACGGTGCCACTGGCTTCGACGTCAAATGTCACGCAAGTCGCTCTCATTGGCCTAAAACAATGAAGGCAGACAAACTCGTTTCTGCGCATTATTTTTTGCAAGCATCTTCTCATAATAATACTACTCTAACGTGTGTCCTTGACTCTAATTGGTACATTTGCAAGCCAAGTCTACGAGAAAATTAGTAGATCAGAGCAGAGTTTTTACCAGGTCCGAGAAATGGGCTGTTATTTAAGTAATAAAAAAGTCAGATTTTTTAGAATATTTTATATTTATTATATAACATCACATCAAGTTTTGATACAAAAATTGAGTGAAATGCTTGGAACACGTAATAAAGGAAGAAGAAAATATATACAAATTGAATAACGTAGTGGAACAGATGGAATTAAGATTTGTAGTAATGGTAGGAGTAAACGTAGTCAAGAAAGAGGCATTGTTCCGGAATAATTTGTACCTGCATAAAAATTCATAAAAACCTTTTAAACGTGTTCTAAATAAGTTTAAGCTCAAATCTACTGGTTGGTATTATACGCTAAATCTCTATTTGTTTATTAATAACAACCATAAACTGTACTTTATTTACTGAAGTTAATGCTTCAAACTCTTGTTCTGAAAAATTATTTTCACTTTCAAATATATTGACAGATTTATATTTTATTTTTATTTTATTTCATGGCAGTGTTCCGCACTATATTTAAAAAATGTTTTAAATCACTTCCATTTAAATTAAATGATCTGGTAATACCTCTAAGTCCATTGAATAATGGTAGCAAGAGAAGTCCTTCATCGGCCAAATTAGTTCAAAAAAGAAGAAAACAAGATTAAAGAAGTTACAGATACTGACGTTTCAACTAACCACTGTCGCTCGCTAACCACTGTCAGAGCTGACGCCAATGTTAAAATGTCATTACGAAATGTCAACTGACAGACTGTAATTTAGCAACTCGCGCGGATAGGTGGCGCCACTTATTTGTCGAAAAAGTTGCATTTTTTCTCAAAAATAAATTTTTTCTTCGGCGCCATCTGGCACCGAAATTAGCCCGTAAAGGATAGTAACTTTTTAATGATTTTGGATCAGAATGATTCGGGCTACAACATATAAAAAATTCATATAATTTGACCGGAAGCCAATTTCACCTATAGAACTGTGTGGTGTCCTTTGATTGTCCTTCGTTTTGATAATAACCTTCTTGACCTCCGAGTCTTAGGAAGTGATGCCTGCGCGATCTCACTCTCGATTACTAATATTGTCACGACCGCTGGTCTATGACTGTTACAATAAGTGGCCACTTGGCCTGCGAGAGGTTTTCCTAGTTGGAAATTATCAAACACAAATTAAATAGTAAATAATGTTTATTAATCAAACAATAAAAATGGTTGCAGTCAAATAACAAAGTCAGAAATACACAAATATTAAATAAACAGCAAATAATGTTTTCGTACCAAAGGCACATGTTGGGAGAGTTGGGTCCCCAGATGGACTCCCAGAATGGACTGCCTCTGCCCATTTATTCTGGGCTATTTATATGATTGATAAATGCTTCATCAGCATATTTCCTACATACGTAAAGCGCTCGTAAACTAGTGACTTGATGGTATTAATTAGTAATTGTAATCTAACACTCTACGTCCTTCAATATGTTATAAATGCTTTAATACCTTGTATTTTATAGATTGGAAAATAAATTATATTGAATTTAGTTTATTTACAATAGATATAAGTTTGGAAATTCTTTAGGTTTTATATATTTGTATTTATTTATAGGGACTATGCTAATAATATATTTTGCACAGAACAGTAGTTATTCATTTTGACATGTGACAGTATATTGTTTAAAACGACAAAATAAAACGATCAATATTTGAACAAATGATTTCTTAAGAACAGAAAACCCTAATGGGCTTGTTCCATGATATTCTTTTTATATGGTTTTTATACTTTTTCATATAGTACTTGATATTCTCATTATACACTTAAAATTTCGTATTATTAACTTTTTTCGTTCTCGAGATATAAGGAGTTGAATTTAGTAATAGTTGCAAAAACCGAGCGCTTATTTGTGACGTCACTATACGCAAGTGACGTAAGAAAAATGGCTTTCTGGGACCTTTCAAATTTAACCTGAAAAGTCGAAAAACATGGAATTTTTAAACGCTGGCAACTAAATAAATACGTCGAGTGGAAGTTCGTTCTATGTGTCTGCGGAAAGGAGAAGGTCGGCGATGAATTATATTCGTAAATTGCAGGGTCGAAATCGAAAATTCGTTCTGGCAGGAGCTAGAGAAAATTGTAATTTTTTGACATTTCACCAAATTGTACTCCCCTACTGTCAAGTAGTAAGCAAAACAAACAATACTTCGAAAACACTTATAATTATAACCAATAAGGAGCATCAAGTCTATTGAGATCGCCGAGTCTATGCGTATAATGACGTAGCGCCTGGCCACGCCCCATTTTCGCGAGATAGAAATTTGTAAAAGTTTTTAAGATACTAAACGTGCGAATAAGATTCTGATTTTTTGCAGATTCATTAATTTATACTTGCACTTTCGATTTATGAAATTAAAAAAAAATGTCGAATAAGCCCATTTCCCTGGAGTATTACCTTGACAGGAAACCGCTTGATGTGGCTGAATATCTTGTTGTTAAACATCCTTTAAATGTAAAAATAAAAAAATTAAATGTAATACTGGATGTGCGAATGAAAAAGAATTCCCTTGTCAGCGAGATCACTCATAATAATTAGGAAATTTACATTTATTTTAATTCGCAACAAAGCAAAGGGTTTAAATAACTCCACTCACAGACGTGAATGTTTATTTTCATTTGCATACTTCTCTGTACTCCCAATTGAAAACCATTGCTTGAAAATGTCACGGAGATGAATCTTTTGCTGAAAGTGAATACAATCTACGCTAATTATTATTAGCCAATGAAATTTTTTGTGAAAAAAATCGACCCTATTAAAATATAGATATTTGAGTAACGTATGGTTTCCATTTACATTTGATTTAAGTGGGATGTGACGTACCAACATTTTTTAACTTTTTATATGCGTTTTAGTTTTTGTGATGACACCATACAATTCTATCTAATGGTATAAACTCTATAGGAAAAGTCTTAAGGAAAAATTGCAACTATTAAATTCAATTTAAATGATACCCATAAGACATCTCAGTAATTTGAGCCATTTTATTAGGCCAGTCGTCCTAACTTTCTCTTGATCAGAAATTGAAAACAGTAATTTTATTGACTATTCTTATAGGAAGAATTGCGCTGAATACGATGGTGGCATTAAAAAAAATTATAAAACACAGGCTTCATTGTTAAAAATAATGGTTTTTAGATAAAATTTTCATTTTTTGATGTTTCTTGACTTTATACCGAAAACCGTGCGTTGGACAAAAAAAGTTATGATATAAAAAATGAAAATTTTATCAATAAGCGTCGTCTGGTCGACTGGTAGCGACCTTCTATCTTTGACCTTTCAACCGTTATAAACAAATTAAGGGTTCTAAATTAACAATTTTTTTCTGTTCAACAAAAGGTCATGCGGATATTTTATTGTAGTCAAAATGTTGCATTTTGGTTATAGAATTTAGAGATTTTGTTTGTGACAATATCTCGCATACCTATTTTGCAATTGTTTAAACAAATAAGCTAATGTGTTCATCAAGGATTTGCGACTTTCAAACAAATGAAATATCTCAGCACAGGACCGTCGTATCGAAATGCAAATGATCGGCAAATGAAAGATAACAAAAGAAGGAAAATCGTGAGCCTAGATGGATACCTCGATCCGTGAACTAGAACCGGAGATATAGACCATTTTGCGTTTATGACTGTCAATTGTTTATTAATTAATTTTTTGAATAAACTCTTGTGACAACATAAAGTTTATATATTAAACTAACTAGTTTTCAATTGTCACAGAAACCCATTGGTTTCTTCATACATTTTTTGCTTTTATATCAATTAATTTATGAACGCCGTACAACATTTTTTAGTGTCTATGCTCCGAATAACTTGGGCAGTAATGACTTTGTATATATGAAATTCAAAGCACACTTTGCTTTAAATGTAAGTGGTTTAAAGTGTTATTTAAATGTATTTGTCTAACTCACTATCGAAATGTCGTACTTTTCAACTGCCATTTTAGTGTGAAAAACGTCACTTTAACGGACCAGTGGACCAGTGCGAAAATAACTGTCACTTTTCACTCTCACATACCAGTGCGAAAAGAACTCACTTTTAGCACTGGTATAAAGATTGTTTGAGCGTCACTTGTAAACAATAATTAATAAAAATAAAATTTATTACCTTAGAAACGGTAGTACGGTAATGGGCTTGTTCCGCATTTTTTTTTTTATTTCATAAATCGAAAGTATAAAATAATGGATCTGTAAAAAATCAGAATCTTATTCGCACGTTTAGTATCTTAAAAAGTATTACAAATTTTCATCTCGCGAAAATGGGGCGTGGCCAGGCGCTACGTCACTATACGCATAGACTCGGCGATCTCAATAGACTTGATGCTCCTTATTGGTTATAATTATAAGTGTTTTCGAAGTATTGTTTGTTTTGCTTACTACTTGACAGTAGGGGAGTACAATTTGGTGAAATGTCAAAAAATTACAATTTTCTCTCGCTCCTGCCAGAACGAATTTTCGATTTCGACCCTGCAATTTACGATTAGAATTCATCGCCGACCTTCTCCTTTCCGTAGACACATAGAACGAACTTCCACTAGACGTATTTATTTAGTTACCAGCGTTTAAAAATTCCATGTTTTTCGACTTTTCAGATTAAATTTGAAAGGTCCCAGAAAGCCATTTTTCTTACGTCACTTGCGTATAGTGACGTCACAAATGAGCGCTCGGTTTTTGCAACTATTACTAATTTCAACTCCTCTTATCTCGAGAACGGAAAAAGTTAATAATACGAAATTTTAAGCGTATAATGAGAATATCGAGTACTATATAAAAAAGTATAAAAACCATATAAAAAGAATATCATGGAAGAAGCCCATTTTTTAGATGGTGTGATTACGAATTCAAAACATCGTACTGTGACATTTGATAGAATTGATTATTCAAAGAAACGACAAGATGCAAATTCAAAATATTTTGACATTTTGAACGTCAACATATTTAATATTCTTCAACAACTTTTTTAAAATATTTGTACGTTCGTAGAGAAAAAATCTTGTATGATACTCGTGTCAAAATGCGTTTAAGGCACTTGTATGAGATACACATATAACTTTCATACGCGTGCTTTAAACATGTATTTTTCACACTGGTATCACAAATATCTTATTTTATTTCTTAATTTTTTTAAGTTAAGTTATTTTTTTATACAAGGTGTTCCTTAATGATGTGCTAATATTTTAAGGTGTGATTCCTTTGGTCATTTTATGAAAGAAAATTCATATGAACATAGGTCCGCAACGGCTTAAATTTTATGCTATAGGGTCTTGAAATTTATTTCTTTTAGTCGTTATTTTTTAATAACTCAGAAAGTACTTTATATTATATTATTTTTAATTTTGGTATGTATTAATAGGATATAAAACCACATATTTTAATTAGAAAAATTATTTTATCGCTCCACCAGTGGCGTTCCTACGAACAGGTCCTCTGATATTTTTTACCACGTAATGGCTTGGAAGTATAGTAATCGTAACAATTTTTTTTTCTTGAAATAGGTTTACAATGTCATGAAAAGTCGAGATTTTAAATTTGAGCGGAAAAAAAATTTCTGTCCGTCGGTCTGTCTGTCTCTCTATCTGTACCTTTTTTTTGTCCGCACGTTTTCTCAGAAACGGTTTAAGATATCAATTTGAAATTTTGTACGCATATATACAGGGTGTAATCAGTTTCATGTCATTAAAAAAACTGGTAATGGGGACCGACTAGACAAACAAAAATCCTTTATGACTTTTCCCTCTAGGGGGCACTGATCTCGGTTAACATATTTAATATTATGGTAGACAACTATTGAGAACCACTGCTTTTCTTGGCCGATGGACTTGTACTTCCCAATTACACAGCATTTAAATTGTCATAAAAAAGTGCTCGCCGGCACACGCGGTGTCAAAGATTCATCGACCGCCTTTGATGGACCGCCTCAACTGAAGCAAGTATAAAGAGGTAAATAATTCGTTCTCTCTTCGTGCACAATTGCAAGCAAATAATAGCCATAGAGGTTTAAACAGCATTTCTTTACATGTGTGTTTTTTAATTTGGAACAAAATATTGGATTGTTTATAATTTAGAAAATTTAAATGTGGTTTATTAACATTTGTAACATAAATGAGTATCCTGGGTTAAAAGCTACCTATCTAAATGATTCAAAATCTCTGCATCTGTATCAATACACAGTTCGGTACGTCGAATTAAGTACATACGCACTTCGTTCAACACTAAACACCAAACTATCAATTAATGTTGTCAATAAAGAAAAATAAAATAAAAACTTGGTACAAAAGCCAAAAAGTAATACAAAAAGAACGAACACGTAAGTTGTGTCTGTACGTAATCAAGAATTTGACAACTTGAACGGTAAGTCAATAAAATAAATTTCAAAAATAAATACACAATGACGCGAAATTCAAAAATAACAAAAACAACGAACGGCGGGTTGGACGTGTGTACATAACGAAACACCGACAGTAGCTAAAATATTGCACAAGGGAGAGTTAGAGTATAGTTTTCTTCAGATCAGATCTAGATCTAAACCTACCTCAATATTCCAGCAGTTCTCAAAAAATTGTATTGAAAATTTGAGAAATTTTTGTTTATTTTTTTTCTCCAAAACTATGAGCTTTAGACCCCATGTTATATAAGGTTTTTTTGTTTGTCTTGTCGTTCCCTACCACCAGTTCTTTTTAATGACATGAAACTACTTACACCCTGTATTATAACGAGATCTGGAACTGGATTTTTGAATATATTCGGTGAAGGGTTGGGGGGCAAATAGGGGGAAATAAGTAAAGCAAGCTGGCAAGAGTACAGAAAATTCGGTGTATGTACTAGAAGCCAAGGCCTCAAATTTTTTTCGGTGGTACGTCACTGACATTTTTCCATGTGGATATTTTTCCTGGTGGATATTTTTCCTGAGTAGTCTGATCAATTCTACATAAAACGGTTTCTTGCATTTTTCTCGTCAGACGCATAGTTCTTGATTGAAACAATTAAATTCAAAGTGAAACTAATTACACAAAAACACGTTACGCGGAGCGTAAATAATTAAAAAACGTTGTACGGCGTTCATAAATTAATTGTAGTAATAGCAAAAAATGTATGAAAAAACCAGTGAATTTTTGTGACAATTGAAAACTAGTTAGTTTAGTATATTAACTTATTAACTTTAGTTTAAGCAGTATATTCATTTTGCCGCTGATATTATAAAAAGATTTTCACCCCTTTAGGGGTTGATTATTGGCCGTTGGAGGGGTTGCGGGGTGTCGGAATAAATATTCAGCATCATCATCGTACTCAGCATCCTCGAACGGGGGTATATACGATTTGCCGCTGATATAAAAAAATATTTTCATCCTTTCCGCGGGTGATTATTAGCCGTTGGAGGGGTTGCGGGGTCGGAATAAATACTCAGCATCACCATCGTGCTCAGCATCCTCGAAAACGGGGGGCAGGATATTTTTTAGCCGTGAAATTTATATCCTGAACGTTTAACCCTGTTTGGGGGTGGTTCCAAAGACATTCTACTACCGCCATCGTGGTCAGCATCGTAAACGGAGGGAGGGAGGTACTTTTGTTACGGGTCAAATTATTTACGTGTTCTTCCGACTCACATACGCCACTATATCCCAACTGTACCTGCTCAACTTAACAAAAATTATTGCTTTGGGAACGAGTTATGAACAGTATTTCCGGGTTAACTTGCATTTATTGGTGTTTTTTAACTTAAAAAATAACAACATCGTCTTGTAATAAAAAGGGGGAGATTTTCTACAAACGCCTCGTATATTGCTGGATTAAGTGACCTCGACTGGAATAGCCGGGAGTTAGTTAAAATTTGAAAAGAAGACCTTGAACATAATGACCTAAAAAAAGTCTCCCATCTGAGTTTGTATTGGGTGATTTCAATAAATATCTGGCCTAAAGATGGAAAATAGAGCACGAAGAGCAAATTAACAAGGAAATAAAGTGTTTTTTTGTTCACTGCTTGTCTAACAGTTCATCATCTTCACATCTGGTAAAAATTACATTGAGTAAATAATAACAAACCCAAATGTGTCGTTTTATTTTTTATTCGCTGTTTTAAATCTGCCAGCTTATCATACAATATTTTGGTGTCAATTTTCTACAGGTTCCCCTATTTTTTAGGTAGCTACAATGGCCTTAGATTTACTTTATCAAAGTGGCAGATTCTGCATAAGACATCTGCCGGGAACTCCTCTAAGACTAAGAATAGGACTTCACACGGGACCGTGTTGTGCTGGTGTTGTTGGTCTTACAATGCCTCGGTACTGCCTCTTTGGTGACACTGTTAACACAGCATCGAGAATGGAATCTACAGGTAAATACCCTTTGCTATATTCTGAGGACATCATTTTTAAAATATTTAATATTATATTAAATTATTCAAATAATAATGAAACATATTATTCTTTATGGGATATTGCAAACAGAGAAAAGAAAAACTATCTATGAGAATTAAAAGAAAAACTAAGTATATGTAAAAATTTCAGTTTCTTTGAAACGTTTTTCTCCCTTATTCTGAGGTCATCAGAAAAGCACAAAGACACTCATATCGATGTTCCATGCAAAACCAAGGCAATATCCATGAATAAGTATGAAATATTTATATTTGACATTGACTGATAAAGAACAACATATTCAGATCAATCAATGTCAAATATAAATATTTCATACTTATTCATGCATATTGCCTTAGTTTTGCATGGAACATCGTTATGAGTTGCTTTGTGCCTTTCTGATGAGCTCAGAATAAGGACGAAAAACGTTTCCAAGGCTAATCATTTCCAAGGAACTGAATGAGAGATTTTATGAAAATATAATCCATTAGAATGAAAGAAAAAATAATTTTAAAGACAAAGTAGGTAAATAAATTAATTTCAGGCGTTTGTTCTCATTTCTAACTGAATTTACATACCGTAGGGGGTCATGTAGATACTAGTTTAATCTGCTTAGCCGTGGGGGACTATGTTGGATGGTAGTGTTATAATAAGAATGTCCAATAAGAAATTGGACAAATTTATTTCAGAATTTCAACTTGCTAGAGCATAACCAGAAGTCAGGTCATCGAAAGAATGCAAAGATTTAATTAATATTTTTACATATAGTTTTTCTTTTAGTTCTCATAGATAGTTTTTCTTTCCGCTGTTTGCAAAATCCTATAAAGAATGTTTCGTTAATATAAGCAAACAAATAATAAATATTTCACTTTTAAACATTCAAATAAGAACTTAATGAACAATATTACATTTTTATAACAAGATATTTAAACACATTTCAATTATTTACAGATTCAATAAACCGTAGTTAAAAGACACCACTCCTGGCACGCATTTTTAATATTCATAAATGAATTACTAAATAAAAGCCATAATTCTAAATTTCCTAGTCATGACTGCATTTTAATTAGTCTATTTAAAGCTATAAACAGATATAGCCGTATCTTCAGCAAATACATTAAGTATTGTATCACTGTTTACCTAATGTTCGTATATATTATAAACTATAAATGGAAACGGGACTAAAACCGTTCCTTGAAGCACACCAAATCTGATTTATTTTTTAAATTTTGTACACTATTCTCTCAGCCTTACATACGCAAAATCTGTCTTTTATCCTCAATTTTATTTCTTTTTCAAACCATCTATGTGATTATTTATTTGCTTTATCTGATCAATTTTGTCCAATATTTCTGTTATTGTAACACGATCTTATGCTTGAACTTATGCTAAATTCTTTATATCAGTAAAAAAAACTCGATGGCTTCACGAGATACACTCCCACTTGTGTAAAATATTGTTATAGGTTCCGCGTGGAGGATTCATCTTTCGGAAGCCACAAAGAACCGCCTGGAGCGAGCTGGTGGTTATCAAATAGAATACAGGGGACCCACTGAAATTAAAGGAAAAGGCAAAATGGACACATACTGGTTGCTAGGAAAAGCTGGATTCGACAAACAGCTCCCCGTTCCGCCGTCTATCGAGTAAGTTACAATGAGTTAAGTTTCACTTCATTTAAAAATATTGTGTATAAAAGTTGTGTTAAGGACTAGGTTGTTTCTTGTTTTTGATGAGAATTGCAGGCAATGAAGTTTACATTGTCCTCCATTATTAACGTTGTAAACTAACCGTTAATAATAATAATGATAATGATAATAATAATAATAATAATAATAATAATAATAATAATAATAATAATAATAATAATAATAATAATAATAATCATAATATCCGCAACAGGAATAATACCACAAAATACCATCAAACAAACAGAAGAATTGAACATAAAATATTTAACACCGAATCTACAAAAATCTGTTGTACTAGACACATGTCACATTGTAAGAAGTTTCCTATCAATTTAAAACTAATATGCAGAAAGGCTTGACAAATGTCCGTCTGAAGCAACCTACCATCGAAGTAAAACCGTTGAAAGACGAGATAACGAATAAGATAATAATAATAATAATAATAATGGAAACTATCCCACTAATCATCTCTGTCGAAGGAGTAATGACCAAACAGCTCGTCAATAACATCAAACGACTGGGCTTATCAATTAACCTAAGCCACATAATTCAGAAAAGTGTGATTCTCCAAACATGCCACATAACAAGAAAATTTTTAAACACAGTAGGATAAGATGAATTTCTTCCCTACTGATGTAGAATACCAACCAGCAAGACTGTGAAATAAAAATGAAAATAATAATAATAATAATAATAATAAAGTAGCAAAAATTGTCCATTCACAACTAGCTCGAAAGCACAAACTTAAAGAAAACCCTCCTGCCTATCACAAATACAACCCCGAAGCGGTTTTAGAAAATCAACACCATCTATTGTATTGGGACACACCTATAATTACAGACCGAACGATCGACTATAACCGTCCTGATATAGTCATCATTGAGAAGCAGTTGAAAAAGGCTACAATAATAGATATAGGGTGTCCTCTTAGTCACAATCTAATTAAAACCGAAATGGAAAAGATGACGAAGTACGAAAATCTTGCCATTGAAATGAAACACATCTGGAATCTAGACAAAATCGAAATAGTCCCCATCGTTATATCCGCCACTGGAGTGATGACAAAGCATCTTACGAATAACCTCGAAAAAATAGGCCTAAGAAGATCTCTGTACATGGAAATACAAAAGGCTGCCATTCTCCAAACTTGCCACATCGTTAGAAAATTTCTTAACAACTGGGCTGCATGGGACTGATTGAATTATCTCCCCATGCCGCTCTATATAGCCTTGTCCTCGACACTACAAAAAGGATAGGCGAATACTACTCAGTTTCAAAGCGTGGAACAAAGTGTTAAAATAATAATAATAATAATAATATCATTCATGTGAATGCCCAATTTAGGTGGTTATTTTTCATATTTTCACGTCACAAATAACATTTATATTATTATCATGTACTAGTCTAGGTGCCCGCGTACAAAAAATGAATTATATCCTCTTGGAAGGCTAATTCGTAATTTGTATAAAAATTCGGAATTAACCACTTTTACAAATATATTAATAACCCTGTACCTTAGAGTTAAAGGAGGTTACCTCCAGATTAGTGATTGATGAAGTCGACCGTTCCAAGAACCTTAAATTTCATAGTGGTAAATGGTCGTATTGTTACCAACTATATGACCCTTTACCACTATGAAATTTAAAGTTCTTGGTGCATTTAGGTGAAAGCATTATCTCCATTTATCACTAAACTGGAGACACACTTCTTTACCTCTAAAATGCAGATAGAAGTATCTGTATCCGTTATCATAAAAATGTATTCAAATACACGTATTTCCGTATTATCCGTACGATATATTATATAGAATTCATATCCGTTATTCAAATACTTTCATCAGGTATCAGTGCCCAGCTCTGATTTATATTACGTACTAAAACTACAGAAAATACACTTGTTGAATGATGTTTTGTGGGTATTATTGCAAATTCTACACTTTTACGTTACTGGATTCACTATCAGGTCCACTTAATATGATCAATGCATATTGAAACGATCATTGTAATAGTTACATTTTCATGAACAGATTATAACTTGAGCTTGCTGAATAATCGAGGAGTATCCAACAAGTTTTCAGCTAACTTGGTCTCATTGGTATACTCCCGAAAACGGTGGAATATGCCGCAACACAGACATCAAATTTTCAGTAACTGCGAGTATTTAGATACTTTAATATTGCGTTTTTCATGCTTAATTTCTTTTCGCCTGAAGCCCTTATCTCATTGATCTATATAAAGGCAATTAAAAACCTTTTTTAAATTTTACGCAGCATGAACACGTCAATCCGCATGGGTTTGACAAAACCAACGTAGAATGATAATAATGGTAAATTGGGTCACCGCTATCCGTTACGCGGGTAAATGGGCTGAGTGAAAGAGGAGTGCAGAATGTAATCGCAGAAAACTCGATAATAGTGAACACCCTGCACACAAACTTCGTCCCGCGAGGGAACACCGCGAAATAATCTAAAGTTAGAGACGTGTCTGCTTCCGTGAAGACTGATATTCGAAAAGTTATATTCGACTTGTATGCGCCGATAGTCAGCATATTACTTTGGGAACTCTTAGGACCGAATTTAAAAGATAAATAATTCTTGATATCGTCACAATTTAATGTCATATTCTCAGATATGAGAGAGTTTATTACTTCACTTAGTAAAAGATGGATATAGTCCTACCGTAATGGACAAATTTAAAGGGCAGCGTTCCTATTAATACCCCAATCAGTTTATTATTACTATTTTAAATTTATTTATTTATGTACTCAAAATATCTACAGGATAGAATCCCAGATGATACCAAAACAACATAATGCTAAGACAGATTATTACTACATCGTAATTTGAATAAAAATTATCAGCACGGAACAAATTTTTATTCCTCGTATTAAATCTAGGAACTCAAAAGTTATACAGGGTGTAATCAGTTTCATGTCATTAAAAAAATCTGGTATTGGGGACCGACTAGACAAACAAAAAACCTTTATGACTTTTTCCTCTAGGGGCACTTTGAAAAACACTGATCTAGGTTAACATATTTAATATTATGGTAGACAACTATTGAAAACCACTGCTTTTCTTGGTCGATGGACTTATACTTCCCAATTATACAACTTTTAAATTGTCATAAAAAAGTGCTGGCCGACACTCGTGGTGTCAAAGGATCATCGACCGCCTTTGATGTACCGCCTCAACTGAACTGAGGTAAATAATTCGTTCTCTCTTCGTGCACAATTGCAAGCAAATAATGGCCATATAGGTTTAAACAGAGCATTTCTTTACATGTGTGTTTTTTAAGTTAATATTAGATTGTTTTATAATTTAGAAAATTTAAATGTGGTTTATTAACATTTGTAACATAAATGAGTGTCCTGGGTTAAAAGCTTACTACCTACCTAAATGATTCACAGTTCGGTACGTCGAATTAAGTACATACGCACTTCGTTCAACACTAAAACTAAACACTAAACACTAAACTATCAACTAACGTTGTTAATAAAGAAAAATAAAATAAAAACTTGGTACAAAAGTCAAAACGGAATACAAAAAGAACGAACAAGTAAGTTGTGTCTGTACGTAATCAAGAATTTGACAACTTGAACAGTAAGTCAATAAAATAAATCTTAACTATAAATACACAATGACGCGAAATTCAAAAATAACAAAAACAACGATAGGCGGGTTGGACGTGTGTACATAACGAAACACCGACATGACAGTAACTAAAATATTGCACAAGGGAGGGTTAGAGTATAGTTTTCTTCAGATCAGATCTAGATCTAAACCTACCTCAATATTCCAGCAGTTCTTAAAAAAATTTATTGAAAATTTGCGAAATTTTTGTTTATTTTTTTTCTCCAAAACTATGAGCTTTAGACCCTATGTTATATAAGGTTTTTTTGTTTGTCTTATCGTTCCCTATCACCAGTTTTTTTAATGACATGAAACTAATTACACCCTGTATAATTGCGAAATATCTGAGAAAACTGTTTTAATATTGATAATATTAAAACCAAATTTTTTGTATCATTTTAAGATGCCTTTCCTTAAGAGATGTAATACCCAACAACTGAAGTTTTTCCTCATATGACTAATTGGTTTTTTCAATATGCAACTTAAATAAAATGAAATTTGCCATTTTCTTTTGCACACTTTCGAGTCTGTCGCTGTCATTACCATTACCATTAATAGTATATTAAAGTATAAGTAGATAATAAGGTCTTTAAAACACGCGCGATGTTTCGAGCATGACGGCGCAGTCGGAGTGCTCGAAATAGAGCAAGTGTTTTAAAGACCAGTTATCCACGAATACTTTACGCCATTTTTTTTTATTGGTACACTTTGAAATTATTACGACAAAAAATGGAAATAAGAATTAGGAATGTAAAATGGTTGAATTTCTGATGTAACATCAGGATAGCTGTAAGTGTCAAATGAGGAATGCAAAAATTAATTTGCAATCTGTCACATAGGATTAGTTATTGTCACTACAGTTGTTACTGATTGTATATTGCTTTAAAATGAGTTCTAACATTGATTACTTAAATAGAAAAGCAAATTCGCGGTTAATACCGCAAAAATTCCTATCAGATCAATAATTAAAAAGTTGACATTTTGACTCGGGTTGTAGTTGTTGCCATGGTAACCTTTAAAACAGCGTTTTTAAAAGTTGGATTTAAACACTCTGGGGCGTGCTCTAAATAAGCAAAATAGGGTACCAATAAAAAAATATATTTATTATTTATTTTCTGTTTGACTAGAATACTTATCAGATGGAATTTCATTTATCTTAATTTTATATATCATTTAGCATATACATATAAAATAACTCCGCCCGTTGCATGAATCTACGTCCACTTAAGAATCAGAATGCCGGTGGTAGGCAAAGACAATAAACCTATCTTTTCTTATAAAGAATTTCAGCCACACAACATCAGCGTAAATGTGTGTTTTACGTCCTATTTACTAAATAAGGATTATCTATCAAATAAATAAAAACAAATAATTTTATTAAGAGGATTCGGATTATATTATGTGTCAACGGGGAAATTAAACTAAAACCCTGCCGCAGATAATGCGTCAATCATTAAAATTGTATGTTATGGGGGAAAATGAATATTCCACGATGAATTGGATGTCGATGTCAGATTGATAGTATGGTTCCTAAATAATATTAGCCAAGTTGTCAGAGACAGACATTGATAAAAACCGGTCACTAAATGTCATATGGCTGAATTTTTCAGAATAGGTAGTTTTGTTGGTGTAGAATACGATAACATGCCGGCAACCCCTAAAAAAATCGAAAATATTGGCCGAAATTAGGTTTTTGGCCAATAACTCGAACAATTAAAAAATATATCAAAAAACTAATATCATTAGGCGATAGAGGGGATAATATCACATAAAAAACGTATATGAATTTTTTTTGTACGATCAAAAATATAGGCTCCAGTTTTTTTTTAGCGCACGAGAATGAAACGTACCGACACATAAGTACGGCTCGCCAAGCGTGTGCGGTCACGGTCGCGCTACAATAAATTTGTTGTAACTGTTGAAGTAATTAATGAAATTCAGCTCAACAAAGCTTAAATGAAACGAGAACATGTGGCTATTGGATTATCATATTTTTAAATAAAGAAATGAATGTATGCAGGAATAGTACATATATGAATTCGGAACATAAAGAGATTTCCGATGAAATTGGTAAAAACTCTACAATTTTTAAGATAAAAATCTGGATTTTCACATATTACTCTGGAAGTAATACACTCATGGATAAAATTATCGAATATTTTAAATTTTTCCAATTCTTTTGTATTTATAAATTTTAATGAAAGAAACGCATTACACAAGAAAGAAATAGTTTGTTTCACATATTTTAAGTAAAGAATATTAAGTTTACATTAGCAGAAAATGCTAAAAAAAATTAATGCAAAATGTTATAAAAATTAAGATTAGTTTCAACTTAAATGCTATCACGTTAAGCAAATTTGTCTTTTGATTAGAATAATAGGGCATGGTTAATAACGAGTATTCCCACCTCGAGCTCTAATGGCTGCATGCATCCTTCTTGACATACTTCTAATTATATTTTGGATGTATTATTGAGGGATTGCATTCCATTCATATTGTGCTACAATTCGAAGTTCTTCGAGGGAGTTTGAAACAGGATTTCTTTGTCGCATACGACGTTTTAGCTGGTCCCACATGTGTTCCATGGGATTCAAGTCTAGACTATATGGTGGCCAATCTAATCTTTGAATCTGGACTGCATCAAGGTAATTAGTCACTGCGCCAGCTGCATGGGGTCAAGCGTTATCGTGCATAAATATGAACCTATCGTATCCAATGTGGCCCACATATGGCAAAACATGATCTTGGAGAATGTTTTCGATTTACCAGTCACTAGTCATTCGTCCAAAGACTTCGAGACACGAGTTCGGTGCGTCCATCCTAACTAATACCTCCCCAAAGCATTATGCCGGCTCCTCCAAAATTAACAGTTTGTACGAGATTGCAACTTGTGTATCGTTCCCGAACTCTTCTATAGACATGATTTCGTCCATCTGGCTTCCATAACTGTATTCTAGTCTCATCAGTGAATAGAACATTTTTGTAATTCTCGATTTTCCACTGAATATGTGCTCTGGCAAATTACAATCGACGAGTTCTGTGCTTTTGGAAAAGACGTGGAACTTTGGCAGGCCGTCTTGACTCTCTTAATCTTCGTCTAACTGTTTTCGAACTAACATTCACTTGTCTTACATTTAATACCTCATTTTTGAGATGTGTGGATATCAGTGTGCGATTTCAGGTAGAACTGAGGATCAAAAAACGGTCATCAATTGCTGTTGTGCACCTTTTGCACCCTTGGCCGGGTCTTCGAACAAAATTTCCAGTCTCTTGATACCTTTTGAAAATATCCGATACTGTAGATTGACCTCTCCTAAGACGCGTGCGTATCTTTTTGTCCATATCCTTACTCATATAGACTTACAATTTGTGCCGCTTCAGCTTCACTGCAGTATCTATCTGGTGGCATATTTTTCTCCTAAATAGAGGTAAGAACAAATAAAAATCACTAACACTTACTTTAGTTCACTACAAATAACTCAATTCACTATAATTCTTGAATTATGTAAAGAATTTTCAATTGACAAAACGCGCGTTAGAAAATATACGCCATTAAAATGAACTAAACGTCAAAATATTTTAAAACAATTGAATATATTCACCTACTAGATGAATAACATGAGCACATATATAAATTTACAACGACGATTTGAAACCATATTCAAGTAATAGCGATAATAAAAAAAATTCGATAATTTTGTCCATGAGTATATATAAAAAGATCCGATACATAGGTATGCTACATAATATTTGCGATAGAATTTATCACCCCTAGTTTCACGAACTTTGGAGCAAAGAAAATTTTTTCCTTTATTTTCGTAAAATAAAGAAGGTTAATTCAATTCTTAAGGTAAATCCTCTTTAAAAATCTTAAAGTACACATTTCAAGGTTTCAAAATCGCAACTACAGAAATCTAATAACGCGATTTAAATTATAGTAATGGGTGGTTAAAGTTAGTTATACATATCAAAGATCACTTTCTCAAGATTTTGAAATTTTGGAAGTGTACATCTTCAAAATTAAATTTTTGAGACCTTTCTCTCATCTGATCTTTTTATACATTACTTCAAGAGTAATATGTGAAAGTTTCAGATTTCTATCTTAAGAATTGTAGAAATGATAGAGCTTTTACCGATTTCATCGAAAATGTCTATATGTTCGGACTTCATATATGTACTATTCCTACGTACATTAATTTTATATTTGAAAATATGATAATCCAATAGCCACATGTTTCTCGTTTCATTTAAGCTTTGTTGGGCTCAATTTCATTAATTAGTTTAAAAGTTACAACAAATTTAGGGTAGCGCGTTCATGACCGCGCACGCTTCGCGTGCCGTACTTATGTGTTGCCACGTTTCATTCTCGTGTGTAAAAAAAATCTAGAGCATACATTTTTGACCGTACAAGAAATTTTCATACACGTTTTTGATGTGAAATTTCCCCCTCTATCGCCTAGTACTATTAGTTTTTTGA
Source organism: Stenurella melanura (assembly GCA_963583905.1). Taxonomy (NCBI): domain Eukaryota; kingdom Metazoa; phylum Arthropoda; class Insecta; order Coleoptera; family Cerambycidae; genus Stenurella; species Stenurella melanura. The sequence goes on along the minus strand of OY757311.1, from coordinate 165,239,779 downwards.
TACATATTTTTTATTTTTCGAGTTATTGGCCAAGAACCGAATTTCGGCCAATACATTCGATTTTTTTAGAGGTCGCCGGCACCTTTTTATCGTATTCTACACCAACAAAACTACTTATTCTGACAAATTCAGTCCTATAACATTTAGTGACACCTTAAAACCTCTGACTACTGGGCTATACAGCAATATTCTAATATTGATCTAACAAGTGAATTAAATAAATTTAAGATACAAGTAAAATCCGTGAAATCCCTGCATTGTCGTTTAATAAAACCACACAGACAATTTGCTCGCTTTAAAACGTTCTCAATATGCAAGTGATATCTTAACCTGGCATCCAAAGTAACGCCCAGATCACAAACATATTCAACTCTTCCTAGTTTTCTTGTATTTACAGAATAATCAAACAAAATATTGCTTTTCTTAGAGAATGTTATTACCATACACTTATTTATATTGATTTCAAGACAATTTCTTAAATTCCAATCACAAAAGCTGTCAATATCACACTGCAACGTTTCAGTCACTTATAGTATTAACAACTGCAAACAACTTCAAATCATAAGCGAAAAGTAGAATTCTCGCAAAACCAAAATTGTATTGCAAGTCGTTGATAAAAAGGGAAAATAAATTCGGAGAAAGATGACCATCTTGCGGAACTCTGGAAGTCGTACTGATATTTCTTGACTTATTTTGCTCTATTTTTACAATATGAGTTCTATCCATTAGGTATGATTTTATCCACTGCAGTACAGTATCACAGAAGGGGGGGGGGGGGAGAAAATGTCCCATTATTGAACTATAGGAAATATCCTCATATGTCCCCATTTTAAAAGAGTTATTGTCAATTGGGGGCTTCTACGGGTAATGATTGTTACGTATCTATCTTACCTTAGTGCGATAATCCTATTTCTGTGACTGCTTGGTCGTTACAGCCATAATGACGAAAACTGAATTTACCGAATTCTTTGGAATTGTACATTTTTTTGATAATTAAATAAAATAATACAAAGAAGAGGGAAGGAGAGGAACAGGAGGGTAAAACTAAAGGGAGGGAAGGGGGGATTCGTAGAGAATTGGATAGTGGAGGAGATGGGAGAAATGGAGAAGGAAAGTGGATGGTTGAGAAGGGTGGAGAAAAGGGAAATTTCTCATTATTCAACTTTAATAAATATCCTAATATGTCCTGAATTTAAAGGAATTGTCATCAATTGGGGCTTTTACAGGTAATGATTGTTAGTATTAATTTCCGAATTCCATATTATTCATCTCTAAAACGCATCGTTACGCCTGGAACTTCTGTCGTAGCTCCATCAGACTTTACTTTCTGTTATTTATATTCTAATGCGGAACTATGTAAGCTGAGAGAAAAATCTTATGACTGAAAAATTGTAACTATTATAAATGCTAACTTTTCGCCTTCCCCACCTTCCTAACCGGGTAGACCGTTGGGACCCCAAATTGCTTCGAACGGGTCTTTTCGTTGAACTTTTTCCCGTACCAGCAGCCAACATTTAATCAGTGTTTTGCGCCCTAGTTTTAATTGTGGTAATGTTAAGTATTTTAAGCCTGCTGCGCAGACGCAGTATAATTTTAATGTTAATTTTAAGCCGCCATTGGCGGCAGGAGTTTTAACTTGTTTGTCCATATTATTAAGCCGAATCAGTCGCGATCCGCCCAACCCTACGCACACCACGGCGCTACGCGACGTGTAATTCTGAAAAATCTGTCAACAAATGAGAGAGGTTCTCAGATTTCACTGTAAATGTTTTTCCTTACACTTTTTGAATTTTATCGCATCGTTTACGAGAAAAATATTTTCCTAAGTGCAACCAAGTTCTTCGTACCTCCGTAATTCTGTCCCAGAAGAGCGCCCTCAGTGTTGCTGGGGACGATATTTGTAGTATATTAATTTTGTTGGTATCGGTTTTACTGCATTCTATAACAAGACCAAGTGGTCCTGGGTTCGATTTCTGGTCAGGGTAAGGATCTTTAGTGATGTATTTAATGTGTTATGGAGACGGTAGCAACGGACCAAAACTTGGTAGTGTGAGACAATATGGCTGGTCGCTATTGTCTTTTCAGGTTTCGATGAGGTATCAGCTGCTATACAGTATGTCTCATGTAAGAATCTAACAGCGTAATTGCTATTTTGTTTTTTGTCCAATTTGAATCAAACCGATCTTAAAAGATAGACGTCACCAAGGTCTATTGAAGAACACAAAATCACTTTCCATTCTTAATTGCAAAGCCATCTACGATGCTAACTTTTATAAATAAAATCAAAAAATCATACTAGGAATTTTTTAATCCAAAAGATTTGTTAGCAAAGCTTGTTCGAAATCATTCAAAAACCCTGAATCCGAAGTTTAGTTAAATTCTAAAAATTCTGCAACCCTCCGAAAAGTTATGAACTATGACAGAAAGCGAATTGAGGCATGCATTAGGGCTGATGGAGGTTTGATAGAACATAATATTTAATTCTTTAGGTTGTTTTCTTTATTCATTTGTGTAATTTGTTTCAAAAAAATAAATTTAGAAATAGTTTTTATTTAAGGAGGTTCAGGCATTAGACGAAAATAATAAAAAAAACTGAAATAAAGTTTTTTTAATAGATTTTTATATGACTCAATTTTGTGTAAAAAATCCTGTCATTAGGAAATTTAAGTTAAAATTTTTTAAAAACTTTTGCATGTAGTCTTATGGAAAATATGTCAACCCAGCATGTAAACGGTACATTTTAACACAAATAACTAAATAAAACACACTACTATGTTTTCTACGATATAGTGGTAGAAAATATAGTAGTGTTTTATTTAGTTATTTGTGCAAAATGATTAAGTACCACAGAGTAACGGCTCCTTCAATTAATTTTTTGGTACATTTAAATTTATAGCAAATAACCAAATAATATCAGCAGTTCCGAAAACTAACTAAGTATGTAAAGCATATTTTAATATTGTTTCCAATTTAATTAGAAGACTTTTAATGAATAAAAAAAAAATTAAACATTTGTAAACTGTCTAATTTCTCTTTTCGTTAATGATTTTTAACTGATTTTTCAATTAGTTAATTTTAATATTTACTGCTTCTCATTTTTTAAAAATTATTTACTGAAACAAATTTCTAAAATACACAGATATTTACATTTTTTTTTTTTATAAGTTTGGACAAAACATCCAAAAGTTAGTTCATTAAGGGCCGGTTTTTCAATGTCCAGTTAAAAGAGGCAGTTATATCTATGGTAGTGTTTATCAACAGTAATTTAACTGCCAGTTAAAAAGGAAAAAAATGCTAACTACACTTTAAGTGATTGGACAAACAGGATTATTCCTGCAACTTCCTCTATCATCTCAACGATATGTAAAACAGTTTCTTTACGCAGTCGAAATCTTATTAAAAAATCTTTATCATCATAATTCTCAAAATTATTTTCTCGTTCCCTTATGGTATAGGGTTTCCTTTCATACTTTATAAACTGTATAATATCATTGTCATCATCACTCATATCCAGATTATTATTATTATTATTCATTATTGGCAATAATATATTTAATATAAATCACAAATTAAAAACGAACATATCAATCAATCAGATTGGCTTTTAGGTTAGAATGTTTTAGAATTGTCAGAAATTGAACCAAATTGCGCATGTGCAAATCCACTAACAGTAGAATAAATCATTAACTGGCACTTTCAACTCTTTGCTAAATTTACTTTCAGATAGTGAGTTTAACCCTCCGGTAAATTTTACCTGCACATTGAAAAACAGTTTATCTGCCAGATAGATTTTATCTGACAGTTAAGCTATTTAGGCCCGGTACTTTCACTTTAGTATAAATATACTTTATCCGACGAATAGCAATTCGACGGATAAGATAACCAGAGCTTACTATCTATAGGATATCATCATGTATTCGTACTTTCATTCAAATTACACCCTCGGTTAACAATTCGATGGATAAGATTTTAGATACTTCCCAGAGTAAGTGTTGCCAACTCAAGATGCGGTAAAGCAAGAAAAATATATGCAGAAGCTATATTCTTCAAACAAAGATAGAAATAATCCCCTACTACTGTTTACTTGTTTATGAAATTTCAGTAATTTTCATACTTCATAGTTGTTTTTGTTTGTCATTGTCATTATATAAGAACAATAGCTTCTGTGCGATTTTGTGTCTGCATATTTTTAAATGTTGTATATAAAATAAAGTGAAAGAGAAATACTAAAAATATCAATTATTTTAATTGAATCTAAAAAACTGTATTCCATGTGATATATTTTTGGACAAATTGAGGAAATAAACAGCAGTTATTACATTTTTTTATTATTCTTCCCGCTGTGACTTTGGCCCAAGTCTTGTTAAATACAAAACAAAATCAACTAATCAACATTTCAAAACTTAGGTTAGAGAATAGAATAACACTGCCAATTAGAGCGCAAGCGCGTTGGCATGGCTTCATTTATCCGGTACTTAGATAGAAGCGTTATTCGTCGGTTTGGGTTCCGAATAGTTTATCCTAGGAATAAGCATATTTATCTGACAGATATCACTATTTGTAGGTGAAAATACAGATTTTTTGCTTATATCCTAGATAAGACTTATTCTGCAGAATAAATGTTGCTATCTATAGATGAAAGTACCGGCCCTTAACTGGACATTGAAAAACCGGCCCTAAGTAAAATAGTTAAATCTACTTAAATAATTAATTAATAAAAAAAAAAGATTTATTTATCCCTTTATGACAATAATTATTAGTATCATCGACTTATAACCTTTTGTAATAATTTATTATGAAAAAGTTCCGATTTAGTATTCGACTTACTTTTGGTTGGGACTGTAACGCCACATAACTAAACTTCGAATTCCGGGTTTTTGAATGATTTCGAAAAAGTTTGGTTAAAAAAAATTTTTGATTAAAAAATGCCTACTATGATTTTTTGTTTTTTTTTTCTCATACAATTTAGTATCGTAGATGTCCTTGTATTTAAAGATGGAAACTGATTTTGTGGTCTTGGTGACTTCAATCTCAATCTTTTAAGATCAGTTTGATTCAAATCGGACAAAAAACAAAAGAAATATTACGCTGTTACACTGTTAAGTGATAATGGTGAAGATGGTAACGTCGTAGGGAATGGCTATTGTGTAGTTGTCTATTGTTTGCATATGATCTGGTTAAGTTGTGGAACAGCTGTTTTTAAACTTCGCCACGACATTAATATAATGAAGCCGTTACCACAAAATAATGTAAAAAAATATTAAGATAATTCCAAAGGAAATAATATAAAATTTCACATGTTCAGTTTCACTCGACAGCGACATACTTCCATTAAAATTTAAAACAGTATTACTGAATCCTTACAATAACACACCCATATAGCGGAGATAGAGAGAACACATTTTAAAAATCCATTAAAGCCCGTAAGGTTGGTATATCTCTTTGAAAAAAAAAAACTGGCCATTAACGTAACAAATGAAAACACGGATTATGGAGACGCTAATTCTTACAGACGGGATTACCTGTGAATGGGATTTCCTTTATTGTACAATTTTGAAATCGTATTGGAGTTTATATATTTTTGCTTTGTATCTTTGCATCTCTTCACGCAAATGAAATAATAAACAATGTTAGATCTAATGAAGAATTTAATAATCTAAAAATTATTATTTGATTTAATCAAATAGGTATATCATATCAATTTACATATTAAAGAAAATTGGAGATGTTCTGAAGAAGCCAATTACAATAATAAAATAAATAGAGGCATATTCCCCGATGACTTGAAATATATAAAAATAATTTCCGTATGTAAGAAAGGAGACATTAATAACATCAATAACTATAGGGTGAGCCACAGCCAAAGCGCTAAACGTAAGGATCGATTTTCCAAATAAAATTTTTTTTCCTTTCATCTATAATTGTCCAGTCGGTAAAGTAAAAAACTACACCAGAAGCTCGCAAAAAATGTTATCTGAGATTTTCCTTCCGTAACTGTTTGTGCGAGGATTAAGCATCACAAAATCACAAAAATCAGTTCTGGGAGTGCCACGCAACCCCCATTCGGTGAAAAAAGCCTTATTTTACTGATAACTCGTTAACTATTGAAGATATAAAAAAATTGCTCATCACAAAAAAGAAAGCCTGACTAATTGCCTAAAAAAAAAGTCCCTCTTGTAATTTTCTTACAGATGCCATGGTTTTCGAGAAAATCGATATTGACATATATTGCAAAATTTGTATTTTTAATGCGCCCGAATTTTCGTTTACCTGAATTTTTTTGCGAACGACCTATAGAAAAAATGGAATTGCTCGAAAACCAAACAATCCAGGGAACAAAATCCAAATGGGTTTTAAAGAGGATATAAAATACTCTCTTGTATTGCCATTTTTGATAGCTACTGAAATTTATTAGTGTATCATAATAACAACATAATATAGTTATCTTTTGATTTTCTGTGCATCTAACTATTCACAGGCCATAAAAAATTACTGACTATAATATAAGTTATAAATGCATTATTTTTTTTAGTTTAAGGTAGTAGTTCAATGCAGAAAAAGTTAGGCATAAAAATGTTAAAGTTAGCCAAAAAGAATCCAAAACAGGCTGCATATCAATTTTTTGATGATATTTTTTTAATACAATTTTTTAACTATTAAATGATTAGAAACAATAGTTATATGATATATAAACTAAAAAAAAATTTTTTCAGCTAGATTTTCAAGATGTTTGGGTCTTTTTTTATTTCATGTAATAATAAAAAATTGGCCAAAATTTGGCTAACTTCGACATGCTGGTAAATTTGTAAATGTGAATATTTTTATTCCTAACTTTTTCTGCATTGAAGTACTACCTTGAACTAAAAGAAAATGGATGTATAACTTTTATTACAGTCAGTTATTTTTTATGTGAATAGTTAAAAGTACAAAAAATTAAGAGGTAACTATATTATATTGTTATTTTTATATACTAATAGATATCAATAGCCATCAAAAATGGAAACACAAATGAGTATTTTATATCTCCTTTAAAACTCATTTTGATATTTATTCCTAGTATGTTTAGTTTTCGAGCAATTCAATTTTTTCTATAGGCTGCGCAAAAAATTTCATATAAACGAAAATTTGTGCGCATTAAAAATACAAATTTTGCACTTTTTTTAATATCGATTTTCTCGAAAACCATGGCATATACTAGACAATTACAAGAGGATTTTCTTTTAGGCAATTAGTCAAGCTTTCTTTTTTATGATGAGCAATTTTTGTATATCTTCAACGGTTAACGAGTTATCAGTAAAATAAGGTTTCTTTCACCGAAGGGATGGTTTGTTAGGGGGGTTGCGCGGTACCCCTCGAATTGATTCTTATGGTTTTGTGATGTATAGTCCCTCCAATATCAGTTACTGAAGGAAAATCTCAGATAACTTTTTTTATTATGGAAATATTTATAATTATTGGACTAAAAATTTTTTTACAAAAATGCATCCTGTCCGAGCTAGAGCAAAAAGGAGAAAAGAGAGAAAAATGTGACTTATTACAGAACGGTGAAGTTTTGAAAATTTACTAAAGCTCGAAATATCTGCCACCATTTTCAATGCAAAGCTCACACCTACGGACGACAGACTGAGCAGTTGCATAGTGCTCTGATGGTGTGATCTCCCGGACTGCTTAAACGATCCTCTCCTGGAGGGCAGCCTCGTCGTTGACGGTATCAGCATAAACCGTGTTCTTCATCGTACCCCATACAAAAAAGTCCATAGGAATCAAAAAGCACGCAGGCCAAGGGCGGAAGCAGTCAACGCGACCGATCCAGCTTCCCGGAAAATAGTCGTGCAACCAACGGCGGACTGGTAGAGTATAATGGGTTGGACATCCATCTAATGGGAACCATCTGTTAATTTTATCATTTAAATGAATGTCGTCTAAGATTGGTTGAAAATCATTTTCCAAAAAATGAAGAAAAGACTGATCATTTAGGCGTGGAGGCAGAAAAAGTGAACCGATGAGTGAGTAGTTGCACAATCTCATTCCCATTGATATTGAAAATGGCTATCTCGTACGACATGAAGATTTCCCTGTTTCCAAATGTGAGCGTTATAGCCTAAGAGCGGGCTGCAAAAAACCTGGCCGATCGGGCAATACAATGAAATGGTTTTTAAATGTTAGTACTCACAGTGACCATAAGAAAAATCATTGTGTGCCTGCGCAGAATTTGTTCACACGTCTTGTATGTGGTGTCTTCGGAGCAATTTTCCTACAGCAATCATACCAATGGTTCATTATTGTATCTACCTAGCAACAGCTTGAAACTAGAACCAAATTAAAGTTTTATATTAAAAAAAACATGCGTACCTCGTACCGTACCTATCAAGTAGCAGTTTCAAACTACATACAACATAAAGTTTAAAGTTTAAATAAAGTTTAAACATTTTTCTATTAGAAAAAATATTTGTGCCAATATTTGAAATTTACATTACGTCTGTGCGTACCTTCATATTATTTGTAGCACATCACTTACAACTTACCAAGGAACATCCGTGTATATAATTTTATAATATGCAGACACTTATAATCATAGGAATCCTCAAACTCCTACGCATGCGGGAAGATTTGCGGACTCGTAGTAATATTATATACGTTTCCGTCACGGAATCGTATACACAAATATGTATGAGAGAATTTGCCTCAAGAATTGATCGACAAAATCATAAGTATGGGAAGAAGGACGACTTAAATCATAAGAGCTTGTGGGGAACACACGCGTTATTGAAAAAAACAAGTCAAAATGTACTTACTATTAATTTTTTGCAAATAAATGCTATTTTTTGTATTATGTTTTTAAACAGGTTTCAAATTGGCATGTAGCTTTGCAAAACAAACTGAAATTAACTAACTATAAGTTAAAGTTTCCTTTTACAACATTCCGTTGAAAATTACAAGAAAAAGAAATGTACAAAAAATGTCGATTAATCCTCCTTATTCTTTACTGCTGCATGTACATAAAAAAACACTTAGATGTGGAATTGAGAACTTCTTCCTTTTTAAAGCAACGCGCGACGTAGACACGATAGAATAAATTTGACAAAATTACTAAATATATTACTCTCAATAAGAATAATTTGATTTATTTTCTTTTTAGCTTCAAATTCCCTCGTTTTGGGTCATACTGGCCAGACTAACAGTGGTTCAATAAAGTCAATTTTACCAACCATTAAACAATCGCTCGACATTTCGCTTTTGTTAAAAGTTTACCTATCGGCTTAAAACCCAATCAGACTAAATGACATTAAAACATTTAACCTCTAACAGAAACAAATCGAACACTCGTTATCTCTGTAGATCTGCGTTGATTACCGGAAAGCCCTTTATTATCTTCAATTGGTAGTATATAGTAAATACAAGAGCTTTAAATTAATCTAGTCGATGCGATGTATAGTCTGCTACTTTTCGTATAATTCCGCCGATATCTCCAGCTTAATTTTGTAGTTATTCTCTCAACGTTTCTGGAACACGACATTCTTGGAGACATTGATTAAAATCCGAGGAAAACGACTTAGAATGTCGCAAAAGCAATATTAAAATTTCCGTACACATAGTTTGAAACCTCTTAAAAGTTCTGATTTGTTAAAAAATCTTGGTTAATATTTAAATTTCGTTGCAAAAATTAGGTTATTTATTTCAAATGAATGACTTTTCGTGTAATTAAGAATGTTTTTCTACTACCGTGCGTGAAGTACTTACTTTACATACCTATGGGTAAAGTTTATTTTTACTTTCACAACCACGTAAGTAGTGGATTGGAAGTATAGTAATCGTAAAAAAAAATCAACCATTTTTTTCTTGAAAGCGTTTAGAATGTCATGAAACGTCTAGATTTTAACTTTGAGCGAAAAAAAAAATTTTTCTGTCTGTCTGTCTGTAACTTTTTTTTTGTCCGCACGCTTTCTCCAGAATGGTTTAAGATATTGACTTGAAATTTTGTACACGTATATATAACGAGATCTAGAACTGGAATTTTTGAAAATATCCCGTGAAGGAAGGGGTAAATAGGGGGAAATAAGTAAAGTCAGCTGACAAGAGTACAGAAAGTTGAAATCAGTTGCACAATTCATCAGTGAGTGCTAAGAGAATCAAAAACTTCAATATTTGATATAACACGATTTGATGAAAAGTGTAATGAAACAAATTTTTATACTAATTATACTTTCGCCTCACCATTAAACTTAATTCAATACATCATTAATAATGGTTTCTTTACTACAGACAATATATTAATTTGTAGTTAATAATGCTTTTACCAACCATTTATTATTATTATTCCTGTTGCTATAGTTAACTAATTATCCCGTCCGAATGACAGTGATAAAATTATGCAATATAATTTGAATTTCAAATTTACTTGTATCTATTAATATTAAAATTTGAATTTCTGGCCTGCATTAGGGAGTCCCACGGGTGAGTAATTAAATATGTTAAATTTATTACGGCGTAGAATATATATACCGAGTGTTACAAAAATAATAAGCTCTCCTATTAGGGATCGATATACTGACTAAAAATTAATAATATTCTGTAGATAATTGCGTTTCAAAGGCAGGACAAATGAGACTCTGGTCCTATTCTGTCTTTCCTATGCCTTTCACATGGACATTAACGTCGAAAATTTCAATTATTTATATTTTTCTTCCATCATTTGATTCCCACGAGGACAATTTGTTACTTTTATCACACTCTGTATTGATTGATTTTAAAAAGAAAATTACTATACAATTTTAAATCTTCATGATAAAAATTTGATTCAAAAAGAATCTTCTACTTCTATTGTTCGCTACGAAAGTTTTTGAAATTGTTTTGCGAGTGACTGATGAATCATTCGGCACGAGAGAGAGCTATAAGTTATACTCTAATATCTGTCAGTGGCTGCGGGCCTGCTGCAATGAAATATAGCTTTCGACTTGGAACAGAAGTTCAACCCTTAACCCTAGTCGTAATATGTAGTGTTACATTTGCTAACATTTGTATTTGAATTTGTGAAGTTATTTAGGAATACATGAAATATATATTGGATATTGGATGTTCTAGAAACGCATTATTTATTCTTAAAAAAAATGTTTCTTAAAAGCTTTTGTTCAATTTGAAAAACCTTGCTTACAGGATGGTCCCTGGGTAACGGTCCATAGAGTAACAGTAGATTTTTCACATTAAAATTTTGCGATTTAGTTAACCTTACCTAGTCCAAAAGTTGATATTAACAGAGGATGTTAAAGCCAATACTATATTTTTAATTTACTCACATAACTTTGGAAGTTTTTCAACTACTGGTATGGAAATTGGTTAATTAGTCGAAGAAATGAAGCATTTAACCCCAACATGACACTCCACCCCACCTGATTTATATGTGAGATGGCGCAAAATGTTCCTCAAGATGTATAGAACAAAACCAGGGTCATGGGAACTGGTGCTATTTCGATTTCCGGTTGTAAACTGGGACAGAAGTTCTATTTCCTTTCACCAACAATTTTTTTTTTAAGTTGAAAAGGAACCATTGGATTATATATTTTGGATAATTCTAAGCATTTTTTGACTCTTGACCTTTTTTACCTAACCTCACTCTCCTCGACATATAAGCGTATAAAAATAAACGTGTATTTAGGTTTTTTTTTTCAAAAAACTAGCATTTACGATTATGTTTGGGCGTTTATTACGGATAAAAATTTGTGGAGTTTATATTGTGCACAATTCTAAGCATTTTTTAATTCTAGACATTTTTTAGATAACCTCACCCGTCTCGAGATAGAGGCATTTAAAATTTAAAAAACGTATACTTAAGCTAATTTTTTTCAAAAAACTAGTATTTATGATTATCTATGGGCGTTTATTATGGATTAAAATATGTGGATTTTATATCTTGGATAATTATAAGCATTGTTTGACTTTTGACATCTCTTACCTAACCTCACCCAACGTATTTTTAAGCTATTTCTTTTCAAAAAACTCTTAGAGTTGACCAAAAATAAAACAATGGATTTTTTTTAATTTAGAAGAAATTCTTGGTGACCAGAAATAGTGCAATTCTGTCCCACTTTACGACCGGAAATCAAGAAAGCACCATTTCCCATGACCCTGACTTTGTTCTACACATGTTTAGGAACATTTTGCGCCATCTCACATAAAAATTAGGTGGGGTGGAGTCTCATGTTGGGGGGTTTAGGCATTTTACTGCTTCATTTCCTCGATTAAATAGGGCTTTTTAAGAAGAGAAATTCAAATCTGCTTCCATTTTTGCGCCACATAAGCAATGTTTAAGAGGTAAATGTAAGGTTAACTTTTTCCTCGAAATTTTATCTCTTTTTTTTATTAAAAAAAACCCTAAACCACATTTTGTCGAAAACAAGTGCACTTATCATTAGCCTTTGAAATGAACCGTTTTCGTAATAACTGCATTTTATCTATCTGCCCCAAAATTTATTATGGGAAATATCAACGTAGTAGGAGTCGATGCCAAAAATTAAATACTCTCCTTTTGATAGTTAATAATTTTTCTAATTGTACTTATCCACTGTTGATTAATATCAGTTAATTAACGAAAATCAGAACATACCGAGGCATAATAATTTTCGCACACAGATATGAGGGATATGTTTCGCATTTATTGTCAAATTAATTGCAATAAACTATTGCAACCTAGTCATCGATTTTTTCAAAATCAGGTCAGGAATTTAGGTGAAAGTGTGGTTTATTTCGTTAAACGTGATCATTTAGCTCGACCGAAAATTCTTACGAAGACAAAATATTAGATCGCCTTGCAGATGACACACAAATTGATTCAAGACGATTGTCTGTAGCTATAGGTATCAGTAAGTCCTCCGTGTAAAAAATATTGCATGCGAAAAGTACCTATTTTACACCTGTGCAGGTAGCCTGTTTCCTTGGCCGCCACGTGGTCTAGATCTTAACCCTTTAGATTTCGCTGTGTGTGTGGCGCAATGTAGGAACTTGGTTACAAACATACTATGTGTCCAACTCTTTCAGATATCAGTACAAAGCAGCACTCTTTTTGATCTAATGGTATTATTTAATACCAGGCGATCTTTCATGAAACATATGGATAAGTGTTTCAAGGTGATCGATGGACATACTGATCATTTACTATGAAATAATACTTACATTTTTTACATTTTTTTCATACTTTTGTTTAATTACATTTTCTCCTCATCTGTTCTCAAATTGAATTTGATCATTTGTACTTTAATTCTAGTGTTAGTGTCAAAAGCGTTTAATTTGTCAAAAGTATTGTTGGCATCGGCGTCCACTACGTAGATACTTCTTATAATAATAAATCATGCGGCCGATTAACAAAATGCGATTATCTCGAAAACGAAAAATATCCAAGGCTAATGACAAATACACTTTTTTTCGTCAAAATGAGGTAAGTTTAAGGTTGGTTAATTTAAAAAAGCGATAACATTACGGTTAAAAAAGTTGACCATACATTTACACCTTAAACACTGTTTATGTGGCGCCCTCTAGGATCTACACCATAAATAGGAGCAGATTTGAATGTCTCTTAAAAAAATCCTATTCGCAGATTTTCATACCAACATTTGAAAAATTTTAAGTCATTTGAGAAAATTTAAAACATAGTATTGACTTTAACACCCCGTATCTCTATCATCATCAACTTATGGACAAAAGTAAGTTCAACTAAATCGTAATATTTCAATGTCAGAATCTACTGTTGTTCTATGGATCCTTGTTTATGGGCCACTCTGTATTTCAAAAGTCCTAATAATCTAAGAGATGTGAAAACTATTATAATCTGGCATCGGATACATATGTTTCAATTATTTATGATATAATCTCAGATTATTTTAGAAATTGGTAGAAGGTATCGCTGGGATACTTTTAGTTTGTGTTAATGATTTTCATGTATCACATTATACAAAAGTGTACTTAGTATTGTCACTAGCGACCGCGATGATATACCATGAATCATTAGCCTAACGGAACAAAGATCAAGTTTATCCAAAACATAACTTGACCTAACTTGTAATAGTAACAATAGCTGTGTGGAAAACAGTTATAAAAATAGAGAATAGAATAGACCCTCATGCTTCATGCAATGCTTCACTTCGATAGTGAAGTGATCGATATGTTCCTGTTTAGTACAACTTTTTGCTTACCTTTAGTTATGCAGCTGCAACTAAATGCAGAAAACATGAGTTTCCAAAAAACTATGAGATACCTAAATTAAAAAGGTTTATTTTTCCCTTCACTAAGAATCTGTACGGCTGTTAATTTATTTAATAATAGGATACAAAACTTGCTTTTGGTATCTGATTGTTAAGTGCTCGGTGTTTCTTCTGCAGATTAGACGAAAGCCTCATAATCAGCAAGTCGATTACAATCAACTACGAGGATCCAGGGGACACCGTTTCGCTGGAATCCAGGCACCAAGTAGGCAACGATGATTATTCCAATAAATCGCCAAATACGAATCCCTCATTCATTAAGAACATGGAACATTCGAAATTTTCTAGTTTGGCGAAAACCGTTGATGATGGAGGACACAGGTAGGATTACGCAGATTATTCGTCCTAATCTTCTACTGTTTTGTTTTGATTTTTGCCAGTCATATACAGGATCCGTCACTTAAAACTCCCCAGACTCCTTATTTTTTAAGCCACGACCATGTTCGGTACACAAAATTGTAGATATTTTTAAGGCCAAATATGCACACAGAGTGATTAAAAAAAATTGACAAAATTATTACGAAATGAAAGTTAATTTCTTTAAATATTTATTTGCCTCACCCTGTACATGAACTGTGTTAATGTTTTCTTATAAAGCTTTTAATTAGCTTCAATTTATGTCATTGCGTCGATATTCTCTTTCGTTTTAGAGAAAAAAATTAAAAACCTTTTTGACTCCAAACTGAATTGAATTGAAAAGAATTATTTACATTTACATGTAATTTTAAGCTTTATTTGTGAAAGGCATATCATAAACAATATTTAAAGCAAGAATCCTTTTGGAACGTGTTCGTGAAAGTGTGTAGAATATCATATCAAAATGTCTCCGCGAGAAAGTGCGTGCTAAATTTTTTATTTAACAATTTGTATGCAAAAATACAGTTTTTTGCTAATATTTTATTAAATTTTTTTTTATCAAAAAACGAATAGCGCCATTCGAAAGAATGGAAAATTATACAAAAGAAACATATAGGCCGGCGCGAGGACGCGCGCGGCACTAAAGTAGCTGTAACTTTTAATTGACCAAAGAAAACGACATAAAACCAAATGTATATTGAAAATTATCATTTTTTTTTAAGTATTACGTGTATTTAATTATTTAAATATATTTTTTTTCATATTTCAAACATTTCTTACATAAGCTATAGAAGTTAAGTATTGCACGAATTTTCGATTATTTTATAATATTTAACGTTACTCGAATAAAATAGGCAAAAAAAAACAAACAACGGTATATTGCATTTAAAGAGATTACCCAAAATACGTCTTTCGTCAAAAAAATTAGAAAAATCTATTTTACGAAAATCGGACCCTCAAAGTTGGTCGATTTACGAAAAATGCATTTTTCCACTTTGACCTTCTAACTTTGATTGTAAATAATAAAATACTGGAAAATGATATCGGCACTCTATAGGAGGTTAAATTAAAGTGCATGATGTGTAATTTAAGATACAAAAATTTGTTAAGATTTTTTAATGAAAAAGAAAACAAATATTTTTGTACTCTAACAACCGGTTTTACAATCGCTAGTTAACTTCCAGTCAGAGTTAACTTTCAGGTTATTATAGAAATTGAGTTTTACAATAGCTGGTCATTCTCGATGTGGTAGTTATCTAGAAGTTAACTTTACTAGCAGATGAGGTGTAGGTAAACTAGAAGTTGGCAGTTTACTGGCAATTTATAACCTATAAAATAACTGTCACAAAATAGTTTTTTGATATTATCTCTAAAAATGGATATGTACAAAGTAAATTCATATAGCAATGATGAGTAGCCAAGGTAATCCTGTATAGACTTAACTTTTTCGAAGAATACGATGGAAGAGATTTCTTAAATAGATCGAGACTAAATACTACCTACTTACTTAGTAATAGACCACAAACTCATAAATTGCTTCTGAGATTTATATTTGATAGCAGGTGACGTGACCTTGGACCAAAATTCATACATTTTATGTATATTACCCATTTTTCCACTACCAACATTATAAATTTTATTCACAACCTCTCGTTTACAAATCATCACTTAACTTTATATTGAAAAACGCATGTGTCGATAAAGTTATAGTTAACCTGCAAGTAAAAGTCAACTAACATGAAAGTTAACTTGCGATTGTAAAACCGGCTGTAAAAGTCAGAAAATTGAATTATAAATAAATTTCTGTTACAAAAAAAATAAATAAATAAAAATAACACTCTGACCACATGGAGGTGGTAGCTGACATATAAACCTTGAAGGATAAGCTTTATAATATATTTTTTTATGTAAAAACAATTGGAAAACAAAATGAGCGGTAAATAGTTAAAATATACATGTTTTCAGTACGGCTACAACTAGCGCAGGGCAATTCAATAGACGCTGACCTGACCCGTGTATGTAGGATGTATACTTATGATGTATATTCTGGGAAGGGAGAAAGCCATCTGTTCTCTTGTATCTAGGGTGGACAAGCCTTATAATTTAGCTCAAAACAGTACATTTTCTTTCGACAAGTAGCTGCGCAATAACACGTTGCACTTAACATACCCAGTTTTTTTAACAATAGTCGGTTAAATAATTTAATATATTATTATATAAGCGATTATGAGCCTACGAGCCGTTTGGCGAGTGGCGCAATTTCTTGAATATGTGTACAGTTTTATCTTTTGCTAAAATTTGGTTCAAGTCGGACAAAAAAGAAAAAAGTTATAAAGGTGCCCCGCTTTTAAATGGGTCACACTGTATATACTAGGAGGCTTCATAATTTATAAAAAAAATGAAATTAACGGCTTTATTATAACAGATATTGTTAAACCTACAAGTTAAAATTTCTATTTTTTCTTAATTTTCGAAATTTCATTTTTGAAATAACCCGCTCTAAAAGAACCACGTGATCAGTATTAACCAATCACACAACGAAGAAACGGACTTTATCACGTGACCTATCAATCTTTTAAGAAGGATATCCCAAAAAATCCCAAAAAATCTTTTTTTTCGGTTAATTTTGTAATATTTAACATTTTTATCCGCCATTTTGATTTCGCCATATTGAATTTCAAAAAATTAATATCAGATTCTTAATCAGCATACCCAAGAACCCCTAGGAAACTATTTTCGAAATTTTTCATCTATTTATATTTGAGATATTCAATTTTACAACTAATTTTGCACTTATTTGTTGTTATTAAACAAATGAACAATTAGCACCCATTTTTTAAGAAGAGACATTTTTCATTAACACTATTTAGAAGTAAATGCAAAATGTTTCATAAAAAAATGGATTAAGGAATTATTCTGAGGTATATGCCTCTTTTTGTCTAAGATGACTCCTCTATAATCAGAAGTTGACTACTCTACCACTTTACCCCATGTATCCCCCCCTTGAGGAGATAAATGCCCGAAACCTGGAGCGAAAACGTCCACATACCACAATGACATGCTATGTATAATGGTCACATATTGGGCCAGGTCAATTTGTGGGGGTTCCAAAACTAGTTGTTTCGGATACTTTGAACTTAAATGCGTAATTATTTTCACTCTAAAGGGAGGGGTAATCGAAATTTGGAGCGAAAATTGCCATTTTTCAAAAAAAACGCCTTTTTTACTAGTCTGGTATTAGGCCCAGTCAAACTTCAGGGGGTCTTAAACGGTTGGATGACGTTCGTACTTGATTGCTCATCAACTTCAGGTAGTTTGCCCCCGGTTACCAATCGTCTATGGGGTGTAAATCAAAAATATATAGCAAAAAAAGCTCATTTTTCGTTATGAAACACCTATATTATGGTCGCTTATTGGGCCTGACCAACTGATGGGGGCCCAAATCCATTGGAAGTTGTTTTAAATGGATAATACTTGATTGCTTGACAGGTTTCTACCTCATAGCATTCAAAATATGTATTTAAAGGCCATATAGTTTATTTAAGGGTTGGAGGGATAGAGAGAGAGGGTGGGGGTTTTAAGTGGTAAACAAATCTTCTCAGGTGCTTCATAAAGTTGTAATAGTACATTTTTATCGAAAATTTTATATTATAACAATAATTTCATCGAAAAATATAAGAAATATAATCAAATTACACTTTTTTTCATTAAGAAACACATATTTCTTAAGCGCAATCGTAAAAACAATAGGTTTTCTAATAACATAGATCTTTTTTTCCCCTAAAAAATATAATAAAAAATATTTCATTCGATTTCGATCTGTTAGAAAGTTTTCTGAACTGAAATGCTTCATTGACTGCACTACCCAGTTGATTTGTTATTACTAGTTACAGATATCGATTTAATTCGTAGTTTATTTAAAATGCTCATCTACTGTATCACTGTTCTTATTGCTAAGTATAAAATTATATATTTATAATTTGTGTCTTTTAGAATCTAAGAGTTTCCAACAACGATTTTTTCTTCTTCGGGAAATAAGTTTCATACATCATGTCCAAACGATCGCATAAAAGTCAACGCATTTAGTCAAACAAGTTTTTGTACCTAGATCATCCGACTATCATATGGTAAAGAGCACTTCGAGTGATGCACCGTTGCCCCTGGGAACGCCGGTGTCAGCCTCTGAAGTGGCCGCTGCTTTGCTGGGGGCCTCTACTAGTTCCCTTTGTGGGTTTAGGCGTCATCGAAAGATCGAAGAGGAGGATCTGAGTACTCCATACAACCATTACAAGTGCTTGAGCCCTAAGCACAGAGTCGGGAAACTGCTTAGAAGGCAGTTCAGCCTCGACAGGACTGAGGAGAGCGTACGGACTGACGAAACTTTACACGTAAGTAAATAAATAATTATGATATATAGTATATCTCAGATTAGAATGCAGTTGTTTACGTTATGAGCGGAGGACAGTTTACACAGACACGTGGGAATTCCCAAGTAAGTGGAATCCGCATCGCGGCCGTCTCAAGGCTGTTGGGTACACAAAATAAAAATTAACTATTTAAATTCATACTCATTTTTGGCATTTGGCTATCTTATAGATATATTGAATTTATTTAATTTAAATTACAGCATACCTAAACTTCTTCTTTATTGCATTGAAAATAAAATAAGAAATCTGTTCTGATTTACTAATTTCCCCTGCGTAAACTTGGCTTACAAATGTATCAAGCCGAGACAAGGATACACGTTCCCTATCTTTACAAGCACTGTATTTTAAACTGAAATAAGCTATATAAAACTATTAATAGTCCACGGAAATTAGCATTTGACCTGGACAAAATTAGTAAAAATCGTTCTTTGAGGTATCTCAAATCCAATCCAAACACGCAAAAATAAAAAATCCCAGCATGGCTACCCACCATTTTCAAGGTCAAAGTTTTTTTGCAAATATCTCGCGTCCTATGCATCGGATGCCCATGAGGTCAAAGTGAAAGGTATAGAAAATCAAATTATCTATAAGTTGCTTTTAATTTTTTCCCAAACCTCCCACAACGTTTCGAGATATTCAAGGTCAAACTTTCAAATACATGGTTTTTCGTGATTTTCTCGCGCCAAAAAAAAATCGGAGAGCAATAAAGTTAACATGAAAGTTGTAAAGAATTCAATTATCTACAAGATTGTTATTTTGCATTTTTCCCAAAACCTCGCCCTTTTCGAGATATTCAAGGTCGAATTTTAAAAAATGATTTTTTGCAAATAACTCGTTTCCTATGCATCTGATTTACATGAAGTCAATGTGGAAGCTGTAGGGAATTGATTCGTCTACAAGATTGATCTCTTGTATTTTTTTCCAAAACTTCGCCCTTGGCGAGATATTCAAGGTCGAATTTCCAAAGAAAACGGGTTACCGCGAATATCTCGCTTCCTATGCATCCGAACGTCCATGAAGCATTATTATTATTATTATCGAGAATATTCTCGTGATTCAGAGAATGGTTCAATATATGCAACCCTTTTCCCATTGTTAGACTAATCAACTAGTAGCTTTAGATGCCGGACTTGTCGGAGATAATAAAATAAATTGCCACAAGGCACATGAAATTGGTGTAGAGTCAATGAAAAAAAAATGTTTGAATTATGTTTGACAATATTAAATTTAAGCGTTCAGACAAAATTGTTCCACTTTCAACAGGAGTTCCCTGAAGATGATCGGGTTACCGTACATCCATTGCTCTTTTTCCAAAGAATATGCTTGAATACATCATACGATGAGAATATTCGGGAATATTTACAGTATAGACTGTCCCCCTATCCTACAGCGTTGTTTGTCGATACTGGCATGCGAAAACCCGTAAAATCGAAGCTATATAATCAAGTGCAACCCAGTAGTACTAAAATAGAAAATAATCTAGTTTTGAACGTCACTGACAGGGCTTTCTATTACATCGCGTCGTGTGGCCAAAGGCAGCCAGCGTCTCCGAAATTCTCAATAAATATATTGAATATTTACAGAGCCATTTCACTTCGGAAACGGTTGTTGTCTTCGATGGTTATTCAGATAATTCCAGAAACGTTAAGGCAATGGAGCAGCAAAGACGAAATGCCGCTATTTCTGGTCCATATGAGGTTCGTATTGATGAAAATACAAAAATGCCGTTCACTCAAGAGAAATTTTTATCAAATAGATTAAATAAAAAATCATTGAAATGCTTATTGAAAAGTTAGGCAATTGTAATTTTCCTTCAAAACAAGCCCAGGATGATGCTGACGTCTTAATAGTTGAAACAGCGATCGACGCATCATTTACAAAACAATTTGTCGTCATCGGCGAGGATGTGGATTTTCTCATATTATTGATAGGACGAGTTCCATCAAATAAGAATATTTTATTCAAAAAACTCGGGAAAGGAAATGTAGAAATCAAAATCTATTCTTGTGAGAGCTGTGATAAATTCCCTAAATGCAAAATGGTATATTATGTTACTAGGAGGAAAAGGCGGACATTATATGTTGAGCCCAGAAGTTTGCTGAGCAACTGAGCGAAACATGTAATGTGCCTTCTACTCCGAGTGACATATATCTTTTTTCTTCAGGCGTCAAAATAAAAAATTGCGACTTTAATTTCGAAAATTGACATCAAATATGTTCCATATTGGCAAAAAATAAAATATAGCTAATACTAACCATTTTAAATGCGTACATACCTTTATTGCTAAATATTTATCATTAGGTGCTTTATTAAGGAATTCATCAAACTCTTTAGATAAAACTTTTGACTTTTTAGGTTTACAATTTTTACCTTGTCGCTTTAAGAAGGCCTTTAACTGGGAGACGAAGGATAAATGATGGCTGAATACGATCAGCAATTAGTAAATTATCTGCGTGGAAAAGCAGATACATTTATATTACACCACTACTGTCACTGTCCTACTTACTTTTTCACCGCAGTGTACATTATTTCATTTTTGTCCTAGGAAAAAAATGAATATTATTTGCATTAGTACAAAAATAGCCTCTTTCTCCAGGACGTGTTGCAATATATAATGTGTATTATTAGACGCTTGAAGAAAAAGAATATTTTCTCTCTGCATTCGATGACAGGGTGTGATACAACATCTGCTCTTTATAAGGGAATAAGTCAAGTTTTCAAAGTGCTTGAAAAACGTCCCGATCTAAATCAAGCTGCAGAAGTTTTTCTGCAGGAAAATTGCTCGAATGCTCCGAAGCTTGCACCAATTGTCAGGGGATATCGTGCGTAAATTGCAAAAAGTAAATATTTGAACGGGGAGATTTCACTGCTGAAATTGATGATTTCGAATGTTCAGACATTGTAACAACAAATGACAATGAAATTAGTAATGACGATGAAGATTCTGATTCTTGTGATAGTAATGATTATAATGTTAGCGATGATGATAGTTCACAGAATGAGTTGGAACTTGATGAAGTTGAGTATGAGTCAGAGTAGGATTAATGCATATAGAGCACCTTATGTAATAATCGACGCAATTTTCATGGATTAGACCTACATGCTCAGGGGAAACCAAAAACGCGCTATGCGTTCTACCTCGTGGGTGGTGTGGAAACGAATGCAATTTAAAAAAATTTTTTAGAAACTGTAAATTTACCAATCTTGCAGATATTCAAGTTCTCTACTGCTTGTATGTAGACTTCGTCGCGGTTCAATGCATAGAGAGCGAGTTATTCGCGGAAAACTGGTTTTTTAAAACTTTGACCTTGAATATCTCGAAAAGGGCGAGATTTTGGGAAAAGCTGCAAAAGATCAATCTTATAGATAATTGAATTCTCTGCATATTTCACGTTGACTTCATGGGCGTTCGGATGCATAGAAAGCGAGATATCCGCGGAAACCCGTTTTTTTTTTTGGAAATTTGACCTTGAATATCTCTCTTAGGGCGAAGTTTTGGGCGAAAATGCAAGAGATCAATCTTGTAGAGGATTCAATTCTCTACAACTTTCACATTGACTTCATGTACGTCAAATGCATAAGAAGCGAGATATTTCCAAAAAATCGGTTTTTTAAACTTCGACCTTGAATATTTCGAAAAGGCCGAGATTTTGGGAAAAAATGTAAAATACTAATTTTGTGGATACTTAATTGAATTCTCTACAACTTTCATGATGATAATTTTATCGCTGTCTGATATTTTTTGGCGAGAGAAATTCGCAAAAAAACACGTTTTTGAAAGTTTGACCTTGAATATCTTGAAACGTTATGGGAGATTTAGGAAAAAATTTAAAAAAACAAAATGTAGATAATTTAATTCTCTACAAGTTTCACTTTGACCTCATGGGCATCCGATACATAGGACGCGAGATATTTGCAAAAAAATTTGACACTCAAAATCTTGGGTAGCCATGCTGGAATTTTTGTGATTTTTGTGGATTTGGGTTTGAGACACCTCAAAGTCTGTGCAGTAATTCAGATTTTACTAATTACTTCCACATCCACGTAGTGGGTCTGTCGGTCTGTCTGTCGGTCTGTCTGTCGGTCTGTCTGTCGGTCTGTCTGTCTGTCTGTCTGTAACTTTTTTTGTCCGCACGTTTTCTCCGGAACGGTTTAAGATATTGACTTGAAATTTTGTACACGTATATATTATAACGAGATCTGGAACTGGATTGTTTTTTGAGGATATCCGGTGAAGGGTTGGGGGTTAAATAGGGGTAAATATGGGAAAATAAGTAAAGCAAGCTTGTAAGAGTACAGAAACTTGAAATTCGGTGTATGTACTAGAAATTAAGGCTTCCGACTTTTTATAATATTTTTCAACCCCCCCCACCACCCCTACCCCATTAATGGGGTTGATAAAATAAAGTTGAGATATTCATTTGAAATTTCATACACGTATGAATTATAACGACGTGTGGAATTAGATTATATTTTGAGATGATTCCGTTGAAGGGTTGAGGGTTAATTTGGGGTAAATAGGGGAATATAAGTAAAACAAGTTGGTAAGAGTACAGAAGCTTGAAATTCGGTGTATGTACTAGAAGCCAAAGCGTCAGATTTTTTTATAATATTTTTCAACCCCCACCACCCTTACTCCAATATGAAAAGGGTTGATAAAATAAAATTGAGATATTCATTTGAAATTTGGTACACGTATGTATTATAACGACATCTGGAACTAGATTATAATTTGAGATGATTCCGTTGAAGGGTTAGGGGTTAAATAGGGGTAAATTGGGGAAAATAAGTAAAGCAAGCTGGTAAGACTACAGAAACTTGAAATTAGGTGTATGTACTAGATGCCAAGGTCTCAGATTATTTATAATATTTTTCAACCCCCACCACCCCTAATTCATTATTAAAAGGGTTGATAAAATAAAATTGAGATATTCATTTGAAATTTGGTACACGTATGAATTATAACGACATCTGGAACTAGATTATATTTTTAGATGATTCCATTGAGGGGTTGGGGGTTATTTAGGGGTAAATAGGGGAAAATAAGTAAAACAAGCTGGTATGAGTACAGAAACTTGAAATTCGGTGTATGTACTAGAAGCAAAGGCCTCAGATTTTTTAATAATATATTTCAGCTCCCCACCACCCCCACTCCATTATTCAAGGGGTTGATAAAATGAAATTGAGATATTCACATGAAATTTAGTACGCATTTGTATTATAACGACATCTGGAACTAGATTATATTTTGAGATGATTCCGTTGAAGGGTTGGGGGTTAAATAGGGGTAAATAGAGGAAAATAAGTAAAGCAAGCTGGTAAGACTGCAGAAACTTGAAATTAGGTGTATGTACTAGAAGCCAAGGACTCAGATTATTTATAATATTTTTCAACCCCCACCACCCCTACTTCATTATTAAAAGGGTTGATAAAATAAAATTGAGATATTCATTTGAAATTTGGTACACATATGAATTATAACGACATCTGGAACTAGATTATGTTTTGAGATGATTCCGTTGAAGGGTTAGGGGTTAAATTGGGGTATACAGGGGACATAAGTAAAGCAAGCTAGTAAAAGTACATAAATTTGGGATTTGGTATATATACTAGAAGCGAAGGTGTCAGGTTTTTTATTAGTATTTTCCATCTCCCCACCACCCCCACTCCCTTATTAAAAGAGTTGATAAAATTAAATTTAAATTTTCACTTGAAATTTAGTACATTTATGTATTATAATTATATCTGAAAGTAGATTATATTTTGACATGATTGCGTTGAAGGAGTGGGGGTAAGTAGAGGTAAATAGGGAAAAATAAGTAAAGTAAGCTGGTAAGAGTACTGCAACTTGAAATTAGGTGTATGTCCTAGATGCCAAGGTCTCAGATTTATTGATACTATTTTTCAACACTTCCACTACCCTTACTACATTATTAAAGGGGTTGATAAAATAAAATTGAGATATTCACTTGTAATTTGGTAGACGTATGTATTATAACGACACCTGGAACTAGAGTACAGAAATTTGGGATTCGGTGTACATACTAGAAACCAAGGCCTCAGATTTCTTTCTAATATTTTTCAAACTCCATCACCTCCCCTTCATTGTTAATGGGATTGATAACATCAAATTGAGATATTCACTTGAAAGTTAGTACACGTATGTATTGTAGTGACATCCGATTGAGATGACTTCATTGAAGGGGTGGGAGGTGGTAGATTGTGAATAGTGGAAAATAAGTAGGGTAAACTAGAAACTTCATTTTTAACGAATATGGTAGAAACCAACCCCTCAAACTTTTCTATGACATCTGCCCCAAATATTATTAAAATTCTATAACCAATAATTTCCATATACTAGAGTGCAAATATAGTCAAGATGTTTCCTTTAAAGTGACTTGGATGAAGAATCTGGATGTGGAAGTAGTGATTCCTTAGGCAGCGGTTTGTTTGTCCTGGTTTGCTCCATTTTTTATCTAATTTCCGTAGGCTAATTCTACGATATAACATTGTAAATATTGATATGAAATTTATTTATGATTTTTACGACAATTCATTAACAAAATAAATGAAGTTTTATGTTTTGCAATATTATGAAACAAATTCCGAATGAATTTTATTTCCTGATTATTAAAACATTTCTGTCTGTTATGGTAGATCTATTGAATAAAACGACTACAAATTGTGGTTGCACACTAATTATTTAATAAATATTTGGATCAAATGCGGCACAATTCACCTTTATGTGGTGCCACTGAGTTTGAGTAAATGCCAGTATCTTTTTCTATTGTTCAAATAGGTATTCGCCCGACTCCAACTTTGTAGTAGTTTAATTGGACATATCCTAATGATACTTTAAAGTAAAATTGATATACCGGCTAATATATGTAAAGTTCCTTCGAACCTAAGAGACTCAGTCTACATTACTTTTTCGAGTATTGTACACCTTTGTATTTTATCTGCTTAATCACAAACTTCTGTAACGTTTTGTAAAAGAGTTAATATAAGATATGACCATTTGCACGCCTCTGGTGATCGCTTTGTGATCGCCATAATTTATCATAGCCATAATTTATCATCTTTGGTGATTAATAGTAATATGGCACTCATCCCTCTAACTGTTAGTGGAATCAGGAGATCTGGAAGAAGTTAGTTTAACACAAAGTTAATAATTACGCAGAGTCTGAAGATTTCGCTTCTGCGTGATTTGTAGTATATTCTGTAGGATAGGAATAATGAGTAGGAGTCATATAGAAGAAATGTAGGTACGTATAGGGATAATATAGGATGTATAGATAAGGGTGGATATTATGTTAGGTTGGGGGAGAATTAGTTAAGAGAAGAATGAGGAGGAAATGCATTTCCAGCATTTTCTGGTGAAATATTGGAGTCCGATCCACACTTGCGTTTGCAAGTATTCCATATCTTTCGACCCAAAAAGGTTTTGATCATGCAGTAGTGGTTACTAGTAAATTTTTTGACCTTGAAGCTTGGATTGTTTGTAGATTAGTCTGGAACACCAGTCTTTGTAGCATGTAATGATTATATCTGATTGTGTCTGTAAGACTAGTCATTATGTCACGAATATGTGTTAAATGTTGTTTGTGTAAACAAAAATTGTGTTGCAGTGGTCAGATGGATAGATCATTAACGTATAGGTGGAGTAGGATTGGTCCAAGGTATGAGCCTTGGTGCACGCAAAACAAAAGATGACGAGCAGTCATACCCTGTTGATTGTTACTCGAAGTTGACAACCAGAAATGTAGGATTATATAAACTGGACGATACATATCGAAATGATAGCAACATAGAGTTTATAAAGCAGCCAAGAATACTAGTCTATATCAAATGTTTCTTCGAGGTCTATGACAATGAAATCTGTGAGTAGATCTCGATTAGAATTGGTGGTGATTATTTCGCAGACTGAGATATTGCAATGTGGATTGGCAGGTATGAAAGCTTAATTGATATTTGTTAAGGATATCGGTGGTCTTCAGGTAGTGGATATGATTCAGGATAGGAATATCTAGGATCTCGGCGAAGGATAAAAGGAAACTATTGAGGCAGCAGGTAGCAGTGTTGGTTCGCGGGGTTTAGAAATACTGATTATTTTTTACAACAAAATAATTAAAATCAAAGAAGCCACTTAACTGTAAATTCAGTTAAAAAAAGTGGGGATGTATCTATTAAAGCATTCTTCAACGAGATTAGTAAGTAATTAATCATCCTATTTTTCTGATGCAAACCTTGATTCGGCTAAAGCAAATAAAAAAAACTGCGTTAAATTCGCGAATACAGCTTTTTAATATAAATTTATAGTGTTAATCATTTAGTCTCTATCAACTAATTTAATTAAACTATATTATTATGTGTGCTTATCGAGTTAAAAAATAGATGAATAAAACGATTTATTTGAATTCTCTTTTCATACAAATATTCTATGAATAAACTTAGAGGTGTGTATTTCAAAATTTATTCAGTTTTAAATTACAAACTAGAATAATCCGCAATTCACACTGGAATGCAACTATTCAAGTGGTATTGCGATAAACACGTACTTTTTAATCCCTCGATTAACAGAATGTGTATAACACATCGCTTCAAAATAGAAACTAGATTATTCTCCTCGCTTGTTTACTGAAGTTTTTACATAATTACTAAAATATTCTTAGCATTCTTTTAAAAAGTCGTCAGTATATTCTGTAGTATTTTTGTTATTGTCGAATCTCATCAGAGGTCGCAAACCTCTCCATGTATATTTTCCTTATTAAAATGTTTAATAACTTAACAGGGGCTCTTCCTCTTTGGCCTGTAGAAATTAGGTGAAAATCTGAAAGAGCGTCCCTCTTTACACAAAAATGTTAACGCTTATACTCTTCGCAAATACAAAACGAAGAGTATATTGCATTCGATAGGCACATTTCTAAAATCGGTAATATTGCTCGTGGAGAAAAAATTTTCATATCACTGTGTTGGTGATCGAATTCTGAACAACTTTAAAAATGTCCGTCCGACCGTCTATCTGTCCGTCTGTCTGTCCGTCGGTCTGTCCGTCTGTCTGTCCGTCCGTCACGTTTTTTCTAAGCACGATAACTTAAGAACGAAAAGTCCAATTGTATTGAAATTTGGACAGTAAGTTAGTGTTAGTTAGCGGAAGAACCCTATTGATTTTGAACAAATTCGATTAATAAATAAAAAATTTATACATTTTTTAAATAAAGAAAAAATTAAACACATTTTTGTTTTGTTTTGTAATTAAACAAAACATGTCTAAAACTAATATTATTTAAAAAAAAACTGCGAAAAGTATCCTATAGAATGTGCAACAATTATATAAAAAGTGCAGTAAATCGGAGAAGTTAGTCAGATAACAAGAAACGTTCTCTACTAGTGATGTTTACGATTTGTCTGGCAAAGTATTTACTCTTCGTTTCCATAATAGTCCAATAATTATAAAAATCTCCATAACAAAAATGTTATCTGAGATTTTCCTTCAGTAACTGCCAGTGGAGGGATTATACATCACAAAACCACGAAAATCTGTTCTTAGGTAAAAAAACCTTGTTTTCCTGATAACTCGTTAACCGTTGAAGATATAAAAAAATTGCTCATCGTGGAAAAGAAAGCTGAACCAATTTCATAAAAAAAGTGCTCTTGTAATTTTCTTATATATGCCATGATTTACGAGAAAATCGTTATTAAAAAAAATTGCAAAATTTGTATTTTCAATGCGTAGAAATGTTAGTTTATTTAAATTTTTTTGCGCGCGGCCTATAGAAAAATTGAATTGCTCGAAAACCAAACAAGCAAGGAAGAAAAATCAAAATGGGTTTTAAAGGGTATATAAAATACTCTCTGGTGTTGTTTCCATTTTAAATGGCTATTGATATATATTAGTATATGAAAATAGCAAGATAATATAGTTAGGTCTTGATTTTTTGCACTTTTAACTATTCACAGGCCCATAAAAAATAACTGACTTTAATATATCTTTAGATCAAGGTAGTCCTTCAATTCAGAAAAAAATAGGAATAAAAATATTCACGTTTACAAATTTACCACCATGTTGAAGTTAGCCAAATTCTGGCCAATTCTTTATTGGTTCCTAAAAATAAAAAAAAGACCCAAACATCTTGAAATTTTTTGTTTAAAAGCGAATTATTTATTATTTGTTTGCTTATAGTAATGAAACATATTCTTTATAGGATTTTGCAAACAGCGAAAAGAAAAATTATATGTAAAAAATATTAATGAAATCTTTGCATTCTTTCGATAACCTGACTTCTGCTTATGGTAACAAGTACAAATTTTTATTTGAAATTCTCATTATAACACTAGCATCCAACATAGTCCCCTACGGCTAGGCATGTTAAACTAGTATCTACATGATCCCCTACGATATGTAAATTTAGTTAAAAATGAAAACAAATGCCTGAATGGCAATATCAAAAGAATGCAACAATTTCATTGATATTTTTACATATAGTTTTTCTTTTAGTTCTCATAGATAGTTTTTCTTTCCGCTGTTTGCAAAATCCTATAAAGAATATGTTTCATCTTGAAAATTTAGCTCCAATTTTTATTTTTTTTCTTTGAGTTTATATATCATATAACTATTGTTTCTAATCATTTAATAGCTAAAAAATTGCATAAAAAATATCATCAAAAAATTTAATATGCGGCCTTTTTTGGATTCTTTTTACCAACTTCAACATGCTGGTAAATTGATAAATGTGAACATTTCTATTTCTAACTTTTTGCTGTATTGAAGTACTACCTTGAACAAAAAGATAATGCATTTATAATTTATATTAAAGTCAGTCATTTTGTATGGGCGTGTGAGTAGTTAGATACACCTAAATCAAAAGATAACTATATTATATTATTATTTTTATATACTAATAAATATCAATAGCTATCAAAAATGGAAACACAAGAGAGTATTTTATATCCCCTTTAAAACTCATTTTGATTTTTCTTCCTAGCTTGTTCGGTTTTCGAGCAATTCAATTTTTTCTATAGACCGCGCACAAAAAATTTCGAATAACCAAAAATTCGTGCGCATTAAAAATACAAATTTTGCAATTCGTGTCAATATCGATTTTCTCGAAAACCATCGCATTTCCAAGAAAATTAAAAGAGGACATTTTTAAGGCAACTAGTCAAGCTTTCTTTTTCATGATGAGCAATTTTTTACAACTGTTAACGAGTTATCAGTAAAATAAGACCTCTTTCACCGAAGGGGCGGCTTTTTGGGGGGGGGAGGGGGGGTTGCGCGCCACCCCCAGAATTGATTTTTGTGGTTTTGTGATGTTTAATCCTCTCACTAACAGTTACTGAAGATAGCATTTTTTGCGAGTTTTTGTTGTAATTTTTACTTTATCGACTGGACTATAAAGAGTATAAGAAGCAAATATTAATTAAGTATTGTTGATAATTGTTTGTTTGTGGCATATTATTATCTTTACAAATAAAAAATATTTGAGAAATTCTTAAAAAATGAGACACATTCTGATATTAAGCACACAATCGAAATGGCTCTGTATTTGCCAAATCCTTTTGTATTTATAAATGATTAATTTTAATGGTATGTTAACATCGAGACTGTTTCCTATTCAAGCAAAAGTTTAGGTATAATTTGAGGGCAAACAATTAAACAAATGAACAACTGAAACAACATTTTGTTCCTACAAAAACAAATGGTGAAGGAAAACGTACATACACATTGTTGAGTTAGGCTGTTGAAGCAAAAATCCAATTTACGTCACGTCAAGTGTAGAAATTTCAAATATTTAGAAAGAACCTCAGAGTGAACAGAGTTTTCTGTCTCGGGTAAATCTCAGGACTTTCAGGTAAGAGGACGTGAATGTTTTATGCAACAAGTACAATCGCTGCCAACCAGAAAATAAGGTTTAAAAACTAAATAGAATGTTCATTATTTTATTGAGTCTGGACAAAATGCCTTAATAGATTTTACAGAAGCACTGCGTAAATCCACTTGATAACACCTGAACCGAACGCATGAAAAAGTTTTTTATCGGATTGTGATTAGACCATAAATAGCCCAGTTGCTTGGGGTTTTAAGTCGGAATTAATTGTTACCTCGCTAATTGTTTCATGAAAGGCTAATTTTCTGCTAGTAGAAAATGACTTTAAAAATTTTTACCAAAATGTACCCCCAAGAACTCTTATAAAAAACCCTCTGAAACGGAAAAAACAGTTTTTTGTTAATATTTCGAAAAATAATGGAAAAAAAAACGGATAGCACCACGTGAAAGAGCGGGAAATCTTTCAACAAAATAGTATACAAGTTTTTTTAAATAAATGTCTCCCTTAGCATGAGAAATTACAGTTCGCTCAATATTTCAAGCGTGTCGCACAGGGAAATGAAGCATTTCTCGACCGCCGCTATATAATAGCCAACCGCCTGTAACATCGTCTTTAAACCCCAATATTATAAATAATTACTACTGTTCAATCGCAGGCAATCTTATGGAAAACGTAATTCCAACAAATGACCCCTTGAGCTACCTTGGAGAAATATACAATCATAAGACCTTATACCTACATAGCACAAACATCGACGAACTTAAAGAAATTATAAGCGACATTAAAAATAAGAAGTCGTCTGGCCTCGACGAAATCTCTGTAAATATATTCGAAAATCTACCAAACTCGGCTCTTTATATATTAGCATCTCTAATAAACGAATCGTTTGAATCCGGAACATTTCCATCTTTTTTAAAAACTTCTGTAGTTATTCCACTCTATAAGGGCGGAGAGGTAAATAATCCATCCAACTTCCGACCCATCTCACTAATCCCCACATTAGCAAACATTCTCGAAAAACTAGTTAAAAAAAGGGTTGTAGAATTTTTGGCCTCCTGCAACATACTAAGTGGTCAACAATTCGGATTTCAAAAGGAAAAAAGTACAAATGATGCAATGTTCTCATTTTTAAGTCAGATTTATACCGAAATCAATAACGGGGAGGCAGCGGCAGCAATTTTCTGCGACTTATCGAAAGCCTTTGATTGTGTCCAGCATGAAATATTGTTACGAAAGCTTGAGCATTATGGTTTTCGAGGCACTACCCTAAAGTGGTTTCAATCATACCTATCAAACCGTAGCCAAATAGTTAGAAATACAAATTATTCTGATAAACTAAATATAAAGTTTGGAGTACCCCAAGGTTCCGTTCTTGGTCCAATTCTTTTTTTATTATATATCAACGACCTGACAAAAATTAATATTGAAGGAAAATTCACTTTATTTGCTGACGACACCACCATACTGTGGCACAATAAAGATGATACTGTCCTTCAGCAAACGGTGTCGGCCGATATAAATAAGGTCAAAGAGTGGTGTGACTCCAATTTGCTTTCATTCAACATTAACAAAACAAACATAACTACATTTCACTGCAATTTAACTGACATCTCCTTAGGTAACCATTTTCTTGAAAATAAACCCTGCTCAAAATTTCTTGGACTAAATATTGACTGCAAGTTAAAATTCAACGAACACATTAAAATACTTAGTAACAAACTAGCATCCGGATCCTACGCTATCAGAGTGATCACAAATGAACTGGGTTATGCAGCTGCTAAGACTGCTTATTTTTCACTAATCGAATCACACTTAAGGTACGGCATTGCCTTCTGGGGCGCATGTAGTAAATATCTTTTACAAACAATATTGGTACTTCAAAAACGTGCTATTCGCTACCTGCACAAAACTAGAATTCGTGAATCATGTAAGCCACTGTTCTTGACATATGGATTTCTCACTGTGATATCAATTTACATTCTAGAAACAGTTTGTTTAGTTCATAAGCATAAAAGTAATAATATAAATAATTCCTCCATACAATATGTAACTCGGCAAGTCAATAACGTTACTCTGCCAATTCCCAGATCCATTCTAGTCAAAGACTCAATTATTTACAATGGCTATAAGATGTTCAATCACTTACCAAATAATATTAAAGAAATGAGCTCAAATACAAATTTCAGGAAGGCGGTTAAAAGCCTTTTAATTGTTAAACCCTATTATAATTTAGACGAGTACTATAATGACACATTCTAATTAGGCATTTACTACCTTATCTTATCGTATTTTCTGACTTTTTACATTAACTATTATAATTATTGTATTAAAATGTATATGTAATCTATGTTTTGTATTTATATAATGTAGGTGCACTGTGTAAACTATATATGCTATGGACCTACGCTTATTTACTTTGTTAATGAGAAACTCTTTCTTCTGAACAATAAAGTATATTTTGATTTTATTTGATTTGAATAAAGACAATTTGTACCTATTAAAAACAAAAAAAGGTAGCGTTTTAAAGAGCAAGAATTCAGATTTCCAGTGGTATATTTACTTTTAATTTTTGTAATTTTTATTTTTTGTTATAAATTGCACGTGAAAGTTAAGCTTTATCATTTTTTTCCACTCTATACAGGGTGTCTCAATAAAAACTCCCAGGCCGGATATATTCTAAACAAATAGAGATATTTTAATTCTGTAAAAGCCAATGTATAGAGCTTCATTTTAGAATACAATTGTCTTTTTAATATAGCAGTATACAGGGTGATTCACGTAGGCCATTCATTAGAAGTTTTTCAACTTGCAGTTGGATTAGAAATTTGAAATTTGGTATGTGGCCATAGTCGATCATGCCCGTTCTATCTTAAATATTTTCAGTCCTCCAACTATACAGGGTGTGCCAAAAATTGGTACCAACTTTCTTATTTTAAATGGAAACCTATATTTTTCTTTACATGGTTCGATTGGTCTTCTAATTCTGAGTTTAGAGAACCTAAGTTATGTTAACTTATCAATTGCAATTTTTGACATATGTCCAACTTTTTGAAAAAAATTGCCGCTGTAGTAGTTTACGAACAAATTTGTATCTCGCAAACCTTTCAAAATTATGAAACCAAATTTTTGAAGCAGTTACTAGAAGTCCAGGCTAACTTTTGATGTCCCATCGGTGGTCCCATTTTGTACCATATGGGCGCAGTCGATTTTCAAATGTCGCAATCAAAAATTGTCAAAATGTCAATTTTTTCAAATGGCACCTACTATTTATTTTCACACCATTCGAAAGAAAATTGAATTTTAGGGTGAGTTACTTAAGCATTCCC
The DNA here is from genome assembly GCA_963583905.1 of Stenurella melanura. Taxonomy (NCBI): domain Eukaryota; kingdom Metazoa; phylum Arthropoda; class Insecta; order Coleoptera; family Cerambycidae; genus Stenurella; species Stenurella melanura. Next base: position 165,205,588 of record OY757311.1, on the reverse strand, counting down.
TATATCTAACTTCACCTCATATCGAGTTATTCAATAAAAATCAAGAAATACCTTATCTTGCCGAGAGATTCCTTACTTCATCAAGTATGCCATGGAAACAAAAGACAGATGTAATAATGTTTAAAGAAAAATATGGATTCTTATTTAATTACACACAACACCAACAAATTATTATTAACGAACAAGAACAATGTTGACGAAATTCTGACGTAAATGTTCAATGTGACCACCATATTTTTGTTCAAATATTCTATTATTCTACTTTCAACAGATTGCGTAGCACATCTTTGCGCCTGCCATTTCTGACGCCAGAAATCAATGCAAAATTGAATTTTAGGGCCACTTTTATTAACATTGTGTATGTCTATCTACAGTCGTTTTTGAGTTATTGGCATTTTTTGAAAAAAAATATTGTTTTTTTTCTCAAGGGTAGTAGGCTTTGGAAACAATAATTTCATTTTAATTTTTATTCAAAAATCGTATTGCAATAATAAATAATAACAAAATAACAACAAATAAACAGATTAACAAAATAATTATTTCAATACAAATGCTCAATGTGTGCACTGTTTTCACTGACAGAATTTCGTCAACATTGTTCTTGTTCGTTAATAATAATTTGCTGGTGTTGTGTGTAATTAAATAAGAATCCATATTTTTCTTTAAAAATTATTACAACTGTCTTTTGTTTCTATGGCATACTAGATGAAGTAAGGAATCTCTCGGCAAGATAAGGTATTTCTTGATTTTTATTGAATAACTCGATATGGGGTGAAGTTAGGTATAGGGAATGCTTAAGTAACTCACCCTAAAATTCAATTTTCTTTCGAATGGTGTAAAAAAATAGTAGGTGCCATTTGAAAAAATTGACTTTGTGACAATTTTTGATTGCGACATTTGAAAATCGGCTGTGCCCATATGGTACAAAATAGGACCACCGATGGGACATCAAAAGTTAGCCTGGACTTCCAGCTAACTGCTTCACAAATTTGGTTTCATAATTTTGAAAGGTTCGCGAGATACAAATTTGTTCATAAACTACTACAGCGGCATTTTTTTTCAAAAAATTGGACATATGTCAAAAAATGTAATAGATAAGTTAACATAACTTAGGTTCTCTAAACTCAGAATTAGAAGACCAATCGAACCATGTAAAGAAAAATATAGGTTTCCATTTAAAATAAGAAAGTTGGTACCAATTTTTAGCACACCCTGTATAGTTGGAGGACTGAAAATATTTTAGATAGAACGGACATGACCGATTATGGCTGCATACCAAATTTCAAGTTTCTAATCCAACTGCAAGTTGAAAAACTTCTAATAAATGGCCTACGTGAATCACCCTGTATAGATGGCGCTGTGCTCTAAAGAAACATTCCGATGGAAGAAACTTTGAAATGGGGTTTATGTGAAAGAAAATGCATAAACAAAATATGTTCTAAAAAAAATACCATAAAACTAACCGTTTTCGAGATATGTTTTTTACATTATTTTTTCTTCAGGGCTAAAATAGCTTTAAAAAAAGTTTGTACTAATTTTTTGTAAAATTTCCCGTTCTTTCATGTGGTGCTATCCATTTTTCTTTATTATCATTTTTCGAAATATTAGCAAAAAACTGGTCTTTTCCGTCTCAGAGGGTTTTTTAGAAGGATTCTGGGGGGAAATTTTTAGTAAACTTTTTTGAGTTATTTTCTACTAGCCTTTCATGAAACAATTAGCGAAGTAACAGTTAATTCTAACTTTTCATCAAAATTGGTCTCTGACAACTGGGCTATAAAAGTACACTATTTATGTCAGAATAAATACTCAGCCGTTACACTCGCTTGAAACATTTTTTGATTTGTTTTAAATGTAAAATAGTCTAGAGTGTATCCATTGAAAACACTTGGATTAAAGTATTTTTGGACAACATTTTTTTTTTCGAAATACAATACAAAATTCTTTGAAAAAATTTAAAAGTGATTGAAACATTACAGTTGTAAACTTTTGCGGTCTCTAAACACGGGTGTGAGATCTAAATTTCAAAATTTAAGTGGACAATGTATGAACATCGGGTACTTATAAAATAGAAAAGTCGAATAAAAGGACTTTTCTCAAAATTTTCATACCGGCTTGAACCCCCACGCCTCTCCATTCTTCTGCTATATAGCAAAAACTATGCCGGCCTGTATCTCCCTTTCTAATCATCCGAACGCGATCTTGCTGGGCGGAAATTGAAGATAAAAAAATTGCTCTTAATTGATGAAAAACGTATTTCTCCCACCCCCTTCCTTTATGCCGAAAAAGACGTGCTAAAAATCGGCCATTTTTTATTTTGCGCGCCGGGCGTTTATTTCCAAAAAAAGAAAAATTCCGTCAGTGCTATCTTTTAACAAATAAAATTGGTACCGACCAGATTGCTGTACCTCTATTAATAAGAAAGTTCTCAGCGTCTTAATAATTTTCGTTTCCCCCTCATATATCCCCTCCTAATTGTCCCACCACCCCCACCCTCCGATCTTACCAAGTGTTCATGAATACTCTTCTATTCAGAAAAAATTTAGGCCCCAACTCCACTGCCTCTTGAGAAATAATTAATTTAATTTTTCGTTTTTTCGCAACTGCAATCGTGATATCTCACGAACTAATTATACGATCGGGTTCTGGTTAGAACGAGCTTACGTGTTTAGTCAAACTCTTCACTTTTGGTAAGTACGATTTTTTTGTGGGACTAACACCTACGGAGGTATGTCGGAAAAACTGCTTTCCCATGCTTTTAATGGGCCGCGTCCCCCACTCCCCGCCGACTCCGCCCTGTAGAAACTTGACTGAATGATGGAGGGAACCTAACTTTATAAGTTGGCATTTTTTTTCATTCGGAGCAGTCACTTTTCGACCCTGTTTTTTCTCCAGATCTGCCCCACTATTATGCCTAGGTACCAAATATCTGCCAAATCTGACTTCTCTAATTAATTCTATGTCATGTCATAACATTCAAAACAAGAACGCAGAAGCAGGTATGTGAAATTTCCAATACATAGTAACCTGACTATCGGATTTCTCAATCTACGGTTAGTAGGATAGAAAATAAATTTCTTAAATTTGGAAATGCCACAGATATTCCTAAATTTGGTAGGAAATGCACTTTAAACGACGAGAAAAAATTTGATATATTGCTAGATATTCAAGATAATCTACATAAACCTACAAGACAAGTTGCCGCCAATAATGATGTTAGTAAAACGTCCATATTGCGTTTTTTAAAAAATGAAAAATACCGCACATATGAAATTCATTTGGGTCAAGAACTTAACGACGATGACTCCGATTTCCGATTGGAATTTTGCAAAATCATAGCAAACAGATGACAAGCTGATCCGTTATTTATAAAAAATATTCTTTTTTCTGATGAGGCAACATTCGTCTTAAATCGAACAGTCAAAAAACAGCATTATAGATACTGGAGTACAGAAAATCCACATTGGATGATGGAGGCCAATACTAAATATCCTGAGAAAAAGAACGTTTGGGCTGAAATTATAAATTTTCAAATTATCGGACCATATTTCTTTCATAGTATATTAACTGGCGTGTATTACTTCGATGTCTTGCAAAATATCTTAGTTCCAGAGTTAAGAATACTTTTGCCTAGATGATGACAACCCTAATGAAATTGATACATATATTTGGTATCAGCAGGGCGGAGCTATACCACATTGGAAGTAAGAACCTATCTCAATCAAGTTTTTCCCAAAGTGGATCGATAGACGCGGTGAAACTGAGCGGCCTGCCCGTTCTCCAGATTTGACTTCGCTTGACTATTTTTTATGGGGTTACTTAAAGTCGAAAGTCTACTTCAACAGACCAAATAACATAATTTAAAACACAGAATAAGGCGAGACATTAATCAAATCACCCCCGAATCGATACAAGATGTTTTACATAAATTTCAGCAACGCCTCCACTATTGCCAAGAAGCAATGGGCGCCCAGTTTGAACATTTGATTTAAACTGTTTCATGTTCTTTTGCTTAATTAGTAACATTAAAAATGTAATATTGTTCAATAAGATAATTAGAGAAATTAAAAAAATTTTACATTGCTGGATAGAGAATTAAAGACCATTTTAAATGAGCTATGACACGCACCCTCGTTCCATTTTAAAATTTTAAAGGGGTAGCTGTCACTCTAAGGGGGTTGAAGTGGGAGGTATAAAATTATGTCATTATGTCAATTGCTATATATTAAGCTATATAGCTTGATAAAACTAATACGGAACCACCGCACAGCCATACTCTATAGTTTGTAAATTTAATAAAGATCTATTGATGCAATCTCACAATAATCATTGAACATACATACGGATCGAATTATAAACATTTTTGTTTGTAGGGAACAGGGCTCGACTAAAGAAACTTAAATTTAAATAAACTACATTTTCATTAACGTCAACTTATAGTAATTCCCCCAGCCTAACTAAATCCAAACTACTTAAAAGACGAACTCCCACTAGCACTTCTAGTATCAAATCTTGCCTAAATCATCATTGTGCAAAGTTAGGGATATGTTTTGACGTATTAGTAAAGGTGGATATTGAATTAGACAGCTCGCTTCAACTTTGAGTTACTTTAGAGTACTCACTGAGTTTCATAGTTGTTGTGAACATTTAAGATTAATTCAGCGGAACGGGAATACAAACAGAGAGAACAATTTATTAGGGTGGTGGCGTCAAAACGTTATTATTTGGAATTTTAGGACCCATTAGGACCAGGAATCTTTGCACGCTTCGAGGAACTTAAAATACATACATAAAAATATATATTTTGTAAGGCCTGGGTGGCAGGAGCGTTATATCGTACGACAAAACAATTCACGCCTTACCGACATTGATTTAATGGCGGCACAGAAAGAACAATGATTACCTAGTTATGCCAAACGTCGATTCTGTATCAGTGATGTATTTGAAGTGATTTCCTACGGAGAACTTGGAAGGAACTTTAAACAATAAGATGCTAGCTGTGAAGGCAGGGCTGAAAATAGTTTCAATACGTCAGGTTAGGATTTTGACAAACTTTGATTCCAAAACTTTCATTGCTGTTATAAAGGACGGGTGACCATAACAGAAAAATTACCCTCCAAATCACAGATTTTGTAATGGCAGAGAACCACGCTAATTAGTCTAGGAAAGGGCACGCAAATTCGACCAAGAAAGGTTACCGTCTACCAGTCGATAATCACAGTCACACAAAAATAAAAAAGTGGGGTATACTTTTGATGCGATATATCATATTAAGTGTAATTTTGCCTGCTGATCACGAATCCGATGTCAGAATTGGTCCATCACATCCTCATTTTTTTCTAACCTCAAAAATAGGTGAAAATTAGTAAAAATCGAGGGAAATGCAATCGCAAAAATGCAAAAAAATTTATTTTTCATATCTAAATCTATATTCTTATGTATTTGAATCCGCTTAACTCAAAACCACCGCCAGAATTGGGTCAGCCCATCTTGTTTTTTGCCTACCCTCAAAAAGTTAGCTGAATATCATGATTTTTGAAAATTCAACCCATTACCACCAGATTCGGTATACTGGGGTTTTTGGGGTCGCTGAACATGAATCTGAGGTCAGATGTGCAAAATTCAAGATGGTATATCCAAGAATTATAAAAATTCAAAGATTTGGACTAAATCCATTTTCCCAATGTTTCAACTTTTATTCTAGATCTTGGGTATTTTTTGTATAAGTTGTTCTCTGCATTTTTATCCTTCTGCCTGCATCCAGGGCGCCTCCACGTGGTGACGGTGGGCAACGGAGTTGTTCCACTATCCGGTAAAGTCCCTGGATAATGGCTTTCATGCCGTCATGGCAGGCAGAAGGGAAAGAATTACGATGGAGGGACTCGGAAACCCAGTATCGACGATTGGTCAGGGTGGGAAAGCGGGCCCGCAATCGTCGTCATCATGCAACCGTAGCTCTTCATGTGTGGGTGACTAGGCTCATGTAGGGTATAATGCTACAAGAAAACAGTCTCACAGTACAAAGAAATTTCATCGTTGTGTTCTCTTATATTTGTTGTAAATACGTATTCATAAGTCGGTAGTACCCATTACGGATAAGATTAAAAACTAGTATAAGGATTGTTTTGGTATTGAGTTATTACACCAGGATACAGAATGGGTTCCCCACATCATTTGCAGTTCTTGCAAAATAGTGTTGTTCCGTACTAATAAGAAAGCCATCAAATATACCACAGCAGCAATATGGAATAGACCTTATAGTGAAAAAAATTGTTACTTTCGTAAATTGTCAAAATTTTGCATATCAGATTCGTGATCATCGACCCCAAAAACGCCCAGGTACTAAATTTGGTAAAAATCGGTTGAATTTTCAAAAATCATGATAGCCAGCTAACTTTTTGAGGTTAGGAAAAAAACAAGAGGGTCTGACCCAATTCTGGCGGTGGATTTGAATTAAATGGATTCAAATACATAAGAATATAGATTTAGATATGAAAACTATTTTTTTTTGCATTTTTACGAGTGCATTTTTCTCGATTCTTACTAATTTTCATCTATTTTTTGAGGTTAGAAAAAAATGAGGATGTGATGGACCAATTCTGACATCGGATTCGTGATCAGCAGGAAAAAATACACTGGATATGATATATGGCACCAAAAGTATACCCACTTTTTTATTTTTGTCTGGCTGTGAATCGAAGAGAGCATATAACTACGAAACTCTTTTCTCTCTGGAAATTTTTGGTATGGTGGGCGGATATGAAGGGGGGGGGGGTGCATTTTTTTATTAAATGGTTACCGATACCTTTCCGCATGGGTAGTATATGTACTTTACATACCCCAGTTACGCTGGCAGACGAAAGTTCCGGTCGGTACGCGGCAACCGGAAAATGAAAAAAAAAATGTTTAGTCACCGGACTAAACCTAGCGCAAAATGTTTGTTTTGACGTATACAGTACTGTATTGTAGTGGCAGACATTTCTGTCGGGTGGTTATTGAACAATTTGCCATGAAAGTGGCGAAAAATGGACCAATATTTCAAATTTGGTCCATACTTCGCCACGTTGATAGAATACTTCCTATAGAAATTGAAGCATGTCCTGCATACAGGGATCGCCAGAGGCGTGTACGCTGTCATTATTTATATAAACTCTATTTTATTATAATTTTAAAGCAAAATATAATTAAGATCTTTGATTAAGCAGACGAGAATTCGAAGATGTATAATTTACCGAAACTGCAATGTACTTTCAAAATATCCATCCGTCCGCGTCCGTCCGTTTGTCACGTTTTTGTAAGCATGATAACTTAAGAAATAAAAGACCGATTGTAGTGACTGAGTTAGTGTTAGCTATGGAAAGAACCCTACTGAGTTTTGACAAGATCGATCAGTAAATGAAAAAATTATTAATCATTTCATTTTTCAAAATTATTTTCTTAATTCCCATATTTAGTACTGGAACAGAAATTATATGATTGTAAATAATTATTTTTTTGGAAATTTTCCTAACATGTATTTCATAATATCCAACAGCGGAAATATGATTTTCAACTAGAGGTACTACACTTTTGACTCGAAATGAAAAATGCGCTTTGTCCTTCAGTTGCAATGGCGATTCGCACAGCAGATGTCTGGCCAGCTCTGGGCGAGTGGTCGGGGAGGGTTGTCTGTTCGGTTTCATTGATTGAACAATACCCGCATTCCAAATAAATAATATATCGAGAAGCGCGAAACATACTTTAAGATGATCTTCCCCGGTTGGTACACTGGCGCACCCATGGTTTTCTACGGTCTCTCTTGATAAAATCAATTCCTCAGAAGAAATATGTTCTTTGGATTTAATTTCGTTGTTTCTGAAAAGGAAAATGAACCCCAGATTTTTGGTGCCAACTTTAAACTATTAGGAAGCATTTATCGTACTACTGCTGATTTGAACTTTTATCATATTTGAGTCAGGAATTGATTGATTTGCAAGCGTAAGGTGGGCATTGCTGCCAATTCCGGGCATGCAGTCTGGAGGTACGCTCCAACGCACAGCTCACATGCAGTTGCCCAGTCGTCTACTTTTACATCCTTCATTCGCTGTGGCATATTCATGCCATGACTGGGCGGCTCCACCCGACCACCCAACGGACGCCCAAACCGCGTGCCGGAACATACCTTTGATGCTTTTATGTACCGCCGGCCGGCTGCACACGCTGAATTGGACAAGGGACATGCTTGTTGCCAGCAGCAAAAGCCACATGACGCATGGGGTAGGAGTATAGGATGGGAAGTGTAGGTGTTTGTGAAATGATTCTTTTTAGTTTTCATGCTTATGTTTAGTTTTCATCTGTCATCATCTCTTTATTTTCTTCTATTAAGTTTCTTCTGTTTCTGAATCTAACAGGGTGCATCTCCACCTGCCCGCTTGCGTCCATGTATAGTTTCATGTTTCCCAGAAATCTGTTTTCGTCTCAACGCTGCGTCTGTGAAGACATACATACCTTAGCTCGCCGCAAGGAGCCTTTATTTATTAACAGTTCCACGGGTAAATATCTATTTACGGTGGAAGTACAAGGTAGAGTCCTATCTCGCGGTGGAAAAAGCTTTCTACAGTACTCCAGTCACTATAGACAAAAATGTTTCTTCTGATCTAACAAAATATACTTATACTTCATTTTTTTTTAATCGATTTATTTTAGGGTTTTCATGAAAATATTCAAAATCAAGAACGAGATCACTATGGCATAAAATATCATTCAAGGTCAAGGTTCACAAAAAACTGGTTTTTGCGAACATCGCACTCTCTATGACTCGGAGGCCAATTGAGGTTATTACGAGAATGAAAGATAATAAAATTCCCCACGAAAATGATCTCTTCCATTTTTTATGTACAACGAACGGTTTAGGCAAAAATGTGCTTCGAAGTTTCCGCGCAAGGTAGTTTTATTTTCCTATTACTTGAACACCAAGTACACTATGTTATTAAAATTCGGTTTCAGTGAGTTTTTGTTAACAATGAATAAGATTATGAGATCTTTTTTACAGTTAAAACTTTGCCTAATATCTTTTTTTGGAAAATTAGGTACATTTTTCTTCATAACGACGGACGCTAAAGGTGGATTTTAAAATATTTTACCATGATACAATCTCCTGATGGATAAGTACCTTCAACCCTAATTTTATAAAAATCACATTGTAAATAAGAGTGCTTTGATATAGGAGTCATGAAAAGTGAGTCATACTGTATAATAGTTAACATATATTATATACGTAATTTATTTTATATATCGATCAGCTAATAAATACTATACATGGACTATATGAAATGGAGCATATTATGCCTTGCGCGGAAACTTTGAACTACATTTTTGCCTAAACCGTTTGTTGTACATAAAAAATGGAAGAGATTATTTTTGTGCGGAATTTCATTATCTTTCATTTTTATAATAGCCTCAATTGACCTCCAAGCCATAAAAAGCGCAATATTTGCAAAAAACCGCTTCTTGTGAACTTTGACCTTGAATCATTTTGTATGCCATAGTGGTCTCGATTTTTAATATTTTCTTTAAAACGCCAGACGTTTTATAATAAAAATGAAGAATATATCTTGTTAGATCAGAAAAGTCTAATTTCACTGGGTTAAGCGGGTTATGAGGAAAAGGCCCAAGAGAACATTTTGTACACCCTGTATATTGGTTTGTTTTTGTAATAATTAGTTGCACCTTCAGCTTTAATAAGATTTTAAGTTGATAAATTAATTTAAATTAAGTTAAGTTAATAAAGTTAATAGAGTTAATAAATGAAATCAATATAGCTTAGGTTTCTGTAATGGCCTAGTTTGTGATTTATGATTTATCTTCCTTTCTTGGTTAATTTCTTACACTTCACGTCATATACGTGTCACTGGTGCGTCCTAATGTTTTGTTGTTGTAGGGTAATTTATGAGTTTATGACATAATAAAGAATTCTGACATGACTTTCAAACACCCTGTATATACAACACTAAAAGTTAATGGAACGTTCCAAATATTTTTCGGACTAAATATTACATAAAAGATCAAAGCTCCTCTATATAGCGTTCTATGTTTTATATCTCTTATTGTCTTGTGGTCCTTTAGAAGTATATTCACGATGATTTGTTTTACTTTCCAGACGACAAGTCAAAGGGAAAGCTGGCACCTTGCGAAATTGAAATAGCATTGTTTTGTTTTGTGCCATCGTGATATTGACAATTAGAATACGCAAAATCTCGCTTTATTTATCTTAGTACTAGTAAGAAAAGTTAATAAAATGCTTTATCGAAGTTGTAGTCTTAAAAATAACTTTTCTCTGTAGGTAGAGCCCATTGTCTTCCTATCTAACTGCAATTTAAAGTTTTCTCGCAAATAAGAATAAAACGCTAAGTGCATTAAAGGGGCATCTCGCTTGGTATCCATTGTGTAAAAACTATGTTTTAGAAAATGGATTAGAATAGGGAAACAGATTTGACTACAGAATGACAAAAACCAGACAAAAAGCAAAAAACGATAAAGGTTAAAAACGATGATAAATATGACAATAAGCTATTCCAATATTGTAAATATTAAAGGTGTTTCAAAATCTCATGAGCTGTGACCTTCATATGCGCAAAGACAAAAACCCTCTCGTGGACTCGGTTACACTTCTTAAAAATATTAGATCTATTGTTTACAATTTATCCCGAGCTCTTGTTTATGTATACAGCAAGGTAGCTGTCAGTGTTTTCAAAATACACTTGTAAACCCAGAACAAACTTTGCCTTTTGCGCATTTCGCGGTTCATGAGATTCTGAAATACCTCTAACATCTTTACCAGAAGAGAATTAAGCAAAGGAGGGAGTTTTAACAAAGAATAAATTAAATAAAGAAATTTAAGAAACGTTGATTAAGTAACTGAAGAAAAAAACCGAGATTTTGAAAATCTTACATAATATGGAACGTTATTATTAGGAAATTGATTGAGAAAGCCGTTACTCTGTGGTAATCCATGACAATAACGAAATTGAGTAAAACACTACTATGTTTTTTACCACTATATTTGCACAAAAACGTGACTGCAGTTTCGACCTGTTTTAGGTCATTTTCAAACAATGATTCAATTAAGAATGAATCATTGTTTGAAAATGACCTAAAACAGGTCGAAACTGCAGTCACGTTTTTGTGCAAATATAGTGGTAAAAAACATAGTAGTGTTTTACTCAATTTCGTTATTATTAATTTGAGCAATAATTTGTTCAGTTCACTATAATTACTTACGATTTCATATCCACTTTTACGATTTAAACCCAACTTACATTCTTTTATGTCGAAATTTGCTTTCCTATACGCATGAGCATATCGGGGGCTATGCCTTAAATATGTGAACAAAGATAAAAGTAGTGCACAGTAAGGATAAATAAGGGTAAAATCGGGGTATAATAATAATAATAATAATAATAAATTGTATTCACCTTTGTTGCCATTACAAAGTATGGATAAGGTAAGTCATACATGATACATATAGGTAAATAGTTGAGTCAAAAAACAGATAAAATGTATAAACAGTAGGTACATTAACATATGTATATGTATATAAATTTCATTTAAATATAAACCCTTACACACATTTGTATAATTATGTACATTGAACGTATTATTTACAATAATTTTACGTAAGATATGATTTAAAATACAGACAAAATTAAATAATACATACATAACAATTTGACCAAAATTACTGATTAAAATGCTCACGGGCATACTCGGTAAATTCCATTAGGCTATAAAAAGAATTCTGAGCCAACATATTTTTAAGGCTAGATTTAAATTTGGCTTTTGGCAATATTTTTATTTCCATGGGTAACATATTATAATAGGTTGATCCTGCAAGATATGGAGACTTTTTGAAAAAACTATGGTAAAACCTATTAATGTATATATTATTGTTGTGGCGAGTGGGATAACGATGTACTTCACTACTTTTTATAAACATTGATATATTTCCATGCATAAAAACCATAAGATTTAAGAGATATATTGAAACCAAGGTTAGGATATTATACTTTTTGAAAATATTTCTACATGAAGCATGCGGTGCTAGACCGAATATTAATCTTAAAATTCTCTTTTGTTGAATAAATACTCGCTGAATGCTGGATGCCTGGCCCCATGATACTATATTATAGGATAAGGTAGAATATACCATCGCATAGTATATGTTTAATAAAGAGTGTTCATTCAGTGAACTCTTTAGCAACACGATAACGAAATACGCCTTATTTAACTTGGCACACACGTAATCAATATGATCTACCCATGTGATAAACTTGTCAAGGTAAGTACCTAAAAATTTCGTGCCTTTTGACATCTCTAAATTTTTATTGTTTGTATTAAAAGTAAGGTTTGTTGGATTTGACTTGAATCTGCTAGAAAATTCAACAAATACCGTTTTGTCACAATTATTGATTAAATGATTTTTTTGGCACCAATCATTAAATTCATGGAGTATTTGGTTTACTTGCATATTAATTACAACAAGGTCCTTGCCAGACATGAGGATGGTGGTACCGTCTGCGTACATAAACAGCGTACCAAAAGTTATATGATGTGGAATATCGTTTATGTACAATAGAAAGAGCAAGGGGCCTAACACGCTCCCCTGGGGTGTACCAAGCTCCACACCAACAGAGTTCGACCATTCCTCGTTAATTTTAACCATAAAGTTTCTGTCCGAAATAAAAGAGATTAGCCAGTCATTTACAGTGCCCCGAAAGCCCATTCGGTCTAATTTACTGGCCAAAATTTTTGGATTGAGGGTATCAAACGCCCTGGATAGGTCAAAGAAAACTCCTACGACCGTCTCACCTATATCCGATTTATGAATTGAGTTACTTTCGTTGTTGCTGACTGAGTTGAATACCCACCACGAAAACCATGTTGACAACTTGTTAGTAAGTTATTTTTATTAATAAAATCCATCATACGCGTATAAATTGCTTTTTCGATGATTTTAGAGAATGGACTCAATACTAAGTACTACGCCTCTATAATTCTCAACTAATTCTGGGTCTCCCTTTTTAAAAATTGGACTCAGTTTGGAGAGTTTTAATTGACTGGGGAATTTTCCTGAGGATATTGAGAGATTTAAAATTATTGTAATGTATGGCACTAATTCACTGCAACAAGCTTTAATTAATTTGATGGGTACACAGTATCCACACCAGTAGATTTTTTATTTTTCAAGTCTTTTATAATGTCACTAACTTCAGCTTCCGTAAATGGTGTAAGATACATAGAATTTACATTTAATTCAGGTAATGTGCAGAGGCCAACGTTATTATTTGTAAGGTGTGTCGAAATTAAATGATTTACAGAAGTTCCGAAAAAATTGGCAAAACAGTAGTAGTAGTAAGGATAAGTACGAGGCTCAGACGGAACGATAGTTCCTTACAGATCTATTAGAAGCTATACAGAGGCCTGTAAAAACAAACCTATTAAAAGCCATATACAGGGTGTCTCATCGGGAACTGAATCGATCGATATAGGGAAAAGTATGTAACAAATAATTTTGAAAATTTTGAGAGTTACTAAAGTCAATGGTGTCAATCGAACCAAAATAATTACAACCATATTGTACTTCCGGCTATACCGGAAGTCGATAGCAACTTTATTATTTTAAATGGAGCACCCTATACAGTGTGGCCCATTTAAAATGGAACAGCCTTTACAACTTTTTTATTTTTTGTCCGACTTGAACCAAATATTACCAAAGATAGAACAAATTAGGATTTACTTATGGCCAAAAAAACATTCGCGTCTTACAAATGCAAAGCCACCTGCGATACCAAAATTAATGGAAAAAATAAAGGAATCATATCAGGTATTTTTTTTATTGGAAAACTTTATTAACGAAAGTTTTGTCCAAAAACCTAGAGTCCAAAATTTCAGCAATATTAAGAAGTGCAAAATTTCGACAGAATTAAAAAAAAATCGGTAAAGGTATTTACACAGAACTTCCCTCGTTATTTGTGCGATCACTAAAACAATATTAAATACGAAATGACATTGAGAATAATAATGGAAATATAGTTATTGTAATTATAACAAAGAAATCCTGATAACCTTTGGTCAAAAAAATAGTGCTCATCCAACAGCAAAAGTTCAATATTAAATAACAGGTCTCCCATAAATTATTTCTTGGGATGACCACCCTGTATATTTTCCAATAAAAGTATAATAGCATATGTCAAATAGTATTGCCATTACACAGTTCCACATTCACGCAGTGAAGTGGAAGTATAGTGGTGGTTAAAAATTGAATTTTTTTTTTTTTTGAAATTTTTCAAAACTGTTGGTTAAAAATGTTCACTCCTTTTTCTTCTGCAATGCTTTCAGAATGTCATGAAACATGGAAATTTTAAATTTGAGCAAAGAAAAAAAAATCCATCTGTTTTAGTGGTTAAAAATTTTTCAAAAATTCAATTCAAAAATTTCAATTTTTTTTTTTCGAAATAGGTTTAGAATGTCATGAAACGTGAAAATTTTAAATTCCAGCAAAAACAAATTTTTCCGTCTATTCTAATGGTAATTTTTTTTCCAAAGTGGTAAAAAAAAATCATCTATTCTATAGTAAGTAGTGAAATAGATTTTATCATTTTTTTTTTGTTTGAATAGGTTTAGAATGCTATGGAAACGTTGAAATTTTAAATTTGAACAAAGAAAAAAAATTATTTTTTTGAAATTTTTCCAAAATCTTGGTTAAAAAATTTTCAAAATTTTTTCTTCTGAAATAGGTTTAGAATGCCATGAAACGTGTATATTTTAAATTTGAGCAAAAAAAAATTTCCATCTATTCTAGTGGTAATTTTTTTTCCAAAATGGTAAAAAAATGTTACAATTTTTTTTTCTTCCGAAATAGGTTTGGAATGTCATGAAGCGTGGAAATTTTAAATTTGAGCAAACAAAATATTTTCTTCTATTCTATAGTAAGTACCTACTTAGTGATGAATACATAAATTTTTTCAAGAAAATTTTTTGGAAAAATTTTTAAATTTGTTTTAATACGTTTAGAATGCCATGGAAACGTGGAAATTTTAAATTTGAAAAAAAAAAAATTCCACCTATTTTGGTGGTAAAAAATTTTTCAAAAATGTTGGTGAAAAAAATGTTCAAAAATTTTTTTTTTCTGAAATAGGTTTAGCGCGTCATGAAACGTGGAAATTTTAAATTTGAGCAAAAAAAAATTTTTTTCTTCTAGGTATAAATTATTTCAAAAATGTTGCAAAAAAATTTTCAAAAATTTTTTTTTTCTGAAATAGGTTTAGCGCGTCATGAAACGTGGAAATTTTAAATTTGAGCAAAAAAAATTTTTTTTCACTATTTATTCCGTTTAGACGGTCCACCCTGTATATTTTCCAGTGAAATTTCTACCATGTCTTCGCTGACAGTAGCGTCAACTATCTACCAAATTTGACTGCTATCCTTCAAGTAGTTTTTTAGTAAATACACCAACAGACAGACAGACAGACAGACAGACAGACAGACAGACAGACTGACGGAATTGAAAAACCTATATTTTCGTAATCTACGTGTTCTGAAACGTCAGAATCCGAAAAAATCTCGGAGGGTGATTTTTTCTCGAATACAATACTTCCCTTCGGTATGCGAGGGAAGTAAAAATACAAATCACTTGACAACTACCTGACAGATTACGTTTAATTTCAAACAAAATCGTCATAGCACAATTTCCTAGAGAAAAAAAAACAATTATATTGATATTTTCGGGTCGGACATTGTTTTAAACAAAATTTATATAGTCTTTAATATTGCTGAAATTTTGGATTCTAGGTTTTTGGACAATTCTGAACTTTCATTAATAAAGTGTTCCAATAAAAAAATGCCTAATATGATTTCTTTATTTTTCCCATTTATTTTGGTACCGCAGGTGGCTTTGCATTTGTAAGACTCGAATGTTTTGCTGGCCATAGGTAGATCCTAATTTGTTCTATCTTTTGGTAAAATTTGGTTCAAGTCGGACAATTCTACCCACTAGAAGCATAGGTACTTTTAAACGAACAACTGTCTCCTTCAATTGCAATGAACATCCACCGTTAGATGGAGTTTCCTTCCATATCGTAGTCGTATGACTTCGAAATGTTTATACGGTGGAAGTCTCAGGTCAGTCGTTACAGATCTATCTGGCACTGACGAAAGCCTCGAAACTGCAGTCTGCAACTAGTCCGGAGCAGCTGGCACAAGAGTTCCTTTAATTAGGAATAAATCATTCGGCTGGTGTTTGTTGCAATCGAAACAAAGCGTTTGGTAGTACAACGCAATTTTTACAATTCGTAATCTAGCTCTCGGCGGGACATACACTTCGAAGAATAGCTGTTGTGCCAATCCGATTATTATCCTTTTGAAAATAAAGATTCATAGAGGAGCTTGACAGAAATATTTCGTTTAATAAATAGTTATTTGAAAATATCTATTAAAAATAAACAGTCTGTAATAGCGTAACCACATATTAAAAACATAATAAAAAGTGAATTGTCTATAGGTATCTAGCTGGAATAAAATCAATTGGTTCACCTAACCTAGTTACAAACCCGATGATCTCTAACGTTGGAGTAAACCGCTACAATGTTAATAATGTAGCCGCCTTTGCACGCAACCGAACATGAGGTCACGAAATGCAAATAAATTGCATTAAATATTGCAAATTAACGGAAATTCATGTAATAGCTGACCCGCTATGTCTCAATGATTTACTAATAGCCCAGTCGTCAAGGATTCTAAGGAGTCACTCAATGTTATATGGCTGAATTTTTCATAATAAGTAGTTTTGTTGGTGTAAAATAAGATTAAAAAAAACTTTACAGCTGCAAGGGGCCGGCCACTCCTAAAAAATCGAAATATTGGCCGAAATTCGGTTCTTGGCCAATAACTCGAAAATAAAAAATATGTACACTGAACTGAACTTGTGGTAGGTACCTTGTGAAACATCTTGAAAATAATTGTTAATAAATTAAACACTGCTTTTAGATGAATCAATCAATATATTATAAATACTCTACATATGTTTCGGCTTATTAGGCCTTTATCAAGAGTATTACATAGTGAATACTAAAGTCTCCGAGGTGCATATTCAATTTATACCTAAAAGTATTTATGTCTTAACCTATTTATGACTTAAGCTATTTAAGATTTAATTTAACATCTTTAATTATTTGAATATTTGGAGTGGACCTAAGCTGATTATATAAATCAAAGGATATTTCTTAACATTTGGTTTATTATAGGGGTGTTTAGGAAATGACCAGCAGAATTTCCTAAACACCCCTATAATAAACCAATTGTTAAGAAATATCCTTTGATTTATATAATCAGCTTAGGTCCACTCCAAATATTCAAATAATTAAAGATGTTAAATTAAATCTTAAATAGCTTAAGTCATAAATAGGTTAAGACATAAATACTTTTAGGTATAAATTGAATATGCACGTCGGAAACTTTAGTATTCACTATGTAATACTCTTGATAAAGGCCTAATAAGCCGAAACATATGTAGAGTATTTATAATATATTGATTGATTCATCTAAAAGCAGTGTTTAATTTATTAACAATTAAAAAATATGTATCAAAAAACTAATAGCACTAGGCGATAGAGGGGGAAATTTCACATCAAAAACGTATATGAAATTTTTTGGTACGATCAAAAATGTATGCTCCAGATTTTTGTTCAACGCACGAGAATGGAACGTGGAGACACATAGGCATGGTTCGCGAAGCGTGCGCGGTCTCGGACGCGCTACACTAAATTTGTTGTAACTTTTGATCTAAGTAATGAAATTGAGCTCAACAAGGCTTGAATGAAACGAGAAACATGTGGTTATTGGATTATCATGTTTTCAAATATAAAAACCGCTGCCTAAGGAATCACAACTTCCACATCCAGATTTTTCATCTAAGTCACTTTAAAGGAAACATCTTGACCAGATTTTCACTCTAGTATGTGGAAATTATTGGTCATAGAATTTTTATAATATTTGGAGTAGATGTCACAGAAAAGTTTGGGGCGTTGGTTTCTACAAAATACGTTAAAGATGAAGTTTTTAGTTTACCCTACTTATTTTCGCCTATTCACAACCTACCACGTCCCATCTCTTCAATGGAATCATCTCAATCAGATGTCATCAATACATACGTGTACTAACTTTCAAGTAAATATCTCTATTTTATGTTATCAAACCCATTAATAATGGAGCGGAGATGGTGGTGTTTGAAAAATATTAGAAAAAAATCTAAGGCCTTGGTTTCTAGTTTATACACCAAATCCCACATTTCTGTACTCTTACCAGCTTGATTTACTTATTTTCCCCTATCTACCACTATTTAACCCCCAACACTTCAACGGAATCATCTCAAATTATAATCTAGTTCCAGATGTCGTTATAATACATAGGTGTACCAAATTTCAGATGAATATCTCAATTTTATTTTATCGACCCCTTTAATAATGGAGGAGGGGTGGTGGGTGGGTTGGAAAATATTATAAAAAAATTGAGTCTTTAACTTCCAGTACATACACCGAATTTCAAGTTTCTGTACTCTTACCAACTTGCTTAACTTTAATTCCTCTATTTGTCCCTATTTATCCCCAACCCTTCAATGGAATCAGGTCAAAATATAATCTAGTTCCAAATGTCGTTACAGTACACACGTGTACCAAATTTCAAATTAATATATCAATTTTATTTTATCAACCCCTTTAATAATGGACTAGGGTTGGTGGGGGCTTGAAAAATATTACAAAGGAATCTGAGACCTTTGCTTGTAGTACATACATCAAATTTCAAGTTTGTGTACTCTTACCAGCTTGGTTTACATATTTCCCCATATTTACCCCTATTACCCCCCCAACCTTCACCGAATATCTTCAAAAAACAATCCAGTTCCAGATCTCGGCATAATATATACGTGTACAAAATTTCAAGTTAATATATTAAATCGTTCCGGAGAAAGAGTGCGGAAAAAAGTTACAGCAGACCGACAAACAGACCGACAGACAGACAGAAATTTTTTTCGCTAAAATTTAAAATCTCAACGTTTCATGACATTCTAAACCTTTTCAAAAATGAATTATTATTTGTTTGTTTATAATTGTATTGAAACATGTTCTTTATAGGATTTTGCAAACAGCAGAAAAAATAACTATCTATAACTAAAAGAAAAACTTTGTGTACAAATATTAATGAAATTTTCGCATTCTTTCGATAACCTGAATTCTGGTTATGCTAGCAAATTAAAATCCCAAAATGAATTTGTCTAATTTCTTATTTGACAATTCTCATTCTACTATCAACACTATCATCCACACAGTCCATGGCCATGCAGATTAAACTACTGTTAGAATGAGAATTGTCAAATAAGAAATTAGACAAATTCATTTTAGGATTTTAATTTGCTAGCATAACCAGAATTCAGGTTATCGAAAGAATGCGAAAATTTCATTAATATTTGTACACAAAGTTTTTCTTTTAGTTATAGATAGTTATTTTTTCTGCTGTTTGCAAAATCCTGTAAAGAATATGTTTCAATACAATTCTAAACCTATTTCAAGAAAGAAAAAAATTTAATTTTTTTTACGTTTACTATACTTCCAATCCACTACGTAGATGTGGAAGTAAAATGAATGTATATAGGCATAGCACATATTATATGAAGTCGGAACATAATGAGACTTCCGATGAACTCGGTAAAAACTCTACCATTTCTACAATTTTTAAGATAAAAATCTGAAACTCACATATTACTCTTGAAGTAATTTATAAATAGATTCCATGAGTGAAAAAAATTTAAAAATAATATTTTTGAAGATGTACACAAAATTTCAAAATCTTGAAAAAATGATAAAATTTGATATGTATAACTAACTTTAACCTCTGATTTAAATCGCGTTATTAGATTTCTGTATGTGTGATTTTTAAAGCTTGAAATGTATACTTTAAGATATTTTAAGGGAATTTACCTTAAAAATTGAATTAACCCTCTTTATTTTACTAAAATAAAAGAATAATGTTTCTTTGCTCCAAGATTCGTGAAACTAGGGGCAAAATAAACGTTAATATTTTTTATTACAAGAACTATTTGACATACCAATTGATCGAATCTCGAAATTTCCCCCTCTATCGTCTAGTGATATTTTTTTATTATTCAAGTTATTGGCCAAAAACCGAATTTCGGTCAATATTTTCGATTCTTTTAGGGGTTGCCGGCACCTTACAGCTGTAAACTTTTTCTATCGTATTCTACACCAACAAAAATACTTATTTTAAAAAGTTCAGCCATATAACATTTAGTGACCGGTTTTTATCAATTTCTGTCTCTGACAACTGGGCTATAAGAGTATTTTAGATCACTTTAAGAAAAAAAACTATACATTTAATTATTTATCTTTAATAAGCCGATCAAACTAGATAATGGGACGAAGGTTTCATAGTTATATTATTTAACGGGCGGTAATGTGTAAGCAATAACTCACGCAGATGAAATTTGCAGCGCGAGCCACAGGCGGGTGCTGTAAATTATCAACAGTGTTACTGCCATTATCGCAAATTGAATACTATACTTTATCTCCGATTATAAAAATAAATATTAACATAATAGTTCATCTTCACTAACCGAATTCATCATTTTTAGCACAATTATTACTTAACTTGATTTGGCAACGTCAAAATTATTCAAAAATGTCAAATCACATTCCTCCCCTCAATAATAATGGACAATTCTATTTTATTTTGCATGTTACATCGATTGGACAGTCTAGACATGGAGTTAAAAATGATTGGCTGTACGCAGTGAGTTATAATAAATCACTCGTGTGTTATTATAAATCATGCTATTTCTTCATGGCTACTATTACTTGTTCAAGAGCACTTGAGTAATTAATGTGCCGGGTGGCATAAAAATATGGGAATAGCAGGATAACTTGAAAAAGACGAATCCTAAAAAAAAAACTTTAAATACAAAAGTTGTAGGACATTTCCCTGGCTATCTGACCTTGAATTTGACCTTGACCGTGACCTTCAACGCCACTTGAAGGTCGTCGATTTTTCAAAATTTTCAACTTTAAACCCCGGAAATGACATGGTGTAAAGATGACCTTGATAGTACGGCAGCCCGTTGCCAAAAACCCCTATCAAAGTGGAGTGGCATATATGCTGGATTAACGATTAACACCGTAGTAACCATTCCATGACCTTCCCAATTACAATTGTTGCAAACATAAAAATTAATTTGTCAAATCAACGTCAAATAAAAAAAAAAAGTTCAAACACAACTTTGGTCATTATTTCGGCTTCTGTAACTCGGAGTATCAGTCAAAAGGGCAGTTTTCAATTCTCCTCCATCATATTTATTTCCCTCGACATGAAGAGAAAAGAAACTACCACGTTGCGAAAATCGAGATGATCGGTTTTTCAAATTTTCAAAGCTCGATTTGAACCCTTTAGGACAGGTAAAAAGTTCCGTCACCTAGAACTTTTCCTCTCAGCTCTACCAGAACTGACGAGAGACGCTGGAATTATCCTCGCTAAAGTTACTCGAAAATCTTGGTAGCGGAGTGCCGTACCATTAGAGGTCAATTTTGTAAGTGCCGAAGGTCATAAACGAACGAAAAATTTTTCACTGGTTACATTTTCGGGATTAAAAGTAGGGGGTTCCATTTGAAAGAATCGTCTTGCCCTTCAAATTACCTTGACGCTCAGGGTCAAGGTCAAATTCCAGGTCACCGTGAGATAGCCAATTCCTACAACTTTTATATCTAAAGTCTTTTTTAGGAGTCGCAGCATACTTTTATGCCACCCAGTATACTTAATCTAATAAGGGTAGATAAACTCTCCTACTTCGTCAGTTTGCTGTATTATATTGCTGAAGAATCAGTCTCCAAAATTTCTGTGGATTGTTTCAGCCTCTGTAGATTATGAAAACATAATCTATTTGTCTGTCTGTCTGATGGTGTCGTATCTACAAACTGTTTGATGGAGAATACCTAATATGGGCTGCACTATACATTAAAGTTAAGCAGAGTAGCCTATATAGACCTTGATAGTGTTATTTCATAACATTAAAGTAAAACATTTATTATCATTATAATCACTGTTGAAAAACATAAGAAAGTTTTGAGTTGTCAGGAGAAATACTATTTAAATACGTTAAGAAACCGTTAAAAAGTACAGAATCGACCGTACAGTAAATCAAATTTAAAATCACTTAATATGCGTAGATATTCAGTTCCCTTCACTTAGTCTTCGAAATAAACCATTAACTTCAGTCAACCCTGAAATATATCACGAGTAAATTGAGATGAAATATATTCTCGAAGATAATAAATTCTTAACGGCGTCTCATTCAAAACTGATGTGTTCCTATTTTTCAGATAAGTCCCAGATTGTGCAAGCAGAACTCGGCAGGGGCAGCAGATCTAGAAAAAATTGAAGAGATCCCGTTAAGGATTCCATCGACGTCCCCAATCAGCGTGTCCCCCATCCAGTGCACTTTATCTATATCAGTGGACTCCCTGATACACTAACTTCTGCTCTAGAAACCGTCTCGTACACACCCGAATTGGCGGCGACGTGAACAATAAAAATAATTCAGAGACAATCACTTTTTTGTATACCTCTCTCTACTATTGATTTCTGGTATTTTGCTAAACTGGCAGAACCTGGCATTTGCATATTTATTTGAACGTAAAACTTTATGTTTAAAAGCTAAAGGGTCGTAAATTTTGCTCCTATTAAAACAAATCTATCTTTAACAACACAGTTGTTCATAACTATTGATATTTTTGGGGTACAAACGCTACAACAATGTACCGTCTGTCACAGAAAATATTAACACTTACAG
This sequence comes from Stenurella melanura, assembly GCA_963583905.1. Lineage (NCBI taxonomy): Eukaryota > Metazoa > Arthropoda > Insecta > Coleoptera > Cerambycidae > Stenurella > Stenurella melanura. Next base: position 165,182,703 of record OY757311.1, on the reverse strand, counting down.
CGACCTTCTGGTTAATTGTGATAAAGAAAATGTATTGCATTTGCATCCAGTGAAATAGAGCGATGCTAATTGAATTAGTATTGAATTAGTTTCATTTTAAAGGGCTGTGTAAATTTTTGCATTAAATTTCATAATTTGCAATACATACACTCAAGTAGTTAAACAGATTATAAAGAAGTAACACATAACACAGTTAAAATTAGTAGTAACGCGCGAACAAATTTTAAAACTCCATACGCTAAAGAACACTCAAAAAAATTGTTACGCGTACTGAGTAATGACAATACCGCTATAGCATATAAAATATAATACCGCAATGTTATACAATATTAAACACAAAGACGCCCAAACTGGAAAAATATTATATACGAAATAACGTATAACTGGAATAACTACACTGATTGTAGTGATTTGTACATTGGTCAAACAGAAAAATATATAAGAGGCAGAATAAAGGACCATGAATATGATGCTAGAATATCTAGAACTTTACAGTAACCACATATACAGCATTAGTGGAATACATTCTAGAAAATCCTATCCATAGTTTAGATTTTGATAACTGAAACTAATTTGGAGTTTATTTTCAGAAATGGTCGAGATTAAAAAAATTAAAACAGTGTCAATAAACGCACAATTAGCATTGGAAAAACCATTTTCTTCAAACTTTGGGAATAGGTATTTCAAGGGCGTCCGAACAGAAAATGTTATATGATGAATTTAATGCCTTCCCTGCAGATTACAGTGACTGGAAGTTAAAAATCTTTGAACTTTCAAAGATTTTTAACTTCCAGTCACTGTAATTCTGCAGGGGAGGCATTAAGTACATTTTTTCATATGACATTTTTTGTTTGAAAACCTATACCGAGTTTGAGGAATATTCCACCGCAATAATTTTTCAAAGATGTTTAACTTTCAGTCGCTGTAATTCTATAAGGAAGGCTTCAAGACATTTTTTGTTCTTAAGCCCTTGAATTATCTATTCCCAAAGTTTAAGGAAGATTCCACCGAACTAATTTCTTCAATGCTGATGGTTCGGAGCCCTTTAGAGGGCTTAAACGTAATATAATTTAATGTCATAATTTTAAGACTAGGCCGAATATGCAAAAATAATATTATTTACATTTGGTATCAATATTTACATTAATGTTTTTCAATGGGGTCTTCCATGTTACATATTTCTCTGTTCATTTATGCCAAATTTTGAAAAACTTAAATCGATGTAACCCTCGCTGCATTTTATTTCACTCTCACTCTGAGGTATATGCAGACGATTGTATTGCAGACTGAATTTGTTAATTCATCAGTATACTACATTTTTAATATGTATTGTTTTTATTTTCTATTGTTATGATAATTTATTTTTAAAGCTAAGATTATAAAATAAATTCGTCATTCTAACCTACGTCTATAAAGGAAAAACTGGCAGTGAGCCTTTGAAAATGAAAAAAAATATTGTTTGGAAAGTCGCGCGTCGGCATATAATTCAACAAGAACTTTTTATTTCACTGGAACTGTGTGGTGCATCCATTACAAACAAATTTTCATCAGAGAAAATGTTACCGATAATTAACATCTATTACACCTCGGTTGCCAAACATTAGAACAATTCAGGGTAAAGTTCAATTTATCTATATAAGCTTATTTGCCTTTATTGTGGTTATAAAAATGTATGAACGTGTAAAAGACTGGTTTAATTATTTTACCAGGCACCTCCACCAAAACCTAGAATAATATTGTGCTATGCTTTTATTAGTGGTATTGAATTTTACAAGAATATTTTTATCAATTTATGAAGTTTTGGCCTAAAGGTAGTAAGTGCAACTTATTGCAGATATTGAACATTATTTAATTTATTGACAATTGAAAGAAAACTATTTCTCAGGCTTCATAAATTTTGTATATTGACAAACATGTTATTAAAAGTATTCCTAAAAATGCAAAAAAATCTGGTATGTCTGAACGATTTTAAAATGCACGCCAATAAATTTGCTGACAGATTTGCACTACCAGTTGAAGATATACCGATTGGCATGCAGTTTTTTAGCACAGAACGTTAATAAAAATGATTCCTAAAAATAGAAAAAAATTCAGTTATCCCTAAACGTTTTTAAAATGCATGCCAATATATTTTGTGATAAATTTGCACTACCAAACGACGATTTACTTATTGGCATGCAGTTTTGTAGTGCAGAACATTATCAGAAATTATTGTAAATCGTGCAAATAAGTTCAGGTATCTCTGAACGTTTTTAAAATGCATGCCTTTGCAGTATCACAGTAGAGAAATATACAGTAGACTCACTCCCTATCTAGTCTATGCAGAAAAAATGGGACTTGGTTTCGTTTTTTATGCTCTAGACCAGACCACACCAGACCGAGTGCGCAAGACCACGCGCACAGAGGGGGGAATGGCGCCAGTTTTAAAATCGAGTACCCAACTCTCCGATTCGCGCGTTGTAATAGAGAACTAACTGTTTCGTACTGAGTGTAGCCCACGCGTCGATGGCAAGAGTGGGGGGTCATGGACAAAAATGAGGGGAAGTGACCCAACCGTATATTATTAAACTGTGGCAGTATGTTGTAGGCAATGAAAACAAAATATAATATTAAAAATTGGCATGCAGTTTCAACGTGTACTAAAAAAGTGTTTTGGATCCTATAAAATTATTGCGGTTTTTGATATACACCTTTTCGAGCGCGCCTTACATTATCTATACCTATATTATACGGAAGAAACAGGCGTAATATAAAATAAAAAATGAAATGACTTCTATAGAAACTTGTTGATGGAAGCTTACAGAAACAACAGCAACAACAATAACAATAATAGTAATAATAATAATAATAATAATAGACTAAAGCAATTAATTGATTCAAACAATTAGTAGGTTTTAATAAGTTATTTTAAAAAAATATTTCAATCCAAAATATAACAATTTATTTTTATTCAGCGTCCAATTCCATAAGCATGTCTTCATTAGCATCATCTTCAATGTTAAAACCGCCATCCTCCGGAATATTTTCATCATCATACCTATCATCATCGTCGTTGTGCTCGCTATCGTGAAATTAATAATTTGTACTTTTAATTACAGAAATGTATTAAATAAATAGGTTGTCTCGAAGAGCTGATATCGGGTGAAGTGAAGGTGCGGGCGAGACGGAAGCAGTGACGTGTTTGGGCGACCATTAGCCGAGTGCATATAGGCAAATTTTATATAGGGAGTTAAAGATTTTGGGTACATTTTTCTTTGCTTATTCGAAAGGGTCTTCAATGAGAACCTTAACTTTCAGTTTTTCTCATTCTCAGAGTCATCCAGTTCGCCTTCATCTTGGATTTTCTTATTTTTTTAAATCGCTCATACCTCGCGTTGTGATTATCCCACAGCAATTAAACCGACGCCGTTGGTAATTAACTAAACTCTCCGAAGCACTGAAAAAAATGTATTAGCGGCCAAAGTTGAAATACGCCCTTTCACCCGTTTCCCCGCGCGTAGTTCTTTTATTTTAATAACGCTCTGTATTAGAGAATTGCATGTCAATCAGTAAATCGTTGTTTGGTAATGCAAATTATTCATAAAACTGATTGACGTACGTTAGGAGATAACTGACATTTTTTGCATCTTTTGTAATAACTTTTAATAACGTTCTGCATCAATTGCACGCCAATCAGTAAATCGTCGTCTCCCAGCGCAAATTTACCGTAAAACGTAATTGGCATGCATTTAAAATCGTTCAGAGATACCTGAAATTTGTTCATGGTTTGTAATAACTTCTGATAACGTTCTGCGCTAGAAAACTGCGCATGCCAATCGGTAAATCATCATTTGGTAACTGATTAACGTATGTTTTAAAGTCGTTCAGAGGTAACTGAAATTTTTTGCATTTTTTTGTAATAACTTTTAATAACGTTCTGCATCACAAAACTGCATACCAATCGGTAAATCGTCGTTTGGCAGTGCAAATTTATCATAAAACGTAATTGGCATGCATTTTAACTTCGTTCGGAGGTACCTGACATTATTTGTTGTGTATTTGATTGACGGCAAATATTTTAAGCACCCCAAAACTACATGCCAATTGTTAATATCATCTATTTTTTTCATTACCAATAAGATACATCAATGGCATTTTTAAAATCGTTCGGAGAGACCTGAATATTTTTGCATTTTTAGGAATAACTTTTAATAACGTTCTGCATTATAAAACTGCATGCCAATCGGTAAATCATCGTTTGACAGTGCAAGTTTGTTATAAAACATATTGGCATACATTTTAACTTCGTTCGGAGACACCAATTTTTTTTTAAATTTAATGTGCGCACCAAAATTTGCTATGTGCACGGAAACTGCAAGCCAATAAGTTTCCGCAGGATTTTTTCATGGGTTTTCGTTTTGGCACTATTGGCATCCATTTTAAAATCGTTCACAGACATCGATTTTTCATGCAAACGGAAAATCGACTTGCACACTCTTCTGCACGCGACGATTGCCTAAAATTAGCATTTCTGGAATATTCATAGTAATTACATTCATATATATGATTGGCATGCATTTTAAAAACGTTGCACCTGACTGGTCATGTGCCGCCGGTCTAATATGCAAAGTAATTTTATTTTCACAATTTATACTTTATCTGTATTAATTAATAAAAGTTCAATATTCCTTATTCATACTTAACTTCCAACATGCCTGTTTTCACAGATCATTTGTAAATATTTGTAAAAATATTTAGTCCTCAAAATTAACAAGTATTATAATGAGAAATTCAAAATGAATAACAAAATTTCAACAAATTCAAATTGTTTGTTTACACCTATTAAGCACGACTGTTCTATTCAGTTAAAAAAATTAACAAAATTCCTAGTTAACGAATATGTAGTACACACTATCTGAATAAATCGATGTGTAGATATAAATATTTTCTCTTCTCGTTATCGTCATAGTACACCTTGACAACATTCCTGATAGATACTAAGAGTTTGAGTTTATTATGTGCATTTCAAAATGCAAATAAATTCCATCGATTTTCTCCCGGAATTCAAAAAATTGGAAATTAATACGTCATGTTATGCGAGAAAAAAGTTAAGTGACATGGTAAATCCTACATACCAATTATAAAATACCAAACAGTGCGTGACAAAAGCGAAAATTTGCATAGAGGCTCTACATGTTTGCGTAAACGGATTTCGTTGCTGTAATAAATTCACCCCATAAGCCATCAGAAATTCTAAAATTGAAAATCACCCCTTCTAAATAAAACCATTATTCAGCTGGCATCGGAAGGCATCTCCGTTTGTTCCCGATAAATTCCAGTGTAAGATTTTTTCAATAAAAGATAGTGCACAATCCTATCCTTCTTTATAGAATTTTGCAAACAGCGGAAAGAAAAACTATCTATGAGAACTAAAAGAAAAACTATATGTAAAAATATTAATGAAATCATTGTATTTTTTCGATAATCTGACTTTGGTTATGCTAACAAGTAAAAATTCTAATTTGTCATTCTCATTATAACACTAGCATCCAATATAGTCCCCTACGACGAGGCAGGTTAAACTAGTATCTACATGACCCCTACGATATGTAAATTCAGTTAAAAATGATAATAATATTTATAAATGCATATTTAAAAGTGAATTATTTATTATTTGTTTGCATAGAGTATATAGGCTCCAATACTAGTTAGCTAATAGATAGGAGATCTGTTGTTTCAGTCAATGTCAAATATAAATATTTCATACTTATTCATGGATATTGCCTTGGTTTTACATGGAACATCGTTATGAGTGGCTTTGGTCTTTTCTGATGAGTCCAGGACGAGGACGAAAAACATTTCAAAGGCTAAGCATTTCCAAGAAACTGAATGAGATTTTATGAAAATGTGATTCATTAGAATGAAACATTTTTTAAAGAGGTAGGTAGATAAATAAATTAATTTCAGGCCTTTGTTGTCATTTTTAACTGAATTTACATATCGTAGGGGATCATGTAGATACTAGTTTAACCTGCCTAGCCGTAGGGGACTATGTTGGATGCTAGTGTTATAATGAGAATGGCAAATAAGAATTTTTACTTGTTAGCATAACCAGAAGTCAGATTATCGAAAGAATGGAAAGATTTCATTGATATTTTTATATATAGTTTTTGTTTTTGTTCTCATGGATAGTTTTTCTTTCCCCTGTTTGCAAAATCCTATACAGAATATGTTTCATTACTATAAGCAAACAAATAATAATTAATTCACTTTTAAAAATCCTATCCTATATCACTGCATAACAACTAACCTTAAAGACAATAAATCTGAAATTTTTAAAATTCAAATTAAATAACGTAAAAATATTCCTCGTGTAAAGCAGCTGCTACGGCAACTAAGTTAGCATCATCAGAGATGATAAGACCTACTATAATTGTGTAATTTGAAAACCTGTAACCTCAATTTCTACTATATTCTGATCAATAGTTCACCTTCACCAGTAAAACAATGTCGCAGATGCCAGTTTAGCAAAATAAAAATCTATTTAATTTTAGTACAAAAACATTCAACTTGTCTAACACTAACACTAAATGTAACTCTGCGTTCTCTATTTGAATACAGGAACTACAAATATCAAGGGTAAGAACTCGGCCAACCTTCAGTTGGTCGCACAATAAGTAAAAAATGTACTGTAGACTGTTTAACTTTACTTGTGTGATACATTTTTAAATTATAAATATTTACCAGTGGTTTATTAAACAACTTTGCACCCGAAGTAATGAAGCAGATAAGGTAAATTTTAAATAGGATAGTTTTAGGGAGCATATTAATATGTGTTTTACCGATGGTGGAGTAAAGGTAAGAGCTTAAATCACTTAAAAATTACTATAACAATTCTTTTACTGAAACTTATTGTAAACATTACATGAAATCTAGCATTGGGGATCTCTATTCAGAGAAATACAGCGTTCGGCTCCACTTTCTAAAATATTTCTGATTGTACAGCTGATATCGGAATGAAGAAAAATATAGGTTTTTTCCGAATGAAATTGCGAAGAAAATTAGATTAGCCCGCACCAATTTGGTTATTTTTAAGTTGAAAAATTCATCATAAATGTCCCCCCCCCCCCCCTTTTTAATTTGGTTATTTCTGGACCGATCTGAGAATTTCACAAACCAAATTAAATAACTTTTTAGCAAGTCCTTATGCGTTATGTTGAGGAAATAATGACGTCCAAATCTAACGGTATACAGGGTGTTACATAGATCGGGATGGGGTACTGAATTGAGGGGTTGCCTAATGAGGAAATGCACAGGAGTGAGTACCTCCAAGTCATTGGGATCGGTTGTCAAAGGAGTCAAGGATCTGGAGTTGAGTGTACCTACTATCTGAGTTACAGATGTATAAAAATATTCAAATGCTAAAAGATTATTTGACATTATACGAGATACTTTGCAGACTTTAAAAATTACTGCCATTTACGCTGGATATATGCAATTATGTGCCTCGACGTGAAACAAAACATGAAAGGTTTCTAAAAATGTTGGCGTCCTTAGTTCCGTAACTAACTTTAAATGAACTGCCTTCGTGGCAAAATACACAAACATAGCATTTCAATATTTTGCGGCTACGGCCTTTTCTATCCTTTATTATGAACGGTCCGGCATAATCAACACCCATACTGTGAAATGGAGGTCTTGGAGCTACGCGAGGAGCGGACAAATCACCCATAATAGAAATATTGAATTTAGGATTACAACGGGAACAAATAATACATTCTCGTACAATGCGTTTTGCGAAGTTTTTTCCAGAAATTGGCCACAACGCTTCTTTGATTATTGCCACGAGTGATTGAGGACCAGTATGTAGAAGTTGTAGAAGGCTATGATAGAACTGCAGGATGATTTTATTAAAAATATAAGGAGAGTGCTTTAATCGGTTAAAGGTAAAAGCTTGAAGTTGCTTAGTAAATGTGAGTATAATTAAATGGCCACAATGTCCTACAAATTAAATGGTACGATTTCCCAGACCTACGCTCGGAAATGGTCGGTTTCACGGTAACACTTTTCTTATTACTAATCGTAGGGCAAAGATATCACATGATATGTTCGATACAACAGTGTCCTACAAATAAATTGGTACGTATCGCTAGTCCGACAAAAATTTCGCTGGTCTACAAAAAAAAGTTCGGCTCCAAGGAGTATTTTTGTGTGCGCAATCCGAATTTTCAATTTAAAAAAAAATCGAGTAATTTGCTGTTTTTATTGTCAAAAACCATATTTTGGCAATAAAAACCGCGATTTACTCGAAATCTACGAGGTAGAAACTTTTTTAATTTGACCGAATTTTCAATTCAGCAGACAAAAATATTTAAGGATTGACAGGTTTAGTCCTTGGAGAAGAAAATTTTATTTTTTGTAGACCGGTGTTATTTAAAACAAGCTAACAATTATACTCTTCGCCGATTTATTGCACTTTTTATCTACTTGAAGCAGTTCGTGCAAATACCTGTATCTGTTTGCACATTTCAGGTATTTCACAGAGTGAAATAGGGTTCGCAATAGATATGTCAATAGGTCAACGCTCCTGATTGCCTTTTAGAAATTTTGATCCAGGAAACAAAGAGTCAGAGTTAATAAACTTCTTGGGACTTAAGCCGCGGGGTAAATCGTCTGCAGGATTACTATAGGAAACTCCGAAAGTATACAGACTGTCTATTTTACGAGGGCCACACCAAATATCTCGCTTAATATCTATTGTAGAAGAATAAAGTTTTAGAAACAGTTATCCCATTTTTTGTGAGCTATATTTCAGTAAAAAGAAATTTGAAATCCATAGCCTACTTTATGAGATATATTACGAAAACCTGAAAAATAGGAAAATCACAAACGGTTATAGCTTCCTTATTTGAGGAGATACGAAAAAAGTTAAAGGAATGAAAGTTGACGGCAAAGACAATAAGAATAATAACGTGTAACAAAAAAATCGAAAAATGCAGTTGGCTTTGACATACGCTATTGTGCAAAAATGAAAAATACATATCTCAAAGTAGGCCATGACGCCATTAATTCCGTTATTTTTTTCTCATTCCAACGATATAAAACATGTCACAGAAATTTTAACCGATAGTGTCAATATTTAATATTTTACGAATACCACAATTCATATAATTGAATCGTAACAATCAGCTGCGCCATAATTACTGAAAAACAATGTATACAGTTATTAATAAATTTGACAGATTGTCACTGTTGTATGTTGTATGTTACGTTGTCGAGTTCTAAGACAAATTTTATATCAGTAATTATGGTGTACACCAATAATAACAAATTCGATATGATTAGCATTTATTGTCAGTGCAATTTTGACGCTGAGATGGCAGTCACGGTTTACGGAGATAGATTTCCAGATGCTCCGCAGCCAAATCTAACTATGTTTAGGAAGTTAGTTCAAAATCTAAAAACGCACGGTTCATTTTCAAAAAAAGTAGTAAGGCGAGCGCATGTTGCGAATAATGTAAGAAAAGTGAATAGAGTAATGAATTATGTTAACCAAAATGAGGAAACCTCTTTGAGACAAATTCAGAGAAACAGTCGCATAAAAAAGACAGTGCAAGAAAAATATTGAAAAAAAAACGGATTTCGATGCTACAAAATGAGGAAAGTTCAACATTTAAATGAGGCAGATAAGCCAAGGAGAGTAAGATTTTGTAGATGGTTATTAAATAAGAAAAGGAATGACGCGCTGATATGTAGCAAAATTCTTTGGTCGGACGAATCAAATTTTTCTAATAATGGATTTTTCAATAGAAATATGCATTATAAGTGGACACGAGAAAATACACATTGGTGCAGAGTGACTGCTTTCCAAGAAAGATTTTCTACGAATGTTTGGTTGGGTCTTTTAGGGACTAAAGTAATTGGACCTTATTTTTAAGATGGCAAATTAACCGCTCGTAGATACCTTCCTGCAAAACGAATTTCAAGATTTTCTTTATGAATTATGAAGATTTTCTTTATGAATTAACAGTGACAGAAAGATTAAATTATTCATATTTTCAACAAGATGGGGCTCCACCTCACACTGCTGTAATATGTACAAATTATTTAAATCAAGTTATGCCAGATAGCTGGATAGGCACCTATGGACCCATTCTATGGCCAGCTCGATCATCAGATATTACTCCCTTGGATTTTTCCGTCTGGGGTTACATTAAAGACAAGGTATTTCAAACTGCCCCTGAAAATATTGAGGACATCAAAACCAGAATTCGAAACGCATGTGAGGCAATTACTCCTGAAATGCTCCAAAATGTAATGCGTGACGTGTCTCGTAGAGCACGTTTATGTGTCAGAATGCATGGTGCACAATTTGAGCATTTGTAGTTAGAAAAATAAATACACACAATTTCTTTTCAATATAGTAGTAGGTAGTACTGTTATACATAGTTTTTCGTTTTTTTCTTTGGATGTTCGTTTTGTACTTGTATTTTTATTTATGAGATATTTATTGGTTTGTATTAAATTGTAATAAATAATTACGGAATTATAATTATTATAAAGTGAATTTTAACTATTATGGCACAGCTGATTGTTACGATTCAATTATATGAATTGTGGTATTCGTAAAATATTAAATATTGACACTATCGGTTAAAATTTCTGTGACATGTTTTATATCGTTGGAATGAGAAAAAAATAACGGAATTAATGGCGTCATGGCCTACTTTGAGACATGTATTTTTCATTTTTGCACAATAGCGTATGTCAAAGCCAACTGCATTTTTCGATTTTTTTGTTACACGTTATTATTCTTATTGTCTTTGCCGTCAACTTTCAATCCTTTAACTTTTTTCGTATCTCCTCAAATAAGGAAGCTATAACCGTTTGTGGTTTTCCTATTTTTCAGGTTTTTGTAATATATCTCATAAAGTAGGCTATGAATTTCAAATTTCTTTTTACTGAAATATAGCTCACAAAAAATGGGATAACTGTTTCTAAAACTTTATTCTTCTACAATAGATATTAAGCGAGATATTTGGTGTGGCCCTCGTAAAATAGACAGTCTGTATATTGCTGAACTATTGAACACTGCTCTAAGTTTCGTACTTACACGATCCTGCTTTAAAACTCCATGATGTGGAGAATAAAAGGAAATTTGATCATTAGATATTCCAAATTTAGATATATGAGAGAGCTCTTCATAAAATCAACGTACATTTGCTTTAGGGTTTATATTGAGTTTTTGTTCCATATTGTAAAATTGTTTTAACGCTAGCTGTTTTGTACCACCCATTTTAGTAATGGGTTCCCCGTAATCGCCCATCATGATTCAGCTTAAATGTTTTAATAAACTGTTCCCCGGCTTGCATTTCTTCTTTTGAAAGGTTTTCAGGAAATCTCCTCTAGTTTCCAAAATTTTGCTAGCTGATCTCTAGTATCAATGTTCGATTGATTAAAGTTACACATAGTACCGAAGTTTCGACGTTCAGGGAATTTTAAGTGACCAGATACCAACCATACCAGCGTAGTTTTCTGCATAATTAGTTTATTTGTTCCCAAATGTACAGTGTTTGTTGCATAAAGTATTTCAAAAGGTATTCGCACCAATGAGTAGATCAACATCACCGGGTACATTATTTATGGATAAGTTAATCGTAAATGATGGGGTATATTTAAAGATACAGGATGGAAATACGAATTGGGACACCTTCTGTGATTTTCGGTATTATTAAGCAGTGCAGGGTCGTGCTGAAAGCATATTGTTCTGAATCTAGTTCATCTTCGCATGATGACTTTGACCATGATTCTAAATAGAATCATAGTCATAGTCAGTTGGCATAAGTCAAATGACTTATGCAACAACAGCGAGATTAACAGCTTTTCTGATATAAAATTACTTCTTGATCCACTGTCAAGCATTACTCTACAAGAATCGTTGACCATAGCAGTAGATGATAGAACCTGACTACTGGATGCGCACGCGTAATACGAATCAGTTTTTTCACGCAGATCATTGTTCACTTGATTGCTTTATGTTGAGTTAGAATCATTTTGTTCCAAACTACAGTTCTGCTGCTCTAGATGTTACAAGGTATGGGCGCTTACCTCTACATTTTCGACAATTACCAGATCTGTAGTATTTTGGTTGATGATTAGTTGTTGGGCAATTGACGCATAATTTTAATAGTCGAGGACCACAACATTTAAATTTTTTTTTAGCAAATAATTTATTTAAGGAGGTAGAGGCGTTAGACGAAAATAATGAAAAAATCTGAAATCAAGTTTTTTAATAGATTTTTACATGACTCAATTTTCTGTAAAAAATTGAAAGTCGTTAGGAAACTCATAAAGTTAAAAATTTTCAAAAACTTTTACAGGTAGTCTTATAGAAAATATGTCAACCCAGCATGCAAACGGTACATTTTAACACAAATATCCAAATAAAACACACTACTGTGTTTTCTACCACATGGTAGAAAACATAGTAGTGTGTTTTATTTAGTTATTTGTGCCAAATGATTAACTACCACAGAGTAATGGCTCCTTCAATCAATTTTTTGGTACATTTTAATTTATAGCAAATAACCAAATAATGTCAGCAGTTCCGAAAACTAACTATGTAAAGCATTGATGTTTTACGCATATTTTAATACCGTTTCCAATTTAATTAGGAGACTTTTAATAAACAAAAAAAAAAAGATTAAACATTTGTAAACTGTCAAATTTCTCTTTTCGTTAATGATTTTTAACTGATTTTTCAATTATTTAATGATTTAATTTAAATTGTTACTGCGTCTCATTTTTTTTAAAATTATTTACTGAAACAAATTTGTAAAATACATAGATATTTACATATACAACACATATTTACAATTAATTTTCTTTAATTAAGTTTGGACAAAACAAACAACAAACAAAAGTTAGTTCATTACGTAAAATAATTAAATCTACTTAAATAATTAATTAATAATAAAAAAATATTTATTTATCCCTTTATGACAATAATTATTGGTATCATTGACTTATAACCTTTTGTAATAATTTATTTTGGGAAAGTTCCGATTTAGAATTCGACTTAGTTTTGGTTGGGACTGTAACAACTCAACCTCCTTAAGCACAGATAAAACTAACTAGACCGGTGAATGGTAGTCCTGCGGTGGTCGTAGCTTCAATTTTTTTCATCTTAACCAATTGACTAACGAAGTTCGGACAAATCTGGTTCTCCTTACAATTTCATTATGAATCTGTTTTTATCTTCATTGCGCTACGCTAAAAAACTCTTCGCTACACTTCTTGCAATGTTTACAAGTTTCTAGTCCCTTCAAATTAGTCAAAAAATCGCTGTTTTATGGAAAAAATTCCACAACTATGAGACCTGTAAAAAGTGAAGTATTTGGCTTGTCTAAACATGATTTTCACCCTCCGCAATTTTAAAAAAGGGTGGTTTTTGAGAAATATATACATATATACGAATTTTAACTTTTTTCGCCCCTTTCTCTATTTTGAAGAAGAACTATGCATTTTGGTGAAAAATATCCAGAGAGCAAAGTTGTAGAACATAAGATTTCCCATAAATTTTGTCTCTACATGTTTGTCCGAATCCCGCATAGTTTCGCCGCTAGAGAGCGCGAAAGTCAATATACATTTTTCTTTCGCACCCTCTAGCGATACTATGCCAATTTCGAAAAAAAAAACCTAAAAAAAGTAGGCAATACTTGTAGTAAATTTTATGCTCTACAACTTTGCTCTCCTGATATTTTTCACCAAAATGCATAATTCTCGCTGAAAATTTAAGAAAGGTGCAAAAATCTATACAGGGTGTCCAGAATTGCATACGCCAAACTTCACTAAGTAACTTTCCAAAATAAGACAAAAAGTTCCTATAAACATGGGTCGGCAAGTCATTAGTTTCCGAGATACAGGGTGTTCAAGTAGTTCTCCTGAAAATGTTTTCTTATGAACATGTTCGAAACGTCTAAAGATAAACAAATGATAATTTACACAGGAATTTAAATTTTTGTACCTTCTAATAAGAAAAAATGACAACTATGTACGAAAAGCATTCAGGAGCGGGTGAAACTGGGGGCCTAGGTATAATTTAGCCCGAACTTTATTGTGTGACACTTTTAAATTAATTTATGAGCATAACCTAAAAACTTGAAGTTTTCCTCGCAAAAAAGTCTGGTGTGTTTTTTCTCTAAAATTATCAGTTGTTGAGTAAATCTTATCTGAACTTTAATAATTGGTAACCATTATTACCAGCATTCCTGGCATGCAGGAGTATGCCATGATTGTTATGTTTGTAACAAATGAAAAATAATCTAGCATGCAATGCCAGAATGACAATAATGACATTGTTGTTTTTTGGTTTTCTGTACTTCATTGTAGTTTTATTATTTCCTTTTGGAAAAAGTGTTCTATTGAAAAGTAAAACATGATCATGTTTAGTAATGTGGAGTACGCGGATATTCATTTTATTTATGGATATTGTAATGGAAACGTGAATGCCGCAGTACGCGAATATCGCAGAATATTTCCTAATAGAAGGAAGCCATCTAAAGATGTCTTTATTCGAACCGACCTAGAATTTAGAAATGTTGGACTTAAAAGAGGTCCAAGAAATGAAGAACAGCGAAATGAGCGATTTAAAAACATAATTTTGGCCAAATTTAACAATGATAATAAATTATGTATCAGAAGAGTGGTCCAGCAGCTGCGTGCGTAAGTTGTGCATGTTTCCAAAAACGAAGTTTTTCGGATTCTAAAAAAAGACCTCAGAAAAGCTTTTCGAATGCAGCCAGTCCGAAGCCTTCAACCAGATGATCCCAAAAGGCGTATCAATTTTTGTAAATGGTTTATAAATGCCATGGAACAGGATCCCGATTTCGGAAGTAAAATTATTTGGACTGATGAAGCTACCTTTAACCATAATGGATCGGTTAATTTTAATAATTTAAGAATCTGGGCTCATCAGAATCCTCATATAATTCGCCCTAGGGCATTTCAACAGGAGTTTAGCGTTAATGTATGGTGTGGTGTTATAAGCAGGACTTTTTGTGGGTCCCACATCCTTCCTCCCTCTGTAAATGGACCGTTATTTAATGATTTTTTTAATAACCATTTTTTTCAATATCTCGAGGATATTTCTCTTAATTTAAGAAATGAATGCTGGTTTCAAATGGACGGAGCTCCTGCACATTTTGCTGTTGAGAATCGTTTGTGGGTAAACAATAATTATCCTGAACGGTGGATCGGTCGATTAGGTACAAGAGCCTGGCCACTCCGTTCACCGGATTTAACTCCAGTTGATTCTTTTGTCTGGGAAAAAGTCTACGCAATCCCTGTAAACACGAGAGAAGAGTTGATAGAAATAATTCTTGAATGTGAAAATTTGCGGGCTAATCCTGATTTCTTTCGTAAAGCTACACACTCTGTACGGCGCAGATGTCAGAAATGTGTTGAAGCTGGCGGAATGCACTTTGAACAACTCTTGTAATTTGTAATTTACCTTACTTTAATCTAATTCATTGTTGTCTAATAAAAAATAATGTAATCAAATTTTGCTTTACTGTCATTGTTTTTTCTGTTCTGCTAAAATTATTCATAAAAAATTATTCCCGAATAAAGTTCACATAAGATTTACTCAAAAACTGATAATTTTAGAGAAAAAACACAAAAGACTTTTTTTGTGTAGAAAACTTCAAATTTTTAAGTTTTGCTCATAATTTACTTTAAAAGTGTCACACAATAAAGTTGGGGCTAAATTATACCTAGCCCCCCCCCCAGTTTTACCCGCTCTTGAATGATTTTCGTACATAGTTGTCATTTTTTCATAAAAAGCGTAAATAGTTAAATTCCGGTGTGAAATATCATTTGTTCCGAAAATATTCATAAAAAATATTTTCAGAAGAATTACTAGAACACCCTGTGCCTCGGAAACTAATCACTTCCCGACCCATGTTTATAGGAACTTTTTTTCTTATTCTGAAAAGTTGTATTGCTTAGTGGAGTTTGGCCTATGCATTTCTGGACACCCTGTACATAAAAATATTTTTTTCCCGCCCTTTGGCGGCGAAACTATGCAGAATTTTGACAAAGACGTAAAGAAAAAAACTTGTTGGAAATTTTATGCTCTACAACTTTGCTCTCCTGATATTTTTCACAAAATGCACAGTCAGTGAAAATCATGTTTAGACAACCCAAATGCTTCACTTTTTATAGGTCTTATAGCTGTGGAAAATTTCTTTAATTTTTTCTAATTTGGACTTTACAGCAAAAAATTGCTACAGTAAGACCTGCAAATTTTACTTTTACTCCACTACTATGAAAATGTGAAAATGCAGTGCAATTCCCAGAAACCATTACTCGATATCATTGAAAATTTATTATTTTATTGTTTAACAAATCTGTGATATGTTATTAAACAACAGGTAATCCTATTTGACTCAATATACCTCATTATAAGAGCACTCAATTGTTGAATAAGAAACAAATCCATTTTCTTCTCTTTCTTTTCTGCTGTATAGATGGATATTATTAAAACAAATAGTAAACCGCTACATTTTCACATTATATATAAAAAATCGCAAATGCTGTTCTCCTTTCATGAAATATACTACGTCTGAATTGCTCAAGAACATGCCTTACATTTCCGATCGCAGCACTTGATAACGTCACCAACAATTGTTTAAAGCCTGCGGGTAATAAAGAAAATAAATCGCAGTCAAAAGCTTTCTGAGGCAACCAAGCACGGGCACTATAAATGTAATGCAAAGCCTGGACCATGCCACCAACCGCTCCAACACTTTCTCTTGACCACGAATGTAACATCCACAGTAGGGGAGACTGTTGTACCTGGAGCATAGTGTACCTTGGAGCATTACCTGTTTTGAACTGGTTTTACCATCTATTACCATCTATTATTGCCAAAGTATATTATGGGGAAGTGTAAAGAAACTTCATAAAACGTATTTTCACTAATTCACATTGTTTGGTGTGGTTTTCAAACAATTTTGTTATTATTGCATGTTAAAACGGCCGGTTTTGCGTTTTGTTTCGTGATTTTTCATTCTTGGTGTGATACCACTAAAAAATTTCAAATTTATGTCTTCGATATACTATTTATTTAAAGGTTCGCAATGCCACGAAGTAGTGTAGGCCTGAAAAGGGTTTCAGTGGATTCCAAAAGTTTATGCAAAGCTATAGCTGCTGTTTTATGTGCTAATAATAGAAAAATTTCTTTGCGTGAGGCACATAAGATTTGTGATGTGAAACTCGTCACTATCTCGACATTTAAATCGCTTTGAGGAAAGTGGGGATAAAAATTTCACTTATAAAGCTAAATTGGATGTTAGTAAAGTTTTTAGTGAACAAGAATAAGAATCAGATTTATCAAAATGCATTATTCATTTTGCAAACATATGATATGAAAATTATTAAACCTCAACAATATATGTAATCCAGCGATGATGCCAACATGGTTAGCGAAATGCATTTAGCGAGTATATTACTCGAGAATTATAGTGTTTGTGGCAAATACTTCAGCAAAATAATTTATAATTTTCTCATACATGTCTTTTAGCTCTTCACTGCCTTTTAGAAGTAAATGGGGAATGAGTTTAATGTGCAATTTTACCTTTATTACAGCTTCCGTTACACGGCTCATCATTTCACGAAGATTGAATCGAAGCTAGGCCAAATATTTTCATGTTTGGCATGGCTGAAATTTCAGAATAGTTGGTTCTATATTTACGTATAGATTTCAATTAATAATTTGGAAATTGTATTAACCAAAGTGCAACTGTATGTATATTCTTGTCTCGACCTCCGCTGTGGATATACAAGAAAGACGTAGTTGTGAAAGGAGAGCAGAACTTGGATTTAAACCCCAAGGCATAATAACGATAAGCAATTTTTAATATTGAATGTGTCCTTTGAAGAAGACTAGACATTTACATCAGTTTGATTGTATTTTATTTTCTAGTTTGAGTGTTCTAAAACCTACTGTTGTAGTGGTTAATGTGACATTCCCTTTCCCAAACTCTACACCCTAAAAGTAGACAATCCTCAAAGTCTCAAATGCAGACTTTTAATCAATGTTGGTATGTTTGAAATATTATACATGTTGTTATTATTATATAGATTTATCAACATTTTTTCTAATCAGATTTATTCACATAATTTCAACTGTAAATATACACTTAAGAGTAATTGTTTGTTTTATTTAAAACATATAAACCATATTTATAATTAAAGAAGGAAAAGTGTGTCCAACAGTAATTGAATTAGGAAACAGCATCAAGTTGATGAAAAAGTCACCTCGTCTACGTATCATATATTACAGATAAACATTAACGACTTTATGGTTGCACAATTGCAAATTCTTCAACATTTCTTTGTTCCAGTTCTCTCAAATGGGGTCATTTAGTCCTTCATATAGCATTTTGTAGTACGCTTATAAGACGTAATATGGTGTGTGCACTTCTTTTAACTCGAAAAATATCAAATACTCGTGGTATATAATATAGCTAAAATAATTTTTCAGCAAAAAATGTTTTTAAATAATTTTAAAAGAAATTTAGATTCAAATTAAATATTCGACACCAAAAAAGACATGTGACGTCACGTTCTATATAAATAACGCAGCATTGTGTACAGTCGAGAGCAAAAAAAAATAGGACAAGTCTTATAACATATTTTTTCTAAAATTTAGCTGTGTACACCTAACTTTTATTTTTGTGACATTGTCAGTTAGTTGTGAAAATTCATTGCAAGTGTGCCAAAACTAATATGCCCCATACAAGCGATTTAGTTAAAGCTGGAGTTATTGCTAAAGCACAAAATGGATGGTCAATGAGACAAATTGCACTGCGTTATAATATTAACAAAAACTCTGTATTTAACATTTTAAAAAAGTGGAGAATAAACGGTACGATTAGTAGAAACCCTGGATCAGGACCACGAAGGACATCACAACTCAACAGCAAGATTTGCAATTGGTAAACAAATTAGTAGGAAATCCATTTCACTCAGTAATTCAGGCTGCTGAAGAAACGATTTTTTCTGGATCGAGTAGTACTAGTCGCCGGCGAGTAAGAGAATCGTAGCTACGCTGTCAACTAGCAGCACAGAAATACCTTAAAGCTGAACATAAAGAAGCTCGACTGGGATTTGCACTTGAATTTTTAGTGCATGATGTAAATTTTTGGAACAATGTAAGCTTTACAGATGACAAAACTATCCAGTCTACACACAGCGGTCGTATTCGTGTTTACCGACCTCCGAATACTAGATTCGATGAGAAGTATATCTAACAATGTGACAAAAGTGGTAGATTTTCCGTTAATATGTGAGCTTGGATATCGGCACGTGGTCCTGGTGTTTTGTGGCATATTGAGGAACGATTTAATAGTGACATGTATATTAGGATTTTAGACAATAGTATGCTCCCTTCTGTGTCACAATTATTTTCTAATAATGAATTCATATTTCAAGATATTTGTTCGGTTTATACTGCTCATACCGTGACTAATTGGTTTCGAGATAACAACATTAATATTCTTAACTGGCCCAGTCATAGTCCAGATATTAACCCTGTGGAAGTTGTATGGGGACCACTCGTAAGAATCCAAAAACGAAATGTGAGACGACGGAATGCCCAAGAATTACTGGAAGTAGTAAATAATGCATTGGAGAATATTATTACTAATGACTGTTGTTGGCAAACAGCAATTTTTTAATCACAGTGATCGCTACGGTGATCGTTCAGCAACCACTGTTCTTAGTAGCAGTGATTATATCACTCCTTGGACTGCTTCGATCTTTTCTTACCAATCGCTATCAGCGATTGCTCAGTTGAAAGAACAGGCGATAAGTAGCAGTGACGGTGATCGCCGTCACATCTCTATCGTGTACTAAAGCGGTACTATTTACAACTAACTATCATAACCAATTATTCGCGGAAAGTGCCAAAATTAATTCTGTTTTCTTTTAAGGTTATGTTGTTAACATAAATAAACGCAAATAAACTAAATTGTTAGATATAATATAATAATGTGCAATAATACGAAAACTAAATCATAAATTTAATAATTATTATAGGCTACTATAGCTATATTTATAGAAACACGAGTAATTATACTCACAAATATGGTAAATAATCTGTCAAAAACTGTGATATAGAAGATGACGTCACCAGGATCATTACCCAATAAGATTGCGTTTTCAAAATCATTTAAATATTTGAATTTCAGGTCGATTTGTTTATTAAATATTTATCTTATTCTGTTGATACAATTAATATGAATTCATTCAGGCTTTCATATTTATGTATTACTTCATATTAATTCATCATTTGAAGTGAATTGTTATATAGTGCACACACCCCATTGTCGAATAATTACAACACTGAAAATTATAGATCAACGTGCGTCGGACCTCGATATCTCGAGTTACACGATAGCTAGAAATTTAAAGAAAGTAAACTAGTTAAAAAAGTCTATAACTGGAAATTATTTTCGTACAGGGCGAGCCAAGACGAATTTACAGGACCAAGTACATTTTTTGAAGCCTCTTTCTAGGCTCTCTTCATTCCTATATTAACATTGAATATCTCCCAACCACTTGGATGTAATGAATTTTTTTTGTTAAAATAATGCAATCTGCAGATGGATATTAATAAAATCACCACAGTCACAGTCACAATTATGGGTTTTAAGAAAAACTTATGTGAATACCAGTGAGACATCTAATTAATGTTTCTGAATCATTTTCATTTCCTAAAACTGTTGTTACGAATTTTTTCTTTAAAATTCGAAAAACAGGATAATTTAATCTAGAATGCAAGTTGCGTCAATTTTCTATCACCCTGTATATGGTAAACTGCATATTCGGTACATAAGTAATAAATGCAGTTTAGACAACTTAATAACTAATTATATTTTTTATTAGTTACTACTTTTCATACGTGTTTTTACTGAGAACTCTTTTTTTAAAACAAAAAGTATTATCGGTTTGATAGCGATCGCCGAGCCAAGCTACGATTAGTATTCTGCGGCGAGAAGTAAAGAATAGAAACTAGTGAAGGAATAAAATAAAAATTTACGTTTCAAACGGCTTTATCACTAGAATCTAAATAGGGACGATATAATTAGGTGGATATTGGTAGATGGGTGAATATATCGTCCGTAAACATTAAAATTTGTGGATCTTTTCTTGAGAGGAATTTTTGTGGAAGTCTTAAAACGTCTCTTTTATTCGGTAGCTGTTAGTTATTATATGTTTTTGGTGTGCAATAAATATACTGTATTTTAATTTTGATTTGGGTTGTTGATTTATTAAAGCCTACTTAATATTTTGTTGTTGTTTAGCCAGATCTAAGTTTAGTAATTTCAGTCAGTAGGTGAGGTATGTGATGTAAGGAAATTACTTGGCGCCCAGATAATAGTTTTTTTCTGAACTAACTTAAGATATAATAACTTAATACCCACTCCCGACTCCACTGAGTCTCTAGTCGGACCTACCTATTGTTACCAACGCTAAATAGCACGTAACACTGTACAGGGTGGCCAAAAATTATTTTTCAATTAAAAACTTCTTAAATTGAATTTTCTCAATTTTTTCAAATGGAACATTCTGTATAATTTTCAACGGTGTGATGTATAAATGAAAAACGAACATTTTTTGTAAGTACTTCCCTATGGCTAATTGCAACCATTTTCGTTTTATAAATAAATAAGTGTCAAATTCACGAATAAACTTAAAAAAGAGGTTCCCTCAAATAATCCATTAGAAAAATTTATAATAGGTGTTCGACGTGTTGCCCACTTTGACTGACACACGTCTTTATGCAATTTTGAAATGAGGCCATTTAGCAGGACCATTTCTTCCAATCCATTGAAATGAGTAAACAGTAGGTATTTAACAGGTCCTTTACTGTACTGTTTTCTTGTACATTTCTTTGCCATTTTCGTTATTCGACAAGCAATAAAACCTCAGTTTGGTATAAACTGTCGTGTACAACGGAGTATTTATCACACTTATCGGTCGTTAGTTATAATTTGTATTGAATTTAAAATATTTAAAATTTTACAATATGAATTTTAATAAAGCGAAACTTGCAGACATGACTTTTGTTTTGGGCGAGTCAGACAGAAACTGTTTACTTGCCAATAGAATTTGTCACCAACGTTATCCTGAAAGAATGATTCCTGATGTTAGCAGCTTCCAAAACCTTCTCGATAGATTTCTGGAAACTGGAAAAAAGTGAAAGAATAAAACGTGTTGTGAACGAAGAAAATGAGTTTTCTGTGGTGCTGGCAACGGTTGAGAATCCCCATGTTAGTCAAAGAGAGCTCATTAGCAGGAATAAGTAGACGTTCTGTGGGTCGAATCTTAAAAAAAATAAGTTGCATGCATATCATATTCAAATGCACCAGGAATTATCTGATGACGATTTTCAAAAGCGCCTACAATTTTGTAATTGGGCCAGAGGTAAAATGCAAGATGATGTCAACTTCTTCAATAATGTTTTATTCACTGGTGAGGCAACTTTTCATAAAAACGGATTTGTTAATAGGCACAGTTTCCATTATTATGCTTCGGAAAATCCTCACTTTTTGCGCAATTTGATAACCTACACAGATGGTCTATAAACGTTTGGGGAGGAATTATTGGAGAACATGTAATAGGGCCACATTTCTTTGATGGTAGATTGACCGGAGCCATTTATCTTCATTTTTTGGAAAACTGTCTGCCACGATTATTGGTAAATCTCCCTGAAAGAATTCGAAACAGGATGTGGTTTCATCAAGATGGTGCTTCACCACATTATTTAAATGCAGTTAGAGACCATTTAAATAATACCTACCCTCATCAATGAATTGAAAGGAATGGACCCACTAAATGGCCTGCTAGATCCCCAGATCTTACAAAAATGAATTTCTTTTTATGGGGATACGTGAAATATGAAGGAAAGAATAATAACTGCCTTTAGATCTATCACACCGGCAGTTTTAGGAACAGTGGGTACCTCATTTCAAAGGCGCATAGAGATGTGTGTCAATTGGGCAACATGTGAAACATTTATTATAATTTTTTCTACTTAGTTATTTGAAGAAACCTCTTTTTTTAAGTTTGTTTTTGAATTCTGTAATTATTGCTCAATAACACGAAATTGTTTGCAATTAGCCATGGAAGTATTTACAAAAAATGTTCGTTTTTCATTTCTACATCAGATCGTTGAAAAAAATAAATTTTGGCCACCCTTGGCAAGACATTACGTCCCGAGGAATCGTAACTCATATAGCGGAGAGAGTATTGTAACAATCGACTGTACTAATAGATTCAGACTCCCAGACGATATGATAGTAATACGAGGTGAAATATATGTTGAACGTTTGAAAAATTATTCACTATTAATTTTGCAATAGTGCAATGCAGGTTTTCACGGCCGTTGTCCAATGAAGTAATTTCTTCCGGGTTTTGCCGCGGTCGTCGAACTTGACTTGACGTTTCGCTGATCATGCTGTCAGCTTCTTCAGAAGGGTTCCAAAGACTGTCTTTGGAACCATTCTGAAGAAGCTGACAGCATGGTCAGCGAAACGTCATGTCAAGTTCGACGACCGCGGCAAAACCCGGAAGAAACTACTTCATTATTAATTTTGCACCTAAATTTTCAATTTTCTTGATATCTTTGTCAGGATGCTGCGAGAAGCTGTATATATGAGTTCAATAATTTTCAAGTTTGAAAAAAACGTATTAACGGCATTGATAACTTTTTGGCGGCGAGTCGCATTCGAGCGACCCCTATGGCGATGCCCACCTAGGCCTTTTTATGACGTACTTTGGGTCTGTCGGAATCGGTTCCTCGATTTTGAATTCAGAGTATTCTCTACTACTTTCAGAATTAAAAAATGTGTTTAACAGTTTTTATTTTATTTATTTATTTAATTGACTTTTGGCTAAAATTTTGTATTATTACTTTTTGACATCATTTATTTCAGCGACCTAAAAACACCCACAGTGTCAATGCGAGCGAAACTTGTTTAAAATTTATCGAGTCATTTTTAATGGAATTTTTAGCGAGAAGTCGGTCATATTAGATCAGCCATTTTGAATAACCCTTTTTGACATCATAATCTGTTTCAACGACCTCGAAAACCCCTAATGTGTCAATTTGAGTTAAATTGCCTTAACATTTCTCAACTCAAATTAATTTGATTTAAAACAAATTTTTTTCTTGTTTAAATAATTAATAAACAATTTTCTCACCATTGTATGTCTATATCTTTTTAATTTATATAAAAGTGATATAAAAAGGTTTTAGGAAAATCGAAGCTTCCCGTAACTATTCCGAAATGATGCATATTTTCAGCCTCTATTGACTCCACTGGTGGTCTAATGGGTGATTTTTCAATATTGACTTAACTCCTACTACGAAGTTAATCCTGGGTTAGGCGTCATGCTGCGTATTTCAGTGCCGAGTTAACTTCAATCTCTGAGTTAATTCGAGGCTAAGTTGACAAGTAGGATGAAGTGAGAGTAGAAAAAGTGGGTTAAAACTAACCTATTAATAATATTTATGACAGAGATACATCGTCATATTTTTGAAATAACTACAATTACAAAAACTTTCAACGCGATGGATTATGGCTGAGATAAATGTATAACGCTGAGTTAGAAGACCGAAAGTAATAAGGAACAGGCCGAATCACATCGAAGAATGGGATCGCAGAACAGTGGAATAGTATATTCTGCAACAAGTTATGGAATGGCCCATATTCCACATGAGGCAAAGGGCGAGGGCTACGGTTCGCGGTGTGGAATATGCCATTCCAAACGTATTGTAGATTATACTAACCAATTTCTTATGATTTAATACTGTCACGCAGGAAACAGTCAAATCTTGGAAAGTAGCAAATGTTTGTATAAGTAAAACATATTTGATCCTAATCTAGTTAGGAATTAAAAAACAATTAAATAATGTCAATGCTGAGAGTAGAATTGTTTAATAATAAAACATAAATATATATAAACATGACATTAACCAGTTTAAACTTCTGCTAAACAAACAAGTAGTTGCTAAACATATAAAACGAATAGTCAAAACAAACCTCTCGCTTGGTTCTCTTCATTGATTCAGTTTCGACGTTTTAGTGTCGACAGTTAGTCTTAGTTTTGGGGCCTTCATCTTAGGATGTGGGACCCAGGCCCTTCAGGCAGTTTTAGTGATCTCTACCCTGCAGATCACAAGTTAAGTTGTATAGTGTAAAGTGACACATTTTCCTCCCCACTGTGTATATTGGCAAGATCGTTTAAATTGTTATGTGTTCCATTCTTATTATGTGTATCGTTGTTCATTAGTTGTATCTCTTGTTTGTTTGTTATCCCTTAAACGAGTGTTTTAATAAAGCCATGTAAAATCTCAAAGTCGCCCTTATTAACACACCTCTCCAGAAAACCCAAAGTCACGAAAGGCGCAGGATCATGGTTTGAGGCCCTAGCCCAAACTTTTCGTGACATATGGTGGGGGCGCCGGGCCTCATATACTGGACCCCACGGGAGCGTTCAGCATTTTTTTATTTTAGAAATGGATAGTAGAACACTTTTTAAGACAATTTTCAAATTATTAGGTTTTTATTCGAACGTTTAAGCCCTTAAATAAATTACCAAAGTTGGATCTCGTGAAAATAGGGTGGAGTTTTCCTGGCGTCACTTTGCATAATTATGCTGATCGAGTGAAAGTCAAGTATGTATGGAAACGGTGTTTGATTATTAAATTGTATCTTGAAAACAAACACTTTTTTGTCTAAATGTTATTTGTGGCATTATCTTAATTTTTTTCCTTCTTCAATTCTTTGGGAATTTCACTGCCACATGTATGTTTTCTTTCTAAGCGGTGCTAGGAGAATCTACAAAATATATCACAATTAACCAGTATGTTACTGGTAAAAAACCTCTACGCCCGTGACGTTTACGTCAAAGGATCAGTTAAAGGTTGGTTTTGATAACTAAACAACACAAATAAGTATAAAAACTTGAAATTAAATATTTCGCCGACGTTTCGGAAATCTAATCTGTTTCCTTTCTCAAGGGTTTTTTTGAAAAATCTTTTTTGCTGTGTATGACAAATACACAGCTCTAAGAATGTTTGTTATATATTATCCTCATTCAATAATATTATCGCGGATTCTTTTATTTTTCTTTTTTTGCTATCTGCCTCTTTAACAAAAGAGGCAGATAGCAAAAAAAGAAAAATAAAAGAATCCGCGATAATATTATTGAATGAGGATAATTGCGTGTCGAATTGTTCCGTAGATGTCTGTACAACTTGGCTGCCAATGTTAAAAGAAGAACTTCACAAGCTTAACATTGTATAGAAACTAAAAAACTGTTAACTATATCAACAGTTCTATGTAAATAGTAAGTATCTATGGATATTGAATATAACAAACATTCTTAGAGCTGTGTATTTGTCATACACAGCAAAAAAGATTTTTCAAAAAAAGCCTTGAGAAAGGAAACAGATTAGATTTCCGAAACGTCGGCGAAATATTTAATTTCAAGTTTTTATACTTATTTGTGTTGTTTAGTTATCAAAACCAACCTTTAACTGATCCTTTGACGTAAACGTCACGGGCGTAGAGGTTTTTTACCAGTAACATACTGGTTAATTGTGATATATTTTGTAGATTCTCCTAGCACCGCTTAGAAAGAAAACATACATGTGGCAGTGAAATTCCCAAAGAATTGAAGAAGGAAAAAAACACTTTTTTTACTCAAACGTCAGATTAACTCATTTCACGACATTAAAGTTTGACGGATTATAGTGGACAAACCCTTTCTCCGTAGTGTTTATGCAGTATGACGTCACGAAGCGCTTTGTACTGAAATTCAATCTTTAACATTGAATATCTAAGGATTGGATATAGTTATGAAGCTGAAATTTTAACAGTTTGCCTGGGTCATCGAATTCTACTGAATACCATGAAAAAATATCTAAAAATAAATTATTGGTAACAAACCCATTCTCAAGTTCAGGCTAATACACAGTAATTAAGCAAACAAACATCTTCATAAAATTTTAAAACAATCTCTATATTTAAATAGTTGCAATTACAGTTTCAATGGGAACAATTCCAATAATAGGCTTAAATAATAGCGTGTGTAAAACTACAGCGGAAGGTGTAAATAAGTGTACAGCTGCTAATAAAATATTTACAAATTTTCTTTTATCGTTAGCAGTGCGAATAATTAAAGCATCTAAGGACTTTGCTAATAAACTTTCTGCCAAATTAGCCTGTTCTTTGTCCTCTAGTAAATCCTTTCTACAAAGCAAAATATTCTCAAAGAGTTCTACATTAGTTCCATCCAGACTCAGCTGCTTTATATGTATATTTGTATTTTTCAGGAAAGGCAGAATACTTCCTATATCCGAAGGCCAATGAGCAGCTCTCAGCATAAAAAGGGGCGCCCATAAATGACCTAAAATAGGGACGCTGATTTAAATTATTCCAAAATCATAAATTTAAAAGAAAAAATGTTGTAAGCAAAAAAAACTGATCTAGAAAACAAAAAACATACCTAAAATTATATTTTGAGAATTACGATTTAGAAGTCCGAAACCTGAGTTGCATCTGGCTTGTTTCACAGCGGTTAAAAAAATTTGAGCCGCCAGTTCATGGCCTGGGTTGGCTTCTGTTGTAAACGAGCTGGTATAAATAAATTTCTCCGTTGTTACTCTTGTAAATGCACTAGATGATGGTTTTGAGGATAGTTGATTAAACTTTGGTTTCCTCGGACCACGCTCCTCTTGAACAGCTACAAAATATATGAACAGTAACCTACACTATATTTTCTAAAATATTCATCAAATTGCCAAGTATTCATGACATTAGAAGAATGTTTCCATTTAAATACGAAGTGTAAGTATGTCGTTAAAATAATTAGTTGTAGGAATAGACAAGACACGAAAAACTTACATATTTCTTTCCTCTAGAGACACTTTGAAAAAGGCTGACCTAGGTTAATAATGTACACCGTCATCTAAGAAAAGTTTGAAAACTTCTGATTGCTGTTCTTAATGAATGTACGAAAAATCTGAAATTTACCAATGAAGGATTGTTTATTTGCGTAAACTATTCGATTACTCCATATACACGAATACACTTCAGCATAACACACTAAGGACATACGAACTTATTTAAGAACTAAGGAGTAGGTCGTGTGTGTACGTGACCGAGTAATTGATAGACTAAAGTAGCACATGACCAATATCCAATATCACAAGGAAGACTGCATGGATTTCAGAGGATGTGAGAACTACTTGCAAAGATTGGTGACATTAGACAGACACAGGGCTATAGCAATAGCGAAGTATAATCAGAGCAGAGCCCATATTTATGAGTTTGTAACACAAGGACGGATTTACAGAATTATAACAATTATTGTGAAACAGTTACTTGTTGCCAGATTGTATCAATGTAAACAAACAAATATTAGTAACGAGTAAAGCTTAACCTAACGTTCCAGAAGTTCTCAAACAATTTTACTGAAACTTTTTCTTTTTTTTACAAAACCCTATGTTATATAAGATTTTTGTTTGCCGGATCTTTCCCCATTACTCATTTTTTTAATGACAAGAAACTAAGCACACCCTGCATAAATAAGGGTAACTGATGGTAATTTTTGTTGTTAAATTACCAGAAAAATGGAGTGCATTGAGGCTGTTTTTATTGGGCAGAGGTGTCTCGTGATACATTTTATTGGGAGGGTACAAATGTGATGTACACAGGGTGACAGCTAGGGATATGGGGATGTCAAGGCACCCAAGTGTGCAATATAGTCAGGAAAACATCATGTATACTGATCGAAATGACAAATTTAATTATTCTGTTATTACTCACCTGATATGTTCATGTGAACAGCAAAACATCTTTGTAATCTGCAATAAGGACACCAATTTCTTCTCGCCTTATCAACAATACATCTTCCATCGCCAGCTAAAAGTAGAAAAAGACGCAACAGATTAGTCGTAAATGGAATATGTGTAAAGAGTAAAGGTAAGAGTAAGTTTTTCTTAATTAAACTTACTTATACACGTATACAATACGTTTCTTCTTACACTTCGTTTGAAGAAACACGAACAACCATCACAACAATAGACACCGTAATGTTTACCATAGGACCGGTCACCACAAACTCTACAAGGTACTGGAGCTGGTAAGGTTCTCCCTGTAAATTTAAGATAATGTTCATTTAATTGAAAATATTTGCAGTATTGAACGTTATCCTCTTCAGGGTCAGACTGTTTACTTTATCTAAATATATCAATAAGATAATAAAATAAAATAAGCACATACAACTTATTTAATTATGTGGTTTTCGAATCTTTGTATTTGTAGGCCATCATAGAAAAATTCTCGCTTAACAGTTTCATTCAATAAAATATTATAAGCAAATGAAGGTAATGAGCAACAATAACACAGGCCGACAAGAAAAAAATGGATGTATTTTTACCCAAACCTACTTTTACCCCTGTAATCAAAATAATACAGACTACAAAGCTCAGGACACTAATAAAGAATTGATAATACTGCAGAACACAAGTTTCTAAAAAAGAATACAAAAATAAATCAAACATGTGAAAATATAACTAAAATGTATATAAATAATAATATAATAAATGTATATAAAAAAATTGTCTCCCTTTCTGACCAGCCCCATAATTTCTTCTAGATTTTGGTGCGCCGAAACCAAATTTTCATAAAAAAAAAAAAGATTCTACTGTGTAGATTTTTCAGAAAATACGTTTTAAACTGTTAAAATTATGTTTGATGCGAATACTTTATTTAAAATAAGTCCAAAAGTTGGCACTATCATAATATGATTCTAAATTATATCCGGACGGATCATTTTCTATATTTTGTGGCCTGCATAATTATGCATAATTACGTAAATTCAATTTTAACTTCTGATTCGTGCTCAGCATATCCACAAATCCCTGTATATACAGGGAGTCCCGAATTGCATGGGTCAAACTTCACTAAGTAATACAACTTTTCAAAATAAGAAAAAAAGTTCCTATAAACATGGGTCGGGAAGTGGTTAGTTTCCGAGATACAGAGTGTTCAAGTAATTCTCCTGAAAATGTTTTTTATGAATATTTTCGAAACGTCTAAAGATAAGCAAATGATAATTTACACAGGAATTTAACTTTTTATGCTTTTTAAGAAAAAATGACAACTATCTACGAGAATCATTCAGGAGCAGGTGAAACTGGGGGGGGGGTATAACTAAGCTCCAACTTTATTGTGTGTCACTTTTAAGTTTTCTACACAAAAAAAGTCTCTTGTTTCTTTTCTCTAAAATTACCACTTTTTGAGTAAATCTTATCCGAATTTTATTAATTAGTAACCATTATTACCAGCATTCCTGGTATGCAAGAGTGTGCCGTGATTGTAATGTTTGTAACAAATGAAAAATAATCTAGCATGCAATGCCAGAATGACAATAATGACATTGTTGTTTTTTGGTTTTCTGTACTTCATTGTAGTTTTATTATTTTCTTTTGGAAAAGTGTTCTGTTGAAAAGTAAAAAATGGTTATGTTTAGTAATGTGGAGTACGCGGATATTCATTTTATTTATACATATTGTAATGGAAACACGAATGCCGCGGTACGCGAATATCGCAGAAGATTTCCTAATAGAAGGAAACCATCTAAAGATGTTTTTATTCGAACCCACCTAGAATTTAGAAATGTGGGACTTAAAAGAGGTCCAAGAAATGAAGAAGAGCAAAATGAGCGATTTAAAAACATAATTTTGGCCAAATTTAACAATAATAATAAAGATGCGTGCGCAAGCTGTGCATGTTTCCAAAAACAAAGTTTTTCGGATTCTGAAAAAAGACCACAGGAAAGCTTTTCAAATGTAGCCAGTCCAAAGCCTTCAACTAGGTGATCCCGAAAGGCAGATACATTTTTGTAATTGGTTTATAAATGCTATGGAACAAGATCCCGATTTCAGAAGTAAAATTATTTGGACTAATGAAGCTACCTTTAACCATAATGGATCTGTTAATTTTAATAATTTAAGAATCTGGGCTCATCAGAATCCTCACATAATTCGCCCTCGGGCATTTCAATAGGAGTTTAGCGTCAATGTATGGTGTTGTGTTATAAACGGGACTTTTTGTGGGCCTCACATCCTTCCTCTCCGTTTAAATGGACCATTACTTAATGGTTTTTGAAACAACCATTTTTTTAAATATCTCGAGGATATTCCTCTCAATTTAAGAAATGAATGCCGGTTTCAAATGGACGGAACTCCTGCACATTTTGCTGTTGAGAACCATTTGTGGGTAAACAATAATTATCCTGAACGGTGGATCGGTTGATTACGTGCAAGAGCCTGGCCACCTCGTTCACCGGATTTAACTCCAGTTGATTTTTTTGTCTGGGGCTATTTAAAGGACAAAGTCTACGCAATTTCTGTAAACACGAGAGAAGAGTTAATAGAAAGAATTCTCGGGGAATGTGAAAATTTGAGGGCTAATCTTAATTTCATTCGTAAAGCTACACACTCTGTACGGCGCAGATGTCAGAAATGTGTTGAAGCTGGCGGAATGCACTCTGAACAACTCTTGTAATTTGTAATGTACCTTACTTTAATCTGATTCGTTGTTGTCTAATAAAAAATAATGTAATCAAATTTTGTTTTACTGTCATTGTTTTTTCTGTTCTGCTAAAATTATTCATAAAAAACTATTCCCGAATAAAGTTCAGATAAGATTTACTCAAAAACTGATAATTTTAGAGAAAAAACACAAAAGACTTTTTTTGTGTAGAAAACTTCAAATTTTTAAGTTGCCACAAAATAGTTGGGGCTTAATTATACCTAGGCCCCCCCAGTTTCACCCGCTCCTGAACGATTTTCGTACATATTTGTCATTTTTTCTTGTAAATGTAAATATATTGTCATTTGTTAATCTTTAAACGTTTCGAAAATATTCATAAAAAAACATTTTCAGGAGAATTACTTGAACCCCCTGCATCTCGGACACTAATCACTTCCCGACCCATGTTTATAGGAACTCTTCTTTCTTATTTTGAAAAGTTGTATTATTTAGTGAAGTTTAGCTTATGCAATTCGGGATACCCTGTATTATAAATAATTATTATAAAAAAAAAAATGATACTGCGCCCCTCAGAAGGTTAAAGGAGGTTGTGGGGAAAAATTGACGCGGTAAAAATATATGTTATTATTAAATTCAGTTTTAGCAGGTCAAAATACAAAAAGAACAGTAGGTTTGGTTAAAAAGTTATCAAATTTATTTGTTGTCTTCCTGTGTTATTTATCTAGAAAATAACCATCACCTAGAGCAAACAAACATCCTACAAATTCTCGAAAAATGTTGTGATTATTTTTGTTAATATTATTATTTCTCGTTAATAATCTAACAACATTGTTTATAAAAATGTATAAATAATGGTGTTCAAATATTCAAGAAAAATATAAGGATACATTTGAGTCAGAGCTGTTTCAATATAGGCGAGTCTGCCTGGGATTTGTCCTAAACATTTTCTATACCATTTGAGTTAGGTACTCTCATAGGAAAAACTCCGCTGAACACGATTTTCTTATGGTCAAATAATTGTTAAAAGAAAAATGTTTTCGCTTTTATTTAATAAAATTAATCCGGTTTGACGGATCCAAAAAAATCTTGATTAAATAGAAAGACATTTTTAATACGCGTCGTTTGGTGCCAGGCATAACTCATTTTGTCGACCCGTTCATTTGTTATAGCCAAAATAAATTTCTTAATTAACAAATTGATTACTCCTAAACTAATGGGGTCAGGATATTGTTTCTTTCAAAAATCATGCCCACTATACCAAAGAATATACCATATTTTTGTTGGCCAGATATCTACAATACTTTTTGATTTTTTAAACAATTGGCATAATTTGTTAATTAGCATATAATTTCTTCTTTGAAAGTTTGATTAACTTCAAACCAACTTTAAAGGATAAATATTGATGTCGGGCATAACCTCCATACAAGTCTGCACGACTGCGACTTTCTGCTTTTGTTTATTTAAAGTTAAATTAATTTTTCAAATTAACAAATGGAATATCTCGGCTCTGGGTAAGCGTATCGAAATGGGACTTTGTGCATGTGAAAGTGCTTGGAAAAGGGAGAATTTCGAAAATAGAAAGAACTTGATCGGATAACCGGAACCGGAAATAGAAGTGATATTGCGTGAGAGGCTCTAATATCTTTATTAACAACTTTTTGGACACGAGGTTTGGTGCAAATGAAAGCTAAGAAGTTTTTCCATCAACCACAAAAAGTTCTACAAAAAATATACAATCCCTGAAGAGTTATACGTGTCTTTGACCCTAAAAAAAATCATTCCCGCAACGTGATAATAGTAAGATTTGATGCGCAATGGGGTGGCGGGTTCGATACTCGGTGTGGGCAACTTTTTTTTTTCGTCAAATTTGCTTTTATTTCATGTAACCAAGTATTTTTTATGATAATAAATATTTTTACTAATAAATTTTTAAAAACCTTAATTTTTTTTGCAATTTTCATTAAATAAACGGCTATCTTGCAACAAACATATGATTGTTCTTGTCCAGCGAATGTTTGTCGGTAGTTTTTGTTTTTTTTTACTACCTTTTGTGAAAGAGATAATAATGCCAAAATAGTTAAATCTTTTCATTATTTGTCATTTACAAATAACAAAGTGTGTGTTTTTTTCATGAGACGTAAACTTTTTTCATTATAAGAATAAAGCGAAAATTAAATTTGTTTCCTTTTTATTTTTGGTCTCTTTTTCGACAGGCACCCCCCTCAAATAAAGTAAAACAAGCCTTCCCTTTTACAAAAAGTAGTAAAAAAAAAACAAAATCACCGACAGGCCCTCGCTGGAGACGAACAATCATATGTTTGTCGCAAGATAGCCGTTTATTTAATGAAAATTGCAAAAAAAAATTATTTCCGGTTTTTAAAAATGTCTCAGAAAGTAAAAACATTTATTATCATAAAAAAATACTTGGTTATATGAAAAAAAGCAAAGTTGACGAAAAAAAAGTTGCCACACCGAGGATCGAACCTGCCACCCCATTGCGCGTCAAATCTTACTGTTTTCACATTGCGGGAATGATTTTTTTAAGGGGCAAAAACGCGTATAACTTTTCAGGGATTGTATTTTTTTTTGAACTTTTTGTGGTTGATGGAAAAACTTGTTAGCTTTTCATCTGCACCAAACCTCGTGTCCAAAAAGTTGTTAATAAACAAATTAGAGCCACTCACGCAATATCACTTTTATTTCCGGTTCAGGTTATCCAACCAACTTCTTTCTAGTCTTAAATTTTCCTTTTTCCAAGCACTTTCATATGCACAAAACCCCATTTCGATACGCTTACCCAGAGCCGAAATATTCCATTTGTTAATTTGAAAAATTAATTTACTTTAAATAAACAAAAGCAAAAAGTTCCATTCGTGCAGACTTCTATGAGGGTTATGCCCAATATCAATATTGATCATGTAGCGTTGGTTTGAAGTCGATCAAACTTTCGAAAAAAAAGTTATTTGCTAATTAACAAATTATGCCAATTGTTTGTTTTTTTCTTTGGTATAAAGGGCATAATTTTTGAAAAAAACAATATTCTGACCTCATTAGTTTCGGAGTAATCAATTTGTTAATTAAGAAATTCATTTTGGCTATAACAAATGAACAAGATTTTTTTGGATCCGTCAAACCGTTGAAAAAAAAAATGTATCAACAATTATTTGACCATGAAGCTCGCGGTTAAAGAAGATTTTTCATAAGAAAATCTTTTTCAGCGAATTTTTCCTATAAGAATCCGTTGCTAACTCAAATGGTATACAAAATTTGTAAAATCACCTCTTTTTTACCCCGGGCAGACTCTCCTAATATAGTAAGAGATTTTCAAAAAAGTTATTTTGATTTAGTAAAAACTACGTCAAGGTGCCTTTCCATACGATGACATGACAAGGACATGTTGCATTTTTAGAGTTATAAATTACGTAAAAAGTTATTCACCCGGCTACTGTAATTACTTTAATAATCAAGAAAATGGAACTAATCGGAAGGAAAATGAGCAAGAAATGGCCAACAGAATTAGAAATAGCATCGGATTTATTAAAACGTTTTAACCTGTTAGTAAATGAATGAAAACTTCGGATTACATATACGCTTTCTTGACTGGGCTCATGTGTAACTTTTACGAACGCTTGGAAAAGGTTCATCAAAATATTTAAAACAATCCACAAAAAAAACGGAAATGTCATCAAATTTAAAAACTTTTTAGATTCTTTATATCACAAATGATCAGATAGTTATAACTAATTTGGTGAATATTCCAAAATATATAAAATATTAAAAGAAATTCAATAAAATTTATTATAATTATGAACATTGGTACTTACCCATAATTCTCAGTGCACTACTACTTCCTCCAACATTTTCACACCTATCTGATTGTTACACGTCTCCTGCGGTGATTTTATAATATTTGCTTGGATATTAATTGACAGGTAGAACCATTAGCGGGTGCTCGACCACCGAGCAGGTCACCCCCTGCACGTGGCCTTTTGACGCCACCCGCCACTTCAACACCGTTTCGCGCTGTTCTTGTCATTTTAATATTTAATAAGTCGATAATGGTAGTTACAGATTGTGTAGTCATCGTTCTTTAACATCTACATTTAACCAGAATGTTTTAGTAGACACATTTATATATACTGATCGTTCTTCAAGAATCGTTTTTTTAATGATATTGGAGGTAACGTTAATGCACTCTGTAAAATGCTCCATTTCAAAAGATATAAATCGTTGAGAAAAATTGAATTTCGCCGAAGTTTACATCCAAAATTGACTTCGAGAAAGACCAGAAAACGCCGTTTGACAGCGTCTTTTGTCGAAAGTTCGATAAAAATTTTAGCCAAAAGATCATGGGGCGGTTTTTCAAATAAAAACCCTTAAACAGATTCTCAGTTCTGAAAATGGAGGAGAATACTCCGAGACCGATCCACTACTACAGCATCCATAAAAAAATAATTTTAAAATTCCAAGCAGAGCAATCGATTCCGACGGAACCAAAACATCCTAAAAGAGGCCTAGGCGGATAACGCTATAGAGGTCATTCGAATGCGACTCGACGCCAAAAATGTATATTTGGGTTCAATGCCGTTAGTACATTTTTTTCAAGCTAAACCATTGAACTCACATATATAACTTCTCGAAGCACCCTGACGAATAATGCATTCGTCAATATCGATTACAAGCAAAGCGATAAAAAATTTTCAAGTTCAAGAGTTACGGTTCTTTGGAACTTAACGTGTTGCCAGGTGTGGAGCTTTCTGAATCTGATGTTTTACATACAATTAGATTAGACTTGAATATTTCTATTTTTTTTGTATTTATTGCAGTTTACCCGTAATAACTAAAAAAATTCACA
The DNA here is from genome assembly GCA_963583905.1 of Stenurella melanura. Lineage (NCBI taxonomy): Eukaryota > Metazoa > Arthropoda > Insecta > Coleoptera > Cerambycidae > Stenurella > Stenurella melanura. The sequence goes on along the minus strand of OY757311.1, from coordinate 165,146,229 downwards.
GATCTTGCATCTTTCGCACGTATCTTAAGCGTATTGAAAATACCAGATGCAACTATACTGCTCTTGGAGTCCACAGATGGATGGCTAGAATGATACGTATTTTCAGCATTTGCATTAGGTACCATTAGCGATTAGTGGCAAAATAAAAACTTTTATCAAATTTAATAATACCACTCGGGTTCATGGTAATTGGACCCATGTTCATTGATAAATTTTTTTAGATTAACCCAGCTATAATCTGTCAAATTTTGTCATAAAGCTTGTAGAACACCCTATATAGTGCTTTTCTACTGTACTTTTTTTATATCATACTGAGATGTGTTTGATAATTTTATTTACATAATTTCAAATATATTTGTCCATACGATCGAATTAAGCTAGTCCATATTTTATTGGGTTATTTTGCTTTTTTAATGTTAATTTGAAAGTGGCGGTGTTCTGTAAGAAATAACGTAAGTTATGCAAACTAAGTGTCATACGATATAGCAGTGTCGGCATGTATCACAAGAGACCATTAAGTTTAGGAGTGTTTATGTTTATATTTTAGTTTCGAGATACTGCTTGGATTGTTATCGAAACGTGATATCCCTAATAGCATAGCGTTGAGTGAACGGTACGGTTACAAGGCCGGTGCAGCGGCCTCGATAGAATCTGTCGCTCTCGACACGTTTTTCGTAAGATGGGTATCATACGCCTAGTAGTATTTTCAATACTAATATATTTTGAATTTGACTCTTTATTGATCCACTAGATCTAGAATTGATGACCTGTGTGCGATTACTGCGATTCTGTGGCGTGAATCGGATAACTGTTTTGTTCGTGGGTCGACTCCGATCCCGTCAAGTTTGTACTGCAGTCCGGTTACTTACAGGGTCTATCCACGGTCGTGATAGTGCACCGCAAGACAACGAGACGCTACGGAAGGCAGACTAGCAATCTCAGTAAGTATACTCTTTTCCATTTTTACCTTGGGGGTCTTAAGAGTCACTAAAATCCCCCTTGAGAGTGGATATAGCTAGCTGTCGTTGCGAAGGCACAGCTGGCGCCTGTCAAGTATACATTTTTGTCGTGTCCCTCAGACGTGCGATTCTACGTTCATCTACAGTACCAACTGCTGAAAAATTCTAGACGAGAATCTTAGGTAACGATCTCGACATGTCTTTTATTGAAAAATTTTTTAACTAACGTTGTGAAGTTACACTAACGGAAAAAATTATCGCAACATTCAAAATTTGCCATGATTTTATTGATTTATTTTTTGAAGTGAAGTGAAACTAATATAGTGAGGGTAAACCCGTCACACAGCGTCACAAGATCTGAAATGTCTGGACTGGGGGATATCGTAAGTAAAGTGAGGATACAGGTACCCTGCTTTGTTTGTTTGTATTATGTTTGTATATTGCGTAGAGTGATATTTGTGTGTGTGCTTGAACATTATGCCAGAAGCGGTGGCGTTCTTGTGTTTAAATACAAATGGCATAATTTTAAATATCTACGACAGTTTTTGTGTTCGAGGACAGGTGTTTCGTATCAAGTGATTCATTATGTCCGAATTAAATAAAGAGAAAAGTATCTGAAAGTGGAAATGAATCGTCTAATGAGTCGATTTAGGCCTGTCGATAAGGGGGGGGGGGGTCGGAGGTGTTTCCCCCCCAGGCCCGGCGGTTTTTGAGGGAGTCCGGTGGTTTTGAGGGGGCCCGGGTTTTACACGATGTTTAAGATTAGCATTTGCATTAGGTGAAATGAGAGAGGTTAAATATTTAATCCTAAGGAATATCACCCCCCGTTCTTTAAAATTTCGATGCAGGTAAATATTGAATCGAGAAAAATATTCAATTCTAGCGAAATTTTTATAGAGATAAATAGTTTATTGTTATAAATGCCACCCCCCGCTTTTCGAAAAAATATTATGATATAAAACAAAAAAATGTACACTAAATTTAGGGTAGCTAGTTTAAAAATGAATTATTATTTGTTTGCTTATAATTAGGTGTTTTCACAAATTTTAAAATCACTTTCACTGTGAAGATAATGCTTTATTATAATTAAAAACAATTGAATTTTGAGAAATAGTCAAATAATACCTTAAAATAAGCCATTTTAATTTTATATTGAAATTTTTTCGCCAAAAACACTACATTAATTCACTACGCACTCATGACGCCATCAGCTATATTGTCAGTGTCATTTTGTGTTATAAACACGTCATTTTGCAGATAAATTTCCTAAAGTAGCTTTTACAAATCCCGTATTAGGTAGGCATTACTTATTTAATCACACGTGAAACGTAAATAAAGTTAATAAAATGGTGTGTTTATCAATTTTTAAACGCGATTTAGGAAACTAATATAACCGATGACGTCACCGCGTCTTTTGCGTACTCGTTCAATTACTAAAACTTTATGTTATTTATTTGTTGAAATTTTATTTTGATGGACGATAGAATTCTGTTTGAATATCAATAAGTGCTTTAGTATAACAAGTACTTTATTTTAATAATATCAAAAAAGCAAATATGCACATAGTGAAAACACCTAATTGTATTGAAACTTATTCTTTATAAGATTTTGCAAACAGCAGAAAAAATAACTATCTATAACTAAAAGAAAAACTATGTGTAAAAATATTAATGAAATCTTTGCATTCTTTCGATAACCTGAATTCTGGTTATGTTAGCAAATTAAAATCCTGAAATGAATTTGTCTAATTTCTTATCTGACAATTCTCATTCTAACACTAGCATCCACACAGTCCCCTACGGCCATGCAGATTAAACTAGTATTCATAACACCACCGAATCAAATACATATAGTGGTTTTTTGCAATTTGCGAGGGAACCACTGGGCCAATTAACTTCCACTGGAGCTCACCTTGTTCGTTATTTTATTGCGTACATATACCTGAACCCTTTCCTTCGTATAAATTCAACTTTTCAACCGTTTTTCGCTACCTTTCGCAATTTTTTTCAGCAAATTTCATCAAAGACTTTTTAAAACAATATTATTACATGTGCGTATTTTTTTTACTGTTAGTCTGAGGGTAGCACTTAGCTCGCCGACACTAATTGTGCAAAAAAGAAATTTCCTTTGACTTAATTCCAACAACTAAGAATATTAAATATATATTTAAAATTAAAATCTATTTTATAACTACATTAATAAAATAAGACGTAAGTATATTAACTTGTTAAAAAACTGATGTTCTTTCGGTATAACTAAGTTGAATTTACCGTGGTATTCCAGTCATTTATTAATAATGCACAAGTTACAAATCAGTGTGTGCTATGACAGCGTTCGGTACCCTTTACCCTTAACTGACATAACTCTTATTTGTCTATTATTAGTTTTTATTATGTTCCAACGCTTCGGTCGGTGTAATTCTAATTGATTTTTGTGTCAATCTTTTTCCGTTTATTTTTGTAAAATGTATACAAGCAAAATGCTACTTTGGTTTAAAATAACACCACTATTTTTATGTTAAGATAGTTTGGAATAAGATACCTTTTCTCTACTAGTATTTGGAAAAGTTCTAACGTTCTTAACAAAAACAGAAATAAAATTTCCGCACGCAAAAAGTTGTAAATCGATGTTATTAAATGGTAGGTATATTATTATATGAGTGATTATGGTAGTCATTATTCACGAGGATGATGTTTGAGCCCACGAGCCCTAGGCGAGTGGCGCAAATTTTCTGGTAATAATCTGGTCATAATCGTGAATCTAATACTTTTTCTACACCTATTAAACAAATAAATTATACTGAACTTTGATGGCATTAATCGATATCTACTCGTAAGAAGTGGAAAATGTAAACAAACAATATGGCGATACACTTGGTTGTCACTGTCAGCGAGTTGACTGTCAGCTGCAGCAAGAGTTGATCGCAGTCGATTTAAAATATCACTGGATCAGTGAAACAGTGATTTTTCGAGTTCTGAACAACTTTCAAAATGTCCGTCTGTCCGTCACGTTCCTTATAAGCACGATAACTTAAAAAAGAAAACTCCGATTGTATTGAAATTTGGACAGTAAATTAGTGTTAACTAGACGAAGGGCCCTATTTGAACTAAATTAATCCTTAAAAAAAGTTATTAATTGTTAAAAAAAATTAAATCTTATTTTTTATTTCGTAATTAAACAAAAATGTCTAAAACTAAAATTATTTACAATAAAACTGCGAAAAGTATCCTATAGAATGTGCAACAATTTTAGAAATAATTAGTTCAACAAAGTTTATCAATACCGTAGCTACTACATATTCTATACAGGGTGAGTCAAATTGGATGCTCAGTATTGGGATCTCGGAATCTCGTAAGAGATGGAGAGTCGGTTAAATAGGGGCAAAATTGTGTAATATAATACTGAATAATATAGCAAAAAAATCCGAACTACTCATGTTGGTTTTTGAGATATTGGAAAAAATTAAAATTTTGGATTTTTAATTTTTCCAAATTTTTAGTTACTTAAAAGTTTTGTTTGTTTGTTTTGTTTTCTTAACCGCCTCTCAAGTCACCGACGTAACTCCTTGAAAATCCACAATGATTTTGTGTTAGGTAAAGAGAAACGAGGCCCTACAGTTTATACTGGAATCCGAACCACAAGTGAATTATTATTTGTTTGCTTATATTTGTAATGAAAAGTATTCTTCATAGGATTTCGCAAACAGCAGGAAAAACTATCTATGCACACTAAAAATAAAAACTATCTGCCAAAATATTAATGAAATCTTTGCATTCTTTCGATAACCTGAATTCTGGTTATGCTAGCAAATTATAATCCTAAAATGAATTTGTCTAATTTCTTATTTGACAATTCTCATTTAACACTACCATCTACATAGTCCCCTACGGCCTAAAATGAATTTATTTACCATTTTATTAACCTTGTCTTAATAATTTTTCATTCTAGTGGATTACATTTTCATGAAATCTATCATTCTGTTTAACAAATAATAATTTACTTTTAAACATGCATAGAGTATATAGGCTCCAATACTAGTTAGCTAATATAATTACTTCATACCTAGGTATTCATGGAAATTGTCTTGGTTTTGCATGAAACAACTTTATGAGTGGCTTAAGTATGTCTTTCTGATTAGCTCCAGAATAAGGGCGAAAAACGTTTCAAAGGCTAAGGCATTCCCAAGAAACAGAATGATAGATTTCATGAAAATGTAATCCATTAGAATGACAAGGTAAGCAAATAAATTCATTTTAGTCCTTTGTTCTCATTTCTAACTGAATCTTCATGATCGTAGATACTTGTTTAATCCACATGGCCGTAGGGGACTGTTGTATATTATAAGAAGTGTTGCAAAAACCTTATCAATCACTGATATGATTTTATACTGAAATAAAGACGGTCTAACTCCAACTTTTGCTTTATTAACATAACATGGCGCAGTCGGAAATTATTTTAAAAGAAAAGTGAATAAAGGCAACTAGTTTTGAAGTGTCAAAGTATTAGAAATTAAAATTTAGTAAAATTGATAAAGATGGGTGAATATAGGGGTATAGAACCTATGAACTTTACCGGAAATTTAAGTGATAACTGGAAATTATGGCGACAAAGGTTTGAGAATTATTTAGTGGCTTCTGAAATCGGCAAAAAGGACGAAAGTGTACAAGTTGCGCAATTAATTCACTATATAGGAGTAGAAGGCATTCGCATTTATAATACGTTCACGTTAAATGAAGATGATAAAAAGAAATTAGAAAAAGTGCTAAAGTGTTTCGAAAATCATTTCTTGCCGAAAAAAAACTTATCGTATGAACGATTTAAATTTTTTACTCGTAGGCAAGCAGAAAATGAACCGATAGAACAATTTATTACCGACTTAAAAAATTTGGCTTTAACCTGTGAATTAAAAGACTTAAAAGACTCATTAATTAAAAATTTAATTATTTGTGGTTTGCAAAATGAAGAGTTACGATTAAAATTACTGGATGAAGATGACAAACACGATCTAGACAGTGCAATTCAAGTATGTATACGATATGAAAATACAAAGGAACAGTCAAACATAATCACAAAAAATACAAGTGCGCTAACGACTATGGATATCCAAGCAATACACCGGCAAGGGCAACTCGACAGAAGTCGCAAAAATAAACAAACTACTGCAGCAACGATGTATAGTAATCCGGTAGCAGGGCCGAGTCGTTTGCAGTCACATGGTAAGTCCCAGGTACATCGAGGAGGTGGGAGTCAACCAGCAAAGACAGAATATGGTCGATCGCATCAGAGATACACTGGACAGCGTTTGAAAATGAACAACGGAGTGTGCTACAGATGCGGCAGAGCACATGGTAAAAATCAGTGTCCCGCTTATGGAAAAAAGTGTAATGTGTGCGGTTATTTTAACCATTTCTCTAAAGTATGTCAAAATAATAAAATTCATGTTGTAAATTTTGAAAATCATGATCAATTTACTGATGATAATAATTATGTATTTATAGGCTCTGTGGATAATTGCAATGTCAAAGACAACTCATGGTACATTTCAATGCTTTTAAACAACAAACAAGAATTTAATTTCAAATTAGATACTGGTGCAATGGCAAATATAATTCCGGTAAAAGTTTTAAAAGAATTAAATTTAGATGAACGACATCTAATAAAAACTGATCTAAAATTAAAATCTTACACAAATAATGAACTGCCTATTGTTGGAACTTGTTACTTAAATTGTCAATATAAAAATGAAATTTTCACATTAGAATTTTTTGTAGTTGAATCAAATTCTCTATGCATCTTGGGATTAGAAAGTTGCAAAAAGCTAAATTTAATTAAAAGAATAGATATTGTTAATGTTAGAGAGGCTCATAACTATTATGACGCAGTTGTTAGAAAAAATTTGAACTTGTTCACAGGTATAGGGTGTATGAAAAACAAATATCACATAGAATTAATTGAAAATGCTAAGCCTGTAGTTCACCCCTCTCGTAAGATACCGGTACCTTTGCTTAAACAATTTAAAAATACCCTCGTAGAAATGGAAAGAAATAAAATAATTAAAAAAGTTGACGGACCTACAGATTGGGTAAATTCTGTAGTAATAGTTCGAAAAAATAATGGATCACTGCGTATTTGCTTAGATCCTAGAGATTTAAATTCAGTGATAAAAAGAGAACACTTTCAGTTGCCTACAATTGATCAAATTACAAGTAAATTATCGGGTGCAAAATTTTTTAGTAAATTAGATGCCAATAGTGGCTTTTGGCAAATTTGTTTAGATGATGAAAGTGCAAAATTATGTACATTTGGAACCCCTTATGGTCGTTATTGTTTTTTACGTTTGCCATATGGAATTAAATCAGCCCCTGAGGTATTTCATAAAAGATTTAAACAAATTTTTTATTTAGAGGGAGTTGAAATATATATTGACGATATTATTATTTGGGGTAGATCGCAGGCTGAGCATGATCAAAGGTTAAAAGAAGTATTTCATATTGCTAAGTTAAATAATATTACTTTTAATAAAGAAAAATGCAAATTTGGCTTGACTGAAATAACTTTTATGGGACATAAAATTACACAAAATGGTTTCTTTCCTGATGAAAATAAAATTTCAGCAATAAAGCATATGCCCATACCGAAAAATAAAAAAGAGGTACAAAGGTTTTTAGGAATGATAACATATGTTGGTCGCTTCATACCAAATTTGTCAAATTTAAACTCACCACTTAGAGAGTTAACAAGAAATGATGTTGTTTTCGAGTGGACCGACAGACATATGGAGTCATTCAATAATTTAAAAAATATGTTGACCAAGAAACCTGTATTACAGTACTATGATGTGAATAAACCAGTTGTAATTTCAGTAGATTCATCGAAAAATGGAGTTGGAGCAGTTTTACTGCAAAATAATTTACCCTGTGCATACGCATCACGTGCTCTTACTGAAGTACAACAGCGATACGCACAGATTGAAAAAGAATTAAATGCAATTGTTTTTGGATGTGAAATTTTTTATGAGTTTGTGTATGGCCGTGAATTTGTTGTGGAAACAGACCATAAGCCCCTGATATCAATTTTTAAAAAATCTTTAATTACATGTCCCGCACGTTTACAAAGAATGTTGTTACAGTTGCAGAAATATGATTTAAAAGTAATATACAAACCAGGTAAAGATCTATTTATTGCAGATGCTTTGTCAAGAGCTTTTTTAAGAAATCAAAAAATTGAAAACATTTTTTATACAAATATGGAAGTTTGTATAATAGATATGCCATACAAAATGACAGACAAAAAATGCAATGAATTAATTAAAGCTACATCAGAAGATAAAGTATTACAGTTGTTACATAAATATATAAAACAAGGTTGGCCTAAAAGTATAAACAAAGTACCTGTTGAAATAAAAAATTATTTTAGATGGAGAAATGAACTAATTGAAACTAACGGTTTGTTGTTTAAAGGTCAACAATTAATTATTCCTAGTAATATGAGACGAGATATAATAAATAAGATTCATTATGGCCATTTTGGCATAGTTAAATGTAAAAATCGGGCCAATGATGCATTTTATTGGCCGGGTATGTGTAAACAGATAGAGGATGTTATTTTAAATTGCAGAATCTGTTTAAAACATCAAGTTTCACAACAGAAACAACCCTTAGTTCCACATGAGATACCAACAATCCCCTGGTACAAAATAGGGTGTGATATTTTGTATTTAGGCACTACTATGTACTTATTAGTTATAGATTATTATAGTAAATGGATAGAATTAATTTTGTTGGGAAATCATGCCCATTCTGACACTGTGATTAACCAATTAAAATCTATGTTTGCTAGGTTTGGTATACCTGTAGTATTAATATCCGATGGTGGCCCTCAATTCAGCTCATTTAATTTTAATAACTTTGCCAAGGAATGGGGATTTTCACATATTAAATCTAGCCCCCGATATCCCCAATCAAACGGGATGGTAGAGCGGGCTAAACAAACTATTAAAAAAAATGTTATATAAAGCTCTGGAGGATAAAAAAGATTTACATTTAGTTTTATTATTGTATAGAAATACACCAATTGAGAATAATATATCACCATCTCAAATACTTATGTCTAGAAAGCTTAGAGATATATTGCCATCAACCGAAAATAATCTGAAACCGAAACCTATTGACTGTACAAAATACAATAAAAATATTCAGTTGAAGCAACGAAAGCAACAAATTTATTATAACAAAAATTGTAAAAAATTAAAACCATTAAAAATTAATCAACATGTTCGGTTCCAGAATACTTTGGGTTCAAAATGGTCTTTTGGTAAAATTGTAAATAAAAAGCGAGATCGCTCTTATGAAATTGAAAAAAAAGATGGTTCTTGTATAACTAGAAATAGGCGATTTATCGAAATTGTACCAAATCATACTAATAATCTGGAAAGTAGTTCACCATCAAAAGAAAATAGTGTCAAACAATCTGACGTGGATATAAAAAATACTGACTTTGACTCAAATTCAACTTTAGATTTAAGTTCAGGTGACAATATTTATAATATTCCGGAATGTACTAGATCTGGTAGAGTAGTTAAAAAGGTGGAAAGATTAGAATATAATTAGTTTTTTTTTAGGTAGTAGTTTTATGTAGGTAGTTATTTTAAAAAAGAAATGTATTTTCAATGAATCGATTATTCAGTTTATATTTTAATGTTTGATTTATATTTTATTATAATTAATTGTAAACATAATGGTTTATAGTTATAAAAAGGGGAAGATGTTGTATATTATAAGAAGTGTTGCAAAAACCTTATCAATCACTGATATGATTTTATACTGAAATAAAGACGGTCTAACTCCAACTTTTGCTTTATTAACATAACAGGGACTATGTATATACTAGTGTTACAATGAGAATTGTCAAATAAAAAAATTAGACAAATTCATTTTAGGATTTTAATTTGCTGGCATAACCAGAATTAAAGCTGCAAAGATTTCATTAATATTTTTACATATAGTTTTTATTTTTAGTTCGCATAGATAGTTTTTCCGTTGTTTGCAAAATCCTATAAAGAATTTTGGTTATTATTACACGTATAAAAAATCCAAGAATACTTTCTTAGAGCACTTTACGATGCTCTAAACGTCTAAAATATAATTTTTGGTGACGTTACGTCACCTTAGGACCATCATCAACTTCAAAATTTTATTTACGGACCTGGAATTTTTACATCATTATCGGACAGCATCTTGTAATACTATTCAATGATATGTCGCACTTAAATATTTTCCATTAAAACCATTAATCAACGAACCGGTCGCCTGAATGCGGTCCTGCAAGTTTTCTTTTTTAAATTAGATTTCAAGGTACCTTGCTAATATTATTGGTAAGTAAGTTGTTGATTTACTTGAGATTATTTATTAATTTTTTACAATGACAAACATTTTTAAAAAACAATTCTTCAATATTATTGTGGGGCTCCCTGTACACTTTGTTTTTTTAAACACCCCACAAAAAAAATGACATGGTGTTAAGTCAGGTGACCTGGCAGGCCACGTCACTGCATTTCAACTGCCAATAGTGCATATAGTGCTCTTCTTAGCACTGCTGTTTCCCAGAAACCTGTAGGGGCCATGCAATACTTGTGTACACGGCTGCTTGCGGATTATATTTTTTTCTCGAAAACTACAAAGTGTGTCACTTTAAATTTTTCACAGTATATCTAGCATATAGTGATCTATTATGTCCAGTGTCAAAGCTTGTAGGTTTAGCATATGTATCTCTGGATCTCCACTACCGGGACGAGAGCCACTCGTATTTCTAGGTACTTACTAACGCAAGTAATCGTTAAAAAAAATATTCGCCTCATAAAAATACTTAGACTTACAGCAATTGTAAGATATTTCAGGTTATTTAACTAATAGCCCGGGAGGCAGCCACAGATTTTTCGCGTTAATATCTATAAAACTAGATTTTATTCCAAAGAGAGTTTAGATAGTATCTATAATGAAGGTGCATTTCTACCAAACTCTTAGTGGTGCATAGATGAGTAAAAAATTAAACAACGTGTTAGATGGACGAAAATTTCGTTTTTGGAAATGTCACGAATTGTCAAAAATGACGATTCGCCTTCGCTCCTGTCGGCACCAATTTTTGATTTTCACCTCGCGATTCACGTTGTACGGTCATTGCCGACCTTCTCCTCGCCATCGAGCCATAGAACAAGTCTCCGATCGCCGTATTTATTCAGTTCTTGCGTTTAAAAAGTTGACTTGCGGTCGTGCTAATCGGCGACTATTTTTAAGTGGTTTCCCGAGTTCGAATCCCGTTCGGGGATACTTTTTTTTTCCGTTTCAAATTTTTTGGCAGATATGTTTTATTCTATAATTGCTATTCGCTCCGTTCTATTGCATTATCTCTAGCATTTCTATCCACAACGTCTATATACCATCTAAAATTTTTATACGTGCTTTTTATATTCAAAATTTAATAAAAAGAAGGAATTGAAATAATGGCTACTAAATTCTTCATGCAATCGAGAAATAAATTCAGAACAATAACGAAATTGAGTAAAACACTACTATGTTTTTTACCACTATATTTGCACAAAAACGTGACTGCAGTTTCGACCCTTTTTAGGTCATTTTCAAACAATGATTCAATTAAGAATGAAATACAAAAGATTTGGTCCCTATTTAAATATGTTTCTGGATTTAAACAGATTAGAGAATTATGAAAGTATACAGGTATTTTATGATATCCTAACTATCTAAGGGTGGGGTTTCTCAGAAATTTTAATTACATCTTGGTAGCAGTAAAAAGAGGTGAGTACATAATATCTAATTGATCATTTAACAATATTAAATCATCTTTATTATTGTATTTGTATATTTCCAATGCTTCTAACAAATTAAGTTTAAAACCTTTGCTGGCATAGTGTAGGATTTCCATATTATTAATATCAGGGAGGTTATGTCCACTCTCTAATATGTGATTAGAAAAAGCAGAATCTGTTTTTTGTAGTCTGAAGGACCTATCATGATCGAGGTATCGTGTTCTAAAATTACGTCCAGTCTGACCTATATATACGCTATTGCACTCTGAGCAATTTAACCTATAGACTCCAGATTTTTCGTATTTATTTGTTTTATCCTTGGCGTTGTAAATTAAATTTGATAATTTTTGTTGGGTTTTCTAAAAATATCAAATTTGAATTGGTTATTTTTGTGTGTGATAGTTAGGTCTAGAAAATTCAAATTCAAATCTGATATTTTTAGAAAACCTACATATACTGATATAACTATCCCCTTTGATTCTTGCCATCCATACGCACATAAACTGGCAGCATATAATTCAATGCTACATAGAGTTTTTTCATTGCCTTTATCAGAAACGCAAATAAAAACAGAGCTTTCAATAATTTAAAAAATAGCCAAGAACAATGGCTTCCCCACAGAAGTTATCGCAAAATTAATAAACAAGAAACAAAACCAGTATACTTTTAAAGCAATTTATCCCATAGTCAGAGAAGAAAAACAAACACCTCACGCTACACTCACATACTGTGATACACTGACAGAGAAAATATCAAATATTCTCAAAGCACATAATATCAAGATAGCATTTAAACCCCAACAAAAATTATCAAATTTAATTTACAACGCCAAGGATAAAACAAATAAATACGAAAAATCTGGAGTCTATAGGTTAAATTGCTCAGAGTGCAATAGCGTATATATAGGTCAGACTGGACGTAATTTTAGAACACGATACCTCGATCATGATAGGTCCTTCAGACTACATAAAACAGATTCTGCTTTTTCTAATCACATATTAGAGAGTGGACATAACCTCCCTGATATTAATAATATGGAAATCCTACACTATGCCAGCAAAGGTTTTAAACTTAATTTGTTAGAAGCATTGGAAATATACAAATACAATAATAAAGATGATTTAATATTGTTAAATGATCAATTAGATATTATGTACTCACCTCTTTTTACTGCTACCAAGATGTAATTAAAATTTCTGAGAAACCCCACCCTTAGATAGTTAGGATATCATAAAATACCTGTATACTTTCATAATTCTCTAATCTGTTTAAATCCAGAAACATATTTAAATAGGGACCAAATCTTTTATATTTCATTCTTAATTGAATCATTGTTTGAAAATGACCTAAAAAGGGTCGAAACTGCAGTCGCGTTTTTGTGCAAATATAGTGGTAAAAAACATAGTAGTGTTTTACTCAATTTCGTTATTGTCATGGATTACCACAGAGTAACGGCTTCCTCAATCAATTTCCTAAATTCAGAACGTTACGGATCGTTTCATTACACTTTTTTATGCCCTGTGATTTCAGCAAAGTCTACCAAAGATTTAGCAACCGTATAGCGGAGGTGGAATGGGATTTTTAATCGAAAAAGTGCAGATAAATATTCCGCGGCGGAAAATGCAAAACTTCTTCGAGAAATGGGCGGGATTCGAAGTCGGGAAACCACTTAAAAATAATCGCCGATTAGCACGACCGCAAGTCAATTTTTCAAACGTAAGAACTGAATAAATACGGCGATCGGAGACCTGTTCTATGCCTCGATGGCGAGAAGGTCGGGAATGACCGTACAACATGAATCGCGAGGTGAAAATCGAAAATTGGGGCCGGCAGGAGCGAAAGCGAATCGTCACTTTTTGACAATTCGAAAAACGAAATTTTCTCCATTTAACATGTTTAATTTTTTTCTCATTTATGCACAACTAAAAGTTTGGTAGAAATGCACCGTCATTATAGATACTATCTAAACTCTCTTTGGGAAAAAATCTAGCTTTATAGAAATGATTTCATGAAAACTGTCGCTGCCTCCCGGGCATAAGTTTCCACCGCCAAGCAAATTTTTTATATCACTTTTGTTGTCTGTTATGGTCTGAGGAAAAGGATGAATAATGTCCAGCTGATGTAAAAAATTTGGTACGCTAGCTCCTGTACTAGGTAATTATTGCAAAGCCATATTTTTGTGAAAAATTATTCTCGGTTACATCATATAAACCCGAACTACAATATTTCCACTATATAGGTAACTTGGAAGGAATTTTTTTCTAAGCTATTTGTATGCATATATAACGAATTTAGAAAAAAATGTCAAAGGACGAAGCTGATGAAATAAAAAGGGGATGTGGTGGATATTACAGATTTCTAAAAGTGTACCTACTTACTAAAATTTAGGTAAGAAAATTGCTTAAATTTAAACACTAATAAAAATACCTAATTTTGATGCAAACGAAATAAACTAATATACCTACCGACCATCTTAAAAGTGAACTATTGTAGTTCTATTGATAGGTATATTGTATTTTTCCCAAGACGTCTCAATCTCAAATAAAGAAATACATATGTTCACCTGTTAGTGGATACCTACTATCGCAATAGATGCCTAAATGTGAATTAAATCAAATGATAAATAAAACATTTTATCAAAAAGATATGATTAGAATTATCGTGAAGCGCCTAGTCAAATAATTTGTAATTTTCAGTCTTTAGTGATTTTCAAGAAATGCAAACAAGACTGCAGAATTTAAACCACTCTGGACATTATGTAGGTAAGTAGGTACATACCAACTTATAATTAAATGTATATTTATAGTAAAAACTTACCCTGTATAATTATTCCCTTCTTCCTACATCTAAATGTCATAGAAAAATATATTTAGTAAGGATAATTTTTGACCTTTAGTTATTTAAAGTTACCGTGTAGTATTCTGCTCCTCTGCGTTTAGTAAATTTATTTGCACATAACCACACATTAGAAAGTTCCATCAAAACTCACAACACGGAAGACTTACTGAAGTACAACAAAACACACACACTACTCGTCAAAATATCATAACTATACAATTTGCAAGTTAAAATTGTATTTAATATGCTCGGCAGCTAGAGTAAACAAATACGTGAATATTTTGCACGTTACATAGCGGAAAACACTGACGGAAAAAACACAAACTAGACTGGCTAGATATTAGATTTCTACTAAGTTAACTGACTACTAAAAATTACTTGTTTATGGTGAGATACCTACATAACGTGATTTTTTAACAAAATCGCGCTGGCTGTGAAAAGAATGGGAATTATCGAACTTTAGTTTATACTGTTAACACGAATGGCGCTAGTGTCCGACTTAAACATTACGTCATGTTCACAGCGTTCATGTAAGATTTGTGTTGTTTCGCGGATTCACTGTGTACCTAGCGTGTATTATTATTTTATTATTATGCAATTATGTATTGACTATTAATTTGTGTGACTAAAGTGACTAAATTATAGGATATTTATAACTGGTCAAGAATACGATTGTTATCAAGCTTAACTGTGTTAGACAACGAGGAATGTGTGTTAATTCTACTTAGGTATTAAATTTTCTGAAGAGAAAAGGTCAGTAGTTTCTGCAAGATACACATGTAGTCAATTAATATATTATTAAACATAGTTCCCTGTTTTAAAGAAATTTTATAATTAATATTACTAATATTAGTTTCAAAATAAATGCAATTTTACTGGAAGCCAAATAATTGTGCTTGATAATAAGTGGGCTGTGCTTTTACCAACGTCAGCAAGTTTGTTTTAGTAGGTATCTATTGTCGTTGACGCCGTGTGTTTAAATATTCACAATTTCACTATTTAGTAATGCAGGTATTAGCTACTTAAAGTTTTACATAGTTTTCCGAATTCGTTAAATATTGTGTTCCAACTAGTGCGTGTTTTGTTGCATTTCGGTAACTCTATGTTAAGTGAACTTCGATGGAACTTTGCAATGTTGATGGTTGTGAACAAATGGCGATTGGCAAAGGTAGCTTTGAATAGTAAATAGGTATTTGAGATAATTACTGATATTATTTTTTTTTCTTCGATAGGTAGAGGTGTTTCAAAATCTCATGAGCTGTGACCTTCATATGCGCAGAGGCAAAATCCCGCTCGTGGACTCAGTTACACTTCTCAAAAATATTAGATTCATTGTTTACAATTTATCCCGAGCTCTTGTTTATGTATACAGCAAGGCAGCTGTCAGTGTTTTCAAAATACAGTTATAAACCCAGAACAAACTATGAATTTTGCGCATCTCGCGGTTCATAAGATTCTGAAATACCTCTAAGTGATAACGATAAGTTCAAGTTTAGGAAGAAAGACACAATTTTAAATGGTGAGTATTTATTATATACCTACCTATTTATTATAAATGCCATGATTATTATTCTCCTGTTATGCTATCAGTACAGTATAACATACTATAAACGATACCGTCTAACTCAAGGTACATGTGATGTAGAAAACAATGTACCTTGGTCTACCTCTATGTAGAAAAGGATATAGAATGGTACCTAGTTTTTAAGTCATTATTTTTCAAACATTCAAAGAAACAAAAGTTCTTTCGCTAGATATTTCATGTAGGTAAGAGGTATCTGATTGTGATTGATACGAACGTACCTATTTCTATATCAAGTAGGTGTGTGTGTGTGTAGGGTTACTTATATATAATCCAGATTTCGAATTATTGTTTTATCCGATATTTTACATCCACTTAGTGATGTGGAAGTATACTTGGCAATAGAGCACTAGCAGTGACGTCACAGTTATGCCAGCTGTCACGTGATTGGTGGACAAACTTTGAAATTTGACATAGGAGTAGGTGTCAGTTTTCGCTTGATAGAAATTAAAGTGGAGGATTTCTGAATATCAGCTATGTGTAGTGATGTTTGTTAATGTTTTTTTAAAAGCCTAGTGTGAGAAAGGATTTTATACATACTTTATTAGTGCTGTTTTTCCAAGTGTAAAATTTGATGTCAAATACGTTGACATCTTTGTGAACCCATAATATAGTGAAAATAAAGACTATATTGGATTTTTGAACTTTTTTGTACATATATAATATCATGACATATTTCAATAAATGTTTAATTAACACAGGCTCAGTTACAGCTAAGCATAGGTTAAAAGTTGTCACAACATTCGTTGATTCATGCCAATATATCAATCATATATTAATCATTTTATAAGTCTTTTGTGAAATTAACGTTTTTAGACAATTCAAACCATTTCCCATCAACTTCTTATTGATTATATCTTACTTTCATTTGGTTCAACAGTTTCTAAAGTTTAATAGTTTAACACATTAATAACAATAATCAGAGATTCAGAGGTTTGTATTGTGAAATGCAGGAGTAATAGTAAATCTAATATAAAGATAGGACTGTGAGACCGTTTCAGTTTCCATTTAATTAAAATTATAAACAAATTTGCAACGTAATATGCTCGAAATACTTTACTTATATGTATAAGCATACTTACCTAGTTTGGTATTTGTTTTCATTCTTACAATTATAATCACAGATGTTTAAAATATTGATACTGCTTACAAATAAAGTATCAATGAAGGTAAGTGACCTAAAACGCGACAGAACTTAAAAAATAACACTTTTAGCGGGAGTAAAATTAAGTTCTTCAAAATGATGCTTATAAACATAACAACCATAATAGTGTCACGAGGGGCTCAACCAAGCCTCCACCAAGTGTCACGACCGCTGGTCTATGACTGTTATAATAAGGGGGCCACTTGGCCTGCGAGAGGTTTTCCTAGTGGGAAATGATCAGACACAAAATAAATTATAAATAATATTTATTAATTAAACAATAAAAAGGGTTGCAGTCAAACAACAAAGTCAAAAATAGGAATATAAAATAAACAGTAAATAATATTTCCTTACCAAAGGCACATGTTGGGAGAGATGGGTCCCCAGGTGGACTCCCAGAATGGACTGCCACTGCCCGTTCATTCTGGGCTATTTATATGATTGATAAATGCTTGATCGACATATTCCCTACATACGTAAAGCGCTCGGAAACTAATGACCTGATGTTATTAATTAGTAATTGTAATCTGATACTCTACGTCCTTTAATATGTTATGAATGCTTTAATACTTTACATTTTATAGATTAGAAAATAAATGATATTGAATTTAGTTTATTTATTATGGATTTAAATTTGGAAATTTTTTAATTTAGATTTTCCATTTTTGTATCTATTTATAGGGAATATACTAATAAGATATTTTGCCAAATTTGCATAGAAAAATAGTTATTAATTTTGATATGTGACAATAGGATGTTTAAGATCGTACACATTATAGATAATAATAAAGGTAAGTATGAATAATAACAGTCTTATAGTTTAGATAACATTTTTATTTCCAAGAACGGTCACAATGGTTCATTAATTCAACACTAAGTTGGAAGCAGTATGAATCTTCCACTTTTAAATCCTATAGGTTAACTCCATTAATATATTTCAACTTAGAAATGTTACGAGTATAAATAAAATTATAAAAAATTCACTAAAATTCACTTACAATATGGAAAAGAAATAACTTTTGACATGTGAACAAGATGACATGCCTATTCGAATATATAAATAAAGCATTAGATAAAAGTCAGTTCAGCAAATCGCGAAATGTGTAATAGATAAAGAACACTAACAATAAATTTTACACAAGAAAAACGTTTAAAAAAGCACTCAAATTATCTTATATGGTCACAAATGCAAAACTAGGTTATTGTCAACCAAACAGCTGTGGCGGCCATGTTGTGACGTCAGCTGCTACTGCTCTATTGTAAAAACATATTTTTTTCTTGACATTTCTTTAGAATTTTCTTTTTCCTTCTTCAATTCTTTGGGACTTCCTGCCACATGTATGTTTTCTTTTTAAGCGGTGCTAGGGGAATCTACAAAATATATCACAATTAACCAGTATGTTACTGGTAAATAACCTCTACGCCTGTGACGTTTACGCCAAAGGATCAGTTAGAGGTTGGTTTTTTTAAATAATCAACACAAATGAGTATAAAAACTTGAAATTAAATATTTCACCGACGTTTCGGAAATCTAATCTGTTTCCTTTTTCAAGACTTTTTTGAAAAATCTTTTTTGCTGTGTATGACAAATACACAGCTCTAAGAATGTTTGTTATATTCAATATCCATAGATACTTACTATTTACATAGAACTGTTGATATAGTTAACAGTTTTTTAGTTTTTATACAATGTTAAGTTTGTGAAGTTCTTCTTTTAACATTGGCAGCCAAGTTGTACAGACATCTACGGAACAATTCGACACGCAACTATCCTCATTCAATATCATCGCGGATTCTTTAATTTTTCTGTTTTTGCTATCTGCCTCTTTTGTTAATATTATTGCCGAGTCCTAGTTTATTCTATGTCCGTTCTCCCACGCGTGTTTGCAGATCTTGGACCTCCGAATTTCATTTTTTCTGATATAATTTTGATGTTCGCCCAATCTTACATTAAAAGGTCTGGATGACTCACCCACGTATTGTTTATTGCACTCACACGGAAATGCAGTTTTTTGGATTTTGCTCGTGGTTCTTCGGTTTCGTCTTTGTCAGAATAGATCTTAAAGTGTTGCTTGTTTGAAATACCGTCCTAATATCAAATCTGTCTCCGATGCGGAGCAACTTTTCGGATAATCCGCATACAAAAGGAATTAACGCTGTGTAACGTTTTTCAGGTTTTTGTCGTACCTGATTGTTATTTTCAATATTTATGAAGGTTTTATCGACAAAACCCCCAGGGTATTGGTTATTAATAAGAATTTCCTTTATAAACCGCTTCTCATTGTTTAGTATTTCATCATTAGAAGAAATGATTTTGGCCCTATCATACAAACATTTTACAACACCCCTCTTAACATTGTATAAGAACCAAAAAACTGTTAGCTAGTAAATATCTATGGATATTGAATATAACAAACATTCTTAGAGCTGTGTATTTGTCATACACAGCAAAAAAGATTTTTCAAGAAAGCCTTGAAAAAGGAAACAGATTAGATTTCCGAAACGTCGGCGAAATATTTAATTTCAAGTTTTATACTTATTTTTGTTGTTTATTTAAAAAAACCAACCTCTAACTGATCCTTTGACATAAACGTCACAGGCGTAGAGGTTATTTACCAGTAACATACTGGTTAATTGTGATATATTTCGTAGATTCCCCTAGCACTGCTTAAAAAGAAAACATACATGTGGCAGGAAGTCCCAAAGAATTGAAGAAGGAAAAAGAAAATTAAGATAATTAAATGCCACAAATAACATTTAGACATTTCTTTAGAATGTTATGCTCATGAAACGTCGAGGGAGAACATCTGTCTGTCTGTCGGTCTTTAACTGTTTTCTGTGCTCACGTTTTCCCAAGAACGATTTTAAGATATTAACTTGAAATTTGGTACACGTAGGTATGTATTATAGCGAGATCTAGAACTAGATTATATTTTGAGCCCGGTCCGGGATAAGTAAAGCAACCAGAAACTTGAGATTTGGTGTATATATCAGAAGCCAACGCAGCGTCTCAAATTTTTTTATAATATTTTCCACCTCCCATCACCTCACCCCATTCCATTCTTTAAAGATTAATAAAATCGAGAAATTTAGTACACGTATATAAAATAACGACATACCTATCGAACTAGATTATGGTCGAAGGTAATTCCGTTGAGGAAAAAGTAAAACGCTAATAAAAGGGGATGTGGAAATGGTGATTCGTTAGGCAGCGGGTTTCAACAACTTTAATTAAAGCTACGGCAAACGCTAAAGCCGGAAAGTTAAATACCTAATTCAAGTATGTGGAAGTAGTTTTTGTTCAATTGGAACTATCGGTTTATGTATAGAAGTATGTTTGAAATGGAATACCAAATACGTGGAAATTTTGTGTCTCTTTGACGTGATATTTGAATCACAACAGCGTTGAATAGCTGAAAGTTTTTAAAATTGGCGTGATGGGGACATGGTTTTCAAAGGGATTATTTTCTTTTAAAATCATGTTTTGTAGCTTTTTGTCTAAGATGTAAATTTTTCTCAAAAGTAGTCGTCACCCTGGTATCTAGTAGACTTTTTCACAATTGTTACTTGCTTTTTTATCGTATTTTTGTGTACTATACTTACCTACTAATACTAGGCACGGACAAAAAGACTTCTCCTTCATGAAGTTCTTTAGATATTACCCTTAAAAAGTTTACCGTTTTATAAATAATACAACATTTACACAAATTATTTATTTATATATAAGAGGCTTTTTAATAGAGAACAATCATTTAACATTATAGGGACATAATATATACACATTTAAATTAAATACACATATATACATGAACATTTATCAGCTATCCCAATCAACGGTGAAAATGTATTAAAAAAATAAGAAAATTTAGAAAGATAGGTTCGTAGTTTATAAATTATTCTTCTTTTTCTGTTTTTCTCTGCGATTTTATGTCACATTTTATATTCGCTTCTAAAAATGATATCTGTTGGAACTATAAGATAATAAAATTATCCAGTAAGTTACTGGAATGTTGAGAATGATTTACAAGAACTGGATCTCCAAATTTTCCTATTTTTTCGAGTAGGTACGTAATCTCCGATTGTCTGGACTATATAAGGAGTTTAATGATAGGTATCCATCAAGAATATGAATTAATATCTGTAGCTCTTGTATCTGCTATTGTATGTATATCCTTCGGTAGAAATAAATAGATTCGTTATTAGTTTAAAACTAGAATGATGAAATTAGTACGGAATATTTCCACAACATTACAAGAAACTCAGTTTACTTGGAGTATTTTACAAAACTAGTACAAATTTTTGCATAACATTTTAACGTCATCATTTTGAAATACCAGACCGTAAAGAAGTGGAAACAATTAGATTTATTCTCAGCTTTTCATAAACTCAAGAGTAAGCTTGAACAAGAAACAACACTCATCGTGAATTTAGCGTCTACAGTAAGGTGGTAAAATACATTTCTATTTTATTCGTCTTACGCTCCAAAATTTGTTCGAAGTCCCAAGGAAAAGATCCACCTCCAAGATTGAAGAAAATGAGTCAATATTACCACGTGCTTCCGAGACCATGGAGTTTTCCATGTATTTCTTATGGGAAATAGACATTTTTTCGTAAATTTGCAATCGTAAAATTGTGGTGAAATAAAAATCGTATTCAAAATGGTCAAAAGAATACGATGATACGATTTCTATATACCTTGTGTTCCTTAATGACGTAATAATATTTCAGGGTGTGATTCTTTAGATCCTTTTATGAAGGAAAGTTCATATGAACATACAGTTTGACCCATTTTGAATGGAAACGTCCCTGTAAAAAATGTGTCTATTATCTGATTTTAACAGGGCTTTTTTAAAGGATAGGCCATCGAATGCTCTACTTTATGACAAAAATTTAGAGATAAATTTCAATTTTCGAAGCCTACTATGATTTTTTTTCAGTGTCAAAAATGGTTAGCGATTTTTTTTTTATAAAATCTAACTCAAACAAAATTAATGTAGGTAATATTTTACAATAACTTTTAGATGATTTTTTCTAAAAATCGAAGTAACCCATGAAAAATAAACAATAGAAAGATATTTTAGTTTTAGTGTAATGTCGTAATGTGTTGTTATTTTGTTTTTTAATTACCTAATTATTATTACTTTCAATTGTTCATACATGTTTTTAAGTCAAATATGATTAAGTTTGTTTAAAATACGATATTTATTAAAACTATTCACTTAATTTATCTTTCTATTGTTTATTGTTCGTGGGCTACTCCGATTTTTATAAAAAAATCATGTAAAAGTTATAAAATATTACCTACATTAATTTTGTCATAAATCTGTCACTATTTAATATTTTTTCAGGAAATTTTGGATTTACCCATTTGAGATGTTTCTGAATAAAGTGGTATAGTTAGATTTTATTTTAAAAAATCGCTAATCAAATTTGTCCATTTTTGACATTATAAAAAATCGAGAGAGCTTTCGATGGCCTATCTTTTAGCAAAAGCCCCGTTAAAATTAGATGATAGATACATTTTTTACAGGGGTGTTTCCATTCAAAAAGGGTCACACTGTATGTCCACATCGGCTAAATTTTTTGAATTTTTGTTTTATTGTTATTTCTTAATATCTCAGAAAGTACTTTAGACATTATTTTCAATTTTGGTATGTGTTAATAGGATATAAAATCGCGTGTTTTAGTTAGAAAAATTATTTTATCGCTCCACCAGTGCGAACATGGTCTCTGATATTTTTTGCCAAAAAAGTGGTACGCCACTGATACGTTTCCACGTGGATATTTTTCCTGTTTAGCTTGGTCAGTTCTACATAAAAACGGTCTCTTGCGTTTTTTCCGTCAGACACACAGTTCTTAATTGAAACAATTAATAAATCTAGCTATCCTGGAATAAATGACGTTTTTACAAACATCATTTTCAAAACAATGTTTCTTGACATAAAGTAAGTTGGTGTTCAAAACCATGTCATCATATTATTTCTTCGATTTTTAATGTTTCATTGAACGTATTTTTTTTTTCGCTGTTTCTGTTCGAATATAATGAATTATATGAAAGCGGATATGGCGACAATGCATTGCGTATATGGCCGCGGGGGACCTCGGTAATGGCCAGCAAGATCCCCGATCTCCGTAGTTCAGTGGCGGCTCGTCAGGGGAGGCAGGGGAGGAAGAGCCTCCCCTTGGAAGAACCACCATATCTTCAAAAGTAATATCTTAAGAAATTTCAATTAGGTATATCCCAATTTTCAATATTTTTTATTGTTTATAATTCATTAATTAATGTTCAGTGTATATATAAAAGTTTTGCATTTCCTTTCCACAAACATATCTATAACGTTACAGTCCGGATAGTCTTTGTATGCATATTTCCCGGTCGGCCGGTCTTTTACTGAACGAACACTGCGGTTCGCTGGAGGCTAATACGAAATAGCTTCCAACTTTAATGCATTTACTTATAACATGAATGACTTTGAATTTCTTTGCGCTGTGTAAAATAGCAGAGCACTTCGAATAGCCAAAGGAAGCCAGCCTCCGATCTCAGTTCTTTATAGCGCATGCGCACATTGTGCACAGGTCGTTCAGGTGATTCACAAAGAAAACGAACTGTTAGTTGCGGTTAGCCGGTTAAGTTGACGTAAAAATACATAAAACATTTGATAGGCGGGCTAAAAATGAGTGCTCTAGGTGAAAATATGTCTTGTTGTCCAGACGTGGTGGATTATTTGTTATTAAATGGATTTACTACTCTTACTTACGACGAAAAGGTAAGAATTAAAAGAAATGCCAGGCCTACACCAGCAATGACTTCGTCAGTTTTTAAAAGTGGTAAACAAAACAGAGGGTTTTGTCATAACAATTATAAAAAAGTCGAGTGGTTAACGGCATCAACAGTTAGACACAAATTATATTGTTGGAGATGTTTATTATTTACTAATGATCAATCCTCAATTTGGGGCAGGGCCGGGTTTAATAATTTGCAAAATTTATCGCGAGGTTTAGAAAGGCACGAAAAATCCCAGGAGCACATTTCATCTTGCATTAAATTCGAAATGTTTGGTAAACAAAATATTGTAAATTTCTTGGATTCTGCACATAAGAGAGAAATAGAAAATTTTAACGAAAAGGTCCGTGAAAATAGGGAAATATTAAGGAGGTTAATGATGCCGTTATATACTTATCTTCACAAGAAAATTCTTTCCGAGAACATGACGAAAAACGAGAATCGTGTTGTACTACCTCAGGGGTGGTGGGGAAATGTACAAATTGTAGTCATATTGCACGTCAGTTGTCTTTCAGAATATCAAGCCTCCTCTGCAGACAATATCACGAGCCGCCACTGCCGTAGTTTAAATATCTTTTTGTGGGGACGTCTCAAAACCCTGGTGTATAAGACTCCCATTAACACTTCAGAAGCTTTAAGAGAGCGAATAGCATGCCTATTAACTGAAGGTGGTAATTTCCAACAATTTTTATAAAACAAAATTTATCATTATTAGTGTTAATAATAATTACTTACTTACTAATAAAAAGATTAAAAAGAAAATTCAACACCCTACAGCAAAAAATTTAAGCCGTTGTGGACATTTGTTCATATGAACGTTTCGTCATAAAATAATAATAAGGAATCACACCCTGAAATATCAGCACGCCATTAAGGAACACCCTGTATATCATTACATACACGATTCTATGTGGCAAATTTACGAACAAATGTCTTACTAATATGAAATAGTTACACAGGAGACTTTATGGCATCGTAGGCACGTGTTATGTGGTCGATTTTTCACAACTTTGGAGATAATATTTTTATGACTTCAAACTAGTTTGACGAGTGAGACAAAAACAGTTTAAGGTGGCCATTCCCTAGAAAGAGACATCCGATAGGGAAATATTTATTATTTTTGCCCATAACTTTTTTTCTTAGTCCCTACATTTTAAAAAACTATGTAAGAGTACCTAAGCAGAACCATAACAAGAATATTACTATTAATTTTCACGCAATAATTTCAGTGGTTTGCAAAATTACTGGATTTAAATATAAGAAATAGGAAGATTAACACAATTTTCAAATTTAAATCTATCTGTTTTGCAAACTACTGAAATTATTGAGTGAAAATTCATAGTAATAGTCTTGTTATGGTTCTAGTTAGGTACTCTTATAGTTTTTTTTAAATATACGGACTAAGAAATAAAAGTTATGGCCAAAAATAATAAATATTTCCGTATCGGATGTCTCTTTCTAGGGAATGGCCACCTTAAAACTTGATTTGTTGATCCACCCTAGGCTCTACATAGCATCAACATTGCTTTACATACATATATCGACAATTTCTTGTTAAAGCATAAATAAAAACAAAGTATGATTAATGTCACTTAAAATCTCACAGTCTCAAATAGGAAAATAATATTTAACACTAACAGGTTTTATACAAAAATGTATAATTTTTATAAAATTGTTTTATATATACATATTCGACAGTGCAGAAACGACACTTATTTACTACATATTAATTGCTAAACGTTTATAATCTCTACTTAATCTAAGGACGTTAATAAATATATATTTTTCAAACTAAGATCACACGAAAATATAACCAAAGTGATCACCATAAATAATAACAAAGTAACGATGTCTTCAATGATTGTGAATGTATCTTAATTTTGTGTAAAAATACGTATCAAGGGTGTAATCTCAAAAATAGGTTGAGTTGCTTTGATATATATGTTTTTATTTTATATTACAAAAATAGTAATATGTTAATGCCCCACATGCACAGAGATAAACGATTTTAATGAGCTGTTGCTGAACTGAACGTTTGGCAAGATATATGCCGATATAGAAAATTAAGAGTCAAACAGTAGTTTAAAAAAATGGTAAAGAAATTCTAGAATTACCTTGCCGCTACCATGAAACATCCTATAGATTTTAAAATGATTTTCGAATACACGTCTCTTGTTTTCCCACAATTTTTATCTTGGATATTTTTTCAAATTTCGAAGGGTTGCACAGTGGCCCCAAATCGTCAAATGGCATGTGACCTATACAATTTTCATACCAAAATAGCTGCTTCGATGTTTACTGTCAAATTAGATAAAAATGTCAATTGACAGCTGCCTAATTGACATTTGGCTTATATTCGTGGATTCGATATTTTTATTGTATGAAGTTATTCAGTATATTATATAAAATATTATTTAATCATTTTTTGCCTTTAACTACTCATAATAATAAAAACGGATTTTTTTATTCGGCCTCCGAGAATTTGTTGGAATTTAAAAAAAGTTATTCATTTCCGACAAGATTTGCCCTCGCTTGCCTTTTTTTTAACCAAAGAACTCGATTTGGGACCACTGTGGCTTGAGAAAATCTTGGCAGTTTACGCAGAGTACATGAAATTACTATTAAATATCTAAAGTCAGATTATAGTCATTGAAGATTCGGTTTACTTTCAATGATCGTCAATTGGCTATCAACATTATTTAATAGAACAGTTTTTATAAATTATTTTCATATGTTAAAATGTATTCCTTTGAAAAATTTATTTTAACGCCATTTTATAAACACGTCACAATACTTTTGTTAACTGATCTAATATATTTAAATTGAAATTCATACATATATCTCTTCGTGTGTGTCTGTTTTTATAAATAGTAGTGGTTTGAAGTGTTATCTAATGTTCTAATTAAAATATCTGGGAATTCATTATTTTAGATCGTTAATCTAATGTAACACATTATTTAATTTTCTTTGTTCTAGTGCTATACATTGCAAAAAACACATTTACATATCTCTACCTTATAAATTCAGATATTAATATTATTTTCCTCAAAAGACTTAATATTGAAGATAATGATGAATTATTTTCCATACCAACGCCTTATTGATAGTCACTGTTAAATTAAATTTTAATAGCCAGTTGACAAGCACCAAAAATAGAATGAACATTCAGCAATTATAACGTGAGTTTAAAACTTCAACAGTAATTCCATATATACATGGTTTGTAGATAAATTAAGACGAATCAGTAAGTACATAATTGGTTGAGAATCCAAAAATTGTATTTATAGTGATCCTTGTGAGTACGGTATGCGTTATGTAGGCAAATCAGCTACACCGTTCATCATACGTTTTAAAGCACATAGAAGGGAACTCAAAAATTTTGAACATGCGTTAGATAATAATTTGATGATCCAATAGGACTTAATATAAATATAATAGGTATCTCAACTTTATGATATCAAACAGTCTTTAAAAACAAAAATTCCATCCTGTTCTGAGTTTTAAAGTGGATTATTTTTAGTTTGTTTGCATAAAATTGTAATAAAACATATTCTTTATAGGATTTCACAAACAGCAGAAAAAGTAATCCATGAGAATTAAAAAAAAAACTATCGAAAAAATACTAATTTTTAATGTTTGCATTCTTTCGATAACCTGCATTCTGATTATGCTAGAAATAAAAAAACTGTAAAATAAATGTATCTATTTCTTATCTGAAAATTCTCAGTATCTAGTATCCTAGCCCCTTACGACTACGAGGAGAAAGAAAACTTTAAATATGTTTATCAAAATTTTCATTAAAAATAGTTTATTTTTTAATCAGGGGTCAAATGTTCGACATTGACCTATATAAACAAATAACCTTCACCTATCTATCACATAATCAGTAGTGGGGCATATATGTTCAGGTTCGAAAACATTGGTTTGAAGTACGAAAAATTTTGGTGGCATGGAATAAATTGGACCACGAATTCGTATTTAGTGTATCTAAATACATCGGAATATGATACTTTGCTCATGAATACATGACCAAGTTCTCTGTGTGACTGTGTGTAATCATATGAGTAGTCCCTTTAGGCCAAGCATCGTTTTAAATCGGGCAAAAGATTTTGCCGTTAAAACCAGATCTTTATAGGCCTCTTTTAGACATACTAATTTGGGGCAATATCGCACGAAAATCATGCCAATATCTCGGTTCTGAACGGTCCTATGAAAAAAAAGATGGCTATCAGAGTTAAAGATAAGTATATTCTCTATAGAAATGGTTCAGACAGATTTTTACTTAGTATTGAGATTCTTGGACTTATAGGAAGTCAAGCATCGTATCGGCTCCATATATCGACACTTTTCTATATTTCCACGCCTTCTACTTGCTAGTACGTTTAACGTTCACTTTCGAAGTTTAAGTAAATACACTTATTATTAATTTTGAAATTACAAATGTCTACAACTATCGGTGGTTACTACTATTATGCTCTCATTTTCACACCACCTTGCGGTAGGTCGTTTGGCGCGTTTTTTTCTTTTTTTTTTCTTTAGGTGGTGTCCCCAATAGACCTAACCCACTTTTGGTTTATTTAATTAACTCACTTCTAATTATATTATACCCTACTTCCAATACATTACATTAGTTTGGATTATTTTTTAAGTTGAAGGTCCAAAATGGACCCTTGCTTTAATAAAACCTCGAGTATTGGTTTCATTACCGTCAGCATCGTTTTTGTCAGATTCAGCCTTCTCATGTCTGTCGTATTCAAAAAAAGCTAATACTTTGTCTTCGGGTTCTTCGACTTGATCTAAGTCGTCTACATGTATTTCGACAATTGTACACGATTGTTGTTGACATCCAGAACAAATAACGGAACATCTTAGTCCAGCTTTTCTACTTGTACATGCGATTTTGCAGCCTTTCGTACACTTGTAGCTTATTGTGGTCAACAGTTCTTGTGGAGTAGCTTCGTTTTTGGTGATAATAGGAAACAAACTATTTTTTTTCCATTCAACCCCAATCTTGACTTTTTGTATTGTCGTACCACTGCTGAATTTGATAGTTCCTTTTAAAAGAGTGTTGGAGTGCAACAGACTCAGTAGGAGGTAACGATGCAAGGTTACATGTGGTTGGTCTGCTATGTGTATAACATCAGAGTGAGAATTGGACACTTTAAAACATGTCATGTTTTTTTGTAATAATTTAACGAATTTCTCTTTACCTTGACTAAAAAATGCAGAAGTTGTGTTACATCCACTGAATGCGTAGAGGAATAATATATTATCCTCAACTTCTTTTGGGTGTTTAAAGGAGTTCGAAGGATAAGGATTAAAAGGTCAACAAACGTTTTCACCAATTGTAATTAATTATAATGAAATTATAATGGTAGTAGATACCAATTGTTTTAAATATTTATAGAAAGTGTGGAAGTGGAGGAAAGTGTCGATATACAGCGCAGATGCGATAGGATGCTTGACTTCCCCCACCTATAACTCCAAGAATATTAATACTAAGTAAAAATGTGTCTCAACCATTTCGATAGAGAATTTATTTATCTTTAACTTTGGTAACCATCTTTGTTTTCGTAGGACCGTTCAGAATCGAGATATTGGCAAAATAATGATTTTTGTGCGATATTACCCCAACGTTAGGGGTGTTTCGGGGGGCGGGTGAGGGGAATAATTAGTATGTCTAAAAGAAGCCTGTTATGAGCTGGTTCCAACAGTAAAATCTTTTGCCCGATTTAAAACTGTATTGACACACTCTGAACTCCTTGACGCCTGGCCTACTTTGAATATAACATTTTTGAGATAAGTTTTGTAAATAAATTCAATTTAGGTCACTTTTTCTCTACCACAACTAGATGTAGGTTGTCAAGAGAAATGCAAAGATTAATTTTTTATTAAATAAATAGGTTCTTGTTCTTATTTTAACCTTACTCTTCCTAGATGTATCGAGCTGTGGGGATACTGGTGTTACACTGAGAATTGTTAAAAATAAGAAATAGATACATTCATTTTAGAATCTTTTTTTCGCTTAACAAGAATGTAGGTTATTGAAGGAATGCAAAGACTGGAAATTACTATTTTTTCTATCGGTATTTTTTCTTTTTAAATAGATTAATTTTTCTGCTGTTATGTTTCATTACAATCTTATATTAGTTTATATATTTTTAGGCGGGCAACGTTTCGTAGTAGCTAGAAATATTAAAAATCAATTTCTATCTCTTGATTTGATACAGAGGTTCCTTTCACATTTTTTAAAAAATGTATTAGCAATATATAGTAGAGGGTCCACACCTTCGAAAGCCGTCTAAATCGCCAAGTAACCCATTCCAGCAAGGTAAATAAATTTTGAGCTCGCATATCGAAAGAGGGTCCTAATGGGCATACGAAATGGCTTGTTGGACTTTTTTTGGCGCTTGCACAACTTCTCCACAAGAAAAAAAGATGGCGGAACGTTATTTCAAGAATGTGTGTTTTTAAACATATACCTCTCGCTAGAAAATTAACTACGTACGATATTGATGTGATTTTTTATATTTGTATACTACTAACATGAGCGCATATATCTGTACTGTTAGAATTTCAAATTCACTTACGATTTTTTTCTAAATAAATCCTAAATCACAGGAAGCAAATTTGTGTGTTTGAATTTTCGACCTGCGATCAACTATATTAAATGTTTAATTTTTTTATATATTATATGCGAATGAAATATGGTCTAAAGATCAAAAAAGTTTTTGCAAAAAAAATTAGCTCCATATCTTTTACAATTTTTGAGTTACAGACTTTTCAAATTAAACCATAATTTAGGTCCGTGATACTCCTATTACCATGCGGCTATTATCTCACGTACTGCTATCTGGTTAATTCTAATGCATCAAGATGTAAGCAAATACATTTTTGATATTGTGTTATTATTATTTATAATTTTACAAAAATATTAATATGTATAATGAAACTCATTTGGCATAGTATTTATTAGATCTATAGGTTATGAAGGTGTTGTATATGGAGATATTTATTATATATACCATCATTATACAATATAGAAATAAAATATAAACACGTACACAAAACGTGTAATTTATAAGTAATAATAATAATAATAATAATGCATAATTATACACAGCTCAGTAAGCATCGACAAAGCAGAACTAGACTAGTAAGAATTACTGTCTGTTAAACACTGCTCTGTATTATTTCTGCCCTTAAAACAATTGTAGGAAAGGCCACATGCACATGCAACAGAACATCAACATTTTTAGTCACACTCTACTTTACAATTCCACTTTTTGTTTTTTTTTAACCACTTGTGGGTTTATTTGGTTATTCTCTATCAGATATCCAAATATTCTGGAAGAGTGTGATGTGTTTCCTTAACTGTTTTTCAAGTTACCGAGGTAATTTGTTTAAAATCCAGAATTTTGTGTTAGGTAAGGAAAGTATAGGAGAATCTAAACCACTTCTTACGAATAATTTTTACAATTAAAATTATTTTGCAGTAAGCAGGGTTTGACCCTGCTTCGCTAAGTACTTCGGTTGTAAGCTAAGCTAAGCATACCAAACTACTGGACTTAATGACCGTTTCAAATGCAGTAAGTAAGCTCTCTTGTAGGACTTAGCGAAAGTATGTCTAATAACTTTATGAAAAATAAATGCTACCTTGGTGAATCTAATTAAACTCACTATGGCCATACAGATTCACATAGGTCTTACGACCATCTTCAATGACACGATCACCAATTACATTGCAGTTATCTCCAAGATTAGTCAAACTGTTTAGATGGCCAGTTTGATTTAAGGCAACTGTAACTGCTCACTTTTTCCCCTTCGGAAAGATTAACTGACAGGTCACACAATACATAGACTGCCAATAAACAACATTTACAATATTTTCTTCTTTATGTTTTTCACCTAATTATTTATTGGTTTCGTGAATACTATAAAATACCCTTTGTTGTCGTATACCCACAAAACTTTTGTAGTTTTTCTATTTTGGAAAAATTAAACATACCTTTCGTAAATATTATTGTGTTCGTTTGTTCATGGTTGCACTTCAGATTTTATGCTAGGCGTGAGGAATCCAAGTTCACATTGTTGGGCAACATTTATCCTTATTTACACCAATATTCAGGGCTTGTTTTCTTAAGTCATATCGTACTTTTTTTTAAATCCGAAGTTTAGATCAATTTTTATTTTTAAACTCAATTTATTAAAACTTATTAACGATTTCGTACTCTATTTGCAAGTCTAGATATACTGTCCTAAACCAAAATGACGTAACTTAATATTTCCTAAGCAAATTGGACGTACTTCAAAGTTTCCTTGTTAAATGACCGACTTTTTGCAATAATCAATAAACCATTATTTTTGCATCTGCCTCATAGAATTAAATTCAAAAGTAGAATGAAATTATTTAAAAAAAATAAGATGTGTTGAGATTAGCGGCATAAAATGTCAAATATCTCAAGAAGAGCGTATAAAGAAGTACGTCATTTTGGCTTAGGACGGCAGTATATTACATGTAACAAATTACATCATGATTTAAAACCACGTATTTATTGCACCGAAATAATTGTTTAATAATTTTCAAACAATGAGTGATCTAATGATCAAGAATAATATAACACCTAAATCAAATTAGGTATTAGACTAATATATGATCTATCCACAATTGCACAGAACGAGCCCTGCCGTAGCTGTCACGTTGCGCGCTAATAACAAGACATTATTACGGTCGAATTTAAAAATCCGTATCTCGAAAACTGTATAAGATATCGAGCTAATTATTTTTGCAAAAACTTTTTTGATCTTTAGACCATATTTCATTCGTATGTAATAGATACAAAATTCGAATATTTAATATAGTTGCCCGCACGTCGAAATTTCAAACACACAAAATTCGTTCATGTGATTTTGGATTTATTTAGAAAAAAACCGTAAGTGATTTTGAAGGTCTATTAGTACAGATAGATGCGCTCGTGTTTGTAGTATATAGATACAAAAAATCAGATTGATATCGCAAGTAGTTAATTTTTTAGGAAGAGGTAAACGTTTAAAAACACAAATTCTTGAATAAACATTCGGCCATGTTTTTTTCTTGTGGAGAAGTTGCGCAAGCGCCAACAAAAGTCCAACAAGCCATTTCTGATGCCCCTAAGGACCCTCTTCCTGAATTCGTTTCCAAAAATCATTTACCTTGTCGGAATGGGTCATTTCAGTTTTTAAAGCTTTGGACCCCTTACTAATATAAATGTTTAATAATACGTTTTCAGGTTTTACTGGAGCAAACAAAGAAATATACTTAGAACTTAGAAAAATGCTTTTAGTTTTGAAGTCTGCTGAAATGTATCGATATTAAAATATGAAACCATAATTTTTTATGTTGTCATGTGTAATAAACTTCTCTCATTCCTCTCATTCGCGTTGAAAAGTATAATTTAAAACACCATTGTATTCTCGTAATTTTACACAAAATCAAGCACCTACATTCACAAATTCCTAGAACGAAAAACAGTCTCTATTCTCAGCTATTTGCACAGTTAAGACGAAGCCATCAGCTTGGCAGCTGCTGTGACGTGGTGCTGATGGTGGTAGGCCATCTCGCCAGTACCAGAACTGCTACTCGGGAAACTAAATATTTGTTGGTATGAATATGACGGCTGATTTTGTAAACAACTGTACTCGTACCCTGGTTCACTCTTTATTGCACTTGTACTGGTAGCAGGAAGTAAGGAGGTTTGTCCCAAATATGGCCTCTCTGCTGGTGATGATTTGTCCAACTGGTGGTTTTGGTGATTTTGGGATGTTGATTGTTGACTTTGTGATTGATGTTGTTGATTTGATTGGTGTACCATCGATGGAGTTTTCGATTCTGTAACAAAAATGTCAAGATGTTTAGCGTCAAAATAATTATGAGATTTAGAAAACTATGTTATACAGGGTTATTCATGGAAAGCGGGTACTAGACGTTTCTTGGAATTTGTTTGATTTAAAAATGTGAAAATGGGTCTGAGGGGGTTTTTAGATATGGCGGATCAAAGGAAAATATTTTCGTGCATGTGCTATTTCCGCTTACACCGGATGTATCGGCTAACTTTCTTATTTTAAATGGAACGCCTTATATTTTATTTCATATTTGAATTCCTTACAAAATTTTAGCTTGGGTTTATGTACTATAATATACTCCTAAACCTGCCACTTTTTGAAATAATTTATATGTTTGGAGATATTTGACAATTCCTACCCTTCCAAAAAAATCAATATCTTCTATTATGTGGCCAAGTTAGAAAT
This sequence comes from Stenurella melanura, assembly GCA_963583905.1. Lineage (NCBI taxonomy): Eukaryota > Metazoa > Arthropoda > Insecta > Coleoptera > Cerambycidae > Stenurella > Stenurella melanura. Next base: position 165,111,813 of record OY757311.1, on the reverse strand, counting down.
TTTCTCAGCCACAGAAAATTATGTTGTTGCTAATATTATATTTTTATGTTATTTGTTCTAATAAAATGTACGATTAGGTCAAATATTTCCTTTCTATTATAACTTAGTAGGCTTGTTATATTTATTGGTAAATTGATTTCGAGATTAACCAGGTCACTTAAAAATTTCTCTGTTTGAGCAGAATATTTCTTACACGCAAAGAATACATGGTTAAGGTCTCCCAGGGACGCGTTATCACATGGGCATGTAGAGGTGTTCTGAAGGCCCATCCTGCACTGGGAAGGCGTCGTCATTCAATTTGAGTCTAGCTTTGGTAGAAGAATAAAACTTTGGAGTGGAGTATTCTTCGATGCATGGGATACTCTTTGGGAGAGTAGGATGTATAAGTGCGTAGGGGTTTTTTGTTGACCTGGCATAATCCGTCCAGACGTATTCCCAATCTTTCCTTACTTTCTCCTTGAATTCCCTTATTATATCATTTTTGTCAGTAGTTGGTTCAATTACAGTAAGATTTGTCGATTCCTTTGCAATGTTATCAGCGATTTCATTACCTTCTATCCCTATATATGTCCTTTTACACATACAAATCTTATTATTTGTCCTTTGTCAAAAAGTCTGGTCAATTTTTGTTTTATTTTTAAAGTTCTGTAGTCTGCTTTTTTATAATCGCGGTTACCTAGTGACTGAAGTACAGACTTGGAGTCTGACAGAATCACGCACTGACGCACTTTTGGAATATCGGCAATACGCCTCTGGCAGTAATACTGATTGTTGGCTACTGAGACCAATTGCCGATGCCAGGAATCGAGCTCCCCCTTTAAAATTTTGCCGAGTCTTTCCTTTCTAGAATAGTAGAAATTTTCTACCTTCCTAACATCATGATACTACAAAGTTCATCGTATCATGGCCTAACATTTAATAAACAAGGCAGTCGCTGCTTTACACCCCTTCGGAAGGATTATGTACCATCTATGCAACTCCCGTCTAAGATTACATAACTTTGCCGCTAGAAGATAGAACGAGAGGTAGGTCACTAGACAATGGACGAAGCCTTAATATATCATTTATGTGACTTATCAAATGTGATAAACATATCTTTTCATTAACTACTTCTATTGAATAAAGTATTATAGAAATATCTTTCTTTAACAATTAAATCATAATTATTTAGTATTTAAACCATTTTTACATTTCTACCGCCGCCGCCTATGTTCCATAAAGGAGATGCCGACTTTACTCCGAGTTTTCGTTTTTATACTGTCCATATACAGACCATATACAGATTGTCTATTTTACGAGGGCCACACCAAATATCTCGCTTAATATCTATTGTAGAAGAATAAAGTTTTAGAAACAGTTATCCCATTTTTTGTGAGCTATATTTCAGTAAAAAGAAATTTGAAACCCATAGCCTACTTTATGAGATATATTACAAAAACCTGAAAAATAGGAAAACCACAAACGGTTATAGCTTCCTTATTTGAGGAGATACGAAAAAAGTTAAAGGAATGAAAGTTGACGGCAAAGACAATAAGAATAATAACGTGTAACAAAAAAATCGAAAAATGCAGTTGGCTTTGACATACGCTATTGTGCAAAAATGAAAAATACATATCTCAAAGTAGGCCATGACGCCATTAATTCCGTTATTTTTTTCTCATTCCAACGATATAAAACATGTCACAGAAATTTTAACCGATAGTGTCAATATTTAATATTTTACGAATACCACAATTCATATAATTGAATCGTAACAATCAGCTGTGCCATAATTAGTGAAAAACAATGTATACAGTTATTAATAAATTTGACAGATTGTCACTGTTGTATGTTGTATGTTGCGTTGTCGAGTTCTAAGACAAATTTTATATCAGTAATTATGGTGTACACCAATAATAACGCTGAGATGGCAGTCACGGTTTACGGAGATAGATTTCCAGATGCTCCGCAGCCAAATCGAACTATGTTTAGGCAGGGGCGGTTTTAACATGCTCCCCGCCCCGGCACTATTTTAAGATGCCGCCCCTACTCTTAAAAATATAACATGTATATACTACCCAAAAAATGTTTCCCAAAAAAAAGAATAGTTACTAAACTTTCTCTTTTTATATATTTTGAAAGAACAAAGGACACTACACATTAGAGGTGAGTGGTATATAAAATGACTTTTCTGTATAACACATATTTATTAAAAATAAAGAAAAGATAAAATAATTTTAAAAAAATTATAAAAGATCAAGACGAACTTTTCCTGCTTTTTTCACAGCAAAATCATTGATTATATCGCCTGTTTGCATAGTTTTTAAAATGTCATTTTCAATTTTTAATACTGCTAGTGAATTTAGCCTTTCCTGCGTCATCGTGGACCGTAAGTAATTCTTTACCCGTCGCAAGGTCGAGAAACTCCTTTCTCCAAAACAGTTTGTAGAGGGTTTGCTTAAAAATATTCTGAAGCATATGTCGATTTTGGGGTACACGCCTTCTAAATTGTTTGACTTCAACAGCTTGCTCAATTCTAAAATTATTAAAGATTTCTTCTTCGTCAAATCGTTCAGTTGAATTTTGAACTGAAATTTGTTGCTAATGTTGCATCTGATTTGTCAATGTCCTGGTTACTAGCAGTAATTAAGTTCTCAAAAAAAGCCAAATTGGTCATTTAATTTCTTGTAAACCTCGTCTGGGCAGCTCCTCGGTTAATCTATCGATTATTACATGACTTATGCAATATTCAAAAGGAAAACATTTTGCCGCCCTTAAAATTTTGCCGCCCTGGGCACTCGCCCAGTGTGCCCAGTGGTAAAACCGCCACTGTGTTTAGGAAGTTAGTTCAAAATCTAAAAACGCACGGTTCATTTTCAAAAAAAGTAGTAAGGCGAGCGCATGTTGCGGGTAATGTAAGAAAAGTGAATAGAGTAATGAATTATGTTAACCAAAATGAGGAAACCTCTTTGAGACAAATTCAGAGAAACTGTCGCATAAAAAAAGACAGTGCAAGAAAAATATTGAAAAAAAACGGATTTCGATGCTACAAAATGAGGAAAGTTCAACATTTAAATGAGGGAGATAAGCCATGGAGAGTAAGATTTTGTAGATGGTTATTAAATAAGAAAAGGAATGACGCGCTGATATGTAGCAAAATTCTTTGGTCGGACGAATCAAATTTTTCTAATAATGGATTTTTCAATAGAAATATGCATTATAAGTGGACACGAGAAAATACACATTGGTGCAGAGAGACTGCTTTCCAAGAAAGATTTTCTACGAATGTTTGGTTGGGTCTTTTAGGGCCTAAAGTAATTGGACCTTATTTTTATGATGGCAAATTAACCGCTCGTAGATACCTTAATTTCCTGCAAAACGAATTTCAAGATTTTCTTTATGAATTAACAGTGGCAGAAAGATTAAATTATTCATATTTTCAACAAGATGGGGCTCCACCTCACACTGCTGTAATATGTACAAATTATTTAAATCAAGTTATGCCAGATAGCTGGATAGGCACCTATGGACCCATTCTATGGCCAGCTCGATCACCAGATATTACTCCCTTGGATTTTTTCGTCTGGGGTTACATTAAAGACAAGGTATTTCAAACTGCCCCTGAAAATATTGAGGACATCAAAACCAGAATTCGAAACGCATGTGAGGCAATTACTCCTGAAATGCTCCAAAATGTAATGCTTGACGTGTCTCGTAGAGCACGTTTATGTGTCAGAATGCATGGTGCACAATTTGAGCATTTGTAGTTAGAAAAATAAATACACACAATTTCTTTTCAATATAGTAGTAGGTAGTACTGTTATACATAGTTTTTCGTTTTTTTCTTTGGATGTTCGTTTTGTACTTGTATTTTTATTTATGATATATTTATTGGTTTGTATTAAATTGTAATAAATAATTACGGAATTATAATTATTATAAAGTGAATTTTTACTATTATGGCACAGCTGATTGTTACGATTCAATTATATAAATTGCGGTATTCGTAAAATATTAAATATTGACACTATCGGTTAAAATTTCTGTGACATGTTTTATATCGTTGGAATGACAAAAAAATAACGGAATTAATGGCGTCATGGCCTACTTTGAGATATGTATTTTTCATTTTTGCACAACAGCGTATGTCAAAGCCAACTGCATTTTTCGATTTTTTTGTTACACGTTATTATTCTTATTGTCTTTGCCGTCAACTTTCATTCCTTTAACTTTTTTCGTATCTCCTCAAATAAGGAAGCTATAACCGTTTGTGGTTTTCCTATTTTTCAGGTTTTTGTAATATATCTCATAAAGTAGGCTATGGATTTCAAATTTCTTTTTACTGAAATATAGCTCACAAAAAATGGGATAACTGTTTCTAAAACTTTATTCTTCTACAATAGATATTAAACGAGATATTTGGTGTGGCCCTCGTAAAATAGACAGTCTGTATACTATAACAAATTATTATAATACATAGGTAGTAACTTTTTCATTTATAGTACTATAGTAACAGGGGCGACATCTCTGTGTAAGTAGCCAAACTTTATTGCATCAACTTGTACAATTATTTTGCTAAGCAAGAAAGCAGCAATAAATTTTTGTAAATATGTCAGCATAAGCTGCTGCTTCTATTTATTTTCCTTAGTGCACAAATGCATTCAGAAAAATAATATAATCTGGATATGAGTTTTAGAAAAAGTACTTGGTATTTACCTACTTCATTTATTATTTTTCCGATATACCTTCTTCTCTTTAACATTTAATAAACGATCCGCAAAAATTTCAGTATGCAAATATACGATTTAATAGAAAATCCATTAGTAGGAGCTATATCTATATTTCCAACTGATACTTTGCTTTTTTCTGCAAAACCAAAAATTTTCGCCTGTCGTAGATATTTTCACTTATAATATCCCTAATTAGGTAGTGCTTAATTTTTTTCCGGAAATTTTTTCGAGGTCATGAATATTTTGAAAATTTATAATTTTCCACTACGTGGAATCATTTGGAAGTCCCACCTTTCTTATGCATATGTATAATATAAATTCTGATGCAGAATAAACAGACGTATGCATAGTGTTATGCATTACACCCCTCTATGATACGCATATGCCTAATAGTGACTGGAAACTTGTAGAAAGAGATAGTTTTCTAGAGTATGGTGGGAGAAGATTCTTGATTGTGTTCTGGATGGATCTAGAGGCAATTTCAGAGTATATAAGGCGCGATTACCGGCGCAGGAGAAGAAATTTACTAAAGTGAAGTTAATAGCGAAAGTGAGGTTATAAATTCGAAGTGTAAATACAAACATTATAAAAGTTAGTTTGTATAATCAGTAAATTATTAAATAAAGTGTTAGTGGTTTACCACTTAAAATTATTTAGAACCCGCGGATTCATACAGGGTGTTTCCTAAAAGGGTGAAAACTCGTAACAATAGAATATAGTAGGCCCGACGAGAGGGGGGGGTCGGGGGTGTTTCCCCCGAGCCCGAAGTTTTTGAGGGGCCCGGATTTTTTCTGAATTTTTGAAATTCTGGAAAAGTTGGAGATGCATAAGTAAATTTTGATTGCATTTGCATAGGTTAAAGCAAGAGAGGCATACTTGCAAATTATAAGAGGCACTGTATAGACTTTTTATTGTAGAAAATCGTAATTTGTATTTTCCGGAACAATCACGATCAGGTTAATTTCTATCGAGATAAGTATTCTATCGTAAGGAATATCATCCCCCGCTCGTCGAGACGTCGAAATTTCAACCGAGATAAATATTGTATAGTAAGAAGATGCCGAGTAGCGGGGGGGGCCCATATGCACTACCCTCGGGCCCCGATTTTCTCTCGATGGCCCTGGTAGAAAGGAACATATGTCTCCCTGTACATAATACCAAGCACTGTATTCAGGTACCGGCGCGGGAGCGTCAGCTTCGCTCGACTCCGGCTTTACTGCTATTATGTTTTGTATGACTTTATAGAATAAATATGATCTATAATAATTATTTTCTATTAGTTTCTCCAATAATAATTGTTTACGTATGCAATGTTTTAAATATATTTCGTACCTGGGGCAATATTTTGCGAATATGGCACGATGCAGATTCGCGCCTGGCTTGCTCCACTATTCAATATTTTTTTGCTCTTTCTAAAAATATTTTTTATTTTCCCATACATCGACTGATCGACCATCGACTCATGTTAAAAATTTTGACACAATATCCAAAAAAAACTTTTGATTTTTTTTTTTTAAGTTGCCGGTCTAGAATCATGCAGACTTTAGATGATTTTATTAATTACACTTCAGAGAACTCATTAAAAAATAAATATTCTGCCTCCAAACATGTTTGAGATTTATAGACAAAATTAGCCATGGGCTATATACTGAAACACCATGTATAGGCGAGTTTAGGAGTTCATGAAAGTATAATTTGCTTTATTAATTTTAAGCTGGGAGACATGAGTATAATTAGGTAAATAGAAACTGATTCGGTCTTATGAACATAATAAAACACGAACAGATTTCAAAGCAAAGAACCAACTACCACCCCCACTCCTGTTACGCTCATCTGCTTTGCTACATAGCGCCAGACATAAGAAACCGGCGCTTTCCTACAAATAATAAGATAAGTGCCAGCACGTAATACAAAAAACGTTTGATATGCGAAAAAAAATCACCATTCCGTAACCACAAAAAAATAATATTATGTCACAACGCCTTACGCACTATCGGGAGAGCAGAAACTTATCAGAAGTGCGTGCACATTATCTCCACAACATCATTCAACCTCCCCTACGTCCTCGACCAATAGCTGGCAGAGGGGCGTACTGACCTTCAACGGAGGTGGAGCTACTGTCATCTCTATCTCCTCCCGCCGGCTTCTTTGGTTTGCGTTTACGTGTTTGAATTCCATCCTTGCGCATGGCTAAGGGCCTATTCACACCGTGTAATTTAAAATATAAGCCACAGGCGTTACAGACCGGTTCCCCATCATTGTTTCTCCTCCACAATGTCGTCGTCCTGGTCCCGCAGTTTGTGCAGCAGAGCCCCAGTCTCCGCGTTGCCGTCTGAAATTGGAAATCCTGTTTTAAATATTAAAATCGCTGAATATAACAATAGAATAGATAGAATAATTCAGAATACATTTTGTTAAATGAACAATATCGGTTTTATCAAAAAAATGTATATATCGAAAAAGCTACAGTCGCTACTGAAAGTATGTAATAATGTAAAGAATAAAACCGAATCAATACATGTGTCACTGAAATAGTATAAAGCAAACAATGCTACAAGAAATATAGAAAAAAGTCAGAAACACAAACTAACAAATATATGTACACATAAAGGTACGTGTTATACACGACTAGCAAAGTTAATACATATATTCACTAAATTCCTTGTTATAAAAAGTTTGTTATGTTTTAGGTAGTAAGTTTAAACAACTTAATTTGCTTCTTTTTAAACGCCTTCGGACACATCCCAATTTTCATCCATTTTTCACAGCTAATGATTTTTTTTTACTTTTATTTGTTGTTAATGCATATAAACACATAATCAATAAATAACATTCAACACCATAGCACACATTCCATGACCTTCCCAATTACAATTTTTACAAATATAAACATTTATTTGTCAAATCAATTTTCAAATTTTAAAAGTATTGCAAAATTTTGTATTGCAGACATTGCACACTAGTAACTTAAAAAAATTAGCTCCTCGACCTAACGGTCTCGTGGCTAACTTTTTCTTACGTGACTAATGACAGTTTTTTTCAACGATCACTATAGATGTGCTTTAAGAACACAAGAAATAATTCTACTGAATTTGAGTTTCTTTCCATTTTATTGCATTGTTATTATTTGGAGGATGGTTGAAGTTTCCTAATGAAAATATTTTGCCAATAGAATGTACCTATATTTATTTAGTATCAAATTTATTTACTCACAGCCAATTTGGTTACAGATATAATAAATCTGCGGAACAAGCAACTCTAGAATTTGTTCAAATATACCACTGGTACTGCCTTGATAAAGGTAGAAAGTAACTAATCTCCCTCTTGATTTACCTGCATTTGATTCAGTTAATCTGAGAGTACCCACAGAAATAAATGGAGATATTCTGAAATTATTAATTTCTTATCTAGAAAGTTTAATACCGTTAATAGTGAAATCGGGGCAACTCAGGGTTCCGTTATCGGTACAGTCTAATTTCTTACTTTCATCGACGGTTTCAGATTATATAACAGAAGGCATAGTATTTATCTATGCTGATGGCAAATGTGTCATAGTCCATAGTGATACGGTGGAACAATTAGATAGAACTACTATAATAATTAAACAATTTGGGGCCTGGTATTAAATGCTTTTGTTATAATTAACATGAAAAAAAACGATGTTTTTGTACTTTACAAATATTGTATCTAATATTACCAAAATAGAATATATTGAGACCAACATAAAACCAATATTCTTAGACTCTGTGATAGACTTAACTCAAGTAAATACTCTCTGTTCCAAGCTAATAATAACATTGCATTTTAAATTTAAAAAATAATTAAATATTAATTTATTTATGACACAACTACATTACTACTCCTTATACTCCATGTTCAATCGTTATCTGTAACATTGTATGGACTCAATCAGCTAAGATAAATAGAATTTTCGCAATGCAAAAGAGAATTCCTTGAATACTATTTGATATTAACTATAGTCATGTTGACATACATTTAAAACCAATATTGTTACATGCATTTACCTATTTAAAATGACTTGTTTCGGGCACAGAACCTAGATTAAATTTAAGGTGGCCATTCCCTAGAAAGAGACATCCGATAGGGAAATATTTATTATTTTTGGCCATAACTTTTTTTTCTTAGTACTTATATTTAAAGAAACTATAAGAGTATACCTAAGTAGAACCATAATAAGACTACTACTCTGAATTATCACTCAATAATTTCAGTAGGTTGCAAAATAGCTAGATTTAAATGTAAAAATTACATTAATCTTCCTATTTCGTAGATTTAAGTCTAGCTATTTTGCAAATGACTGAAGTTATTGAGTGGAAATTCATAGTAATAGTTTTGTTATGGTTCTACTTAGGTACTCTTATAGTTTTTTTTAAATATACGTACTAAGAAAAAAAATATGGGCAAAAATAATAAATATTTCCCTATCGGATATCTCTGTCTAGGGAATGGCCACCTTAAAGCGAATAATGACATTCACAGTTACCTCAGCAGAAATACTCAAGAAATACGTAAAACAAATATCATTATGCAATCCAAACCAAGATGGCCGCTGTTGGCAGACCATCCGATCGGTGTCATGAGCAAATAATTTGTAATACTTAATGACATAATGACAGCGGTAACATCGGGTCCATTCTTTTCGTCTACACTTGGTGTAGAGCTTAAAGTGTAGTGCAGAATTAGTGGAAAACGGTTTGAGGATAGCTTTACAACTTTAGAACAGTAGGTGTTACTTATAATAGTACAGTAGTAGGTTAGTGCAGTACTCGTGTACCTGTACTCGAGGAAGAGAACATTTTAAAAGCAGTTACACCCATCGCAAAGAACAAAATATTCAATTACACCAATTACACTTTTAACACTGGTGCACAAAGTGCTAACAAAAGAACGGACCTATCAACATTGTGTGATCACGTCGGCCATATTGATAGATTATTTAAATATGAACTGAAAATATGTATTTATTTTGTAGAAATATTTTTTGAATCCTTAGAGTTACGCATAACAAAACCAAAGTTAATATCTTATATAATTACAAAACATTCATCAATATGATGTGATACACTGAACTCAGACTCAAGGGAGACCCCTTTAGTAATATCGTGATAAATGTTGTAAAGAAGAGATCCTAAAATGGATCCTTGAGGAACACCTGAAGTTTCCGGAAACGAGTTGGATCTAAAGCCTATTGAGGCTTATTACAAATTGGCAACGACGCGTAAAGTATGACTGGCAAAAATTTGCTAGGTCTCTATGTAGTCCAACTTCCTTAAAACTCTTTAATCGTAGGGCGTAGTCAAGTCTTTCAAACACCTTGGAGAAATCAGTGTACCTGACTTCTTCCGTTAACAACTTAATTTGTGTTACACATATAAGATTGGAAAATTTATGGTATAAGTATATTGGAGACATGAAGCGAAATGAAGCTACAAAAAATAATCTCAGAAATCTTTCAAACGTTAGATAAGATAGCCATGGATCTGTAATTGGCAAAATCATTCCTAGCTCCTTTTTTTTGAACAGGCACGATTTTAGATAGTTTCCAGACGTTACAACTTTTATCAGGTTGAACGCAGGTTGATGGACAATGGCGGTAATCATAAAAGACTGTTTAGAGGAATTTAGCAATTAATTTTCTGTTTTGGTGTTCTCTGGACCGTTCTATTAAACTCTTTTATGAGGCGGATATAGAGCGTGAAACGAAAAGAAGGTGAGTGGTCAAAAAAAAGTATATCTGAATTTACTGAAAATATAAGGAAAGTCGATGAAAATACCCCTAGAAGTTATATGACGTTTGTGGCTGCCATATTGTTCTGAAGAAAAACTTCCGTCTATTTTTCCGATCCCTCCCACTTTTATATCTATTAATGCTAGAAAGGTACAGCGTTTTACTTTTTGTTACACATTTCCTTTTCTACAAATCCGGTTATATGCATTAAATGGGGTTTGTATCCGAAAAAGCTCATAATACGAAAAAGTGCAATCTCTCTTTTACAAGAATAACGTTACACAATCCCAGCAACTCAAATCATTATTGTGTACTTCCTCTTTTGGATATATTAAGATTTTCAAGTATTGGCGAATTCAGTGAATTTACAAATCTATCTAGATGCATATGTGTAGGCATAGGCATAGTACATATTATGTACTATGGACGTAGTATATAGTACATGGAAGAGAAATATTTCTGTTCCCTGTCTCATAAATTCAACAATATTTTGGATCGATGTTGTTGTTATTTGATTATAAAAATGTATTTAACAAAGTTTCAAGGGTGTATATAAGTGGTAGAATAACCGCTTTGCATTAACTAATTGTATTGCTATATATTTTTCTTTTATTGTCATTATAATTTGTTGGATGTACGTTGCATGCCTTCAAGACATGCAATGTAGCAAACCGCTTAAAGTTGGGAGATAAAATGGGTACTAAATGAGCATAAATAAAAATTGTGGTTAGTAAATATACCGATAAGCTTTTAAAAAGTTGACGTGAATCGATAACGAAATATTTTAAACAGACGAATAATAAATTGCATTTACGTTCGCTTGGCACTCAAAAACAAAACCAAGGAAGGTAATTAATCACAACAGAATGGTTAATGTTTTATAATTTGTAGAGAACAATTTGTGTTTTTAAAATTTTACTTGACACGTTCTCATATTTAATTTACTTAATACTTACCAGTCTTTTGGAGGGCTTGATCAATGGTCTGTTCATTCCATTCATTTTATGGTAAAGACCACAAGCATTGCACAAATAATGTCCCGTGCCATCTCTTCTCCATAGAGGTGTCGATATTGCTCCACAGTTTACACATTCCCGGCCTTCTCCAAATTGAAAATCCATCCCAGCATCTGAAAAAATTATTTGTGATGTAAAATCGACGCGTGTGGAAAATGTTAGTTCTACATACATTAAAATTCATACCACGAAGTAAATTAATTCAAATAAGCTGATGGTATGAAATCTGTCAAATAAACAGTTATTGCTAATTTCCTCTCGGAATAAATACCATATATTTTAGCTATCTCGGTCAACATGACCGAGAAAAAGTTTACAGAGCCGTCGCGGCGTGACTGGAAAATAATTTATTTTCAGTACATATATGAATATATCCAAAAGTCTCGAGTTGGCTAAGGTCGAGGGAAAACATGCCGTAGGGCGGAGGAAAATGCAAAAAGGATAGGTTAAAATTCAATTAAAATCGATAAAATTTGAGTCATTGGTTGGTCAAAAAATTCGGCGTAAAGTGAAGTGTCATAATAGAAAACCAAAGTACATACCGAATTAATAATTGAAAATTGCTGACAAAGTGTTTTTAATAGTACAAAAAATAAAGTGAATAAGTGCAGTGTGCCGTTTGTCCGTCGACGGAAACGGACCGACCTATACTCAAAACCCTTTATAGTGTTTATTGAAGTTTTCTTGCAAAGTGTAAATAAATAATAGACTTTTGGGGACAGTGGACAAATTTAAGCGTAAGAAACCAGCCTATGAAAAGAAAATAAACCAGCAATCACAAGACCAGACACTACAGGAAGCTAAGATATGGTAATTTATTTTATTAACTTTATTAACTTAATGAATTTTCTTAATAATTTTCTTTTAACTTAATTCATAATTCAAAACCTAATTTAGAAAAAAATAAGATTCTTATAACCTCAAAAATAAACCTGTGTTAAACAGAAGTCAGAAACTCGCTGCAAGATCTTACAGATAACAATAATTTAAAAAAAATCTCTTACAGCAGGTTAACATTGGTTTTGAAAAACAAACAAAATGGACACACTAATACAGGACGTTGAAACGAGAACACGCCGATTACTGATGCAAAAAATCGATGGCGACAGAAACTGCCTATACGAAGCATTAGGCCACCAACTGGAGGGAGAAAATATAACATCCCAGGCACATATCAATGCAACGAAAACGCTAAAAACTTAAAAGAAGCATGGAAACTTAAAGAAAGCATCTCGCCAACACCTTCACTTCCCATCCGATGACGAAAGATGGAAACTTAAAAGAAGTATCTTGCAAACACCTACCCTTCCCATCCTATATTCCTACCCCATCAGTTATGTAGTTCTCGCTGCTGGTAACAAGCATATCTCACATCCAATCCGACAGTATATAAAAATATCCAGATTGGGTATCCGGCAGCAATGCCTACCGTACGCTGGCTAATCAATCAATGAATACATATAATAATATATCCAAAGGTATATTCGGCGTGGTAGGAAGTTTTTACCTTCGGCCTGGTGGTAAATGTAAAGAAAATACATGCGGCAGTGAACGAGGTACGAATCTTTTTTGAACCAGTTCTATTTTATTAACCATTGAAAATTATAATATACTGCAATAGGGCAGCCTGGACCGGATATAAGATCTTTAGCGTCTCAATTTTAGGAAATATTTTACAATTTGTCACAAAGAATCCATAAAATGCAATAGTTTCAGATCTTATAGTAATTAACGCAATGTTTCGTTTCGAGATACTAATGTGTAATTTATTGTCTACACATCAAGGTTGATGGTGCAGCATTGCAACTTCTTACAGTCATCAGTGCAAGTTATAGTAAAATATTGCTTTAAATCGTCAGCATAAAATAATTTAGAACACTAAATAGAACCATCTAAATCATCAATAATAGAAGAAACAGAATAGGGCTAAGGTTCGATCTTTGAAGGACACCAAAGATAACGATGTAATAAGAGGACTGTTGTCTCTTGCATACACAGAATTTAAGTGTTATGTTATCTCGAAATTATTGATTTAGAGTTATTCATTGAGACGATATGTTTTTTAGTTAAAAAAAAATGATATACGTCAACCTAACTTGCATGTAATACACGTTTGTGTGCAAAGTAGAACATAACCCTCAAAAAGCAATACTTTGAGAATCGAAGGAAACGCCTGGACCCAGGTGCGGATCCAACATTTTGTTGAGGAGGGGGCGACAATTATTTAATCGGTAAAAATAAAATAATGCATTAAAATAAATTTTGTTTTATATCAGGTTTTCGTATCTAAACTTTGCTCCAGGGGGAGGGGCGACAGTCCCTTTGCCCCCCCCCCCCCCTGAAGCCGCGCCTGCCTGTATCTACTCATCTTCCTACATACCCTGATTTTAATCCAATTATTTCATATGCCACAAAAAGATTAAATCTTAGAAATGCTGACTTTATATCCCAATATCCCTAGTTTTAAAGGGCGTTTAATTTTTTATAATTATTTTTTTTGAGATATCACAAAACACGAGACAAAACAGGATAGCCTATCAACATAACATGATTTAACACATTATTTAAATGCTCAATAAATAATTTGTGTACATTTTTTACATTGTATAATGGAAGAGATTATACCAGATTATAATTTATGGCTATGCCATAATTGTAATACATATAAATAATCTTTACAACCGTTTTATTGTTTTCACATCATGAAAGATATATGTTCTTAATAACGTAATGAACGCTAATGATGTAATTACTCGCTCGCGTTATTATTGTATGACTGTAATTGAGTATTTGCACAATATTTCACACGTATGTAACAACAAATTGTTTACATAGAATTATCTGGTTAATTAACATAAACACAAAATGACAAAACGCGAGCACACATCCATTAACTACCGATCGATGCTGGAAATCGAACTTAAGGACAGGATCGAAATGTCAAAAACTCGTAAGCTAGTACTTATGTAGATGGCACAGTGTGTATCTTATGGCAAGTTTCAATATTTGTGGGAATGATGTCCGCGTTGCCACATGTACAAAAATTTCTTTAGTATAAGATATAATATATGTTACAAATTATAATTATAAATATTACCTAATTACATAAATAGTCGTAAAATATAGCTATTTAGTATCTGGTTAGGTAAATTCTAAAATGTAGGTGTGCATAATTTATGCCATGTACAACTAGCATCATATAGGGATATTGTTTACATTTTAAAATGAAATATTTTAAAAGTTATATAACCACATTATTAATTTCGAATTAAACAGCAAGAAACTTTTATCCACATTATGGGAACACATCAAAGTTTTAATTATTGAAAATGGCAAAGACAATATGTATTTAAATTTGGCAACTGTCCCTCATCTAATTTTTATTCTACCTAACAGTTGTAAATATGTCCTTGAACGTATAGTGTGTATGTGAGAAGCGTCTAGTACACCAAAACACAGACCAACAGTTCGGAGCTTCGACCATGCGCAAAACGTGATATCATTTATCTGACTATTCCTTGTTCTAGCGTTCACCGTTAGCCGAGTGGCTAGCGCGTAGTTAAATCTCGAAGGTCCCGGGTTCAACCTTCTGCGTCCGCTGATTTTTTTTCCTTTAATTTTATAACGATTAATATATTTTTTCACTAATTCTTTTGTATGATTTCTTTATGTTAGGTTAGACGTTTTTATTCTGCTTAAAATAATTTCATTCTTTCGTGTGATTTGTTTAGATTAGGTTAGTAGGTTTTTTATTCTGATATCGAATTGTTAATAATTATTAGCGCCACAGACACTATAAGCGTCTCAGACAAAGAAATGGAGGATGCGGGGGTGTCCCCCTGTCTTTTTTCACAAAATAACTCAATTTCTCGACTTGCGGAATTTATTACAAATTTACAAGGTAATGCCCAATCCGGACTTTCGCCAAAGATTAGGGAATTAACAAGCCGGCGGAAAACCTTTTATCTTTTAGCAATGGCGCCATTAACCTCGACACTTAAATTGGAGTTCTAGCGCAGTTGCCACAATGTGACAATCAGACGAAGAAGGTAACATTAGAAAGAGAGGCCAATAATGAAAGTTGGACAACACTGTCCTGATAGAACGACCAAACTTAGCTGACTCTCATTAGCCAAGGTCACTAAAAAACAGGTTGACTAGTAATTAATATATATGTCACATGAAGTATTCTATGTTTATATGTAAGGTATCTATTTGGTGAGGATTGAATTGTACATTGAAAGAATAAGTTTAAAACTTTTTTCTATAAAATGAGGAAAAACAGCCACACACAGCTGTCATCGAGATCTATACGTGATGTAGCACTTGTCGGTTTTAATGAGCTGACTTATCTTTTAGTAAACTTGGTCAAATTCGTTTAATGCGTAACCGACAAATTCCGAAACCGTTTCCGCTGGACCTGGATGTCGTGTCTCCCTTTAAATTGGAGTACACAACTGTCTTCGTCTCCGTCTGACTGTCCTATCTTGTTAGTTTTTTAATCTTTCCTGAGCTCTAGATATATATTGTATCATTATCCTATTTCCCAAAAAAAATTAACATGCTTTTGCATATATCTAAGAAAGAACATAACTAATATCTGAGTAAGTATATTGGGTTAATCATTCTTACACAACAAAAATTTGCCAAAACTAGCTGATTCAACCCATAACTTCAGGGTTTAGGTTACACTTTGTTTTCTCTCGCTGAAGCAGTCACACTATTGAAAGATACTCTTTTCTGTGGAAGCTTAAACGAGATAAAGTTATGGACAGTTGATTAAAACACCAATGCCATGAACCATATTCAGGGGATTTATCTGTGTTGAGGGTTCGAACCTATAATCATTGATTTAATCAATGCTATAATTTATATATTTACATTCATTGAAAATTCACCTAATTTTTGACAAGAATTAATAGAATTTATTGTATATATTATATATTTGGGGTATAGTGCCATTTTAGTGCTAGAATGCAGTTGCGAACTGTTGACCATTTAATACTTTCATTGTTTAGTTTATTTAACAAATTTAAGTTTGCCACACTTTTCATTTCATTCATAAATCAAAATCATTACCTCTTTTCATTCATAATGCTATTGGCGCCATCTTCTAGTTACATAATGAACTTATTATTCTAAATATTCTTTACAATTATTCTGATGACTCATCGATTTGTGTTGAAAATTGGTTTCATACATTATAATGTACAAAAGCAATTTTATGCAATTTTTTACACAGATAAGAGATAATGATTGTAATATGCATCAATTCGACCTAATTAAGTGTATTTAAATAACTCAGATTATCTAATATAGCTACAAATGTATCGTCTGATAATTACGCAATTTTAATAATTTATTTCGAATTTATCGTGCACTTAAAAAAGAAACAAACAGGTCAGTTGTATTTGGCCGACTTCTGTTATAATACTGCCCACCTTAAAACTTCGTTTGAATTACTTATAAAAAAGTTATTTATGAAATACCAAGTGTCGATTTGGCGGAATTTTAATGATTATTAGGCAACCACATATACACTTTTTGACATTTCGATCCTGACCTTAATACACAACAGATAGTATAACCAAGTATATTCGCTTTAGCGCGCTGTGCTACCGTGCTGGGAATCATTTCACTAGATTTCTTCAAACGTCATTTTGTACCTATGCTTAAAATACTCTAAATATGTAATTTCATCATTAATAAGCACTACAGGAGAACAAAGCTCATTTGGAAAGAAATTGGGGTTAGATGTATTTTTTTACTTTGAAAGAAATACCTACTAGACAAAGCTCCCACGACAAAAAAGGTACCCCATCGTACACCTCAAATTTTAATGATGAAAATGGTTGCAAAGTATGTAAAAATCATGTTACGAATTGTTGTTAATTGTTATTTTTCATGAATTTTTGAATTTAGCTAAAAAAAGATTCTACTTTTCAAAACACCTGTTTGAGATTTTCACAGTTTGTGGTGAATAATGAACCATTTTTGAAAAAAATTGTATCTGACAATTTTTGTTAATTAACTGCTGACAGATCCTTTGCTATACATATTTTTTTTTATGCAAGTGCACTTCATAACACCTCCTTGATTTTTGTTTTAAATTGAAGTTTAAGATCTCTCCTATCTGTTACAACTTGTCTGGTTGACAATTTTTGTTAATTAATTTGTCAGACTTAATTTTGAATGCGCAGCATCAATGCATTAGGATCAATCACTGGCATCTCGTAACCAGAGCCGGATTATCCATAAGGCAATATAGGCAGCTGCCTAGGGGCGCCTACGGCTTGCGGGGCGCCGGCGACGAACAAAAAAAAAACAACAAATTCTCATACTTGAAAATTATCAACAAATAATAAAAATGTTCCTAACAGCTATTATCATTTCCTTTCTGTCTGGTAGATTTGGTCACAGATGTGGGTCGAATTACCGGACCACTTTAAATAGAAGCGAACCCGGCGTTTGTTTCAATCCGCGTCGTTCGACTTTTTATCCAACTCCAAAAATGATTTGATTTGGTATTCTACAGGGTGTTTTACAAGCAAAGTTGTAAAAATCGCCACTAAAGTACCTTTAAGTTATTTAGAATGCAATTTTATACCTCTGTACCAACTTTCAGGAATATAAAATTATTTTTTTGGAACTTCCCATGTTTTCAATAAATTAGTATTTTATTTTGAACCATTCAATTAAAACTGCATAGAAATTATTTTTTGTGAATTAATATTTGAAGTTATGTAGAAGCTAAAAGTAGGCAATAAGAAAAGCAGTGGATACACATTTATCATTTATTATTGACATATCTGTCAAACGTAGTCAATATTATCCTTAATTTCTGTTTCAAATTAACGAACCAAGCATAAAAAATTAAGTGAAATTGGTACTCATAGTGCGTGAAAAAATTTATATTGTGCAATGCTATGGAATTGGCGGCGAAAACTCGCTATTTAATTTGAAATTTCCAAACATTGTTTTGTCACGTACTCAAGCTATGAGAATAATTAAAAAGTTTCTGGGTACTGGTAGTGTTCTTAACATGAAAAGATAAATAAAAGCATATGATGAAGACAATGTTGGGGCTATTATAGCTCGTGCCTCTGTTATAGAAAATTCTAGGATGCCACTAAGAGAGAGGTCAGCTCTTATTAATATTAGCAAGTCTGAACTCCCAAGAATTTACAACGCAAAGAAAAGTAGGGCATATAAAGCAAATTATAAACATACGCTTGAAGAGGGAGATGACGGCCGTAGGTTGGATTTTTGTTTGACCATTGGAGAAAAAATCATGGAAAAGAGATTGTTTCATCATTTCATAATTTTCTCAGATGAATCCACATTCACAACCAATGGTGTTGTTTCATCTCAGAATTGTCGGTTTTGGGGTTCTGAAAATCCAAATTTTAGAATTCAGAAGACAATATTATAAAAAAGTGAATGTGTGGTGTGCCGTTTCTGATCGCGTTGGAGTTATTGGACCTTATTTTATTGAGGGAAGGTTAAACCAGCACACTTATTTACAGCTTCTTGAAAGATTTTCTGAAGAACATTTAAATATTTTAAGAGATATGCCTTTAGTTCATTTTCAACATGATGGTTGCCCTGGCCACTCCACAGAAATGGCTAATCGGTGTTTGAATTTAAAATTTGGAGAAAGTTGGATTGCCAGGAATGGACCGATCAAGTGGCAGGCGAGATCCCTAGACCTATCAATATTGGATTTCTTTTTATGGGGCCGCCTCAAGCAGTTGGTTTACGCTGAACCACTTCCTAACCATGTAGCTGTATTGAGGCAGATGCCGTAAAGTCCATACCGATAGATCATATTCGAAAAAGTTTTAAGGACTTCAGGCGAAGGATCGAAATGTGTGTGGATGTGGGTGGTAGCTACGTCGAATAATAAAAAAAAATGTTTTGTATTGGTCAATAATTAATTTGTTTGTGAATCTGTTATGTTTTTGACATTTATTACTTGTTATAATTTTTAAACCTCATTAATCTTCTGTTTAGTAATTGTTTCTTGTTTTACAATTACTTAGTTCGATTAATATTATACCTTCTTACATCTCGTATATTAAATTTTTAATTTACCAGTAGCCTACTTTTTGAGATGATTGACATTTGCTCCTACACAACTTTAAATATGAATTCATGATTTTTTTCATATTTTGGAAAATGGTGATTTTTACATCATTGCTTATAATACACCCTGTAGAACACCAAATCATTTTTGGTATGCATTAGTTTTACAACAAGCAGGACTCACTCCCCAAATACCATTCCAAAATTCCAAAATTTTTGGTCCATTACACCTCTTGTTACATCTATCCTGGGACACACTGTATATACTATTTTTATATTTGAAAATATAATAATTCAATAGTCACATGTTTCTTCTTTCATTTAAGCTCTGTTGAGCTCGATTTCATTAATTAGTTTAAAAGTTACAACAAATTTAGTGTAGCGCGTTCGAGATCGCGCACGCATCGCGCGCCCTACTTATCTTTCGTTACGTTCCCTTCTCATGCGTTGAACAAAAAAATCTGGAACCTACATTTTTGATCGCACAAAAAAACTCTATATGTGTTTTGATGGATGTGAAATTTCCTCATCCATCGCCTAGTGCTATTAGTTCTTTGATATATATTTTTTTATTTTTCGAGTTATTGGCCAAAAACCGAAATTCGGCCAATATTTTTCATTTTTTTAGAGGTCGCTGGCACCTTGTAGCTGTAAACTTTTTTCTCGTATTCTGCACCAACAAAAATACTTATCCTAAAAAATTCAGCCATATAACATTTATTGACGCCTTATAATCCCTGTCGACTGGACTACAAGCTCCTTGCTTGTGTTATATTTTTATATTCCTCGCAAATACAAAACGAAGAGTATATTGCATTCGATCAGCACATTTCTAAAATCGACAATATTGCTCGTAGAGAAAAAAATTTCATATCACTGTTTTGGTCATCGAATTCTGAAGAACTTTCAAAATGTCCGTCCGTCTGTCTGTCTGTCCGTCCGTCTGTCTGTCTGTCCGTCCGTCACGTATCTTGTAAGCACGATAACTTAAGAACGAAAAGTCGAATTGTATTGAAATTTGAACAGTAAGTTAGCGTTAGCTAGAGGACGAACCCTATTGTTTTCAACAAAATCGATCAATAAATAAAAAAGTTATAAATGTTTTAAATTAAAAAAAAATATATTCATAAATTTTTGTTTTGTTTTATAATTAAAGCAGCATGTCTAAAACTAATATTATTTACAAAAAAATTGCGAAGAGTATCCTATAGAATGTGCAACAATTATATAAAAAGTTCAGCAAATCGGCGAATAGTGTAAAGGTTAGCTGGCTTTATCTATTTTTTACTTCCCTCGCATACCGAAGGGAAGTATTGTATTCGAGAAAGAATCACCCTTCGGGATTTTTTCGGATTCTGACGTTTCAGAACACGTAGATTACGAAAATATCGGTTTTTCAATTCCGTCAGTCAGTCTGTCTGTCTGTCTGTCTGTTGGTGAATTTACTAAAAAACTACTTGACGGAGAGCAGTCAAATTTGGTAGGTAGTTGACGCTACTGTCAGCGAAGAAATGGTAGAAATTTCACTGGAAAATATACAGGGTGGACCGTATAAACGGAATAAATAGTGAAAAAAATTTTTTTTTGCTCAAATTTAAAATTTCTACGTTTCATGACGCGCTAAACCTATTTCAGACAAAAAAAAATTTGAAAATTTTTTTCACCATTTTTGAAAAAATTTTTACCAAGATGGAAAAAAATTTTTTTTGCTCAAATTTAAAATTTCTACGTTTCATGACACGCTTAACCTATTTCAGGAAAAAAAAAATTGAAAATTTTTTTCACCAATATTTTTGAAAAATTTTTTACTACTAAAATGAAATAATTTTATTTTCTTTCTTCAAATTTAAAATTTCCACGTTTCATGGCATTCTAAGCTTGATTAAAAAAAAGAAATTTTTGAAATATTTTTTTACCATTTTTGAAAATTTGTTTACCACTAAAATAGATAGAATTTTTTTTGTTTCTTCAAATTTCCACGTTTCATAGCGTTCTAAATCTATTTAAAAGAAAAATTAGAATTTTTTTTTACTATTTTTTAAAAAATTTACCACTAAGATAATTTTTTTTTTCTTTGTTCAGATTTTAACTATCTACGTTTCCATGGCATTCTAAAACTAGTCAAACAAATTTAAAAATGTTTTTGAAAAATTTTAAAAAAAATTTGAAAATATTTTTAATCCATTTATGTACCACTACTATAGACAGACGAAAAAAATGTTTTTGCTCAAATTTAAAATTTCCACGTTTCATGATATTCCAAACCAATTTCGGAAAAAAAAAATTGCAACATTTTGTTACCAGTTTGGAAAAAAAAATTAACACTAGAATGCTCAAATTTAAAAGTTTCACGTTTCATGACATTCTAAACCTAGGTATTTCAGAAAAAAAATTTTTGAAAATTATTTTCACCAACATTTTTCAAAAAGTTTTTACCACTAAAATAGATCGATTTTTTTTATTTGCTCAAATTTAAAATTTTCACGTTATATAGCATTCTAAACCTATTTTAAAAAATATATAATTTTTAATTTTTAAACTTTTTTTAGCACTACTATAGAATAGAAGGAAACTTTCCTTTTTGCTCAAATTTAAAATTTCTACGTTTGACATTTTAAACCTATTTCAGAAGAAAAAATGTCATTTCGTAATTATTAATTTTTTAGAGTGACTGCCATGCACAAATAACGAGGGAAGTTCTGTGTAAATACCTTTACCGATTTCTTTTTTAAATGCCTACACTATAAGTGCACTCGCAGTATGATTTATTTGGCAAAGAAGGCGGCAGTGTCACTTCTTTTACGCAGGTGTTACCTTTACTGTCTTTATTAATTTTCCGGCTGTCGAAACACTTCACATACACAAACTCTGGCACAAACAGAGGTTATGATAATATGGATATTGATAACTTTTAAGTGTCTGGCCCAGATCTGTATATAGTGGATCTCCGCCGCTTTGAACTGTGATTTACACTGATGTTCGTTATCGCAGATTCTAATGCATCTCTAAATAACTGCCGGTGGAAACTTACGAGGTTTAGTCGGTCGTAAAACCGACTATCAGAGTGCAGAACCTGACTCGAGCCTTCATCTAAGGCTATAACTCAATAACGCCACTCCACTCGGATATGCCAAGTCGCTGCAATTTCTCTATTATTGTTTATTACTCATTCCATATACACACACTTAACATACGGGATTTATGTGCTTGTGTTTATATTTATCGCTACATAGGCCTGGATAGCCATTACTTTATTAATACCCTGTGCCTTATTATATGCTAATGCCGAGTCTATTGAATTATTACGTTGTTTGATTTTTTCCAAATAAATATTATCTCCTACGCAAATAATAGTTGGTCAACAAAGTATTTCGTTCAATCGCAGATACTAAAATTAATGGGGTGAACTCAATAAGGCACAATAAAGGCAATTATTATAACAGTATATTGAATACTGTTATAAATTCCCAATTAATAGCGTTTTCGCTGTAGTTCTGTTTCTACTGTTTCGAATTTAAAAAATTGTATATGATGGGTAACAATATAGGTGGAATTGAAATGAGGAATATAAACTCCCGTATAATAGGCGAGTCTGCCTGGGGTAAAAAAGAGGTGATTTTATAAATTTATGTAACATTTGAGTTAGCAAGGGATTCTTATAGAAAATATTCCGTTGAACAAGATTTTCTTATGAAATATTTTCCTAAACTGCGACCTTCATGGTGAAATGATTGTTTAAACAATTTTTTTTTCGTTTTTATTTAATAAAATGAAAACGGTTTGACGGATCGGAAAAAATCTTTGTTCAATCGAAACACGTTTTTAATACGCCTCATTTGGCGCAATTAACAAATTGATTACTACGAAACTATTGAGGTCAGGATATTGTTTTTTTAAACATGCCTTTTATACCAAATAATATACTACATTTGGCCGGATATCTTCAATACTTTTTTATTGTTTAAACAATTGGCATAATTGTAAGTGTATAGTAAATTTCAACCCTCAAATAAAATGTTTAGACCATAGAAAATCTGCGTGAAATAAGGATTCCAAATCCGCAAAAATCATCAAGAACCGTCAATCCAATGTCAAGTTATAGCATTTTAAAGATTTCGGTATCCAAATTTTATGTTGAGTAGTGTGTACAAGGCCTAAGAGCCTTAATCCAAAAACTGACAAAACCGTCTAGAGATATTGATGTTACCTTAGTAAGGAACCGTATTGCAACGACCAAAAACATTTTTTGCGGAAATTTCACTCATACAAACTTTTTGATTTTTTGCATGACTTCATTGATCACCCCGTATGTAATAAACTTATGGTCCTACGATAAATATACGTCATGCAGATTAATCCGAAAAAAACTAGCTCTTAAAATTTGCAAGCCGCGTTCAAAAATTTGCATTCCTGTTGAAAATATTGAACTTTAAATTTTGCCTAAAAGTCTCTATGTGTAAGTTCGAGTGGCCAGCAGTTTAGTAAGATTTGACGCGCAATGGGGTGGCGGGTTCGATCCTCGGTGTGGGCAAATTTCCCTTTTTTTTTTCGTGCAATAAAATTTCTATAATAAAATATTTTTCAAATTGTAAAAAACGCTATAAATTATTATTTATTCTTGAGAACTTCAGAGAAATTCGTAACTCTGGAGCTGATTCTGTGCACCGCACCTGCTTTGTATGCTCTACATTTCTCATAGTCGAAATTATGGAACCCCCCTCAAATAAAGTAAAACAAGCTTTCTCTTTCACAGAAAGTAGTGAAAAAAAAACAAAAACTACCGACAAACCCTCGTTGGACAAGAACAATCATATGTCTGTTGCAAAATAGCCATTTATTTAATGAAAATTGCAAAAAAAATTACTTACGACGTTTTTAAAAATTTCTCAGAAAGTAAAAACATTTATTATCATAAAAAATACTTGGTTACATGAAAAAATAGCAAATTTGACGGAAAAAAATTGGCTCACGCCGAGGATCGAGCCCGACAAACCAATTGCAGTATCCAATAAA
Source organism: Stenurella melanura (assembly GCA_963583905.1). Classification (NCBI taxonomy): domain Eukaryota; kingdom Metazoa; phylum Arthropoda; class Insecta; order Coleoptera; family Cerambycidae; genus Stenurella; species Stenurella melanura. Next base: position 165,087,241 of record OY757311.1, on the reverse strand, counting down.
CTGCCTTATTTGGAATTTTTGAAAAAATTGTTTCTTGTGTCTAAGAAATTCATGCTTAAAATGTTAGCCTCATACCATACCATTAAATAGCGTTGTTTAAATTCTTAGTTTTTCGGTCAAGGACTTCAATCCTTCTTCCTAAATTTATAAAAGTTATGTTGTCGGCAAATAATATACTTAGTCTTGTTCGATCCTCATATTATTATTTATGTAATAAGGAAAAAATAGGTCCTAGTATTGACCCCTGAGGAACACCGGTTTTAATTTGTAGTTTTGAGAGGCATTATTCTGAAGGTGTTTTTACATACTGAATTCTATTTTGTGAATATGATTTTAATAAATCTACACCAATACCCCTAATGTATTAAAGATAATCGTGGTTTATGCTCTCAAAAGCTTTAGGTAACGTGGCCATTCCCTGGACAGAGATATCCGATAGGGAAATATTTATTATTTTTGCCCATAACTTTTTGTTCTTAGTACGTATATTTAAGAAAACTATAAAAGTACGTAAGTGGAACCACAACAAGACTATTACTTTGAATTTCCACTCAATAATTTCAGTGGTTTGCAAATTAGCTAGATTTAAAACTACAATATAGGAAGGTTAACATAATTTTTAAATTTAAATCTAGCTATTTTGCAAACCACTGAAATTATTAAGTGAAAATTCACAGTAATGGTCTTGTTATGTTCTGCTTAGGTACTTTTATAGTTTTTTAAATATATGTACTAAGAAAAAAAATGTATGGCCAAAAATAATAAATATTTCCCTATGGGTGTCTCTTTCTAGGGAATGGCCACCTTAAGTCTATTAAACTTATACAAGGTATTTTATTATTTTCTGCCCCATCTATAACGGCCTTTAGTGTACCGATTATTGCCTTTGATGTTGATTTATTTTTTCTATAATCGAACTCTTCAGATACAACAAACTATTTGTTGTCAATTATTTAAATATCCTAATTTGTATATGATTTTCAAATATTTCTGACAAAATAGGTAAAATTGAGATTGGCCTGCAGCTGTGTTCTGTGCATCCATCTTTTTATATATAAGTACAACTTTTACCACTTTCAATAAGACCGCAAAAGCAAAATGGCTCCGAAAAATTATTTATTACAAGTTTGGAAATTGTATAATAAGCATGTTTTGTAATACTCATAATTGTAAACCCCGAAGTAGCAAAATACCGGTTGTCGGTATATTCCAATTTTTATATTGTTTATTGTTTCCATTTTGCAAATCTGGATGTAGCTCATAAATGAATATTTATTATAATCCTGCACGCTGTTATTCCATAAATTAATCAGCAATATAAATTCCATTTCACAGCACAGGTATACAGATAATGAAATAAACTAGTGCTGCTGTTACTGAAATGAATGATTTATTACATTTGTTCGAATTTCCGCATAGTGAGTAGTACGCAGAAAGGCATAAATAATATTACTCATAATCTACCAAAACAAAACTATTCCAACAAAATTCTCTCACAATCATCACAATCCATGCATTATTCTAGTTGGTCCCCTTTGCCGATTCGCGCTCTTTATCGTCAGCTCCGTGATGACATTATTGACTGATATATTTGCTGATGTCACCAAGAAGCTGATCAAAGAGACCTTAGGCCACGCGCCCAACAGAAAACCGCAACAGATGACGTGATACTGTCAGACGTACCAATCATCAAAAAGGCCCATGCGGCATGTGGCTTTCGCTGCTGGCAACAAGTATGTCCCCCATATCCAATCCAGCATATACAGCCTCCGGCGGTATATTAAAACATCCGAATTGGATGTCCGGAAGTGGCAGCAATGCCTATCTTACGCAGGCAAATCAACCAATGATTGATTAAAGGTTTGATTTGATTAATAAATTAATTGTATTCCAAAGGATATCAAAAACTGTGTACATGTAGATTATTTAACGAGCGATTACCTAATTAATATATATTCTAATAAGAGTAGATAAAGTAATTTATGTAACAAAACGTCACTAATCTTTCTCAATCTCATCTTGATTCGAATCCCAGCTTCTGCATGTGGCAATGTCGGAGGAAATGCTTACGGTCAGTATCTCTCTAATGCCCTTCAGAATTGCTCTTATGTATTTATGCTATATTAGTAATTATCTAACCAACATGGTTCTTGTCTATGGGAAGTCAATAGTGTTTAATCGGTTTATCAAAAGTTATCTTATCGTGGTAGTTTTAGATCAGGACGATAAGGTTAATGTCATCTATATTGACTCTCTAAAGCATGCCATAAATTAGATCGTAAAATATTACTGTAAATATCTCTTGTTATTTCCGTGCATGGGGCTTTCTTAAACCTAGTAACATCTGGCTGATGCGACATTTGACAATATATTTAGGTTAGAGGTGACCAGTCAAAAATATGTTCGCAAACGTCTGAGGTTCACCAGGGTTCCGTTCTTGGGCCCTTGTATTTTAGTAATGTGCTAAAATTGACTTAAAATATTTTTTGTATGCTGGCAAGAGGAAAATGTTATCAAATGAAAATAATTACTTCCAATATTTGCACAACTTAAACTCATAAGTAATTGATGCAGAGTAATGAATCTATGTTTGAATGTCAATGTTGTGCCTTACTCTTATTTATTTGAGTATAGAATTTCCAATACATTTCTAAACATGTATGCAAGATATCTCGATGCTCTTTTTTATCCAAAATATATTTCTACGCTCTTCATTATTTAAAACACTAGTATTGCTGCCATAACTATCAATGATTTTAACAACATTGATTTATGCATCTTGTTATTCCGCTCTTAGGGTAACATCTTAGATTACGCCACGATTATTTGAATCCAATTTATAATATTCAAATTGCATCAATATGTCACATTCAGCAAAAATTGCATTTTAAAACAATTGCTAGAAAATCCACAAGTAATTCTTCCATCGAATGTAAATTTTTAAATCTTAAGAAGAAAAAACTACCCAATGAATAATTAATATGTATAAACTCAGTTTTTGACGCCTAATGGAGTCAATCTGTATATCATATGTCAAATGTGTGTATCTAATAAATCTACTTACCATAGGAAGTTCTTTGAAACCCGCTTGCGTCGTACGGCCGCCAGCCACCCATCATCATATTTTGGGCGTAAAACTGGCCAGCAGCTAATGCTCCCGCATGATGTGGTGACGTTCCTAAGCCATGAGCCGCAGGAGCCGTCATCTCTCCGTATCCGCCTCCAGTATGCCAACTGCTTTGGTGGGCCGTGCTGAAATGCCCACTTGCTGGGGATGGGTATTGAGGCATCGCCCTGTTGCCGGGAACGTAGACTGGTGACTGTTGAATATGCTGGTGGAATCCTGTGTTTGCGTCACTGTAGCCGGTAGCATTAGTGGCGGAATGGAACATGATGAGGAGGTGCAGGAGATGCTATTTGATTTTCATCTGGAAAAAAAGAAAAAGTTTCTTATGTTTTGAGTTACGCTCCTTGATGATTTAAGATGAAGGACAAGGTGTATGGGCAGTACTCTTCCAGATCTTTAAGATGTTTTTTGTTTATTGGCTCAGTAGTTAGCGCGTTTAGTTTTCAAACTGGCATATCCTGCTTACTACGAAATAATTTTAAAGAAGTTACCTCGATAATTTGAGAAGCGGTTAAGAAAGCATAGTTCAGTGGTTATTTTTAGACTCTCCTAAATCTGGTTCTATTACCTAAATGACGAATACTCTTTACAAAGTAGCCATAGTGTTTTACTAAAGTGAAGTACAGTTTGGTGGCTTGAACTTCTCGATTTATTTGCGTCCTCAGGAAAAATTACTTCGTTCCGGTGATGTCACATGGAGAATTATTTTCAAGTCATTGAAATTCCTTGATTTTAGTATTGAAAATACCACTGGGTGCATGATATAGGACCCATCTTACGAAAAACGTATCGAGAGCGACAGGTCTGTCTAGGCCACTGCGCCGGCCTTGTAACCGTACCGTTCACTCAACGCCATGCTATTAGGGATATCACGTTTCAATAACAATCCAAGCAGTATCCCGAAACTAAAATATAAACATAAACACTCCTAAACTTAATGGTCTCTTGTGATACATGCCGACACTGCCATATCGTTTGCATAACTTGCGTCATCTCTTACACAACACCGTCACTTTCAAATTAACATTAAAAAAATAAAATAACCCAATAAAACATGGACTAGCTTAATTCAATCCTATGGACAAATATATTTTAAATTATGTAAATAAAATTATCAAACACATCTAAGTATGATATAAAAAAGTACAGTAGAAAACCACTATACAGGGTGTTAGATAAGCTTCATGACAAAATTTAACAGATGATAGCTGGGTTAATCTAATTTTTCTTATTAATGAACATGGGTCCAATTACAATGAACCCAAGTGGTATTATTAAATTTGATAAAAGTTTTCATTTTTTTTATTTTATCACTAATCGCTATTGGTTACCTAATGCAAATGCTGAAAATACCTATCGTCCTAATCATCCATCCTTGGACTCCAAGAGCAGTATAGTTGCATCTGGTATTTCCAATACGCTTAAGATACTTGCGAAAGATGCATGATCTGTGAATTTCTTGTATTTCTGAGACTCCTCAGTATGTTCTTGGCCAGGGGATTTTTGTGTGAGCTATTTTTTTACTTGTACAATTTTATCCAAAGTCTGCTCTCCTCTGAATGTTCAACAACTAAAAAATTTAGTTTTAATTTTTTATGTGACCGATGCGTTATTTAGATTTAGGCCTGCCGTACTTAGGGCGAGGTAGTACTTCATTATATTACCCTTTCAATTACTTATTGCGAATAACTCTGCTTAACTTTTCGTATCATGATACAAGTCTAGTCAAGGCGGATCTTCGCGCGTCCCTACATCTTAGTGTTTCTGTCCCGGGAATCCCGGGACGGGATTTCCCGGGAATTATGTCACTTTTCATCGTTCCCGTTCCCGGGAAATAACAGTCGGGATTTCCCGGACCCGTGGAAATAAAAATAAGTTTTGAAAATATTAACTTTGGTGCTCCGAAATTTTAGAGAGCGTGCGCGTCGGACGGCATTTATGTTTTATTTGGTTATTGTATTATTTCCTGTAGGTAGTGTTGTTGTGTCTTTTTAATTATAAATAAAACAAAACAAAACTGACGGATTTATTTTTTGACCAAAGAAAGAAAAGAAAAAAAAACATTTAAAAAAATCGGTAAAGGTATTTACACAGAACTTCCCTCGTTATTTGTGCATGACGGTCACTCTACAAAATTGTTAATTATGAAATGAGATTGGGAATAATAATCGGAATATAGTTATTGCTATTATTATTATTACAAAGAAAACCTGATAACTTTTCGTCAAAAAAATATACAGAGTGCTCACCCAGCAGCAAAAGTTCAATACTAAATAACAAGTGCCAAATATGGAAGGCTTGTGCAAATACCTTTACAAATGTCCAACGCGACTGAATTATTTCTTGAGATGACCACCCTGTACATTTTTCAATAAAAGTATAATAGGTGCATATGCCAGATATTATTGCCATCTGTCACATTTTCAATCCCACATTTACGTAATGGAGTGGAAATATAGTGGTGGTTAAAAAAATTTTAATTTTTTAAAAATTTTTCAAAAATGTTGGTGAAAAAATTTTCAACATTTTTTTTCTGAAATGTCATGAAACGTGAAACTTTTAAATTTGAGCAAAAAAAGATTTTTCCATCGATTCTAGTGTTAAATTTTTTTCCAAAATGGTAAAAAAATGTTGCAAATTTTTTTTCCAAAATAGGTTTGGAATGTCATGAAACGTGGAAATTTTAAATTTGAGCAGATAAAATCGTCTATTCTATAGTAATGAAATGGAAATGTTTAAAAAAAATTTTAAAAATTTTTCAAAAACATTTTTAAATTTATTTGAATAGTTTTAGAATGCCATGGAAACGTGGAAATTTCAAATCTGAACAAAGAAAAAAAAATCCATCTATTTTAGTGTTACAATTTTTTAAAAAATGGTAAAACAATTTTCTAATATTTTTAAAAATAGATTTAGAACGCTATGAAAAAAAAAATTTTAATTGAAAAAAGAAAAAAAATCCATCTATTTTAGAAAATTTAATTTTTTTTTATAGGTTTAGGATTTCATGAAACGTGGAAATTTTAAATTTAAACAAAGAAAAAATTTTTTTTCATCTATTTTAGTGGTAAAAAATTTTTCAAAAATGTTGGTAAAAAACATTTTTTTTTTTCAGAAATAGGTTTAGCGTGTCATGAAACGTGGAAATTTTAAATTTGAGCAAAAAAAAATGTTTTCATTATTTTTTCCCTTGCGACAGTCCACCCTGTATATTTTCCAGTGAAAGTTTAACCATTTCTTCACTGACAGTAGCGTCAACTACCTACCAAATTTGACTGCTCCTCCGTCAAGTAGTTTTTTAGTTAATGCACCAAAACTCAGATAGACAGACTGACGAAATTGAAAAACCTATATTTTCGTAATCTACGTGTCTGAAACGTCAAAATCCGAAAAAATCTTGGAGGGTGATTTTTTCTCGAATACAATACTTCCCTTCGGTATGCGAGGGAAGTAAAATGAATATTTGGATGATGTGACATTTTGAAACAAAAAATGTGTGTTTTTCAAGAAATATATGAAAAATTTAGTATTTCCCGGGAATCCCGGGAACGACAAATTTTATTTCCCGATTCCCGGGAATGAAAAAAAGTCGGGAAATCAGAAACCCTACTACATCTCTTAATCTACACTTGTCCACATCAACAAGGAACACTAAACATCTGGTGAATTAGGTTCCTTTGATGACTTGTATACGGAAAACTAATGTTCCAATTTTCTGTTCCCCATAGTACATCACTTTGATATCCTTTTATTCTAGCACTCTTCTGATTTTGCGTGTGCCTCTGCAAGGGCATAGGCACACACATATATACAAGGGTATATATGACAGATCACTCTTCTTCTACTTATTCACGTGACATTTATCACATCTCTCTCTTAGGCGCACCGCCTAACCGAAGCTCTGTGCCATTAGCTCCTTGGTGACATTACCGTACATTTTTTGAATTTTCAATTTTCCGATTTTTTGGAAAATCGGAACAAGTGCCAAAAAATTCAGAAAACATTGTTCTCAGATCAATTCTAAGACTTTAGGGAATTTTCATATACTTGATTATTTCCGGGCAAAAAATTTCTTAAATTAAAAAAAAAATGTTTATGAATTTTTTATTCGAGAGAAATCAACTTATATAAACATTTCGTAAGGACAGAGAAGTCTTAAAATTAAACATGGAACATGTTTAAATTTTTTAGGAATTTTCTGTCAACTCTTTTGGTTTTCCCTCCGCCAGGTCCCCCTGCAACCCAGATTACCCTGCCCTGATAGGACAGGACGTTGAGACAAGATTTTTATCGATGGGCTCTCGTACTATTTGTAAAAAATGGTTTCTATTGCATTCTTTAACATAGTTTTCTAATTCTTATGAAAACCGCATACAACCTATTAAAACGTAATAACTCATAATGAGTATGCTAGGATATCACGAGATATAGAGGTATTTCAGAATTTTATGAACCGCGAAATGCGCAAAAGACAAAGTTTGTTCTGGGTTTACAAGTGTATTTTGAAAACACTGGCAGCTACCTTGCTGTATACATAAACAAGAGCTCGGGATAAATTGTAAACAATAAATTTAATATTTTTAAGAAGTGTAACTGAGTCCACGAGAGGGATTTTGTCTCTGCGCATATGAAGGTCACAGCTCATGAGATTTTGAAACACCTCTAACGAATTTATTTTTATTTAAGAAAACCGAACAATGATTTCGCAATGATCTAAAAGTAAAATATAAAACCAACTAAAATTAATCAATGGAAAACAGATGAAACGATACATGAAGGTTCAACTAATAAACATAAAAGTTTCAAACCACAGTCGTCGGTCGTTTATACTTTTGGATTTATAGGTATTTATTACTGTGATCCTAAACACCTCAGGGAACACGGTAAGAAAATATTTCCGACATAACAATTAAAACGTTTATTAATTTTCATTAAAAAAAAAGTACCCACTCTGACAAGTATTTTCTGTACGCCTATGATACATACGTAAAATGCAAGGTGTGTGAATTTTTTCTATACCTTGTCCCAAAGTTCCATCTTCTTGCACACGAGCACGTATAAAACGGAAGCCTTCATCTTTTTCAATTTTCATTGAACATCGAAATGTTAAGCATTCAAAATAATTTGTGTAGGAAGGAACAGACTTCAAAGGCAAATTCTAGTAATTTTCCACCAGGGCAGTGGAACATCCTGTATATATTCGTATCATATTTTGCATTCCATTGTAAACGTTAAATTATTGAATTAAAACACACCGAGTATTATTGAACTTGTAATCGCTTAAACGTTTGTTATTATAGCCATTGATTAAAAATAGATTTTCTCTGCCGATCCATCAATAAATTGTAAAATAGTGTGCTTGGGTAACAGGTATTTGCACTATCTTATCGCACCCATTAAAGGGAACTCGTTATCTTAGACATATGTGCATCGAAAATGCAGCTTGCAGTCCGCAGATTAAGCAAAGTAGGTGACATCCTGTAAATAACAGGGCAGGCGTTTATTTTTTTTAATTTCTGAGCAAATAATTGAGTAGAGTGATTAATTTATCAACTTTAATTTTTACCGCAATATTTTTGTCTGTCAGAATTTTACCAGATATTGATTGATTGATTGATCGATTAGCCAGCATATGGTAGGCATTGCAGTACAATAAAATAAGGAATCAGCTCGGGAATCAGCTTCGTAATCCTTGGAATTCCTGACTCACTTTTTAAATAAACAATCATATATACAAATATAAAAATTTTTGTAAACTTTTGAAGTTGCCTTCAACATAGAATACCTTTTCCACAGTGAAGAAATCGAACACTTTTTCTGTATGCTAAGAAAATAAACCAGCATTTCATCTTCATTTACACCAGTAACACCTCTGCGTTTTGCCCAATTGTTGTATTCGCTTAATTCCTTTCCATAGAAAACTTGGGTAGTAAGCTTAAAATAACTTTCATTTGCTTATTTTCTAATTTCTTCCGAGGCACCAGTTCTCATCCGCTTTTCACAACTAATGATTATTTCACTTCCACATCCACGTAGTGGAAGTACAGTAATCGTAATTTTTTTTTTTTTTTGTTGGATAGGCTTAGAATGTCATGAAATTCGAGATTTTAAATTTGAGCGAAATATTTTTCTGTCGGTCTGTCTATTGGTCTGTCTGTCTGTCTTTAACTTTTTTGTGCGCACGTTTTCTCTGAAACGGTCTGAAATATTGACTTGAAATTTTATACACATATGTATTATAACGAGATCAGGAACTGGATTGTTTTTTTAACTTATCCGGTGAAGGGTGGGGGGCAGATAGGGGAAAGTAATGGGCTTGTTCCATGATATTCTTTTTAAATGGTTTTTATACTTTTTCATGTAGTACTCGATATTCTCATTATACACTTAAAATTTCGTATTATTAACTTTTTCCGTTCTCGAGATATAAGGAGTTGAAATTAGTAATAGTTGCAAAAACCGAGCGCTCATTTGTGACGTCACTATACGCAAGTGACGTAAGAAAAATGGCGTTCTGGATCCTTTCAAATTTAACCTGAAAAGTCGAAAAACATGGAATTTTTAAACGCGGGTAACTAAATAAATACGTCGAGTGGAAGTTCGTTCTATGTGTCTACGGAAAGGAGAAGGTCGGCGATGAATTCTAATCGTAAATTGCAGGGCCGAAATCGAAAATTCGTTCCGGCAGAAGCTAGAGAAAATTGTAATTTTTTGACATTTCACCAAATTGTACTCTCCTACTGTCAAGTAGTAAGCAAAACAAACAATACTTTGAAAACACTTATAATTATAACCAATAAGGAGCATCAAGTCTATTGAGATCGCCGTGTCTATGCGTATAGTGACGTAGCGCCTGGCCACGCCCCATTTTCGCGAGATGGAAATTTGTAGTAGTTTTTAAGATACTAAACGTGCGAATAAGATTCTGATTTTTGCAGATCCATTAATTTATACTTTCACTTTCGATTTATGAAATAAAAAAAAATGCCGAACAAGCCCATTGAAGCAAGCTGATAAGAGCACAAACATGTGGTATTTGGTGTATACTAGAAGCCAAGGCCTCAGATATTTTTATAATATTTTCCATCCCCCTACCACACCCACTCCATTTTTGCAGGGGTTGATATAATAAGATTGAGGCATTTACATGAAATTTGGTTCACGTATATATTATAGTGACTCCTGAAACTACATAATATGTTGAGACGATTCCCTTGAAGGGTTGGTGGGTAAACAGGGGAAGATAAGTAAAGCAAGCTGGTAAGAGTACACAAACTTGGGATTTGGTGTATATACTAGTAGCCATTATTAAAAGGAGTTGATAAAATTAAGTTGAGATATTCTTTTGAAATTTGGAACACGTACGTATTATAACGACATCTGGAGCAAAATTATATGTTGAGATGATTCCGTTGAAGGGGAAGTAGAGGTAAACAGAGGAAAATTAGTAAAGCAAGCTGGTAAGAGTACAGAAACTTGAGATTTGGTGTATATACTAGAAGCCAAGGCCTCAGATTTCATTATAATATATTTCAACACCCCACCACCTCCATTAATAATAATAATAATAATAATGAAAATAATAATAATAATAATTTTATTGTCAACCACTAACCCTGCGGGATGTGGGGAGTTGTTGTAGATAATTCGCTGGCGCTTCCCCCGTGAGAATATCGGGAGAACTGTCCAGCATCGCTAACGCGTAAAAAAAAAAATTGTCCATGAGATCATACAAAAATGATATGGGACAAGTCAAACGACTAGTATTAGGACAAAAAGAAGGTATAGATAGTTAACACTATAAAATATAAAATACAAAATACACATACATAATTCAAACTAATACGAGAGAACATTTAAAATTCATGATTCAAATATTCTGAAACGGAATAAAAGTAGTTGTTCACTAGAACATTTTTAAAACGTTTAATTGAAATAATATCTTTAATGTGTTGTGGCAGCTTGTTAAATAGTTTTATTCCCATGTATTTGGGATTTTTTTTATATAACGATAAGATGTGAATGAATGGGTTGATAAAATAAAATTGAGATATTCACTTGAAATTTGGTACACGTATTTATTGTAACGACGTCTAATTGAGATAATTTCGTTGCAGGGGCGGTGGGGGGTGTAATTGGCGAAAATAAGTAGAGCAAGCTAATAGGAGTCCAGAAACATCATTTTTGGTGTATACCCTATATCTCATTTTTCATGAGGCCCATATCATAGCTCTCGTATTTACAATGCGATTTTTCTTAACTTTTGGAGAAACGTAATTATCCATCAGGAGATTATGTCACGGTAAAATATTTTAAAATTCACATGTGGCGTTCGTCGTTATTATGAAAATTGTAATTAATTTTCCAAAAAAATATATTAGGCAAAGTTTTAATTGTAAAACAATAACATAATCCACTAATACCGAATTTCAAGACTTGGAGAAAAAAAAATCTTTTTAAAGTACCAGTTATTAGTCATAAGTTCATTTTCGGACGTAATTAAGCTGAAGGAAGACGGCCGTTCCATTTAGAATTAATCATGTGATACATTGAGCAAACTGTGATTTAGTTACCTATGTGAATTTTATTATTTATTGAATTGTTCGTGAATTAAATTAAGTTATAACTGTAATAATTTGTACTTTAAAAATGGAAGTTTTATTTTCCTATTACGTGAACACCAAGTACACTATGTTATTAAAATTCGGTTTCAGTGAATTTTTGATAACAGCGAATAAGATTATGAGATTGTTTTACAGTTAAAACTTTGCCTAATATCTTTCTTTAGAAAATTAGGAACATTTTTCTTCACAACGACGGACGCCACTGGTGGATTTTGAAATATTTTACCGTTACACAATCTCCTGATAGATAAGTATCTTCCACCAAAATTTTAAAAACATCGCATTGTAAATAAGAGAGCTGTGATATGGGAGTCATGTAAAGTGAGACTCTGTATACTAGAAACCAACGTCTCAAATTTTATTATGACATTTGCCCAAATATTATTGTAATTCTATCACCAATTATTTCCACTTACTAGAGTGCAAATGTAGTCAAGATCTGATCCTTTAAAGAGACTTGGTGGAAAATCTGGATGTGGAAGTAGGGATTCCTTAGGCAGCGGTTTTTTCTTGTATTTGTCGTTTATGTGTATTAACTAGTAAACAATAAATAACAATCAACGACATAGCAACCATTTCCCGACCTTCCAAATTACAATTTTTACAAGTATTAAAATTACATTTTTAGAAGTGAATTATTTATTATTTTTTTGCTTATAGTAATGAAACATATTCTTTATAGGATTTTGCAAACAGCGAAAAAAAAAACTATCTATGAAAACTAAAAGAAAAACTATATGTAAAAAATATTAATGAAATCTTTGCATTCTTTCGATAACCTGACTTCTGGTTATGCTAGCAAATCAAAGTCCTAAAATAAATTTGTCCAATTTCTTGTTTGACGTTCTCATTATATAGCATCCAACATAGTCCCCTACGGCTAAGCAGATTAAACTAGTATCTACATGACCCCTACGGTATGAAGATTCAGTTAAAAATGAGAACAAAGGCCTAAAATGGATTTATTTACCTACTTTGTCTTAAAAAAAGTTCATTCTAATGGATTACATGTTCATAAAATCTTTCATTCAGTTTCTTGGAAATGCTTAGCCTTTGAAACGTTTTTCGTCCTTATTCTGAGCACATCAGAAAGGCACAAAGCCACCCATAACTGAATGTTCATACCGTAGGGTGTCATGTAGATACTAGTTTAATCTGCTTAGCCGTAGGGGACTGTGTTGGATGCTAGTGTTATAATGAGAATGTCAAATAAGAAATTGGACAAATTTATTTTAGAATTTGATTTGCTAGCATAACCAGAAGTCAGGTTATCGAAAGAATGCAAAGATTTCATTAATATTTTTTATATATAGTTTTTCTTTTAGTTTTCATAGATAGATTTTTCCGCTGTTTGCTAAATCCTATAAAGAATATGTTTCATTACTATAAGCAAACAAATAATAAACAATTCACTTCTAAACATGCATAGAGTTTATAGGCTCCAATACTAGTTAGCTAATAGTGTAGCAATTCAATTGCCACAGTAACTGAGAGTTACAGACAACCATAGAATTTCCTTTTATTCTTACTATGCTGATATAAATAAAAATACCAAAATTATCCTGTAATTAGCTAGAAATATAAATAGGAAAAGAAATTCACACTTTAAACGACTTTTTACCATAGTAGCACACTGTAATTTGTTCAAAAATAGAACACCATACATAGATGTAGCTTCTCACTCTCCTGACTAGTGTTGCCCTCTGCTCATACAAAATTTTCAACAGCTTCATTCTGAGGTGAGATTCGAAAAGATACAGACTGTTAAAGTTTTCCCTAGTACCCAACCACTAAAAACTATTATAGGAAAAAAACTGGCAAAGATTTAATCACCTTTGGTCGTGAGTTGTACAGTATGCAAGGGAAAATAAATTAAAGTGTTTTCACTTTGAGGCCACATACCACCTACGGTTAGTAGAACTTTTTTAAATTCCTCTAAAAATAATATTTTCTGTATATTTTTTTAATTTAAGTTGTCTCTTAATTTTAGGCCTCCTTTTTTTTGTTCTTTCATTGAATCCTTTACAATTTTCTCCTTACTTCATGCATTGAGAATAAATTTTGATTAAGTAGCATTAAGAAATATCAGGAGCTGGCATTGTCAAGATTGGTATCAATAGCAAAAATCGAGATTTTTTTTGTGAATTCCAAACCATTTTTTTATGCCCAGCCTTGCCAAATTGTATCTTGAAGCCCTGCTATTACTCTGCAAAGAATTTATTTAGACTACATAAGAGTATCCTTCAAGGACTTCTCTTCAAGAAAACAGGTTGTATGCAGTTTATTTTCTTTTTATATTGAAGCTGTTTTTCTTATCGTTCCATAAATTGTAAAACAGCAAAATCTTTATATAACGATCTATACAGTATATTTTTTCTTAATTGTTAAACATGAAATTATTATGAAATACATATATCTATGTACATATAATATAATAGATATAAGATTTTTTCTTTTTTGTGCGGCTAAGTATACATGTATACCACGCTTTCATTGTAATGTAATCATTATAAACATTTTTTTACTTATCAATACATATACTAATTTTGAGTATAAATATTTCAACGTTGTACTTCAAAATTTCACGAATTTCTTTACTACATTATAGTCTCACAGATTTTATAATTTTTGTTTTATTTCCATAATGTTACGTTTGAAAGTTAACTTATTAGTTGCTTATCTTTGAACATTTTAACATAATTTAATTTGGAAGCAACTAATTGGCGCCCCTGTATGCAATAATTTACCATCAACATCTAAAAGAAATTAATATCATTTTCAATACCCATTACCCTGCTCCCGAAAGATAAACTGAGAGCCGTTCGCAGTTTACCATAAAACAACTTATAATAACAAACACGAAAATTTACAAAAATTTTAAATAGGCATTTTTATGGAGACAATAGATAGGTGAAGATCTGTTGTTTTTTATCAGACAATGTCAAATAGAAATATTTCATACTTATTTATGGATATTGCCTTGGTTTTGCATGAAGCATCGTTATGAGTGGCTATGTGCTTTTCTGATGAGCTCAGAATAAGGGCGAAAAACGTTTCAAAGGCTAAGTATTTCCAAGAAAGTGAATGAGAGTATTAATGAAAATGTAATCCATTAGAATGAATTTTTTTTAAGACAAAGTAGGTAAATAAATCCATTTTAGGCCTTCGTTCCCATTTTTAACTGAATCTTCATAAGGTAGGGGGTCATGTAGATACTAGTTTAATCTGCTTAGCCGTAGGGGACTGTGTTGGATGCTAGTGTTATAATGAGAATGTCAAATAAGAAATTGGACAAATTTGTTTTAGAATTTGATTTGCTAGCATAACCAGAAGTCAGGTTATCGAAAGAATGCAAAGATTTCATTAATATTTTTACACAAAGTTTTTCTTGTAGTTTTCATAGATAGTGTTTTTTCCGCTGTTTGCAAAATCTTATAAAGAATATGTTTCATTAAAATTACATTGTTATACTTACTGCCATTATGTACTAAAATCAGTTCTTTTAATCGTTTAATACAGTTTGATTGAATTTGACCTTCTATCTCTGAACCAACCCTGTGCACACACGATCGTCACAGACCCCCACAAAACACTCCACTTCCTATCTAAGAAATGTCCCCATAATCAGTCAGCCTTCTTACTTGCCTGATAACGCTGAAATTTAACAATGTAGTAGAACCGACCATCTAGTGACTGTAGACGGTCGACCGTAATAACTGTTAAAGGGGAATTTGTCGTTCTTTAATTTTCTGTTTCAATAATAAAAGATGTTTAATTGGGCTTCTATAATATAATTTCCCCAGTGCCTGATTTAAAAATGATAAAGCTCGTAAAGGTGTCTAGGTCCGAGGAGCTTTAATTTGGAAAATGACCGGATTTCGTTAATTCGGTCAGCGGAAATCATGAGCCATTTACCCAAATGATTCATATTATACGATTACAAAACTGCTTAATTTCATATTTAAACTCACCATTTGCATGCAAACGATCCTAATTTAATTTATCAAGCGAAATACTAAATATAAAGGGTACGTAGGTTTGTTTAAAGTAGTATTTTAAAATTAACAAAAGGGCCCCGCATCTTCCTTATCGAAAGTTATCGGTTAAATTGACTAAAAAGGCAGTATGTGTTAGGGGCCGTTATGTTCACGTTTTGCACATTTTACACTAGACCTATAGCCTCATGAAAAATATATGGGATCAGAACTTAAAAATTTGAAGTTTTCTACACAAAATAAGTCTCGTGTGTTTTTTCTCTAAAATATTGGTTTTTGAGTAAATCTTATCTGAACTTTATTTGGGAATAGTTTTTTATGAATAATTTTAGCAGAACAGAAAAAACAATGACAGTAAAACAAAATTTGATTACATTGTTTTTTATTAGACAACAATGAATTAGATTAAAGGAAGGTAAATTACAAATTACAACAGTTGTTCAAAGTGCATTCCGCCAGCTTCAACACATTTCTGACATCTGCGCTGTACAGAGTGTGTAACTACGAATGAAATCAGGATTAGCCTGCAAATTTTCACATTCTTCGAGAATTCTTTCTATCAGCTCTTCTCTCGTGTTTACAGGGATTGCGTAAACTTTGTCCCAGACTTTGCCCCAGACAAAAAAATCAACTGAAGTTAAATCCGGTGAACGGAGTGGCCAGGCTCTTGCACCTAATCGACCGATCCACCGTTCAGGATAGATATTGTTTGCCCACAAACGGTTCTCAACAGCAAAATTTGCAGGAGCTCCATCCATTTGAAATCAGCATTCATTTCTTAAATTAAGAGGAACATCCTTGAGACATTAAAAAAAATGATTATTTAAAAAATCATTAAATAATGGTCGATTTAAACGATGAGGAAGGATGTGGGGCCCAAAAAAAGTCCCGTTTATAACACCACACCATACATTAACGCTAAACTCCTGTTGAAATGCCCTAGGGCGAATTATATGAGGATTCTGATGAGCCCAGATTGTTAAATTATTATAATTAACCGATCCATTATGGTTAAAGGTAGCTTCATCAGTTCAAATAATTTTACTTCCGAAATCGGGATCTGAAAATATGTCTTCCAATTAATCTCCTTCATCTATTATCCCTGAAGAATATATATATAAAGAAATAGTACGTTTCCTGAGTAAGGTAAACCAGCTATTATAGGGCACTATAGGTTTAGATTTGTTCATTTATGTGTTTAACCCTGTGTTTATTTTACCTACTATCCGTGGTCTTAATCCTGTGTGTCTTTATAAATGCCCTGATGGACCCCTGGGCGAGAAGAGGGTGTCCCTGTTTACGTCCTTGTTGTTAGTCTTTAATTAATCCACTACGTTGTTTAGGTTAGCTTTCAATATATGCAACTGGCTAATGGATTAGGTCCAATGCCATAGAAAAAAAAAAATCGGGATCTTGTTCCATGGCATTTATAAACCAATTACAAAAATTGATACGTTTTTCGGGATCATTTGGTTGAAGGCTTTGGACTCGCTGCATTCGAAAAGCTTTTCTGTGGTCTTTTTTAAGTCCAACATTTGTAAATTCCAGGTGGGTTCGAATAAAAACATCTTTAGATTGTTTCCTTCTATTAGGAAATCTTCTGCGATATTCGCGTACCACGGCATTCGCGTTTCCATTACAATATCCATAAATAAAATGAATATCCGCGTACTCCACATTACTAAAAATGACCATTTTTTACTTTTCAATAGAACACTTTTTCCAAAAGAAAATAATGAAACTACAGAACAATGAACTACAGAAAACCAAAAAACAACAATGTCATTATTGTCATTCTGGCATTGCATGCTAGATTATTTTTCATTTGTTACAAACGTTACAATCACGACACACTCCTGCATACCAGGAATGCTGGTAATAATGGTTACTAATTAATAAACTTCAGATAAGATTTACTCAAAAACTGATAATATTAGAGAAAAAGCACAAGAGACCTTTTTTGTGTAGAAATATTCAAATTTTTAAGTTCAGCTCATAAATTAATTTAAAAGTGCCACACAATAAAGTTGGGGCTTAATTATACCTAGGCCCCCCCAGTTTCGCCGGCTCCTGAATGATTTTCGTACATAGTTGTCATTTTTTATTAAAAAGCATAAAAAGTTAAATTCCTGTGCAAGTTATCATTTGTTTATCTTTAGACGTTTCGAAAATATTCATAAAAAACATTTTCAAGAGAATTACTTGAACACCCTGTATCTCGGAAACTAATCACTCCCCGGCCCATATTTATAGGAACTTTTTTTCTTATTTTGAAAAGTTGTATTACTTAGTGAAGTTTGGCCTATGCAATTCGGGACACCCTGTATTTCAAAAATATTTTAGGGTATTTTTTATATATAATAACAACGATTTTTCACTATTGTGTATTCATAATGATAATTAAAAGTGTCACCTTTAAGGGCTGGTAGACGGCAGAAGATATCGTTTGTTTTCAAGCAATACTTACAATGGACTATATAGCCACGTTATTTTTACTGTTACAACTTTCAGCAGCAAAAGCAAAAATTTCGCCAGTAGTAGAGCTCCACCATAATGTGGGTATCCATCCGAACCGGTAGTTAATTCTTAATCCTAAATGATATTTTATGGTAAGATCCCTTTTAAGTTTCAAGTTGAACTCACTTTTAGTGTCAGAGGTATGAGAACTTAAGTTGCTGTTGCATGCCATCAGTCTCCTGAATTTTTACCATTTATAGCGTTTTTTTTTTTAGATTAGAGAAAATTGTGACGTTGTAGAGCAATTCTGATGTCGGATTTGCGTTCACCGACCCCAAAAATATGAGACTAGCCTAGTTAGCTCTTTCGCGCAGACTAATTTTTTTTTGCTTGTGTTATTTCTGGCACCAACCCAGAGGGCTGACGGTACACAACAGCAACTTTGAGATCTCATAACTCAGTAACTAAAAGTAGGCTCAACTTGAAACTTAAAAGGGATAAATGTCTTACCATTAAATATCATTTCGGACTAAAACTAAGTCCAATTTCCAGGCCCACGAAGCAGGTAACTTTTGACGTTTTCTTGCGGTCACTCTTTATTAATTTCTGTTTAATTTGCATTTTGTATTCTTAAAATGATTGCAATAAATACTTTCATCATTCCTATTTGATTCATAAATCATATGTTCCTTAAACGCTGCTTACTTTCTCAATTCAGACACATGTTATCTCGGCAGAAGACACCGCTATTTAAGAAGTCAGTTATAATTTACTAAATTTTCCCCAGCCGCAATAATTCAAAGTTTAGGTATCTGTCAACGATCGTGTGCTGTAATGCGACCCCATGCATTCCAAACATCGCATCAGGCCATGAATAGCACCTTTTGACTCCTCCGAATCTAGTTAGCTTTGCTAGGAATTTACTAGTATACCCTTCACCACCAATAATTACATCCTTATTCGATGGAATACGTTGTTTGTCACAATAAATTGACATGCTGGGATTATCCTAAACGTTATGAGTTTATATGTCAATTAATAGTATGCTGATTGACAGATGATGTCTTAATGATGTTATATTATTTGTATCTAACACAAACACAAGTTTAATTGCTTCACTTTTACGAATAATATATTTAGAACATAATCTGAAGAAATGATAAACTGTAAACGTTTTTAATCGTAATGTTTGAAATAAGTTACGTTGATCAGGCTACGAAATTAATGGTATGCAGATTAAAGAAACATAATATAGATAGGCGTTATGTTATATCGGATTATAGGAGTAGTGGACACTACGTGCAAAAGAGTAATAATTGTCGGAGACTTGGCAGAGAAACTTTTATATTAGATTTAACTGCATTTGATTCACAATTTACTTTATTTGCTAATGATATGCGACAGATACAACGTTTGATAAGATACAAATATAATCCGGTCTTTATTGCTACAGACCAATTGGTAGTAATTTAGCCACAATCGTGCCATATTTTAAAAGTAGTATGAAAATACATATATAAATTGTTGTAGACCGGCTAATATTACTGGATTAGTTTAAAGTTTGTAACGCATAATTTCTCTATTATTATACTAACACAAATATTTATAAAATCTAAAATAAAATATTGCTTACAGCAGTACTATAGTTATACATTGTGATCTATCACGCCTATAAAAAATAGTGTATTATATACCTAGGTTGAGAAGTAAACTATTATTTACCTTAGGCGCGTAGCGCCGAAGGATATTGTTATGTATTACACCCCCTTGAAACTGGAGATTGCTACGCCTATGCCGAATAGTGAGTGACTGGAAACTTGTAGAAAAAGATAAACTTTTCTAGAGTATGGTGGCAGAAGATTTTTGATTGATTTGGAGGCAATTTTAGACTATATAAGGCGCGATTACCGGCGCAGAGAAAGAAGTTTATTAAAGTGAAATTAATAGCGAAAAAGTGAGGTTAAATATCAAGTAAACAAAGTGTAAATGTTATTTTGCAGTATTGTATAGTCAGTAAATTATTAAATAAACTGTTAGTGTTCATCTCCGTTAAAATCATTTAGAACCCCACGGATTCATACAGGGTGTTTCCTAAAGAGCGTAAAACCCGTAATAATATAATGTGCGAGGTCTATAAAGCCTTCTCAACCGAAGTATATATAGAATTTATTTTATTACCAACATTGATATTGTTATGAATTATACCCCCTTGGAACTGGAGATGATACGCCTATGTCTACTAATAGTGACTAGAAAGACTCTAGAAAGAGCCATGGACTTTTCTATAGTGTGGTGGAAGAAGATTCTGGTTCAATCTAGAGGTAATTTCGGAGTATATAAGGCGTGATTACCGGCGCAGAAGGAGAAGTTTATTAAGAAGGCAGTTTATAAAAGTGAACAAGTTGAAAAGTGAGCTTAAATATCAAGTAAACAAAGTGTAAAGGTTATTTTGATTTTAAAGTATTGTATAGTCAGTAAATTGTTAAATAAAGTGTTAGTGGTGTTTATCTCTTGTTGAAATTATTTAGAACCCACGGATTCATACAGGGTGTTTCCTAAAAGGTGGAAAAGACGCAACAATATATTACCATATTTGATTTGATTATATTTTGATATTAGTCATTTCCCATTTATTTTCAAATATTTCGAAATATCAGGTAGTCTGGGAGTTTAGTTGCCAAACTGACAAAATGAAACTAATGCAATATAATTTTAAATGTCATTTTCCAGAAAATAGACGTAGTACAGGAAATGAAGCTGAAAAAATGGCAGAACCTCGCAATTTTTTCGTCCAGCATCGATTTGTACAAAAATTTGGGATCAGGCTCATTTCACCCTCTAGTTCATTTTCTATATTGAGCCGTTGTATGCTTTTGGTTTTTTAAGGGTGAAAACTACCCCTAATTGTAAAAAATTATAAAATAACATTTTAAACTTTAATATGGTCAACATTTGGTTTGGATTAGTTAAATAATGATTGTTTTATGCTTTAGGATATACTATCATAATATTTCAACCCTTAAAACCACCCTTGTTGGAGCTATATATAAAAAATTTATTTATCCTAAAATAATGATTTCGGCTTGCATCGATTTGCATAAAAAATTGGGATTAGGATCATCTCACCCTGTACTTCATATTCTATATCATGCTCATGGGCGTTGACTATTTTTAGGGGTGTAAACTACCCCTTATTGTCAAAAATTATATAAAAACATTGTAAACCTTAATATGGGTAAAATTTGGTTTTGATTGGTTAAATAATGATTGTTTTATGCTTTAGGATATAATATCATAATATTTCAACCATTAAAAACCACCCTTAATAACATTGCAATTTTTATAAGTAATTTAATAGATCTATACAGGGAAAAAAGTAGAATTACATACAAAAACATTTATTTACACAAAAATACGAATTTACAAATACAAATACAAATACAAATAGTTTTTCTGTCTTTCCATTTGAATGGAGAAAGTGGAACATATTATAACGTATTACTGCCGAAAAAACCGGTTCTGTGGTATTATATATATTGAAAATGCTCTATTACACAAAAAAAATTAATTCGTTTCATAAACATAGCTCCTTCATTTTTGGTGATAAAAAGTTTTTTCAAAAATGATTTTGTAGGGTTGTTCAAGAGCTATAAGACTATGTGAATTAAATTCCGTAAGATCCCTTAGTTTTTAAATGGGGTGAGTTTAAAGGGCTCGGATAAGGGGGTGTTTGCTCGTAAATAGAGGTTTTAAACAGCTATACCTCGCTAAATATTCACTGTAAAGAAAATCTATGCACAAGGAAATTTTAGTTATTAAAAAAGCTACAATTTAGTACTCTATCTCGACTCTATCATTTGTTTCGTATCTCCAGTATTTTCGGAGATATTTTGAAGAAAAGGGTGAAAAATACGAAATTGCAAAAAATCAATGTATCTTTAAATTCCAATTTTTCTAAAATTAGGCATTTTAAATAGGTCAAACTTCTTGGGTGTATTGATAATACATATATAAAAAGAATTACAGAAGGGTGAAGATCAATTTTAATTAGGAGGGTAGTTAGGGGGTTGTTTTCACTGATTTTTTCGTAGAAAAAAGTAGGTACCGACCTTATTTTGATCATAAGTCGCTCAATTTTTATGCTAGAAACTTTTTTTTTTTTTGTTTGAAAGGTCTAATTGTATACTTGAAAAAAGATTCTGTAAGTTTTCTACGAAAAATGCAAAGTTTTCCCGTTATTTGGCTTTGAATATTTCAAATTATGCATTTGACGAAAAAAGCTAACCTTTAACATGCCGTATCTCGGTTTGTATTGGTCGTAGAAAAATTATAAAAAAAGGATTTCGTTTGTTTTTCTAAAAGCTACAATTTTGATATCTACAGTTTTTTTTTATTGAATGCATATTTTTCGAGTTATTTTTAAAAAACTCACTAAAAAAGTCGATTTTTTCGTCGAAAAACTGTTACTTTCAACCGCGAATAACTCGAAAAATATTAGTTTTACGAAGAAAACGTAAAGAACATTTTTTTCTTAGAATTACTTTTTTCATCGATTTCCATGGTTAAAATGTAATGAAAAATTTCCACCCCCGAGATGGGGTGGCAACCACCCCCAAGGTTTTAGCGTACAGCGGCATGATATAGAAAATGATCCTTGGGCTACTCCCTACCTTCTGTGAAAATTTCAAGTAAATCCATGCTGGACGAAAAAATTGCGAGCCAAAATGCTTCATTTCCTAGCCTAACGCTATCTAAAAGTTCTACGTAAAACGTGTGAATAAAATTGTAAAATGGGTGAAAATTTTAATGACAGTAATTTAGAAAGTTAACAAGTTTCTATTCATTTCATTAAAAATATTGAACATTTTTCATTATTTACCTAGGTGGTTTTTTATTATATTATAGTTGTTTATCTACGGAGAGAAATACTACTTCTCATTAAAGGAATGGAGTAAATAATGGTGATTTCTCAGGTTAGTAGTAAAAAAACATATTTATTATCCGATCTTCTATTTGGAACGTATGTAAAATTACATTCTTTTTCTGAAAAAATCACGTGCCCAGTAATCTTGACGGTTGTAACAGGTCTTTCTTAGTTTAAAGTAAAACCTTACTTTACGAGAACATCATGTTACTTTACAGAAAAAACTGTGCAAAGAACTTTACAATCGCGGAAATTACGATAGGCTTATCAACATGTAATTAGTGTCAGTGCGGGAATATGCATTTAAAGTACGATAACGTAAAAATATCTTATCATTTACTCGACCTACGCATTTAGCTACACAATTGTTTATCACAGAACTGCAAATTAATATGATATTCTCAAAAGTATGTCATAGTACAATGAAATACACATATGTTGTTTCTATTATAAATAATCTTTAAAAAAATGAAGATAATTAAACAAAATAGCAAAAAGTAATAATTATTCCAAAAAAAAGTTTTACGATCATCCGTACACTATTAGTACCAAGAGTTTATAAAAGTTATCACAGCTAGTTTGCCAGTTTCATGTTTTGGGTAGAATTATTTTTGGCTGCCATCCTGCAAAACAAATCGTTAAAGAACGAAGCCATGTTCACTTTTCCTTTTCAATATCAGACTCCTTTCATATCCGCAAACGCGAGCAAAAACAGGAAGAGACTACCAAATAGTTTTCTGTTGCTAGCTTCATAAAGACAAACTATTATATAAAAATTCAACTCACGATACCAACTTTCCTACACAGTATAAGTAGCCCCAAAGTTTTCAGATTCCTTTCTATTACTATTATATATTAAAACCATAACACGGCCTTTTTTTACAGCACCAATATCACATTGAAGTTATAAAACTCATCAAAAGACTTTCTTCACTGAATATCCAGCTTCTTACTAATATCATTATTAGGAGCGCGAGTAGATTTTATCCACAATACTTAAATCTGTCGTCCCATTGTATATTTGCGACATGTAGGAACTTCTAGAAAAAACTATCTCCATGAAGGATAGTAGTTGATTCCATGGTAGATTCCATAGTTCCGCCAGCAGTAAAAATTTATTTTGAAGATACCTACGCCTTAACGCATGCAGTGGTGCGCAATTGCATTGAATATGAAGTGATGGTGTGATCCTCCACTTTACATATCCGACAAGACCATTTCAAAACCATATTGTATGAAGGTGCTTATTCAGAGAATAGATATCTGTTATTATGTCTACCATCCATCTCATTCTTCTTCTGTTGAGCCCAAACAACTACTTTACGACTGAGTCTTGGCTGCCTCATTCCGGCGCTTTAACCTAATAGTTATCGAACTGTAAGTCTGATTAAACCAGACTTCTTGGCAAACAGAAGGCTGGCTCAGGGATAAGAAAATGAGCTTTTGCTCCTCCCATCAAATGGTCTGCGTCGTCATTAATATTCCCGTCACTGTGTTCGGGCACCTATATAAGTTTCAGATATGTTCACAAAGCTCAGTCAAAATATTTCGACAGTTCAGAACCAGCTTAGAGGGCACTTTATTTGTATAAGATGCCTCAAGGCCGCCTGGCTGTCAGTACATATATAAATATGATTTATGATAAGATTCTTGCTTGCATACGGTTTAGATAACATATACCTATGCTTGCAATGCACTAAGATATTCACCAAATGGAGCCGATATGGGAGTCTTTGGCTTACACCCGTGTACGCCATCACCGATTCCCTCCTGAGTCTTCAATTCATCTGTATACCATTCCAGACCACCGAGACACAAGAGATGCTTTTTCTCGTATTTAAATTCATCTCTACTAGGGAATACGACTATATGGATATGGTATATGGAATGATAAACTTATAAGTAGGGAAGCATCTATAACCCTCTGACTAAGTGATGACCCAGTCCCTTACAAGTAGAGCTAGGAGCACTGATGTGATGATGCCTATAGCCCGAGGTATTCCACATTTCATTTTCAAACAGTCTATTTGCTGTTTTTATGGCATTTAGTTTTACTTCAACAAGCAAAGGTGGGAGTCTAAGACTGACCACACTGCTCGGCAGAGAGAACCGAAGTTAGGGTTAATAAACGTTCCTTCGATATCAAAGAGCGCTAAATTCTTTCTGCTTCAGCACCATCTCAGCATTGAGAACCAGCTGGTGAAGTGCCGTTTACTAATATTACTGCTTATTTGTTACGTTTCTACTAGTGCCAACATGTCTCAAGTTTGTCCAACAGGTTTTAGATCAAGTGACAATGGATAGCCTCCATCCTTTATCTGAATATAATATTAATTTAGATCTTCAAGGGCTGAACCGATAGGACGGGAAATTGGGATCCATGATATTGAAATTACCCTTAAAATACTCATTCCAATGGCCAATATACAATGTATGTCATTTGAATGCATCGCTATCGACGTAAATTTGGATTTTAATGCCATTGTATCCACACTAATCGACGCAGCAGTTTTAAAACCATGATCTCTTATTTTTAGTCCGTGTGAAGTTATTCTTTCCCGAAGAGTGGTAAGAGTTATTCGAAATCCGGTTATTTTTCGAACATCCCTCTGGACAGTGGGATTTGGAATTTGCTATAAAAGTGCCGTTTCTGCTAACTGGGACGACGAGACAACTAAACCACCTTTTGCTCGAATGTCTTTAGTTTCGTTGTGTGTGAATTTTCTAGTTACTGTGTGAATAAATTCTCACCATAATGATATAGAACATTCGGAACTCGTACAGTAATAAAATCTTACAATAAAACTACGGCGACTTTCATAGGGTTGTGAACGTTCTCTCGAAGATGCTAGCAAATGCAATTAAATGATAATTTACAGTCCTTCTACAATTCTTATTACACTTTCTTTTTCGCTAAACTCAATATGTATCAAGCTAAGAAGTACTTAAATACATTAATTTATACATATCAAGATAAACGCATGTTGTACAAGATTTTGATCAATGCAAGCTCTTATAACAAGTGCTGTACTTCCTTCTACTTCTCTCGAAGATGCTAGCAAATGCAATTAAATGATCATTTACAGTCCTTCTACAATTCTTATTACACTTTCTTTTTCGCTAAACTCAATCTGTATCAAGCTAAGAAGTACTTAAATACATTAATATATACAGATCAAGATAAACGCATGTTGTACAAGATTTTGATCAATGCAGGCTCTTATAACAAGTGCTGTACTTCCTGTTGGTTATTTTAAAACCATTAATCAGTTAATTGACTCAAAAGTTGTTGTGGAATCAGCAATGAGATGTTCTTTGAAATCATTTACTAGATGCACATATTTTATCTACTAATCACTAACGAACTTGAAATAAAGGCTCTAACAAGTTACAAGTAGGTACCTTATTTATTAACAGTGGCATTGACGCTTAGCTAAGAATTAGAATTAGTTATCGGCAATTAAATATTAATTATTGGTAAAATAAGAATTAGGTATCGTATACTTAGAAACAGGGAAGTTATAGTAGAATAATACGCGAAGGCGTAGTATCAATTTTGTGCATTGTGTAGATATCAACTGTTCTATTATTCTGCATCTATTATAGTAACATTTTTTAAATAGACTAAATCATTTATTATTGGTTAATTTACTCATTATTATATTATTTTATGCATCAGGCTAATCTATGTTCTTTTTATTTTAAATGAATGTTAACTATTTGCGTTAAATTCCATTGCTGTTCGTTTAAAATTCTTAATATTCATGTTAATACTCCTACAATGCAAATATGGTAATAAACACTTGTTATTTACGATGATCCTTTATTAGGTAATTTAAATACATTAATTAATAATAGTGATAATATTCAAAAGATATAAATATTGATTGATATGCTGTGCCAGGGAATGTAAGAAACTAATCTATAACTTACACATTTGGTATAAATGCGAAAATCAGAAATACAATAATTTAAATATTTTGAATTAGTACGCATGTATAGCCATAACCTTATTAGACCGCTGAATAATTCTTATGTAAATTTCTTACAAAATATATGCTGTGACTGAATATAAATAGAAACAGTTAAAAATATATCAATATAATACATGCGTAAATTATACGAATTATTAAATGATACAACTTGTTAAGGTCTATTAACTTATAGTACAGGAGCCAGCGTACAATTGCCTGACACATTTGTGTAGGGTAAAGACGTGGCAGGCAAGAAAAGTGACATAAGCTTGGAAACTTAATTTATAAATGAAATTAACTATTAAGAAAAATCAGCTGGACATTTATTAATCATGGCTTAAAGGTAGACACCTTGTAGGTTTAAAATGTCTGCCACAGTACCTACGATAACTGGGACGTATGCCTGCCTTTATCCTCCATTAACCGGGATGTTAGTCCCTTCAAATTAGGAAAAATTAAAGACATTTTTCCGCAGCTATAAGACTTGTAAAAAGTGAAGCATGTGGGTTGTCTAAACATGATTTTCACTCCCCCCCCCCGCAGTTCTAAAAAGGGATGGTTTTTGAGAAATATATACATATAAATGAATTTTAGCGCTTTTTCGCCTTTTTCTCTATGTTGAGGAGAAACTATGCATTTTGATGTAAAATGTTTGGAGAGCAAAGTTGTACACCATAAAATTATTTACCATGATTAAGTTTAATTCTACTTATGGTAAATATGGTTTTTCTACTAAGGTGACAATTATGATACCATTGTATTATCTTACTTTTTGTTGGGTATTTTGCCACTGAAAAATATTTAAAAATTTTAATGAAAAAACATCTGCCCCAAACGGATCAGACAGGGGTTGGTTCTCGAATATTTGATTGTTTCAAAAAGTCTCACACCTAAAAATATATTAACTAGAACAATGTTATAAACTAAAAAATGAAAATGAAAGCTATCGGCAGTTAAGGTTTCGGAAGAGAATCTACTTCCATTCTCAAAACTTTTGGCCGTCAACAATGACAGTTCTTTGTTTATGTATTTCTAGTCACGTGAGACATTAAATTATATTTATCTTATTTTAACTCCGTTGCTCTTTTTTTCCAAAATCTTTGCCGAGTCCCATTGGATCCTGTGATTATTATTAATATTTTCCAGTGGCAATATACCCAACAAAAAGTAAGAAAATCTGGATATGCTACAAATAAACAATTATAGATAATAGGTATTAGTTACACCATATGCTTGCCAATATTGATTCCATTTATGCCAGAGGGATTTTTGACAGGTAAAAAATCGGCGGTGACTGTAGTAAAGTCCATTTCAGCAGTACCGATATTAGTGTTCCCTGCGATCGTATCAACTTTATTATTTCCTGGTATATTAGCATGAGCTTTTACCCAAATAAAATGAAAGTTTATATTCCTAGGGAAGCAATAGATAATTGTTCCATGATTTTTTACTATGAACGAGTTGGGACAAAAACAGAAGACAAAGTCAGAAGAAAGTCAGTTAAGAAATTTACATCATTTTTTTTAAACCGATTGCGAATCTAAGTATATTACAACTTGGGCGAACTGTTCAAAAATTGCTCATTCTATAGCATGCAAAATGGCTGCGGCCTCTGCCGAAAAAATGCTAAGTATAGGATTTAAATTAAAAGAGTATTCATATTGTTTGGACGGGATAAAAAGTGTTCCCTTAATTTGTCACTTGTTTTGGAGCTATCAGTATAAATTTTAATAGCATTACTAGGGATTTTTGCGAGATTTTCACAGTAGGTGTTATAAATAGATAACTCGTCGTCTTTTGGATAATCTGGGATAAGAACATTTGGTTTTAGAAAGAGAGTATATTCAATTTCGAAAATAGTTTTTTCTTTGGCATAATTATGTAACAAAAGGTTGAGCTCATTACAATGTTCATAGGCAGTACATAATGGCAGGAAATTTTTTGTCGATTACTTAAATTTTTAACAAAAATATTGTGCAATTTTTTCATAAGCAACTCATTAGATATATTTTTTTTAAATATATTTTGATGCTAACAATTCCCTTCGGCACCATAGAGGAGGTTCTAATGCTTCCACTAAAACAGCTTGACTAGGGGATGGTCTCATAACACCTAGGCATATTCTAATAGACATAAACTGAACTCTTCCAACTTTTTTTAAATGAGTATTACAGGCAGAACCGTATAGGATACTACCATAGTCTATTATAGATTTAATGAAAGATCTATAGAAAAGTAAAGCTATTTTCTGGTTTGCACCTCAAAAAAGGCTACATACGTGTTTTATTTATTTATTTATTTATTTAGCATACACTGCTCAACAGGTATAACCCATTTACAGAGCAGGACGGATACATAAAAACAAAATATTAAGTATATGCAATATACACTAATGAAATATAAAGTACTCCTAAGAATAACATAATATTATAACTAAAGAAAAACAAATATCGAAGACAAGAAATATAAAAATACACATTATAAGATAAGCATAATAATAAAACTATATAAAACAGAATCCAAAGAATCAATGGATATAAAAATCTTCTATGGAATTAACAGTGCAGCTGAAAATATCAAATTTGACACAATGTTTGTTGTAATTATGACACATTGAGAATAGAGGAGAAAATTTAAGTCTATTAGAGCGCGGAATGGGAAGATAAAAAGTTAGCATTATCCGAGTATTTAATGGGACGTAAAATTGTAATTTATTTAAAAATTCTGGGCAATCGATCTTGTTATGTATTAGATTATGTAAAAATATTTGAGAGTAGCAAACCCGCCTGTTCTCAAGAGTGTCCATAGAGAATCTACTCATGAGTTCTAGATGTGGAAAACCAATTGATGGGAATACTTCATCACACTTGAACCACAATAATTTTACAAATTGCCTTTGTACTCTTTCTAGGCTATTAACATGAATTACGTAATGAGGGTTCCAGATGAGTGACGCATATTCAAGTTTGGACCGGGCAAAAGCAAAGTAAAGTAATTTTAGAGTATCAGTATTGGTAAACTATCTACTTGATCTGAATAGAAATCCCAAAATCTTAAAAGATTCTGAAATTAGGTTACTTATGTGTGGTACAAAGGAAAGTTCTTTATCAAAAATTATTCCAAGGTCCTTGAAAATCACGGGTCTTTGGAGTTCCACATTGTCTATACTATAATTAAACGTGGTGGGCATGAGTTTTGTTGTGTAGGACATAACGTTGTATTTGGACACATTTAAGTTTAACTTATTTTGAACGCACCAATTAGATACGTTGGAGAGGCTGGTTTGTAATAGATTGCAGTCCGCTATGGAAGTAATAGTCCTAAAAAGTTTGAGATCATCCACATAGAGCAAACAGTCGGTTTGAGTAACTTCCACAACATCATTTATAAATATGTTAAAAAGTAACGGTCCCAGAATTGATCCTTGCGGAACACCTGATATTGCCATGTACTCGACAAACCGATACCCACTATAGCGACATATTGTTTTCAACCTAAGAGATAGGATTGAAAAAATACAAGCAAGGATTGGGAAAAACCGAAGGAGGACATTTTTTGAAGTAATATAGCGTGGTCAAGGATGTCAAATGCCTGAGAAAAATCTCTGTATATTACGTCCATTTGCAAGCGTTGATCAATGGCCTCAGAGATTGAGTTATGCATATTAGATTAGAGGTGGTAGAGTGCCCTTTAACAAAACCGTGCTGGGAAACTGATAGCTGGCTTTTAATGCTCCTTAAAATATTAATACCCTTTTCACATCGATAAGCGACATATTATATTTGATTTTTTCATAGGAGTTTGGAATCTAGTCGAATTCCCAGATATTTAAAACTATGGTCACAGGACAATATAATAGAATCCTGAAAGCTAATCCGTTTACGAGTAGAAAACATAACAGATGATTTATTTCCTGATATGGTGAACCCATTTATGAAACACCACCCTTTTAAACAATAAGTGATATGACTTATTGCTCGAATACATTCTTGACGATTTTGTTCAGAGGAGTAAATAACGATGTCATCGGAAATACAATTTAGAATTTAATGTACCTACTACGACTACAATAATACATTTTTAAACTTCATGTCATCTGAGAACTTTTCTCGGCATCGCGACGCCCATGCTGTAAACGATATCGCTTAAACATCAAAATATACCTAGTCTTTTCACTGGTGTTTATACAGAAATTCAATTTCGCTTTTAGTTTCCTTGTAATCAACCTGAGAAATTGGATCACTCTGTATAATTTACATTAAAGGATATTTAGCTAATATTTGATAACGTTGTGGTTGCTTATAAAAAATAGTATTTGATAACGTTGTGGTTGTTTATAATAACTGTGCGTTTTAGGTGATAATAATTATTTATTTAAGCCTTTACTTCTGGTGGTCGTTGGGTGATAATGAATCTCGAAACAGAAACCTTTTTATTTAGAAATTCTAACAGCCATTGTCCATCAAGCATTAGTTGTAATCATCTTAATTGTTCTTCTAATGGAGGTTGGGCGCCTGTCGTATAGTTATGGTCCATGTATATTTTATAGTCAGAACCAGCGCTCAGAATCTCACGGTTGAAGACCACATCGCGGAGGCGGGGCCTAAAGACTAATAACCCGGCGAGGATACCATGTGACGTCACTATCACAATGGCTGATCTCATCATTAACATCAGATACTTACTAATTCGAACCGTGTAGCATGGTCTCTATTACTACCGTCCCTTTTGGGAAACAGATACTTAACACAACTTAAGTGTACTTAAGTGGGCTAACTGTTTATGTGATTTTTAAGACAAATTCAGAATGTGAACAAGCATTTTTTGTGGTATCAAAATCAATAGACCTTTACTATGATTAGGTATATATATTGTGGGATTCTTAAGTGATTCTCCAGTCCACAGATGATTTATTTACTTGCGATTATGATTGTGATTCTATGGGAAAATTTTGTTTATTCAATTTGCAAAAAACGTTCGTTATAAATAAGTTGTAGACAATACTCTTTATACAAGACAGGATATTTTAAAATGTGAGAAATTTTATTGAATATAGCATTTCTAGCCTCACAGAAACGCTGAGGGCAGTATTGAAGAATAATTTTATGTTGAAATTAATTTCACAATAATGGAATTAATGTGAAATTAATTTTCCTTTAATTTAAGTTTCTCGAAATTGTACATTGTGAAAAACGTTGATGATAGTCTTCAACTGTGACTCTAGTTTTCCCATTGCGAAAACTATAAACAATCACCATACTTACTTATTCGAGATGCGAGTAGATGTGTGGCATTATTTATCACTGAAGGGATAAGGAAAATGAAAGCGATCAATCATAAATAAAAGGTTACTGGTTGACAGTTAAAATATGCTTCCCTACTTAATTAAACTTAAACTGTTAAGTGTTGGTGTTAGGATGTTGTAATTCGAAAACAAGTAAAAATCGAATTGCAACTTCTGGATTTTTTAGTCACGGATCTATGTATATTATACACTTTTAATAAGGTAACCCGCTGTTAGTTTCACACTCTTATCTTCCTAGAAAACCTACCAATACAACAATTCATACATATTCCATAAAGTTTCAGTTAGTCACAAGAATCTACATGCCTCAATTAGTTGGAGTTCTTGTCATTGCGTTGTGTTCTTCGTAGTCTTTTTTTCTTCTCCATAAAACTCAAATCAGGAATTTATAACAATAATGTTCCTTTTTAATAGATGCTCAAATTTTAAACTAATATACAACTCAAATGTTTAAAAATGAATTATTATTTGTTTACTTATAATTGAATTGAAACATATTCTTTATAGGATTTTGCAAACAGCAGAAAAAATAAGTATCTATAACTAAAAAAAAACTTTCTGTAAAAATATTAATGAAATCTTTACAATCTTTCGATAACCTGAATTTTGGTTATGCTAGCAAATTAAAATCCTGAAATGAATTTGTCTAATTTCTTATTTGGCAATTCTCATTCTAATACTAGCATCCACACAGTCCCCTACGGCCATTCCGATTAAACTAGTATCTACATAACCCCCTACGATCATGAACATTCAGTTAAAAACGAGAACAAAGGCCTAAAATAAATGTATTTATCTACCTTGTCTTAAAAAAATGTTTCATACTAATGGATTACATTTTCATGAAATTTATTATTCTGTTTCTTAGAAATGCTTAGCCCTTGAAACGTTTTTCGCCCTTATTCTGGAGCTCATCAGAAAGACATAAAGCCTCTCATAAAGATGTTTCATGCAAAACCAAGACAATTTCTATGAATAAGTGTGAAATAATTATATTTGACATTAACTGATAAAAACAACCTCACCTATCTATTAGCTAACTAGTATTTTTAAGATAGATACTAGTTTAATCTGCATGGCCGTAGGGGACTGTGGATGCTAGTGTTAGAATGATAATTGTTAAATAAGCAATTAGACAAATTCACTTTAGGATTTTCAATTGCTAGCATAACCAGAATTCAGGTTATCGAAAGAATGCAAAGATTTTATTAATATTTTTACGTATTTCTTTTAGTTATAGATAGTTATTTTTTCTGCTGTTTGCAAAATCCTATAAAGAATATGTTTCAATACAATTATAAGCAAACAAACAATAATTCATTTTTAAACATGCATAGAGCATATAGGCTCCAATACTAGTTAGCTAATAGATAGTTGAGGTTGTTTTTATCAGTCAATGTCAAATATAATTATTTCACACTTATTCATAGAAATGGTCTTGGTTTTGCATGAAACATCTTTATGAGTGGCTTTATGTCTTTCTGATGAGCTCTAGAATAAGGGCGAAAATCGTTTCAAAGGCTAAGCATTTCCAAGAAACCGAATGATAGATTTCATGAAAATGTAATCCATTAGAATGATTTTTTTTTAACAAAGTAGATAAATAAATTCATTTTAGGCCTTTGTTCTCATTTTTAACTGAATCTTCATGATCGTAGGGGGTTATGTAGATACTAGTTTAATCTGCATGGCCGTAGGGGACTGTGTGGATGCTAGTGTTAGAATGAGAATTGTCAAATAAGAAATTAGACAAATTCATTTTAGGATTTTAATTTGCTAGCATAACCAGAATTCATGTTATGAGAAGAATGCAAAGATTTCATTAATATTTTTACCCAAAGTTTTTCTTTTAGTTATAGTTAGTTTAGTTATTTTTTCTGCTGTTTGCAAAATCCTATAAAGAATATATTTCAATACAACTCAAATGTATTGACCCCTCAATTTAACCGCGAATATCTCAGAAAATGGGGAGCAGAGAAAATTGAAAAAATCACGTGTTCGTTATGTGACTATGTTAAATGATTCACTGCAATTTGAATAATGTACATTGAAGAGTTCTGAAGTTCTGCTAAGTTATATTGAAAAATGTCCAACTGTTTAAGGAAATTTTGACCATACCAGTTTTTAATCCATTATATCCTGGCCTACTATATAAATAGTACGTTAGATATCGATAAAGCACGCATTTTTTGTATGAGGAAATTTTTTCAAAATTTTTTATTCTAAAATTTTGTAGTTATTCTCAAAAACATGACCTCATATTTATCAAATAGGTATTAATTTAGTTATCAAGTATAAAAATATTGCAAGCCTGCAATAATATTAATATTGTCTATTGCTATTGCAAGCTTGCAATAATATTGTCTATTGGGCTTGATAACTAAATTAATATTTGATATGTATTAATTATTTTATCAATAATATTTTAAATAAACCAATAAACATAAGGTCATGTTTTTGAGAATAACTGCAAAATTTTAGAATAAAAAATTATGAAAAAATTTTCTCGTAGGATTTAAAACTGGTATGGTCAAAATTTCCTTAAATAGTGGGACATTTTTCCATACAACTTAGTAAAACTTCAAAACTGTTCAATATATATTCAAATTTCTATGAATGATTTAGAATAGACACATAATTTTGTCCGCTCTTCCGTTGCTGAAATATTCGCGGTTAAAGTGAGGTGTCAATACATTTGAATCGTATATTAGTTGTATCTATTCGAAAGTTTAAACAGTATAATGCATTTTAAGCAATTAGGTTTGCGCATTTCAAACTAGCACATATCGATGATGTCACCGTCACTTAGGCTGCAGAAGTAACAGTCGGCTTTTGTTTTCATAGCAGAAAATGTCCCAGTCTTAGGTCCTTTCTTTTGTATTTTTACTATTTAAAACCACAATTTTCTTCGATTTTACTCTTTAAGAAAGTAAAGTAATGTTTTATTTGGGGTACTGACATTACTATTTGAACAATTTGGCACAAAACACTACTTAAACATTATATTTTAGCGGGTAAACACAATATAAGGGTTAATTTTGATGTAGTAGGAAATGATGAGGTAAGAATAGATAAAAATAAACAAGAAACAGATTGAAGGTAATCTTGGGAGCTGTAAAAAGGTGTATTGGTATTTTTCGCCAAAAGCAATATTGTTAAAATATGTTTAAAGAACTTGTTCGATAAACAAATGAAGCAAATGCGTTAGTAAGACAAACTTCTTGGAGAATTATTTATTTCCACTTTAGGAACACATTTTCAACATTTCCACGAAGCAAGAAATCTAATTATAATTCGCCATATAATGGGTAATATTTAAATGCAAAATTTGTCCCAATATTCACCATTTTTCACACTTCATTCACAACAACAAATAAACCACGATAAGCTTAAGTAATGTTGTTATCGCAAACAGAAAAGTTATATTTCCTTATCTGTTTCGATAAGACTATACCGACATTAAAGTTATGATAATAGATATTTCCATTGTATGTATTCCATGGTGGTGATAATGATACATAAATAACTAATCAGTAGCTGTGTCGCTGATGATAATACCCACACATTAAACAAGCAAATGATAAGAGGTCCCCTGGCCCTTGTACAAAATAGCGGAACATATGCGGGCATATGACACAAGCTTGGGTAATCCGCGACTTAAATTTTGCATACGCTTTTTGTAAATACTATTGGGCTTATTTCATTGCTTACACTGGTTTTCAAGCTTCTATATAACACGACCACTATTACGAAATTAAAATTCAATAAATACTTTAGAGAATTGAATAAAACTAATAAGTATAGTATTTACGAACTCAATTGGCACAGCACGGAACTGGGGGATCTTAAGGGGTATTGTCAATATATCGCTTCACATCGAATAAGAGAGCACAGAATTATACAGATTTATATTTACCACTCCTCGTCTACAGTCCACGTGGACTTGATCCGCCTGTCACATAGAAACATGGGTGAGATTAGAAGCTTAGCGAATTTGACTTGTCAACACCAACCTTGTTTAGAGTTTTTGCATGCCATAATATATAAAACAAAAATACGTATGAACTATTTGTATCATATGATCTGTACGAGGCAGTGCAGTACAGTCAGGCAGCGTTATAAATTACTTAATTTTAGTGAATATTTGAACAAATTATTAGTTTTATTACTGTGTTTGAGTGATTTTTTGCAATTAATTGTTTAAAATGGCATTTTGGAAGCCGATAGTAGTGACAACGAAACGGACGATTTTGATACAGAGCCTATACAAGCTGAATTTGAAAATAAAGACTTACACGTTCAACCTCAAAGGGTTATTTTGAATATTTACTCGTGTTTAAAAGGCGAAAATATTGATTCTTCATATAATAAAATTTTGAAGAGGATTTGTCAATTAACCAAATTTAGCCGTACTATAATTTAAAGGTTATTAGAGTCGGGGATGTAGTTGATCATTCTATAAAACGGAAAAGAGTTGAACAAAAATTGAAAAAACTTGATAACGCGTCCAAAGATGCCATTCGTCGATTTGTGTATGACTTTTACAATGAACAGAAGGTGCCCACATTAGAAATGATTAGGGATGAGTTACGCGACTATCTAGATTATAACTATAAATCATTAGATACTTTGCGAAACGTTTTGCTTGATTGCGGTTTTAGGTACAAAGAATTGGACAAACGAAGTTACGGAATCAGCACGCATCGTTGATCATTGATACGAGTACCTGTGTAAAATAAAAGAATATCGAGAAGCAAATAGAGACATAATTTATCTTGACGAAACATGGTTTGATACCCATGATGTAGTTCAATACGATTGGGTAGATAACACCAAAAAGTGCAATTTAAGTACTCCATGTTTTAGTGGAAAAAGAATTATAATTATACATACTGGAAATAACAACGGTTTTATTCCAAATGCGTTGTTGTTGCCTGCTAAAAATATCAAACAATCCTCTGCCGACCACCACGAGGATATGACAACCGAGTTATTTGAAAAGTGGGCAAAGGAACAGCGGTTGCCAAATATCCCACCAAATTCTGTAATTGTTATGGACAATGCGTCATATCATTCGCGGCAACACACAAAAATTCCGAACACCAACACAAGAAAAGCCGACGTCATTGAATTTATGAAAGGTAAATAAATACCAGAAAAAAAAACAAAGAAAAAGACTCTATTACAACTGATTGGAAAGCTAAATTTTAAAAAGGAATATGCCGTTGAAAAAATTTTTGAAGCACACGTTCATACTATTTTACGTCTGCCCCCATATTATTGCATTTTCAACTCCATTGAAATGGCGTGGGCTGATGTTAAAAGAAGACTACGTCAATATAATCGATCCCCACAAGTGAATCTGTCTTAAAGAATATAAAGATAATAGTAGACGAAATAGGCAAAAGCGATATATGGAGGAATTGTGTATCTCATGTGATAATAAAGGAAAATGAATATTCTATATTACCACCTATTAGTCCAATTATTATTAATGTAAATATCGATTCAAGTTTTGAAAACTCGCATAGTGACGAATGAAATATTGTTTATTTAAAGTTCATTGACGAAGCTTTTTGAAATTTGTTTTTTTAACGTCGACTTACTTCCGCTACTGAGACCAATTACCGATGCCAGGAAACGAGTTCCCCCTTTAAAATGTTGCATGAGTCTTTCGTTTATAGAATACTAGACATTTTCTACTTACCTAACGTCATGATACTGCAGTTCATAGTATCATGGCCTAACATTTAAAAAACAACACAGTCGCTGCTTTACGCCCCTTCGGAAGGATTATATACCATTTATGCAACTCCCGCCTAATAGTACATAACTTTGCCGCTAGAAGAACGAGAGGTAGATCACTAGACAATAAACGTAGCCTTAATATATCATTTATGTGACTTATCAAATGTGATAAACATATTTTTTCATTAACCACTTCTATTGAATAAAAGTATTATAGAAATCCCTTTCTTTAACAAATAAAAAATAATTATTTAGTATTTAAAGCATTTTTACATTTCTACCGCCACCGCCTATGTCCCATAAAGGAGATGCCGACTTTACTCCGAGTTTTCGTTATTATGCTGTCCCAATTGAGTTTATAATATACCTCGTAATATACTGTAGCTAGTATAGCCAATTGTTTCAAATATTCAAAGAAATAATAAATTACTACTACAATAATGTATCTACTTGTAAACTTACAATTATGTCGTCCCAAGAAAAGGGGTTCTGCCAAGAAAAAGATACTTTCAGATTTTCACATTTTTTGTACTAGGTATGTGTATGTTCACTAAACTTTTTCTTTGTTAAAATATTTGCAATAGAACCATTGAATTAGAATTGAATGATATTCCTTGTTAGTTAAATAGTCATCATATTAAGTTATTATTTTTCTTGCATGTCATTAAAACACAACAACTTTTTCGATTTGAATTTTTAAATACATCAGGTATAAATGTAGAAAATGTTATATAGAGAAGATGCTTTTATTCAAAAAAAAAATGTACTAAAAGTAAAACAATTTTTTTTTAAATTCATACACCTGGAAACCAAAAGCCTTGGGTTCCCAACCGTTCGGTCATATGA
This sequence comes from Stenurella melanura, assembly GCA_963583905.1. Classification (NCBI taxonomy): domain Eukaryota; kingdom Metazoa; phylum Arthropoda; class Insecta; order Coleoptera; family Cerambycidae; genus Stenurella; species Stenurella melanura. Next base: position 165,048,241 of record OY757311.1, on the reverse strand, counting down.
TATTATTTTGCTCAATCGACCGCCCCCAAAGCTTTTGGTTTCCAGGTGTATGAATTTTAAAAAATGTGCTTTATCTTTTAGTATAGTTTTTTTTAAATAAAAGCTTTTTCTAAAAAAAAAAATTTTTCTTCGACGTAAGCGCACTTCACCCTTGAACGATTTTCGTGTTTTTTGCCCTACCCTGTATACTATTTAACTTGAAGCCATTCTAAATACACTCGAAATGGTTATCGGACATGCAATAACTTGCATGCATGCAATAACAGTGAGAGTAAACAAACCCCCGGCGCCTTGGCTAACCTACCCCTTAAAGCTAATCTTAAAAGAAAAGGGCAGAGCACTATCTGCTTACAACAAAAATAAGACGCAAGAAAACTGGGAAGCTTATAAAAATATTCGTAATTTCGCCTTAGCATCGGTGCGGAGAGAAAAAGCCGCGTATTTAAGTTCGTTACAAAATCAAAGTTCTAATCGCGAGTTTTGGAAACGGCTACAACAACTAAATATTCGATTTAAACGTGATAACATCATACCTCCTGATTTACAGAATGCTGCAGATATTAACGACTTCTTTCTTAGTGTATTCTGCAAGAACGATAACTGCAATAGGACAATAAACTTCTATGCTAACACCAAATTTAAAGATAATTTACTGTTCACCTTCACACTTGTTACTACCGATATCGTTTATAATGTTATTAAGAGTATAAAGTCGAACACTGCCGGAAAAGATAAAATAACTCTAAACATGTTAAAATTATGCATCCCAATAATCATAAAGCATATCACTCATATTATTAACTGCTGTCTTGAACAGGGTTACTTTCCTACAGAATGGAAAGATGCAATTATCTGTCCAATACCAAAAACAGCAAATCCTACAACCGTGGAGGATCTGAGGCCTATCAGCTTGTTGCCAATTCTTTCCAAAATACTAGAAAGAATAGTTCACGACCAGATTACCGAATATCTTTTACTGCATAACTTATACCCATTACATCAATCGGGATTTCGTAAAGCACATAGCACCACTACTGCTTTGTTGAACCTTAGTGATAATATCATCAGCGCACTAGACAAACGTATGGCAGCTATTCTTGTATCCCTAGACTACTCCAAGGCATTTGACACCATTGATCACACGCTTCTTTGTGCAAAGCTAAATTACTATGGTTTCGACGCGATATCCCTGCGGTTTTTCAATTCTTATTTGAGCGAACGACGCCAATGCGTATCAGTCGCAGGAAATATATCTGATTTTAAAATTATCTCGTCAGGTGTTCCTCAAGGGTCCATTCTTGGTCCTCTTTTGTTTCTTGTATATACAGCAGATATATTTAATGTAGTAACTAGTTCGCATGTGCAAGCATATGCTGACGATACCCAACTTCTTCACCGTTTTGAGCCATCTAATGCAGCTATTGCCACTAATTTGATCAACCAAGATTTAGACAACATCTATCAATATTCGCATCAACATAACCTTAAAATTAACCCTACCAAATCAGTTGTTATTCTATTCTGCTCAGAACATACTCGAAATCACTTAAAGGCTACTATTCAACTAAATATTAATCAAGAAAATTTGTCATTTTCTACTCATGCCAAAAATCTTGGGATAATAATAGACGAAAAATTACGTTTTATGCAGCACATAAAAATTCTTTTACAAAAATTTTACTCCCGGCTAAAAGTACTGTATGCAAACAGGCATATCTTGAACTTTAAACAACGTAAAAAACTTTGTGAAACTTTAGTCATGCCTGTATTCAATTATTGCAATTTTATGTATTTTTACTGCCTGGATCAAGCTACAAAAAATCGACTACAAGTTTTGCAAAACTGTTGTTGTCGTTTTATTTACAACTTAAGAAAATTTGATCATGTTTCAAGCAAATATGTTGAGTTGCGTTGGTTAAAAATGGAACAACTCGTTAAATTCCACTATGCAGTTTTCTTATTTTCTTTAATAAAATATTCTATTCCAAGTTACTTAAGAGACAAGTTAATTTTCAGATCGTCAGTACATACTGTAAACATCAGACATCGGAACGTGCTAACAGTGCCACAACATCGTACAGCCCTCTTCCAACGTAGCTTTTCTTACACATCCGCAGCCTTATATAACTCTATTACAAAATCCATATACAAAAATCTACCGACAGTTAATATCTTCCGTAAAAAAATCAAAGCCTGGTTCATTAATTCCAACAAAAACTAGAATATATTCTTGGGCACCATTTTGCACTGTGTTTATGATCGATTTTTTATTTAGTTATTTTGAGTAATTAATTTTTTAGTATTTCTATAAATATATTTTATAAAGTGTATACCGTCCGCCTATTACATTGGACTATTGTAATATTGTATTGTATTTTTGTATTTTAATGTTTTATTTTTAACTTAATTAGTTAGGTAAGTGATTTATAAGGTTAAGTGTAAGAATAGCCACATGGCTAAACTTCGCCTTGTAAATTGCTATTTGTAATGTACTTGTAAATGTACATCTACACTCTTTGAATAAAGCCGTTTATTATTATTATTATTATTAACTTGTGGCGGTATTTAAATTTTGGTTGTGCAACTAAAAAAAAATTTTTCTTTTGTTGCACATTTAATCGACCACACTGTATATTCTGGGTGTAGAATCATAAAAATGCATCGTCATCGCTACTTTGATATTTTTTATTATGCACAATTTGCATCTCGCTTACGTGAGGAAGTAATATCTTGGGGACCCTAATGCAATTTTCACAGATTATTTAAAATTCAAGAAAAGGCGATAAAAAACTTGTAGGAATATCTGAGTATTATGTAGAAATTATGTCAGAGATTGAAAGCTGTTAACATTTCCTAGTGTACTTATATATTTATGAAATTTTAATATACATTAAAACTAATTTGGAGACATTTACAATTAACGGCGATTTTCACCAATAATTATGAAACGAGACAATGGCCTATGTTGTCAATTCCTGCACATGAGTTGTTCATATGTAAGAACAGTCATATGTACGTAGGAATTAAATTGTATAACAAATTAATGCCAGAAATAAAATACATAGAAAATATCAATCTATTCAAAAATAAACTTAAATCTTTTCTCCTTGATAACTGTTTTTTATAGTACCCAAGAATATTTAGGATTTTAGTTTTTCTTAACTCATTTTACATTGCACATGTCTCTTTTAATTGTTATTGTACTAAATTTTGTATATCTACTTTATGTATTATATTTTCTACAATAATTTTGTATTTTATAATTTTATATTCTTTTAATATGTAACTTTGTCACATTCCGTTATGCACTTTTATATTACTATATCCTTATATTTTTATATGCTCTATTTTTATGTAATTTTGCAATTTTGTTTACCTGTAATATTCTGACTTTTCTTATACCATGTTTTATGGTCCATTGGGAAAATAAATAAATAAAAATATTGATGGTGTAGATACAATTTGTACAATTACATGTTATTGGAACACTATGTTTTACCTATCTGGGTTAGATATCATACATGACATCAAAATTTATAATTCAGCTCATGCAGAATTCTTCAATCTTATGATTTTTCATAAAATTAAAGAATTCTGCATGAGTTGAATTATAAATATATAAAATATGTTTGATGTCATGTATGATATCTCACCTAGGTAGGTAAAACATAAGGGTTCCAATAACATTAACTAATTCTACAAATTGTACATCATTAATTTTAACAAATATAAGTAATATAAATAAGTTCCCTGTTTACTATTGTTTCAGATCTACAAATAAAACATATTTTACTGCTTTTATATCGTTATGAATTATAAAAGAACTATGAACTTTTTGTTCCAGTGAAAACGATTTCTATGCTACCTGCACGGTTATTAGGTGTATTAGAAAACCTCAAAACTTATCGCCAATTCCGTTACATTGCACTTACCAATCCTAATAGTTTAATATACTATTAAAACACATGTTACTTTTTCTTTAGTTAATAAGCAGCGGTTGTAACATTTTTCTAAAAATAGACTTCTATGCCAAAATAAACTAATATGAGTTTATTTGCTATGAAATATCTTGCACCTTACCAATTCATCAGAGTTATGTAATTTCGTGAGTATTTTTTGTTATCTGTCTCACCTTAGGCACAAAAACAACTCCGTTTATTCATTATGAGGCAATTTTTCGTATGGCAATAGAGACATATGGGCGTATAATTGATGATAGCAATTTTTCACGACCCCAATGACATCTGTCCCGCAAACACACGTGTTACTTAAGAAACCTGATCTAATAGGGTATTAGTAAAATGTTCAAAACACGAACTACTGGCCCGGTAAAAAATTAGCGGAGAAAGTACACATTTTGGAGATAATTAATTATATTGTTATTAACGCTAACGTTTGCTTTAAACAACAAGGAATAAATAAACACTCAAGAATATGAACCAGATGTACTGTGTAATTTAGCTTCGAACTGAGAACTGTTTAATAAAAAAAATATTGAAAGTATTAATGGCTGTTTGTGAAATTAGTAAGAAAATTGGGTGATTATTTCGTTCATGCGAAAGTTGTTATCGTATAAATGAAACTCGATGTAAACATTAAACTCTTCACAGATTTATGGAAAATTTATAATAAGTATTTAACAATCTCTTATAAGATGCTCTTTGCAATTTTACATATAAAGTATTTTTTCAGGTATAATTATTATATTTTTTATATTAATCTCCTGATTATTCGAGCTTGGTTGACAATACATTCGTCAGTATACTGCGATGAACATAAAATTGGCACCCAGAGTTAGCACCCCAGATTCACACTAGGTCTGAAACGGCGACGTAAAGAGCGGCCGCGCTACTGCTGGAGGGAATTATCTTGTTTCAAGAAGTAGGAGAAGCCTGTCGGGGGTGCAAAGCGGCAGCTCGTTGCCGGATCGAATTTTCCGATGTAAAAAAATTGTCTGGCTCTGAAATCATGCAAAGAGCTGCCGCGATTCGGGTTGTGGCAATCATCATGATTCAGTGTAAACTAACCGCCTTCCAATTTTCAGCGCGGCGGCAGCTCAATGCCAAGTCCAGTTTTCCGGGGAAAGAGTTTTCGGACCGTGGAAGGGAAGGGCCACCAGCTGCCGCGATGTTCTCTCTGTGGATGCTCTTCTCTTAACAATAGGTACCTTCTGACCTATTTTCAGCGCGGCAGGTCAACGCCGCTTTTCTTATAACAACAGGTTCCCTTTGACCCTCTTTCGCGGCAGCTCTTGGCCCTTCCCTTCCACGATCGGAAAACTTGACTTGGCGTTGACCTGCCGCGACGAAAATAGGTCAAATGGTACCTATTGTTAAAAGATAACAATCCACAGATATAAAATCGCGGCAGCTCGTAGGCCTTCCCTTCCACGGTCTTAAAACTCTTTTTTCCGCGGAAAACTCAACTTGGCATTCAGCTGCCGCCCTGAAAGTGGGTCATAGGGCTCCTATTGCTAAATGAAAAGCACCCACAGAGAGAAAATCGCGGCAGCTCGTGGCCCTTCCCTTCCAAGGCCGGAAAACTCTTCTTTCCGCGAAAAACTCGACTTGGCGTTGACCTGCCGCGCTGAAAATAGGTCAGAAGGTACTTATTGTTAAAAGAAAAGCATCCGCAGAGAGAAAATCGCGGCAGCTCGTGGCCCTTCCCTTCCACGTCCGGAAAACTCTTTTTTACGCAGAAAACTCGACTTGGCGTTGATCTGATGTACTGAAAATAGGTCAGAAGGTACTTATTGTTAAAAGAAAAGCATCCGCAAAGAGAAAATCGCGGCAGCTCGTGGCTCTTCCCTTCCACGGCCGGAAAACTCTTTTTTTCCGCGGAAAACTTGACTTGGCGTTGAGCTGCCGCGCTGAAAATGGCTCAAGGGATACCTATTGTTAAAAGAAAAGCATCCATAGAGAGAAAATCCCGACAGCTCGTGGCCCTTCCCTTCTACGTTCGGAATACTCTTTTTCCCCCGGAAAACTCGACTTGGCGTTGTGCTGCCGCGCTGAAAATGCGGCAAGGGATACATTATCTCTTAGGCTCACCATACTTATTTGCACGAATGTCAGAGTATCATGTGTGACAAGGCGCGAGGCAATAAAACCTACCCCAATATGCCAGCAGTTCTCAAATTATGTTATTAATGTATTTTGGAAATGTTTCCTTATTTTCTTTCTCCAAAACTATGAGCTTTAGACCCCATCTTATATAAGGTTTTTTGTTTGTCGTTCCCTAGCACCAGTTTTTTTAAAGACATGAAACTAATTATACCCTGTACATATTTTGCCCCCCATTAACGCCTAGCGTGATCATATGAACACGGGTTGTTCTTCAGAGAAATTTACAAAAAAAAAAGAAATGAAAATTGAGTTTTAGCATCTTTTTTTGATATAAACGTTAACCTTTTTCATATAATTCCTGTGCCCTCTGTAGTTAGTGAAATCATAAAATATGCTTAATGTTATAAGAAGCCTTCCTGTCGGTTTATTTGTAGTAAATATGTTTTTAATTACGCAAACATAAAAAATTCCTCGAAAAAAAGTGTTTTAATTAGGGTTGCTCTCCAACCAAGAGAAGGTAGATAACAATGCCATTCTAACCGCTCATAATTACAGCACGATGGCACAATTAAAAGTTTGATAAGGAAATGGTAGAACCGAGCTGCTTTAATTATAATATTAATCTTTAATATTACTGGCTCGCTTATATATTTTATCTAAAACACCAAGATTGACCTTAAAACTAAAGTTGTAAAGCAACTCATTTATAATTATGGTCTTTAGTTATGATATATGATAAAACTGCATAATATTAGCTTGTTGTATTTAAGATAGTATTGATTTATCGCCACACTTAATATGTTTTATTAATGTTACTTTTTGCGTAGACAAGTTTAATTTATGTTAATACAGTTTATATTAAATTGTTTTATCTTTACAGCTTGTTCCTTTATATATAATTTATGACATTTTTCCTCTTTCCTTAACAATAAAAGGCAATAAAAAGAAAGTGTTCCAAATTCGTATTTTCTTTCGACAAAAATAATAAATGTGATTGAAGCGAAACTCGATGGCAGTCGACAGGTCGAATTAATAGTATATTTTAATTAAAAAAATAGAAAGCAATTGATGTATGACTTGTGAGAAGTCCTCTCTTGTAAGCCATTTATATTTTTTGTAAACGTTTCAACATTCAAGGTAACAGATGAAAGTTGCCTAATGCATCATGTGTGTGTCTATCAAGATGCATATTATTGTACTCTTCGCAAATATGAAAACGAAGGGTATATTTCTAGCACATTTCTGAAAGCATAAATGTTCATCCAGAAATAGCTATTTGTATAACAAGGGAGAAAAGTGCATAATTTCCTCCACCTTCGCGTCGGGCATCAATATCCATGGAGGAAATGGCACTTTGCTCCTGTGTAATACATATGATTTTTTCTACGACCATTTACAGTGTTTTTTACATTGGTTTTACATATATTTTATTATATTTTCTTATGCATGACAATCAAAAAACCAAATATGTCAAAATATCAAAATAGGTAATATTTAGATAAGTAAATATTTTTAAGAATCAAGTACATAGAACGTTGCTATGGTTGCTTCTTGTTTTCAAAATAAGCAAACTTCCAAAAAGTTTATAATAATGTATTCCGAATATGAAGATGAAGTTCCTCAAGATATTCTGGAAGAAGCAAACGTGGTTTCGTTAAATCTATTACCGTTAAAGTCTCGTGAAAAATATGAAAAAAGTACCAGCTATTTAAATGTTGGATGGACACTAGGCAAATAAGAAAAATATGTGAAGAAGTGGGGTCCTATTTTACTTTTCAAAAAATGCGCCGATTTGAAGCCTTCAACATTATGGAGCAAATACAGCATGTTGCGATCTACACTCCAAATTAAAGACAATATCGACATTAAGTTTCCTAAATTAGTAGCCTTTTTAAAAAGGAAATCTGCTGGATATAAAGCCAAAAAAGCCAATACTTTTTCAAGGAAGGATATCAACAAGTTTATTGCAGAAGCTCCAGATGAAACTTACTTAGATTGGACAGCATTAAACAGAAAGGAACCAGCACCCACAGCTAAAATCAAGAAACAAGCTTGCAAAGAAAGGTTTTGCATCTTAATTACAATATTGAAACTACACCATTAAATTCTTAAAAGGAAAATGAGTTGAACTTTTTCAGCTGAACACACATTACTATATCCTACATTTAAATAAATTAAGAAACAAATGTTTAAAATTTTGTGGGTTGGCTCCTTTCTGTTTAATGCCGTCCTTATGAAGGTAAGATTGATCGTTGTTGTTGAATAATAAATAAAAACGTAACGCAGCATTTGTTATTAGAAAGTATATATAAAATGACAATTAAGTGACATTTTAGGCAGTTGTCATAAGTGCATTTTCCTTCTCCAGGCCGTGCTTATATTTGGAATTGCTGGGGCATGCCGTAGCGATGAATTAGTTACTTGAGGATATCAGTGATAAAGGCGATATTTTGGTGGTGCAAATACCTGACTCAAAAACTAATATCAAAAGGACATTTACAATAACAAATAAGATTTTAAACGGATTATCTCTCTTGGATATGTATAATTTATATCTGGACTGTAGGTCCCCTACAACATGTCATTCTAGATTTTTTGTAACTTAGGTATGCTAAAGGGAAATGTACAAACCAGGTAATTGGCAAAAACACAATTGCCAAAATTCCATACAGAATAGCAATATTTTTAAATTTGGATAATTCGAAAGGCTATACTGGACACAGTTTCCGCCGTACTTCAGCTACGTTATTAGTCAATGCTGGAAATGACATTCTCACTCTAAAAAGACATGGGGGATGGCGAACAAACGCAGTAACAGAAGGGTACTTAGATGATTGTATTTCTAAAAAATGTGAGGTAGCCAGCCAAATAATTACGGGAGAAAGTACTACTTCAAGTACAAAACGTTGTCTTGTTTTTGAAAATTTTGTTTCTACAAGTACTTCATCAGCGTCCAAGACTTTGGAACACAGCAAACGAACTGATTTCCACCAGCAGAGCCAATATTTCTTCAGGGGGAATCTCCATTAGTAATTTAACTAATTGTACCATAAATTTTAAAAATATTTAATTACTGATGTTAATTTAAACCTTGATTTAAACTGTTTTCAATTTTTATAAATAAAAATAAGTAATAAAAGATCTGTTTCAAAGAAAAGCATAATTATACATTTTCAGGAAGTTTGTGTATCAATAAAAGAAGTCAATACACTACTATTACAGCTATTTGAAATTTTTACTTGTTTGCTTCCAGAGGGAGCCAAAGTATTTTCCTCCCTAGGGAGGCAAAGTATTTTCCTCCCGAGGGAGGAAAAGCACTACTTTCCTCCCTGAAATGAGGGAGCAAAATAGTATTTTCTATGTAGGGAGTAGAAAAAAAAGGTTACTGTTACGATCGGATTACGTTTAATGCCGTCATGGCACACAATTTAGTCCTCTTTTTGGCTTCAAAGATCCATTGGGTGGAGAGGTTCCAGCCGCTTCCAGTAGTTGCCGATTTTTTAAATTTATTTTCATTATTCTCTTTTTAGTCCTAATTTATGTAAATAAAAGCTTGATTAAAGAATATTTTTTATGTATGATTATATAATTTAGACTGCCCACAAAATTTAAAAAAAGTCATATATTTTGAAGGCCCACTGGGGAAAGCTTTCTATTTGGTGTAATTAGAAGATCCCTGAATTTTGGTGAAAAATTTTTAGTGTAACAGGTCGCTAGGATCGATTTTTTAGCTGAAAAATGGATTTTTTGAAGCTGGCAAGGGATAGAGCGTGTCGAATCGCAAACCAACCTCGGGTAGCTTCCTCCACCATTAAATTCTATGTACTTCATGATGAAGAATACGTTGACGTGGGTTAAAAACCCCCAAGATTACAATATCAGATGTTTTTTGGTCAAAAAATGAAAGAAAATGTTGAAAAAGTACCATGTTTCCATTTTTACCGGGATATTGTGAAAATGAAGTTGCTGCTTCAAGTTTGGAACTATACAAAATCGTTGTCTATCATATACAGAGGCTCCTGTCAAGCGATAACCCATCCGAATCGTCGCAGAACACATACAACATACAACCCATTGAGCAAACGCGAAAAAGAGCAAAATTACTGAATTTTCTGAACTGATCATATTTAGAATCTACGCATAGATACAGAAATAGCCTGCTTTATAAATTTGGAGAAAACTGATATATTATGCTTAACTCCTTGCAGTAAGTTTTGAAATTGACCCTCCTTAATTATTTTGCCATTAAGTGTCTTTTGCCGCTAAAGAAATTGTGCGTTCAGCTACATCATTGATTAACTTTTAACCCTTTAATTTATTTGAATCACTCCTTGAATTGAGCATCTTCATCTCACAAGAATCTTTATCAAGAAAACATATCGAAATATTATTCATTCTAAAAAAACTTTTTGTACTGGACGTTACGAGATATTGAATTTTGAGCCTTGCAATAGCTGCTCTTGAAACGTTTATGTCATATTGCGGATTTTGATGTGGTTTCTTTTTCAATGTTTTAATCTTCAATCTCTTGCATGCAAAATTAATACGAGAATCAAAAAATAATACTTTTTTGGGATCCCACTTTTCATGAAATAATCATATCTCGTTGCGGTAGAGAGTAATCAAATACACACTGGACCGTCATCTTTTCAAATGATGAGTGAGGATGCCATTCATGTTTAGAATCGCTTGGATTAGACCGCGGCAAGTCGTGATGGATCAGCGCAGAAAATTCAGTAATTTTGCTCTTTTCCGTGTTTGCTAGATGGGTTGTAAGTGTTCTGCGACGATGTGGATGGGTTTATCGCTTTGCAGGAGCCTTTGTATATGATAGACAACGATTTTGTATAGTTCCAAACTTGAAGAAGCAATTTCCTTTACACAATATCCCCGTAAAAATGGCAAAATTGTTCTTTTTTCGTCTTTTTCTTTCATTTTTTTTACCAAAAAACATGTGATGGTAGAATCTTGGGGGGGTTATAACTAGTGTCAACGTATTCCTTATCATATAAACTACATAAAATCTAATGGTGGAGGAAGCTACCCGAGGTTAATTTGCGAATCGATATGCTCTATTCCTTGCCAGATTTAAAAAATCCATTTTCAGGTAAAAAATCGATACTAGCGACCTGTTTGAGTAAAAATGTTTGCATCAAAATTTGAGAATCTTCTAATTACACCAAATAGAAAGTTTTCCCCAATGGGCCTCCAAAATATATGACTTTTTTACTTCCCTCCCATACCGAACAGAAGAATTGTATTCGAGAAAATATCACCCTCCGAGATTTTTTCGGATTTTCACGTTTCAGATCATGTACATTTCGAAAATATAAGTTTTTCAATTCCGTCAGTCTGTCTGTCTGTCTGTCTGTGGATCTCTCTATCTGTCGGTCTGTTGGTGCACTAACTAAAAAACTACTTGACGGAGAACAGTCAAATCTTGTAGATAGCTCGCGCCACTGCCACCAAGAAATGGTTAGACTTTCACTGGAAAATAAACAGGGTGGTCCGCCTAAAGGAAACATTTTGAAATTTTTTTATAAAATGGGTGATGAAAAAATTTGTTTTGCTCAAATTTGAAATTTTTAAGTATCGTGATATTCTAAACCTCGTTCTAAACCTATTTAAAAAAAAATTATGAAAACTTAAAATAGAAAAAAATTTGGAAATTTCCAAAATTTTTTATAAAATGGGTGATGGAAAATATTTTTTTTGCTCAAATTTAAAATTTCCACGTCTCATGACATTCTAAACATATTTCAAGAAAGAAATTTGTTTTAAACATTTGAAAAATATATTTATTTTTTATTATTTTACCAGTACAATAGAATAGATGATGGATAAAATTTTTTTCTTCAATTCTAAAATTTCCACATTTCATTATATTAACCTATTTCACCAAAAAAATGTTTTGAAAATTAAAAAACATTCCACTATAGAGTAGATGATGGAAAAAAGTTATCAGGTTTTCTCTGTAATTATAAGGCTAAATACATGGCGATTATAATTCTCAGATGTCATCTCTTAATTAATAATTTTTATAGTGACCGTCTTGTATGAATAAAGAGGGAAGTTCTGTGTAAATGCCTTTACCGATTTTTTTATTTTGTGGACAGTCTATTATATACATTTGTATTTCATTATTCTGGAATGGCCTCAACAATTTCTATTAAATCCATTGCAAACTATATAGTATGACTTGAAAGTGAACCTGTTATAAAATGGCTATCTGCTATAAAATGAACAGAAATCAGAAAGGAATATTTCATTTGAGAAAATGGCGAATGCGCTGGGGAAAACATAAAATTTCGTCGGAATTGCACCCATTTAGTTATTATTCGGAGCAGGTGACACTAATCTAGTGCCAAAAATATTTTTTAACATTTTAATATTATTTCCTAATACTGCTTAGTAAGTAGTAACTATTCGCCTACTAATAAGACGAAAATATTGGCCGAGAGTATTATTATTGTTATATCTATTTTAATAGAACCTAACTTTTAGTAATATCATGTACAAATATGCGTATATTTATTTAGTACTGTCAAATTTCACGGCATCATTAATATATTTACCTGGGCATGTCCTAACTGAACAGGTACTTAATTCTATGTTCACCTGTCAAAAGTGCTAAATTGTTTTACAGCTTACTTCCTCATAACCTCAATTTAGGAAACCAAATGGCAAAGAGCGAAGAAATGTCAAAACTATTGACTTTTATATATAAATATTCTTACTTTTTAACAGAACGAGGTTCGAACGTCGACTCGTATGTGTATATCTTTCTATATAATTTGTGAGTAAAATGGCTACCTTGCACAATAACATTATTTGTTCTTTGTCTTACATTGTCTGCCTCATCTCTAGTTGATGCAAGTTTTCTCCTTGTAATGTCAAAATCAAAAACAAGAAACACAATACACCAAACAATTCAGCTGTGGCTGCGCTCCAGAATGTGACACCAAAATCAAAACCGCTACCTAAGGAATCCCTACTTCCACATCCAGATTTTCCATCCAAATCTCTTTAAAGAAAAACCTCTCGACTATATTTGCACTCTAGTATCTGGAAATAATTGGCCATAGAATTTTAATAATATTTGAGGCAAATGTCATAAAAGAATTTGAGCCGTTGCTTCCTAGAATATACGTCAAAAATTAAGGTTCTGGATTCTTATTAGCTTGCTTTACTTATTTTCCCCAATTTACACTCCCATTCAACGAAATTATCTCAATCAGATGTCATTACAATACATACATGTACCAAATTTCAAGTGAATATCTCAATTTTGTTTTATATTTATAATTGAACGGAGGTGGTGAGAAGGTTGAAAAATATTATAAAGTAATCTGAGGCTTTGGCTTCCACTATAAACACTAAATCTCAAGTTTCTGTACTCTTACTAGCTTGCCTTACTCATTTTTCACCTCTTACCCCCCATCCCTTCAACGAAATCTAGTTCTAGATGTTGTTATAACACATACGTGTACTAAATTTCAAGTGAATATCTCAATTTAATGTTTTCAGACCCTTTAATTATGGAGTGGGGATGTTGGAGGAATTGAAAAATTCTGAAGCCTTGGCTTCTAGTATATATACCAAATTCAAATTTCTTTGCTCTTACTAGCTTGCTTTACTTATTATTTCTATTTACCCCTATTTACCCCAACGCTTCACCGGATAAATTCAAAAAACAATCCAGTTCCAGATGTCGTTATAAGACACACGTATATAAAATTTTAAGTCAATATCTTAAACCGTTCCAGAGAAAACGTGTGCACAAAGTTACAGGCAGGTCTGCAGTGGCAGACCGACAGACAATTTTTTTTTCGCTGAAATTTAAAACCTCGACGTTTCATGACTATCTAAACTCAATATTCGGTGTACATGGAGCTACCACAAATTCTTGAGCTCAAAATATATGAATTTAACTAAAACATCTATGCCACGTTGCTTTGCTTTGAGGTCATCAAAGTTGACGTATGTATTTTGTTTTGCTTCTTTTTTTTTAATAAGTTTCAAACTCTGAGTAAGGGACTCTGAAGTATCTTTCATAGAGACCAGACGTGTGCCGAGTGGCTCCACTTTAAATAACATGAAGACCGGTCAAACTTTGAACGAATAAAATAAAATTTATATAGTATTGTGGCTAAAAAAATTCTGTTTGCCCCAATATAAGTTTGAACTCAAGAATTTGTGGTAGCTCATAACGCGCCATAAAATTTTTTTGTCTTGCCAGCACCTCCACCACAAATGGATATTTACCTGTGGAACGGTTAGAAATAAAAATATAAATTAAAGCTGTTAGATTCAGAAACAGAAGAAGTGAAAATTTGGAAGAAGAATAAACAAGGAGATGATGATAGATAGAAACTTAAAAGAAGTATCTCATAAACACTTCCTATCCTATATTCCTACCCCATGCGTCATGCGGCTGTCGCTGCTGACAACAAGCATATCCAATGTCCAACCCGACATATGCAGCCGGTCCGGCGGTATGTGAAACATCCGAGGTTTGGTTCCGGCACATGGTTTGGCCGTCCGTTGGGCGTGTTCGGCGGACGACGAAGCTTGGTATTGGAATGATCCTCCATGGATGCCCGGAATCAGTAGCTATGCTCACATTACTTTTCAAATCATCATATTTCTAACAGTTTTAGGGTAATTATTATTTTCTTATTACATTACCAACCCATTTTCTGTTCAAACCGGAGTTAATTACTTCATTTTAAAATTAACTTATTTGATAACAAAGACGAAATAATGCATTCTAATTTACAGAGACTTGTGTTGTTCTTTCACAAAAACAGTTTCATATGGCCACCATTATCAGTAAGACTTTGCTGCCCCCTAGCGAATAAATGAGGCAACTTGAAATAGTGGTAGAGTTAGTTAAATCGACTTATTATCACAAGAACCTGTGGTAGCTCCTTTTAAACGGAATATTGGAACACCCTGTGTTTAACATTGACATTGAATATTATTCTTTATTTTACATCAGCACCAAATTAAAAATTGCCTATAAATTTTAAATCAATAGATATTATTTTATACAAGCACATGCCCATATCTCCAACAATAGTTTTATGACCCACTCCACAGCATATCCACATAAAAGTACCACTCTATTACCGAAGTTTAATAGAGATAAACAGCATATTGGCTATTGACATGATCCATAAAAAACAGCTAGTTCGTGTTATATTTAGGTACTAAAATTCAACTAATGGAAAATTATTGTTCATATCAGTAATTGGGTCTGGAGGCTAGACGGTAGACAGCAGATGTATGCACCTTTCTGGCCAGTACTATGTCTCTATCAAGCCTCCATTAGGATAACACGCATTAAACAGATTTTACCCCCATCTAAACAAACTACATCTCTGCTAATGATCTACTTTGCCTTTGTTTTAAAGACAATCCTTATCAGGATGGATTAAGGAGAGAAAATAATATTTGAATACGTAAAATGTATAGGTTTTGTAATTGTCTGAAGCAGTTAACAAATATATATTCAATCCAGTGCAGTTACTATGTATATGCTATATACATATTAGTATATTCATAGAACTAAATATACAGGGAGTTCCAACCGGAAGTAGCATCTCTGATTATCTTTGGCGGTATCATTTTTTTTTTAATTAGCGAAATACGTCGACCGATTTCTAAGGGCGGCATATTTATGCGTATTTATGTGTTATTTAATCCCTTTATCCTACACAGCCACCGCTCAAGAATTTGAAATAGCAAG
The DNA here is from genome assembly GCA_963583905.1 of Stenurella melanura. Taxonomy (NCBI): domain Eukaryota; kingdom Metazoa; phylum Arthropoda; class Insecta; order Coleoptera; family Cerambycidae; genus Stenurella; species Stenurella melanura. The sequence continues at coordinate 165,032,425 of OY757311.1, read as the reverse complement.
GGGGTTGAGTGATACATCTTATGAAGTCTTTGTATTATGTACATAACAGTATGTTTTTTACTTTTCGTGATAATTGTACTCTTTCGCACTATTTGTTAACCAAATATAGAAAAATAGTAATTTTCCAGTGAATGCAAATGTTTAACCGACTCACTGGTTCAGTGCTTACGCTAAGTTTGAGATCATAGAGTGTGGGTGTTCAGTGGCATTTTTAACATGTTACCAAGATGGTAGCAGGGCTTGAACTTCGGTAAATCTTTCTGATCTCTCCTGAGTCTCAACTGCGGCAGATGTCAATGTTGTAGGAAATGGTTGGATGTTATGTAGCGGTCAGATGTGCGTGTGTCCTGGTTCAGTGGTGAATTTGCTACGGCTAGACTTCGCCAGGACGTTCATAAAAAGAAGACATTAAAAAAAATTATTTTCACGAGCTTGAGAACCCACTTATCTTACGGGTTAAACGTATTTTTGCTTGTACTTAACGAAATAGAAAAGAAATTAAACAATAAATTTGAAATTCGCTGTATTTATTAATCAAGGAAAGTTGTATATCTTCAAGCATAATTTCTGTATTTGTTAAGCCTTGCGTTGAAAGGTCTAGATGATTCACCTACGTAGAAAATATAATAGATGGAATTAGAGAGATGAAAAAATTGGGAACATGCTTAGGATAACAATCATCCAATGGGCCTCTGCAAAGATTTTAGAAAAATAAAGTAACGGAATAGAAGATAAACATAAGAAATTCGCTGTTATTTTGTTCAATGAGGATAGATAAGTATCAACTTATTCCATAGATCTTTGTATAAGCTGATCACCAATCCATAGAGACTAGAAAAAAGTAAAATAAAAACGGTTACGATATTTTAAGCAACCGTGAAATAACGAGGGTTCCTGGACTATGAACAATTATATTTATTGACACCCTTCTTCTTCTTTTAGCGGGGCGCCTGGAGGTCGCCGCACTCAGGCCTTGTGGCCCATTGTGCTACCGCTAACAAATTAAGGAGCTCCCCCGTACATACCGGATTCCAGCTCTAAGGCTGAAATCCTTCCCACGGGAGAACTCCTTATTTCCTCCAGCACTGGAAAGCCAGCGCCGAAGTGCTTGTGCCTCAGGTTCATCAGTCCTGGGCAAGAAGTGAGAACGTGGATGGAAGTCTCCTCCTCGTCCTCACAGAACCTGCAATCGGGGTGGTCAACCACTCCCATTGTGTGTAGCTGTTTCCTTAAAGGGGCATGTCCGGTCAGGAGGCCTGTTACGGCTCCAATTTGCTTCCTGCTTAGACGCAGAAATTGCTTTGTTCTCTCCGGCAAGGGTCCTGAGATTAGGCGCTTCGCTTGCCGGAGTCCTGGATAGGAATCCCAGAGGTCAATGAACTGGGAGCGAGTCCAGTTATCTATCAACCTCTTGGCTGGCTTGGCTCTGATACCCTAGGAGACACCTATTAGCGAGCGGGCATATCTTTATGTTTTGTTGTGATTCAAACTCTGTGGGCGATAAGAAAATAAGTAACAAAAGATCAGGTTTTTAAAACGAATGGGCCTTCTAGAAAGAAGTACGAAAGGCAAGGTAATGGCCGTTGATTAAGTATTTCGTAACTTGCGGATAAAATATACCCATAGTGCCACCAAGAGGGAGTCTTAATAGGGATTGGTTCATAATTTTCCTTTTAGACGTTTTTGTTTGGCTCCACTTAGTTTGAGTTATAAAAGTAATATTTTGGGGGAAATTAAGCATTACTAAGAATATCTTTTGGAATAATCCCGAACCATAGGAAAATTAGGAGAGTTAGGGAATCAGAAAAATCAGGAAAATTAGGAAAACCAGGAAAATCTTTAGTATGAACCTGTCTGAGAAAAGCCTGAAATCGACATCTCGCTTCACCTTTAAAGGAAGTATAGTTATAGGTTAATGATTATATAAGGTTATGTAAAGATCTAATTACTTATTGTTTATGAAGTGATACCTTCATCGGAGTCTTACATTTTTTTAAGTTTATGGTAAGGGTGTTTGGACAACTAGCTGTTTTGATTTCGCGGTGTCCGAAAACTCCGGCTCTTGTAAGGGTAACAACGTGCACGTTATAGGAAAATATTTGTACACCACTGTTTTTGTAATTTTGGTATTTGTTCTCAATATGTTTATTTATACACAAGTAAGGGTAATTTTGACGTCATTATAAAGGACCCCGCACTTTCCCCTATATAAAATGGTTCTCGGTTAAATTTTCTGAATTTTTAGTATATTATAGATCTGGATCTTCTGATTAAAAGTAACATGGGCCGAATCTAATCCTATGACTAGTTTTAGAGATACGGGGTGTTAAAGCTAAAAAGTGGCTATTTTTATAAAATATATTCATGGCAATTGAAGGATTCGATTAATTTATTTTTCAGCGAATATCATTCCTGTAACGTCAGATAATATATTGTGATAAAATATGCGCTTATATACAGGATGAGCGACCAATAACATGAAGTGAATTATTAACATCAATGTGCATATGCTGAAACAACAAAATTTCGAGAAAATTATGTTTGAAATGAAAAGTACAGTTTCATAATTACTGAAATTCCCAATTTGTATATTTTATACAGGGCGAGTAAAAATTTGGAAACACGTGTAACTCATTCTAATAAGACGTCCTGTATATTTTAATATATGTTGATTGTCCATTGATAGCTGATTCCAAATATATATAATTTTATAGGGGTCTACAGGGTGATACAAAAGATAAAACACAAAAAAGATGCCGAAAAAGTTTTTCTTTAAATCGTCCTGTAATTCAGAATTTCGTCGGTTAATTTCCGTAATTCTTTCAAATTGTGTTTATTGTGTATATGTTAATAGTAGTAGAGTACCAAAAATTCAAAATCTTACTATGACTAGTTCTCGAGATTTGAAGCAAATTTACCATGTAGGTATGTAAGCCTAAGGAATAAAGCTTGTTTATATCTAATCATCACCGAATACGAGTTTTCGGTGATGAATAGTGGAAAATTATGTAAATATGAAATAAACTTTAACATGTCGACTATAAGTAAAATGACTATAGTATTCAAGGTACTCTAACAATGCTCAGAAAATTGAGGGTACATCCGACGAGACGGCATTACACTCGGTTTCCACTAACTGCTGAGTAAATTCGTTTCCTCATCACCAAAGCGTAGAGTTCTCGACGCGCTTTTTAATAGTGGTGTCCCCGTTAGGCCTAATCCACTGTTCTAGTAGTCAAAACATTGATTTTAAGAAATTAATGAATAACACTGAACATGATGAAACTAGCAGAAAACCTATAATCTGTCATATAAAACTAATAGTGTCTTCTTCCAACAGAGCTGTTTAAAATAGATCATTTCAAATCAATTTTTAAATATTTTAATGATACGATATCAATAATAGATGCTGTGAATATTTAAAAGACTTAACAGGTATTTGTCATGTTCAATTATCAGCGACTTATATTCAAGATAAACTTCAAAGAGAAGAATTAAACATAAATAGAGCTTGATGAATTCATTGAAGAATCTAATTTCCTACCATTTCGAATTTATTCAATATTTCGAAATATTGCGAAGTATATGTTGTAGGTAGTCTATAATGATGAAGAATCCCCCGAAGATCCTCCTATACTTGGTTGCTATTGTACTTGTAAGTCTGGTGCCAGGACATTAGGCACATGTGCACACGTAGCAAGTGTTTTGTGGTTCCTTGGATACGCAAGACATGAGCCAAATATTCATTATCCATCTACAATCCTTCTCAATTGTATGGTTGATGCGGTAAACAGATTACCACCAGAAAATATCGACCCTGGTCCTGAACTAGTAAAAAACTGAGAAACTGCACGACATGTTTTTTTTTATATCAGTTATCATCTAATGCTATTTAAAATTCGTAGTTATTTTTCTTACACCTTCATTATAAGTTTTTGTTATCAAGAACGTTGATTATCTGTTTTAAACAGCCCTGTTGAAAAAGACAGATATACCATATTATAGGTTTTCTGCTAGTTTCATCACATTCAGTGTTATTCATTAATTTATTAAAATCAATATTTTGGCTACTAGAAATATAGTACAGTGGATTAGGCCTAACGGGGATACCACTATTAAAAAATGTGTCAGGAACACTACCCCTGTGGTGGTGAGAAAATGAGTTTACTTTTTGAATTACTTCTAGGTTACTTGCATATTGTAGTTTATTAAATCTGCAACACAAGTATACCTATAGCAGTGTTAGTGGAAACCGAGTTTAATGCCGTCTCGCCCGATGGACCCTCAATGTTCCAAGCATTGTTAGAGTACCTTGAATACTATAGTCATTTTACTTATAATCGGTACTTACATCATTTTTCACTATTCATCGCCGAAAACTCGTATTCGGTGACGATTAGATATAAACAAGCTTTATTCCTTAGGCTTACGTACCTATCTGGTAAATTCGCTTTAAATCTCGAGAACTAGTCATAGTAAGATTTTAAATTTTTTGTGCTCTATTAACATATACCCAATAAACAAAATTGGAAAGAATTACGGAAATTAACGGACGAAATTCTGAATTACAGGACGATTTAAAAAAAAAGTTTTTCGGCATTTTTCTTGCGTGTCAACTTTTTATCTATTTATTAATAGAGAAAAATAATATAAATTAAAATTGAATTTAAATATTCAAGATTTTTTTAATAAAATAAATCTTACCCTGTGGACCGCTCTAAAATTATATATATTTGGACTCGGCAGTCAATGAACAATCAATATATACTAAAATATACAGTGCGTTTTAATATAATGAGTCACACGTGTTTCCAAATTTTTTACTCGCCCTGTATAAAATATACAAATCGGGAATTTCTGTAATTATGAAACAGTACATTTCATTTCAAAAATAATTTTCTCAAAATTTTGTTGTTTCAGCATTAGCACATCGATTTTAAAAAATCACTTCGTGTTATTGATGGCTCACCCTGTATATAAGCGCATATTTTTATCACAATATATTATCTGATGTTACAGGAATGATATTCGCAGAAAAAAAATGAATCCAATCCTTCAATTGCCATAAATATATTTAGCCACTTTTTAACTTTACCACCCTGTATCTCAACAACTAGTCATAGGATTAGATTGGGCCCATGTTACTTTTAATCAAGGGATCGAGATTTATAACATACCAAAAATTCAAAAAATTTAACCGGGAACCATTTTATATAGGGAAAAGTGCGGGGTCCTTTGCAACTCAGATTTATTTAATGATTTTTGGCTGAGCTATCATTAATTTGGATACCATTAATATTCACCATTTTCATTGGTTCACTAAGATCTTCGATCTACGACCCTTAACACGAGCAAGAACATTGCTTGCTGAACTTAATTCGCTGAATGTGATGAAACCTAATTGCCCCCCCCCCCCCCTCACTTTAGAGGGAGGGTAATCGAAAGCCGATGAGCTTTATCTCCATAACCCCCCGGAACAACCCTTAAAACACACATAATCACCGTGTTTCCTGTTTTTTTCCGCTAGCCGTGTGAGTTGTTGTAATCTTGGTTTCGCTATGGTTTCGAAGGGGTGGACCAGCCGCCACCCTCGGAGCACCAACTACCCCGCTCTGAAGAGGTGTTTTTTGTTCACTTTTTTATTTTTTCTTAGTTTACTTAAAATTATTATGGAATTTCTTTTTTCTAATACACCTTCTACATGTATGTATTGGCGTATACCTCATAGAATATACATAAGTAGGCAGATATTGCGCGTGCCTGGCGCCTGCTCGTAGCTACTGGATATCATCCGAGAGGTTTTGGATACTAATTTTAAGTGAAATCGTGAGAAAAAGAAACAAAGCGAAAAAAGAAACACCCCTCAGAGGGAATAATTTTCAAAAAATGCATTTGAAGTAGAAAGGATTAGAATACTTATCCTTCAGAATCAGCTTTAAAATATTTTATTACACAAGCCCTTGCTTCAGTAATTTTCCTATTTCCTATCATTATAAATTTCAATTCAATAGAAATTTTCCCCGAAATGTCTGCGTTTACAATTATAATGAACTCCCTTCCCTTTTACAAGACAAATATAATTTGACGGGGTGTTCTCCACGATTATTCGAATTTGTACAATTTTAAGGTGTCAGAAATCTGTTTTTTCAAATAGAACACTCTGTATGTTTTTACTTAAAATGTTTCAGCTGTCAGTTACTTATACACTGACACCTCATAGTGACTATTTATTTTCGACAGTATTTCGAAGTATTCAAGACAAAGAAGTAATTAATCACTATGAATAACAGCCTGTAAATAAATGTGTTCCATTAAAAAAACCAAAGTACTCTAGCTTGTGAAATACCTTTCAGATTTAAAAATAATGTTAAAATATTCAAGTTTCAATCTTCTACAATTTTTATGACATATTTTTTCAAACTTCCGACTGGTCACGTACTACTAACTCACCCTGTGTATTGAGCATACAACATTTCTTGTTCATGCCACCATGCCACCACTAGAAATAAGCTATAATTCACAGATTTACTGCACTTTTTATATAATTGTTGCACATTCTATAGAACACTTTTCGCATTTTTTTTGTAAATAATACTAGTTTTAGACATGGTTTATTTAATTACGAAAACCATGTTTTTTAAATTCAAATAATTAATAACTTTTTTATTTATTGATAGATTTTGTCTAAAAGCAACAGCGTTCTTCCTCTAACTAACACGAACTTACTTAGTTTCATTACAATCGGACTTTTTATTCTTAAGCTATCGTGCTTACAAGAAGCGTGACGGACGGACAGACAGACGGATGGACATTTTAAAAGTTGTTCACAATTCGATCACTAACATAGCGATGAAAATCTTTTCTCTACGAACGATATTACCCGTTTTTGAAATGTATCGACCAAATGCAACATTCTCTTCGTTTTGTATTTGCGTGTCGGTGGCGCAATGCTATGTTGGCATACCTTAGTTTAAGATAACAATGTAGAAATAGGCAATAAAACATTTAAATGGAAATGGAAATGGTTTGGCTTGCGACCACGGAGTCCCGGGTTCGAATTATGGCCAGGGTATGGATGTTTAGTGGCGTTTTTAATGTGTTACCGAGATGGTAGCAGTGTACTAGACCGCTGTTGGGTGGCACAACATGTCTAGTCGCTGTTATCTCTCCTGAGTTCGAGGCTCAGCTGCGGTAGATGGCAATATCGCAGGGAATGGTTGTTGTGTTTGATGTCTATGTGTACGTGTCCTGGTTGAGTGCTGGAATAGCATTAGCTAAACTCCGCCAGGACGTTAATATAAAAAAGAAGAATAAATAAATAAATACAAAATAAAAAAAGAATATAATAAGTATAAATGCTAGTAGTTTTTTGAGAGCTTATTAAAAAATGATGAACATTATTTGAAAATTCACGCTACAAATCAATTTGATTACAATAACCTCTAGTAGACACAGTTATTCTTTGTGACGTAAATTACACAATCTGCACAGATTTCACTCCATACAGTGGTTATTTATTTCAATTATGAAGATAAAGTGAAATCAAAGTTCTTTTGCACATTGTCCCAATGTCTTCAGCACAATGCACCTGCGATTTGGGCTCACCTTAGCCCAATCTTGTATTATATTTCCGAGACTTTAAGTGCAGATACTCTTATATTCTAAGTGACAGTCCAGCAAATCAGTATCGAAATAATACCATGTTTTACTACTTAGCAAATAAACTTCACTATTTGTTTCAACAAATTTAGGCATTTTAAAAACAATATTTTTTATATTAAAATTTTTAATTTTAATCTTTTGATGTAGTTAATAAGATTTAGTACATAATTCTACAACGTTATAACTATACAAATGTTTAGTATAACCATTATATTGTAAATAATTCTCTGTTGGATAATTTAATAAAATGTAGTTTAACTCAATATATATTCATCCATAAAATCAATTTACCGCATAAAATTACAGCCATACCACAAAAATCCTCAACCACATTTTATTATTGTGTATAAGTAAGTTGAAAGTTAAGTCATCTCAGGGCCCGAACGACCGGACATGATTGTCCTGTTGTCTGGGCGAAGAGAGGACGGGAAGATAGAGTATTACCGGCGCGACACTACACAGAAACCCTTTCTGGGGCCGGCTCCACGCTGCCGACCTGTCACCGATTCTTCTCCACGGAATTGTATCAATTAGGATTACCGCTGTCCCGGAGACCACTGCGATATGTGCTTTAACAGCAACCCCTCTATCCCCCCGCTGCCAGCAATTATCATCATCGATTCTTTAATTACCCCCATCGTCCATAAATTAAACCAGCTGATGGGATGAAATTGGACTTTGATTAATTAGGACATAATATACTACTTTTCGGTAGCATCATCGTAAGCTTTTAGGCCGTTATTTATCGTGACAACTCTCGATTGAAGTTATGGACTGTATTTGGGGATTTGTAGCAACGCGTACGACTCTGCAGATGTTTGTGTGATACTGAAATTAGTGTTTATTTTTAAGTATTAAATACGTACTTGTACATTTTTGTAGGCATACATTTGCAATGCAGTGTTGTTTTCACTTAGCAGCATTCCACCTGGTTGCTTATGGGTAAATAAATTTAGTGTATCATTGGCAAATAAAATTATAATTATACTTATTAAAATTACTATAATTTAAAAATATATGGAGAGTTGGATTTAAACAGATCACACTCATTCTGTAATGTTTATGTTGAAAATAGGTGAACATATTGTCTATAATTATTTATTTACATTTTTTTGTGATTACTACAAAATGTCGCATACCTACAAATATGAAAAATAAAACTAAATAGATTACTATAATATTAATCGGACATTTAAACTGTTTCGTAAACAAATTGGCTTTCCGTTTTCAAAACTTCCCTGTTAACAATTGTATGTTGTGACTATTAAAATATATTTGGATCCAAAAGATAGTGTCGCATATTTCCACTCCTAGGAAACCACCCTTTAAAATCCGTGGGTTCAAACATTAAAACAAGAGATAAACACAAACCAGTTTATTGAATAACTTGCTGAAAACTTCACATTACTTTTATTAATTAAAATACACTTTTGCTGATTAACATAACCTTTAACAATGTTTATAACTTGATATTTACACTCTACTGTTCTCCTCTAGAACCACCCAGCAAAGTCTAAAACCTTTGCGTATGGCAATCCAGAATAATATAGAAATTTCGATCCTCTTCTATAAGTTTCTAGAAAAGGTACTACCAGTGTCTCAGAGATGGCGCACAATGCAGGCTGTGTTGAATCCAGTTACATTTGCCTATCACCATTGCTACTTAATTTAGACTTCTACTCATAAGATATCAGACTCCAAGGCCTAGGGCGTGTGACGCGTAACATTAGTAACAAGAGCTCACCATAAATGCAAGTCCTATAAAGATATTAATGGTCAAGGCGCTTATTAATAATTTCTTTGTATTGAATGTCATATTGGTGAGCTGTATTTTTGGAGAAAGTTTGTTCAAAATGCTCGTACCAAAGATAGAGAATTAACAAGACAAAACAGCCGTCATCGACACGTGACGTAGCACTGCCGATTCTTAAGAGGGCGACTTGTGTTTTAGTAATCTTGGTCAAATTAATTTAATGCATAGCCGACAAATCCCGAAACCGTTTCCGCTGGATGTCGCGTCCCTTTAGTTTGTAGTTAACGATCTTCGTCTATTTCGTCTTCCCAGCTTGACTGTCTTATCTTGTTAATTATCTCATTTTTGCCCATACTACGACATTTCTTCCTGCATCGGGTCAATCTCTTTCATTGACCTTAAACAATTGATCGCTATCTGAGCCTAAGATGAATAACTTTGGGGTCCATCAAGGTAGTGTTCTTGGTCCCTTACTATTATCTTGGAAATGTTCTGGGAAAATATTAAATCCATCTTTTCGATAATGATACTTTTATTTACTATGAGATTACAGATTTTGAGGAGATGGTAACTACTGTAAATTTGGAGCTGGGCTTTTGACAGAAAAACTTAAAATATGAATTCATTTTTGTAGGTAATGATTATTTCTATAAGAAATTTATCAATTTAAATCTTGGTGTTGAAATAAATAATGAGAAAGTTGAGCTTGTTCAATAAATTAAATACTTAGGGCTAATAACTGAATTGAAATTCAATAAACACAGACTTTTTATCGAAAAAGATTGGCAAAGAACTCGGCTTTCCTAAAGAGTGGCTTCTTTTATATCAATGTCCATGAGATCAACAGTTTACAATAATATTGCCTCATTTTCTCTACTGCCAATCAATGGTGCATGTAAGTTCTACAAATTTTACAGGTTCTATAAAACAAGATTATGAGAGTGATATTAAGATGCAATAGGTTCTCAAGTCAGCTGATGTTAAATACATTAAACTGTCTTGATATAAGACAGTTTCCTTATTTTCAAACTATGGCTTTTATTTTTAAAATGATCAGTGATGCTTCGCCAGATTACCTCATGCGACAGTTGTTACCTGTTACTGATGTGCACCTACGTAATACAGGAATGGCTACAAGCAGCAACTTTTACGTTAGTAGAACATTCAAGCGCAGTTCAATGAGTACCTCACGAAATTAACACCAGTAGAACCATTAAACAATTTAAATCTAAACTATTAAATCTAATAAAAGAACCTACATTCCATCTATGCTAGGAGTTGTTTTTGTTTTTGCTATGTAGATCTGAGTCTATGCTTCTTTTTCTATATCATGTTATTTGTATTTGGATAAATAAACTACTTTTATTATTATTATCTGTGGCGATCTATCCTTGCCGTTGCGATCTGTTAGTGGGTCTCTCTCGTAACCGGTTATCATCAACAAATTCAAACATCATAGCCATATTTAGGGGTTTCTACTGAAAATACCTTGCATTTTTTCAACACTAAGTTTATGTACGACATATTTTGGACTGCAGATCATGGAAGCGTATTTTCATTTTGGCCAAACAGCAGTATTATACTGTTATTATCTATAAATTCTTGTAAGAATTAGCCACAATATCATCTATGCCATTCGATGCAATGACATAAGATTAATTTACTGCCAGGCTAACCTCATATCTTTAAATTTACTACACCTAGATGGGCGAACAACATTTAAAACATAAAAGAATTCATTTGGATTAATTTTTCTTGTAAAATTTGAGTACTTACATTTGTTAAAGTTTATTCTTGTCACACCACCTATTAATTTGTTGCAAATTGTTTTGTAAGTTGAGACAATCATCCAGGATTAATATCTGAATGCAACTTGCAATCGGCATAGTAATGTTTTAAGTTCATAGCAATTGTTATTTATAAATATTATAGGGTCCAAGAACAGACTCCAGAGGAACACGGGACGTTACTGTTTGTTCGTCAGATTTAAAACCATGATATTGTACAGTATGTTTCGTAATCGAAAAACATAATCAGGGCCGGATTAACTTGAATGGGGGTCTGTAGACAGAGGCAGAGTTATGGCGGAGGCCTACTTAAGGCCAGCGGTATCGGAAATTCAAGGCGAATAGAAAGTTTTCAATGAATTCAATCAATGATGCTTTTTTTTATACATATATATATACTATTTAGTAAAAATGTTCATTATTTCTATATAACATTTACAAATTACTAGCTTTTTTAAAACTAGGGTGCCCGGGCCGTCGAGAGAAAATCGGGGCCCGGGGGTAGTAACATACAACTACCAGCAATCTTCAATATAAATTCGAAGAGCTGGGGGTGGCAACTATTTATCTCAATAAAAACTTCGAACAGCGGAGAGGTGCGGTTGCCTCACTGCCTCTGGGTTAATCCGGCCCTGAGCATAATATTAAAAAAATAAATGTATTGGTGAAGCCGAAATTGGACAACATTTGTAACTTCTACAAACAATTTTTGTTGATTATTAATACCACATGACTAAACTAATTTTTCTACGGATCCATCTATGTGTGACCGGAGTCTCACTCATATTTTCAAGTAATTAAAATCAGGAGGCGAACAAATTCCAAAGCAAATTGGGGATGCCTCACGCCTTGTTACAAATTAGCATAGCACACGACAATTAGAATTACAACATCTACAGCGCGTTACTTTGTGCTTAACTCTACTTACTCATTGTATGAACTTATCCAGTTTTTTTAGTCATATTCATTAACACCTGTTTTAATTTATCTTATAATAACCAAATGACATTAAAAAAGGCGAAACCGATTAATTTAATAAGATATTACCCACTCCGGGTTCTGCTTTTCTCATTTTATTACATATTAATCCCATTAATTAAATAAGAGTAGGTATAAGCATTATATATTCAGCATCTCATTTCAATTATCTATAAATATCTTGCTTGGAACTTCGATAAATCATCTCGGTAATTTATTCGACATTTATAGTTTTAAACAAATATATTATAGCGAAGTTTGTCGACTGCATTATAAATGGAGTAAAAAGCAAGGTTTTACCTCTGGTAAGTTTTACTTTATTATTTTATAAATAAATTAAGTAATGGATCTTCAGGTATGTCCGTTTTTGTTGATTTATTGATATAGTCAAGGTCCTAGCTAAAAGCTAAAATATGCTATAGACTAGATGTAAATATTATACTTTCCTTGGCTGGGGGCCTACGGCTTTATAGAGCCAAAACACTTGAACACTACACTCATGTACTGACACTCGACGCACATTTCGCCAACTAGACTGGCATCATCGGGAGATAATTAAAACTGATTTCTCTGCACCGTTTTATTAATGTTTCTATATAATTGTTGCACATTGTATAGAATATACTTCTCAGTTTATTCAAAATAAGTTATTCTTCAGATACTTATAATTATTTTCTGAAGGTAATGATGGCTCGATTGTACACTATATAGTATTTCTGTTTTTGTATACTCTTATCAAAGGAGGCTGTAAAAGTCCTCATATACAATTCTCTGCATTTTCGTTATTTCCTTACGATAAAAACTGACGAGTTGGATTTACAAAAATATAATACAATTTCTGGAGATTTCTTAAAGTGCATCTTGAGTATCTCGAAAAGTCACTGATAAAAAGAAATTGCATAATTGTATAAATTCATTAAGTTACACTCGAAAAATAAATAAAAACCCGTGAAAAATAAACATGCTTCTTATTTTATTGAGAATACCTCGAAAATTGTTGGAATTACATAAATTTTCATTCTTAATAAAATTATAGCTGACGATATTTACAATATAACTGTTTTACTCAAAATTGCTTTGGACTTGCTTTTATGCCTATAAGATGATCAAATCCGAATTTCATCAGGTTTGTGCATTTTAGTATCAATCGTGTACACACATATACCGGGTGAGTCACGAATTGCGCTCGCCCCGATATTTCCTAAATCAAAATTGAAATTTGGAGGCCTTATTACACGACTAAAATGCCATCTTTTCAATAAAAAATCAAGTTTGGTGCACATCCGGTTTGACCGGAAATGCCCACAACTTTCGATTTTTAAATGGAACACCCTATATATTTTTACATTTTTGGAATCTAGAGGAAATTTTGAATACAATACATCCATTTTGGTTACTTTTTGATAAACATTAAAAATTTTATTAAAAAATCTATTTCTGAATCCAGAGTGCTGTGGTGCCCAAAATATATTTTAGTTTGTGTGCTACGTTACTATAAAAATAAAAAGAGCAATATGATTGCATTACTTAATTCTCTAGAGGCGTTTAAAATTTTTAAATGTGATTTTTACCCACTAACTCGGTTCTTTTAAATGGGAATTTAATCGTTCACCAACATTTTTAAATACCTCATTTTCATACGAATCTAATGATACCAAAATTTTGAAAATCGCTCAGAAATATTTGAGATTTCAGCCAAAATACAATGCAACCAAGCTTTTAGAAACATGCGGCTAATAGATAATAGATTAGTGGGCTTTGTAAACTAAAATGGCACATTTCTGTGTAAATCTGGTAACCTAATAACATTGGAAAAATCACAGTAGCCATAATAATAGTAATAATAGTAATAAAACAATATCAGCTGTCAGACAGACTCGTGTAGTTATAGGCAATCTTGAGCTATCAAACATTTAATAATTGTGAGCGCAAAGAACGTTACAATTAAGTTTAGCATAGGTATGTGGAGGTAAACACAATTACAACCACAAGGACATTTGCAATAGAATGCGACATCAGTTCGGTTTTCAGAGTTTTATTTAAATGAACATAAATATCGGGCCTATAAATAAATAAAAATCAATTCCGTTTGAACAATTAAACTTAAACTACGTAACAGTAGGTATCTTTAAAATAATTAATATAATTAAACCATAAATTGACATTTATAGATATTGTTCAAAACGTCCACCATTTTTTTCTATACACAATTCGGCTCTGCGTACAGTTGCTTGAATGGCTCTACGCAATTCAGCCGGCGTTATTTCATTAAGAGCCCGTACAACTTTATTTTGCAGCTCTTCACGGGTATTTGAAGAAGTTTTATAAACTTTATTTTTGAGAGTGCCCCATACATAATAGTCGAGGTGTGTTAAGTCAGGTGACCTAGGAGGCCACCTGATATGACCTTGATTTGCGATAAGGCGTTCACCATGCAAGTTGTTTAAATATTCCATCACTCTTCTGGAATTATGTGGGGGAGCACCATCTGGTTGGAAAAACAGATTTTGTAAATAGACAAGAGGAAGTAAGTCAAGAAATTCTGCTGTTTGGTTTTGTAAAAAGAATAAATATCGTTCGCCAGTAAGTGTTCCATCAAAAAATAAGAGTCCAATTATTCGATCTCCAAGTACTCCAAGCCAACAGTTAAACCCAAATCTTTCCTGAATATTCCCCCGCCCTACCAACCTCGGATTTTCTTGAGCCCAGTACCTAGTGTTATTTCTGTTAAACATACCTTGGTTCGTAAATCTACTTTCATCTGAATATAAAATATGAAAAGGAAAACCTAGGTTTTGTTGTACTGCATTTAAGAACCAGTTGCAATATACTAGCCTCCCGTCGTTATCATCTCCATAAAGATGTTGGTGTATTTGGTATTTATAAGACCGAAACTTGTGTTTCTTTAAAATTCTGCAAACGGAAGACTGACTAATGTCAGATTCCATTGACAATTCCCTTGTTGATGTTGTTGGGTGTACCATTACAAATCCTAATACACCAATTTCTTTGTCCTCGCTTGCAATAAATGTTTGATGGTCATCTTGTTGATTGGGTTCGTTTCTTAATTCTTGTTCCACTCTGGCAAACAAGTGTCTGCTTGGATGACGTCTATTGGGATATCGTTGCTGATACAGTTCTGTAGCTGCAGTTAAATTTTTGAGACGCTCTCCATATATCAGTAACATATCGACCTTTTCATTTCTACTAAAATTATTCATTTTCTTTAATTTTTACTCAAAGAGATTTCCGCAACGCTGTATTTTATATCTGTCTGACAGCTGATATTGTTTTATTACATTCAATGGCTACCATGATTTTTCCAATGTTATTAGGTTACCAGATTTACACAGAAATGTGCCATTTTAGTTTCCAAAGCCCACTAATCTATTATCTATTAGCCGCATGTTTCTAAAAGCTTGGTTGCATTGTATTTTGGCTGAAATCTCAAATATTTTTGAGCGGATTTTCAAAATTTTGGTATCATCAGATTCGTATGAAAATGAGGTATTTAAAAATGTAGGTGAACGATTAAATTCCCATTTAAAAAACCTAGTTAGTGGGTACAAATCACATTTAAAAATTTTAAACTACCTAATATCTATCTATGTCCCAGTTTCCCCTTCATGGTAAACAAGGTATAATTTCGCAATTGCATTTTTTGTTTATGTAAATAAACCCTAACCATTTGTAAAATGGATAGATTTAAGATAAACAAACACTTAAAGTTTTACGACAAATTTAAAAGTGGCTTAGTAAAAAAAACATCGGGGTAAGTTCCTTTTGTGCACTCACACCTTGATACACATGTTTGTGTATTGCAAGACGAATTTTATTATTATTTTATTGGTTTTTACATGATGTTAACTTAAGAATATGAAACAGTATAAAATATATTTGCTTTTAAGTACTACACAAATATCATAGCTGTTTGGGCCGTAAAATAAATGTATTCAAAATTACCTTAGGTAAAGATTATCGAAGACATATTTTGTTTAAATATCTTGTTTTTGTTTTATCATTAATTTTTATCTGAATATCTTTAACCGCGCCAAATACCCAAGTCAACAATGAAGCTCGTTGGCAGTCAATACTGAAATAAATTGACTAGAATTCACATGGGACCTCCACATTACTTATTTATTTGATAATATACTCAACAGGTAAAACAGAGGGGTAGAATACATCAATGTAATTAAAATATTGTATTAATAACATCATTATAGTAACGAACAATACTTAAAACAATATATTTAACGTGGATTTTAAACATATTGTGCTAATATCAAGCACTATGTGCCCCCTAAGGCTCAGTGCTTGGGCCACTCTTACACATTAGTTTTATTAATGTCCCATTTTGCCACTTTTATGATAAATATGCTTTATTGGCCGTATCAAATACACACAACCTCTGTCTACACCTAAACAATTTAAAACTTGGTTTACAGCTAAGAACTCAAAACTCAATGGTTAACCATTTCGCCTAACAATATGTAACAATATTTTTTTTAGAATAAAACTTAATTTTTTTAGGTATTTTTGTATTATTTATGCTTCATGTAAATATGCGTAACATTTAAATAACTTTTTAATTTTTACTTTTTTTACCTGTCTCAGAGCTCGTTTGTTAAAAACTCCGAGGGACTGCAGCCTCCTGAGCTTATTGTGCTCTCCCTGCCACGCTTTACTCTGGCCATTCCAGTAGCCATGTACCCCTAATCAGGTGATGCGGATCTGTGGTTGGTTGTGTGCTGATAAACTCCAGGTCTATTGGTGTTTGCCCGTAGATGCCATATTTTCTGTGAGCCAGCGCCTTGCAGTTGAATATGATGTGATCAACCGTCATCGGCTCCTTGCCGCATAATCTGCAGTCTAGGTTTCCGTCAAAACCGATTGTATTCAGATACTTCCTTACAGGAAAATGTCCTGTCAGAAATCCTAATATTAACCTTAACTGCTTCCTGTACCTTGTGAGCAGTTTTTCAGCTTGTTTTGCACATGGACCTTTTATGAATGTTTTTCCATGTTGTTTTTTCTGGAATATTCCAGTGGTGTTTATGTTTATTCTTGATCCAGTCTTTAATCGCCCTTTTGGCTGAGGTTTTGGAAATGCCAGCGCGGATTCTGGCCCATAGAATATATTAGCTGCCCCCTGTCTTGCAAAATGATCAGCTTTTTCATTGCCGTCAATCCTGGAGTATCCTGTCAGAGTAATTTAACTATATTCTGCTCCCCCAGAATTTTCAGTCCTTCGTGTCAGTCCCATATCAACCGGGATGACATTGTGTTAGAGGCTAGTGCTCTTAGTTCCACCGCCTGACTGTTTGATACAATGAAGATCTGCTGGTTGACATGTTGTCGATTTACACTTTCACGTACACATTCAAGTATAGCCAGAATTTCTGATTGGAATAGAGTGGAGTGTTGCTCAAGGGAAAGGCCTATACGTGCTCTAAGTATTTCCCCATGTATTCCAGCTCCAGCTCCTGTGATTGACCTAGACACATTAGTATACCAGGTTAGACCGTTACGTAGTATATCAGGAGCTTCTGTTGACCAGTCCTTCCTTTCTCCAATGGTAATATTGATGGGCTTCCATAAAGAATCTTCTACGGTGTTAGTTATCCTCAAATGTCTTCCCGATCTAGCTCCGTGTAGATTCGGGTTGTTTGAATTTTGTAGCCTATATGCCCCCATTCTGGCATCTCCCTGGAGCACTATGCTAAGTGGGAGAGGTTTAATAGAGTCTCCAAAGCTGCCGTGAGGGTGCTTTTCATAGCACCCATAATTCCTAAGCAGGCCAAGTCTTTGTACGCGGCTCAGCTTATTCGCCGCTATAGTCGTTGTCGTTGACCACCAAACTAAAGCAGCGTACGTAATGGTGGTCTTACAATGTTAGTGTTGAGCCAGTACAATACACCAGGCCTGAGTCCCCATGTTTTACCATATGATCGCCTGCAGGTGCCAATGTGGCTACCGATATTATCTCGGGTAGGTGTTGGTTCCAGGTACGCTTGAAGTCTATGATGACTCCAAGATATTTGGCCTCTCCCAACATCTTCAATTGTGTGTCTTGAAGGACTAAAGAGCCTAAGCCTGGCCAGACTTCCTCTTCTGGTGAAGGGGACTATGTGGGTTTTTGATGGGCTGATTTTTAGCCCCTCGTCATCGGCCCATTTTTGCTTAATCGAGCAATGGTTTTGACCATCTTTTTTTTGCTTTTTTTGGCATTTTTATTTATTCGAATCCGACCGTCGAAGATGGAAGAGCAGCGCATACATGATTAGAGAATAAGTTAGAATCACATGTTTGTTTTTTATCCACTAGATTGATAAATAACTATTATTAAACTGAAAATTAAATTGAGCACAAAGATTACGGAATGGAAAAGATTCATTTCTACTACCTTAACCAAATTTACTTGTCAGTAATATTACTTTAAAATCTGAGTTAATTATGTTGATAAATGGAGGGATATATTAATTATAAAAACTGACTATAGTAAAAGGATCCATTAATCTGCGGGCCTAGTTTATTTTGTAACAAAAAAAATTTTAGTGCCAAGAACGCATTATTGCAGATACGTCAAGACCTGTTTGTTTAGTGCATTAATTAAATTAACATTAATTTAACAGGACAAATTACAGTTTCTTAAATTGTCCCCAAATTGCTTATCAATGATATATAGACGTGAACTAGTTCAAGTAAGTGATGGTAGAATTTCTAAGTCAAAATATTTTTGAGCAGATATTGTGAAAGGCCACCAAAGTAGATCTAAAATATTCGTAAAATATTATCTGTCACTGTGTGTAAATGAGGGGGAGGAGGTTAAATTTTGAATTCTTATGATTTATAAGATGCTCTGAAACTGAATATGATGATAAAAAATGATTTTAACCATCCGGTCACCCCCTGGCAGCTCCTTACAACCCCCAGGAAGGATTGAAATTCCACTTCTTATAAAAATTGAAAATGCATTAGATTTTTGGTGCGCTGAAACAAAATATGACGATAAAGATTGATTTCAACATCCCAGTCACCCCCTAGTATGTTCTTACAACCTCCGGGAGGGATTGACATTTGAAAAGTATGTATATTTGTATTTACTTTTCATGTGTTTAGAACAGGTTGAATTTCAACCCCTCCTGGGGGGTTGTAGGAGGGTTCTAGGGGAAAATTTGATAATTAAAACCTTTTTAACTTCCCTCGCATACCGAAGGGGAGTATTGTATTCGAGAAAAAATCACCCTCCGAGATTTTATCGGATTTTCACGTTTCAAATCATGTAGATTACGAAAATATAGGTTTTTCAATTCCGTCAGTCTGTCTGTCTGTTGGTGCATTAACTAAAAAAATTGCTTGACGGAGAACAGTCAAATTTGGTAGGTAGCTGACGCCATTGCCAGCGAACTGGGGAATATACAGGGTGGACCGTCTAAAGGGAATAGATAATGGAATTTTTTTTTTCGCTCAAATTTTGAATTTTCACGTTTGGTGACATTCTAAATCTATTTCAATTTTTTTTTTAAATTTGAAATTTTCAAAATATTTTATAAAATGGGTGATGGAACAAATTTTTTTAGCTCAAATTTAAAATTTTCACGTTTCGTGACATTCTAAACTTATTTAAAAAAAATAAAAAATTTTGAAAATTTTACATAAGTACTTACCTAGATAAAAATTTTGAAATTTTCAAAAATTTTTAAAAAGTGGATGATGGAAAAAATTTGTTTTACTCAAATTTAAAATTTCCACGTTTCAAGACATTCTAAACATACTTAGAAAAAGAAATTTGTTTTAAAAATGTATATATTTTAACAAACAAAAATTTGAAAACAAAAAAAAATTGAAAATTCTCTTCCCCCATCACTATACAGTAGATGATTGAAAAAAGTTATCTGGTTTTCTGTGTAATAATAGGACTAACTACATGGCGATTATAATTCTCATGTCATCTCTTAATTAATAATTTTTTAGACTGCCTTATATGAATAAAGAGGGAAGTTCTGTGTAAATAACTTTACCGATTTTTTTATTGTCATATTCGGTTTCAGCATTCCAAAATACATAGGGGTAGGTGGGTATACCCTCCAAGTCTCGATTTTTTTTTTATTTTGTGTGCTTGTGATTAATTTGAATTGAGTATCAGTTTGTTGAATGGTTATTACTATGTAATTTTCTAAGAATAATAATTTGATCTATTACACCGAGCTTTCATGACAAAAAAAAATGGAGAAATGGTGAAAAACATTTTTCCAATGACAAGTGAAATTTTTCTGCATAGAGCAGAACTCAAACTTCAGTTGTTTTTTTTAAGGTGGTATGAGATGCCAGTGATTGATCCTGATCCATTGATGCTGCGCATTCAAAATTAAGTCCGACCAATTAATTAACAAAAATAGTCAGCCAGACAAGTTGTAATAGATAGGAGAGATCTTAAACCTATTTTAAAACAAAATTCAAGAAGGTGTTATGAAGTGAACTTTCATAAAAAAAATATATAACAAAAGATCTGTCAGAAGTTAATTAACAAAAATTGTCAGACAATGGCTCATTATTTACCACAAATTACGAAAATTTCAGGCAGGTGTTCTGGAAAGCAGAATTACTTTTTTTAGCTAAATTAAAAAATTCATAAAAAATAACAATTTTTACTAATCTGGTTGGCGTAACATGATTTTTATATGGCATGTTTTGCAATCATGTTCACCTTTTAAATTTGAGGTATTTGATGGGGTACCTTTTTTGACATGAGAGCTGGGTCTACATGTCTCATAGCACTTATTCTATGAAAATACTTGCCGGGTGTGAACTTTTGACATTCCAATGTTTTCTGTATAGTATTTAGTTTTTTGCAAAATGGAAAGAGACAATAAACAGCAATACTATTTGATAAAGAAAATATATTTCTGTCCCTGTAGAATTAAGTGATTCTCCAACCTCCAGCTTGACCAGCTATAACTTGAAACAAGATTTTCATTAAAGAAACGTCGTTCGGCTCTTATTAATTTAATTTTACTACGCCCGATCTTATATAAATATCCGCCAATTTCAGCACTATCTACAGTATCAACCAATAAAAGTGAGTTGGCCATATTTTATTGCCTTTCCTGAAATTAACAAACAAGATCCATAAAAGCAAGCTAATGAAAGTCATACTATACTATAGTCTCGTAGGTGCGGTCGGATTTACTAGAGAATGGTAAAGTTGTCGGCGTATCGAAAAGGGCTTTGGCGTATATAAAACGCTGTCTCTGCTTCGTGTAAGTGCTTCAAGAGTGGCTGTGGGAGTGATATCCCTATGATCGCAAGGGCCGACCTTAGAAATTTCCGGGTCCTTAGGGGTAATTAATTTTATTACTTTTTTCATGATTAATGAAGGAATTTTACATTTTTTTTTCTAATAGAATAAGCAATGCAGAGGAGTGCACTTAGACGACAAAAAATAACTTATTAGGAAATTAATGGCCTAAAAACTTTTGATTTTTTTAAATTCTTTTAATAATTGATCATCTTTATTTGCCCAACAAGGACAAAGACAAATTATAGGACAAAGTGTACAAATAATCTTTCAGTATGAAAATATAGATAAAAATACAAAGATAAAATTTAAAAAAACATTCTAAAAGCTCAATTTATAAATAACATTGAAAGTCTCTATTACCAAAACTAGTCAAACTTTATTATACGTGATTCGTGCTTAAGATATAAGTTGAATAAGTGTGTTGATGACGGAAGGAGACATTTTGAAAATTTGTTATAGTTTGGCAAACGATACAATATCGTTGTGGCAAATTCTAACAGAGCAAAATTTATCACAAAATTAAAGTCACCATTTAACTACTGGTGTTTTTGTAGCCCGAAGGTTCCCAAATATTTTTGAGAGTGATTTTTACATTCCTTATTGAAAATTGCCAAAATCCATATACAGGGTGATAGTTTTAAGCAAATGCCAAGAGAAAAAAAAATTGAGCTCGTTCCTGATATTTCTGTCCATTGCGGTATTGAATTCTGATGACCTCTATTAGTGAAACATGCCTACTAAATTTGGTTCGATTTGGTGAAACTGGTGAAATAATATGGATAGAAATTTAAAAAACTTTCGTTGAATTTTATACACGGCATTTTTTTAAATTTTTGTAGCATGGATTCCAGATTATAGAACCACATTCAAGTCTGGATCTGATAAATGAATAATAAAAAATTTTTAGCCCTTGTAAATTATTAAAATTCTTAGAGTTCCTCATTATGAAACCAAGCATAGCTTCTGTTATATAATTTTCACAAATATTTCACTTCAATCACGTGGGTTTCACGCATTAATTTTTTTTTTTGCAAGTTGCATTACTGTTTGTAGACATTCACAAGAGGTTTTAGACAAAAATAATTGAACTCACGCTTTAAGTTCTGCTCGATCGTATAAAAGTATGTGGATTCTTGTTCGTCATGCATCCTCTCTAACGCATTCTTAAGAGCAGAAATGTATAATATAATATCATTCCTTAAAAGTGCTGGTAGTGCGATCCAAGGCTTCTGGTAGTCTACATTTAGGGCGGCATCTACCCTTTTGTTTATCTTAGACGTCCAGACGAGCGAAAAGTCCCGAACTTGTAAAATTACTTGTAAGGATTGTAATTTGAAGTATATTGGACAGCCAAAACATGCAATTATAATATGATTCAAGAAACACATGGCCCATATAAAATATGAAAGAACCAAAAAATCTAGTATTGCTCAAAATGTCTTTGATAGTAATCATAAAATAGATTTCAATAACTTAGAGTTAATTAGTATAAATCCAGTAAAAGTGTAACAATGACATAAATAGTTACAAAGGTGTTTCTCAAATAGTCAGTTTTATTGATTAAGTCAGACGTCATCTAATCAAAGTAGAACTTAGATAAGGATAACAGGACTGGTTCAGTTTGCTCAACCATGGGATTATTTTAGCATAAATATAGGAACATTTTAAATTGTACTCTAGTTTTAATCATTCCCAGTTAATACAACGTGATTGGCGAAATCCATGACGAGAGGTAGATTCAAGTGCAGTTTTTCGAATGTCTTGGTGTTTGTTACAACTACTTCAAATTTTTAACATGAGTCGATGTATGGGAGATAAAGAATATTTTCAAAAAGAGAGAAAGCAAATAATGTCGCCATAAAGTCGCAGGTTTTCCGAAAGAAATTATTGATATTTGGACGTAGTTACGTGAAATGGAACCAAGCAACAAAACATACTTTTTGAGAAACAGAGGATCAAAGTTTATGAGCTCTAATCAAATACCTGAGTTCATTAAGGAAGGGAACTTTTCCTAATATGACTGTAAAGAACTAGTGAGTGTTGCCAACTGAACAAAAATTAAGCATTTTTCACACATTTTTGTTTTTATTTTGAAATTTGGTGCTTGGTTCCTTTTTGCATTTTATTATAAGGTTTGTATGTGTTTTTGGTATATGAATGTAAGTTTGAGTAAAAACAAAAGTAATTCATTTTAAGCCCAAAATTGTATTATTGCCGAAAAAGCAAACATATGTTGTCAAGATTATTAACATCTAACATCTAATTATCTCGTTCAAAGTCCGGAGCGCCTCCAAATCCATCCATATCATCCTCGATGTTTTCATCTTCGAAAAGCGTTGACTAAAATTCATGGCAATCCTTTGAAATAAGGTGCCAAATTGACTTTATACCTTGTACTTTTTTTTCTGCAATACCGTTTCCACGAGGCCATAATGGATTTATATCCTTTTTGTAAAATTTAGTTTTTTCATCATTAAAACTTTTTTCATATAAATAGAAAAAATTTCTCAGATTTGGAGCCAGTTAATATTTTCTCCATTTACTTCTTTCTTTCGGTTTGTGATTTTTTTTTTAATTATTACCCGTACCAAAAAAAAACTCCTTCCTCATTGGATTCACCCATAAAGGATTCTTTTTGCGGCGTGTTTTCATTACTTTGAAGTAATCCTGGGGCGTGTGTAAACGTTGCTGCCCAATGCTGCCTCATTTTTACTGAAATCATCATTTTGCAGGTAGCTATGGCCTGGTATTAGGTACCTTTAGAGGTAATTTTAGAAGGAAAGAGCCAAGCCCTCTTATTCCGGTATAAAACGACGAAATTTCAATTTTCAAAACGGAACCATGTCGCTTGGTTCTTTCTTGCAAAACAACTTAGGACGATTTTATTATTTTAAATGGTTCTTTTCAACATACTCACTGGTTTACATTAATAAGTCATTTGGTTCTTTTTGCATAATGGAGAATAGACTGTTCCGCATCATTTCCTACAATAAACCAGAAATCATAAATTTGTCGCATGTTCCATTTTGCATAACTACGTCTATTTATACTATAAACAGTCATACACAACATAATAGCAATAGAATCGGAGTCGAGCGAAGCTGACGATCCTGCGTCGGTACCTAAACGCAGTGCTTCGTATTATATACAGGTAGACAACTGTACCTTTTCACTATATTCTATATATATATACGTGATATTCTTGTCTATTTATTCTGTAAGTATCAACATTTACATTATATTTCTTAGCGAACTACATTCCCGCGACTGTAAATATAGGCATTTTTACTTATCACGAGATGTACTGAAGATTTAGAAAAATATGTAAAATTAAATTTTTTTTTATATTTGAAAAGTTGATATTTTTTACTTTATAACTAATTTTATTTTATGTATCTAAGTAATTCTTTTTCTGAGTTCTGATAGCACGTATATATATTTGTTTCACAAATTCTGAAATTACGAATTTATATTAATTTCAGAAGTAATATTTATTTAAACTGCGTTAACTTACGGATTATCATTATCAATATATAAAAATGAGATCATTTTCGAAAATGATACGATTTTTATATATTGTATGACAATCCGTAGGAAATGTTCGAAATTTTTTTTACAGTGTGTCCCAGGATAGATGTAACGAGGTGTAATGGACCAAAAATTTTGTAATTTTGGATTGGTATTTGGGGATTGAGTCCTGCTTGTTGTAAGTCTAAAGTATACCAAAAATGACTTGATTTGGTGTTCTACAGGGTGTTTTATAAGCAAAGTTGTAAACATCACTACTAATAAAGTACCTTTATTTTTCAAACTATGAAAAAATTCCACTATAAAAAATTATTTAGAATGCAATTTTATACCACTGTACCAAATTTCAGGAATATAAAATTCTATTTTTGAAAATTCCCATTTTTTGCGAATGAAGAGTTGAATTCATATTTAAAGTTGTGTAGGAGCAAATGTTAATCATCTCAAAAAGTAGGCTATTGGTAAATTAAAAATTGTATATACGAGATTTAGGAAGGTATAATGTTAATCGAACCAATTGTAAAACAAGAAACAATCACTAACAGAAAGATTAATGAGGTTTAAAAATTATTATATTTAAAGTTGTGTAGGAGCAAATGTTAATCATCTCAAAAAGTAGGCTATTGGTAAATTAAAAATTGTATATACGAGATTTAGGAAGGTATAATGTTAATCGAACCAATTGTAAAACAAGAAACAATCACTAACAGAAAGATTAATGAGGTTTAAAAATTATAACAAGTAATAAATATCAAAATATAACAGATTAACAAACAAATTCATTATTGATATACCACCCACATCCACACACGTTTCAATCCTTCGCCTGAAGTCCTTAAAACTGTTTCGAATGTGATCTAATGGTATGGAGTTTACGGCATTTGTAATTCTCTGCTTCAATACTGCTACATCGTTAGGAAGTGGTTCAGCGTAACCCGCTTGAGACGACCCAATAAAAAGAAATCCAATTTTGATAGGTCTGGGGATCTCGTCGGCCACTTGATCGGCCCATTCCTGACAATCCAGTTTTCTTCAAAAGGGCAACCATCATGTTGAAAATGAACTAAAGGCATATCTCTTAAAATATTTAAATGCTCTTCAGAAAATCTTTCAAGAAGCTGTAAATAAGTGTGCTAGTTTAACCTTCCCTCAATGAAATAGAGTCCAATAACTCCAACGTGATAAGAAACGGTACACCACACATTCACTTTTTTATAATGTTGTCTTCTACAATGAATTCTAAAATTTGGATTTTCAGAAGCCAAAAACCGACTATTCTGAGATGAAACAACACCATTGGTTGTGAGTGTGGAATCATCTGAGAAAATTATGAAATGATGAAAATCTCTTCCATGATTTTTTCTCCAATGGTCAAACAAAAATCCAACCTACGGCCGTCATCTCTCTCTTCAAGCGTATGTTTATAATTTGATTTATATGCCCTAATTTTCTTTGCCCTGTAAATTTTTTTGGAGTTCAGACTTGCGAATATTATTATGAGCTGAACTCACTCTTAGTGGCAACCTAGGATTTTCTATAACAGAGGCATAAGCTGTAATAACCCCAACATTTTCTTCATATGCTTTTATTTTTCTTTTCATGTTAGTAGCCAGAAACTTTTTAATTCTTCTCATAGCCTGAGTACGTGACAAAGCAGTGTTTGGAAATTTCAAATTAAATTGTCTTACCGCTTCTCTTAGCGAGTTTTCACCGCCAATTCCGTAGCATTGCACAATATAAATTTTTTCACGCAGTGTGAGTACCATTTTCACTTAATTTTTTATGCTTGATTCGTTAATTTGAAACAGACATTAAGGATAATATTGACTACGTTTTACAGATATGTCAATAATAAATGATAAATGTGTATCCACTGCTTTTCTCATAGCCTACTTTTAGCTTCTACATAACTTTAAATATTAATTTCTGTGCAATTTTAATTGAATGGTTCAAAATAAAATACTAATTTACTGAAAAAATGAGAAGTTTCAAAAAAATAATTTTATATTCCTGAAATTTGGTATAGAGATATAAAATTGCATTCTAAATAACTTTCCTTAGTGGAATTTTTTCATATTTTGAAAAATAAAGGTACTTACTTATTAGTGGTGATTTTTACAACTTTGCTTATAAAACACCCTGTAGAACACCAAATCAAGTTATTTTGGGTACACTTTAGTTTTACAACAAGCAGGACTCAATCCCCAAATACCAATTCAAAATTACAAAATTTTTGGTCCATTACACCTCTTGTTACATCTATCCTGGAACACACTGTATATTGATAATTTGCTTCTATATTAATATATAGAATATATTAATATAAGGCTAATAGACTTATATTAATATATAATTTTATGCATAAGAAACTCTACTTAGTTTTTTAATTTGTGTAAATTTTGTTTGTCTACGCAGTTTTTCGAGCGCTAAGTACTGCTAGACGCGCGTTCAGGAGCGGGCAACCTTGCACCGCGCTTCATCCAATTTCTCCAAATCACTTTTTTTTTAAACTCCGTGGCACTAAACAAAACTTGTAGATACATTTTTAATGTGAAAATGCAAAAATATTTTTTATTTCCCCCTACCCATTTTCGAAATTTTGAAAAAATACCGGAAACACAAAGTTTTTGAATTTTTTTAAATGTTACCGATCTGAAAATCATGCAAACTTTACGTAATGTTATTGCTTACTATCCAAAGAACTCATTAAAACAAATCATCCACCTCTGATTTGTTTGGAGGTAAATATTTCTAGTGACTAGACTATAACCCTTTCAATATGCTGTAGACATTTGAATGTTTTAAGGTTCAATTACTATAAAAGAGGCGAAATTATTTATAGTTATGGACTGTATGCAAATACTTTAATTGACACTCATTTAACAGTAATACAAGCAAGACACTTATATTATAACCAGATTGGCCAGAGTATTTGCATAATATGATACTCGTATGATTTGGTGGCTTTATTTTCACGCATTCATTTACTCCTCTAATGGATACATGCCTAAGTGTATATCAAAAAAGCCGAGCCTGGAGTCGGTTTTAATAGGGCCTGCTTTAGTGCAGTGAGGTGACAACGGACGGCGGTACCCCCTTTGATTCAGTAAGACTGCGCCCTGATCACTTTATGTGACATTAGACAGGCGCCGGACGATAACGGTCAATAAAAACTAGATTTGGGAATAGTTTTTTTATATTTTATTTAAATTCGATATATTGGCCCCGAGAGTAATTGATCGATGTTTTAATTTAGACAAATAAAATTGTAAAACATTACAATTAGTTGGTTTACTTATTTTCGATTTGAGAATACCCAATGGTCGAGGTCAAGATCTTCAGAAAGATAAACGTAAAATATTTAAATAAATAAATAAAATAACCATTTGCATCCCCTGGCTCATTTTTTTAGTTTCCATTCTTTTTAGTAGACACTTACGTAGCTTCTAAACATTAAAAGAAAATATTCGTATTTTTAAATGTTTAAGTTTTAACATCAGAATCGTTAAAAGAGAATCCTAAACATGTACCAAAGTTTTGTAATTATTGAGTTTTAACTTTTAATTAATACATTTATAAAATAATTCAGATCTTTATACCACCCATATGGTAAGTTGGGACACACCTCGATGATGTTTAACTTTTTTACATAATACAATAATTAGAGTTAGAGTAACAATAGACTGTCATAAACGATTATAGCTCGGCGGTGCACTGTGGTTCCAAATCGAATTTTTTGTTTAGAAAATGGCTAGAGAGCCCAGATCTTGGCGGAAATTAACAATTTGTTCTTAAATTAAAGCTTACCGAAATTCCAACAAATCATCGGAGTCCAAATTTTGAAAAATAAAAGACATTATTTTAAGTGAAAGGCCAAACATAATTTTTGATATATATACTATCGTACGATAAAAATATCGAATCCACGAATGTAAGTCAAATGACAATTTGACAGTTGCCAATTAACACTTTTTTGTCCAATTTGACAACTGATTTTGCTTTACTTTATTTTCTAACTAGCTTTAATAATTCGAAAAACTATTTTTGTCTCAAAATTTTAAAGTATAGGTCATATGTCATTTGATAACTGCCAAGCTGTTAATAAATGTCTTATGCCAAAAGAAATTAATTTAATATAATTTCTTATGTAACATACTGAATAATAATTTTCCATAAGTCATTTATTGACAGCTTGACATATGACCTATACTTTACAATTTTTAGACAAAAATAGTTGCTTCGAAGTTTTTTGAATAATTAAAGCTAGATAGAAAATAAAGTAAATCAAAATCAGCTGTCAAATTTGACAAAAAAGTGTCAATTGACAGCTGCCAAATTTGACATTTGACTCATATTCGTGCATTCGACATTTTTATTCTATGAAGTTATTCAAGTATATTGCATCAAAAATCATTTAAAACAATAATATTTTTTGTCCTTTAACTTAAGACAATAAGAAAATTGGAAAAACGTTCTTTCTACTCGAGAAAGTGGCAAATGTGCCAGTGATAAAATGCATTAAAATTGGTAGTTAGGTATTTTCGAAGTAGCTGAATATGATGTCAAAGATTAACGTTCCAAAATGACGAATACAATAGGGTTACCATAATTGCAAAATTTTTGCAAATTTACGTGGTATTTGATACATGAAGATATGAGAATTCTCTGATAACGAGTCTTGCGTTAAACTCACTAAAATTTTAAAAGGATGGACAAATTGTTTTCAGAACATTTGAGCCGACTTTATAAACGGCGACTAAAAATTATGAAATAAAATTTTCCGGTCGCCCGGTTAATCGAACCTTATTGCTTAATATCGATATTGAGGTCGATTGTAAAACTGAACAAATAACAAAATCAAACGTATTTTTAATCGACATCAATATCGATATTAGGTACTAAAGTTTAATTAATTGGGCGACGCACAGTGGTGCCAAGTTGAGTTTTCTGGTTGAAAAATTCCAACAAATCCTCGGAGCCCGAATTTTTAAAAGAAATTTCACTTTTTTATTATTTTAAGTTAAAGGCCAAAAAACAATTACAATTTTCAGACAAAAATAGTTGCTTCGAAGTTTTTTAAATCATTAGAGCTAGTTAGAAAATAAAGTAAAGCAAATTGGCTGCCAAATTATCATTTGACTTAGATTCCAAAGTCTTTTCACAAAACTTTTTTTTTCTCTGGTTTTTTGGGTCACTAAATTAGAACAAGATGTCAAATTGGACAAAAAATGTCAATAGAGAACTCAGCTAGGCTGTCAAATTTCCAAATCGCCGTTACTTTTTAATGGGCTTGTTCCATGATATTCTTTTTATATGGTTTTTATACTTTTTCATGTAGTACTGGATATTCTCATTATACACTTAAAATTTCGTATTATTAACTTTTTCCGTTCTCGAGATATAAGGAGTTGAAATTAGTAATAGTCGCAAAAATCGATCGCTCATTTGTGACGTCACTATACGCAAGTGACGTAAGAAAAATGGCTTTCTGAGACTTTTCAAATTTAACCTGAAAAGTCGAAAAACATGGAATTTTTAAACGCTGGTAACTAAATAAATACGTCGAGTGGAAGTTCGTTCTATGTGTCTACGGAAAGGAGAAGGTCGGCGATGAATTCTAATCGTAAATTGCAGGGTTGAAATCGAAAATTCGTTCCGGCAGGAGCGAGAGAAAATTGTAATTTTTTGACATTTCACCAAATTGTACTCCCCTACTGTCAAGTAGTAAGCAAAACAAACAATACTTGAAAACACTTATAATTATAACCAATAAGGAGCATCAATTCTATTGAGAGTCTATGCGTATAGTGACGTAGCGAATGGTCACGCCCCATTTTCTCGAGATGGAAATTTGTAATAGTTTTTAAGATACTAAACGTGCGAATAAGATTCTGATTTTTTGCAGATCCATTAATTTTTTTAACTTAAGATAATAAAAAAGAATTAGGGCTCCGAGCTTTGTTGGAATTTCGGTAAGGTTTAATTAAAAAAAAAAATTGTTAATTTCTGACAAGATTTGCGCTCTCTTGTCATTTTTTAACAAAAAAACTCGATTTGGGACCACTGTGCGACGTCAACGCGCGAGTGAAATTTTATTCAACCATGTTTAATGGCAGATTTTTAAAAGGTGATTCAGTCAAAGGAGCAAGAAACAGTTTAAATAAAATACTCAAACTGGGCGCCCGTTGCTTCTTGACAATAATGGTGGCGTTGCTGAAATTCTTCTAAACATTTTGTATAGTTTCTGCTGTGATTTTATTAGTTTCTTGCCTTTTAAGTCATCGACGTTATTTGGTCTGTTGAAGTAGAATTTCGATTTTAAGTAACCCCATAAAAAATAGTCAAGCGGGGTCAAATCGGGAAAACGGACAGACCCTCAAATTCACCGCGTCTACCTATCCATCTATTCATCTATTTATAAAGTTTTGATTGAGATAAGCTCTTACTTCCAATGCAAAATGTGGTGTAGCTCCGTCCTGCTGATACCAAATCTGGGAAAAGTATTCTTAACCCTGGAACTAAGAAATTTTGTAAGAAATCCCAGTAATGCGCGCTAGTTAATGTACTTTCTAAGAAATATGGTCCGATAATTTGAGAATTTGTAATTTCAGCCCAAACGTTCACCTTCTCAGGATACTGAGTATTAGCCTTCATCATTCAATGCGGATCTTCTGTACTCCAGTATTTACAGTTCTGTTTGTTAACTGTTCCATTTAAGGCGAATATTGCCTCGTTTTTTATAAATAACGGATCATCTTGGCATCTACTTGCCGTTGATTTCACAAAATTCTAAGACGCAATATGGACGTTTTACTAACATCGTTATCGGCGGCAACTTGTCTTGTAGGTTTATGAGGATTATCTTCAATATCTAACAATATATCTAATTTCCTTTCGTCGTCAAAAATGCGTTTCCTACTAGATTTAAGTATATCTGTGGAATTTACGCTCTTGTCTTATCACCATATCCTAATAATATCAAAATTTCAAGTCTTTGGGAACCGAAAGACTATTGGTAAAATAATGATCAACTTGACAATCAGCGATAAATAACTAGACTCATAACTTTGCACGGATGTAGCAAATAAAGAAATTATAATTTTTTGGATATGTAAAAGAAACCCTTTTTATGTCTTTCTTTTTGTTGGGTACTTTGCCACCTGCCAATCAGAAAAAGCGATGCATTTAAATTGAACGTTATGGCATGATACAAAATTAATTAAAAAATTCAAATTTGATTGATATTTTTACAGAGGCAAAAATAGTTTAGGATACATTTCAAATACATTTTCAAATTTTCAAATTTAGTTTTCTTCATGAAGAATATGCATAATTCAAAAACCTTATATTGCTGGAGAGAGAATTAATAGCTCTTTCAAATGGGCTGTCACACTCACCATCGTTCTATTAAAAAAATTTAAAGGGATTGCTGTCACTCCACGGGGGTTGAAGGGGGAGGTAGAAAATTATGCTCAAAAAATGACATTTGCAAATCTTAATTAATTATTTGTTAAGAAAAATCTTGATGGCGGCACACAGTGGAAAATAATACCTTTCTTTGGACAAAAATCTGCCTACAAGTCAAATCTTAATAAATTTAGATCTACCTTGGCTTAAAATGTAGCTTATTGGCTACACTTTCAGAGTATAGTGCCTAAATTACAAACCCCGATTTTCCAATCTCAAAAAATGTATCAAATATGAGAGTAAGTAATCACTTTTTTCTATTTCCAAAAGTCAAATCTTAATCATTTATGATCTATCTTGCCTTGAATTGTAGGTTATTGGCTACACTTTCAGAGCATACTGCCTTAATTGCAAACCCCGATTTCCTAAAATCAAAAAATTCAACAAAACATAATTACCCTACTCAAAATTTTATTAACATGTTTTATAAATTGCTTTCAGTTATTACCATATTTTGTTATAAACAAAATGTTTTGGTACATTTTTTGAGGTTAGAAAATCGGGGTTTGCAATTTATGCGGTATACTCTGAAAGTGTAGCCAATAATCTACAATTTATGCCAAGGTAGATCAAAATTGATTAAGATTTGACTTGTAGAAATAGATAATAGTGATTACTCTCATATTTGATACATTTTTGAGGTTAGAAAATCGGGGTTTGCAATTTAGGCAGTATACTATAAAAGTGTAGCCAATAACCTACATTTTAAGCTAAGGTAGATCAAAATTGATTAAGATTTAACTTGTAGGCAGATTTTTGTCCAAAAAATGTTCTTTTTTTCCACTGTGCGGCATCGGATTGACTGGCTCAAACTATAGGAAGGTATCATGCTCTGCTCAAAAGTACATGCCCTTTTTCTGTGTGTGCCTGTATTATTATAAACTTGTTTTAGTATACTAGTCAGTTCTTTCGTGTACGTCTTGTATATAATGTTTTTAAATAGTTTTTTAGTGAGCGGTACCCGCGCGTACAAGTGTTTCGAAAGACTCTTGTTTCATTTTTTATTTCATTCACATTGTGGCGTAAATACTTGCAGTTTACTTTAACATAAATACTATCGTTTATTATTTTCGTTGAATTATAAATGGTATTAAAAACCAATATATTTCAGTCGAGAAAAGATCCTCCAATTCCAGACAATCCCACAATTTATGGTGTTATTTATCCCAAAAAAGCTGGTATTGATCGTCTGCCTGCAAAGTGCTGTGTTAAATTTACCTGGCGCCTAGTTTTAGTCGATGAACAATGTTATTTTTATTAGGGTTTGATGAGAAAATGATGTCATCTAAAAAGTATATGTATATATGTTGTCCCATTAGTCGAAGACGTGGCGGTATCTCGACGCGGTTCGCCCGGGTGACACCGACTGGAAGAACCACTTCAATTTCTTCTCATACACTTAACCGATATAGCAACATCACATTCTTACAAATTATGTAATGCATCCTTACTTATATTTTATTTAATTAGTAGTAAATGTAAAAAATCAATAATTATAATTAATATATTATTTGCCAATATAAACTACTAGACACAGAATAAAACAGCACCCTACTCCCATCCTACTTTTTTAAAATAAGTCAGTCTTTTAGGTATAATTGTAATATCTTTTATGTTAGTCATATCTCGATGATTCCAGCTTGGTTGGCGAAACTCTAACATCTTATCAAGGACGACAACTCTCCTCAAGTATACTTTTTTAAATAAAATGTTTATTTACTGCTGGTTTTATGTTATGAATATTTTTTTACAATAATCCTCAAGACATTTTTACACTTTGCATAACAAATGAAATAGGGCAAAAAGACAAGCAGTTATAGAAACAAGCAGTCGAATGAACTGGGTGGCCACTTGAAATTAACTGGGTAAAATTTGAAGGAAATTTTAAGTAAAATATCTTCAATATGAAAGGGTACGGTTTTCGAAATCTTCTTGCAACTTTAATCTGAAGCAAATTGGCATGACCATTATATCGAACTGAGACATCAGACTTTGTATAAAGAATGTACTGTCGTGATAAAAGAAATAGAAGAAGTCTTATAACGCATTTTTTCTAAAATCTAGTTCTGTACATCTAACTTTAATTTTTGTCAGTTAGTTGACAAAATTCAGTGCAAGTGTGCCAAAACTAATATGCCCCATATAACAGATTTAGTTCAAGCTAGAGTTATTGCTAAAGCAGAGGATGGATGGTCAACGAGACAAATTGCACTGCGTTATAACATTAACAAAAATTCTGTCCTTTATAGGATTTTGCAAACAGCACAAAAAAATTACTATCTATAACTAAAAGAAAAACCGTGTGTAAAAATAATAATGAAATCTTTGCATTCTTTCGATAACCTGAATTCTGGTTATGCTAGCAAATTAAAATCCTAAAATGAATTTGTCTATTTTCTTATTTGACAATTCTCATTCTAACACTAGCATCCACACAGTCCCCTACGGCCATGCAGATTAAACTAGTATCTACATAACCCCTTACGATTATGAAGATTTAGTTAAAAATGAGAACAAAGGCCTAAAATGAATTTATTTATCTACCTTCTCTTAAAAATTTTTCATTAATATAAGACATATACCATTTTTATTAATTAGTATAAGAAAATATAATACATTATTTTTGTACAATTTTTGACAAGGTAGATTGAACAATGGCAGGTTTTAAGTTAACAAATATTAGAGAATTAGTTGTTTTAGGTAATGGCATCACTTAAGAACATTTCCAGTTACCTACTCGGGAAATACTCCTTTTCTAGACAAGAATTTATGCTATTTTCCAATGCAGACACAGTATTTGTTCATTTTACTTCCACATCCACTACGTGGATTGGAAGTATAGTAATCGCAAAAAAATTTTCAAAAATTTTTATTCGTGAAATAGGTTTAGAATGTCATGAAACGTCGAGATTTTAAATTTGAGCGAAAAAAAAATTTCTGTCTGTCTGTCGGTCTGTCTGTCTGTAACTTTTTTTGTCCGCACATTTTCTCCGGAACGGTTTAAGATATTGACTTGAAATTTTGTACACGTATATATTATAACGAGATCTGGAACTGGATTGTTTTTTGAGGATATCCGGTGAAGAGTTGGGGGTTAAATAGGGGTAAATAGAGAAAAATAAGTAAAGCAAGCTTGTAAGAGTACAGAAACTTGAAATTCGGTGTATGTACTAGAAGTTAAGGCCTCATATTTTTTTATAATATTTTTCAACCCCCACCTCCCCTACCCCATTAATGGGGTTGATAAAATAAAGTTGAGATATTCATTTGAAATTTCGTACACGTATGTATTATAACGACGTCTGGAATTAGATTATATTCTGAGATGATTCCGTTGAAGGGTTGGGGGTTAATTTGGGGTAAATAGGGGAATATAAGTAAAACAAGTTGGTAAGAGTACAGAAACATGAAATTCGGTGTATGTACTAGAAGCCAAAGCGTCAGATTTTTTTATAATATTTTTCAACCCCCACCACCCCTACTCCAATATGAAAAGGGTTGATAAAATAAAATTGAGATATTCATTTGAAATTTGGCACACGTATGTATTATAACGACATCTGGAACTAGATTATATTTTGAGATGATTCCATTGAAGGGTTGGGGGTTAAATAGGGGTAAATAGGGGAAAATACAGTAAAGCAAGCTTTACCAGCTTGCAGAAACTTGATATTCGGTGTATGTACTAGAAGCCAAGGCCTCAGATTTTTTAATAATGTATTTCAGCCCCCCACCACCCCTACTCCATTATTCAAGGGGTTGATAAAATGAAATTGAGATATTCACATGAAATTTAGTACGCATATGTATTATAACGGCATCTGGAACTAGATTATATTTTGAGATGATTCCGTTGAAGGGTTGGGGGTTAAATAGGAGTAAACAGGGGAAAATAAGTAAAGCAAGCTGGTAAAAGTACAGAAATTTGGGATTTGGTGTATATACTAGAAGCGAAGGTCTCAAGTTTTTTTATTAGTATTTTCCATCTCCCCACCACCGCCACTCCCTTATTAAAAGAGTTGATAAAATTAAATTTAAATTTTCACTTGAAATTTGATACATTTATGTATTATAACTATATCTGAAACTGGATTATATTTTGACATGTTTCCGTTGAAGGGTTGGGGGTTAAATAGGGGTAAATAGGGGGAAATAAGTAAAGCAAGCTGGTATGAGTACAGAAACTTGAAATTCGGTGTATGTACTAGAAACCAAGGCCTCAGATTTTTTAATAATATATTTCAGCCCCCCACCACCCCTACACCATTATTCAAGGGGTTGATAAAATAAAATTGAGATATTCACATGAAATTTAGTACGCATATGTATTATAACGACATCTGGAACTAGATTATATTTTGAGATGATTCCGGTGAAGGGTTGGGGGTTAAATAGGGGTATATAAGGGAAAATGAGTAAAGCTAGCTGGTAAAAGTACAGAAATTTGGGATTTGGTGTATATACTAGAAGCGAAGGTCTCAGGTGTTTTTATTAGTATTTTCCATCCCCCCACCACCCCCATTCCCTTATTAAAAGAGTTGATAAAATTAAATTTAACTTTTCCCTTGAAATTTGGTACATTTATGTATTACAACTATATCTAAAACTAGATTATATTTTGACATGATTGCGTTGAAGGAGTGGGGGTAAGTAGAGGTAAATAGGGAAAAATAAGTAAAGCAAGCTGGTAAGAGTACTGCAACTTGAAATTCGGTGTATGTCCTAGAAGCTAAGGCCTCAGATTTTTTAATAATACTTTTCAACCCTTCCACTACCCTTACTACATTATTAGAGGGGTTGATAAAATAAAATTGAGATATTCACTTGTAATTTGGTAGACGTATGTATTATAACGACATCTGGAACTAGATTATATTTTGGGATGATTCCGTAGAAGGGTTGGGGTTAACAGGAGGACTAGGGGAAAATAAATAAATCAAGCTGGTAAGAGTACAGAAATTTGGGATTCGGTGTATATACTAGAAACCAAGGCCTCAGATTTCTTTCTAATATTTTTCAAACTCCACCAC
Source organism: Stenurella melanura (assembly GCA_963583905.1). Lineage (NCBI taxonomy): Eukaryota > Metazoa > Arthropoda > Insecta > Coleoptera > Cerambycidae > Stenurella > Stenurella melanura. The sequence goes on along the minus strand of OY757311.1, from coordinate 164,994,916 downwards.
CTCCGCTTCATTATTAATGGGATTGATCAAATTGAGATATTCACTTAAAAGTTAGTACAAGTATGTATTGTAGTGACATCTGATTGAGATGACTGCATTGAAGGGGTGGGAGGTGGTAGGTTGTGAATAGTGGAAAATAAGTAGGGTAAACTAGGAACTTCATTTTTAACGTATATGATAGAAACCAACTCCTCAAACTTTTCTATGACATCTGCCCCAAATATTAAAATTCTATGACCAACAATTTCCACATACTAGAGTGCAAATATAGTCAAGATGTTTCCTTTAAAGTGACTTGAATGAAGAATCTGGATGTGGAAGTAGTGATTCCTTAGGCAGCGGTTTTTATATATATGTGTTATCCGTGCCATATGTATTTCATTTAATACTGATCTCATTGTGAACGTTCTCTAGTGATGCCAACCTAAAATTAAACTGACTTCTCCTGTCGTTAAATGAAATATTATTGTTTTACTCAATAAGGGCTCGATCATTTTGTTTCAATAAATGGAAATAAAATAGTTATTAATATCTATGGTTTGATGGAAGTTCAGTAAAACTTTGAGGTTTAACGATAAGATTATTTTAATGTAGCCCATACATCTAGAGATACATTTTTTTCGTTGAAATTGGATTGTTATTTGTATAAAGAATGGTGCCCTGAATAATAATGAAGCCAAAGTAAAACTTGAAAAACAATTTAGACAACTTTGTCCAATAATTTCGAAATCTACTTGAAAATTGCCATTCGTTTCCATTTGGCATATCATTGTTCAATCCTCAGGCCCGAATAGGGCCGGTGGGCAAAGCCCACTGGGCCTTCGCCGGCGCCCACCCAGTGGGCCGGTTTTCCAAAAGAAAATGAAAAATACTTTCAAGAATGAAAACGAAAAATATTGTATATTTGGCATTTTACTACTCACATTATTTTGTGATTTATTTTTATTTCCAAATAAAGGGCTACTGTTTCTTAATTAATTTTTAACTTTCAAAATAATAAACGCAGACGTAACAAACTTTGAGAGATTATAGGTTTTGCTGTGTAGAGTGTTTCTTTTTGGAAATGGGCACTTGTATAATTTTTGCAAAAAAGCATTTGTTTATTAAAAGGGCACTTTTTTGAAACTTAGGGATGTCGTAGCGTAACATGGCTGGGCTTATTTTCTTACTAAAAAGTTGTACTTTTGACAACAGCAACATCAATACTAACATCAACAATAGCAATACAAATAGCAATATTTGGGCAACGACACGTGCAGAAAAAAGGAAAGTTAAACGAAGTCCATTTTATGGACTGAGATGCTGTTTTTGCTATCTCGTCGAGGTCAAAGAATTTATATAAATAGAAGCCGAGATAAAGTGTAAAAGTTATACGATGCTGTTGCCATCATGTCCAACATACCTTTTTCTCACCATTTCGTTCTAAGATACAATATTGCCTATAACGCTATCTCTGTTGCAATCACTCCAAGACCGTGGTATGAGTGTAGCAAAGACATATGTGGTATTTAGTAATTTAAGAACTGTGTCTGTTTTAACTACTCTAACCTCAAAATTATTTTCGTGTTTTGTAAATTTAAACAATTATCGTTGAATCGTAAAAATAGTGAAGAAATGTGTTGTTTTTGTCGTGTAGTTGAGGATGAGAATAGCCTGTTGTCTTACATTTATTTGTCATGTTAAAAACAGTAATACTGCAACAAAGATGGGGCTATAGTAGTTTTTATCATAAAGAAAGAGGTAGTTATAAAATGTAATGTCTGAACTTGAGTACGAGATGTTGACAACATACTTATAAATGTGTATCTGCTTCTATTTATATAAATTCTTTGGTCGAGGTACCCCAAATCGATTGGCTATAACTTTTTGTACGTCCACAGGAAGCCAAGATAACGATGATTTTGCGAGCGCGCATGATTTTGATTCGCAGAACATAAAAAATTATTTTAGGATCTTACTTGGTTAGAGCCTTCAAATTTTGGAAAAATGAACAGTTTACCAAAGAATTCATTTCAAAATGTTGCAGATTAAACAACCAGTAACTGTGAAAGTATTCTGTGACCTCGGCAGATATTCAAAGTGAGCTGAAAGATTTTGCAAGCAAATGTAGCGACATTAAAGCGATCTTGTTGAATGAAGAGAGTAAATTGTCATCGAAGGAAGCGGACTCAAGCGGACAAATATTTGGTACAAACAAAAAACTCATTTTATTGATAAAGATATAAGCATATTTTACTTAATGTATCTGTGACCATAAAATTAAGATGCGTGGGGGCCGATTTCTGGTCAGTCAGGGCCGGAAAATTCTCCCAATCCGGACCTGTCACTCCTCCATAGAATTTTAAGTAATGTCCTCTCTTGAACAATGTTTTCCTCACCTCGTAAATTGCCTTTAACTTGAGGATATTATGAGAGTCACAAAGACATGTGTGCTGAACGAAATTAGCATAAAAGCCTTTGTTCAATTGCTTACTAAGAAGTTATAGGTCAATGTGTAACCCATTTTAAAAAAAGGAATATTCAGAAAGGTGAGAAATCAAAAAATTGCCAAGATGACTTTCCAATATGTTCGTAGATGATCCTCATGACAGATAAATACTTGCAAGTGTTCATCTACTGTTTCGAAACTGGAATTATGCAAAGTTGCAAGGGTTCTAATGTATATCCAGTGTCATAATAACTTTCAAGTGGCCAGCAGTTTACGTCAAATGTTATTATTTGCATTTTCCCACAATGAACTTCGGAATATCTTTGAACATTTTGATTTTTCAATATTCTTATTACCATAAACGAACTCTAAGTACGGCGTTTTCAAGAAATAGGCGTTTGATATTTACATCTGGCCTCAATTGTAACAATGTGCTGACCCGAACTGGAAAAACCTAATGCAAAACGATTATTTTCTGAATGTCGGCTAATTACCTCACGAATACATGAAATGGCTATAATAAAACTATTAATCATTTCTAGATTTGTCTCATTATAATAATTTGACCATTTGTCTACTTTTACGCCATTTTATAATGTCACGATTTTAATCAGCAGACATTCACCTGCTTTTATTTACTAAATTATTTAATTCATTTAGAATTTCAAAATGGCGTGGGCATTTCACCACTTATAGTGCGTGAATTTTCTCCGGAGTCACGGCATTTAACCATAACAATAAGTTATCCCTTCCGGTGTTATAATGCAGCGCGTGGCACTTCTGTATAAACGAAATGTGTGGATTAGGGTTGGGCTTGGAACACCCCCCTATAATTAGGGTGATTGACGTGACCTTATTGGCCAAATGTAATTATAGTATAGATATCCTAATATTCGACAGGCTCAGAGCTATATTCATAAATATTGTCAGTAATTTTCTTGATTGGACCGTATAATTTTCTATTAATTTAAGGATTGCTAATGGGCTATTAATGTCATAGGCTTCACGGCCTTGGTTATCATTGGAGATACCGACCTTACAACTATATTTTGGACAACAAATTACCCTGGGCTACACGCACATCTAAGATCCGATGCTTATTATGGCGATAACATTCGAAATTATCATATAATTCCAATAATTACTGCTTGGATTGATACATGAATAATAAAATTATAGTTTGGTTGTTGATAATGTACTTCATAGTAATTTTCAAATAGGGATTATTTTTTCTGTAGCCCATATTTCGTTTGTGATGTGTAAATTTCTTCAGCGCTCAGAATATGAACTGAAATTATAACCTTCTGAGAGTTCCTTTCTAATAATAATAATAACTCGAAAGCTCACAAAACAAAAAACACGAAAATTAAAAGATACATTTTCCTAGGAGATTCTCTCTCGCCCTTACTGTTTTGCCTGGAGCTCGTCCCACTGTCAAACAGACTGAACAGAGAGTCACCATCGAAATTAGTAAATGCAGCAATAAAGTAAACCACCTCTACTATATGGATGACTTAAAGTCGTTTGCTAGGATTGAAGTTCAATTAAAGCTAGAGCTAGATCTCGTTAAATCGTCCAGTAACAACATCAACATGGAATTTGGCTTAGGCAAATGCGCTATAGTGGCTCTCCAGCGAGATGAACATGTGAAAAGTTCGAACATCGTACTAAATGATAAACTGATCAGTCTGTGATATGAATGGTGGATCTGAAGAAAACATTTTTGGGTGTCCAAGAATACATCGAAATCCATAGCGAGGAACTGAAAATAGAGTAGTGAGGAAATGCTATCTACTCATTAGGCAGACTCTTAAAATCGAGTTAAATGTGAAAAACAATATCGCAGCAATAAACTACTGCTGTCCCTGTAAGTTACTTACAGTTTTAGAATTGTCAATTGGCTTCGAGGAGACATCGCGGAAAAGGGCAGGCAGATGAGAAAAATCTTAACAGCGGCCGGAATTCATCATCCGAAAGCAGATATTCACAAATCATACATCAAGAGAAAGGACAGCGACCGTGGATTAATAGAGCTGGAATCTGCTTCAGGCTCTATTGTGGGACAATGCATATATCCAAGAGTGGAAGGACAAATGCATACGTCTAATTAAAGAAAATTAGAAGGAGAACCTGTACATCATCCAGAAGGAAACGCTTATAATTAAAGAAGAATATGAGAACCGAAACAACTGACGAGAACGCCAAGAGGAAATTTGAAAAGACGAAAATAAAAGCACTTTGCGCAAAGCTGATCTATGAATAATTTTTGCGCGACCCCGCAATGGACAAGGATGCATCTCTAAAGTGTTTAAGTAACTCGGGCTTGAAGGGGGAAACAGAAAGTTTCATAATCTTAGCGCAAGACCAAGCGCTAAATACCAGATTTCAACAGAGGATGATCCTGAAACAGCCTAGTGACGGCAAGTACGGGAGATGTGCAGCATGGCAGAGGAATATATTACGTGGTGGTGTCAAAGTACCTTTCTTTAACGAATTAAATCCGGTAATTTTTATTTTCAAAATTAAAAGTTAACGTCCCTCTGTCGCTCTGTAAAGCCCGCGAACTAGAAAAAACACTTTACATTTTTAGCAAGCCTTCGGATGCTGGAGAATATACACGAGCCACTCTCAGCTACCGATCGAATTTTCGGGAACGGCGAACAATCTGGAACGTCTAGAACGACTAGAACGACTGGAGTCTTCGATTTTCGAACACTTCCAGAAGCTTTGATTTATCTTATATAAACCGAGACGTGCTCAACGCAATCAATCGAGTAAATTCAATCGAGTAAAGAGAGTCGAGTAAGTAGAGTCAGTCAGTAAGTCAGTTCGGAATCCAGCAACGCGACAAAACAACAACAACCAAAGGCAAATTTCTACTATAAAGTGTTAATATTCAACATAATTAATTTAAACATACTTAGTGATAAATAAATGTATTGTTAGAACGTGAACCGTAATATATCATTATTGTGACTCTAGAATTTTTGACTTTTAATTACTCGCGTAAAATCGATACAGGGTGTTACTTTTTCGCCGAGCCAAGAAAAAATAAAATCATACCAAAATTAATTGTGCAGTGTTCTTGTGCGCGAATCTGACTAAAACGAAAGTCACGTTCGTGTTCAGTGGCAGGTTGTACTATGTCACCATGGGAATACACTCACCGACATAACAGAATGACCAGCTATCTCGACTGGTTCATGTGCAACCACTAGGATTGGATTGCAAAGATATTATGACTATTCTACTACGGTGCGTGCCGATTATAGCAGACGAGAAAATTCGCACGAATTGAACGGATATCGTCGCACATGATAACAATGAGAAATCCTGTCTGCTAATTGATGTGTCCATTCCAAATAACTCCAAGAAAACTAGCTAGTTGAACAAGTACAAGGACCTCCAAAATTGAATAATGCAACCTCTAAGGATACATACGATATAAATAACTTGCCAATATTTAGAAGACCATTAAAATTTATATATTACTAATCAGTACTAATTCAATAATAATATGTATCTACTCTTATTAGCTTTTATATTAAATCATCAACTGCTTTTGAACATGTAATAGTGTCCATTAACAAAAAGCGTGAATAATGGTTACATCCTATTGATTTACTTTTACACCAATCACGTTTAACATCCTGCCCAGCCTGTCCAATCAATGTAATGCGCAAAATAATGATTTGACATCGTAGATAAAGTATAGTATTCAACTTGCGATAATGGTTATAACACACTTGATGATTTACAGGACTCGCCTAAGGTCGCGCTGCAAACTTACTTACATTATCGCTCGTTAAGTAATACATTGTGAACCTAAAGAAACGCACAAAATCCATATCTTTGGTACGTGTCATTTGTCAAAAAAATCCTCGAACGGGTCGATTTTAGGTTTGTAAATTCTACATTTTGTCACTATACCAAAATTTATGACGTCATTGGTTTTTGACTTATGACGTCATCATCTTTTTTTTTAATGGAAACGCGTTTTTGTTTACTGTCTTTGGTGGTATATTCCTTTAGCTTTCTGGTGATATGAAAATAATTCATATTACCTAAGCCATTCTTTTGGAAAAAATATTTTTATTGATTGATACTTTACATAGGTAATTGTGAAAAAAAATCATCTCCATTGCTCAAATTGCGACCTTCCAACCATTTGGCATTGACCAAGACGGGTATAGATACTTTGCACACTGTTCTGAATCATCTCATGGGCAATTCGTCTCATCTCCATCTCTAAAAACTGACGCACTGCTATCCCAAAATGAGGTGGGGCCCCGTCTTGCTGAAACCAGACGTTTTCAGCAAGAATCTCTTCATCTTCATTGTTCGGAAATATAACTGCTGAGGCTGGCACTAACTCAACTCGCAAAAACTGTAAATATGTTGCGGCCGTAAGATTTTCTTAAAAAAAAAATGGTCCCAATAAACGATCACCAATCATACCTGCCCACACGTTTACTTTGCCTCGTCGCTGTGTATGGGCTTCTTGAGTCCAATAAGGATTTTTGCGTGAACAATACCTACAGTTATGCCGATGTACAGTCCCCTTTAATGCGAATGTAAATTCGTCAGAAAAAACAATATTCTTTAAAAAAATTGTGTTTTCATCGCACAAGGTCGCCAACTGTGTACAAAACTGTAAGCGCCGATCTGGATCGTCCTCATTCAATTCGTGGATTAATTGCACTTTGTATGGAGGGTATTTTTCTTTTTTCAATAGACATGCAACGGAAGTTTGACTCACGTTATGATTTAAAGCCAGCTGCCTTGCCGAAAGATGATGGAATTCCTCACTTTCTAGAAGAATATTTAATTTGGTTTCGTTGCTTGTGCTAGGGCGACCAGATCGAGGGAGGTCAGCTACACTACCAGATTCATCATATCCAGCCACCAATCTACTTACAGTGGATTTAGAAATTTGCTTTTCGGGATACTTGGCATTGAAAACATCACATGCTTCCTGATGAGTTCTCGTTTTCTTTCATTTAAACGTGGCATTGCATTCACTAGTTTTACACTGTCTCAGAAGTGTCACAAAACTGAGGTTCCACACGTGCCAGGAATAAATAAGTTATCGACACTTTACACAAAAAGGCCTGTATCTCTCTTGTAACATATTTTGATACCTAAATATTAAAACATGTTATTCCGATGCGAACGGCAGCCGATTTTTGTTGGAGAGCATAGGGCCATGGGTTAGGATTGTGTGTGGACACTCAAAAGGGCGCCACCGGCTGTATGTTACATAATATGATTTAAATAATTTTGCCAGCACGGAACAAAATTAAGTTACTAGCAATCATGCGATGGAATTCTCAAAATATATCTGTAATATCAAAACTCTACTTTGCTCTATTAAATCTCAAAATTTAAACAAATATCAGGAGTACCAGTGCAAATAATAAGAACGTGTAGACATTAGACATTTACTACAACACACATGAGATATACAACAATAAAAAGAATAAATAAAAATTTTTTACCTAATTGTGGTTTATGCGTATTAAAGAAATTCTATACCGTTGATCAAAAAACTTGATTTGAATTCATACTTAGATCTCTGACTGAGATTCTCTTGCAACTACGAGTTTGCCAACATACAACTATGAGTTATAACTTACAACCACGAATTAAAGATTTACCATGAATTGAATATTATATGTGTGACATAATAGTAGGTGAATTAACATCTCACGGTACCATGGGTGTTTTACAGTAAAACTCTTAAACGTATCATCATTCTACACATAAACTTAGTGCTTAATTTATAGTTGCAAGATTCTAGTATAATTTACTTCAATATACAAACAAAAATCACTGGATTAAACTATAATATTTTCTTTAAAATATTTAACTAAAATGAACAAAAAAACCTGGTCAAGGCCTTGGCATTTTCTGTGACGACTGCAACGGGACTCGTCACCACTTTTCTAGATGTTCTCGACGTTGGCTGCAGCTGCGACTCCGTGTCACTCCTAAATCTCTGCCTAAATCTCTTGGAGACTGCTGCGAACAACTCTCCAACCAAAACTTCTCAATACGTTAGCAGGACCCACATAAAACCAAATATCTGAGTAATAGACTTCCTCCTATCACTCCTGTAACTACTGGGCCCCCTTACATAACCAAAATGACAGCACCAAACACGTGCTTATCCCAACTGTAAGCCTCTCCAAACATATATGCTTATGCCAAACATATGCTTATACCAAACACTCTGTAACAATTACAATAAATAAGAACTAAATAAAATCCCAAACTAAATAAAATAAGAGCTCACCTCATATAGAGAGTATTACATAACCTCGCGAAACACGTGGCGATCAGATTACGACAAGCAACAGAATTCCTTCCTGGAATTTATAAAATGCTTCTGGCAGGACGGTAAAGAAATCTTGGGCACATCAAATTAAATCCCTTTTCAGTATAAACGATGTAAAACCCAAATTCTTCAACACAAAACCGGGACCGCCGGCTTCAGCTCTCTCGTCGCTGTCGAAAAAATCCCCCAGACGGAAGTGTCCTTCTCCAGTTCTCAGTGTTGCCAACTTGATCATCTAGAGAACTCTTTGTCCAGCCAATAAAAATGCGCCAACAAAGGGCCATGCATTTAAAAGACTGAATTACACCATTGTATAATATTCCAACAACAAGAACATGTGAGTAACACCTCTGACTCAAAAATAATACATAAAAGAAAACACGCTTTCTTTCCTTGTTGAGAATTTCAGATATGCGACCTGCTATGCCCCTTTGAAGTACGGGTGGTTGCCTACCTCTCCACTCAAACAAATGAACTAATGGGTTAATTTATTGTATTCAACCATACATATATTGATGTAGCCTTTTCAAATGCTACACTCTGTTGTTAAGGTGACTGTTTTTTTTATTATTTTCATTGTTTTGTTTGTATGTCAAATGTTTTCATGCTAGTTAAAATAAAAATGTAGGCAGCAAGATTTATCAGTCCGTAAGAAAGTGGAACATTACTCGTCAATTTGCGAAAGGTAAGCTATTTTTACATAAAATGACATTTTTTCAAAAGAATGGCTCAGGTAATATCATTTTTTTTATATCACCAGAAAGATAAAGGAAATTACCACCAAAAACAGTAAACAAAAATGTCTGTTTCCATTCAAAAAAATGTATGTGGCGTCATAACTCAAAAACCAATGACGTCATCAATTTTGGTATAGTGACAAAATGTAGCATTTACAAAACTAAAATCGAACTGTTCGAGGATTTTTTTGACAAACTGTATAGGCTTAAAAATATATGTTGACTGAATTAAATTGTTTTATCGGAAACTGTGAAATGTAACACATATATTTTTGAAACGCTTCGTTTTATTGCCCTTTTATCTTTTGTATCTTGATTTTATATTGCAGTAATATTTTATACATACTTACTATAATAATGTTTATTAATTCATATTTAATGTAACCTACACGCCTCCAAACAAGAGTTTAGTCCCATATACCGTATTATTATACTTCTCGCAAAAATAAAACGAAGAGTATATTGCATTTTTTTTTGGTCGGCATATTTCTAAAACCTCTAAGGAGGGTTGTTTATAAGGCCCGATTGTACAAAAAACACTTTCAAGCAAAGTTTAACTGAACGACAGTTCTACGATGAACTCGGTTCGGGAGCAATTATGTTGTACCATCAGTTTTATACGTTCGTTCAGTTGAACTTGATTTCATCGCTTGTTGGCACTACTGGATCAGAGTATGGCACATAATTCTCTAACAGAAGAAGAAGATTCCACCGTTATTAACCATACTTTATTTATACTTATTATTTACCATAGAGAAATTAAACATTTTCTTTGTCTATGTTATTTACCATTCGTTTATATCCAACTGCATTATAATAAGTTTCTTTGAGATGCCACAAAAAGGAACTGTGAAATTTAATAGAATGACAAATTTCTCGGCACCTGAAGAACAATTACTAATGTTGCTCATTCAAAATACAAAAACATTTAAAATCTAAAGGCACTGATATGTACTCACCAGCCAAAAAATATGCTACATGGGAAACACTAACGGGGGAATTTAACTGCAGTAGTGTACAACAGTTTAGAGCTCTTCATACATTAAAAGAAAATACGAAAATATGAAAAAACGTGTAAAACAAAAATATGCAGATGAAAAATTGAAAATTTGGCGGGAGGCCCTACGTATTCATCTGCAATTCTGCCTATTACGAATCTTACAACAGGTTTCGACAGTCTGAACCTCACATGGAATTCCGTATTGTTCCATTTAGTGAAATGATTGACACGATGCTTATTATATTGCCCAACGTCTTCTATTCAACATAATATGCACCAACTCTATAAAATCCTCATCATCCGTTAATTCATCAACATATCTTCTGCAGTTTGCCCCTCCATCATTTAAAAGTCGCGCGTCAGAAAGGCTAGAGGTTAAATGGGTACAAACATTCGAATATTTGAAATATCGGCAAGTGACAATTTAATTTAGTTTAAGTTAGGTTATGTATGGGCTTGAACTACTTGAACTTTCCTTGAACCAACCAAACGGACCGTTCAACTAAATTGTTCTTGATCCACTGCAGAACGCTTGAACCGTAATGGTACAACTTAAATTCATTACTTGATCTCTGTTCAGCAGTGAACCAAAGTTCAACAAGATGGTACGTCCGGGCCTAAAACTTTACAAAAACAGCATAAAAAGTACGAGGGGTATAAATAATAATTATAGATAATTTTTAACTTTAGATTTGAATATTGTTATTGTTACTTTACAATACCGAGTGAATTCCAATAATGTTTATAAACTTAAAAGTGATAATTTTGTCTCAAATTCTTGACGGCTTAATTCATCTCGCAATAGACAGTAAACTTACGATAAAGCTGCGAAGCGTATCCTCAAACATATGCAATATAAACAGAGCAATAAATCGGCGAAGAGTATAATGGTTCGCTTGTTATACTCTTTGCAAATACAAAACAAAGCATATATTGCATTTCATCGACAAATTTCTAAAACCGGTAATATCGCTCGTAGGAAAAAAAATTCATATCACTGTGCTTGCTGGTGATCGAATTTTAAACAACTTTCAATATGTCCAACCGTCTGTCTGTCTATCCTTCCGTCCGTCCGTCTGTCATGGTTCTTGTAAGCACGACAACTTAAGAACGAAAAGTCTGATTATAGTGGACAGGCTAGGGCAGAACCCTATTGTTATTGAACAAAATCGATTAATAAATAAAAAGTTATTAATTATTTAAATTCTTTAAATTTATATATGTATATTATATCATACTGTTACATTTCAAAATCGGCTAATTAGGCAATGCTTATCAACTTAACAATAATAAATTTATCACAAATGCAAGATTATGGACCAAGCTTTGGCGGCTTTCACTCATCTTGCAGTTAGACAAGGCCGTCACAGGTCTACATTATTTTGTTACTAGCAACTATTGAATATATTACTTTATTGTAAAAAATATCATCATTATAATTAATTGTATAAATTCCGAATTCCTCACTGATTACGTAACTCGTGCTTATTTCTCCGTTCACTTATGAATGGTAGACGAATCCAGGTAAAAAGTGTAAAAACACAAGTGATAATTCTTAAATTGCAATAATCTATGTTAAAGCTAACTTCCGGTCACGGTCTGTACCTTTAAACACACCAAATGGCTCAAATTCTAAATTACCTGTTAGATCTAGGGGGCCAGGTATCGGTTACAACACAGGCGCCAGTCATTGACAGCTCACTGTTTATTTACAGATCGCAGATAAGATCTTATTATCCATGAGACAAGGAATGAGAGAGAGTTCTGAAAGTATAACCTTGTCGTTCTTATGCAGAGCACAGAAGGGTCCCTAGGATTATTGTAAATATGCTGTTTACGAAAACTAAATGAAAATAGCTTAAGCCAAGCGCAACTTCGTTCGCACTTAAAGGTAATTAATATAGTTTATCCTATATAACTAAAATACAGAAAATTGTTATCTATCATAAAAATCGCGTCATCTTGTAAGTGTTTGGAGATATTCAAATCGGACGATTTGTCATTAATAGCTCAAAGAGCTCTATATTGTAATTTTTCCCAATTTTTATGTCCTCTACTTTGAAATATAGAGTGGGGGCAGCAAAATTTCACAAACTTCCCTCCACCACGAATGCATTCTTCAAATTTTACAAAAATATGATGATCTCTACTCATAGATCACTTTCCGATTATATGTCGAAGGTGTATATTCGCTAACAAATGTTTTCTTTAACTTCTGTATATACTGAAACCACTCCAATTTTATTCTTTCTAAATAACACAACCTTTGAGAATCGGTCATTATTTCGCGCAGTTTATTGAAATATTGTGGTAAAATACAAAACTGAAAATAGTATCCAAGATATAACGAGTGATCTACTTCCGAAGACTGAACATTATGAGTTTTATAGATGTCATTTAAATACAATTTTCTTTACATACACTACACTTAGTAAAACGAAAAAGGAATGTTTCTATATAAGGAATTCCAAGAAAAAATTGGTGCAGTCGGTAGAACAGATAATGTTTTGATTTTTGAAAATAATCTTATTCTAGTTAACTCGTGTGAATTACAGTAATGAATTTGAAGTTTAAGCTTTATACAATAATAGAACACCAATAATTCAGTGGGAAAATTTGTTTAAATACTTAGGCTATCAATTGATGTGGTGAAAAATATGCTGATAGTAAGCAGTATCTTCAAATTAGGAAACAATAAATCAGATACTTGTAGTATTTACAATAATGATCCTTGTTAATCTTTCTTGAAATTGTCTAGTCTTGTACACTGAAATCATTGATTTTGCATTTAATAAGTAGTGCTGCATTTTATTGCTCACTTTTCTCTCTTTCTCTCTTTTTCACTGTATATCTTTTTTGTGATTTATTGTTGTTTATGCTTAATTTAATTACAATTGTATTGCTATCAGCATTATTCTTTTTTAATGCTGATCACTTTGTAACCTTATGTAATTGGGTTTATCTCGTTGGATAATGCACCTAAATAAATAAATAATAATAATTATAGATATAGGTACATATTTATATAAATCAATAATCATATTATGTGTATAAATATTTAATTCTTATAGGACTAATCACATTATTACTGTTTTGGTGTTTTGTTTGTCCAGTTTTATATATTTTTAACGGTAAAGCTTAAATAGTATATTACATACCGAGGTGGAAAGTGTTTCACTATTTTATTCAAAATCATCTTCCTTAAAGAACAAAAAGCTAATAAACCGTCTACTAAATTTTTAAATAGCCTGTTACGTTTTTATTAAGTAGGCAATAAGCAAAAAATTCTTGTCAGAGGACAAATGTCGAAGTGACATTGCGTTATTTTTAATGTATAATTTTTTTTCGACCGGCAGAAAATACACCCTTTTCGGACGAAAAGTAACGTTTCCCGGCCAAGGCCGAAAAGTGAGCATCAGAGATCAGCAATAGTATATTGTGTATCTATTAGTAAAAGCAATACATTCCCGGACGACGATGTAAATTGTTGGCCGAGGCGTTAAGCCGAGGTCAACGAGCATTGAAGTCCGGGAATATGCTTTTGCTACGAAGTATATCTCATTTTTTCTGAAATCGCAATCAATATTATTATAAATTAAGGAATTTTTATAAATGCATGACATTAAACCGGTAGGGGAAATTTACCTGCTTTCCAGGCCTAGGACGGAAAAAACTTTTCCATATGATGGTTGCTTAGCAACGGACTAAAAATAAACTTTCCTGGACTATTTTCTGATAGTTGCTTAGCAACGGACTAAAATACTGGAATAGGGTATTTTGTGATCTGAAATTATGCCGAGAAAGTAAGCATTCTTGACCGAATTCTGAAAAAAAACTTTCCTGGACGGTTTTCTGATGGTTGCTTAGCAACGGACTAAAATACTAGAATAGGGTATTTTGGGATCTGAATTACCGCCGAGAAAATTCTTGACCGATTTCAGAAACGAACTTCTGTTAATTGTTGGGATAAGTGTCAAAGAAAAACACACTGTGTGCGATGGCCAACTAAATAATCGAAAACTAAGTTCCATGTGTTCCATTTTCCATAATGACCAAAAACAATGAGAATATATTATTATCAGTTAATGATAATAACAAATAAATATAGTTTGCACTTGTGGTGCGTAATTGCAAAACATTCAAACGGTGAAACATTTGAACCCATATATTTGAACAAAGCGGATCTAAATTATTTTTACCCGTTTTACGATCCACTGCTACACAAACAGATCCCTGTAGCGTGATTAATATTAGATTTTAAGCATTAATCATAAATTCACTAATAAAATCAACTGGCACAGATAAGTCCCGTCAAGTTAAAAGCTCGAAAGCTCTTTGATAGAAATAGATTAATATTAGTCATAATGAAGTCGCTGTTAGAGTTAAGAGTTAATTGAACAACTTAATTTAATTATAAAATTATATTGGTCCGATAACATAACTTTTAGTGTTCGGACATTATACTCCACCATTAAAAAAATACCTGTATTATAGTATTATTCATGTGACATGTATAGAGTTGTCCAAAAAACTGAAATTGGTTCTTCCCAAACGCTTCACTCTCATATGGACGTAGTTATGCAAAAAGGAATCTAACGACAAAACTAAGTTTTGAGAAACAGAGGATGAAAGTTTATGAAGTCTAATCAAATACCTGGGCTCTTCAAGAAAGGAAACTTTTTCTGATATGACCATAAAGAACCAGTGGGTGTTTCCGACTGAACAAAAATTGAGAATTTTTCATATCTTTTTTAATTTTCAAATTTGGTGCTTGGTTCCTGTTTGCATTTTATTATATGGCTTGTATATGTTTATAGTCTGTGAATGTAAGTACGAGTCAAAATAAAAATAAGTAATTTTAAGGCCAACATTTTATTACTGGAGAAAAACTAAACATAGGTTGTCAAGATTATTAAAATCTAACATCTAATTCCCTAGTTCAAAGTCCGGAGTACCTCCAAATCCGTCTATATCATTCTCAACGTTTTCGTCTGCGTAAAGCGTTGAGTAAAATTCATGGCAGTCTTTTAAATAAGGTGCTGAATTCACTATAATCTTGTAATGTTTCTTCTGCAATACCTTTTCCAAGAGGCCATAATGGGTTTAGATCCTTTTTCTAAAATTCATTGATAGGATGACCTCGTATTTTTTTTTGTAATGTCAAGCTCAACTAGTCTCATCATTAATTTTTTTTTCATGCAAATGGGAAAAGGCTTTTCCTTTAGTAGTATAATTTCCCAAGTATGGAGCCAGTTAATATTTCCTCCATTTACTCCTTTCTTTCGGTTTGTGTTTTTTTTAAATCACCTGTTTAAAAGATAACTATTTCTCCATTGTATTCATCGATAAATTACTTTAACGTAATTCTACGAAGTGTATAAACGTCGTTGTCTGTTCAATGCCACCTCAACTTTATCAAAATCATCATCATTTGGCAGGTAGCTATGATCTGGTATTAAGAGTGATTTTTTTAAAAGAACGAACGAGCCAAGCTCTCTTATTCCGGTATATAATGACGAAATTACAATTTGTAAAATGGAACCATGTCGCTTGGTTTTTGCAAAACAATTTTAGAACAATTTTATGATTTTAAATGGTTATTTTCGAACACAACCATTAATTATTCATTTGGTGTTTTTTTGCATAATGAAGAATAGACTATTCCGCATCATTTTCTATAATAAATCAGAAATCATAAATTTGTCGTTTGATTCCTTTTTACGTAACTACGTCCATATGAAAATGCACATGCATTTCGTTATTTTAATATTTTTTAAGTGGGTTTTAGGAAGCTCCTGTAGTCGTTTTTCCAAAGAAAAACGAAGAAAACTCGAAACTTTTTTTTTTTTATTGTTACCTACATAGTGCAAGCTAGGCGCACCAAACACTGGGCTATCATCCCGTATTGATTTACCAGTACACCAAAAAAAATCTGTTGCAGAGCACCCACCTATGTACCCCTACATATTTGAATCCAAATCCGACATGAGAACCGACCAAAATAGAGTTTACATGAGAAGAAAATGAAGGTGCAAAAATCTAAAAAATTTCTGGGAAGTATCGTTCCCCACATCATTGGATTGGGAATTTAATTTGCAGTCGATCAAAAAAGGGAGGTCAGTTTTGTCTACAAAAAGTTACGGCGATTTATGATATTTTGTGATAAAATGAAAGTAACCGTAAAGGCCTGAAAAAATTAAGGGTTATTTATATAGGAAGGCGAGACGAATTGAATGGCGCAAATCGCTACTCTATATCTCGTTGTGTTTTCGAGTTATGGTCTCGGGAAGCGGTAAAAAACTTCGATTTTTACCATGCGGTGATTCTGAGCGGCCGTACCTCGGAAATGGAGGACCTCATCGATTTCCGGTTTACACCATTCAATTTTTCGTTCGATTTTCCATACCACTGATTTTTTTAAAATTTTTGGTAGCTTTCTTTTGGGAGAAATGGGCCTCGAAGCTGGGCCGTATCGTATCGCTTCGAAATCGTATAAATTTTTTAGACCTTTGAAAATTTGAAAAAATGAAAGTGCCCAGAAAAATCTGAAAAAATCAGGGGTACGTAGGAACGCGCGAAAAATCGAATGGCGCAAACCGCAGTTCTGTATCTCATTGCGTTTCGAAATATAGTCTCGGGAAGCGGTTTTTGGCCGGTTTTCACGTGATTTTTTGGCTCTCACGAAAAATCCAATTATGTCCTCGGATTCGGATTCAGCGGCCAAAAATACATGGGGGTACATAGGTGGGTGTTCTGTAACAGCAATTTCTTTGTGTGTATCGGTGTTATTTGTACGTGCTTTATTTAACTTTACATGTGTGTCAGTGAGTCGTCAGTTTTAGACCACAAGCCCCATGATAAATTTTTAGAGGGTCATATGACACCGCTTGAAAAGGTATAATTTTTGTAGTCCTACAAAAATAAATCACTTTGAGCCCTATGCCGTACATTTTAGGTGACCTCTATGTACTAAGGTGATATGACACCGTACGGATTTTATGAAATTCGATTTTTATATTAACAAGGATGATTTTTTTTTGCTATGCCGTACAAATCGGTTGGAACATGGGGGTGACAAGCGCGAGATCAACCCCCGTCCTAGACCTCTATTAAGGGTGGTGATTTGACACCACATCAATCTTGATTATTTTAATACTATTTTATATAATAAGAATTAGTATTACCATGCCGTACATTTTAGTTGGTACATGTGTCTGGAAAATTGAATTTTCCGTCCCAAAGTGAGGTTTTCTGAATAAAAAATTATTGCAAGACTTTATTATATTTGAGCAATACTTGATATTCTAATTATTCTAAACCTATTATTCAAAATTAATGGATCTGAAATGTAAATAAATTACACTTTATAAAAATAAATATTTATCGATATTTTGTATTACTTTAATAAAAGATGAAATAGAAAAGCTGCTTGGCCAAAACACCGAGTCTGTAAGGCCAAATATCTAGAGAGAGAGAGAGAGAGTAAAAAAGGAAAGCTGCTGAAAAATATTATTGTTTTATGTACTTGGAACAAAGGTGATTCAGTAAAAATGAGAGAATCTTGTTTACTTTCACATCCCCGTGTGTTATCCACATACATATACAACATATACAACGACAAAATCACAATACACACAATAATATCACAGCGAAACTGTAAATCTCCTCCTGGTGTTATAAACTTGTTATAAAAAAAATGTCGGCAAAGTATTAGCTGCCCGTGACTTCCCTCGCTGGTCCTTGCCACACTATTAAAAAAAAAAGTAGTTGTTTTGGTGCCACCTTAACATGAACGTATTACGTGTGTCAAATTTTATTGGAATCTATTCATCCGATGAGAAGATTTTTTTAAAACCTGAAAATAATAAAAACAATTTTTAGGGATTGCATCCCTTATTTGAGTACATTGTAATAAAGATGCCTGAATTAACCACTTAATCGTGCATCTGACTGAGAAACAAAAACTGGAAAGAAGTTGTTTTTGGTGCATTTTCTTGTAGGGTCGAGTGTCTAAAAACTTACCCTAGAAAACTGAGTTTTTCCCTTTCTCGGGGGTGATTTTTTTATTTTCATTTATAATACCCATTCCTTTTAGACGGGTTATGTTTTTTTTTAAGATTTGAAATATCGTATAATCTTTTGGAATTGATGCCGTACAGGGTCAAATCACCACCCTTGATAGAGGTCTAGGACGGGGGTTCTTTCGCTTGTTACCCTATGTTCCAACCGATTTGTACGGCATAGCAAAAAAATTCATTCTTGGTAATATAAAAATCGAATTTCATAAATGCCGTGCGGTGTCATATCACCTTAGTACATAGAGGTCACTTTTCGAAAAACGAAAATTTTTCCTGTACTTCTGTCCCATTATTTTTGTACGGCATTTTCTTTTTAAGAGTCACAAGTATAAATACAGTCCAAATAAACGTAAGCCGTACAGTGTCATTTGAAAAAAATGCACCTCCGCGGGTTACGATTTTCACTTTTCCGCGGCTTTTCCATGTCCCACCTAAAATGTACGGCATAGGGCTTAAAGTGATCTATTTTGGTAGGACTACAAAAATTATACCTTTTCAAGCGGTGTCATATGACCCCCTAAAAATTTTGCATGGGCTTGTGGTCTATTTAGTTCAAATCTAGCAAATCAATTTTGAAACACGTCCAATTGATCTATTGCTTTGAAGTTTTGCATACATATGTAATATCGAAAACAATACCATAATTAAGGATAGAATCCGCTTAAAATAGACAGTGTGGATCAACAGACGAAAAGAACGGAGTCCTGTTTGTATCACGGGCGACTCCGGCAAACATTTAAAAGTGAACTGTCTAGACAACTACGGTTCGGCTCGAAGCGTTCGAACCATTCGAAAATGCTTTTAAATACAAATACACAATGTAATACGGCCCTCTGTAACGGAAGGACGTTCGATGTAATATGATTAATTTCTTCTTCCGAATCATGTTGCATTTGACTAAAAACCGGGATTCGAAACCCAGACTACATAAACAAAAGCTAAGCCTTGCCTCTCGACGAATCAATCATTTGATTGTAAATGTACAAATAGTATGACCGCCTGGTCGAAAGGCTAATCATTGGAGTTTTTGATTAAAGAACAATCCAGTATACTGGAATTTATGCGTATGTTCGTTGCCTTTAATCTCCCTATTTAATTAGTTTAGATAAATTACGCACAAGCAAGACTTACAGAATGTCTCTTTAATACATTCTCCATACTTATTGGTATTTCATTGCCGGATTGATTTATTTAATATTCAGATATTGACGAATCCCACACACTAACTAATTTATTGCGACAGTGTGTCCACCTTCCATTTGTTGTTATATATACTTCTAAATCTACAATAGTTTCGTATAAACAAACATCAATCTTAGAACCCAATCCATTAATAACCTTTAAGGTGTGCCATATTAACGTCAGCTACTGCATATCGCCAGTGCAGACGTTTTACTAACCCGCCGTTAAAATTTTCTATCCTACCCTACTCATAGACGTACGAAATTGTCTAGGATGCGTTGAGTTATATTAAAAATATTGTAGTACTGTATAAAATGAAATCAGTACAGGGATTACAAGAGTTGACGGAATAAAATTGTATAAATTTATACATAAGTACGTTTTGAAACTTGAAAAATAATTATCCTAATATCCTGTGTATCATTATACTCATTTTCGGTCGGTAAATCGTACATTACAGTATCTGATACCGTAATCTGTTACCTGCATACATTACAGTATCTGATACTGTAATGTGTTACCTAGCAACACTTAGCATATTATTGTTATTAGTAAGCTAGTTGCTTACTACAATGTTAAAAGAAGAACTTCACAAACTTAACATTGTATAAAAACTAAGAAACTGTTAACTATATCAACAATTCTATGTAAATAGTAAGTATCTATGGATATTGAATATAACAAACATTCTTAGAGCTGTGTATTTGTCATACACAGCAAAAAATATTTTTCAAAAAAAGCCTTGAAAAAGGAAACAGATTAGATTTCCGAAACGTCGGCGAAATATTTAATTTCAAGTTTTATACTTATATGTGTTGTTTATTTAAAAAAAAAAACAACCTCTAACTGATCCTTTGACGTCACAGGCGTATAGATTATTTACCAGTAACATACTGGTTAATTGTGATATATTTTGTAGATTCCCCTAGCACCGCTTAAAAAGAAAATATGCATGTGGCAGGAAGTCCCAAAGAATTGAAGAAGGAAAAAAATATACAGATTATTTAGTTTACACTTTTATTTACTTTTATTTCATAGTGACAAGCTAAAGACAATCATAATTAGGTATGAAAAACAATAGCTATAACATCGTTAAGGTGATGCGATTGTTAGATTGCGAACTAATGTTTTTTAAATTTGAAATATAACTTTTTATTCATTTTAAAAAAGATTATAGACAGTATGAAATAAAATATTATGCGATACACGTCTGCTAGGTCTCATTACATTACTAGTTTATATTTTGGACTCAAGAAAAGGGTCTTTAACTTAGTAAAAGTAAAGTTACAAATGTGGGTATAATAACAATTTAAAGTTAATTCTTGTATTAAATAGTACATAGGTAGTTTAATTTAATAATATGTATATATCCAAAAAAATTTGTAATAGACTTTCCCCCCTCTATTTGACAGATTTCATTTATTTCTATTTTTTCATTTTGGGTGACCAGCTTGTATATTTTTTTCAGCAAAAGTATATTAGATTTTCTTCTTTGGCAATAGTGCCGACTACATTCCAAATATTAGTTTCTTAATTATTATTTTCTTTTAATATTATCGCCCTGTATATTTTCATTAAAAGTATAGCCTATTTCTTCATTGGCAATTGTAACTACGTGCTAATTAATATTGTTCTCCATCAGTTTATTTCATTATTTTTTTAATTTGTCCAACCTGCATATTTTTCACTAAAAGTATACAAGGGTTGTCTCCTGCCAATAACGTCTGCTACGGATGATATATTATTTTTCTTCATCAAAAAATCATTTAACTCAGGCAAATCTCGCAGAGTGATTACGAATACAACTATTCCCTTCAGTTAGCGAGGAAGTAACAAGGAAATGACTATTGGAGTTCCCTAAGGTCTAGTTCTAGGCCCCTTATTTCTGAAATTAATCATTGATTTACATTAGAGTATAAGCAGATTTTTGTTTCTAAATGAATTTGAGAGAGACCAGTTCTGGGCAGCATATTGTAAGCTTGAAAATAAACATTCAAATTTGACATAATTGTTCTGCTTTCTATTGAATTCCAATTAAACCTGATTTGGATACCCTTGTTCGGGGTACTGCTGATCTACTTTAAAAGATAAATATTTGAGAAATGTCTATCGAACAGATTTTAATGATCTTTAATGTATAATATTTATTTGTTCTTGCAATTTTGTACAATCTTCTATGGTAGTAACTTTGCTAAATAAATTTAGATAATCCGCAAACAGAGATTTGTTGCAATTCAAAATATCTCATAAATCATTGATAAATATTGAGAACAAGAGTGGACCTAAGTTTGACCCTTGAGTTACGCCAGATGTTGCAGGACTCAAAAAGTTTATTAGGTACTAAGTCTAATAATATAGACTACTAAACCTGGACAAATAACTATTGTTCGTACATTTTGTTTAAATCTAAACAGTCTTGAATCGAAAATTTTTCTGTTTCATTCTTGAGTTATTTTGATATGACTCATCAGTGCAGGACTAAATATAATGCTAACTTATTACTGGCAAACTAAAAAAAAGTAAAGTAGGTACGTGAATGATAGGTGACTGTGAGGTAGTAACCAAGATGGTTTACTTTGGAGCACTTGTTGACAACACCGGAAACTGCGAGCATGAGACGCGACGAAGAATACAAATGGCAAGATTGGCAACAAAAACATCACGAGGCGCACAATGACTAAACTTGCTAACCTTGGTTTTCTCTTGTTTTTCTTCGCGCCTCATGTTCCGCATTAATATTTGGGTTGCAAATTGATCTGAAGCAATATATCTATGTAATTAAAACAACAATAAATTTGCAACATTCCGGATTTTTTTGATGCCAATAAAATTTTAATGAAATTGCGAAATGTCTCAGAAGAAAAGCGAGAACAGATAAAATATGTTCCGGATATTTTGTGAGGTTGCACATTCAGATTATGTCATTGATTGGTGTCACAAAGATTTGCAACACGATTTTAAGAATTTCGCAATTATTTAGACCCCACTTATGGTTTAAACCGTCAAAATCGTGTCTGTGTCAGATGATGAAATTGTGAAAAAGATCTTCCCGGGTAAAGAAAATTGGCAAAATCACAAGCAGGTTTGTGAACCTATTCTGTTGCATAAACAATCATTTGCATAACTTTTGCAATTTTTTTCTACAAAATATATATTAATAAAGTTAATAACAACTACTTGCAATGTTCGGGTCATCGTAGCAGAGTGCAAACTTGATAGAATTTGTCTAATAATTATTAAAATGTTCTCCAAGGTTTGCATAAATTTCGTTTTTTTTTTTTCTTGAAGTTAATTGCAAATTTTGGTTTTTCCTTACATTTTTGTTAATTTAACTATGCCGAAGAGGGTGCAAAAACCTGATTCATTATTTTTTTCATTCTCCAATATTGTCTCAATGATTAGAAACTTTTTCATACATGTTTTTCTATAATAACTGGCCTACAGCTTACTTGCTATGTGAAGTAGAACTAATGTCAATAATCATCAAAAAGTCCATAATCCTTCATAGACATAATTTAATATTTTCAAAAAACTAGCCAACCTCATCGAAATTTTTGTCGGGTATTATTTTATGCACACTAAATAATGAAACGTAATTATTTACTAACGCTGACACAGACGTATAGTGGTGGTGATAAAGGAAGGTGTGTTTCGACTGTGAAGGAAAGGCCCATCTCGAGACGCCCCTGACTCTTTTAGTCGATCTACCTGAGATCATTATCTCCCTATTGCCACGCGCCTAGGAGATTTATGATCCCAATTTGCCAAAAACTCGGGCACGGAATGTGTGTCCGGACGAAGTAGACCACAGTCCGGCGCCCAACGAAAGACTCAGACGTGTTCTTGCGCATTTTATTGCAAATTTACTGTCTCATACGAAGAAAAACACTTAAAACTTAATTGACTTCGCTGGTCTACCACAATTACCTCTTATCAAACAATCGGCTTAAAATTTTATTTAATTTTCAGCCGGGAGACGACCGAACGTGAAAATAATAAATCTATTTTGGTTGCGAATAAAAATATACAAGGTGAATCAGTTGATTTTTTTAAATTGGAAATGTTTAAGGAATCTTTAGAGTAACGCTAGATGTTGGGAAAATATATAGAGTCTAATAGGGGAACCGTGGAAACTATATGCGGCATATGCTATATGAGTCTTATGTATAGGGAGGTATAAACGTTTAAAGGGTAAAAAATTTTCTCTCGCGACCGCTTTCCGTAGAGGTAGTCCGATCGGTGTGTTTTTGGCATCATTGTGTAGGCAGACCAAAGTGGTCCAGAGGTTCCACGATTGCAGGGATGGCAAAGAGGGGAAGAATGTTGGACCCATACATTTTGGCTATTTTTATCTCTATTGATGTTTAAGTGAACTTAACGTGAAAGCTAAGTTATTTGCACACTAGACGTAGCAATATGTTATAGTAAGAAATTTCATACTTGTTCGATTGTATTTCATCTCCGTCTGTCTAGCATTGAAATAAAAAAACTGTATCAAAGAAGTGAAGGAAATAATACAAGTTTAACCAAAATAATGCTTTCTACTTGATACTTTGTCATCGACTCCTCGCTCTCGTCGTCAATCCTCCTCGGCTGAGTTTACATATCCGAACGTGCCCTTTCCACAAACATAATTATCCAACTGTATTTGTCACTATTAAACTCCTGCCGATTCTTTAACAGAAACATGTCCTTGTAAAATGGTTTTATTTATTATTCCACTCTTAAATACATGTATCTAATCTGAATAAAACCACATATTAAAACGTGATAACTCATTATAACTATACTAGGATATTACGAGATATCATGAATTTGTTTTTATTTAATGAAACCGATCGAAACCTCGCAATCTAAAACTGACTAAAATCAATCCGTCTAAAACAGATGGAACAATAAAACAGGATTAAGGATCAACATTCAATAAATAGACACAAATGTTGCAAACCACAGTCGGCGGTTGTCTATACTTTTCGTTTTAAAAATATTTATTAACATGAGCTTAAACGTCTCGGGAAACAAAATAGGAAAGTATTTTCAGCATCACAATTAAAATGTTTATTAACTTTCCATTAGACAACTACGAATTCTATCAGGTATTTTCAATACGCCTATGATAATTGCTTAAGATTCAAGGTCTGTGAATTTTTTTAATCATCTCTCATGTGTTTCGAGATACTGTGTAATTAATAATAAATAAATTGTAGTTTGTTGTTTAAAAAATGTCCTAAGCCATCTGCTCCTTATGAAAAAAATATGTATGTAAAAATTCTTTCAACCTTTCATTTCCATCTGTAGAATATACCTGATACCACCTATTTCCTATAGTTTATGTTTATTTTACGACAAATTCAAGTGTAAGTGCGACTTTACTTTGAAACACGCAATTCATGCATTTTTATGACCTCTACTGTAACGTCGATAAAAATAAATATTCAACGAAACTGGTTTCTGCTATATTTTCGACCGTTGAAATAAAAGCGATAGTAAACAATATTAACGAAGGAATTATTGATATTTAAACAATTTATTGTTGATTAATGAATGATTCTGACGAAAACGTGTAAAATACTCGCGATATGTCAATTAAAGAATTTCTTGAGAGAAATTACTGGGTACTAAGATAAATTACTATGAACGGCTTGTGTTATGTCAATTATTTCGCAGCGTGCACAAAAAATCCACCGTTTATAAGAATCATCGAGAAAAAAATGTGGTCAATTAAAAACGTTGTACAAGGTGGCCGATTTTTTTGCAACTCGTGATTAAAGAAAAGATTCTGTAAAAACAAAAGAGTGACTCAATGTTGGATAAAGAAATATATATATGAAAAGGATGTTGGCTCTCCGAAAAAGGTCCAGTACAAGCCGGTAAAAATTAATTGAGACAGTATCAGTTGTACCGACATTGTTGCCAGTTTATAATTGTTGTGTTTATTTCTTGAAGGAAACTGGTCTTTATAAGCCACATATTGCCGATATGAAAGATACGTTGCTACCTATATTTACTAGTGGTATAATTGTGAGCATCAGCCGTGACTTTAGAGTTACATATTTATATATAAATTTCAATTAAAATCTAAATAATTTTAACATTCAATATATCAAGTGTGAATATATTAATTGCTGAGCGGGCGCTGCTGTTTCACTATAGTATTTTATGGTAAGAAACATCTGATTATGTCGTAATGAAAATTGGAAAACGAAATAGTAAAAAGAAGGGAATGTTCAATAAATTGCAAAATCTAAAAATATGCAACTAGTTATTTAATAATAAAAAATCAGTAAAGGTATTTACAGAACTTTATTTATACAGGGCGGTCACTCTGAAAAATTATCTATTAAGAAACGATATGTGAGAATAATACTCGGAATGTAGTTATCACTATATTACTAAGATAACTTTTGGTAAAAAAAAATATACAGAGTGGTCATCCGACAGCAAAAGTTAAATTAAATATCTACAAGGTGCCAAATTTATAAGGCTAGCGTAAATACCTTTACAAATTCAAAACTTATTTTTTTTTTAATATGTTTAGAATGTCGTGACGTGAGGATTTTAAATATGAGCAAAAAAAAAATTTTCATTTTCTATTTCTTTGGACAGTCCACCCTATATATTTTCCAGTGAAAGTCCATCCATTCTTCGCTGACAGTAGCGTCAACTACCTATCAAATTTGACTATTCTGCGTCAAATAGTTTTTTAATTAATGCGCCAGCAGACCGACAAACAGACATATAGACTGACGGAATTGAAAAACCTTTATTTTTGTAGTCTACGTGGTCTGAAACGTGGAAATTCGAAGAAATCTCGGATACAATAACTATAACTCACTTCGGTATGCGAGAGAAGTAAAATAGTATATCATTTAACGACCGATAATATAACTAATAACTAATGCAGAAGAAGTTTACAGTGCGAGCCGTAGGCGAGTGCTGTAAATCATCAAGTGTGTTAGTACCATTATCGGCGAGTGCTGTAAATCATCAAGTGTGTTAGTACCATTATAGTAGTTTGACAACGTCCACACTATTCAAACATGTCAAATCACCTTCCTCCACTCAGTAATAATGGATCATTCCCTTTTATTTTGCGCGTTACATCGATCGGACAGGCTATGCATGAAGATAAAGGTGATTGGTGTAAAAATAAATCACTAGGGAGTTATAATAAATCACGCTATTTATTTGTGAATATTATTACATATTCAAAATCAATTAAGTAATTAATATATAATCTAATAAAAGTAGATACACATATTTTATTGTATGCCTAATTGTCTTTATTAGAGAATTACTTGCAATTACAAAAAAAAATTCACTACGAAAAATTGCTAATTTTACAACAATCTGTTTCAAAGTCGTTGTTAAGTTTTAGAGCCACATTTGCTAACTTTCAGTTGAGGCCATATGTCAATAATAATAACACATTTTTTTTTATTGCTCCACGGAATATTCCAATTACAGGACAACATCAGTAATAATAATAATGGTAATAATATTGATATTATATTTAGATTAATGCATAAGTCATACTATAAAATTCTACACAGTTGCCTATGCTGTACAGCTATTAGAGCTATTAAAATACAAATGCATATATCAAGATATATATAGACCTATATTAAAAATTTAGTGTATTGTTTGAATGAGGCATTAAATATATCACATCGATCACTCAAGGTGTATTATATAATTCCATCGCGGCATAAATGGGATATTTCTGTGCGACATTTGTGCGATACGTAGGACAGTAAGATAGAGCATTATGACGTGCACCCAACCTGGGAGTCTTGAAATTTATCTTTGCCAGTAAAATCGGACAGACATTATATAATTGACCAACTTATACAAAAATATTAAAAACATGGTTAATCTTCTTATTTTTAATGATTGCATGTCAAATCTTGACAGAAGTAAATTATCAGGATATACTTTTTCTGGATAATTATTATTAACTTTAAAGGCTAAATACTTCATAAACTTTCGTTGAATCCTTTTGTGAGACTGTTGTTTACAATTTCTTATTATAAAACCTAGTAGTCTTAATGCGGAATTTGTTATTATATTAATGTGCTCCACAAAATCCAACTTAGAATCAAATAATATAGCCTCTAGTTTGACCTCTTGAGAGGATGTGTTATTAAAAGTATACGAAAATTCGGTTGGAGTTGCTTTACATGCATATGTTGCTTCTTTACATTTTGACGTATTTATTTCTAATTTGTTGGATATACACCACAATTAAATTTTATGAATCTGATGCTGTAAATCTACGCAGTCGTCTGTTTTATTAATTTCACTAAATATCTTGAGATCGTCGGAAAAAAGCAATTTCCCACGATCTAAATGATCGCATAAGTCATTAATAAATATGATAAATAGAAGAGGGGCCAAGTTGGACCCTTGAGGCACACCTGACGTGGCAAGATAGGTATTTGACCTATAACCGTTATAATAGACGTACTGGTGAGAATAGTGAGTTAATAAAACCAATGTGACTTAATGTATCGATTAATTTATGATCTACTCATGATCAAAGGCTTTCGAGAAACCAGTATAAACTACGTCAAATTGACCTCTATTGACCAATGGATCTGAGATAAACTGAGTTAAGCAAGCTAACTTAGATACCGTAAAACGTTTTTCCATAAAACCATGACATAGACATATGGAGATATCCAATTTTTATATATATTATTTTAAATGACCTTTAATATAACTTTTTGAAAGAAATTTATAGCATGCCTTTAAACATACTATAATAACTGAAATATCATTGAATACTGACTGTTGGAGGTTCTTAACATAAAGAATAGAATGAACTTAGCTGTTTTATTTGTCTTCTAAGAAACTGATTTTTGATGATTTTTCATTAATAACACTAAAAATGCGAGTCTTATGAACAAATTTATAAAAGTTGATTCACCTCAGATTTACTGCACCGGAAAATAGCAAGTCCTTTGTAATAAAATTACCTCTAAATCCAACTACTTTTCGTGAAAAAATCAAATATCGAGCTTCAATTTGTTTTTTTTTTTTAAATTGACAACATTGCGTTGATTATGAGTCACCAAAAAAACCTTACGTTCATTCACCAACACAACGTTTGGTACAACCTACTCTGAAATGTTAGAGTTGGATCCCGTTTTAAAATGTGTTTAAACACGCCAATGTATGGCAGCCCCCATCGCACCGAAACAACCCTCGTTCGCTTTCGAATACTCTTGATTTTATCAAGTCAACAGTTTTAACTCTGCCTAAAAATATAACTTTCTCTGAACGTGAAAATGTACAATCAATTTTTTCTCTCAACATAAAACTGTAATATTTGACATTATTGTTATATGAAATATAGCTATATTTATTTATTTGTTTACATACACTAGAAACCATGTAACAGCAGTTAGACGCTTAATACATTTAAATTAATAGGTACCGTCATGGTAGCTACGTACACAAGCCTCGAGAACAGCTACCTGTTAAAAGAATAATACTGTATAATTTTTTCATTTACATAATAAAGCCAAATTACTGAAATATACTGCTTAGATGATGTGAGCAAAAATAGCCGTGAATAGATCATATATTTTATAATTCCTATACTATTTAATGGAACAAAATTTAAATTAAAGTTGACCACATCCATCAGCTAGGGTCCGCGTTATACACCTGCTCATTTGCATTTTTTTGTAATGATATAGCAAGAGACAGAGAAAACAAAATATACTTTAGTTATAGAAATTAGTTTATTATACAAATGTATAAACTGACACTACAAATTTTGCATCTCTTGGGCATTCCTTTTATAGTAGTCGTTACGACAAACAAAATACTGAAAGTGCAGTGTGTAGCTTTGATATCATTAAACAAATAGCCTAAGAGCTGGCTACGGAAATTGAAAATGATAAGGTGTAGTGAAAATTTTTTTGTAAAAACCCTCCTTACTAGCTGAAAAGTACATAGCTCTGCAGCCAGAAGTCCATCCCGGGGAGAGAGAGCGTGGGTGGGGGTCAAACACGTTAATTTTAATTCAAAATAAAATACTTGAGTGCAGCTCTGAATAGAAATATGTAGTTATAGTTTTAACTGTACAAATTGCGTAAAATTATTGCCAGAAGTCTAGGTCGGGGATTAAACGTTGCCAGAAGTCGGTAAAGTTGTAAGAAAATTATGCAAATTACTAAAATTTGACATTGGTCAAGGTGCAGTTCTGGCGATTTTGTTCTTATATTTAAAATCTCCCTGTTCCTCTGGGTTTTCCGGTTATTAGCGTATCAGTGACATAAATGCAACAAAAAAACAAATCAAATTCGCGAAATGTCAAGAAATGCTATTTTTCGTTTACTTCTGTCGGCTCGAATTTTCTATTTCGCCCATACAATTAGCGATGCCGTGAAAATGCCAATTTCGACC
Source organism: Stenurella melanura (assembly GCA_963583905.1). Classification (NCBI taxonomy): domain Eukaryota; kingdom Metazoa; phylum Arthropoda; class Insecta; order Coleoptera; family Cerambycidae; genus Stenurella; species Stenurella melanura. The sequence continues at coordinate 164,964,738 of OY757311.1, read as the reverse complement.
TTTCGATATCGACATTAGGAAGCGTTCCTGATGATGTATTTATCTAGTTATGAACATTTAAAAAATTTTTGTTTTGCTTTTTCCGACGAGACTAATTGAAATTTCAAGTCCACACCGACCGTAGCACATCGCGTTAAGTGGCGACATTCACAGCGGATTTCTCGGTTCGAATCCAGTTCGAATCCGGGTGTACTTTTTTAATTTGTTTTCAACTTTTTGGCCGACATTTCTTGTCCTAAAATTACATCGCATTTATTTATTTCTTTCTACAGTTAAAAACTATAACTACACAAAATTTCAGAGCCGCACTCAAAGATCTTATTTTAATTAAAAATTTACGCGTTTGACCAGCTGTCTAAGCTTCCCTCCCCAGGATGGACTTCTGGCTGCAGAGGTATGTACTTTTCAGCCAGTTTATGTTAAAACCAATTTTCACTGCACCTTGTCATTTTTAATGCAAAAATATATCATTTGTTTTCTACATATATTTTATTAACACTTGCTTCAAAACTACTATATTACTATATATGAATATTGAAAATGAGGTGTGGATTGAACGAAAATTATCAAGATAGCATTACCTTAGAAATTTTTTTGTATAGTGTTTCTATGGTCAGTTTGAAAATTCAGTCTAAAGCGTTGCTACCAGGATAAATCATTACAAAGCCTGATGTGATAGAATAAGACCCGAGACCGTGCTTGATTATTGCAAACGATATCCGTATACGAATATAGTTAACCAGATATGTTATGCGCTTACATCAAACGAAAGTAGTCGATTATTTACCTGGCTCGCCATTACAAGTCCATCACCAGCTCATGGTTCGTTCTTAATATGGCCGGGAGCATAGCCGTAGGTTAAATGATATTTATCTACTTTTAGTGAATCATTTACGGAGTTGTTCATTAAACTAACATTATTTATATATAAATAAATATTAATCAATAATAAAACAGTAGGTACTTCTAACAATAATAATTAGTAAATCATGAGCTGTTCTTTTTAATATTAGTGTAGTCATCATCATCGTGACAGTACCTACCTACTACAATTAAGTACTATTACTTTTTATTTTTATAGCAGCAGTGCAATTATTATTATTATTTAAACATAATTAAAAAAAATAGTGGAAAAGAAATATTTTAGCACTCTCCCCGTGTGAAGAAGAACGCAAAGTCACAAATGTACATTGTTTACACATTAGTAGGTACTTATCGACGCTAGCCTCAGCGGGTGATGGCGAAAAATGATGCCTTTGGTCCATCTGCTCGTGTATGTGTCTGCCTGTCTGTCAGTCTAACTTTTTCCGCACGATTCTTTGAAACGGTTTAAGATATTGACTTAAAATTTAACACGCACGTGTATTATAATGAGATCTGGTACTAGATTTTACGTTGAGCTTATTCCGTTGTATGGTTGGTGGGGCAATAAGTAAAGCAGAAATTTGAAATTTGGTGTATGTACTAGAAGCCAAAGTCTCAATTTTTTGTAATGTCAGCCTCCTCCACCACCATCCCCACCCCATTATTAAAGGGTATAACGTAATAAAATTGTGATCTAGTGCGCGTAGCCGAACAAGAATTCTTAAAACAATTTTTGGCATCAGGCACCTCCACTACTGGTGTAGACGACATCAAATATTATACTATTTCCTCATACTACAGTGCAAATATAGTATTAAAGTATTTTTGCTTTAAAGAGACTTGGATGAAAATCAGAATGTGGAAATAGCGATTCTCTAGGCAGTGGTTTATTTATTGTTATGATTCACCATTAGATTTTGATTTCAAGAATATGGGCTTCCTTAAACAATGAACATGAAGCTGAACATCTTCTCTTACAATCAGACTATTACATCTAGCGCAACAAGCTATAATTGTCTATCAGAACATAACAAATAAGAAGATACAGGTATTTTTATTATTAATAATAGAACACACCGAAAGCAGTACTCTGGCATATCACAGAATCCACAATGAAGTACATGGCGGTGGAAAATAACAAATGAGGGTGTGCGTTTAAGGGTTGTAACAAGCAGCAAGGTTTGAAGGGTGTAATCAGAAGGACTCTGATGTTCATCACAAACTTCCTTAGTTCATCTTTTTATATTTTCCAATAACAGAAGTATCGCTGGTTAACAGAATTCTTAACAGAATTCGCGCATATACACTCTGTGTATATGCGCGATTCTGAGGAAAAATGTACCTGTAGTTTTATTATTTTAGTTCCAAATTTTTAATACATACTGTATAATTTAGCTGAAATATAATAAAATCACCCAATTTCTGGAATACTAAAACGATGAAATAAAATCTTAGCAGCATTCAAATAAAAATGAAAATGTCATTCAGGTTTTTTTCAAGTTTTAAATGCACCTTAAAGATTTATTCGGAACAACTGATCTTTAACAAAAAACAAGTTACGGTACTTAAAAACCACTAAAAGAACTATCCACGGTGTTTCTAAGAGACCCAACTTAAATGAGATTTCACAAAAAAGCCTGTTGAGTAGATACCCATGCTGGAGCCATTCTTGTGTTTCATATGGGTGAGAAGTTAATTCTGAGTAGAGCAATCCTAATTGCTGTTGACATAAACATTCAATTGTTGAATGTAGCAGAATGAAGCATTATAGTTAATTATATATGTAATTTAATTATAGCTAATTCTTAGTTTACTGACATGGGAAAAAATTAAATAGAAGTGTCAGATAAGTATGTTTCAATTGATATAAGGGTTTAATTTACTTCGCGTGTATACGAGTAGACGCAAAGAGAGTTTGAAAAAAACTATTTGCAATAATTAATTGTTAATAATAAAACGCAAAAATAATAGGCTTCTATTGTTGTAATAATACCTGTTTGACTTAATCCAGTAGGCATATTGTAACTTGGCAACAAATTTTATAATAATGGTCCTAGAATTATTTTTACAGAAAACGTTTCATACACTCTAGAGTTGGGTATAGTTTAAAATGACCGATGTATGAATTAATATTGCGCATATATTTTCACTATCTCTTGCACACAAACTTAAAGCAATAGCCTAAAGACATTGTCAATGCATGTCTACCAAGATTCTTTCCCGCTTCTTTTGAGACGGAAATATGAAATGTACACTGAGGAGTAAGAAACATAATCATAAGCTCAGCGATTCTCAAACTGTATGATTTGACGACGAATATTATTTATTTCCGTGAACTAACACCGCTCTAAATATGAAAAACGTCTTTATATGAAATATTTAAGCCATTTTTAGTAGTAGATAGTGGATATTCATCCGTCAAATGAACAATGTCAAACCACTAAGTCTTACAATTTTCTAGTACGTACATATTACACGTTTTAGAATAGTAAGGACACGGGATCGCGTAGCACAATAGGTAAGATACTCGAGCAGCAATAAATGTAAATGGTGTGGTTGCGAGTTCAATCCTCACTTCCACTTTTTTTATTTGATTAAGCTCTACTAAAAGTTATTAATTTTCCTTCTAAAATTTTTATTTTATTAAACCGCGCCGCGAGTTTTGTTAAAACTTTATTTTCCCCAAAAATGTATCTTTTATTATTACTAGCACGTGCTAATCTCTAATAAAATCGACTTTCTTATGTTTAGTGCAGCCTGATTATTTATTCAATTGTCACATGAATATCTACGGCCTTTATTTTTTATTTATTATACATTACATAGAATACACCTTCAACTTTTCGTATTTATTTATTGTTAAATAAATACCTACTTGAACCCACAATTCAGTGGTGGCGCGGTATGCCTAGGAAATCCAGGCTTCTGGAGCATTTTTAAAGTCTCGTTCCTATCGCCTGATGATGGGAGTGTGGTTTATCTATATTTTAAGCAATATATACACGCTCCCACCACCAATAATTTGGATCGAGCGCTAAGTGGATCATCCTATTTAGATAGATAGAGTATTTGGTGATTTACCCGGTCACGAATGTAACGTTAGTTTTGGAAAAACATCAAATTACAAAAATAAAATAGAAATATTTGATAAATATGGCAACTAAAGTGGACGTCTTAAACGAACAGCCAAAAAGTTGGTATTAAATTTAATGGATTATTTAATAAAAGAAAGGCAAAACAAAGAACTCTTGATACCACTTGAGCGTATTCATGGGAGTTTCTGCAGCTTTAAACATTAGTCTGAGTACAGTTGACAGAATTAAACACAAAAAAATAATAAGTATCCTTGGCAAGAAAAACGAATTAGAAAGAAACCAAAAACTTTGGATGTATGTGAAGGTGTTAAAATGCAGATAAGGGATGTAATTTATAACTTTTAGACTCGAAAACCCATTTTACACTAGTTACGTTGAAGGAAACGCTGAAGAATAAGGGAATCATAAACTTAAGTAAGATAAGTTTGTTAAAACTATTAAATTTTGTGGATTTAGGTATAAAAAAATTGTAAAAGTCGTAAATAGCGACTGTGATCAAATACGAATAGTTCAACAAAGGCTTCAATTAAAAAAAAAAACATGGAAAACTATAGCAGTAACCTTCGAAAGATTGTATTTACAGATGAAACATGGGTATTTGCTAATGGAAGTGTTCGAAAATCATGGCAAGATTTATCAACAAAAAGCGTCAAACAGAAAAAAATCAACTGTAGGAAAACGGTTTATTATTTTGCACGCTGGAACATCAGATGGCTTTATTCCGGGAGCAAGCTTAAATTTTTCTACTACCAATAAAAGTATGGATTATGATGATAACATGAATTGTGACAATTTTGAGGAATGAATACGTCAATTACTGCCAAATCTTGAAGAACCAAGGTTAATTGTAATGGATAATGCTTCATATCTCACCCGACAATTAAATAAAAAAGCATAAAATTGCAGAATGGTTAACTGAAAATAATATTCCTTTTCCTTCCACAGCGTTGAAAGTGGACTTGTTAAATCTTGCTCGGAATAATAAGAAGGTACCTACCAAAGTACCGTGTTGACGAACTTGCGCCAGAATGGACATGAAGTTATTCGTCTGCCACCTTACCACTGTCAATTTAACGCTATAGAGTTAATTTGGGCTAATACAAATCGATATTATGATAAACATTTAAAAATGGATGGAACTTTTCATAATTATTTAGCGACATCATTGCTGTTACAGGAGAGAACTGTTTGAGAACTACTGGCATTTCTTATGCATCAAATAAAATCTTAGTTCAGACGTTTTAGCGGCCATGACACAAGTCAGCTTAAACTGTACCCGAGTCTAAATACAAATATTAAATAAAAAATGTCTTGTTCTGCGTTGTAGACGTAGGAGATATAGTGACGCAATTGAAAAGCATGCCGATAAAGCGGTTAAATTCGACAAAGCGACCAACAAAGGACACCGCCGCTCCTTTTTGCTTCTTCATGACACTATATGTATTTCGTTTACTATACTTTGGTTTTCATCATCGCCACATGATGCCAACGTGGTTAGCGAAACCCTCGTCGAGTGTTGGTATTCGAGTGTTGTGTTCAAGAGTTTTGGCGTTAGTCCAAATCACGTCTTCAGAGGCTGCATTACACCGAAGGTTCCAGCACCTCTAGGACTAAGAAAATGTTTAATAATTTAAAGGCCATCATTCAATGTTCAACTTTGTGAATTTTAGTGATCGAAATTTATTTAATCAAATCGTTATTCGTTTAACAAATCATTTTACTATAAAGGAATAGTAGTCAAGAGTTATTTTAAATGGAAAAATATTTCTGTATTTCCCTAAACCTAAAAGTCTCATCAGTCCGGTCTATAGGATGGACTTAATTTATTCCAGCACTATGTATTTGATCATTATGTTGACTGTTATGTTTTTTAAAGAGATATTTTACAAATTGATGTTGATATTGATATTCAGTAAATTATACTTAAAGATATATCTGACAATTTTGTCATTTTAAAATCGAATGTATTTCTTAAATTAACATAACCGGATTTTATACTTTACAGAAAAAGGGTAAGAGTTAAAATTGAACCTTTTATGAGTGAAATACACAAATGATGGTCAGAATTAATCTATATAAATCAATGTAGTAGTTATTGATAGCTGCTGATTAAAGTTCTTACTTCAGTTGAGACCCTGACTTCTTGAAAAATCAGCTGTTTTCCAAATCAATAATGTTAATATGCAATATTTTATTCAAGAACAAGAATCCTGTTTAAACATTAATACTAATTGTCACTTCAGCAAAGTTAAATATATTATTTTTAATTTCGTAATTAATATTATTTATAGTCTAATAAGTGGAATGATCCATATAAATTAAGATAACCAGTCGTGATTATAATCATAAACTTAAATGAGTAAACGCCAATGCCCAGAAAATAAAATTCAAAATTCGTTTTTTCGGTATTTTTAACTCTACCCACGTGTATGTAAAGAATGGTTTGATTTAGAAGTGGACCACATGAATTATGGCAAACCGTCCTGATTGTATTCATAAGTTTAAATAGGGAAACCTCAATGCCAAGAAATATCAAATTCAAAATTCGCTTTTTTGACGAATCTAGTTTTTCCCAAATAATTTCGTTTAAATACTAACTGAAACTAAAGAATGTTTCCAGTGATGAAAAAATCTATTTTTGAATAGAAACAAAATACGAAAATATGAAATAACAAGTGCATACGCAAAAAACACAAAAATAATTTTTCAAAAGATACTTTTTAATAAAGAGGCACTATCAAAGCCATTTATTTCGATTAATATTGACCACTCGGTCAGTATCATTTGACCATTGAAAGCAAAATAAATGATGGAAATATTAAAATAAGTTGGGTTCTCTTATGGTTCGTACAAACTTATAGTTCGAATAGACAGAAAAATGTCTTAACTAGTACAAAAATCTGAAATTTTCATTGAAAATTATAAGCAATAATTCTTTTATTTTTCGTTTTTCAACGCGCAGTATCTTGCTTATGTATTTGCCAGGCACTTATAAAACCATGAATATCGCTCGTATACAAAAACTAATAGCAAAATCTGATTTATTTTTATCCAACCTCAATATCAATATTAGACAATAAGGTTCATATTTCATTTTTTACACTAACATTTGGCGTTTAACAGTAAAAGTTGGCCTTTTGTAACAGTTGTTCCCATATCCCGTACATGTAAAAGCTAACTGACGGTTGTGGAAAAATAAACTCAAACCTTTTAAATCTTCTCCAATGGTGAAAGGTTTCAATTGATGTCAATATCACCATCACGCCTCCTTTCCTAGATATGACATGAGGGCTGGGGGAACTTTTGCTAATTTTATATTATTATTATTAGTATTTTTAATTTACAAGCTAGGTATATAACTTCCACTAATATCAAACAAAATTTTACATTACAATTTACAAATTGCAAGATTAAAATAGATTCAAGTGAAGAGAATTTATGTGAAAACCTTTCAAACGCTAATTTATTATCCAATAGTGACTTGAAACACCTATAAGCTCGTTTTAAGTGCTTTTTGTAATATTTATAATTAATTACAAATTTATTCCTTAGCCATTCATTGACCTTTAGAACAAAATAATTTGTTAATAATTCAATTATTTCGTCTATCGAAGGCATTTAGAAGACCTAGTATATATAACGTCTGTTTATACACTTTTATCAATAGAATCAAAGTAAACTGTGTAATATTAATTAAACTGGTAAATATTGAACGACCTGTGACTCTGAAACAATTAGAATATATTCCATTTTAATGAAACATGTTCTAATTGTTTCATGATTCATTAATTTGAAATACATTCTAATTGTTTTAATAGTCAATATGGATTCTTCAAAGGCTGTTTAACAAAAACCAGATTAATTAATATTACAGAGTTTATTTCAATTCCTTTGCTAAGGATGTACATTGTACATAGTGTACAAACAGGCGTTATATATTCTGGCTCTCTAAGATCTTCGATACACTGAACGACGATATCACCTTAGACAAAATTTAATTTTATAACTTTTCGGATAACCTTATTGCACTTTTTAAATCCTATCTAACTAACAGAAAGCAATAAGATAATATTGGATACCATGATGTTAGATCCATTGAAATGTTAGCTACTTTGTGTCGCCCAAAGTTCAAATTTAGGGCCACTTTTATAAATTTGTTTTTGAACGACATATTAGATAATCTTACTGACTCCCTTTTATATGCAGATGCATGATAATAGCGAAAACGATTGCTTTGAACTGCAAAATATTGTTGATTGTATTCATACCTGGTATATGATAAACAAATTGGTTACTAGAACAGCGTTTAAACATAAGCAATTATTTTATTAGCCATTTTCAAGGACAAGTCAATAGGAATTCTCTATATTTATTTACGGTCTTGCAAACACAAAAGTCTGTCTCTAACCCAATTTTTTTTTTTTTTTTTTTTGTAAACATGAACTATTAGACTCATTTTTACACTATGCTTCTTATTTGGGTGATTTAATTCTTGGATGATGGTATGGTTCATTGATATGAAACCCCTATAACGTTTGCATATACAGGGTGTAATCAGTTTCATGTCATTAAAAAAAAACTGGTAATGGGGACCGACTAGACAAACAAAAAACCTTTGACTTTTCCCTCTAGGGGCACTTTGAAAGAAACTGATCTAGGTTAACATATTTAATATTATGGTAGACAACTATTGAGAACCACTGCTTTTCTTGGTCGATGGACTTGTATTTCCCAATTATACAACTTTTAAATTGCCATAAAAAAGTGCTCGCCGGCACACACGGTGTCAAAGGATCATCGACCGCCGTTGATGGACCGCCTCAACTAAACTGAGGCAAGTATAAAGAGGTAAATAAATTCGTTATCTCTTCGTGCACAATTGCAAGCAAATAATGGCCATAGAGGTTTAATCAGAGCATTTCTTTACATGCGTTTTTTAATTTGGAACAAAATATTGGATTGTTTATAATTTAGAAAATTTAAATGTGGTTTATTAACATTTGTAACATAAATGAGTGCCCTGGGTTAAAAGCTTACTACCTACCTAAATGATTCAAGTATCTGCATCTGTATCAATACACAGTTCGGTACGTCGAATTAAGTACATACGCACTTCGTTCAACAACTAACGTTGTCAATAAAGAAAAATAAAATAAAAACTTGGTACAAAAGCCAAAAAGGAATACAAAAAGAACGAACAAGTGTGTCTGTACGTAATCAAGAATTTGATAACTTGAATGGTAAGTCAACAAAATAAATCTTAACTATAAATACACAATGACGCGAAATTCAAAAATAACAAAAACAACGACGTGTGTACATAACAAAGCACCCACAGTAACTAAAATATTGCACAAGGAAGAGTTATAGTTTTCTTCAGATCAGATCTAGATCTAAACCTACCTCAATATTCCAGTAGTTCTCAAAAAATTTTATTGAAAATTTGCAAAATTTTTGTTTATTTTTTTTTTCTCCAAAACTATGAGCTTTAGACCCCATGTTATATCAGGTTTTTTTGTTGTCTTGTCGTTCCCTACCACCAGTTTTTTTAATGACATAAAACTAATTACACCCTGTATTTAAGTACAGACGTTTCGGTGTCGGTTTACACCTTTTCCAATGTCTTGAATGAATTTGCATTTTTAAACTGAAGTAGTAAAAATAAACAAGCTAACTGTTATACTCTTCGCCGATTTACTGCATTTTTTTTATAACTGTTGCACATTCTATAGGATACTCTTCGCAGTTTTTGTAAATAATATTAGTTTTAGACATTTTTAGTTTAAGTACAAAACAAAAAGGAATATGTAAAAAAATTATTTTTTTATTTTAAAAATATGTAATTTTTTTATTTATTGATCGATTTTATTCAAAGACAATAGGGTTTGTCCTCTAGGTAACACTAACTTACTGTCCATTTCAATACAATCGGACAGATGGACAGACAGGCGGACAAATAAACAGACGGATAGACAGACGGACAGACGGGCATTTTGAAAGTTGTTCAGAATTCGATCACCAACACAGTGATATGAAATTTTTTTCTCTACGAACAATATTACCGGTTTTAGAAATGTGTCGATCGAATGCAATATACCCTTCGTTTTGTCTTTGCGAAGAGTATAATAATGAAAAGCAATCATTAAAATGTGGGTAAATTATAGTATCGAATATAATTAATATTGACCATTGTGTTTAAATCGGTAGATATTCTTTGGAAGGAGATCTTTTAACCAATAATTTCCTTACATAAATAATCTACATGTTTTAAACTAATTTCTAAATATTTAACTTCACTTACAAATTCAACTTTTGTGTTTTTAAAGTATAGAAACAATTGATCATTAAAGTATTTTTGACAATTAGCTTTAATGCCAAGAACCATACATTTAGTTTTTTCGTTATTGAGTTTTAACTTATTTGTACATAACCATCTATATAACATATAAAGCTCGTTATCCTTTTCTGTAATTTCAGTATGATTTTTTCCAGATACAGATATTAATGTGTCAACCGCAAAAAGGTTTATACATACGAATTTCTTAGGATATGATTTATATCATTTACATCTATAGTGAATAAAAGAGGTCCCAACAAAGTGCCCTGCGGCATCCCATACGAACTAGGAATTTTATTAGATATAATATTGTTCACTTTAGTTTTATGGTAGGTCCCCTATTTGTAGTTTTCGATCCATGTTGAAGCTGTTTCTGTCACACCATATGGATAACATTTATATAACCGTGGATGGTAGTTCAGTAGGTTAGCGCGTTTAGCTTGCTAACTGACCTACTATACCTAGTGAAGTGGGTTCAACCCCTGCTTACTGTGATATAATTTTAAATAAAAACTTATCCCTAAGAACTGGTTCGGACTCCAGTAAAGATTGTGAGGCCACGGTTCTATTTGCCTGATATAAATAATCCTGAATTTTCAACGAGTTACTTGACTTGAAAATCGGTTAAGGAAACATGTTAGTTTTATCTTCTCATTGTTCACAAGTGATTAAGTTATTTTTCATTTTGTATTCTGCAATTGGGTTTTATTTGTTGAATAGTGCCCCTCTAAATAAATAAATATAGTCATTCAGTTCTATTTTCAACATACCAGTTCAATAAATGTAATTGTCGAGTGAATAATACAAAAGTGTGTTTTCCGTCGCTTGTCGACTATCCATTCCCAATTAATTAGGCCTACTCTGACCGCAACGAGCGACGGTAACCAATTCCAGACTCAAGCGTTTACCTTCAATAAAGAACCTCATTCGAACCCGAAGTAATTTCTTCTTCGGTGTAACCCTTTAGATGTGAATGGGTCTCCTCCGAGCATCCTAACACATGTAAAGATCTCTATCAGCGCATCTGAGATAAAGTTGTTATCTACTAATTGTGTGTCTATCAGGAGAGATAACACGCTCATATCACGAAGGAATATAATTGTTGGAATGTACGGACTTCTCTGTTTTGTTTTATTCGTATCATAATGTTTGATGTGTCGATTTGGCAGATCAATTAAACATAAATACGATTATTACCCATGGTTTATATTGAATATTATTGAATTTGTCAATGTTGAATTATTAGCAAAGAAGAAAAACAAGAACCAAAATAATACCAATGGTGAATTTTTTCTTTTTTTTTTTTCGATCGACCAGAAATTAAGTGATGCTTTACGGTACTTATCAGGCCGTTAAATAATGATTTAGCAGGCTTAGAAGTGATAATATTGTTATATATGTTTATATGTTATTCAATAATCATATAATAATGGCTATTATTCACAAGGGCGACGTTTAAGGCACGACCCGTAGGCAAGTGTTGTAAATCATTAGAGTGAATAGTAGCCATATATGCGAGTAGAGTACTATACTTTGTCCCCGACTAGTAAGTATTTAAGGAGGTTGAGGCGTTAGACGAAAATAATGAAAAAATCTGAAATGAAGTTTTTTGATAGATTTTTATAGGACACAATTTTCAGTAAAAAATCTAAAGTCATTAGGAAACTGCAGTTAAAAATTTAAAAAACTTTTGCATGTAGTCTTATGGAAAATATGTCAACCCAGCTTGCAAACGGTACATTTTAATACAAATAAAAAACACTACTATGTTTTCTACCCATAGTAGTAGAAAACATAGTAGTGTGTTTTATTTAGTTATTTGTAGAAAATGATTAACTACCACAGAGTAACGACTCCTTCAATAAATTTTTTGGAACATTTTAATTTATAGCAAATAACCAAATAATGTCAGCAGTTCCGAAAATTCAGTATGTAAACGTAAAACATTGATGTCGCATATTTTAATATTGTTTCCAATTTAATTAGGAGACTTTTAATAAATAAAAAAATTATTAAACATTTGCAAACTGTTAAATTTCTCTTTTCGTCAATGATTTTTAACAGATTTTTCAATTATTTAATGATTTGATTTTAATTTTTACTGCTTCTCATTTTTTTAAAATGATTTACCGAGACAAATTTGTAAAATACACAGATATTTACATACATTTATTTTTTTTTAATAATTTTGGACAAAACATCCAAAAGTTAGTTCACTACGTAAAATAATTAAATCTACTTAAATAATTAATTAATAATAAAAAATGATGTACTTGCCTTTATGACAATAATTATTGCTATCATCGACTTATAACCTTTTGTAATAATTTATCATGGAGAAGTTCCGATTTAGAATTCCATTTACTTTTGGTTGGGACTGTAACGCCTGAACCTCCTTAATATTTATTTAATTCATTTTCATTTCTCGAATTTAATAAAGATTCATGCGCCATCATATACCTTTAATTTTCTCGATTTTTCGAGCAACAAGTTTAATGAGGCGATTTCTGCAACTTCCCTTACCTCTGGCGGTGTCAAAGATATTCACTGTCAGTATCCATTTATTTCATTATATTACTTACTCTTTTTGATTAATATGTAAAATTATTGGAAATAACGTTGACGTTTAAATCGCACAAATTTTGACGTTTTAAATCAATAACAAAATCACGCTTCGACACGTTGCCATGGTTTACTAATACAATAATACAGTTTGTAGGCACATAGGTAATGGTATGAAGAACAATGTTGGAGATCGCCGCGTTTTTCTAAGAGATGATGCTTTGAAAACAACTTACTAATATAGTTTTTGAGTGTTATAGTACCTCTTCGGCACGTACCATTTGAGTGCTTCCTAGAAAACTTAAGATAGACAACACTTGTTTTTGGTTGCTGAAATTTTGACATTCTAAATTTTGAGTAAAAGTCGCTAACGTGATTTCTTATAAACAATTGACTGTTGTTATTATTCACTAGTGAATAATGAAATCATTATTCATTGGGAATAAAATTATATTAATTTTCGATTTTCACTCTATTTTTTGTCAACATGACAAATGTTTCGCCACACAGTGGTTTCTTCGGATCTTGAGTACTGGTATACTAATTTTACAATGCATAAACTATATGGATTCATACAATTTCAACCTATTCCTAATCTTAATTCCTAAGCGGAAAAGTGCATAATATAATTTAAATTACTAAATGGAAATATACATACAGGGTGTAATTTGTTTCATGTCATTAAAAAAAAACTGGTAACAGGGACCGACTAGACAAACAGAAAACCTATATGACCTTTTTCTCTAGGGACACTTTGAAAAAAACTGATCTGGGTTTACATTTTTAATGTTATGGTAGGAAAGATTTGAGAACCACTGTTTTTCAGGGTCAATGGATGTTATACTTTCGAATATTAGAAATAATAAAAAAACTGTAATACCCGACTTGTGTTCCCGTCGGTAGAAGTGCGGCACTTTGATGGGATTATTTGTATTGAACTTTTTATACCACTAATTATGAAAATGTAAATAATTCCTTCTCTTTCGGCACAACGCAAGCATAGCATGGCCGCAGGGGTTTAAATAGGATTTGTATACATGTGTTTTTTAATTTGGAACAAAGCTATTGTAGCTTTTATTGTCGTTTATAAAAATTTATAAAATTTAAAAGTGGTTTATTAACATTTGTAACATTGTGTTAAAAGCTTAAAAAATTAGTAATTGTTTTATAAAATTGGAAAACGAACAGTTAGACGTCCGAGACACGATAACAGAAAATAGTTGTGTATTTTAAGTTAGGAAAAATCTGATTTTTTTAATGAATTGCATAATTTTTCCCAATCAGGTGTCGAAAACTAAAAATCAAGTCCTTGGTCTCTATGAAAATCAATGTAAACAATAATAAACAGATACAAACAAGACAACGAATACTAATAACAATAATCATACCTTAAATGCCCAATAGGTAACACCCAATAACTGAACAACTCTTGAATTTTTTACAAAACTTGTTTGAAATGACCTCCATCTCCACGTATACACATTTCGGTACGTCGAACTAATTGCATACTTACTCCGTTCAACACATTTGGTAAATTAGGGTTATTTTTATGGTTTCTATGCACATTAAAATACGTCGTTGCAATTGTTCTAAAGCTCTTCAGCACCAGCTGCATTTCCACCACTTTTCTCCATGTACCAAGTCCAGATCCGCGAACTCTATTTTATTATAATATTTTTACTTACATATATGCAATGTTTTATGTCCTGATAGTTTAATTAGTTTTTAGTTTATTATACTGTTTTCGTATTCTGTATTGTAATGTTCCCACCCTGTAATTGGTTACCTGTTGGGTGGTTGTATTCAAATAAATAAATAAATAAACTCTGGAAAAGTGTAATCTCCCATAATGTCCTAAATCTGCGTTTTAAAACACCACACTAAACTGTGAATTAACGTTATCAATAAAGAAAACAAAAAGAAAAACTTGGTCCAAAATCCAAAAAGTAACACAAAAAGCACGAACGAGAAGTGGTGTCTTACGTAACCAAGCACTAACGACTTGAACGATAAGTCAATGAAATAAATCTTAACATAAGTGGCACAAAATTCAAAAAGAAAACAGACAGAGGATAATTGGCCGCGAAGAAGCAAGAAACCTGACGATGACCTCTATCGGTCGCTTTTAACTGCTTTGTCGGCATACTTATTTGCAGAGTATCTCGTGCGACAATATGCCAGCAGTTCTCAAACTAGGTTATTAAGTATTTTGAAAATTTTTGTTTATTTTTTTTCTTCAAAACTATGAGCTTTAGACCCCATGTTATATAAGGTTTTTTTGTTTGTCTTGTCGTTTCCTACCACCAGTTTTTTTTAATGACATGAAACTAATTACACTCTGTATATTTGGAGATAATTTATTGAATCTAATTTTAACAGTCTAAGTAAATAAATTTAGCAAGGGAGATGAGTTTGTTTCAATTTGATCATTTAATAAAATATCAGATAACTTCAGTTTATGTATTTCTAGAAATTCTAGTAAATCGAGTTTCAACTCGTTTTTCTCAGTCTGTAAAATTTGAAACTCTTCGATGAACACGTGACCTTCTTCTATTAGGTGATTAGCTTATGTTAAATGATGAAAATTTTATGATAAACCATCTCACACTGACATAGCAATACACAACACCTCAGCACATATCGCCAACACAAATTAGCAGCCTACAACAGCATGATACACAGGTTTTTGACTCCCTTATCGGAAGAAAATTATATCAAATAGTAGGACTAGAACCAACACTAGGGGTATCTTCAAGTGCTGACTAGTAAGATTTAGCAACATCTGTTCATTCAGAAAACTATTAGAGCCTAATATAGGTGTAACCTAAGAAGTCTAATTTGCTGGACACTACAGATTAATTCATCACTTCGACATGCCTGCTGAATACAATCTGTGTATGGTCTATATACAGTTGAAACGGTCGAGTTCTTTTTGCGATCATCTATGTTTATGTCTCGGTATGTCCTACCAGGATCTATTGTGAGCTACCTAGACCCAATCTATTATATATTTCACTTTGTAGTAGTATATTTTGGTACTGTAAGTGTTGATTCCAGGCAGGGCCGGACGGTAGTTTTGAAACAACTGAGGCAAACTCCAAATTTTGCGCCCCAAATTTTTTTAACAGTTTTCAATTAATTAATAATTAATTTAATGTAATAACATGTTAAAATTAATTTAATTAATTATTACAAAATGATTCATGATATCAATAACTCTCTTGTAAACTCATAAAGAATTCATCTTTATTGAACAATAGGAATATAAAAGGAAACAAGATACGTAGCATAAAGTTAAGAACAAATACGAATTACGCGTTTGAAATTAAGGTAACATGGCGACCTTTAATCTTCGCAAAATCGTCGATCATCTTATCATAGTCAATAGTGGCAGCTAATTCAGACTCAATTGCTAGAATTGCCAAACTATTGAGTTTTTCTTGTGACAACCTAGAGCGTAAATATGTCTTAATCAGCATACGTTTGGAAAAGCTTCTTTCGCCCCCAGCAACAGTTACCGGCGTCGTAAGGAGTATCTTCAAAACAATAACGGTGTTCGGATACAAAGTTTCTAACCGTGTTTTCAACAAGTGGTTGTAGACCTCAAGGGGTGTCATTGACAATGGAAGATGTCGACTATGATGTCATTTAAAGTACTTGACCCTTTCTTTCCTTACATTTATTTTATGACGTTACGGAACACAACACATGTTGCTTTAAAGGCTGCCGGGGTCCATCGAAATTCGTCTGCTCGTGGAAGCAGTCACTTAAAGGGACACATTTAACGTCGTGTAAATTAGCTACGGTTCATAAAATAGTTTGAGATTTTTAACCATTACGCTCTTTACACGAAATGCCATGAAAATAAATCACGACTAGGATTAGCTTATATGTATCAATATTATACTCAAAATGGTGTTAATTATTATGTGTGTGACAGGACAGGTAGTCCTCCGAAGGTCCAGGGGGGGGGGGCGATCGCCGCTCTGGATCCGGCGGCAATGAGGCGTGAAAAAATGAACCCGAAAATGCGCCCCCGAATCCTGTGTGTGAGGCAGTCGCCTCTCTGCCTCGTGCCACCGTCCGGCCCTGATTCCAGGATGGTAGCTGATCCCTGTTCGTCAGGTTCATCAGCCTTGTTATTTTCTAGTAGCTCATTGTATACTGTCGTCTAAATCAGTTTTGATTTCGTTCTGCTAGAGCTTTCAGTATTTTTAGGCTCTCCTATACGAAAAACAAGAGAATTAACAAGATAGTACAGTTAGGCAGGGAAGACGAAATAGACGAAGAGAGTTGTTAACTCCGAATTAAAGAGACACGACATCCAGCGGGAAGGTTTCGGGATTTGTTGGGTACACATTAAATGAATTTGACCAAGCTTACTAAAACCCAGGTTGGCTCATTAGAATCGCAAGTCTACGTCACGTGTAGACCTCGATGACAGCCTCGTGTGGCTGTTCTTTCTTCATTTTATAGAAAAGGTTTCAAAATTATTTTGCTGATGTAACTCAAAATCATTCTGGATTTTCAAGGAGTTACCTCGGTGACTTGAGAAGCGGTTAAGAAAACATTTAAAACTCTATCCTAACTAAGTAAATAGATACCTAACATATGAACATAGAAATATCTCATGTGACATATGTTACGAAGTAATCCGTTTCTTCATTGACCTTGGGTTCTGACAGTCAGCTGAGTTCGGTAGTTATGTTAGTACAGTGTTGTCAGTTTTGCACTATTGGGCTCTCTCTCTAATGTTACCTTCTCCGTCTGATTGTCACATTTTGGCAACTGCACGATAACTCCCAATATAAATGTCGAGGTCAATGGCGCCATTGCTAAAAGATAAAAGTTTTTTCGCCGGCTCACAGTGGGGCTGAAAAAAATTATCATTTTAAATTTTCTACAGCCTTTAATTTTTGTCCAATCGAAATATTTTTTTTTTCTAAATAATCCTCAGACTTCTGGTTACAAAACTGTCGAGGCAGATTTTTGAAAAAGATCGAACGGAACTTACATACGTCGTTATAGTTAATCGAATAAGCAAAAATCAATATAATTACATAAATTGATCAAATTACGGCTACTTTTTTCTGTTCTTAGTTGGCTTTGAGTAAATAAATAAGAACTTACTTTAAAAAAAGTGTCCTTAAGGTGGCCATTCCCTAGAAAGGGACATCCGATAGGGAAATATTTATAATTTTTGACCATAACTTTTTTTCTTAGTACGTATATTTAAAAAAAACTATAAGAGTACCTAAGTAGAATCATAAAAAGACTTACTATGAATTTTCATCCAATAATTTCAGCGGGTTGCAAAATAGCTAGATTTAAATTTAAATATTATGTTCATTTTCCTATTTCGTAGTTTTAAATCGAGCTATTTTGCAAACCACTGAAATTATTGAGTGAAAATTCATAGTAACAGTCTTTTTACTTAGGTACTCTTATAGTTTTTTTAAATATACGTAGTTACTAAGAAAACAAAGTAATGGCCAAAAATAATAAATATTTCCCTATCGGATGTCTCTTTCTAGGGAATAGCCACCTTAAGTCTTTCACTACAAAATGGGCCAAAATATGGCCGGATATCAGTCAGAAGTAGAAAATATTTCCGAATTTTAAAAATATTTACTTTCTTTAAAGAAATATTTTATTTATAGCTCTACCTATTCTAAAATACATCCCTATTGGCAAAAACGGTAAGCTGAAAGACTAACTTTAAAGTGACGAATAAAATGACCAAAATTATTATGCAGCAGAGAATAGTTTCGAAAGCTAATAAAATTCGTTTTTAAGTGAACTGTAATAGGTCAATTATACTGACGTATGTAAGTTGTATTTCGATTTTTTTCAAAAATGTATTGTGATTGAACAAAAATTAAAGGCTGTGGAGAATTTTGAATGGTAATTTTTTTTCCAACCCCACTGTGCGGCTGTCCCATCTTGCTAATTCTCTAATCTTGGCCTATACATCTTAGTCTTAGATTACGTCTGCGCGACAATATTCTTGACTTTGATGACGGTCTCGGATGATTAGGGGTCGAGCTTTGAGCTCTTTGCCCCAATTATCGCTGTAGACCTGGACCGGCCTCGTAAGGGTGGGCCTGCTTTTTACGACTCCCACCTGCAAATGCAGACGGTGTAGACGAAGTTAGCAGACCTCCTCTGATCTTTTCTTTCTTGTAAAATGTAGATAATCTTTTAAATTTCATATTAAATACAAAATGTATGACCGATTTGTATTTGCTTTCTGCCTGGAAAATTCTTCAAACCATAAATAACTAGCTGACTACAATAAAATACTATTTTTCTACACACTTTTTTAATTAATATCATTATTTATAACCGCAATTAACATGCTATATTGAATGCTGTCTTCATAAATTGCAAATTAAATTGGTTCATTAAATAAATTATTCTTTAATTAAAGCGTTTTATGGAAACGGCATGCGGCTATTATGATTTTAGTAGTGTACACCCAGTACACAACGGAGGAGATACGCAACACTGCGCAATTTCCTTCGTGTGTTAGAGAGGATTTTTAAAATTTCGAAAACTAAATTGATAATAATAATAGACTTTTCTATTTTGCAATTTTCTTCACTAACTTACAATGGACCCCGCACGGAACATATGGAAATTCGCCCCCGGTTAAAGTGTTTGATACTCGGGGATATTATCCAAATATCGATGTTGATCAAAAGTCTCTATGGGCTCAAGGTCGGAAATTTCACAGTTTTCCAGATATCGGGGGTGTAAAGGGGGATGCTCATTTCTTGTGGGAAGTGGCCCCCGCTCCAGTAGAATTCGCTGGAATCGATATATGTCTCTCGACCTCCTGATCAAAAATTCTCAAGGGCACAAGTATGGAAAATAAACAGTTTTCTATATATGGGAGGTGCAAAGGGGGGTGCTCATTTTCTATAGGAAGTGACCGCCAGTGAATTTCACTGGAATCGACATATGTTGTTCCTCTCGACCTCCTGATCAAAAGTTCTCATAGACACTAGGTCGGTAAATGCACAATTTTTTCGATATCGGGGGTTCAAAGTCGACTTTGCAACCCCCGATATCTGGAAAACTGTGCATGTACCGGCCTTGTGCCCATGGGAAATTTTGATCAGGAGGTCGAGAGAAACAACATATGTCGATTCCAGTGAATTTCACTGGGGGTCACTTCCTATAAAGGAAATGAGCGCCCCGCTTTGCACCCACCATATCTAGAAAACTGTCCATTTTTCAAACTTGTGCCCCTGAGAATTTTTATCAGGTCAAGAGGAATAACATATGTCGATTCCAGCGAATTTTACTGGAGCGGGGGCCACTTCCCACAAGAAATGAGCGTCCCCCTTTACACCCCCGATATCTGGAAAACCGTCCAATTTCCGACCTTGAGCCCATAGAGACTTTTGATCAACATCGATATTTGGATAATATCCCCGAGTATCAAACACTTTAACCGGGGGCCAATTTCCATATGTTCCGTGCGGGGTCCTTTCGCCCATATGAAACATAAAACTAAATTTTTAAAGCGGCGAAGTTTCGTCTTTATTTTATAAGATTATATAGCTTTTTCCATTTCCATTGGCTGCTCTCATTAATGTCTAGTTAATGGTAAAAATTCCTTGCCTAATATGCTGGCTTCCTTGTTTATCATTATTATACTCTTCGCAAATACAAAACAAAGATATTGCATTCGATCGGCAAATTTCTAAACCCGGTAATATTGCTCGTAGAGAAAAAATGTTCATGTCAGTGTGTTGGTGATCGAATTTTGAACAACTCTGTCTGTCCGTACGGCACGTTTCTTGTAAGCACGATAACTTTAGAACGAAAAGTCCGATTGTATTGAAATTTTGTCAGTGAGTTACTGCTAGCTAGAGGAAGAACTCTACTGTTTTTGAATAAAATCGATTAATAAATAAAAAAGTTATTAATTCTTCAAATGAAAAAAAAAACTTCTTTTTTTGTAATTAAACAAAAAAGGTTTGAAACTAATATCATTTACAACAATAGCTGCGAAGATTATCCTATAGAGTGTACAATAATTATGTAACAAGTGTAGTAAATCGGTGAAGAGTATAATGGTCAGCCCGTTTAGATTTAAAATTTTTAAATTTAGTGTTAGGATAGGTTAGGTTAATGTGTGAGTAGGCTTATCAAACCCCCCACTGCGATTATCTAGGTCTATTGTGGCTCACTCCTAGTTATAGTTCACCCAACAGATTCGGCTTTTTAATAACGCCGATAATCTTGTTGAATGAGAAACTGTCCAGGTCCTCGGGCTCCAGTTGCCCTTTGCCAGACAGTGAGAACCTGCAGCAGGACAGGTATGTGTTCTGCCGTTTCATCATTCTCCAGACACAGAGAGGGCATTTGGCGTTTTCCGGTTTTCCACCAGTCCAATTCTGTGTAGGCGATGATTTAATCTGCAGTGCACAGTGTATAGGCCAATTAGAATTCTGTGCAGTCTATTTAACTCTAATAGTTCTTTAGTTCTTGACTTCAGGGGAATGTTATAAACTAATCCTGGTAGTTCCTGCCAGTGCTGGATTGTTTTCAATTCAGCCCAGGCTAATATAGCAGCCTTGACAGAGTTTGCAAATATGCCAGTTGCCGGTTCTGGTCCTATAATCGGCAACTTCATTGCCCTCCATGCCAGAGTGGTCATGTATCCAGATAAGAGTCAGTTTGTTGCTCTGCCCAGATGGGTAAGAGCTTCCTGACAATCCCAGACCGTTGTAACTCTTGGATGTCCGAAAATATTTTCATTGATCTGTGTCTAGGCTGCGTCTGAAATTTAAACCTAAATTAAATAGTCCTGTGAATGGCTTAAAATATAGTTTGTGTTTCTCCTAATATTGAGCACATCCCAGCCATTCTTCTAGTGAAATATACCATATATCCAAGAGGTAATATTTGAGGCAATATTTGAGGAGTGTATACTTTGGTTCAATATAACACAAAAGTACCCACAACATTTTTCCTATGGCGCCCTTTTTCGAAGCTATTGACCTTTAAGGTACTATAGGTACTTTCACTGTTATATTGACTCAAACTATATGCTTTGGAAGTATTGCTCCATACTTCTGGAATACCGTGTATAAAAGCCACCAAAATGTTTCCAGAAACTTGCTGAAGTTGTTCCTTATTGACATCGAGAACCATGCAAAACATAACATATTAATTAGATCAATTCATCAAAGAGCATTCGAAAAATAACCAGTTTCTAGCTTCATAGCCAATACCGGAGCTTGGTTACGAACTCCGGACAGATCAGGTAGTGAAACAATTGCACTATTATCAGCTGGCAACTGAAATTAATTTCCTATAATGTTTCCGAAATGTTATGAATAGAGAAGTATTATTATTTACTGGAAAAAACACATATTAGAACTACAACGTGGACTAGAATGACTCAACTTTGAATAAACCTTCGATATTTTTAGAAGTATTGAACAGAACAGATACATCTTAAAGTAGAAAACATTTTTATTTATAGTGGTATACAGTTGCTTAATACTATAAACATGTTTTCTTTAACGGAGAACATATAAAAAATAAATTATTTTAGAAACAGAGATAAATCTTTCTCCAAATGACTGTTCGGTATAAGAGTAAGTACATTTAACAGGATTTCCTCGTTGGAACTTAAAACCTGTAACTGTGCCTAAATACTCTAAATGAATGCCCTCCCCCCCTCACTCATACTTGATGTAGTTGCTGTATTATTACCTATGGTGTTCAATGAATTACTATTATTTAACGTAAATTAAAATATTGTAAACATTAGAAATTACATATCTAATTATATATTTTGTTAATGTTCACCTTGCTGTGGCTGAATATTCGATATTTTACACATACATTCAGCCTTACAGACATTTTTTATTTGATATTTGGGCTTAGCATTTTATGAAATGAGAGAGAATGAGAAATGAAAAAAAAACTATAAAATTATTACTATAAATGATAATATTTTATAAATAGTTTTTCTTTGTATTTCTCATAGTTTACTTTTTCTACTGTTTGTCAAATCCTATAAAGAATGTGTTCGATCAAAAAATTATTCACTTTTGAACATCATTGTGTAATGAATCATAAATAAACAAAGTAAGTAGCTTGCATCACTCGTCACTAACATCTAGTAAATATGAAGACTTACACTGAATTTGAGCAAATAGTTTAATATGTATTTAATAACATTAATACGTTGAAAACTAAGGTACGGAGTGCCTCAAGGATAGATTTTGGAGCCCTTGCAGTTGATCATATTTGTAAATAATTTATTTTTCATATTTTTCTAAACACAATACTGCCACAATAGATAACTATTTACCACAAAAATATTGTTTATTTATTTGCAGTGTAATTGTTTTAAAGATGCATAAATCAATGCCTTTATATGGAGAAATCTAGTTGGAGACTCCTTCAGTCTCGATTATATACACTGATCACATCCATAGTGACTGTGATTCTGATTGCTATTATTAGTTCCTTAGTATCGTTCAATAACAGTATATATAGTCTATTTTTGTAGCACATTAATTAGACTAAAATCTAATTATTTCTGTCGTATGTATAATCACTATTGCTTTGAAAGCGTAGTTGCCTAGTAATATAAGGAGTCTAAATTGTCAGTTTATTATCAGCTGATATTTGATAATAAACTGTCAATTTACAGGAATTGTAATACTCCTTAGCAACTCTTGACATTTTATGAAATTTAAAAGCACGAGTGACATTTGCAGAAAAATTTCATAAAATAAAACGTGACTCGTCAGTGTTTACGTATTATTATTACAGCAGTAAATATGTTCAGAGAAGCATTACACTGGAAATACTTCGCTAGATACTGTCACCGACATTTGATTGGTAATGATCCCAAAAATGGCGTTTCATTGGCCATGTTAATATCAAGTCAAATAATCTGATGTAATTATTTCTATGTACTTTGTGTTGACATCAGACAAAATAACTCATTTTTGAAGTGGCGTAACTGATAAAAAAATACCCAGCGTTAAATCTAAGAATCATAAACGCATCCTTACTTAATCCGGGAAAAATTTACAGAATTCGACAGCAACCAATCTTTTAAATCATTGGAATTGAACGTAGTTACCATGAAGAAAATTCACATGTACATATTTCTATCCCCTACTCCCAAACAGTTCTGAAAACCGCCCAACCAGGCACCCCTTTTCCACATGTTAACAACACCCGGTATCATCTACAAAGTAATTTTTATATATTTTCTTTTTTTCTCATCTTAGAAAACCATATATTGACTTGCTACCCCTACACACGAAATTACCCCTTACCCTAAGTACCTCTGAAGACTTAATTTAACTTATAGTGCACTTACACACTGACAGAGTCTGTTAAAAATAGCCAAAATGTAGGGTCCACCATTTTGCTCTCCCATTGCCACCCCCGTAATCGTGGAACCTCCGGACTGCTCCGGCGTCCAGCGGTCGGGACCGAACATTTGTTACACTTATCATATAATATCATATAGCTTTTACGGTTCCCCTATCCATTAACCTTAAGTTTTTTTGAATCATTGTTGACGCAAATTTGAATAGGTTTGCATTTAACATATCCAAATTAAATTTTTTTAAGACTGAAAGGGATATTTATTTAAGGAACCGTCCATTAACTAGTGATATACTGCTATAGGTTTTAGTCTAGACTGAGGTATAGATTTTTCTTATCATCTGCACAAAGGCATATTTTAATATGTATGTCGGATATATTAAATACCCAAACATGTATGTATATTTGCTTTTATGATAAAAGTAAGTGTGTTTAAATTCTGCTATATACAATTTTAACATACGGCAAAAAAATATTTGCATACACGTTTTAGCAGATATAAAATACCGCCTGTTTGTCTAGGATTAACACTTTCAGTAGTTTATGTGACCATATGGAAAAGCAAAACTTAATTTAACTTAGTTTTATGATTACATGCTTTTATTTAGTTATTAATGTTTTTTTATTGATTGAAATCTACTCTTAAATGAATTTGTTATTTTCTTCTTGACAATTCGTACATAAACATATCATTATAATGCATTCTAACCAATTTAATCACGCACCTATTTGTAAAAGAGTCTCTTCAGTCTGATGAAGTAACACTGACTTAACTAACAATTGCATTGTATTTGTAACCTCCTCCAAAGGATAAGCTACTTATCAACTTTCATAAAATTGTTTACAGTGGAGTTTTATTGGCAAAATGGTAAAAAGAAGAAACAAATGAAGAATGACTCCATTAAGCTGATATGGCCAAGTTCATTACATTATCTCCTTAATAAATCGTATAGAATACAAACATTCAATTGACAGATTATTGTATGACATAATCTTAAAATACCCAAAACAGCCAGTAATAGTCGTGGTTTTTCTTAAATGAAACTGTAGAATAAAAAATCTAAGATATCAAGTCAAAATATATAACATTGTCAATCTGAGTGGTTCATTGCATACATATTACTGTAATTAATGAGAAAAACAACAGAACTTACCCCCTTGTAAGTGAAAAATAAATAAACACATCAAAAGTTCATGGTCTGCTATTCAATTCGCCAAAGAATATTATAGAACAAAAATTAAGCAAACTGACGAATAACCAGCGCACTGTACTTAATGTTCTTAAGGGTGTTATAGTTCGATAAGCACAAACTGAAAAGCACAGATTATTGAAATAAACAAAATACAATCAACACGGAGCTTTCGCGGAGCTTACAGCGCTTCCTAGGACTTACTGAGGACTGTGACTTTGACGGGTTTTTGCTCCGCCTTTGAATTGGTGGGGGCTCTCTCTCACCTCCTAAAACCACATTTCTTTATCTTATTACCATAAATTTGTGGTAGATTTTAGATATCGTGAGTTAAACAGGTCTGATATGTTTTGCATATTCGTTTCCAGACGTTTCATTCTTTATTTTCAAGAGTTTTATAGTTTTTGTATTGATGTGGGAATGTAATTTTTATGTATGGCAAAAAAGTATTTAGGGATATTAATGTATTTGTAATGGATTTCGTTTTGTGGTGGGATGGTTCTTGTCGAAGGTGTCATCTTGATAATAGATCGAGCTTTTTAAGTACCTGGTGTTGTGAAAAGGGTTTGTTGCAAAAATGACGAATATTTTTGTTGTGAGAAATTATCCTGAATCGAAAGTGAGCGATGATTTTCTAACAACAAAAATATGAATAAACCAGAGAAGAAACTGTCGGTTACTAATTCAAACACAAATTCTTAGTGACATGGAGACCACACAATATCAAAAAATACATTTTTTAAATTGCACCATATCTCGCTAAATACACCATTCGATAGAGAGAAAAATGTACATCTAATCATGTGTCATGTTCCTATATCCAAAATGTATGGTCCCTTAAATATTTGCGTGTTTCTCATTTTATTGCAGATAATCAAGATTTTCTAATTTATTAATAATGAAAAGTTTATGACAAAACATCAATTGAACTGTTCAATATGCTGTCCATTAATTTGTGAACATTTTAGAATTCTTTTATTCACTGAGTGTGAAGTAGCATTCCGATTTTCATTTTAATCCAAACCTTCAAATGCTCTCCAAACTCTACCAAACAGTTTGTCTCTGTTATTTTCTGGGTTCGATAGATTTCACTCTTTATGTAGTCCTAAATATAGAAGTCTATAGGAGTCAAGTCAGGAAACCTGGCAGGTCAAATCCATGGCCCCAAACGCCTTATCCACCTGTCTTCGAAAATTTCATTCAATTCGTTACTGACTGATTTAGTACAATGACCTGGGGCTCCACCGATTTGGTATCAACATATGAAATATTAATTAATAAATTAAGAGTCTAAAAAGGTCATTACGATAGTTTTGATAATCTCTATATATTTTGGTCCATTCTTCTCGTCGTAAAGTATTTATTGTTGACAATTTCTCTGTTGTATTATAACACGAGGAATTTGAATATTCTAAAATGCAAAATTCTGCGACTGAAAATAATTTTGATATAAAAATAGTGTAAATACATCTTGAAAAGATGTGAGGTACATGATAACAAACGTTGTTTGTGGGACCTTAAGATTTGATGATGTGAATAACTTATATAGCTATATACAAATATAGCAAAGTGAATAATTCTTCTTTTTTCTTTAGTATTGCATTTGCTGCCATTTAAGAATGGATTATTTGCTTTACACCAGTTATTTATTAGATCCAAATTATTTTGCAGTATTGCACAGTCGACCTCAAAGTTGATTTGACAAAGAATCTTGACATAATCGGCATATAAAATATTTAAAAGTGAATTATTATTTGTTTGCATTGCATTGAAACATATTTTTTATAGCATTTTGCAAGCCTCAGAAAAAAATAGTTCTCATAGATAGATATTTTCTGCTGTTTGTAATATCCTATAAAGAATATGTTTCAATATGAAATATATTTAATATTCAGCTTACTAGAAATATCGTTAATGTAAGCAACAAAAAGTTATGGACCGAGAATTGAGCACTGGGGTACTGCCGATATCAGCAAAATAGTGTTGGATTTATAACCCCTAATTTGAGCACTTTGCGATCTATTCGATAGATAAGAGTTAATAATATTTAGGAGATATGCAGCTATACCTACCCATTACTTATAATTTATATTTTATCAAAACTGAGGTGACCAGATCACAGGAATCAAATGCAGGACATTTCCCAATAATAATAATAATAATACAAAACATTTTTTTTTAATATATGTATAGGTATTAAATTTTATATATTCTGCAAATGTAACAAAAATATATAATCGATGTATAAAAGATATACATTAAATATATCTATTTTATAAATTTATAACATAGTCCAATAATTATAAAGATTTGCATACCAAAAAATGTTATCCGAGATTTTCCTTCAGTAACTGTTAGTGGAGGGATTAAACATCACAGAACAACAAGAATCAGTTCTGGGGATACCGCGCAACCTCCCCAAAAAACCACCTCTTCGGTGAAAAAAACCTTATTTTACTGATAACTCGTTAATCGTTGACGATATAAAAAAATTGCTCATCATAAAAAAGAAAGCTTGACTAATTGCCTAAACAAAAGTCCTCTTGTAAATTTCTTGTATATGCCATGGTTTTCGAGAAAATCAATATTGAAGAAAATTGCAAAACCTATATTTTCAATGCTCACGAATTTTCGTTTATTTGAAATTTTTTACGCGCGGCCTATAGAAAAAATTGAGATGCTCGAAAGCCAAACATGCTGGGAAGAAAAATCAAAATGGATTTTAAGAGGGATATGAAATACTCTTTTGTGTTTCCATCTTTGATAGCTATTGATATCTATTAGTATATAAAAATATAAAACAATATTAATTTTTTAATTTAATTTAAAATCAACTTAGTTTAATATAAGTTATAAATGTATTATTCTTTGGTTCAAGGTAGTACTTCAATGCAGAAAAAGTTAGGGATAAAAATATTCACTTACAAAGTTACCAGCATGTTGAAGTTAGCCAAATTTTGACCAATTTTTTATGGTTTCCTAAAAATAAAAAAAAGACCCAAACATCTGGAAAACTTAGCTCAATTTTTTTTTCACTTTATATGCCATGTAACTATTCTTTCTAATCATTTAATAGTTAAAAAATTGTACTAAAAAAATATCGTCAAAAAGTTGAATATGCAGCCTTTTTTAGATTTTTTTTGGCTAACTTTAACGTGCTGCTAAATTTGTAAATGTGAATATTTTTATTTGTGTAAATGTGAACTTTTTCTGCATTGAAGTACTACCTTAAACTAAAAGATAATGCATTTATAACTTATATTATAGTCAGTTATTTTTTATGGGCCAGTGAACAGTTAGATGCACAAAAAATCAAGAGTTAACTATATTATATTGTTATTTTTATATACTAATAAATATCAATAGCCCTCAAAAACGGCAACACAAGAGAGTATTTGATATCACCTTTAAAACACATTTTGATTTTTGTTCCTAGCTTGTTTGGTTTTCGAGCAATTCAATTTTTTCTATAGGCCGCGCGCAAAAAATTTCAAATAAACGAAAATTCGCGCGCATTAAAAACACAATTTTGCAATTTTTGTCAATATCGATTTTCTCGAAAACCATGGCATATACAAGAAAATTACAAGAGGACAAGAGGCAAGTTTTCTTTTTATGATAAGCCATTTTTTAATATCTTCAACGGTTAACGAGTTATCAGTAAAATAAGGCTTTTTTCAAAGAAGGGGCGGCTTTTTGAGGGGGTTGCGTGGCACCACCAGAACTGATTTTCGTGGTTTTGTGATGTCTAATCCTCGCACTAACAATTACGGAAGGAAAATCTCTGATACTTTTTTTTGCGAGCTTCTGGTGTATCTTTTACATTACCGACTCTACTAACAGTAAAATAAGTTATTTATTTTTCAACTAAAAATATGATTATTCCCTATAATTTTCTCGCACTGACTGCGTGAATTTGACAAATTGCAAATATTGCTTTCAGTGTTTCCGTGGTTACCTAATAATCTCAACGGATCATTTATTCCCTTCAGTTTTTATACAAAACTGTCACTAAAATTAAGCAACAATGCATTGCCGATGGAATCAGCAAAAGCCATCCTTCTTTGAGAATATAATTTATGGCAGTATTTCCTCCAATTGAATTGAGAATTTACTTGGTTATATCACAGCGATCGACCAAATATTTCTCCTTAGACAAGTGCTACAAAAGACCCACGAATACGCGATTGATATCCACCACTTATTCATAGATTTCAGAAGCGCCTATGATAGCATAGATAAAACGTCACTTTATAATGCCATGATAGAATTTAATATTCCAGCACGCCTAATAAAATTAGCGAAGGAAACCCTCTTAAAAGTCGAATGCAAAGTTGAGGTCCAAAACAACACGTCAAGATCCTTTCAAACACACACAGGACTACGGCAAGGAGATAGTCTGTCATGCTTGCTGTTTAATATAGCGCTAGAAAAAGCCGTAACAGAATCAGGTTTGATGACAAGGGGAACTATTATCAACAAGGGCATACAAATACTAGCATATGCGGATAACATTGATATAATAGCAAGATCAAAAAGGGAGTTAATACAAACCTTCAAAAGCATTAGAAGCAGCTGCGAAGAAAGTGGGATTACAGCTTAACACTGCCAAAACCAAGTATATGAAAGTCTCTAATAGTAACAATTTAGCGCCACCAGAAGATCTGGTGATAGAAACATACATTTGAAAGGGTAAGAGAGTTTATATATCTTGGAGCTCAAATAAATAAAAACAACATATTAAATTAGAAAACGTGCAACGCCACTTTCTCAAATTTCTACATCTAAAATCTCATGGTATATATCCACCAATTGGTTTTCCACAAAGTGATTTACTTCAAATGTTTTCATTGCGTAGCCTATCTGAAAGACGCAACGAATTTGCCATAAATTTCTTAAAAAGGGTGATTCATTATGATATTGACTGTAGTGAGATACTCCAGAGACTTAATTTCCATATTCCGCGAATAAATTCAAGACAAAATCAAACTTTCTACCTTCCTATAGCCCGGACTAATACTTTAAAGTTTTCACCAATCTACAGCATGTGCTCTAGCTATAACCACAGTCAGCGTGATATCGACATCTTTAATAAATAGGAGATTCTGTCTAAATCATATATGTATTTTTTATTCTCTCTTTTTATTGTAAATAAATTCAACTCTTTATTCTCTTTAATGTTTATATTTTCTTTTGTTATATATCTTTACTGAAATGTACGCTAGTAAATTTTAGTAATTTTTGTACGATGTATGTGTTGTTTCCCATCTTGTAAATGGTCTTGTACTGTTAGATGGTGTATGAATAAAATAAAAAAAAATAAAAAAACAAAACATAATAAGTGCTGAAGTCGAGGGAAGAATATACCTGGCTAACAGAGCATACTTTGGGTTAAAGAATCTTCTACATTACTTATTCGCAAAAGAGAGCTAAAGAGCTACTTGAACTCAGCAAAAAGGAATTAAGACTACTAACTGGTCTTTTCACGGGTCACTGCCCATTAAAATACCATCTTAAAAAATGGGCAAGACTAAGGACGAAAGTTGTCGATTCTGTACAAAGACAACCGAAACGTCGGAACACATACTTTGCACATGCGAAGTACTAGTCCGGCAAAGGCTACAACACTTGGAACAGGTGATTTTGACACCTGCAGAAGTGTCAAAGTTAGCCCCCAGGAAAATTCTAGGATTCTTTAGAAGCCTACGATTGGATGGGAACATATAGATATGGGGTAATCACAAAAGATCTTTATAGCTCGAGGTGAGGAGAGGTCAAACGCCTGAACAACCCAACTGTAATCTGTAAAGAATCTTCTAACATCAAGCATAGTAATCAAAAGAACTAGGTGTTGATATATAAAAGCCTTATTAACCTGTCCTCACTTACGCATCAGAAACAGGGACGATGACAAAAAGCGATGAGGAGCTGCTGGGCTGGTTTGAACAAAAGATACTTAGTCATATATACAGAGGTGTGCAGGAGAACGGGACGTGGCACATTAGTTATATTTTCGAACTCTAAGGCCTCTACGAAGAGCCTGATATTGCCCGATCCATCAAAGTCAATAGATTCAGGTGGCTTGACCACCTAGAACGGATGGATAGAATGGAACCCCCAAGGCAGATATTCCACCAAACACCGGCAGAAACTCGAAATGGAGGTAGGCCCAGAGCCTAAATTCAAGGACCAGGTAGAAGAAAGCTTAATAACGCTGATAATCAGAAATTGAAGAGAAAAGCAATAAATAGGAAAGAATGGAAACTAATCTTGGAACAGGCCAAGACCCACCCTGTTTTGTAGAGCCTAAGATGACGATCATAATATTATATTATTCAACGAGCATATTATTCAGGAGGGTAAGTTTAAGACACGAGCCACAGACGAGTATCGTTGATTACCAGAGTGAATAGTAGACAGCAAATGCGAGTAGACTATACCACGGCTATTAAATATTTAGTATTTATTTAATTTATTTTCATTTCATTTCTCCAATTTAAGAAAGATTCACACCCATCATATATCATTTTCTCGATTTTTCTAGTTTAATGAGGCGATTTCTGCTGCTTCCCTTACCTCTGGCGATGTCAAAGATATCTCGTTTTCACTGTCAATGTCCATTTATTTAATTATATTACTCCGTTTGAGTAATATGTAAAATTACTGTAAATAACGTTGAAGTTTAAATCGCACTTTGTACGTTTCAAATCAATAACAAAATTGCGCTTTGACACATTGTCATGGCTTACTAATAAAATAATTGAGTTATATAGTAAGCACGTAAGTAAACGGTTTCAAAAACAGTTTTGGAAATTGCCGCGTGTTGCTAATAGCTTTGAAAAAAACTTACTAATGTAGTTTTTGAGTGCTCATTAAAGTACCTCTTCGGCATGTACCATTTGAGTGCTCCCTCGAAAACTGACAGATACACACTTGACTTTTGGTTGCTCCAGTTTTTATATTTTAAATTTTTAGTAAAAAGCCACTAACTTTATTTCTTATAAACAACTGACTCTCCTCATTGTTCACTAGTGAATGATTAAATCATTATTTACTACAGGGAATAATGGATAGCATTATCCTTGAGGAAACACATACATAATGAGTACATTACTTAATAGTCGTGGACAAAATGTTTTGATTACTGCGATTTTTTTAATAACTTTAAGATGAGTCGTTACCAGTGTATTTTATAATACCAATGGATAATTCGAAGTATTTGCGGGACAAACTTAAATTTTGAGACACTTATGGAACTTTTCTGTTTGCGTAACGCACCATGAAAAATGATGGACAGTCCCGCATAATACAGGACGTATTGTCACCTCAAGCAAAGCATATTCCAAAATGTCGAAGGCCTTGGGAAATAAATGTGGATTGCGTCCAGTTGACCTCCGCTATCCAGGACCTCAGTGGTGAATTGTGTTTTGACTTGAAACTGGTGATGGTGTACAAGTGTACATATAGTTCAGGCATGAGAAAATTGTTAAGATGTCAGTAAATCGAAGTATACCTCCAATTCTACAGTTTAATTTAAAAATTTTACTAAAATTAGAAATAATTATAATTTGTGTATAATTCGTTTCAGTACTATAGCTAATTTAAAAACTGTAGAACTGTTCACAGTTTCCACATATTAGGAAATAGGTATTGAATGCATTAAAAAGGCATTACACTAAATAAAAAAATAACATTAAATTTAAACTAGAAGAAAGCTGTGAACAATGCGAGTCTGAAATTGAAATCAACGGAAAAATTAACGTTTGAAAAAATGTTTCCCATCCGAAAGGGGTCATTGACAACTTTTTTAGTAATATTAAATTTAAGACTAGGTAAATAATGCGAGTTTGAAATTGAACTTCACAGAAAAATTAACATTTGGAAAAATGGGTCTCACCATTAACAACTTTTTCCGTAACACGTAGCAAGTCTCACACAAAATACCTTCAGTGTCCGAAGATAACATTTAATAATTAATAGAAATAGTAATGATAATAATAATATCCCCAAAGAGGAGTACGAAAGTCCATAATAAGGTAATAATAATAATAATAGGGTTTATTTTCATAAGACTCGCTTGCACAAGTATAGCATATTGTCACTAGTAGAAGTAGTTGTATGAAATATATGATCACTTTATCACAGTAAAGTAGTTAAAATATACAAAAATAACAAATCACACTTACAATAGGGAAGTAAAATACAAGTTACGAAAATTAATTACTAAAATTAGCAGCAAAATATTCTGGAACAGAAAACTAGCTCTTATTAATAAATTCCTTACAGCGGTTTTAAAACTTAATTTTCCAAGATTTGTAATATTAGCAGGGATCTTATTAAAAAGTTTTACACCCATAACATTGGGTCTGAGACAAGCGATGATACGGAATACTTATATTGACATTCATCCAAAGCGCATAACGAAAATTTTCATCTAGTGTTCTGAATTTGATTTCACAAAAACTGTTGAATTAAATGTACAAATCGAAGATACGGTTAGTGTATTTAACTGCGTAAATAGTTCTCTACAG
This sequence comes from Stenurella melanura, assembly GCA_963583905.1. Classification (NCBI taxonomy): domain Eukaryota; kingdom Metazoa; phylum Arthropoda; class Insecta; order Coleoptera; family Cerambycidae; genus Stenurella; species Stenurella melanura. Next base: position 164,930,783 of record OY757311.1, on the reverse strand, counting down.
GAGGCAGTGCTAGATTTAAACAGCATCGTGCGATAAATTTTTTCTGAATTAACAAGATTTAAAAATTGAATTAGAGAAATCGTTCGAAACTCAGGATCCCTCTTGTTACATTGTGAAGTCTGTTTGTTTGCTTCTATGTTTATATTTTTGTGCTTAATATCGATATTAAATAATAAGGATCAAAGGATCGATTAAACGGGCGACGGCGTTTTATTTCATAAATTTTAGTAACTCTAATAAAACATAAGTTTATCTATTATTCTGTTTGTTGCAAATGCTTAGCCTTTGAAACGTTTTTCACCCTTATTCTGGGGCTCATCAGAAACACATAAAGCCACTCAAAAATGTTTCATGCAAAAAAACAAGATAACTTCCATAGAAATATTTTGACATTGTGTTTGATATTGACTGATAAGCAGAGCCCGGCGCAAAAGTAGTTATGCCAGAGACGGTCTCCACACACAGATAAATATAATGTCTTGTATGATTCACATAAGCAAATAAATACATTATTTATAGGAAACAAATACCTACTTTTGCGGTGAGAAATAAAAAGTATTTCATAAAACTCATAAAATAATAAATAAATAATTTATTATTGGTTTGGAGAAATTATTTATTTGGTATAGTTGAGCAAGTAGATGTAAGAGATGTTTACTGAAACTGGTGGATAAAAAACAGCCGACTTCGGCCGCACATTATATATACCTGCTGCGTCGCGCGTCGGTCTGATTGTCTAATCAAAAACAAAAAACTCGGCACTTTAAACGGCATACACCACTTCAACTTTTTATATCACTTAAGAAAATGTAAACATCTCCCATATGTTTCTTCCCAACTATATTAAACAATTTTCAATTTAAAATATAATTTTTATCTGTGCACATAATATAAGGCACTATAATTTAAAAATATATAAGGAGAATTTTCGACACCACAAAGTCACCGCCACGCTTGTCACTCTCTTTATGCTTTTATACGACAGCAAATAGGATACGGTAAACAATAATAATAGTAAAATAAATAGCAGATTGCGTTTTATATTTTGCAGAAGACTTCAAACATACGTAAAGCATTTAAAATAAAAAAGGTCTAACAATTATTATTAATTTATTACACAATGACCAATGACATGTGAGGTTGTTTCATATGCACATACGCATTATGGAGTCACACTACAGACTAAGACTTGTCAGTACATTTGATAGAAGTAAATGTGTCGTGATTTGTTATGGCGTCGAGTGGCTTTCCATTAAATGAAATAGTATTTTCGTAGACTAAAGATTTTCTGGAACTGCGGTTTAACGGTGTAGAACTTTTCTGTGCCAGCTGTGAAAAACACTTTCGTGGACATGCAATTCGAACGTTTTAAAACAAGTTTCATCTGAATGTCATAAAAACTAAAATTTAGCATATTTACATGGATATTTCTCACGGCTCCCTCTAGCTATACGCAACGTTCAACGTAAGCAGAAAACAGATCAGTATACAGTAATTGATGCAATAAACATTACAGGTATTTGATCTACGTCAATATATTTTTAGAGTCTCAGGGGATATTTCTGCGTGAAATACAAATTGGATATATAACAGTGTTAAGAAACAACCCCGGTTTTTCAATATTTTTGTGTGTGGCAAAGAAGTGGGCTGTTCAATGCCGGACATAAATCTGCCATCTATAAGAAACTATACTTATTTTAAATATGCGCCGATTGCATCGATAGACGTTGAACGGTCGAACGATCCTTTTTCACAACACAAGTGGGATATTCAGTGACAGGCACCGGAGTTTTATTTCGGACGATTTAGAACAAGTGCAAATAATATATTTTTATTATTCTAATAAGGTATAGTTACTAGGCGTTTGTGTTTGTGCATCCAACAATAAGTGCATCAAAGTAGGTATGAAAGTAGGTATGATATGATCATAAGGTAAAATATGTATTATTACGCATGAAAATGTTTATATAGTTCATATTGCGCAAAGCCGACTCTGGCTTTTACGTCATAACTACCTCTGAGCCGGGCTCTGCTGATAAGAAACCTTCTTGTAAAAGAGGGTTTAATTTTTTCAGAAAATTGTTTACACGTTTATAGGATAGTATAGTGTAATATAGCATAATTGTTATTTACATTATTTGATGGTGTCACATACATAGTTTTGTTCAATGACCTGCTGTATCATGTATATTAATCTAAGGGTCGAATAAAATATTGTTATTATTTTATTGCACAAATTTAAATATCTGCGGCTGTGGCTTATCGTATTATATCCTGTACATATTTATTAACAAGAATTAACATTTAATTCAGTGTAAGCCAATTATCTCAATTACTACTACATGATTTCTAAACCATTAAACTGTACGTTATATTTTTATAACATCCGTTGTTTTGAGGAACCTTAATTATAAAAGTGAATTCCTACATAATTAGAGAAATATTTCTTAGAATGTTAAGTATCAAATTTTTAAAAACATTCATAATTTTTAAGGAATTTAATTTGTTATGTGACATGATTATAACAAAATATAGTGAAACTATATTACAGTAATTTATTATATCTCAAGTGGACTGAAACCTTTGATGTTTACTTCATAACTTGGAGAGGCTAAAATTTATAATGTTTTCCGGTGGATGAACAACTTCAAACCTGTCTTTAAAAATTGTAGACCCAGTAACCTTGGTTCATATGACATTCAAATTGTATCTTTTGGTTTGAAACGTAGCCGAACCTGCGACCTAACCATTTGCCTAAATATTTTATCAATAGAGCTTAAACAGCAAACATTGCCACTATATTCTCATTCAAGGCATTCCCTTCCTCAATGGACCCTGCACAAAACATACACAGAAAAGTGGTCCCGGTCAAATTGGCTAAAAAAAATTTAGTATCTTGTAGTTCGGATAATTTTGATCGAAAATCATTCTGAAAACCCACAGGTTTCGAAATATTTGGACCTAAAGGTAAATAAATAAGGCCATATGGGAACTTCGAGTACCAATTATGTCTCGGCACCTGCGGGTTTTCAGGAGTTGTGCCCGTTGAGAATTTTGATCAAGGCTACTGGATACCAAATGTTTAGCCAATTTAACAGGAACCGCTTTTCCATATGATCTTTGTGGAGTCCATTATCCGTACTAAAAGCAACAGGTAGTAGATAATGAACTAAAATATTCAAGCTAAGAGTGCCAACTTACGTGATTGCTATGTAAGGAGAGTCCAAGAAATAAAAATAACTTAGGAAAACATGCTTTTAAACACAAACTGAAACTGTTGAAAATGTACCAAGAGAAAAAAAATAATGTTAATGATAATAATAATTACGTTAATGAACGTAAAAGCGTGGGGCGCCTGATGAGTAAAATCACAGAGTAATACAGAGTTTTCACTCAATGCTATTCCCTATGTTCACAGTTTCATTTTTTGTCGTGTGACGTATACCTGCCCAGATTATGCGCAGAAATGTTCCTTGCGATAGACAGGGTTGACTTCAGCTCAAGAGCTACTTTAGGCAGGGGTGGTATTAAGTATTTATTTCGATGTTATATTATGAATATGATAAATAAATGTTGTTAAATAAATTCTAATCAATCATAATTTTGTAACATTCACGTTAACAACTTACTTTCCCTTTTTATTGTACTTACATGCATTCCTAACCAAAATAAACCGAACTCTACTGAGTTATTTAAATTTAAAAAATATTTCATGGGAAATGCACAAGACAATATATGAAATTGAAAAACTTTTATCCAACCGAAAATTAAAAGAACATTTCTTTACGAGGATAAGCGATCATACTAAAATATAACAAAATATTAAAAGTTGTATTTCTTTTTATTCCAGTTTATCGTAAAAAATGTAGACTAACACAAAATTGATGGTTGAAAATTTGTACATAAATGCTTCTAATTGTTCAAAAGATGCATAGATTTAAGTTTTGTGAGTAAAGTTTCTGAAAATCTTCCTAGCATTAGTTTATTTCCAACATTTTCATATTAATACTTTCTAATATTGTTTGATTTTTAAAATTAACACTTAGAAGTAGAAAAATATGTATTTATAGAAATACATAAAGAGCATACGATTGTTAACAATATAACACACTGAACATGGGTATATACAGCTAGAGTATATTGATTGTAAATGAAATTTAAAGAAAACAGATCAACAAAAATATTTAGATATCTCGATAACTAAATATTCAAAATAAAAGTTATTACAATAGTTTTCATAAATAATGGTAAAGTAGATAGATATTTTTATAATTCTTGCCAGTGTTACTGCAAAATAGACCAAGTTACAGAAGACAGTATCGGATGTCTCGGAAGAACAAATTTTCATGTGTGTGTGTGACAACAGGTACCATTTTTTTTATGGTATCACATGTTATTTCGAAAAGCAGTGATCGATCTTCACAAAATTGAATAAATCCATCTTTTTCCATTTTTCTCCTTTTCGACTGACGTTCCTGATGAAATAATTTTCTTTTCAGTTTTATGACTTCTTCCCTAATCTTAGTTTTGCATGGGGAATAGGAAGTAAAAAAGACGTTGCAGTGTGGGTCTGAGCAGATGTATCTGAAAATAAATAGTTTTTGTTGTATGTACTTGGTCAAAAAAATATTATGACTATTTCGTTTTTTATTTCTAATATTTATCCTGAAATGAACGGTGTACGTTGGATATACACGAGAACAATTTGAATCATATCCACAAACTAAAATAACAAAAAAAAAAAAGAATTTATATTATGATACACTGTATACGTCTATACAAAATAAATATAAAGCATTTTAATTTTCCTAACAACAAAAAATGGTGGATATAACATAACCTAACGTTGAAATATGAACCGTATCGAAACCAGTTAGGGCATAGTTAGAGTGATGTGCATAAACAAAGAAACATACAAACAAATGTACGGATCAAATAAGGCATACCTTTTTCTTTTCTGATAGGAAATTAAAAAAGACTTTTTAAGATATTCATCATTTATTTATTGCTCTTCATATTTAAGGATGAATTTCAAATTAAAACAAAATCATAAAATACCAAATAACTTTCAGTATACATTTTGAACTCTTTAGAAACGAAAATATAACATACTAAAAGGAGGAAATTAATTACTCATCAAGAGAATCAGTACTTGAACTCGATCCCGGTTGTTCTACGGTATAGTAGCAAACATTAAGGAATTAACGTAGTAGTCACCAAGTGGGAGGTAATAAATATGCTTTATCAATGCTGCTAGAGCACATCTGTGATTTACATGCAATGTGAGAAATAATTTAAACAAAAAAAAAAAACATTTAATTTAAGTATACCTACTTAACCGATTATAACCTTACTAAAATATTTGTTTGTTTATACATTTCTAACAACTTGGTTGTTTTAATAAAGTTAAATTGAACTACATCTATGCACTTAAACAAAATTTTAGCCATTTATGTCCCTACTAAACATTAAATAATAAATAATGAAAATGAAGTATCTAGGTACCTAATGAATTTCGAAACTTTTCTTAAATTATTATATATAATAATAATATGGTCTTCTGTGGAAGTATTTAATAGTTGATTACAGACTTGTAAGTTAATTTATGATAGTCTTACCTGAATCTGACAGACTTGAAAATTGATGGTATACCCATATAATGTTCATTTAACTTGTTTTTCAAAGGATCTGAAAACATCTCACCACCGAAATGCAAGCTGCACACCTTGCACGTATACGAGTGGGGGATTTTATTATTATTTCCACGACCATAGTTCTTTGCCCAGCTAAACATCTAATAAAAATATATAATTAGGTATACTTATGCTTTTATTTAATTATTAATTTCTTTTTACCTCTCATATTATCCTTAGCGAACCTGAATAATATAATATTCATTACTTTAGAAATTCACCCAATTGAAAAACACTATTATAAACGTATAAAAACAATTCTACATAGAAAAATATTATGAAAAATGTTGAAATTATGAAATTTCTCAGAGCCTAATCACGACGTTCGACGTTCAAGCAAATACTGATTGATATGATGCGCAGATCATTTCTAAATCGGTACCTGCCCAGAGTGGAGGAGAGAGAGACAGAAAATTAAGCCATGAAACGTCATAAGTGAAAACTCTGTATTTAAATCTACTCTGTGGTAAAATTGTCTGTTTTCAATGTATTTTGAGCGCCACACGCTTTTACTTTTAACATAATTATTGTTATTATTAACATTACTTTCTTCTTTGGGGTGCATTTTTAACAGTTTTAATTAGTGTTTAAAAGTGGGTTTTTTAAATTTTTGTAAATTATTTATTTATTTTCTTATTTTTAGCTTCTTTCCAATGAAACTAGTATGTTTGTTCGATGGTACAATTTCCTACCCATAAATGACAAAACCTGTTCGTTATCATGAAGCCGCCAGTTTGAATTTTTGAATTTCGACTAAATACTTGTAATTTTCATTTCAGTGGAAAAACATTTTTTTTTTTCTTCTTAAGACAAACATTTGCATATGAGTAGTCAGTATTTCTCACTTACTAAGTATGTCAAATTTTTATAAATTATAAGTAATAACCTAGTAAAATAAACTTTCTCTTAAAATAAAATAAGTCGCAAAATACCAAAAAAATTACAAACTAACTTATACATAAAAAGTCCGATATGGATTTTCCGATTTATTTAGTGAAACTTTTTTTAGTTTAATTTTAAGCAATCCTTCATTCTTAATAAATTTTATTTCATCCGGTAACAAGTTAAAAGATTTTAGCCTTAGACAACGAGGATGTTTAGAAGTTATTTTAATTTAGCAAAGGGAACAAAAATATTATGTTTCCGTCTCGTATTTAAATTACGATACTGATACTGGCGATTTAATATAAAATCTTCTTGATTTTTACATATCTATATATATTTCACACTTCAAAAATACACCTCAAGCCGGCAACGGACGATGAGCGATAATATAATATATATTATAGCTTTGTAATGGGATATAATATTATATTATATTATAAGTGCAGCGGACTAGGATATTAAATTTTTATATTTAGTGGGCTGATGTATAGTTTGTATGTATGTGGTAGGTATTGTTTTCAAAATGGCAAATACCATCCGTTACATCGCACTCCACTATAACATGTCTCCACACTGCTTCCTTAATTTCATTGTTTTTATAATTCTCGGAATCCACTTTCCATAAACATGGATATTTTCTTACGCTTTCTATGAACTGTTCCATTTTTTTAAATATAAATAAGTAACAAAATATTTAATTACAAATTATTTAATTGCCACAAAATTCACATTCAAGTTACAAGTCACATTAAAAAAAGGCCCAAGTTACTAAACGTAAACAAACACGAACTGGTTGGCACTTGCGGGCGACAAGACGCAAGAGGGGGTGAGATATTTTGTAAAATATCGCTAGGAAAGCATATTTCTACAGACACATAATATATCGCCTGGATATAGATATAATATTATAGCGTCGTGCGCGGCGTCCTGTGCTTTCTAATGAGAAGCGATATTTTTGTAATATGTAAGATATAATATATATTATAGTATAGCTCATCGTCCGTTGCCGGCTTCAGCGTAGTTGTCAAATGTTCAGAATTAAAACATTCACTTTATTAGTCTTGTAGGAAAGTCCATTTTATATCTATTAAGGTGGCCATTCCCTAGAAAGAGACATACGATATTGAAATATTTATTATTTTTAGCCTTAGCTTTTTTTTCTTAGTACGTATATTAAAAAAAAACTGTAAGAGTACCTAAGTAGAACCATACCAAGACTATTACTGTGAATTTTCACTTAACAATTTCAGTGGTTTGCAAAATAACTAGATTTAAAACTACGAAATACTTACCACATATAAAGAAAATTCCGCCGATGACCTCGGTCTTTTACCGTGGATTTGACACATCAAGATTAAATACGCTCGGCATGATTCGGATAATCCGAATCGGAATTTTAGTACCTGACTGAAGTAGAGGATTTTAATCGTATAATTATAATAATATCTGCATCATACAATACATTTACCTACATCGCATAATTCCTTACATTGCCTATTTGTATCACTTGTAACGCATATTTTAAAATAATAGTGAAATTCGTACATCTTACGAAAATTCAATCTTGTATTGCAGCTAAACTGTTTATGCGTATGAGTCTCGGCTCTTTAACCTGGAAGTATCTGTGCTAGTGTTGCACAAAATATCGCTGTCCTTTTCAGTGTCCCATATGGGATTTATATGTGGAAATAAGAAGATTAACATAATTTTTAAATCTAAATCTAACTATTTTGCAAACCATACTGAAATTATTGAGTGAAAATTAGTAATAGTAATAGTCTTATCATGGTTCTACTTAGGCACTCTTATAGTTATTTTAAATATACGTACTAAGAAAAAAAAATATGGCCAAAAATAATAAATACTTCCCTATCGGATGTCTCTTTCTAGGGAATGGCCACCTAAAAGATTTATTAGGCAAAGCAGCATCAAATGTCAATACTAGAATTAAAAGTCAAACTAATTCTAGTGGTAGTAAATGCATATTACGCTATCTCAGCATTCGTATCCTTAAAGCTGACGAATATCTCAGGGCAAGGACACCACTAAAACTAAAATAAGCCTTTCTTGAATTCATCTAAGAAAATGCCATTTATTTAACTTCTTAAAATCAAGATGAAACTAAGTTAAGACTAAGACGAAGCTTCATGAAATCCTCCTTATTGTTGTTAAGAAACAAAGCTTTTATTTCTTCTTTTTCACATTGGAGACAAAGGAACCTTTACATCCACAAATGTATGTTTTGATTTATGAATGTGGCAGCTTTCATTTATTTTTGTTTTGTTTTTATTTATTAACCGGTTCACAGGTAAATGTCCATTTACAGTGGAGTTGTTGGGAAGGGCCCTATCTCGCGGTAACAATATTTTTTTGCACGTTATGAGAAGAGAGAGGTTCGAAGGGATAGTTTTCTCACCCTGTATGTCGTTTCATTAAGACAATCGGTTTCAATTTCCGCCTTGAAAATTAATAATAAAGTATTATGTTTTGAATTAATAAATCGAGCTGATAAAAATTAAGATGGTAAAGATCAGATAGAAAGATAGAATAGAATATCAATTAAATCAGACAAAATAAAATAAATTAATTTATAGCTTGTCTGTCTTTCTGCAGCGTCTTGTGATTGCTGTTTAATCTTATTTCCTTTCCTTTTCTTTCTTGGGTTGAGTTGATTTTGTCCATTTGAAACTTTCTACTGTATACAATTACTTTCGGTCACATCGCAGCTATATTGCTTTGTAAACATATGTGCCTCATTTTGACACTGACTAAGCTATTATTTATTGCCCATGAATCACTTAAAAAGTATCTTGTGGGATCGTCTAGGGTGTTCGTAGGGACACTGCACTTCGCTTGAGCTGGTTTGCTTTATTTGATTTAATATTATTAGAGAAACTTGTAATTATTAATTCCATGTGAACTCTGCTTTTCTATTGAGGCGCTTCATTTCACGCATAATTTTTCAATCTACCGGTGGCTGAAATTTTTTCGAGTTTAACGGAGTTTTTACCGATTTTTAGAGAGCGTCTATTCGCGACGACACTTAACTCCCTCTATATTTGTCAGTTAACAAATTAGCAACAAAATTATTATTTATAACAAAATAGCAGTCAATTTTTTTGGGGAGTTCGATCTAGACATCAAAATGAACAGAATCTATAAAATTTCGTGAAAATCCATTCGTTCGGTAAACTTTTTACTCAAGAATGCTAATTTGACTACACTATTGGGTAAGTGAAAAGAATGAAATATTGTGTTTTTCATAATTTTATTTAGTTAGTTTATCATCAACTTCCTTAAAGCATCTCTTCAAAACTCAGTTTCCCAACTTAGGACATATTTTGACATTCGGCTTTTAAAGAATCATGCAGAATTTTACCCGAATTTTAACGTATTTTAGAAATGTTCACATTCGTTTATCACAATTTCGCTTGATATTTCTATACAATCAATTGAATATACTCAATTTCCTCAGCAATTAAAGTACAGTCAGTATACTGGGAATAAAATAAATTAGATCCATTGACAAAAGAGCAAATTGTTTAGATGCCGTTACTCCCAAATTTAAGTAAAAAAAAATCACAATGACGTTTCGGACGTATGTGTGTGTAGATCTATAATCTAGAATGTTTAATTAAAAACTTAAGTACTAGTAGTCACTGATATAATTTTATGACATTGAAAGACACGCCTAGCTGGTAGCTCTTATGGTTCACCCCGTCGAAAAACAAAATCTAATTACTCAATTTTAGCCCTTATCTATTACTACTAATTGATCCATAAGAAGCATACACGAGGAAACACTTTTTATAGATTAGGCAGTATCTATTAGGGTGAGATCTAAGTGAATTCTGACGGCGGTAAGAAGACATAGGCGCCGGTTTGTGTCCATATTTTTATTCAAGAAATTAATTGATTTAATCATTTTTATATTTTCTTATCCAGTAAGTTATAACTGAAATGTTTTACTACTGATTCATTACGACAAATATGTATATCCATTATTCACGTTATACTTTGTTTAATTGTTTATCGGTTTATCCACTTTCAACAAGGTGAATTAGCTATGTTTATTATGTAATTTCTCCATATTCGTGCTAATGTAGATCATAGAAATGTAAGAAAACAAATAAATTGAATTCTTTAAACCAATAGCACCCCGAAGTTTATTTTTGCTACATAAACGATTTCCTTTATGTATCACCATACACAGAAATCTAGGGGTGTGAGATCTGGACACCTAGCTGGTCAAGGTATTGATTCTTCTCATCCAATAAGATTGGGAAAATGCTGAACAACCGATAGTGTGGCAACAATTACAACAAAATGTATTCGCAAGGGTTACAAGAACGGAAATGCAAAAGAGGACTCGTGCTTGTATTCGAAATAAGGGTGAACATTTTGAGTATCAACTGAAAATGTTGATTAGAGAAAATAAAAAAGTAGTTAAAATTTACTATTAAGATCGACAGGGAGCTATTTTAAGATATTGAAATTTTATCTTCTTTGTTTCGGTATTTAAAGAGACCATGGGCTATAATATAACTAGCAAAGCTAGAGACTTTAGATTGTCAGGGTTGACCGAAATATGTGGATGAACAAACTAGAATACACGTCTAGCGTCATGAATTGGTTTAATGATCATATTACAGGGCTATGGAAAGCAGGGCCGGCGACCTCGCAGGCTCGAGCACCACACGTAAAACAATAGTGGTGGTGCTGAGTACAACAATAGTGGTGGTGCATACGCCCAGCAACAACTATTATTAAACCTTAATTTATCTCGCCTTCATGAGCGCGTGGTGCCGTTTAAAGTTGGAAATATTAGACTTGAAGCCATGAGTGGATTTCGCGGCGTTAGAACGTCATTTAACTTCCTTATTTTTTTGATAGTCCGAAAAATACCTAGTAATCATTGAAATTCTCCATTTTATATAAAGCAAAGTGATATTAGTTGCCAACAAACGTAACTAACGTATTGTTTACTTTAAATTACAATATTTATGTTTTACATGGTTAATTTGATAAATTATCAATTTATAGTAAATTAGGCAAACACATTTTAAGATAAATATTATGTTTTATGTATCATTAAAAGCTTTTTTATGACCTTTCAAATGGTGTAAAACTCCATTTAAAAACAAGAAAGTAAATTTCATATCTCCGAAATACGACTTTCATTTATTCTTTTGAAATGATTTTTGGAGAATACATGTGACTTTCTATAACTTTTATTTCTGAACTTTTTTACGTAACTCCAAAACTAACGAAGTTAAAAGAGGTTCTACCGTTTCCGCGACCACCCTATAGTTGTAGGACTATAATAAGTAACAGAAAAAGTGTGCAAAATTGATTTCTTCTCCGGTGTCCTTCTCGTTCCCCCTTTCTCAATATTTACTACTAAACTGAGCGCCACACGTTAAATTGAAAAGATGCCAGTCCTGATGAAAAGTGAGTATTTCACGCTAATTTTTATAATATTCCACAAGTTATAATAACTTTAAGAGACTCTAACCTTTTCCACTTTACTCTATATTTGATCCACAAGATTTTGGTGCGCCCAACAGACAACCGCTGCAAATAATGTAATGCTCTCAGATGTGCCACATAGCAGAGGCAGGCTACCACATTAATCCATTGGCGACAAAATATCTGCCAAGACACTGCGAATAAAGAGAATTGTATTTAAGTAAATATTTGTAACAGCCAAATACAAAACGAAGAGTATATTGCATTCGATCATTGGGTATTTTACCACCGAAAAATATTTAAAAATTTTAATGAAAAAACCTCTGCTCCAAACGGATCAGAGAGAGGATGGTTCTTGAACACTTGACTGTTTCAAAAAGTCTCACACCTAAAAATATATAAACTAGAACAATGTAATAATGTAAAAACTGAAAATGAAAGCTATGGGTAGTTAACGTTTCGGAAGAGAATCTACTTCCGTTCTCAAAACTTTTTTGGCCGTCAACCTGACAGTTCTTTGTTTATGTATTTCCATAGTCACGTGAGACATTAAATTATATTTATCTTATTTTTACTTACTTCGTCTCTAAGGATGGGCAACCAACTAGTACAAAAATCTATTGAATAATTCGAAACGCATCTATCCTCGTTTAACAAAATAATCACAGATTCTTTAAGTTTTCTTTTTGTTTCGTCGCTCTCTTTTTCCAAAATCTTCGCCGAGTCCCATTTAACCCTGTGATTATTATCCCACGCGTGTTAAAAAATTTTGGATTTTTAAAATTCTCCCCTTTTAGCGTAATTTCTATGTTCACCAAGCCTTACGTTGAAAGGTCTAGATGATTTACCTACGTAATGTTTTCCGCAGTCACACGGAACACTATAAATACAATTTTTTGAATTTTGAACAATATTTAGAGGTTTGGTTTTCGATAAAACCGATCTTAGCGTGGAGCCCGTTTGAAAAACCGTTCGTACGGAAAACCTATTCCAAATTTTTCGTAATTTATCCGATAGATCATGTGTATATGGAAATACTGCCATTGACCTAAATAACTCAGGTTGTGATAGTATATTCTCTCTACTACCAATGTTCAATAACTGACTATCAACAAAACTCTCAGGATATTGATTATTTAATAAGACAGTTTTTATAAATTGCTTTTCGTTCCTTAATATTACATCATTTGAAGAAATAATTTTGGTCTGTCATACAAACACTTAACAACACCTTTCTTAACACTAATATGATGATTTGAATTGAAATTTAAGTATCTGTTTGTGTGTGTGTGTTTGTTTTCTATACACACCGGTTTTGTATATGTTATCTAATTTAAAGGTAATTCATTATTATTCTCTATTTCTATTGTAAATTTAATTGAAGGTTCTTTTTCGTTAATCTGATTCAAGAAATTACTTAAACATTCTTTACTATAAGGCCATATAGCAAAAATGTCATCTACATATCTCCACCACACAATGGGTTTATAAGCTAGATTATTAATATTACTTTCCCCAAAATTTTCCATGAAAATGTTACTTAATATTGGAGATAATGAAGAACCCATGGCCATCCCAAAGTTGATAGAAGTCATTATTTAATTGCAAGTATGTTGCTTTAATGCAAAGTGTAAGTAATTCCATTATAGTTCCAATGCTTAACTTAGTTCTATTCGCCAAATTCCCATCTTGTTGCAAATTTTTTTTTAATTATTATTAATGTTTTATGTACAGGAACATTTGTAAATACGCTTACTACATCAAAACTGACCATTAGATGATTATTGTTTAAATGCTTTTCTGACAGCTTTTCCAAAAAATGTTTACTATTTTTAATATAAGACTCGGAGGAACCTGATTGGGGATTTAGGATTTTTAATAAATATTTTGAGAGTTTACTACATGGAGAATTAATTGAACTCACAATTGGTCTTAAGGGATGTTAGGTTTATGAATTTTTGGCAAACCATAGGCTTACTGTGTTGTGGGGTTAACATCTTCAATTCGTTTTTGTGTTTAAATAAGACTCTGTATATTTTGTTTTCTAAAGAATTTGTAGGATCTTTATTTAATTTGGAATAATTTCCATCATTTATTAAGTTCGTAATTTTTGTATCATATACAGCTGTATCTAAGATTACCGTGGCATTGCAATTGAACAAAAAAATGTCTAAAATTATTATTTACAAAAAAGCTGCGAAAGGTGTCCTATATAATATGCAACAATTATATAAAAAGTGCAGTAAATTGGTGAAGAGTATAATGGTTAGCTTCTTTCTTTTTTTTAACTGATGTCCGGATCTAATTCGCATAGTCACGCTATCGGCTAACGTCCCATTAGATATGAAGAGAAAGGATTGTACCTATGTCTAATTTCGGCGCCCATGCATCTGTTGAAACTGGATCTAATGTGAACCCTCGTCGCGTTTCACCGTGTCTAGAGTGGCGCCAGCGCTCCTATGGAACACGCCGACCGTAAAAGCTTCATAAATAAACCTGGTCATACAATAAAAAGGGGACCCGTCAAATAAAATTACCACATATCCACCTTCTATCGGCCAGCGCATTGGTTCCTGCTTTTGGCCACGCCTTACGCTAGCAGAGCACAATCAAACACAATCAGGATTAACTTTTATCCGAATACGAGGCTACTGAAAATTGGAGAGCATATTTGGTGTATACTTATTATCAACTACTCGATTCTAAGAGCCTGTAACGTTATACGGGATATATCTGCATCAATTGTACCTAATCATATGTAATTTCTACCAGTTTTTGCGCAGAGAAAACCCGATCTGAAGGTAAAGATGAGTCGGATGAAAAAATACTTTAAAGTAAAATATCTACCTACATGAAATACAAATATACATTTTGAAATTGTGTTTAAGTAAATCTTTTATTATTATATTCATGTAAATGGTAAAAATATATACGCCAGTAAATGTGCATACATAGGTATTCAGTTCTCTTGCTGGTAAAAGTTGGTAGAATATTTATATTACCGCTTTAACACATTTAATTAGTGAAGTTATGTCTGGAGCGACGTAAACAGCAGTAATTATCATAATAGTGCAATAAAATAAAAGTGCCATCCAGAACGAAGAAGAAATTTCATAAATATTTAAGTGAACATATAAAAAAATGAGAGTATAATTTTATGTAAATGAATTCAGATTTGAAATATTTAGTATCAATAATATATATTACACTCCCAGTGAAATAATCAGAACTGTTTACTTTTATCATTTTAAGTACGTGGACAATAAATAAGAGGAGAAGTCTTATAACACATTTTTGGTAACATTTATTTGTGTACACTGTACATCTAACTTTAATATTTGTGACATTGTCATTTATTTGCCAAAATATGTTGACAGGGCCGTCGAGAAAAAAGCCCGAGGGTAGTAACGAGCCCTTCTCCCATCATTCGGAAGTTCCCTTTAACTTAAGACGAACCGAATTGGGTTCTTTCAGGCTTCTTTCCTGTTGTTCATTTAAAATACTTTTAAGATGTAGGGCCGGGCCAGCTCTCATAAGATCTTTCCACGATTGATAGATGATGAACCAGTAAAATAACTTTTAAGGCTCGCAATCAAAACTTGCATATGCATCTCCAACTTTTCTCGGGGGGGGGGGGGGGGGGGGGAACACTCCCGACCCCCCCCCCCTCTCGTCGGGCCTGTATTTCGATAATATGTAACAAATATTCGGTAGAATTGAGGAAATGAATATATTACTAGCAAAAACTACTCGTAATTATTTCTAACTTTTACTAAAGACTTATCATAGATAAGTACAAAAACATATATCTTTCTAAACAAAATACTTTGCTGGCTATATGTCACGACAAACATTCAAATCTATTTTAGATTACTCTTACATTGTAGGGAATTTGCATTTGATTATATTTTATAATTATAGCTGTATTGGTAATTTTCCGAAATCTATTTTGCATTATCCTGTTCCTTAGAACCATAAATAATTATTGCATAAATACGTATTACCTGGTAAGCGACTATTCAGTAGACTTTAAACCTTGAAAGAAGTAGCACTGAAGAGTGTATCCTTGTGTAGGATACCGAAACACGTGTCTATGAAAGTTTCTAAAGTTTTTTTGGTAAGTGTTTTTGTCTTTAGTTGTTTTTTGGTTTTGTTGAACAGGATAATTTAAAATTAAAATTAACATTATTGTGACAGTTACCTGTACGTAATGTGCATATTTCTTTCTTTTAAATCAATGTTGTTCGTGGCATATAGCCAGCAAAGTATTTTGTTTAGAAAGATATATGTTTTTGTACTTATCTATGATAAGGCTTTAGTAAGAGTTTGAAATAATTACGAGTATTTTTTGCTAGCAATATATTCATTTCCTCAATTCTATTTTAGATTACTCTTACATTGTAGGGAATTTGCATTTGAAAATATTCGGTATTTAACATTTTAAAAAAGTGAAGAGTAAACGGCACGATTAGTATTAATCCTGGATCAGACCGACGAAGCTTAGCAACTGAACAACAAAATTTACAATTGGTGAATACATTAAGTGAACATCCATTGGACTAGCTACTCAGTATGGCAAAGAAACTAGTTTTCCTGAATCGAGTCGTACTGTATTGAAACATTCTTTATAGGATTTTGCAAACAGCAGAAAAATTAACTATCTATAAAAGAAAAACTTTGTGTAGAAATATTAATGAAATCTTTGCATTCTTTCGATAACCTGAATTCTGGTTATGCTAGCAAATTAAAATCCTAAAATGAATTTGTCTAATTTCTTATTTGACAATTCTCATTCTAACACTAGCATCCACACAGTCCCCTACGGCCATGCAGATTAAACTAGTATCCACATAACCCCCTACGATTATGAAGATTCAGTTAAAAATGAGAACAAAGACCTAAAATGAATTTATTTATCTACCTTGTCTTAAAAAAATTTTCATTCCAATGGATTACATTTTCATGAAATCTATCATTCTGTTTCCTGGAAATGCTTAGCCTTTGAAACGTTTTTCGCCCTTATTCTGGAGCTCATCAGAAAGACATAAAGCCATTCATAAAGATGTTTCATGCAAAACCAAGACAATTTCTATGAATAAGTGTGAAATGATTATATTTGACATTGACTGATAAAATCAACCTCACCTATCTATTAGCTAACTAGTATTGGAGCCTATATACTCTATGCATGTTTAAAAATGAATTATTATTTTTTGTTTGCTTATAATTGTATTGAAACATTCTTTATAGGATTTTGCAAACAGCAGAAAAATTAACTATCTATAAAAGAAAAACTTTGTGTTTGCAAAATCCTATAAAGAATGTTTCAATACAATTATAAGCAAACAAAAAATAATAATTCATTTTTAAACATGCGTAGAGTATATAGGCTCCAATACTAGTTAGCTAATAGATAGGTGAGGTTGTTTTTATCAGTCAATGTCAAATATAATCATTTCACACTTATTCATAGAAATTGTCTTGGTTTTGCATGAAACATCTTTATGAATGGCTTTATGTCTTTCTGATGAGCTCCAGAATAAGGGCGAAAAACGTTTCAAAGGCTAAGCATTTCCAGGAAACAGAATGATAGATTTCATGAAAATGTAATCCATTGGAATGAAAATTTTTTTAAGACAAGGTAGATAAATAAATTCATTTTAGGTCTTTGTTCTCATTTTTAACTGAATCTTCATAATCGTAGGGGGTTATGTGGATACTAGTTTAATCTGCATGGCCGTAGGGGACTGTGTGGATGCTAGTGTTAGAATGAGAATTGTCAAATAAGAAATTAGACAAATTCATTTTAGGATTTTAATTTGCTAGCATAACCAGAATTCAGGTTATCGAAAGAATGCAAAGATTTCATTAATATTTCTACACAAAGTTTTTCTTTTATAGATAGTTAATTTTTCTGCTGTTTGCAAAATCCTATAAAGAATGTTTCAATACAATTATAAGCAAACAAAAAATAATAATTCATTTTTAGAGTCGTACTGGTCGTCAGCGAGTAATAGAATCGAGGCTACGCTGTCATCCAGTAGCACAGAAATATTCACAAGTCACAGCAGAGCATAAAGAAGCTCGAGTAGTATTTGCTTTGGAATATTGGAGTATTTGGTGTACATTCTTGAAAGAATGTAGTCTTCACAGACGAAAAATGTTTCCAGGGCGGTCGTATTCGTGTTTACTGATCCGCCAATACTCGATTCAATGACAATGACAAAAGTGGCAGATTTTCCGTTAATGCATGTGTCTGGATATCGGTACGTGGTCCTGGTGTTTTGAGGCATATTAACGAACGATTTAATAGTGAAACGTATATTAATATTCTAGATAATATTATGCTCCCTTCTGTGTCACAATTATTTCCTAATATTGGATTCATATTTCAATAAGATAATTGTTCCGTTCATGCTGCTCATATTGCAACTAACTAGTGTCGGGACGACAACATTAATGTTCTTAACTGTCCCAGTCATAGTCCAGACCTGAACTCTGTTGAGGAAGTATTGAGACTTGAGAAATATCCAAAACCGAAATGTGACACTGTAGATAAACCTAGTATCGTTTGGTCTGATGGATACGACAAGGATTTTATATAATTTAGGCCGGAGCCGTGTCGCTGCTACGATACTGATCAACTCTACTCACAAGGGGGATTCAAGATACCCTTCAGACTCCCCAAGATGAAAATAGACAAAATTATACTTACTGTAATTGCTACAGTCTGCTATCTCCGTCGAACTCTTATGTCGGGTAGTGCACTTTTAATGAATATATCTTATAATTAGCACTTTATCAGAAACACTTCTTAATAATTAAGACCGTCGATGGATTCTATGAGTATTCGGACAAGTACACAGACTTGGCGGGATCAGAGGTGACCCGCGGAAAGTAATTGTCCGACTCACGCCACAGAATCGCACGTCGGTCACAAATCTTATAATTAGTGGATCAATAAGGAATCGAATTCAAAATATATTCTCATTTATTGGAGTAATTCATAAAATGTAAAAAATATAAATATTCAATACACCGCCACTCGGCAAGCCGTTATCTCCCGCAGGAGTGTAACTCATCCAGCGTCGAGAAAACTATGACAATCGACTGTACAAAAAGATTCAGACTTCCAATTAGTAATATTTGTAAAATGTATGCGAAACTTTTTGGGGATAAAAAGTATTTTGGGTTCGTCGGAATCGACCCTCCGACTTTGAATTCTTGGACAATTTTTCTGTCCGTTTTTAGGGTTTTGTATGAGGATTATGCTCCAACCCTTTGAAGAATATTAAATGAGAATTTTGGTTTTTATTGGAGAAACCGTTCCATCGATTTTTCCCTAAATTTTGACGTTTAAAATAGCAACTCCCTACATCCTGACTGAGGATTTCAACTACCAAATTTGTGGTACTTTCGAAAAATTCTTCTCGAGGAGCAGTTTTTTGCTTTATTAACGTCTTGTTATTGTATTTTTATAAAAATAAATTTTTGAGATTTTCAAAAAAAAATTAAATTCGTTGTACTTCCGAGAAATTTGATGTGCGGAGCAGTTTTCCGTCTTATGCGATTTTATTCGTTGTACTTTCGAAAAAATCTGTTGGACGCAGCAGTTTTCCGTCCTGCGTGATTTTATTCGTTGTACTTCCGAAAACCAAATTCGTGGCACTTTCGAAAAGTTCGTCGGGCGTAGCGGTTTTCCGCTCCGTGTCAATTTTTGGAGTACTTTTTAAAATTTGAACGACGGAGCCCAAAGGCGATTGACCGTGTTCCTCGAGATGAAGAATTTTCAATATTTTGGTCATTTTTAGTGAAATAATTTTTTAGATTTAGATTTCGATTTAATATGATGTCAAATGTGTTTAGAAGTCTTTTTACTGGTTTAAATATTAATTTTTCATGGGATTTTTGTCTGCATTTACTTTTATAGTAATTTGGATATTTTTTCAAATGGATCGTTTTACTTGGTTCAATAACAGGACCATGGAATACCCAAGAATTACTGAAATTAATAAATATGCACGGGAAAATATGACTGATCGGTATTGCATGAGTTTATTTAATTCTATGTCAAACGGACTAATAGAAGTTATAAATAGAAATGGTGCAATAACCAATTATTAATACACTGCTGGCCACTCGAACTTACACATAGAGACTTTTAGACAAAATTTAAAGTTCAATATTTTCAATAGGAATGCAAATTTTTGAACGCGGCTTGCAAATTTTAAGAGCTAGTTTTTTTCGGATTAAGCTGCATGACGTATATTTATCGTAGGACCATAAGTTTATTATATACGGGGTGATCAATGAAGTCATGCAAAAAATCAAAAAGTTTGTATGAGTGAAATTTCCGCAAAAAATGTTTTTGGTCGTTGCAATATGGTTCCTTACTAAGGTAACATCAATATCTCTAGACGGTTTTGTCAGTTTTTGAATTAAGGCCCTTAGGCCTTGTACACACTACTCAACATAAAATTTGGATACCGAAATCTTTAAAATGCTATAACTTGACATTGGATTGACGGTTCTTGATGATTTTTGTGGATTTGGAATCCTTATTTCACGTAGATTTTCTATGGTCTAAGCATTTTATTTGAGGGTTAAAATTTACACATTATACCGGGTCGATAATAAACAAAAACGTAGGGTACGACGCGCTCTAAAGTTTGGCATTATTTAAGTTTTTGTAAAAATAAATTCTCACCTCAAGTTGTTTTTATTAATGTTCTTCTCACTGTTCTGTCCGAAACTCACACCCCAGTTTGTTGTCTCAAAGAATCATTCAGTTTTACAGAGTTCTTTGTCCACCCCCATGCCCATAATTATGATCGATAATTTCTACGCGACGCGTCAATTTCAAAGTAGGCATTGGAAAAACAAATTTGTTGCTATGGAATTAAAAACTGTTTACATTATTCTAGAAATAATCTGACATATTTCAATGTTATAATTTTGTAAAGTTTAATTAATATAAGGCGTTTAACCACGGCAGAAAGGGAAAATTGCATTCGACTTCTCAACGAAGGAATGTCAAAACAGCAAGTTGCGCACATTTACAATGTCAGCCGAAAGACAATTAATAATAATATATAATTTGAACCGCCGCGTCGAAACTACTGGTGATCATAATTATGAGCATGGGGGTGGACATAAAAAAAAATAAACCAAAGAACCGAAAGAATTTTAATGAGAGAAACTATGCGGAATAGAACAGAGAACTCTAGAAAACTAAATGACTCTTTAAAACAACAAACTGGGGTGAGAGTTTCGGACAGAACAGTGAGAAGAACGTTAAATAAAAACAACTTGAGGTGAGATTTTTTTTTTTTAAACATAACATAATGCCAAACATTTTAAATTATAGAGCCCGTCGCAGAGCAAAATGTGTGCGGTTATTACAACGCCATAGAGCGAATAGGCGGGCATGGGCAAATCGGCATGCGAATTGGGGTAATGCAGAGTGGAGCCATTGTTTATTTACTGACGAAACAAGATTTAATTTGTTTCACTCTGATGGCCGAATGTTAGTTTTATAGAAGGCCAAATCAGCGATATTTGGAGGAAAATATGGCCCCTCAAGAAGCATTTGGTGGCGGAGGTGTTACAGTGTGGGGAGGTATCATAAGAAATGGTAAAACCGAGCTATTCATTACCAACTAAACCATTAATGCTACTGTTTATCAGGAGGAAATTTTGGAACCTATTGTTGTTCCTTTTGCTCGACATTACGGCCCAGAAATTCTATTGGTGGATGACAACGCTCGACCTCACAGAGCGCGAAGGATCACAGAGTTTTTGCAGGCACAAAACATCAATAGGATGGACTGGCCTGCAAAGTCTCCGGATCTTAATGTGATCGAACACGTTTGGTCTTATTTAAAACTTAAAATAAGATCTCTTGATGTACCCCCTGAAACCTTAGAAACGCTCAGTGAAGCCATTAGTGAAGAATGGGAGAATATTCCACAAGATTTTATAAATAATCTTGTGGATACTCTACCAAATCGATGTCGGGAAGTAATATTCCGAGCAGGAGGACCAACAAAATATTAGCTTCTCTTTTTTTAAATTAATGTACCTAATTTTAATTAGGTAATTTTAATTTAAGTTTAAATTAAATTAATTTTTAATTTTTTAGTTAAATTTTTTTTCAGTTATTAAAAATTACCAGAATTAGAATTATAAATTTTTTTAGAATTGACTTTTGGTCGTTGTTAAGCAATGTTGTATATTGTAGAATTTAATTTATATATGCATTTATTTATTTATTTAACAATACACTACCCAACAGAAAATTCCAATTACAGGGTAGGAATGCAATAAACTTGTTCTTGTCGCTACGTTTTTGTTTATTATCGACCCGGTATAATGTATAAATTTCAACCCTCAAATAAAATTCTTAGACCATAGAAAATCTACGTGAAATAAGGATTCCAAAGCCGCAAAAATCATCAAGAACCGTCAATTCAATGTCAAGTTATAGCATTTTAAGGATTTCGGTAACCAAATTTTATGTTGAGTAGTGTGTACAAGGCCTAAGGGCCTTAATCCAAAAACTGACAAAACCGTCTAGAGATATTGATGTTACCTTAGTAAGTAACCATATTGCAACGACCAAAAAAATTTTTTGCGGAAATTTCACTCATACAAACTTTTTGATTTTTTGCATGACCTCATTGATCACCCCGTATATAATAAACTTATGGTCCTACGATAAATATACGTCATGCAGCTTAATCCGAAAAAAACTAGCTCTTAAAATTTGCAAGCCGCGTTCAAAAATTTGCATTCCTGTTGAAAATATTGACCTTTAAATTTTGCCTAAAAGTCTCTATGTGTAAGTTTGAGTGGTCAGCAGTTTAGTAAGTTTTTCAATATTTTAAGTAATATTTCTTATGAATTAATTAAAGTGTTTAATCTCCATTTTTTTTAATGTTAAATACCGAATTTTTGTTAATGTTATAATGCAGTGCAATTTTTCTCATTAACCATCCATCTTCTACTACAGCAGTACTCCAGCGTTACCACCCGCTTTAAAATAAAATATAAAATAGTGATATCTGTTTTATTTCGGCTACTCATTCATTATATATTCAAATAAACATAGATTTACACTAGAAATAAAAAGTTGTCCTATTGGTTATTGCCCACGACAGTACTACGCCAGCATACACTTTGCCTAAGAAGTGCTGGATATTTGTTTCTCTAACACCATTTTAGAAATTACAAATTCCACAACTGAAAATTGTGTCGGAACAAGTATCATTTCAACACACTGTTATGGTATAATACCGCACGGCTTTCGACGAATCAGAAGCTGTTAGTGGTTCGGTTGCTATGGTTACGTTGAACAAAAGGTAGCTTCGCATTGGACGTTTTGAACAATTTTAAAGTGTTTTTAGTACAATTTCTAAAATCTTGTTAGAGAAAGTATAGTCTACAACACGATTGGAATGGCATATTCCATAACTTGTTATAGAATATACTATTCTAAACAAGCATTATTTCTCACTTAAAAACTCGCAAATACTTTGTCATGCAAAAAGTACTACGAATAACTACCTTAAAGTATTTAATATTTTTTATTTTCATTTAAGGTTACCTACATTTAATCAAAAGGGGGAGTTTGTCAATTAGACCCGTATGTTTTACTTCCACATCCACATAGTCAATGCCGAATTAATAGGGGCGCAATGGCGCAACTGCGCCAGGCCCCAGTGACGACAAGGGCCCCGCGGTAAGATTTAATATGTTCAGTTTACTGACCATCGAAAGAGATTTACTACAAGACTTGAACTTTGAAGAACTCACTAAAGACTTTAATGCATATAAGACCAGGAAAAAACTGTTTTAATTCCATTATTTTTAATTATAAATGTAAATACGTTTTCTAATTTATTTCACTCGAAATGTATGAACCACATACCAGTTATTCATTCAAAATAATTATAAACAAAAATAATTATTTCATCTAAAATAGGGGCATCAAAAAAAATGATTGCGCCAGGACCCAGTCACCCTTAATTCGGCGTTACACGTAGTGGAGTGGACGTATAGTAATCGCAAAAGAAATCACATTATTTTTTGTTGACATATGTTTAGAATGTCACGAAACGTCGAGATTTTAAATTTGAGCGAAAAAACCGTCTGTCTGTTTGTTGGTCTGTCTGTTGGTCTGTTTTCCGGTCTGTTACTTTTTCGTGCGCAGGTTTTCTCTGGAACGGTTTATGATGTTGACTTGAAATTTTGTACACGTATGTATTATAGAACTGGATTGTATATGGAACTTATACGAGAAAGGGTTGAGGTAAATAGGGGAAATATGTAAATCAAACTGGTAAGAATACAGAAATTTGGAATTCTGTGTATACACTAAAAGCGAAGGCCTCAAAATATGTTCCATCACCCACTCTATAATTAAAGGGGTTGATAATGTATAATTCCGAAACATCGGTGTTGTGCGAATGGCTTTGCAGCCACAGCCATAGATTACAAGTATAGATAGATATATAATGTATAATTGAGATATTCACTTGAAATTTGGTACACGTATGTATTATAACGACATCTAGAACTAGACTATATTTTGAGATGTTTCCGTTGACGGGTTGGGGGTTAAATGGGGGTAAATAGGAGAAAATACGTAAAGCAAACTGGTAAGAGAACAGAAACTCGAAATTTGGTGTATATACTAGAAGCAAAGGCCTCAGATTTTTATGGTATTTTTAACCCCACTCCATTATTAAAAGGGTTGATGAAGTAAAATTGAAATTTTGATTTGAAAGGACCCCACACAATTCTTATGTAAAAGTGGCTTCCGTTAAATTGGCTGAATTTTTTATATGTTCTATATTTTGGGTCTTAATGGGTCGGGGGCCCCAAACCATCAGGGTTTCAAGAGAGCCAGTTGAAGTTAGGATTATGAGGTATTGGCAGTAACAATCTTCACACCAAAAATAAAATTTAATATAAAACAGCTACGAACATTTAATCTATATTTTTTAAATTGCGAACTACCGTCTAGGACACCATCTGCAAAAAAAAATAATTCAGCTTAAGCCATTCGAATTCTCTCACCTCCATGCATCCCTCTGAATTATTACAGATTTTCATTTTTTCCACCCGACGATGAAAACTGTCAGACCGAAAATTAAATCACACACCTACATCCCAAATCCAATTAGCTCCAGTCGAAGGAAAACTTGTTTTAGAGGAAATGTAAAAAAATACACGAAGAAATCATTGGAAATGTTTATGTTACGGTCGAGGAAACGAGGAAATGAGGAACGCGGTCCCTGAATAATCATTACCAGGTTCCCTCACTGTAGGCCAACCAAGACTCCTGAGCCAAGAACAAGGGCATCATTTGAATAATGTTCGATGTACGGCCAATACCTCATAATCCCAACATCAACTGGCTCTATCTTGAAACCCTGGTGGTTTGGGACCTTCGACTCATTGAGACGTTTGATCAGGGACCCAAAATATAGAACATATCGAAAATCCAGCCAATTTATCGGAAGCCCATTTTACATAAGGAATTGTGCGGGGTCCTTTGGTATACTTCATACGATGTCAATTGGGACAGCCTAAAAACGAAAACTCGGAGTCCACGTGGACTTGATCCGCCTGTCACATAGAAATGTGGGCTGAATTAGATGCCTAGGTAGTTTGATTTGTCAACACAATGTGACAGGCGGATCAAGTCCACGTGGACTCTGAGTTTTCGTTTTTATGCTGTCAGAATTGATATCGTATTGTTATGAATTACATCCTCTTGAACTGGAGATTGATACGCCTATGCCTAATAGTGAGTGACTGGAAACTTGTAGAAAGAGATAGAGTTTTATAGAGTGTGGTGAGAGAAGATTCTTTATTGTTTCTGGATGAATCTAGATGCAATTTCAGAGTATATAAGGCGCGATTACCGGCGCAGAAGAGAAAGTTCTATAAAAAGTGACGTTCGGTAAAAAGTGAGGTTAAATATAAAGTAAACAAAGTGTAAATGTTACTTTGGATAAATAAGAAGTATTGTCATTGTGTAATCAGTAAATTATTAAATAAAGTGTTTATATCTTGTTGAAATTATTTTGAATCCCACGAATTCATACGGGGTGTTTCCTAAGAGGTGGAAATACATAACAGTATGAACTTACACGTGGTTATTACAACGACATCTGGAAATATATTATATTTTGAGATTATTCCGTTCAAGGGGCATACATGAGGGTAAATAGAGGAAAACATGTAAAGCAAGCTGGTAATGGTACAGAAATAAAATTTGGGATTTGATCTATATACTGGAAGCCAATCCCTCAGATTTCTTTCTAATATTTTCCTATGAACCAAGATTTTTCGAGATTAAAAAGTGTTCACATAACCATTTTTTGTATTTGACAGACGATAAAAGAGTTGAAAGAAAGACTTTTATGAAAAAAATGCATCCATTTCAAATCATCTTGATGGTGCACTTATACGATTACAGGGGAAAATACAAAAATCAACAATTTAATAACCGTATATATGATTCATTTGATTGAAAATAACCTTTCCGATCAGCTTATTTGATCATTCATTTATGGGATACGTTCAGGCTCGACGAGAGGGGGGGGGGTGTTTTCCCAACATTTTACCAACACTTTACTAACTAGGTCTGCTTAGTGTTTTGAAACGTGTTACTTATTGGCGTATATAAATGATGTCTATTCTGTACCCATATGATTTTTGTTTCATTACTTTTTTATAGGTCTTGGAGCAAAAACACACAGGCGTTAATTCAACGCTGAAAGTAAGGCGCACTGTCATTGTTAATTCAAGCCATGGATGGTGTAGGGCTCGTTTTGTTTGTTGATTTAAGTGCAAAAATAGTAAGGAAAAAAGGTAGAAACTGAAAATGGTGGGTACACCCTATTACAATACAGCGAGGGCACATTCTACTGTCTTTTTCCTACATTTCGAGAAGATCCCATAAAATACGTTTCTATCTTTATATGTCTCATCACGAGGGTCCCAAATTACGGGACGTTTTTTACCCGTGTTTGATTCAGAATCACATTTTCATACACAGTTCTGGAGTTCAAGTATTTCACAACTAGTGAAATTAAAAAAAAATGGATTTTAATTGTAAGTAAACAACATTTTTTACACTTCTCAAGAGTTGTTCTATTGGTCAGTTCAGTTATAGATACGGATTTTGTTTGTTTCTGTTACTTTTTGAGAATAGATAAATAGTTACACCTGTGAAATTGAGGTCACCAATTAATTGCTAAATTTTGAGAGCTCTTATAGAAATACATTAACCAACCAATAAATTAACTATCACTAGTTCTAACAGTAGATGTAGAAAAAATGAAACATATATTAAAATTTAGGAGACTACTGTAATTAAGATTAAAAAACATTAAGCAAAATTGTTAATGTAATGTTTAGTAAATAATTTAGATATAATTCATTGATTTAACGTATTATACCCACTTAAATATTTTACATTTTGTATGCAATTAGAGGTTTAAGTGGAATTTGAAAAATTTGCCTATAGAAGAGCACCGCATATATGTATACTGTGCAGTTGAATTCTGGAAATACTCTAAATTATTATACCTACATCTTTTTAAATATTCACATCTATGTAAGTACACATTTATACAAAAAATGCGTTGTTACAAATATGGTAAGAGTATGATACAAAAGTGGATAGATCAAGGATATTGATTATATAATATCACTAAACACATTTGTTGTATAGATTAAGAAAATACTTCATATGAATTTATTTTAAATAAGGTATCTTTAGTTCTTTCTTCCTGGTGGTGGAAAAAATGGTGGGCATCAGGCAATAAAAAATTGAGACAGAAAAATGTGGCTACAACTTGTAATCTGGAACAGAATATGTTTTTGGGAAGAATCATTTCTGATTTCTTTCAGGGTACAGCACGTACAATATCTTCAGATTATGGGATACCATCTGCATAATATGGAAAAGTCTAATGACAAAAGACAGCCAACGTCTAGGCTATACTAGCTCATCCATAAATCGATTTTATGTTGTTTACTATATCAATGTGTTACGATAAAATCTGGATAAGAGAAAACACTCGTAAATGGTCCTAAGGATGCCAATAAATTTAGGCGAAATGTCAACTATTTATAAAAATTGTGTTCTTTATGTCTATTGGGGTATAGCCATCAACCTTTACCATGAGAATACATAATATAAATTGGTATGATTTTCTCTTTAAAAATATTTAGTATTTTAAAAGACTGTAAATGCTTTAAGTATTTAAGTATTAAGGTGGCCATTCCCTAGAAAGAGACATCCGATAGGGAAATATTTATTATTTTTGGCCATAATTTTTTTCTTTTAGTACGTGTATTTAAAAAAACTATAAGAGTGCCAAAGAAGAACCATAACAAGACTTTTACTATGAATTTTCACTCAATACATG
Source organism: Stenurella melanura (assembly GCA_963583905.1). Taxonomy (NCBI): domain Eukaryota; kingdom Metazoa; phylum Arthropoda; class Insecta; order Coleoptera; family Cerambycidae; genus Stenurella; species Stenurella melanura. The sequence continues at coordinate 164,902,288 of OY757311.1, read as the reverse complement.
ATCTAAGCAGTAGACGTTGAATGATCTTTTCTGAAACCGTGCTGATTAGGAGAGAATATGTTTTTTGTTTCTAATAACTTAACTGTGACATTAAAAATGATTTTTTCAAATATTTTTGAGAATACTGATAACAAAGATATAGACCTATAATTTGTAATATCACTAGGGTCGCTTCTTTTAAATATACAAGTGACTTTTGAGATTTTCAAGAAATTCGGATACATTCCTAAAGAATATATCAAACAACTTCCTCGATGCACCTGGTGATCAGGATGACCGAGGTATCAAGATCATCCCCTGGAATTTTCTTCAAATCCGTTTCAATTGAAATGAATTATTCACTTGTGGGTTTTCGAGGTTGTAGATCATGGATACGATGTCAAAAATGTTTGTCGACGTACCTGGGGATCAGGATGACCCGTTTATCGAGACATTTGAAGGAATTTGCTTTAAATTTGTTTTAAAATGGAGTAGAACTTATCACTCTGAGGTTGTCGTGGCAGCTGATCATGAATATAATGTTCAAGAAGATCCTCGATATACCTGGAGCCCAGGACGTGTCATTAGTATAGCTCATCCTCGTGGTCTTTCTCTCAATTCAATGTGAAATTCAACCAAAATCTTTACTAGGGTGTTTCTGGGGTCGCTGCCCATGAATATCGCCTCAAAAATGTTCCTTGATTCATATGAGGACAAGGGTCAACTGTCTAACTTTATTATAATTAATTTTTTTATCTATCTTATTTCTATTATTTATTCTTATCATTGATTTCCAACATGTTTATAATGTATCATTTTTAAAACTGTTATACAAAATTAATAAAAATGTAATTTTTATGATTTTGAAAAATACATTTATATTTTTTCATTATATATTATAACATCCACTTTTTATAAAATAATTATTTACCTCAAAAACCCCCGAGTAAATATTGTGGTTGGATTTCAGAGCAAATTTAGAGAAAAACTTCCTGATACATCGAGGAAATTCTTGAACATTATATTCATAATCAGCGGCCCCAAAAACACCCGAGTAACCAAATTGGGCTAGTTTCCACCATGCATTACTGAATAATGATCTTTTTAATCACCTCAAAAACTGCACGCGAAAAAATGCGTTTTTTCGATGCACATGTGCAATTGCTCATTTGCATAAGATTAAAATAGGTAACAAATTGAATAAATGCATCAAGGAATCGAATGCAAAAAACCTCATTCTGATCCGTATTACTGCCCAGGTTTTCGATAGTTTCGCCTGTTTCTGTGCTAAATTTCCACGACTATATATGTAAAGTTGGCAATACACGCCCTGCTCCCAAAAACTAAAAAATACCGTGGTTAAAGAAAATAAAATATTATTTAATCGTACCGGTGTTAAACCTTGCACAACAAAGAACTGTAAATTCTTCACTAGATTGAGCATCTTCATATTATTAATAAAATATTGGCAGATTTTAACATCGGATGTATAATAATTCTTTCGAATCAAAATAATCATCAGCGATATCGTGGCCGACATAATAATAATGTATCTACTTTGCCTCCGTATCCTATGCATTTTGGTATAAATATGCAAAATATGAACAAAGCTTATCTCGTTCGTTAGCATTCTACAATCCAGTCTATAAATTATGTCTTGCGTAAAGTGTTCTCAAGCCCGCCGTTTCCAGGAACTGAATGCAGCACGAAAATGCACTCACAACTTGTTTAAAAATGTTCCTTCTTTTCTTATTCTTCTATTTTTTGGTCAGCAAATAGCCGATTCGATGTTTTGATGTCCGACATAAAAAGCTTTTTGATAGTTTTTCTTTTGTATGTACATCACGTAAAAGATATAGCTACAACCTCTTCTTACAAAAAGTACGTTTCTACAACCAATAGAAAATCTAGTTGTTTTCAAAGCTTAAATGGACAATTCTCCCACTGAGAAGGAAAATTCTAAAAAGTGTGTCAAGTATACAGGGCCATTGAAAATATACTATAAGATTATTCAGTTACCAATATGTCAAAAGAACTTAGCATTTAATATTTTTTTGAATAGAAATATCAATTATATCAACATGTAAGTGGTAAGTATCTATGCATATTTATAGCGCAGGTAAATTGAAGTTCAATGAGGAATAGTGAGGGTAGTCCAATTTTATGTTTGTTGGATATGTTTATAAATGTACCTTCTATTGAAAAAATCGATGAGTCCCTAATTGCACGTTGGGCGGAACATCAAAAAATTCATTATGGGTACCATTATGGTTATTCGCCTATTACTTAAAAAGCCGCTGCTTAAGGTGGCCATTCGCTAGAAAGAGACATCCGATAGGGAAATATTTATCAGTTTTGGCCAGAACTTTTTTTCTTAGTACATGTATTTAAAAAACTATAAGAGTACCTAAGTAGAACCATAACAAGACTATTACTATGAATTTTCACTCAATCAATAATGTCTAGAGGGCCGGCTATATAGATTTCCCATGAATAAGGTACATGAAAATTTTTATGCGAGGGAGTAAGTATTACCACAAACATACTTGAAATTTGAGGTATGTGGGACCTAATTGTGCAGATGACATTTCGATACATCAGATTAAAAATTAATGCATTGAAAGTACAGAACACAGTAAATAAAACCATGTGCTGTGGTGCAGAAAGTCACCAACCATCTGTGCGACGATGAATTCAATCGTATGTCATTTGCGTAAAAATGTTTGCATATGTTCTTGGATTTAAATGACGTCACACTTTTAGATTAAAAAAGACAAGTACTTACCACTTTGTAGTCGCAAATGCAAATCTATATCTCCCGTAACATTATACTGTACGTTTTCATACTCATTTATGTGACGTAAAAATCTGTATTCCCCATTTTATCTTACTTAGTTTGAATTTGTCGTTTTCGATCACTGAGCACACTCTTTGTTTGCGTCTGATCCAAAAGCGCTAAGTACAAAAAATTCCGTTCAGTCGATCTGCTCGGATGAATGTAGATATAATTATAAATGAAAGCGAGGGTGAAACTGACAGTATTGATGTGGTGATCTGTCTTTTGTGAAAATGCTTGCCACATACAACACTATATTTTCCTAGTTGCCAGTTTCTCTCTCGTCTGATTTTCCGCAGCGATTCTCTTCTTAAAATATCATCCATTCACCCTGCACTTTTCGACAGAGCACACGGTCATTGTTCAACTCATCTTTTCGATTCATTTACTCCTTTGATATCAAATTGCCACGATCCATACAAAAACACACAAAATAATTTTCAGAGGTTATGTTGACAGTTGTTGACCACATAAACAAGTTTTAATATTTACAACTTGATTCGAAATATCGCGCGTCGGAAGGCAAGAGATCGACACGCCACCTATAGTCAAATTAGGGAAATTTTACTCCCTGACCTTTTCTCATATTAAAATCTCGAACCTAGTTATTATTTTTTTCTGAAAAAAAAACGTCTTTTTTTTTGTTGGATAACTTGGAAGGGAGAAAATCCGACTAAAACCAGCTTTTTCCACTAATTGGTATTAAGTATATTTTTATAATTTTACACATGAATGACACTTGTGAACTAAGACCACGTGACCAACGCATGTATTTGTTTTTATCTCATATAAATAAAAGACCTATTTATCTGAGGTTTTAACTTTAAATTCAATAATATAAGTTTTAACGACTTCGACTTTAAGAAAAATGTTAGTGAGGTCTAAAATATTGGAAAAGAATACTTTAAAGTCGCGCGGTACCATGATCGAAATATTTTTCAACCAGCTGTAAGAGGCCATTTTATAATGAAATTTTGATGAGTGATTAATTGAAAAAAATCATTAATATAGGGTTATTTAACAGATATCAAGTACAATATTATCATATTTTATGCTCCAAGAAAGTACTGCAGGGCAATTGTATAGGCTTTTACAAATATTTTTAAACCACATTGAAGCTGGAAAATTTTTTTTTTCTTTAAAACGTAAAATATTTGAGGCGCGTTTAATATTCCGAGGTAGAATTGATATATTTACGATGAAAATTGATTGGCAGCAAAAAACCAGAGAGGAGAAAGCTGAACACGTTATTTCACAACTATGTCTGACATTATATGATATACTCCTACTCCATCATTATAATAGATGTCTGGTTTCTAGTTATGTCTCATGCTGCTGACGCCTTATAAGTAAATCTTCATTGCTGTTGATAAAACCTTATTATCCTGAGAAAGAACGATTGCAGTTGAAAGAGGATAGATGGTTTGGTAAATATTACGTATTAACGGCCACAATTAAGCACATATGTTCTATAACTTATAGGTCATTATAAGTGAGTGGTCTTATTTAAGACGTATTACCGACCTCGTCTCATCCCCCATTTACTTATATTTTATGTGTATTTTAAGTCAATTAGGTTAGGTTAAACGGGAAAACGAGACCAAAACGAGGTCTACATTACGTAATTCGGACCTAAGTGCTACTTGGGTCGTTATCAAACGATCGTGAAATTTTTGACAATGTTAATAATCACTAAAGGAACGTTCATTACCAGAACTACATATTCTGTTTTTTCTTTTATAATTCAAGAAATATATCCCCAGTAAAAATTGTCATTTACGATCAATATACAAATTTATTAAAATAACAAAAAGCAAGTGAAGCATCAATAAATAAGTCAGTAAACATTTGCATGCATATAAGTAGAAAGGCTTACACTTACACTAAGAATATATTATTACAGCAATAAAATAGTTTCTCGTTAATAAAATATAAATTGAAATATTAGCTAATTTAAACTAGTTGTGTTATTATAAAGTGAATATATCACAGTCCAATTAAAAACATTTATAATTATGAAAAACTGGGTTTTAAACAAACGAATTCAATAATAAACCGCATTTTAAATAAAAAATATACAAAATACTTAAAACTTATTTAAAATTGTAGTTGCACATCTTAAAAGTACCTAGTAGGTACATACTTAGTTACTATTACCATTATGATATAAAAATCCATATAAAAATCTCTTAGACAGACAAACATTAAATTTAAATACATTATAGATACTACAAAAGTGTAGACTTATCATAAAGAGGCCTTATTAAATTACCCAGACTTGATTAGGATAATATGCATCGAACAATAATGAAAATAACTACTTAGCTAACACGAACTTACTGTCCAAATTTCAATAATATCGGACTTTTCATTATTAAGTTATCGTCCTTACAAGAAACGCGACGGACGAAGAGGCAGACGGACGGACAGACATACGGGCAGACAGACGGACGGACGGACGGACGGACAATTTGAAAGTTGTTCAGAATTCGATATGAATTTTTTTTCTCTACAAGCAATATTACCGGTTTTAGAAATGTGCCGATCGAATGCAATATACTCTTCGTATGTATTTGCGAAGAATATAATAATATCTTACAAATTAAAATTTAAAATAGGTGTTCAAAATGTCCTCCCCTATATCGATACGTACTTGTACACTCCTGTACATCAAAATCTGGGTATTGGCATTTAGTAGACTAGTTGCTTTAGATGTGTTAACACAAAATTCTGTCAGATTCAAAATGGGAGAGCGAGCAGACTATCATGTGGGCCCTCCTCGACCTATTTGTCAATTCAGAGAGTATTGATCCAAAAAGTTCGTTGCCAATTTACAGAATACCCCTTGAGTGAATAACCGATAAAAACAACTCGATGAAAATAAATCAATGTTTTTAAATTGTTGTAATCAAACACATAATTCCCTTATTGGGATCATTGTCAATTCCATTAATTCCTTGAACTCTTAACGGTTGATACAGCAATTTTTTGCATAAGATTTGGAAAATTGTTAGATGATTTGCATGTCTTGTCATACCAATTCGTCTTTCAGTATAATGCTGCTCAATAATAGTAATAATTTATTAAATATAGCTTGAAAATCGTGACATTTTTTACTATTTCATGATAGTATTTTTATGATTAATATAATTACAAAATATTAACAGACAAGAAACCACGAAGTAATAATTGTTAACGGCGCTGACGTCTATAATAAGGCCTATTTATAATTCACATCTTCACACACTTATATCAAATACTAGGGTCTAGTAATAGCTGTGACAGATTTGACAGGCTTCGAAACAATAGAGCATGGTCGTGACAAATGTCAAAAGTACTTCGTCTGGTTTGTTTACAATATCAAATTTTTTATTTAAATAGGCTTAGAATGCCATAAAACGTCGAGACTTTAAATTTGAGCGAAAAAATGTTATTTGTCTGTCGGTCTGTCTAACTTTGTTTGTACGCAAGTTTTCTCAGCAACGGATTAAGATATTAAATAAGTAAATCAAGCTAATAAGAGTCCTCAAACTTAATTTTTTGCGTATATACTACAAGTCAACGTCTCAATTTTTTTATGACATCTGCCTCAAGTATATTATTAAAATTATATGTTCAATTATTTCGGCATATTCGAATGCAAATATAATCAAGATGTTTTTCTTTAAAGAGACTTGGATGGGAAATCTGGATGTGGGAGTATTACTTCCTTAGGCAGCGATTCTAAGTTTTGTATAGGCAGGAACGTGTTTTCGAGTAAATTCTTTGTTTGCAGACAAAACATTCAAAACAGTTCTTAACACAAAAAGTTATCCAAGTAGAATACATTTTCAATATTGGTAACTGATTTTTATGTCAGAATTTCAACGAAATTTGCATAAAAAGCTATGTTCATCTTTAGAGAATTCAATTTTTTCAAGAAAGGGAGGAAATAAAGTGTTGCTGCTTAATTTTTGGCATCGAGTTAACGTTCATTTAACACAATGATTCTAGTGAAACTAACAATGTGATTAGGTGACTAAACGCATACAATACTGGGCTGAAGAACACCCTTTGAAATAGCCTAAGAAACTTTTGCATTCTAATATTTGCTGAAAAAACTGCACTAGAAGATTTTGCAATTCATGAAAATGGAAGATTGATGTTCATTCTCTATTATTTTAAGAAGATGGTATCTACAAGATAAATCATGGGCACTTTAGAACCTGTGACTAGTCTTTATTAGTATTTTTTAGCCAGCGAGTTCTCCTGACTTAAGCATCCCTGATTTGTTCTTGCAGGGTTACCAGAAGTCTAAAGGATAGAGCGAGAAAGATAGAGAGAGAGAGAGAAGAGATGACAATAAAAACAGTTAATAGTTCATGAAGAACCAGATGGTAAACGGAGAAGGTCTTCTAAAAGTTTGGACTGATGTTACCAAGCCGCTCATGGGAAAGCTTTAGATCATACATCTAACAAACAACTGCGACATTTGGTGTATTGCTGTCAAACGTACTGTACAGTAATGATAAATCGACTAGATCAATGTATGGATAACAAGAAGTTTGTTACGGTGTGTATAAGAGGGAAGATAAGTGGGATATATCTGCACATATTGAAAGACTTGAACTACAACGTGTACTGTCAAGTTTATCGATAGATTACAAAAGTGTATAAGTTTGATAAAGTTAATTTTAAAAAATTGAGTTCATATCAATTGTGTATTATATTTGTTTTATTGTTGCTTTAAAATATTGCCCAAGCCTTTGGTTCAAAACAGACACAACTTATTGCAGGACCCTGTATAAGTTATTTAGAAAAGTTTACATATTTTTATTAAATTAATGTATTCAATATTATAGTAAAACTTCATCGTAAGGCACGTTTCTATTCTACATTTTGACTAGGTGACACCGAGTCTCTCTAAACCAAACTTTTTATTTCATTGTTTCCACCAACTGGTATTATTTAATACAATTATTTATTTATAAGGCCTACAAAAAGTCTGTTGGTTTGAGAAAACTCTTTGGTTAATTGGATACTTGGTTACTAGAATATTGGCACATGACAAAATATCTGAGTGTGTGGCATGTTTTTTGTCACATAGAGTACCCCATAATTAACTTCTGTAATCTTAGGAGGTGATAATAAACAAGAGTAAGTAAATATTACTTATGTATAAACATTTGAAATGAGGTTTATATAAATTTGTATAAACACTTTTTACAAATAACAAATAAGAAAGTCGTAGTAGAAATAAATTTGCTAATTGGTATTATTTGTTTGTCCACGATGTACTGTGCGATGTAATGTACTCTTTATGTATGTATTTCCTCAAGGATAATACTATCCATTATTCCCTGCAGTGGATAATGAGGACAGTCAGTTGTTTATAAGAAATGACGTTAGTGACTTTTTACTAGAAATTAAAAAGGCCAAAATTACAGCACCAAAAGTAGTGTTGTCTCTCTAAGTTTTCTAAGAATTTAATGCGTATATTTGAATTCTCCCTTATAATGTTTGTATTATCACCTCCTGTAATTATGGACTTAGTTATGGGACCCCCATCTTAAACAAAACATAGATAATATTTAACTCATTTTAAACACAAACTTTCAAAATTGAGATCAAACAATTTATCTTAAAAATTCTCGTTGTATGTGTATATAACATTTAGATTGTGAAATTGAGGTATTTTATAAAGTTTCTAGGAATGTTTTATAACTTGAATGTGTAATAAATTGATGCCTTTATATCAAAAAACTAAATAAATGTCGATAAATCGATTTTTTTCCTTTTTAACACATAGTGGCGGCGAAAGCGAGCCATACACATGGCACTATTGCTTAGATAATATCTTTTAGAAGATTTCGCCCTGATGAGGAACAATCATTTCGAAAGAGCATAGCTGCATCGTTGTTTCTTTTATTTAGAGTATGTAACATCAATTCGTTTTGATTTAATGCCTTGAACCCCACTAACTCTCACTTTGCATGATACCTAGATATTGTATAAAATGCCTAAATTTCATGACTTGCCTGTAACACCTAATTTATTTACGAATGGTAGCTATAATATAGGGACTGGAATGTGAGGTTTGTTATTTAATTGCATATCGCATACCAAGTATAAAACTTTCATGCACCATACACCACAAATAACTACCTTCACTGAGGTATGAAAAGTAATAAATCAATATCCTGCCACATAAATCTTTGGTGTATAGCAATCGATGTGTATAAATTTATATCTCTGGCTTAGAAATAAGTATGTAGATAAATTTATGAAGTTGATGGTGGATTATTGCTTCCATCGTCATCGTCAGCGTCTTGCTGTCTATACCGATTTTGCTGCGAGGTCGAGGTTATGACACTGGTTTGTTCTTCTTCGGCTATTACTGGTTGTAGTGGTTGAATACTGAAACAGAAATATGCTCGTTTAATGAATTTTGGTAAACAGCTGCGTACATAAGCTGCTATTTAGAACTACACCATTCGAAAATTTTCAGGACTATAAGCGGTTCTTAGAACATACGTTTTCAAATTTTCAAATATGTTGGGGACTAGCAGCTCTATGACATCATCAAATGCTTTGTAAAGCAGCGTCCACAAGGATTTTATCATTTATGAACTCAGCAGTGGTTTGTATAAACGGCATAAGATTAGAAATATTGCCAGTCAGTATGGACTTCTATAGTGAAAAGTTGGACAAGAATTGCGAAAGTTTTTAATCTTAGAGGCAATATTGGAGGAGGTAAAAGAATGATAATCCGGTTTTTGCACCCTTGCACGAAGAGAATGTTGCAATTGATCGGCACATTTCTAAAACAGTAAATATCAATCGCAGAGAACTTCTTTTTAAATCACTATGTTGGAGATCGAATTCTGAACAACTTTCGAAATGTCTGTCCGTTTGTCTGTCCGTCCGTCCACCCGTCACGTTTTTCGTAAGCACGATAACTTAAGAAGAATACTCCGATAGTATTAAAAGAGTGTAGCAGGGTGCATGGGCCAGATGCCCCTCGGCAAATAAGCTGATGTTTTTATCTTAACATCACATTACTAAGAGGAACTATTCTGCAAGATATTACATCCCTGATCCCTCTGGTTTTTAAAATAAATTAAATAATCGATTTTCGAAAATTTATTTATTCTCTCTATTAACGTAGGTAACCAATTCATGTGATTTTACTTCCATATCCACGTAGTGAATTGAAAGTATAGTAATCGTAAAAAAAATCTATTTTTTTTTTATTGAAATAGGTTTAGAATGTCATGAAACGTCGAGATTTTAAATTTGATCGAAAAAAAATTTCTGTCTGTCGGTCAGACTTTTTTGGTCTGCACGTTTTCTCCGCTGGAACTGTTTAAGATATTGACTTGACAACACTCAACATTTGTTGTAATATTTTCCATTTTTGAAGGGTTGGGGGTTAAATAGTGGTAAATAGGGGAAAATAAGTAAAGCAAGCTGATAAGAGTACAGAAACTTGAAATTCGGTGTATGTACTTGAAGCCAAGGCCTCAGATTTTTTTATAATATTTTTCAACCCTCCCACCACCACCACCATTAATAAAGGGGTTGATGAAATCAACTTGAGATATTCACTTGAAATTTTTTGTTGAAGGGGTGGAGGGAAGTGTGTAACTGGGAAAAATCAGTAGAGCAAGCTGGTAAGAGTCCTGAACTTCATTTTTGGCGTATGTGCTAGAAACCAATTCATTAATTTTTAACATTGAAAATGTTTAACAAATCGAGAACGTAATGGTAATACGGAAGTCCAATAGCGATTTATGTTACGCTTGGAAATTCGGTTGTTTTTTTGGACACGTACTTTTCGAAAGGTCCAAGTTTGATTTTGATAAATTTTGATACCTAGAATCATATTCTTGCATTCTTACGTTTCGACGCTGACCGACGTCGTTTTTGTAAAACTTGTGTATTTGATAAATTTTGATATCTAAATCTATGTTCTTGCATTTTTACGGCTTGACGCCGACCGACGCCTAGCGTCGTTTTTGTAAAACTTCTGAATTTGATAAATCATCATACCTAAATTCATATTCTTCAATTTTTCCGCATACTAAAGTGCAAATATAGTCAAGAAGTTTACCTTTAAAGAGACTTGGAAGGAAAATTTGGATGTGGAAGTAGTGATTTCTTAGGCAGCGGTTTTTATATATGTGGAAAATATACCAATGAAGTATTTAACAAATAATTATTGAGTATTTGGAGTAAGCAATGTACCAAAATATTCGAATAAAAAATTTTAAAACAAAAATTTTCATGTGTATTGACACTATCACCAATTCTTAATACGCGACAAATTAAAACGTTTATTTTTTAAATCTCAAATTCATGTGTATAACACATTGTGCGAAAGCGACGCAGACACCCGAAACCATTTTTCCAAATAATACGGTGTCTGTTGCGTAAAAATGTATAAGTGAAAATATTCTGGAGATTTCAGCAATATCGATCAAAATCTATCAAGTACTTCTACAGAACAGTTCGAACATGAACCAAACCCAGAATTAGACCCAAGTAGTTCCAACTCCCCATACAAAGAACTATATCTACCCATAGATCGTAGATATTGTTTCATTCGCTCTTGCACCACAGATTTAATAACTCTTTCTAAAAAGTCTCAAAAAGTCTCACACCTAAAAATATTTTTAGGTGCGAGACTTTTTGAAACAGTCAAGTACTCAAGAACTAACCTCTGTCTGATCCGTTTGGCGCAGAGGTTTTTTCATTAAAATTTTTAAATATTTTTCAGTGGCAAAATACCCAATAAAAAGTAAGAAAATAGGATAGTATCTCTCAATATAAGTACATGAAATTATTTATATTTCAAATTCTTAATTCGAATATTTTGGTATATTGCTTACTCCAAATACTCAATATTTTTTCGTTTAATGCCGCTTTGATATATCTACTGCATATATAAAAATCATGAGAATTGGTTACGTTATTAGAACAATTTTTTTTTTCAAAATTCGATTAATTAATTTGTTTTCAGAACCAAAGAGGGCAGGGGTGTTAACATCTTGCAGAGGAGTTCCTCTTAGTAATGTGATGTTAAGATAAAAATATCAGCCTAATTTCCCGAGGGACATCTGGCCCATGCTTACACTGCTTGCCCTACACTTTTTGGATAGTAAATTAATATTACCTAGAGGGAAGAGCTCTCTCTATTGAAGAAATTCAGTACATCCATTGTGATGGCGATGCGCGACATGTTGACTGGACTAAGAATCTAGAGTGAGCAACAATGATTGAAAACGCCAAGAGTTATGCAATTAGATATTCAGCTGGTGTCGTGCAGGAAGACTAATGTTGGGCTGAAGAGACTCCTGGCTCGTCAGGATTTTGGAAAATGTAATCTTCGGTTAATACTCGAGGAAATAAAATAAAAAATCTTGTGCAACGTGTAATAAGTAGTAACATATACATATTAATACATGACCGTCTAGAACTTTGCACAGGTAATACCATATATTTTCCGAAAAAATATTGTTTACGCGAATCACCTACCTAACGGACGTAGAGGATAGAAAAGTAGAGGTGGCAGTGCATTTTTGCGCGCTTATTAGTAAATATCTCTTTAAATATTAATTTTAAAAAAAAGTAAAGAATTTTTCTTATGACTAATACTATTATTATTTTTAATTTATTTGTCTGTTTGTTTTTCCTCTATAAAAATTGATCGGAACATATTTTTATTGAATGTGCATTTTTATCCGAATAAGAAAGATCCTACTTGTATTAAATATCTCCAAAAGTATAAATTATTTCAAAGAATGTAGTTTTTAAAGATTCTGAAATTATCTTTAATGCGTTTTCTAGTAGATACTATGTATACTAGAACTAACAAATGACGTGAAGTAGCTTAAATAATACATAATAAGAGAAAATCTAACTTTTTTATATTTTTAAATGGAATATTATTTTTCATACTTATTAAATATTTTATTATAGAAATCACAGTTTGATAATTGACAGCTGTGAGTATTGATAAACCCTGTCAAAATAAACATAAAAAATATTCAATAAAGTATAATAGTCGCTATGTGAATGTAAAATTTAATAATAAGAATACCTATCTAGACATTGCTGTAGACTGACTAAAGGTATACGTTGAATCGGTAATGAATTATCTAGCATTGTTGTAATATTATAATTATTTGTAATATTATAATTATTTTTAATAGAAAAAAACAACATACCCACTTACTTGGATAGACGATTTAACTGTTCAACTGTAAATTGTCGGTAGGTCTGTTGCGGCTGCTGTTGTTGTTGGTAAACAGTGGCACCAATTGGCAGTTGGTATTGATCTGGTTGCATTTCGATTTCTTGGTTGTTATAATAGGTTTGTACTGCTAAAATCGAATACAGCGTTATAAGCAAACATAGAAATATAACAAATGTATTTTGGAAGCCAAGTTTCTAACGTAAAAGCTGCTTTCTATAATTCTATAGAAGAATACAATGCCATAATTTTGTTACTCGTGGTTTAATCCAAAAGTGGAACGAGATATGATGACTGAGTTAAAAAATCCAAAAAAATCATAATTTGCTGGATATTTCAATCTAAACAAGAAACTTCCTACGTTCGGCAACTGAAGCCAATATCGAGTAGTAAGAGAAAAACAAATATTAAGTAATTTCGTATAATTTATGATTAATGTCTATTTTTGTACATCAATGATTGGAAAATTTACTAGTTTAACACATGCCTCTCTATATAAATGGACAGTGTTTATAAACACTTAGAAAAGGTACTTATATTTCAGTTGTGTAATAAAAAAAGATTAACTAGGCAACGTTTAGAGATGTATTCTTTGCTAATAAGTAGAGAGCCCGCAGTATAGATTTCCTATGAATAAGATACATGAAAAACTTTGTGAGTAAGTACTACCACAGACCCACTACAGGGAGTCACTTTTCATATAAGCAAGTTTTGCCCGCGTCATGGAATTTTACCGGAGGTGACGTCAAAATGGAAGGATGCGGGCAAATAAGAAGAGACAGTCTATTTTTTTAACATTGGAAATGTTTATGTTTTCGTGTATAGGGTAGAGTTACCAGTTTTTGTTTAAGGTCAAAAGACAGCGGTGTCGCGGTCGACTGAGACTATCGTATGCAACGGCTGATATATGCAAATGTAATATGGGTTGCATATATCACAATGGGTTAAGTTACCAGTTTTCATTTAAGGTGAAAATACACTGGTGTAGTGGACCGTACTATTTCCGGACGAGGCGGAAAAAGTTTATGTTTTATGTATGGTGTTATCATTTCCAATGTCTCGATGATTGCAAGGATTGCGAAACCTGTGAATTTTTTTATAACTAGAAGGCTTTTACTTTAACTTTAAAAAAAATCATGTATTCGACGAGAGAAAGAGAGAGAGAGAGAGAGAGAAAATACTTTAATCGTGGGTGTCTCAGGGTGGGTCTCATTCTTTTTGGGCCAACTATAATTTAGTGCATATTCCTCAGGTAAAATACGAAAAATCGTACTTCTGCCCCCATTTTTAGTGTATTTCGCCCACGTGCAGGTAGGAACACATCAATTTGTTCAAAGAAGTATTTTTATATCTATTTCCAAAAAAAATTACTACCCTTGCTATTCCTTATTGAGACGAGTTTTCATCGATTTCACCAGGACTATAAGTTCTTTATACATTTCGCTGGGAGATTTTTTCTCTACAGAAATGTTTTTAATTTTTTTCCTTAATTGTGTTCTTTATTTCATTTCACTTTGCTCCCAGTTGTGTTACGATCTTTGTATTCTTATCACAATATTCTCAGTCTCTGGTAATTATCATCAAACATTTATTTATTTTATAAGCTAATTATTAATGATAAATGTTCGCCAAATTTTATTTATTTAAAGATATAAAACATTGTTGCATTATTTTTTAAACTTTGTTATCGCTTCTCAAAGCGATTTACACATGTATGTAGTAATATATTTTTTTGGGAGTAATAAATTTTAATCCGATTCTAGTCAAAATCCTATAGAAACTGAAGGAAGAAGGCTATATAAATTTTAAATAATAAGCCAGCAATTGCTATTTGCCTAGTTTTAATATACTTATGGGTTATATATATTTTCGAATAATACTGCATGTCATCTCTTATCAATATTTCACTTATCAGTATTTACAATGTACTTTAATTTTATCTATATACAAGCCAGCAAACGTCATGTACCAGACATTTATAATACTAGGTTTTCCAGTAAAAGTAAATTTTATTACTTTTATAAGAGGGTGAGCCTCGTGTAGATTGAACTGGGTGGATTAATAAAATCGAAAATGTGTTTCCGCAAATGTTCTCTCATATCATAAAATACAAATAGTTCGTGGAAAAAACATGTTGATAATTAGTTCATCAATAATAAATCGGTTATTTTTCACATGCAAAATTCATGGAAAATATTGGTTGTATTTACAGCTAGAAAGTAGTTTTTGTATGTACGTTAAAAAAATCTATAGACCGACAGTCAATTTAATGTATGAAGAGAACTCGCATCATAAAGATTCAGGCGAGATATAAGAGTTCACCTTTCTTGAGAATCTCAACTGTATAAAATAGGGAAAATAAAAACTTTTATGACTGTATTAAATAAAGAATCAGATTTATCGTACAATTACAAAAGGTAGTTTCTTTCCATGAAAATTGATATTTTCCAAGTTACAACAACTTCTAGTCAGTTTAAGTCAAATTTCCCAAGCCAGTTGTGAAACATTTCCACTTGATCTTTTCACTGTTTTGAAATTTTAATTTGAAATAAAATTACACAGCCCCACAAAAAAAAAGTTTCAGACCAGCGAACCAGACCAATACATCCCTATGTATCGCAAGCAGACATTGACCAAAAACACCCAAATCACCCGATCCCGGGGGTACCAAGCACACAACCAGCTCGGTACCCTTACCTTAGCCTGTGCCGTCCTCTGACGCTAAAATAAGCGTCTTAGGCCGAACACAATCCTTGAGCAACACACCCCATACTTCCTTCCGACCAAATCGCACATGAGGCCAATTGGCACCCTGGGCTTCCGACTAGTCAAACACCCCCAAACCCTTCCAAACTCCGAGAGGGCTCGGCAACTGCCGTTTTCTCTCACGACAGACGAAAGAAGCTCCCGGGAGCAGACAAGCCAGCGGAGAAAGAAAATCAAGAATAGCGCCAAAAGAAACGACCCAGCTGGCAGCAAATTCATTAGCTAGAGCTAAGAAACATCCCTGGCATAGGGTAAAAAGAAGATTAAGCTGCAAGAACAGTGCTTACAACTTAATCAATCGAATTATTCAAATTAAGGTTAAGCTGCAGCGTACATACAAAAAATATAAAACACACCCCCAGGGGGGGGGGGCGAAAACTACCCTCCATATATTAAAAAAATGGATCCAAAACAGCAATTACTGCTGAAGAATGTCGAAAAGTTTTCTTAAAGCGCTAAAAGACTGCACCAGGCCTAACGTAGTCTTCATAAACTGCCCCTATAGGGTTGAGAACAACCACTCCTAAGTTTAAGAGACACGGGAAAATCGAGAGAAAACGTAAAATCCAACAGGATTTCTATTTTCATGGATGCTATGATTGACTGAAATTTCATAGGAGTCTAAAATAGAACTAGAAACTTACTTATCATCAACGTCCTACAATATCAACCCTCAGAGGGTGTGAACACTCCCCCTGTGTAAGACTTAACTATATAAAGTTACAGTGACTTTTGTGAAAATTCGAAACACCTGAGTTATGTGGAAGTGAGAAGAAACTAGACTATGTTCGATGCTGTGCTTGAACACCACCCCCACTAACTAACCGGATATGCCTTTTTATGGATGCTATGATTAGCAAAAATTGTGTTGTACACTTAGAGTTTGAAAGTCATGCCTATCAATGTTAAGTAACACCCTCAGAAAGGATGTAAACTACTGCCATTCAAGATGCAACGAAAAAAATGTTGCAGCGACTACTACTAGTTTTGCCAATCATAGCATCCTTAAAAATGTAAATCCTGTTAGTTTCTCTCTGTTTTCCTAGCATCCTACGGATATAGGGGTGGCATCTCGCCACCCCGTGGGGGTGGTTTTTAAGCACAGCGTCGAACATAGTCTAGTTTCTTCTCACTTCCACACAACGCAGACGTTTCGAATTTTTATAGAAGCCACTGTAACTTTTTATAGTTACATCTTACATAGGGGGTAGTTTTCACACCCTCCGAGGGTTGACGCTGTAAGACGTTGATGGTACGTAAGTTTCTAGTTCTACTTAATTTCAGCCAATCAGAGCATCCATGAAAATAGAAATCCTGTTGGATTTTACGTTTTTTCTTGTTTTTCTCGTATGCTTTAAACTTAGCTGTAGTTGTTCTCAATCCTGTAGGGACCGTTTATGAAGATTACGATGAACCTGATACTGTTTCTTATTGTTGTTTTGGATCGATTTCTTTACATATGGGGGGTAGTTTTCGCCCCTCCCTGGGGATGCGTTTCATATCTATTGTATGCACGCTGCTGCTTAACCTCAATTTGTATAATTCGATTCATTAAGATCTAACAACTATTCATGGGTCTGGTTCGCTGGTCTGAATTCTTGTATTGTGGAACTGTGTGACCATGGCATGAAGCTGCAGCCAGAATAGTCATCTCACTATGGAACTCCTCAGTGGTTAATGGTAAACATGCTAAGACTTGAGCCGGGTATAAATTTTGCTCATAACAAAACTTCTGAAAATCTCTTTAAAATATGTTTCCTATTCATTGTAGCATTAAAAACAAAAATTATAAGTGTACCATCCTAGGATCGCTTTCCAGCGACCGTCAAAGCTTTTTGTGCAATCTTATTTTGGAAAATGCACAAAACAGTGGAAATAAGCACAATAGAGAAAGATAGCTTCATTCCTAAACTTACTAAATCTCAGCAATATTACATACCCGCGATGTTGAATATTGTACCAGAAGTCGATGAATTCAAAGGGTATTCTTAAATCTACATATTCAAGTTATTTTATTTACTAGATCCATAGACTTAGTAATCGTTATTCTTGGAGATATATTTAAATGAAGTATTCTCTTCAAACCTTTTCTTACCGAGAATTAAACTAAATGGATTATGGAAGTTAATAGGCAATATCGGGTATCAATATCCTAATAGTTATTAAGACGCGCCATTTTGTTCTGATGGTGCCTACTTTGTTGACGAAAGTAGCACCTACTTTTGCGGTTCTGACAATTAGTTTCGTGTTCGTTTCACATCAGAGGTTTCAGCCACCCTTTATAGGACTATTGTACACTGAATTAAAAATGGTCATAGTTTCTAACTTACGCATGACTCTTTGGAGGTGATGATTGGAAGGTCCGGCGCTGTTCGTGGAAGACGAGTTTTTCGGCCTCCTTTTGCGGGTCTGGATGCCATCTTTTTTCATACTGATCGGCCTGTTAACCTGTTACGATAAATATTTTTTAGATTATCGCTCAACTAATATTATGAATGAAAATTATCTTGGAAACGTAACAGATAGTGTATCTTATATTTACAAGAGATTTTTGTTGTTATTATTATTGCTCTATATCAAAAAAGATAAATTTTTGCATAACGTATCAACCCCGGATAAACTGATATTTTGGAACAATTGAGATACCACCTATCATATAAATATTAGGTCTATCTTAGATTAGTGACAGACGGCTTGTCTGTTTGTCTGCATTTTTACTAAAAAATTATCTAACACCTGTAATTACGTTATGTAAAATACACATTTTTATCATAATTCGGAGGAAGATTTCCTTCACTATCGCCGAGATAGCCTATATCTTAAAATAGAGAGATTTGTTAGTAGTTCAGATTACTCCTATTGCTTTGTTACATCTGTGCTTCCCTCTAGAACAGTGGCGGTTTCTCCCCTAGGTCATTTGGTCAAAGACTTTCCAATTTCTACAATATGCTGCAATTATGTAATACATTGATTCTGTCGTAACTTTTCGTTTTCACGGTGTTAATTTTTATTGTTCCAGCAATCGACGAATACAGTCTAAATTAAGAAAGTCAAGTCTGTCCAGGTTAATGCTGGTACACGCCTTAGTTTTAGTATTGGAGGAATTGCACATAAAAAACAATTAGACAATTAGACAGCTCACTATAATTGAAATGTGTGACTTAACAGAAATATTTTTAAATAAATTGATTGATTGCGTTTAGTTTTGTGAAACTTTTGAACTCACCTGAAGAAAACATAATTAAACTAAACCGCGAAAAATACACTTGGACGTATACAGTAATGTTCACGCACTCTGTGATTTGATGTTAGAAAACAATATTAATAAAACAAAATATATGTTGTTCTTGGTTCTGTGAAGAACCATGCAAAATGATGAGGCAGGATTCAATGGGGGAGAGTCTCTCAACGTCAGTTGAGAACAATTTGACAACAGAAATATCCCCAAAGATCAGCCTTGAGTAGGCCGATAGACGGTGGGACTATCTAGGAAGTACTTAGTCCAAAATGACTTTCCAGAATCGTATTCTTTCACAATATAGAACATTTAAGAGTTGAAAAGCAATCAGATTTTGTCCAATAAATACTTTGGCAGCGTTTTGGAAAAATATTAGAAAAACTACATATACAAGTCCTACAGTTTCGAATACAAGATAGTTTGATATGTAAGATTCAGTCTGGCTTTAGACAAGGGCATAGTTGTGAAAGTACGTGCAACGGAATCAGTATATGTAAAATAGCATACGACTTATGACTCTTTTGTCCACATTTTGTATACATGTGAAGCAAAGTGCTAAATGAAGGACTTTTATTATTAATATTCATGGCAAACGACGAAGAGAATGCTCTCTAAACATTGGGCAGATGTCGACAAAAAATTAAAGAGAAAACTTTGATCAGTTCCTACATCCCGACATCGACCTCTCAGATGATACGATGCAGACTGAGGCCATATGACATGCGTTGTTTCAAAAGTTTCTAGATGTCTCAATTTTTAATCAATCAATCAATCGCACACTGAGGTCATCTAAGTGTGCGGATGCTAAGAGACATGGCTAAACGTCGTGAATAAGAATATTTTCACTACAGGACACCAGTCGCACATTGTTTTGAATGTACTTTTTCATCAACTTCAATTAAATCCTTAATTCCCAAGACATGAAACGTCAAGTTTCATTTAGTTTCAATTTGATCCCTTATCACTACGATAATGTTTTCACTAAAGTGATGAAAGTAACAATAAAAAATAATAAAATTAACAACTAAAATTAGTGTATAAAATAATTGTTACACTTGATTGACGTTTACTAAGTAGGTCAACGTATAGGAAATTCCCCTAATTGGCGCACCTTGTATCCTTTCAGTTGAAACAGTTATTAATTCATAAAATAGGTGTAAATGTGTTAGTCAAGCTAAACATTTTCGTTGCCCAATCGTAATATATATATTGCTTGGCAAATATTAGTTCATGTAAATTAAAAATAAATCATGCATCATGACATATGAATAAAGGGTACTCGATAATCCTTTGAAACCGTCACGCGACCTCTTTTTCATTTTTTGCAATAAGTATTATCTTATCTTTTGTTCTATTTAGAATTTAATTCTCATTTGAATACAATGGCATGTCTTCAATTAGGTACAATTCCAAATTTTTTACCCATATTTACTTTCCTATAACATTGATCAATCATGTTTATTAATTTTATTTATTATAGCTGCTGATTCTCTGATAAAATCATATCAGTTTTACTTCCACATCCACGTAGTGGATTGGAAGTATAGTAATCGCAAAAAAATTTTCAAAAATTTTTATTCGTGAAATAGGTTTAGAATGTCATGAAACGTCGAGATTTTAAATTTGAGCGAAAAAAAATTTTCTGTCGGTCTGTCTGTCGGTCTGTCTGTCGGTCTGTCTGTCGGTCTGTCTGTCTGTCTGTCTGTCTGTAACTTTTTTTTGTCCGCACGCTTTCTCCGGAACGGTTTAAGATATTGACCTGAAATTTTGTACACGTATATATTATAACGAGATCTGGAACTGGATTGTTTTTTGAGGAAATCCGGTGAAGGGTTGGGGGTTAAATAGGGGTAAATAGGGGGAAATAAGTAAAGCAAGCTTGTAAGAGTACAGAAACTTGAAATTCGGTGTATGTACTAGAAGTTAAGGCCTCAGATTTTTTTATAATATTTTTCAACCCCCCACCACCCCTACCCCATTAAAGGGGTTGATAAAATAAAGTTGAGATATTCATTTGAAATTTCGTACACGTATGTATTATAACGATGTCTAGAATTAGATTATATTTTGGGATGATTCCGTTGAAGGGTTGGGGGTTAATTTGGGGTAAATAGAGGAATATAAGTAAAACAAGTTGGTAAGAGTACAGAAACTTGAAATTCGGTGTATGTACTAGAAGCCAAAGCGTCAGATTTTTTAATAATATTTTTCAACCCCCACCACCCCTACTCCAATTTGAAAAGGGTTGATAAAATAAAATTGAGATATTCATTTGAAATTTTCTACACGTATGTATTATAACGACATCTGGAACTAGATTACATTTTGAGATAATTCCGTTGAAGGGTTGGGGGTTAAATAGGGGTAAATAGGGGAAAATAAATAAAGCAAGCTGGTAAGACTACAGAAACTTGAAATTCGGTGTATGTACTAGAAGCCAAGGTCTCAGATTATTTATAATATTTTTCAAACTCTACCACCTCCGCTTCATTATTAATGGGATTGATAACATCAAATTGAGATATTCACTTGAAAGTTAGTACACGTATGTATTGTAGTGACATCTGATTGAGATGACTCCATTGAGGTGGTAGGTTGTAAATAGTGGAAAATAAGTACGGTAAACTAGAAACTTCATTTTTAACGTATATGGTAGAAACCAACTCCTCAAACTTTTCTATGACATCTACCAATCTACCCCAAATATTATTAAAATTCTATGGCCAATAATTTCCACATACTAGAGTGCAAATATAGTCAAGATGTTTCCTTTAAAGTGACTTGGACGAATAATCTGGATGTGGAAGTAGTGATTCCTTAGGCAGCGGTTTTAGAACTGTCTTAATTTTATTATACTAAATTTTTTCAAATTTTAGTTGTACGTGCCGTTACTTTCAGTTCAAATAGTCTGTTTGCTAATAATAATGAAAAATTTTACATTTTACATATTAGCTGCTTTCGTTCGACAGTGATTCGTAATCATAAAGAAACCTGTTTCATGTGTTGTCTCTGTCCCCACCATGCAATTTTGTGTCATATGATCATTGTTCATTGAAATCCTGATTATTATGTTCACCGCAAACGAAAGCAGCTATTATGATCTAATAATACGCTCTTGCGAAAACCATATTTATTCCACTTTATCCAAGAATGGTACTTTTAAGAATTCTTGAAATGTCATTGTTCTTGATAATTAGATATGACAGTGATTCAAATTGAGTTAAAATACCTTCAAATGCCAAAAGTGTCAAGAAATTGTGACCTGTACGAGCTGTGCAATGCGCAAAAAACAGGGAAATTTTTGCATTTGTTTCTGTTTTCGCTCAGTGCCTCCTAAAGTATGCCTTGTACAGCTAATGTTATTTATACTTTTTGAAAGTAGATTAACTTTGCTACAATTTAAGCTCAAACCGAGGTCCGTGTGGCCAGAACTTTTTGGGCTCTTCAAAAATTGGCAAATGTCTCCAAAAAGTGAAAAAAAAATCATTTGGGTTATGTATCTTGCCAAGTAGTCATGCCACGAAGAAGGTCATAGATAATGGAATTTTTTAGTATATTTATTTAACTCTAGGTTGAACTCAGAAGGACGCCCATAAGCCCAATAATTCTCTCGCAAACAGCATAAAACCAAAATTTTGGATAAAATCTTCCCAATCTGCTAATAATAATAACTATGTTTCCTTTGTTTCGACGGCTGTGGCTTTGAGAAATCCACGGTGACTCCCTGAGCAAGGGGCGAGTGCTCCTCAACTCGTAGGCAAAGATCGGGTGGGGTCGTCTTCACCATCGTTGGAATCCTCATGTTGAACAGATGGAACGTTCTGGCATGATTTGCCACAGCAAAATTTACATAGTACCGAGTATTTTAATCCGGCTCTGCGCAGCTGCATCTCCCACTACATCCTTTACATGTACAAGATATCAAACGCAGTAGATTCTGCTGAGCTTGATGGTATGATGAGCCCCTGATCGTCGATCTTCCACACCAAACCTGTAGGGTTTTTATTAGCCCCCAACCACTTTTGAACTTGGTGGTAAGTGTATAAGAATGGTGGCTTATTGCATCTTCTTTTGGGGATAAACGAGCAAGGCAAGGTTAACCTTTGTCCTGGTTGCCAACTTTATGACTAGCTGGTAGCGGAGGCTATTCCTTCTTTATATCACTCCCATAAAGAGCCATGAAGCATATCCCCAGCCTTGACTCTGGATTCATGACCGTAATCTGGCTGCAGGTACACTGCAGCTTTCATGAGTTGGGGATTTCTATGGAGGACGCTGGTCAATTTTGCTTTTCCCTGCCACTTTTCGGGAGGTGGATGTTCGTTGCAACTGAGCCAAAATCATTGAGGAGGACCAGAAGGTGCGCGACTTCTCCAATAACGATAACACAGTCAAATATTGAAATTTTTGATAATGCTGTGACAAAGATGCCCCGATCTGCGTCTTCTTCAGCAGTTTTTACTGCAACGCTCTGCTGCACAAATTCATCGCGAAGCAGTGCGATGAGATGCCTCTTGTTGTTATCATTGGCTAATAGTTTTTCCTGAGGTACCTGAATGATGGTGAACTCCTTAAAAAATATGTCGTTTTTCAGTACTTTTGGTATTTCTATTGGCTGCTTTCTCAGAGAACTGCTAAAGCGACCGATACATTACTAGCAAAGTGGTATTTTACATGGCTGGCATAACCTGAAACAACAGCTCTTAGTTGCTGCAATGCCAGACAAGGTATCCACCAACCACTACTACAAACGTATTGGTGTCACTTGGACTGTTGCCTTTCCCAAAATCCATTTTCGAAATTTTACTTTTGTGTCATTTTCGAGCGAACTATTGGGCCTAAGGACGTCCTTCTCAGCTAAAGTTAAAACTAACTTCCAAATCATTACATATAACTATCCTCGTGGGATAAGTACAAAACCCCAAAATTTTCAAATATCGATTATTATGCCAGAAAGGATACATAAATGACACATTCAGCGAATAGTGACCGAGAAACTATCCTGTATCATGAGGTTTGAGAGTGGTTTGGGGGGGTTACATTGAGAGAAAAATGTTGGCACTCACAGAGACTGTTATTTGGTAGAAGAACTACAAGTTTGAGAAGGTGCCAATATTTTTTTTGAAAACACCAGTTTTGGCCCATTTTTGGCAAAAGGTCCAATTTTGTGCCAAAAATTTGGAAAATGGGCCAGCAAAAAATGTTGGCATATGGGTTCCCTGCAATGAGCATTGACAACGAACATTTTCCGCCTGGTCAGAAAGTGTTATACTGCGTTCCAATTTTGGACATAACTGATGTCGCCAGTGCTGCCAATTGCACGGAGAAATAATGTTGGCATATATCGAATGTTCATCGCCAAGATACCTTGTTCAATTAACACCAAGCCCCAAAGTGTTATACTCTGTTTCAACATTGAATATATTCTGGGGCGGCTAGCGCCAAAAGAAGCAGGGGGGGAGGTCTGACTCTTATAAGATAAAATACTCAGAAAAATATTTGCTGAAATATAACTTCAATGCCAACAAGTTAAATCCCAGGCCCCGTATATGTAGCTATCTCCTAGCCATTGTGCTATTCATACATTTCTTAGCAACTTAAAAAAAATGTCCATGAATTTGATATCAAAGGTTGTTTTTTATTTATAAGAAATCAAGTGTATTTTAAATCACCTACTTTTGTGTTTGATCATCAGTTATTTAAAGAAATCTTAAAAGTACGATTCTTGGGTAAAAATGGAAAAAAAATGGAGTTATTTGGTCGTATTTTATAGAACTAGAACATTTAGTTTTTTGCTTTATTGAATTTTATTACCCTTTTTATTTATTTTTAAGCTACTCCTATTGTTGAATACAATGCAAATGAACAATTATTTTGTAATTTTACATGCATTTTTCTGGGTACTCGAAAGAGGGTATTTTTTCGGGAGCCGAAATAAACGGAGTATGCAAACAATCCAGTCCGAAGTTATTTCTCTATGTTGACTACGTGAAAACTGTTCTTTAACAATTACAACTGTGTAGTAAACTACGATAGCGATTTCACACCACAACACAACGCAATATCATGAAAGCAAATATTTATACAAATTAATTAATATATTAAAAAGTAGCACAACTTACACCGTGTAGTTTAAAGTATAATCCGCAGGCATTGCATACAGGTTCTCCCTGGTTATTCCGTCTCCAAAGGGTGGTATTTTGCGTTTTGCAGTTGGCACATGACACCCCATTCCTTCGATTGCCAGTCTAAAAACCAATCTTATTATAATAAGCCTAGTTAACTATTGTGGGTAAGTTTCAAAGCTTGTTTTATGTAAAAAATCAAGTCAAATAGTACTTTGCATTTAAATCGAGTATCGGAATATCCATTATAAGCATTTTAAAATACTTACTATTAAAAAATTCATAGTGTACATATTTCCATGACTTTATAACGCATGAGTCAGTGCAAAAGCATATCAAATAATAGCTGTTAATTCGATAATCTATACTGATATAGTCTCTAAATGGGTTATACTTATTAATATAAATTAAAACGACAATACGAGTGTGTTCCTATTATTCAAATATTTACTTTAATAAATGAGAAAGACATATTGAAGGCTATTGTAAAAGGAAAAACATAATTAAACATGTGATTTTGTCAAAGAAAAATTTTCAATGAAAAACTAAACTGGATATCTTGTATAAGATGATAGAAGATTGGGTTAGGAATAGAGGACATCCCGGAGATTGACATTAAAGGAAATAAGATATAGGCGAATGTCATGCGGAGTAGCAATTCGTAATAGAAAAATGGGAGCTTAATACAGAAAAAACACGACATAGAGACAAAATTGATAAATGGAATAAACGTCTTAAAATACTAACTACCGAGAGTCTTATTTCTCATTATAAATTTGAAAGTATGTTTATGGAATGATAGATACGAAAGGATGACGGCGAAGAAAATATATGAGTCATTACAATTGTAATACTAAGAACATAACGGTCCAGAGCAAAATATATGCTAAGATAAAACGTGGGTATCATACTCAAAAATGGTAGAAAACAGCAAGTTATCGAGCGAACCAAGGCAATGTCTAAAGCATTTGGGCATGTTTAATGTCCTTTCTAAAGCTGACGGGGCATCGAAGGATGTGCAGTTAAATGTACTCGTGATTCAGTGAAGTTCGGGAGACAGTAAAGCAGATACTCTCTAAATTTAGTTTTGGCGTTTTCTTAATTCTTCTAGTTTTCTTTTTGGAGCTCCCTACACACCCTTCCACTTCTAAATAACTTCTGATGAATCCAGAAAATATTACAATTATTTCGTGTGCGTGAGTCATCCAGATCTTTCAGTGTAAAATTGGATGAACTCAGTGATTGTATTAGGAGAAATTAAATTCAGAGATATGCGAAAACATTTGGGAGAGAGAGAACATAAAATAGACTGGGATTCGGCAAAAATTTTAATAGAAGATACTGTATATTTAACTTAGTCCCAAAAAGAAATGTGGAAGTAATGCAGACCTCTTTAGACCAGAAAGTTAAAATAATAAATGTTACAAATTCAAAAGAAAGTTTTTAGGCGCTTCTAGACATACTAGGAAGCTTTACAAATAGATGGGGACTAATAGCCCAGTCGTCACTAAATGTTATATCACTCATGTTATATGTCTAAATTTTTCAGTTTTTTGGTGTGGGATACGATAAAAAAGTTTACAGCTGTAAGGTGCCGACGACTCCTAAACAAATTTAAATATTTTTCGAAATTCGGTTCTTGGCCAGTAACTCGAAAAATAAAAAAATATGTCAAGAAACTAATAGTAGCAGGCGATAGAGGGGGAAATTTCGCATCAAAATCTTTTATGAAGTTTTTTTTGTACGATCAAAAATGTAGACTCCAGATTTTTTTGTTTAACACACGAAAATGGAACATGACGACACGTAAGTACGGAGCGCGAAGCGTGCGCCTTCTCGAACGCGCTACACTAAATTTGTTGTAACTTGTGAACTAATTAATGAAATGGAGTTCAACAAAGCTTATATAAAAGAAGAAACATGTGACTAATGGATTATTATATTTTCAAATATAAAAATGAATGTGTGTAGAAATATATATGAAGTTGGAAAGTAAAGAGAATTCCGATGAAATCGGTTAAAGCTCTACCATTTCTATAATTCTTAAGATAGAAACCTGGAACTTTCATATATTACTTACTGTTGAAGTAATGTATAAAAAGATGCGATGAGTAAAAATAATCTCAAAAATTTATTTTTGAAGATGTGCACCTTGAAAATTTCACAATCTTGAGAACGTGTTAAAATTTGATATATATAACTAAGTTTAATCAACTATTACTCTGGTTTAAATCGCGTTATTAGATTTCATTAGGTGCGATTTTTAGAGCTTGAAATTTGTACTTTAAGATGCTTCAAGAGGATTTACCTTAAAAATTAAATTAGCCCTCTTTCTTTTACGAAAATAAAAGAACCATTTTTTTTTGTTCCAAAATTCGTGAATCTAGGGTCTAGGGTTAATAACTTTTATTTCAAATATTATTTTGCATACCTATCTATCGGATCTTTTTATACATTACTTCAAGAGTAATATGCGAAAATTTCAGATTTTTATCTTAAGGTGGCCATTCCCTAGAAAGAGACATCCGATAGGGAAAAATTTATTATTCTTGGCCATAACTTTTTTTTCTTAGTACGTATATTAAAAAAAAACAATAAGCGTACCTAAGTAGAACCATAACAAGACTATTACTACGAATTTTCACTCAATAATTTCAGTGGTTTGTAAATAGCTAGATTTAAATTTAAAAATTATGTTAACCTTCCTATTTCGTAGGTTTAAATCTAGCTGTTTTGCAAACCACTGAAATTATTGAGTGAAAATTCATAATAATAGACTTGTTATTGTTCTACTTAGGTACTTTTTTAGGCAGATTTTTAAATATACGTACTAAGAAAAAAGTTATGGGCAAAAATAATAAATATTTACTTATTGGATGTCCTTCTAGGGAATGGTCACCGTAAGAACTGTAGAAAAGAGCTTTTACCGATTTAATCTGAAATCTCTTTGTGTTCCGACTTCATAAATGTACTATTCCTACATACAATCATTTGATATAAGAAAGGATGATAATCCAATAGCCACATGTTTCTCGTTTAATTTGAGCTTTGCTGAGCTCAATTTCATTAATTAGTTCAAAAGTTACAACAAATTTAGTGTAGCGCGCCCGAGACCGCGCACGCTTCGCGAGCCGTACTTATCTGTCGCCATGTTCCATTCTCGTGCGTTAAACAAAACAATCTAAAGCCTACATTTTTGATCGTACAAAAAAACTTCATATAAGTTTTTGATGTGCAATTTCCCCCTCTATTTCCTAGTACTATTAGTTTTTTTATGCATATTTTTTATTTTTCGAGTTATTGGCCAAAAACCTAATTTCGGCCAATATTTTCAATTTTTTTAGGGGTCGCCGGTACCTTTCAGTTGTAAACTTTTTTTTATCGTATTCTACACCAACAAAAATACTTATCCTGAAAATTGGAACATTAAAAATGGTGGCCTAAATTTGAATCAAGTGTGAAACTTAACTGTTTTACGAGCACACTAATATTTTTTTAGAACGTAAGTTACCCGTTATATAAATTACAATCTCTGCAAAATACATTTGACTTGCGATGAAAATAATATATAACTGATTTAGGTCATAATAATAGGGTTAAATTATACTTAATTTTGTTATCGTCAATATTGTCACTTTAGTACACAGTATAATAATTACAAATTAAATTAAGCTCAAAATAACCAAAGGCGTATTCTATTAGAAAGAGTGTAAAAAATAATAAAATCTTGTGTGATCACATAATATGCTGTATAAATTTCGTCTTATCAACGTGGCTCGACCTCAATTCGACTTAAGTACACAATGATATCATCGGTAGGTATCAAGGTAAAATAATTTTTGGTGTGCTTTCTCAACAAATATTGATGATAAGATCGATACATATTTAGAATTATGAATTGGATATATTGGAAATTAAATATCTAGAGGGGTCCCGCTTAGCAACAATCTACTAAATAAATCAAATACCTGTCTGCGACTCGTATTAATATCTTGTGGGTAAATAATAACGCGAGTTCGTCACGTAGGCGCTGGCTCTAGTTATCTTCTTATATTTTAATTAGTACTTGCGTTTTATATGTGCGAAATTTTGATTAACGGCGTCGGTGTAGACCATACGAATAAGTGGACTGCACATTTAGATTACTTTAAAAACTTTGTTAATCATTTATGCATGATAATCTCTAACCTAAATATATCTTATCTTATATATCTACATTTAATGCAACTGTGAAAAATGAATAAAATTGAGATTAGAGATTGCACGTTTCTGTTTCAATATGGTCCATCGGTAGGTACTCATGCAATAAGAAAAACACGGTCTTATGTGTATCAAATTTTGAATACCTTATTTCAAAACTTACAGTGGTGGAATACTGAGACGAAATCAATAGGTAACTCTGCAACAAATTTCACGCTGTAGAATCTCTCCCCTTCTTTATTGGAGAAACAAATTTTAAAACTCATTAATGCATAGGCTAACATCACTTTAGTATCTCACACCAAGTGTTTATAGTAAGCAAACTGATAACAGAACTTGGTGAGTGGCTCCACGAGAGGAAGCCTTGGATAAGTTCAAAGTCGTAAGGAAGTTCGGAAAATTTTAGTTTACCAAGTTTAATGTTCTCGTCAGATACCAACACCTTTGAGATTTGTAGTTATAGAGGGAATCTACCTTCAACGCATTTTACTTTAGGCAGTATACGCTAAAAAAATCATCTAATATTCAGTAAAATTGAAAAACTATTTTAAATTAAAGACGTTCCTTTTATGACCATCGTTAGCTCTACAGCCACATATGGGCCTTAAATTTCTCAAGTTTTTTTCGCCGCCCATCTCCATCCCGTCCCTCCATCTCAGTATCAGCCAATCCCTGAGTCGTGTCCCTAGTGGCTATGTGGTTAAGATCTTTTTGCTGGGTAGTGCTCCATGTACCATCGTCACATACAGGTTGCACCAAAATTTCTTCTAAAAGTTTTTCTTTAAAAAATCATCAGCAGTTCTCATCTGCTTTACTAATTGTCCAGGTCTCAGATTCGAATAGAATTATGAAAGTTTTGTAAATTAGCGCTTTCGTTCTTCTTGATAGGCTATGACTTTTAAGATGTTTGGAGAGTCCGTAGTAGCAATTAATATTCCTTTAATTTCTTGCGATGTAATGTTTTCATTTTAACAGAAGATCCAAGATAGATACAGTTTTGTTCCGTGTCGATTTGATATTGATCTATCGTTGCTTTTCGAGCATCCATTAGGTATCTGTTGATAGGCGTTGAAGCCAATATTTTTGTTTTCTCCTCATTTGCTGCTAACCCCTCCATCTTCTCTGCCTCTTTAGGAAAAGCTAAACATGTTTCCTTAGTTCCGAGATACAATACCTTCGTCATCTGCGTATGCCAACATTTGCGTCGATTTGTTTAGTATCACAACTCTAATGTCTAGATCTGAGTTTTTAACGGGTTTATCTAATGCTACATTGAATGCAAGTCTTAGGCACTTGTTGGTATCAAACGTAATGGACTGAATTTTTATTTTGCATACAACAAAAAGACATATTTTTCTACTTTCGAGAATAAATTGATGACTGGCAATGACTCTCATCCACTGATTTCTTCCAAGTTTTCTTTAAAGAGGCTGGAATCGGTAGGACACTGCTTCTGAAGATGACAAGTCAGATATGTATTAAACCAGAAGTTAACCAACTACAAACGCAGTTAGTATTTAGAAAGGAACTTGACCACCAGAAAATAAGCTTGCTGTAATTTTACTGTCTGAATGAGAAGCAGTACATCGCAAAGCCGCATACCAGCATGTCATAAATTCTATGGACTGTAGAATTTGACCGACACGGCATAATAAAAACCAAAAAAACTACTTCTTAGGCACTGGGGCTATGATATACGTAGCATTCCTTATGATAAATATTACATGATTGCAGGTGATCATGCGCAAGCAGAAATTCTAGTAGCACAAGAAATTAAACAGTATCAATCAATTTATTCTTTCCAGTCATCTTCAGGACATTTTCAACAAGAACAATCCATCCTTCGCCAAATAATTCGTCCCCAAAATTTGAATTTATTATCAGGGAGTGAATATTCGTTTTAGGAACGTATACTTTGAGCGTTATATTTATCACCAGCTAGGGGTTCTTATCATTGATCTATTCAATGACTCAATTGAATTGAGGTCATGCTATACATAGAATGCCGATTTTAAAATATATTCATGACGAACTATATATAAAATTTTGATCACATGCATGATACAGAACAGTCGATAATTCAGTTAAAACCAGATGGTAAGAGTACGCGCTCCAAATTGTTAGACTAGTGCCACTAAGGAGCTGAGAGTTTTGGTGAGTCTGTGCATCCATAATGCAACCACGACAAAAGCGCTATACCGTTAAATGTGCTATGCAGGAGGAGTGACTCAAGAAACGCCCGGGAAGACGTTGTAAATAAGAAGATATATGATTGTGATGTGTCATCCAAAAGCAGGAATTTTCTGCCTTTGTACATAAGCAATTAAACAATGTCGTTGATGGTAGTCTCGTATGCAAGGATACTTAGGTTCCCTTCATTGAAATATACAAATCAAACCTACCCTCGTAACTAATTTCTCCCCAGAACCAGTTCTAGGTGTTTCAGGTCTTGTCCTGACTTAAGTACCTCGTCAAGTACTTACAGTATCTACAGTCATCAGTAAGAAATCATGAACTGAATGAATGTAGAAGGATATTAATCTTATAACAATTACCACTTGATTTTCAATTGCATCAATTAGCAGTTAATTATTTTATAATGAAGCACCAGATAATGTACTACGGTAATTGTAGTAGTACACGTATCTGTTTTCTAGAAATATCCATTTTGCCACAGTTTATTGCTATAGTCGCCATTAAAATATCTTTATCTATAATCCAGCACGAGAAATCTTTAATGTAGGTATTCGATTTTCCATTAATATGAAGCAGAACTGGAAGATTATACTTCCTTTCAATAACATTTTTATACATTCGTCCAATATGCCTTGAGACATATACTTTACATTCATATGATGTTCACTAATCCTCTTCAGGGGAATGTCTTCTATAGAATATCCCTTCTAATGGCCACTGGGAATATATATGCAATTCAAACCCAATCCAAAATCAGACAAGAAAAACTTATAAGCATCTCTTACCCTCCTTTGGAACATCCTGTACTTCATTAAGAATTTAATGTAGTCTGCTCACCCAAAGTGATTTTCTGATGTCCAATGAGTGACATGAAATCGTCCTTAACTTTTCTCTTACCCAGAATCACAATCATCACAGTGTGGAATTCACCATTCGTCAATTTATTTGCAACGTTCCATTCACAGGCCAGGCGGTAAATATTGTCCTTTGACAAATTGAGGCGGCAGTGATTTTTTTTTAACAGCTTTGTTTCGATATCAGGAATAACATATAAACAATGTACAAGTTAGGTATTAAAATCGGGTTTTTGTGAAATAACTTGTTTTCTATCGATTTTACTCTCCAAATGGTGGTATCTAAAGTTAAAGGTAATCTTCTTCTTCTTCATATTCGTAATGTCTTACATGTACTGTAATTCATGCATCATTTTAATTGATCTCCATTTGCCGCATAGTACGTCTGATAGAAGCACGCCATTCATATCGGTTGCGTGTTAGGTGCACAACCGTCTAAGCGTTCAATAATATAAAAAAATTTAAAGTTTAAAAATATGTGTAGTACAACAACTCTTATCTATTTATCCTACCCTGTTTTTTAGTCCTACTTGTAACAATATGCGGCGGGAATTATTTGCCTATATTGTCCGTTATTAAATTATCGTTTGAAAAATATAAAAATTTTTTAGTATAACCTACGTAAAATGTTTCCAGGGAGGTTTCATTCCAAAGCAAATAGGATTACCTACTCACTCGACTTGTTTATGAACAACACATCTAATTTTAGGGGGGTTCTCTCTTATCTTATCTATACTATTATACATTATACATACATGTATTATTTAAGGCATGTTCATCATTTAACGATTGGGTTCCATATCCATGTCGTGTATTATTCTGCTTCTGTCTTTCAAATTATTGAGCGATTGATGAGTTTAATACTTGTTTTTCTTTTAATTCAAAAAATACCGTATACCAATAATTCAATTTAAATAAGAATTGACAATCTGCATAGGTTTTGATGGAAACCATTTTCAGTTCAAACGCAAAATGAAAATAGCATTGCCTAAGATTAAGCTTAAATTTTGTACACATGATTTATTGCATGAGATAAGTAAGGGATATTAGTATTTTATGAAAAATTAAGAGAAATAATATTTTAATAATGTGGGTGACCCTCGCAAGTGTGTGCGTCCTAGCGTGTACGAAATCTATTGGAGAAAGTCATCTTGTTTGCGATTTTGAATGCAGTTATTATAAATGTATTTGATGATGATCCTAACATTCTGGAATAAAATTCTCCGTAAATGGTCTTCTACAGTTAAACTAGTAACCTGATAGACTAAGAAAGAATACTAACATTATAGTCTTGTAAGTATCCTTGTAGATGCTGTATAAGACAAGACATTGTAAGGTTTATAAAATGTATTATGTAGCTACTTTAGGCATGAGAAGGTTACCAATTCGAAAACATTATTGAAGTATCGTTCTTTGTTCAAGTTGTGGTAGATAAACACAAGTGTAGATCTACCCATCACAAAGTTGCGATAACACTTCTATTAAGGACTGTTTGGACAACTAAGTTGGAATACTTCGTTCATGGAAATAGAAGTTTATAAACAATCAGGATATATTGGAAAGCAATGTTGAACCCTGCCTAATTCCCAGATGAATTTCCCCACTTATTTGGTACCGACGAATCTGCCCTTGTACCTCTTGGATCTCTCCAAATGTTTTCCCCGCTTCTTTTCATCTAACTGTCTTCAATGCCTTTTCATGAGAAGATTGTCGAATTTCATCTTCACTGAATAATTTACTTTATTTCAAATTCAACGAAAATACTTTCTCACTCTGCTACAAAGTTAGTATTTATTGACTTAGTGGAGCATTAGAAGTGAAATATCTAAATTGTGATAATCTAAATTTTATACAGACAAAACGTAAAAAGCTGAGTGTAAAAAGTCCATATAATTAATAATTTTCTTCGAAAATTTAAAAAAATATAATTGGCATAAATGGTAAGTATTTTGCTTCCAACTAATTCCGCAAATTTTAACCTAGGTGAATTTGTTGATTTTAGTGTTTTTAATAATACTATAAGCGAGGGAACTTAGTAACATTTGTTTGGGTTAAGGCACATACAGGTTTAGAACACAATGAAGAGGTAGATATTATAGCAAAAAGAAGTATTAATGAAGGAGACATTTTGAACAGCGGACTACACGTCCAAGAGTGTATAAGTATTACCAAACTTAAAAGTAAAAAAACATGGTCAGCATTATGGACAGAATATGGTATAACAAATCCTACTCGCTATGTAACAATTCAACCAGACATTCCAACTAGATATTGGTATAAAGATTTTATGTATTCTAGAAAAGACATAACAACACTCAGTAGATTAAAGTTCGGCCACGGGTGCTACCCGGCGCATCTCAAGAAAATAGGAGTACTAGATTCAGACCTATGTGATACATGTAATGTCACTGCAGATTTGGATCATATATTTTTTGAATGTGTAAAATACAAAGCAGAAAGCGATCTCTTTCACAGAAAATTAACAGATCAAAATACTTACCATCCTAATAATATTTGTCATTTGCTAGCGCTGAATAAAAAACCCATTTATGATGTGATTCTCGAATTTCTTAAAACTATTAAACTTAATATTTAAAATAGGTTAGGTTAGGTTAGATTTCTCACCCCTTGTTTTTATCCAATTGTATATATTCCTTCCTTTCCGTGGTCTTACTCTTTGTGTGTGCCATTATAAAATGCCCTGACAGACCCCTGGGCGAGAAGAGAGTGTCCTTGTTTTATCCCAGAGTCTCTATTCGTGATCGGTGGTATAGGTTAGGTTAGAATTAGGGTACAATTAGTTAATTAATAAGTGCATATTAACTTCGCATCTGGCTGTATCGACGTAAGTCGCAATGCCAAAAAAAAAAAAAAAAAAAAAAAAAAAAAAATAATAATACTATATGTGCATCCTCATACGTCTGCCGCTAGCGCCACCAAGACACACGTCAAACAATTGTTTCTTTTAATTTTTTAACATCATTAAGACCATTAAAATCACTTTGCTAAATTTGACTATCATTTATTTTCTATTAACTTGCAGCAAATTCGACTTCTTTAACTAGTTTATATAAGCCATAACAGCGTACAAATAATACTAATTTATTGCCAATCTAGAAAACATTTTACAAACCGAAGGATTAATAAGAAACTAAAAGAATATGAATGCTGTGCATTCATGTGTTGTTTTATTTGCATTTATTTGAGATAGTGCTACCCTCTTGGACAACGATGGCTTTACCACCTACCACTTGGCTAATTGCTACGATGATAACTTTTACCAAGTGATGAAACGAGTACGATGAAGGTTAATCGTAATAGCCTATTATCGATAATACGATTATTTGACACCTGTTTTGGATGAAGTTCCAAGAATTCAAGTGCAAAATATGCGAAAGAAAATATCTCAAATATTAGGAAAGACTAACTGTGAGTTTTGAGTTACTGTAATAGTTGTTTAATTTGTTGAATTTCTATTTTTTTAAAGTTTGTCACACAATGAAATATGGACTAAATTTTATGTGGATATTGTAGCTTCATTTCTAATCGTAGTTGCACGATTGCACAGGCCCACAAACAAAATGGTCTGTGCTATGCTACCGACCATACCTATCACTAATATTTTGAGCCTTTGATTATGAATCTGACCTTTATTTTGTGTGACCTGTGTTATTGTTTCGTCATAATCGGTACAAGAGGAAATATTTGATCACTAAATCTTAACTTCCAACGCCTACCGATGCGACGGAAAATATTGTAATCGAGAAAAATCACAATAAGAGCATGTCGGTGACAAAAATTGAGCTATTTTAATTTCGTCTGCCTGTCAGTCTATTGTCTACGTCTATAAAACTATCTTTGAAGGAAAGAAATCATAATGAAACATATTCTTTATATAAAAATTTATAAGAACTAAAAGAAAAACTAATTTTAAAATTACTGATTTACATTACATCTTCGCTTTCTTTTGATAAACTGAATTCTGGTTATGCTAGCAAATAAAATCCTAAAATTGTCTTTCTTATTTGACAATTCTCATTGTAACACTAGTTTCCTCATAGTCAAATTCATTTTAGGATTTTAATTGCTAGCATAACCAGAATTCAGGTTATCGAAAGAATGCAAAGATTGTAAATTAATAATTTTAAAGATACAGGATTGTTGAAGAACATTACTTCCACATCCACGTAGTGAATTGGAAGTATAATAATAGTAATCGTAAAGAAAATTTCATTTTTTTTCTTGAAATGGGTATAGAATGTCATGAAATGTCGAGATTTTTAATTTGGGCGAAAAAAAATTTCTGTCGGTCGGTCTGTCTGTACCTTTTTTTTCCGCACGCTTTCTCCGGAACGGTTTAAGACGTTGACTTGAAATTTTGTATACGTACGTATATACTATAACGAAATCTGGAACTGGATTGTTTTTTGAAGATATCCTGTGAAGCGTTGGGGGTAAATTGGGGTAAATATGGGGAAATCTGTAAAGCAAGCTGGTAACAGTACAGAAACATGAAATTCGATGTATGTACTACAAGCCAAAGCATCAGAATTTTTTTTATAATATTTTTCAGCCCCCACCACCTCTAGTCCATTATTAAAGGGGTTGATAAAATAAAATTGAGATACTCATTTAAGATTTGGTACACGTATGTATTATAACGACATCTGGAACTGGATTATATTTTGAGATGATTCCGTTGAAGGGTTTGGGGGTTAAATAGGGGAAAATAAGTAAAGCAAACTGGTAAGAGTACAGAAACTTGAAATTCGGTGTATGTACTAGAAGTCGAGGTTTAAGATTATTTATAATATTTTTCAACCCCCACCACCCCTACTCCATTATTAGAGGGGTTGATAAAATAATATTGAGATATTCACTTGAAATTTAGTATATGTATGTATTGTAATGACATCTGGAACTAGATTATATTTTGAGATGATTCCGTTGAAGGGTTGGGGGTTAAATAGGACTAAATAGGGGATAATAAGTAAATGAAGCTGGCAAGAGTACAGAAATGTGGGATTTGGTGTATATACTAGAAACCAAGGCATCAGATTTCTTTCTAATATTTTTCAAACACCACCATCTCCGCTCCATTAATAATGTGTTTAATAACATAAAATGTGATATCTACTTGAAAGTTAGTACACGTATGTATTGTAATGACATCTGATTGAGATGATTCCATCGAAGGGGTGGGACGTGGTAGGTTGTGAATAGGGGAAAATAAGTAGAGTAAACTAAAAGCTTCATTTTTAACGTATGTGGTAGAAACCAACGCCTCAAACTTTTCTAAGACATCTGCTCCAAATATTATTAAAATTCTATAACCAATAATTTGCACATACTAGAGTGCAAATCTAGTCAAGATGTTTCCTTTATAGTGACTTGAATGAAGAATCTGGAGTGGAAGTAGTGATTCCTTAGGCAGCGGTTTTTTTTGCTAAAGTTGGCTTATTAAGGAGATCTCTCTTCACTTCATAAAGCATTACAAGTCAAAGGTATTTTATTGTAGGATTAAGACGCTTTGTGTAGATCATTACCACTCAATAGAGCAACACAATCTCAATAAACGCAACACGACAACACACGAGATATCAGGATTTATCTCATATTATTAAACACACAAGATATGTATTATTTTTTCAAATTTAGAAAAAAGTTTATAAAAAACACTGAGTAAACACACAAGACTGGTTTGTCACCAAAAAAATAGTTTTCTTTGTTAGTGAATGTGTAAATATATGACGTCGACAAAATTTAGCCAAAATTCAAACTTACCGCCTGTGGTTTTTTGGTAGGCCTAACAGGTGGTCTGTGCACACCATTAATTTTGTGGTACAGACCACACGCATTACAGAGATAATGACCGGTACCGTCTCTACGCCAAAGGGGAGTAACACTAGCGCCGCAATTTACGCACTCTTTCACTAGTACCTCTTGGCTTGGTGTTCGTTGCGGCTGACCGTCCTCCAGGGCGCTGATCGACCAACTCGCATTGACGTATGCCGGATACGACTGGGTGCTGTCTGGCTGGTGCAAACTGACGTTCAAATTCGGAGTTCCTTGGTACTGTTGGTAGGTACCGCTGGTCGAGGTCCAGTTTCCTGAGGCGTTATAGTACGTTTCTCCGGACTGCGGTATAAGGTTTACTTGGGACTGTTGGGAGCTGCTCACGTCGAAATTATTCTGGAAACGTAAAATTATGCTTTATGGACTTATCTGGGATAGTTTTGTCTATTTTAATAATGTTGGCCCAATGCAATTGAAATAAGGTACTTCAATGCAGAAACAGATAGGAATCAGAATATTCACATTTACAAATTTACCAGCATGTTGAAGTTAGCCAAATTTTGACCAATTTTTTATTGATTCCTAAAAATAAAAAAGACTCAAGCAGCTTGAAAATTTTGCTGAAAAAATATTTTTTTTCAATTTATAAATAAACGAAAATTCGCGTGCATTAAAAATACAAATTTTGCAATTTTTGTCAATAACGATTTTCTCGAAAACCATGACATATATAAGAAAATTACAAGTGGACTTTTTTTAGGCAATTAGTCAAGCTTTTTTTACATCTTCAACGGTTAACGACTTATCAGTAAAATAAAGCTTTTTTCGCCGAAGGGTTGATTTTTTGGAGGAGTTGCGCGGCACCCCTAAAACTGATTTTTGTGGTTTTGTGATGTTTAATCCTCGCACTAACAGTTACGGAAGGAAAATCTTAGATAACATTTTTGCGAGCTTCTGGTGTATTTTTTACTTTGTCGACTGGACTATTGACATAGTGGTGTCGTCAACAAATAGAGTATAGTAGTTGTCAGTCACTGAAATGGACAAATCATGAATATATTTATAGAATAATATGGGACCTTGAGGTACTCCATGTTTTATAGGTAACAAGGCCGAGCTTGTGCTTTTGTTCCGCTATTTGCTTTTTTAGCACCATCTCGAAGATTTTAGCTAGAATAGAAATTATTGAAACTGGAAGATAATTCGAGGGCTCTTCCTTGGAGTCCTTTCTATATATGGGTACTACCTTGGAGATTTTGAGTTCATCAGGGAAAATATTATTACGCATACATAGACAAATCAAGTCAGTTAGTGAAATTATTATTATATGTTTTATTGTTCTTAAGATTTTCTTTCATTTAATATTATAGGCATCCTTACTGCTTGCTTTTTTATATTTGATATTATGTCAGAAATTAATTTTTCAAAGTGAATTTGTTATGGTTCTAAACATATTTAGGTTTTCGAGTTATCATGATGATTGAGCTCCAATATGCCTGGTGTTGGTGGAATTGAAAATTATGCACATCTGTCCTCAATTTTGTAATAATAAGTTTTTAGGTTTAAACAAGGATTTACTTGGGAGTTCTCGACCAGTCTTATTTACGATCTGTTCAGGATTATACCGGGTGAGTCACGAATTGCGCTCGCCCCGATATTTCCTAAAATACTTGGAATAGAAAATTGAAATTTGGAGGCCTTATTACACGACTAAAATGCCATCTTTTTAATAAAAAATCAAGTTTGGTGCACATCCGGTTTGACTGGAAATGCCCACAACTTTCGATTTTTAAATGGAACACCCTATATATTTTTACATTTTT
Organism: Stenurella melanura; assembly: GCA_963583905.1. NCBI lineage: Eukaryota > Metazoa > Arthropoda > Insecta > Coleoptera > Cerambycidae > Stenurella > Stenurella melanura. The sequence continues at coordinate 164,862,241 of OY757311.1, read as the reverse complement.
GGAATCTAGAGGAAATTTTGAATACAATACATCCATTTTGGCCACTTTTTGATAAACATTAAAAAATTTATTAAAAAATCTATTTCTGAATCCAGAGTGCTGTGGTGCCCAAAATATATTTTAGTTTGTGTGCTACGTTACTATAAAAATAAAAAGAGCAATATGATTGCATCACTTAATTCTCTAGAGGCGTTTAAAATTTTTAAATGTGATTTTTACCCACTAACAATGGCTACTATGATTTTTCCAATGTTATTAGGTTACCAGATTTACACAGAAATGTGTCATTTTAGTTTCCAAAACCCACTAATCTATTATCTATTAGCCGCATGTTTCTAAAAGCTCGGTTGCATTATATTTAGGCTGAAATCTCAAATATTTCTGAGCGGATTTTCAAAATTTTGGTATCATTAGATTCGTATGAAAATGAGGTATTTAAAAATGTTGGTGAACGATTGAATTCCCATTTAAAAAAACCAAGTAAGTGGGTAAAAATCGCATTTAAAAATTTTAAACGCCTCTAGAGAATTAAGTAATGCAAACATATTGCTCTTTTTATTTTTATATTAACGTAGCATACAAACTAAAATATATTTTGGGCACCACAACACTCTGGATTCAGAAATAGATTTTTTAATAAATTTTTTAATGTTTATCAAAAAGTGACCAAAATGGATGTATTGTATTCAAAATTTCCTCTAGATTCCAAAAATGTAAAAATATATAGGGTGTTCCATTTAAAAATCGAAAGTTGTGGACATTTTCGGTCAAACCGGATGTGCACCAAACTTGATTTTTTATTGAAAAGATGGCATTTTAGTCGTGTAATAAGGCCCCCAAATTTCAATTTTCTATTCCAAATATTTTAGGAAATATATACGGTATACTCAAATTAATTTTAAAGAACGCTTAACTTTTGCTTTTTAGCTGTAGAAGGTTCCCACACCTTCTGGAGGGTGGACAGAAATTTAAAAAACTAACCACTCGATCTTATACAGAATTAAATTGCAAAAAGAGAGTATACAATTTTTCAGCAATATTGACACTTTACAAGTTATAACGATTTAAAAATTGCCATTTTAGCATCGAAAAATTGGTACTGGCATTTTAGTGTCTTCAATCTAATTGTTTCTAGTTGAATCTCGAACTTTTCCAAAACCAAAACTGAAACCGTTAGAAAAGAAACTCCAAACATTGACGAAGATTCAGATCAAGAATTCTCAAATGTAGAAATAGAACCAATAAAGTCGTCGAACAGGAATAATGGGCTTGTTCCATGATATTCATTTTATATAGTTTTTATACTTTTACTTCCACATCCACGTAGTGGATTGGAAGTATAGTAATCGCAAAAAAATTTTCAAAAATTTTTATTCGTGAAATAGGTTTAGAATATCATAAAACGTCGAGATTTTCAATTTGAGCGAAAAAAAATTTTCTGTCTGTCTGTCGGTCTGTCTGTAACTTTTTTTGTCCGCACGCTTTCTCCGGAACGGTTTAAGATATTGACCTGAAATTTTGTACACGTATATATTATAACGAGATCTGGAACTGGATTGTTTTTTGAGGAAATCCGGTGAAGGGTTGGGGGTTAAATAGGGGTAAATAGGGGGAAATAAGTAAAGCAAGCTTGTAAGAGTACAGAAACTTGAAATTCGGTGTATGTACTAGAAGTTAAGGCCTCAGATTTTTTTATATTTTTCAACCCCCCACCACCCCTACCCCATTAAAGGGGTTGATAAAATAAAGTTGAGATATTCATTTGAAATTTCGTACACGTATGTATTATAACGATGTCTAGAATTATATTATATTTTGGGATGATTCCGTTGAAGGGTTGGGGGTTGATTTGGGGTAAATAGAGGAATATAAGTAAAACAAGTTGGTAAGAGTACAGAAACTTGAAATTCGGTGTATGTACTAGAAGCCAAAGCGTCAGATTTTTTAATAATATTTTTCAACCCCCACCAATTTGAAAAGGGTTGATAAAATAAAATCGAGATATTCATTTGAAATCTGGTACACGTATGAATTATAACATCTGGAACTAGATTATACTTTGAGATGATTCCGTTGAAGGGTTGGGGGTTATTTAGGGGTCAATAGGGGGAAATAAATAAAGCAAGCTGGTATGAGTACAGAAACTTGAAATTCGGTGTATGTACAAGAAGTTAAGGCCTCAGATTTTTTTATAATATTTTTCAACCCCCCCCCCCCCCACCACCCCTACCCCATTAATGGGGTTGAGAAAATAAAGTTGAGATATTCATTTGAAATTTCGTACACGTATGTATTATAACGACGTCTGGAGTTAGTTTATATTTTGAGATGATTCCGTTGAAGGGTTGGGGGTTAATTTGGTGTAAATAGAGGAATATAAGTAAAACGTTGTTAAGACTACAGAAACTTGAAATTCGGTGTATGTACTAGAAGCCACAGCGTCAGATTTTCTTATAATATTTTTCAACCCAACCACCCCTACTCCAATATGAAAAGGGTTGATAAAATAAAATTGAGATATTCTTTTGAAATTTGGTACACGTATGTATTATAACGACGTCTGAAACTAGATCATAATTTGAGATGATGCCGTTGAAGGGTTGGGGGTTAAATAGGGGCAAATAGGGGTAAAATAAGTAAAGCAAGCTGGTAAGACTACAGAAATTTGGGATTCGGTGTATATACTAGAAACCAAGGCCTCAGATTTCTTTCTAATATTTTTCAAACTCTACCACCTCCGCTTCATTATTAATGGGATTGATAACATCAAATTGAGATATTCACTTGAAAGATAGTACACGTATGTATTGTAGTGACATCTGATTGAGATGACTCCATTGAGGTGGTAGGTTGTAAATAGTGGAAAATAAGTACGGTAAACTAGAAACTTCATTTTTAACGTATATGATAGAAACCAACTACTCAAACTTTTCTATGACATCTACCCCAAATATTATTAAAATTCTATGACCAATAATTTCCACATACTAGAGTGCAAATATAGTCAAGATGTTTCCTTTAAAGTGACTTGGACGAATAATCTGGATGTGGAAGTAGTGATTCCTTAGGCAGCGGTTTTCATGTAGTACTCGATATTCTCGCGCGCATTTGTGACGTCACTATACGCAAGTGACGTAAGAAAAATGGCTTTCTGGGACCTTTCAAATTTAACCTGAAAAATTGAAAAACATGGAATTTTCAAGCACTGGTTACTAAATAAATACGTCGAGTGGAAGTTTGTTCTATGTCTCTATGGAAAGGAGAAGGTCGGCGATGAATTATAATCGTAAATTGCAGGGTCGAAATCGAAAATTCGTTCTGGCAGGAGCGAGAGAAAATTGTAATTTTTTGACATTTCAACAAATTGTACTCCCCTACTGTCAGGTAGTAAGCAAAACAAACAATACTTCGAAAACACTTATAATTATAACAAGTAAGGAGCATCAAGTCTATTGAGATCGCCGAATCTTTGCGTATAGTGACGTAGCGCCTGGCCACGCCCCATTTTCGCGAGATGGAGATTTGTAATAGTTTTTAAGATACTAAACGTGCGAATAAGATTCTGATTTTTTGCAGATCCATTAATTTATACTTGCACTTTCGATTTATGAAATAAAAAAAAATGCTGAACAAGCCCATTTCAAATAAACTGAATATTTGTTCATTATCGTTCATTATTCCCCTATCTCTTTTGTTTCTTTCAACAGAATTTATGTTACCACTATTTTTCCCTGAACCAACACTTACGCTACAATAAATGCGTAATAGTAGGTTCACTTTTTTAATTATAATTATTATTTAATTATTTTTCTAGTGAGATTAATTAGTATATATTTTAATATTTTTCGATGTTTTTTTAATCAATTAGATTTTTTCTCGATAAGCTCGAAAAATGAGCCTTATCTATCCACCTTCTATGAAAGTCTTTACATTTCATATGCCACTCGACGTAGATTTATTATTTTAAAATTGGAGTTATACTTGATATGATTCGAGATGTTGTCCTAAAATTTCTCGTATAATATAAGTTATTTTAGAGGCAGAGACAACAAATAATCGCTGCACAACTACTTTTGATGATGTTTAAGGGTTAACAGTAATCAGAAGACTATTAAAGTCACGTATTAGTTGATGCCAACTTTTACGTTGAAAAATTTTATTTCATGAATTTTTTAGGACGATTCAATTTTTTGCGACAAAAGTCGGTTGGCTAAAATTAACGTTTCGCTTAGAAATAACATTCTGAAAAGGGTTCCGGAACCATTGTAGAAACCAATTTCATACTTTAATTATTGTCGTATAAAACACATCTATATGCCTTATACTTTGTCCGAATCACTCGAGGACTTTTTAGCTTTGTTTCGATATAATACAGTTTCAGAGAATCTGCCATTCTTTTAACAAGGAACATTATGATATACTATAATTTCTGATAATAAACATCAAATTGAGTGTAAGGACCCATTTTTAATTAAAGTACATTCTAAATTCTATCAATTATTGTTTTCTTAAATTAAATAAACACCGAAAATGCAATTCTAATTACGGAATTACCGAAAACAATTAATATAATTTCTGATCAAGAGTCATAAATATGTCACAAAGTGATATATATTTTAAAATAATAACACAATTGAAAATAACAAAACGATATGTCAATAAATATTTACTTATAAACTTAGCAAATAATAATTTTGTATTTTTGTTTACAATGTTCTGTCTTATATTGGGAAATAATGACATAAATTGAAGAGAAAAATGTTTACAAAAAAGTATACTATATTTTCATATTTAATGTAAGTTCCATGGAAAATTTTGTTTGTAAGTACTTTCTTACTCATAATCCAAAATTATACAGTGTGTCCCAGGATAGATGTAACAAGTGGTGTAATGGACCAAAAATTTTGGAATTTTGGAATGGTGTTTAGGGATTGAGTCCTGCTTGTTGTAAAACTAAAGTATACCAAAAATGACTTCATTTGGTGTTCTACAGGGTGTTTTATAAGCAAAGTTGTAAAAATCACCCTAAAGTACCTTCATTTTTCTGAATATGAAAAAATTCCACTAAGAAAAGTTATTTAGAATGCAATTTTATACCTCTATACCAAATTTCAGGAATACAAAATTATTTTTTTTGAAACTTCCCATTTTTTGCTCATTAAGAGTTGAATTCATATTTAAAGTTGTGTAGGAACAAATGTTAATTATCTCAAAAAGTAGGCTATTGGTAAATAAAAAATTTAATATACGAGATGTAAGAAGATATAATGTTAATCGAACTAATTGTAAAACAAACAAACAATTACTAACAGAAGAAATTTGGTATAAAGGTATAAAATTGCATTCTGACTTTTTTAAGTGGAATTTTTTCATATTTTGAAAAATAAAGGTGCTTTATTAGTGGTGATTTTTACAACTTTGCTTATAAAGCACCCTGTAGAACACAAAATCAAGTCATTTTTGGTATACCTTAGTTTTACAACAAGCAGGACTCAATCCCCAAATACCATTCCAAAATTCCCAAATTTTTGGTGCATTGCACCTCTTGTTACATCTATCCTGGGACACACTGTAGACAACAAATTAAAGAAAATACTCTATAAATGTTTTAATAAACAATATTATAATTACCAACTAAATGTTTCAGTTAATTAGAAGCAACTTTTCCAAATGAAATTTCAACTGAAAATGAAAAATACAATTTTTTTTATAAGGAAAATTCAAATTTAGGTCTATTTGTGTATAATTTACCCAATCCGGGGACATCCTGTACATATTAAAAAGTAAGGTAATCACTTTCTTTATATGTATAGATCGGTAATCCAAAAGTACTTCACAACTAGTAAAGTGAGCGAGTTATATTTCTGAGCTACGATGCTTCAAATTATTAGGAAATATTTTTTTGTCCTCATCAAACAAAACTTGTTATTTATATATAATACGTCATTCTTCATACTTTATTTATGTAACATTTATTGATAGGATACCCTGTATGTGTTTACTCATATACAAATACAGTTGATTGGGTAAAAAGGGTGAGGGTCACAAAATATTAGTGATAAAAATGAATTTTAAAACTGAAAACCCCATATTTCTTAAACTATGTATCATACCAACTTTGGTCATATTTCCAGTGAAGACTATGTGTATTTATTTCTAGACTTACCATTGATTATTTATATTGTTTCAACATAGGCGTACGGAATGAAATTGAAAAGGAATTATGCACGTTTAGACAGGGGTAAAGTAGTATATGGAAACTCTAGATGTTTGGATATATTTTAGCGTATTTATCTCACAAATCGATTTTTGGACCCTCATCCTTTTTAGCCTGTACCCTTCAGTTGCTAACTGTCTGTCAGTATAAAACTGATGGTGCAGGCTCCCAAAACACAAATTTCTGCCTCATAGAACACCAAAAATTAAACATATGCGAATGATAGAAAAACCTGTTTTAATTTATTTTAGCCCGTCAGGCTACGTTTCATTTGTTATTTTCTATTTTCGTGCCAGACTGATCGACTTTGTTAATTAACATCAGTCAGAGTTCTTCTTATACCTTACTTTTCATCTCATACCACTATTTTTTGTTTGTTTTCTCAATGAAGCTCCTCTATCTATTAAGATTGGTCTGACAATGAAAAAACTCCTTTTATTATGTCAGACTTAGTGTTATTTGAGCAGCGTTCGCCCATGAGATGAATTAAAGATCTGATTGTTGATATCACATAACAACTTCTTTCTGTAATATTCCAAATAAAGTTAGAAACCGCCTTTATGCATTAAAATTGGTCTGTCATCGCAAAAATGCATTTCACTATGTCAGACTTAGTTCTTTTAAGCGCCACGCCCACGTTCTCTATGAATATAGTAAGATCAGACATAACACCTTAATTCATTATGTTTACAAAAAAGTTTCAGATCCCCTTTTATGCGTTAAAATTGGTCTTTTATAGGAAAAATGTATTTTATTACGTCACACTTAATTTTTTTAAACTGCGCGCCCACGTTTTTATTCAATATAGTCAGATAATGACGATCAACGTATCGAAGACCTTGTTTGAATTATTCTTTTAAATAAAGTTAGAAACCCCCTTCACGGATTAAAATTAGTCTTTCATCTATAAGATGATTTTTACCATGACAGACTTGACAGTAAGAAACATTTTTTCAATGAAAGACCAATTTTATGTAATAAGGGGATCTAAAACGTATTTGTAAACATAAGAAATTTAAGAAGTTATGTCATGCAAATTGTCTGTCTTTACTATATTTATAGAAAACGTTGGCGCGGTGTATCCTTTATGTTTAACTTTTGGTGTTTTATAAGGTACAAATTTGTGTTATGGCAGCTTGGACTATAAAGAAATTCTTCTACAATATAAATGATTTAAGCATAACAGTAACATACAAATACTGAAAAATGACTTACCTGGTATCTAGATGACGCTAAATTAGGATCATTATCCCTGTAGAGTAGTGTATTCGCTGGTGGACTATCCCCCGTAGCTCTGTCTATATTATACATGTCTTGATACTGATGCTGAGTCAAGTATTGAGGTCCATTAGTATAACCGTTATTATACTGAGCCGTCTCCAAATTGGCATAGTCAGCCTGTGGCTCAACCGCACTCGAAAGCGTAACTGCCCCAATTTGCACTGTGGCATATCCGATATCCTGTTGGTATTCGCCCTGCGTTGGATACGTCTCAGTGGTTATTACATCCACAGTATACGATTTGTTTTCAGGAAACTGTTCCTGTGACTCTGCCTGCATCAATTCAGGATAATGTCCCGCCTCTTGCGGTTCCTGTTTCTGTACGTTTGGACTTTGCTCTCGAGGAGTAGCCGATGTGTTCACTATTTCTTCTCCAGACACTTCCGTAGGTTGTTCCTCGTTGTTTTCTACGATAATACCTGCGTCTATAATAACACGTCTTCTGATGACCGTCGTGGCAGGAAGTGGCTGTTGCTGCTCCTCCTGTTCGATTTCCTCCAGTTTCGGCTTCACGTCCTGAGGAGAGGACTCCTGCTCTTCCTTGGGCTCCATTTTACTGCAAAATATTGATTATAGTTTTGATTCGCCCGACAGGAGATGGTCTGTCCGAAAAAGAACTTGTTTATATTAGTAAAAACTACACCGCAATGACCTGGCGATGGAAACAATTGTTTAAAATAAAATGTGGTATACTCCTCCAACTATTATTTTTCTATACGTAACGTATATGTGTGTTTTTCTTCATAATCCTCCGGTAAACATTTAGAAAGAGATAAAGTCCAGCTGTAAAGGCAAGTTTAATATTTGTAAAGTTCGTACGCCATCAATAGCCGAACAAATAAGTTTTGTGTATTAATATTTGACGGTCTTATCTGAAAGTTCGCTTGGTAGACTAGATATACTCAGTGGATGTACTAACGTGGAATCGGAAGGTATGGTAAAGGTATATTTGAACAACATATCCGTTTCCCGCTCGCGTGGCGTTACGATTTACCTATTTTTTAGAAATGTGATGTTAAAACTGCACCCACAATTCAAACAGCCGTGATGAGTGGTTTTTTTGTTACGGTTCTAATATATTATGTTGTGTATCCACAGCTTACTATAATTTAAACAAACTCGTTTAATATTTCATGCATTTCTGGTTCTACAAGATGTTCACGATGATCCATGAAAAGTGGTAAAAAATAAGTAAAAGTGGCTCAGTTTTTATAGTCTAAGTTTTTATTTTAGACACGAGATATATTTCGTCTAAGGCAAACGAAACTGTTTGTGAACTTCTTCGTCGGTGTATTTAATTCTCTACGAGATTTTTGTACATACAGCGATATGCTATTTTCAGTTTTAATTAAAAATTTGTTCATTTTTAGGTGTAATCATCTCCCGATGATGCCATCTTGATTAACGGAACGCGTCGGTATACTATGCAGTATTTTTGTGTTTGTATAATTTTTTTCTGAAAAAGTTTCATACTTTTTATATTTACAGATCGATTCTTGCTCTAGCTAACTCTAATTACATCCACATTTACGTAGTGGATTGGAATTATAGTAATCGAAAAAAAATCTAATTTTTTTTTCTTGAAATAGGTTTAGAATGTCATGAAACGTCGAGATTTTAAATTTGAGCGAAAAAAATTTTTTGGTCTGTCGGTCTGTCTGTAACTTTTTGTCCGCACATTTTCTCCGGAACGGTTTAAGATATTGACTTGAAATTTTGTACGCGTACATATTATAACGAGATCTGGAACTGGATTGTAATTGAACATATCCGGTGAAGGGTTGGGGGTAAATAGGGGGAAATAGGGGCAAATAAGTAAATCAAGCTGGTAAGAGTATAGAAACTTTTGTGTATGTACTAGAAGCCAAAGCCTCAAAATTTTTTATAATATTTGCCAAAATAAAATTAAAATATCCACTTGAAATTTGGTACACATATATATTATACTAACATCTGGAACTAGATTATAGTTCGAGATTATTCTGTTGAAGGGCTATAGGAGTTAATTAGCAAAAAACAAGTAAAGCAAGCTGTAAGAGTACATAAACTTGGGATTTGGTGTATAGGAGTCAAGGCCTCAGATTTTTACGAAACTTTTCGACTCCCTCCCACCGTCCCCACTCCATTATTAAAGGGGTTGATAAAATAAAATTGAGATACTCACTTGAAATTTGGTGCACGTATGTTTTATAACGACATCTGGAACTAGATTATATTTTGAGATGATTCCGTTTAAGGGTTGGGGGTTAATTAGGGATAAATAGAGGAAAATAAGTAAGAAAAGTTAGGTAGAGTACGGAAACTTGCGATTTGATGTATATACTAGAAGCCAAGGTCTCAGATTATTAAAAGAATTTATAAATTAAAGTTGAGATATTCACTTGAAATTTGTTATTATAACGACATCTAGAATTAGATTATATTTTGATATCATTCGATTAAAGGGTTTGGAGGTTAAATAGGGGTAAATAGTGGAAAATAAATAAAGCAAGCTGGGTAGGAGTACAGATGCTTGAGATTTGGTGTATATACTAGAAACCAAGGCCTTAGATTTCTTTCTAATATTTTTCAACCACCCCACCCCACACTCACCACCTCCGCTCCATTATTCACGAAATTGATAACATGAAATTAAGATACTCACTTCAAAGTTAGAACGCGAATGTATTGTAATGACATCTGATTGAGGTGATTCCGTTGAAGGGTGGGAGGCGGTAGGTTGTGAAAAGGGGAAAATAAGTAGAACGAGCTAGAAACTTCATTTTTAACGTATATAGTAGAAACCAACTCCTCACATTTTTCTATGACGTCTGTCTGTTTGTTGGCCCTATATCTAAACAACTATTTTATGGAGAACAGTCAAAGTTACCCTTACTGTCAACGAGGAAATGGATAGCTTTTAACCAAAAGTTATCAAGCTTTTTTTGTAGCTATAGTGATAACTATATTCCAATTATTATTTTCCTATGTCGTTTTTTATTTAATAATTTTTTAGAGTGACCACCCTGTATAAATACAATAATTATCAGAGGGAAATTCTGTGGAAATAACTTTACCGATTTATTTTGAAGGCGTTTCAGATTTATCAAAATTGCAGAATTTAATACTTTTAAAATTATGAAAAACTAAAATGTACATAGATGTGAACAAGTTCCAGATGGAGCACATTTGCGACTTGGTCGTGTCTGTAGATGTATTTAGTTTTGGTAAGTTTCTCACAGCCTGATGTTATGTGGCCAACTTGCACAAGATACTTTCTACATTTATCTGTGGAGATCTGTTCTTGGAGAATATAAGAAATTCCGGATCTTTATCACTTGATCTTGAATATCGATCATAAAACCCTCAATCTCTGAGTTTAGACTATCTTATGTAAGCCACGCGACTGAGGCTTGAGCATCGACATTTTCAGCTTGGAGTGCATTGCAGAATCTTCCGTGTATTTATTTTCTCCTCCAATCCTCGAGTTTTTGTTGTACGTTATTGGGGCGAGTGATCTGCTCTCTTACTCGAAGATTGAGCGGTAAATTGTTTGTGTCAGTGCTTATTGTCTGATGTAATGGATTATTTGCATTTGCGTGAAAGCATTATATCTGTAATACCCATTCCATTAGCTCTGGGTAAGTGCACTCTCTCGTTGCTAGCTTTGTTGGATAGTGACACGGAATTTGGTTAGGCTGACCCTTAGTCTTCGATTTAGATTATCAAGGTCGGTGTTAGACCATAAGATAACACCAAATGAGTACATTAAAGAGGGAATAACATACGTGTTAATAGCATTAGTCATATTCTTGGCACTTAGTTTGGTCTTAAGAAGCCGGTTGAGTTTCCTTTCAGAAATTGAACGTAGTTTTCCTTTAACGTTAGTGTGATTTATTATATGCTCTTGTGCTATTCTTAGATATTTGTAAGGCTCCATCTAAATCGCCTTTATATACGTAGTTTCATTAACTTCAGTGGTAGTGTATCTCTTAAATTTCCTTTTTCTTCTATAATAGTTTTACATTTGTCCATTCCAAGGGTCATTACAATATCTATACTCATTTGGTGGACAAGTTTAAGCATGCTCTCAAGATGTTTGTGATTTTCTGCATACAGTTTCGGATCGTCCCTGTAAAATGACTAAGACTCAGATTACTTTGGTATGTGCTGACGTTAACTCCGTAATTTGTAATTTTAAGTGTAACTGACAGCGGGTTGAGGAGTAGGCAAAGCCAGAGAGTACTTAAGGAGTCTCCTTGGTATAATCCTCTCCTAATGCTTATCTCACCGGTCTGGACACTTTCCCCCCTCGATGTTAAACAAAGAACCGTAGACCAGTTAGACAGTCATTTCCAAAAATATGATGAGTATGGGGTGAATATTGTATGTATATTGTGAGAACATATATAAGCCAAGAGTGTGGTACGGAGTCAAAAGCTTTCCTATAGTCTACATAGGCCATATTTAAGTTTGTGTTATAAAAGCACTATTCTAGATGGTCATAAATCTTAGAGCATACGATGGAAGAGAGAATTTTTCTCGGCGTTGGTAAGCATGTTATTGGCCGATACTGGGCTGGATCATGTGTATTTTGGTTCTTAGGTAGTAGATAAGTAATGCTGTTTGTCAGAAAAGGGAGGCTTATTGGGTTTCTTTTTACAAAGTCAAACTGGATACTGAGAGGATGGTGTATAACATCTAGTTTCTCGTATCAAAAGTTCTACAGTTTACCCCGTTCTGGTGCTTTTCAGTTTGCTGTCCTATTCACAGCTTGGGCCACATATTTCTAGGATATCGATTCCTAGCACACCGTTCCTTTCCTCTTCTTTTATCCAAGGTGCGTCCTCATTGTGTTGAACCTGTTCTGCACATACAGGGTGATTCACGTAGGCCATTCATTAGAAGTTTTTCAACTTGCAGTTGGATTAGAAACTTGAAATTTGGTATGCAGCCATAATCGATCATGCCCGTTCTATCTAAAATATTTTCAGTCCTCCAACTATACAGGGTGTACCAAAAATTGGTACCAACTTTCTTATTTTAAATGGAAACCTATATTTTTCTTTACATGGTTCGATTGGTCTTCTAATTCTGAGTTTAGAGAACCTAAGTTATGTTAACTTATCTATTGCAATTTTTGACATATGTCCAATTTTTTGAAAAAAATTGCCGCTGTAGTAGTTTACGAACAAATTTGTATCTCGTAAACCTTTCAAAATTATGAAACCAAATTTGTGAAGCAGTTAGCTGGAAGTTCAGGCTAACTTTTGATGTCCCATCGGTGGTCCCATTTTGTACCATATGGGCGTAGTCGATTTTCAAATGTCGCAATCAAAAATTGTCAAAAAGTCATTTTTTTCAAATGGCACCTACTATTTTTTTTCAGACCGTTCGAAAGAAAATTGAATTTTAGGGTGAGTTACTTAAGCATTCCCTATACCCAACTTCACCCCATATCGAGTTATTCAATAAAAATCAAGAAATACCTTATCTTGCCGAGAGATTCCTTACTTCATCAAGTATGCCATGGAAGCTAAAGACAGTTGTAATAATTTTTAAAGAAAAATATGGATTCTTATTTAATTACACACAACACCAACAAATTATTATTAACGAACAAGAACAATGTTAACGAAATTCTGTCAGTGAAAACGGTGCACACATTGAGCATTTGTATTGAACTAATTATTTTGTTAATCTGTTTATTTGTTGTTATTTTGTTATTATTTATTATTGCAATACGATTTTTGAACAAAAATTAAAATGAAATGATTGTTTCCAAAGCCTATTACCCTTGAGAAAAAAAACAATATTTTTTTCAAAAAATGACAATAACTCAAAAACGACTGTAGATAAACATACACAATGTTAATAAAAGTGGCCCTAATATTCAATTTTGCATTGATTTCTGGCGTCAGAAATGGTAGGCGCAAAGATGTGCTACGCAATCTGCTGAAAGTAGAATAATAGAATATTTGAACAAAAATATGGTGGTCACATTGAATATTTACGTCAGAATTTCGTCAACATTGTTCTTGTTCGTTAATAATAATTTGTTGGTGTTGTGTGTAATTAAAGAAGAATCCATATTTTTCTTTAAAAATTATTACAACTGTCTTTTGTTTCCATGGCATACTTGATGAAGTAAGGAATCTCTCGGCAAGATAAGGTATTTCTTGATTTTTATTGAATAACTCGATATGGGGTGAAGTTGGGTATAGGGAATGCTTAAGTAACTCACCCTAAAATTCAATTTTCTTTCGAATGGTGTGAAAAAATATATTAGGTGCCATTTGAAAAAATTGACTTTTTGATAATTTTTGATTGCGACATTTGAAAATCGAATGCGCCCATATGGTACAAAATGGGACCACCGATGAGACATCAAAAGTTAGCCTGGACTTCCAGGTAACTGCTTCACAAATATGGTTTCATAATTTTGAAAGGTTTGCGAGATACAAATTTGTTCGTAAACTACTACAGCGGCAATTTTTTTAAAAAAATTGGACATATGTCAAAAATTGTAATAGATAAGTTAACACAACTTAGGTTCTTTAAACTCAGAATTAGAAAACCAATCGAACCATGTAAAGAAAAATATAGGTTTCCATTTAAAATAAGAAAGTTGGTACCAATTTTTGGCACACCTTGTATAGTTGGAGGACTGAAAATATTTTAGATAGAACGGGCATGATCGATTATGGCTGCATACCAAATTTCAAGTTTCTAATCCAACTGCAAGTTGAAAAACTTCTAATGAATGGCCTACGTGAATCACCCTGTATACTCGCCCACAATTCCACTACGTCTGTTGGTCCAGGTGTTTCTCTTGCATCGCCTTTACTATGTTCGAATTCTCTACAGAATTTCTTCTCTTTCAGTGTAAATAAGTTATTCTGTCATTTTCTTTCTCGCCCTTCTTTCTATAGTAGCATTTGTTATTATTAAATTCGTAATTATACACTTGTGATGATTTTATTAAGGTATTGCTATAGCATATTGATAACATAAAATTTTGATAATTGGGCAATAGTTATGACGAAAAATAGTTACTTTCCTGTTTCTCTGTTGAATATACCAACATTAATTTCGGCGCTTTCTAAACATATGGATATCAGAATATAATTATCTGATCGGGATTTCACCGAGAACGTCTTGCTTTTTATCTCTTTTATCATCTTAGATATTTTAGTAAACTAATGGATTACCAGGAAAAATATAGATAACCTTTGAAACTCTAATATATCCATCTCCATTTCTTTTATTTTCTATTATTTATATTAACAATTCATAATGACATCCGCTATTTGATAAAATAAAAAAATAAGATATATTTTTACAAAGTTACAATTTTTAAAGTTGTGAGATAGGAGTCGCTAAGCCATCATCATGTATGTGTTCTAATTATGTTAAGACACTAAGCAAATCCATAAATATTCAAAAAACTTTAAACGCGCAATTAGAAAATATTTATTTATATTACAACAGTGTTTACAGTATTTGTCACAGCGTATGTACTATATGAATACGTTAACGGTAATTTTAATACTAAGAAAACAAAGAATTTTCGTATGAAAAGTAGATGTATATTCTTTGATACCCTTGATATAAAGTATGTCCTCGATTGCTAGTTTATTATAAAGTAAAATTTTCAAATAAATTAATATGTGAGTTATCCAATTACTTCCTCATCCGCGTAGTGGATTAGATGTATAGTAATCGTAAAAAAATTCTAATTTTTTTTTTTTATAGGTTTAGAATGTCATGAAGCGCTGAAATTTTAAATTTGAACAAAATAAAATTTCTGTCTGTCTGTCTGTAACTTTTTTGTCCGCGCGTTTGCTCCGGAATTGTTTAAAATATTGACTTGAAATTTTGTACACGTATATATTATAACGAGATCTGGAGCTAGATTGTTTTTTGAACATATTTGGTGAAGGGTTGGGGGCAAATAGGGGGAAATAAGTAAAGCAAGCTGGTAAGAGTACAGAAACTTGAAAGTTGGTATGTGTACTAGAAAGTCAAGGCCTCAAATTTTTCTATAATATTTTCCATCCCCCCATCACCACCTCACTCCATTATTAAAGAGGTTGATAAAATAAAATTGAGATGTTCACTTGAAATTAGGTATACGTGTATATTATAATAACATCAGGAATTTGATTATATTTTGGAATTATTCCGTTGAAGGGTTGTGAGTTAAATAGGGGTGAACAGGGGAAAATAAGTAAAGCAAGCTGGTAAGAGTATAGAAATTTGACATTTGGTGTATGTACTGGAAGCGAAGGCCTCAGGTCTTTTTTTATAATATTTTCCATCTCCCCACCACTCCTACTCCCTTATTAAAAGAGATGATAAAATTAAATTGAAATTTTAACTTGAAATTTGGTAAAATTTTCACACACTGGAGTGCAAATATAGTCAAGATGTTTCCTTTAAAGTGACTTGGATAAAAAATCTGCATGTGGAAGTAGTGATTCCTTAGGCAGCGATTTTTTTTTCATAATTTAGAATAAAAATGAATTTCGTAATTATGCGTTCATTTTGCTGCTATGTGTATCTAGCACGCTTCTCTCGTGCTATTACGAAAAAATATCGGCACTAAAATATCTAGAAATTGCAGAAATATAATATTTACTGTAAAATTATAATGGATTTGACGCTTTGTTAATAAAACTCTCAATAATTTCTTCAACGTTATCTTATCAGTTTTATTGAGTACCAATGCCTTTATATATTGATGAAAATTAGTTATAAAATTTATGACGACATCATTAAGGCAATTGTAACAGCTTATGTTTGCTTAGACTATGTAAATACCTCGAGCAAATACAAGAGTAACGAAGGGTACATATTTAGCGTTTTTAAACCTTTACAAATAATGTAACTGTATAATAAAATTATACACCATTTAACCTTATTTTGTATTGTTTTAATGTTTTATAAGTATCATAAAGCATTTCAGTTTGCTTAGAAGTACTTAATTTCTTTTATTTGAGCATTGTGTAAATGTCTCACCAAATAAACAAGTTGGTACGTGTGAAAAATTATGTACGGATAGCAAAATTACTTCACATTTTGAAGAGTTTATGCCATGTATTGTTTAAGTTTTAAATAGACAGAAATTATTTTCCATACCCTCAGGTTTGAGTGTTCTTAATGAGAAATTAAATCAAATAACTACTGCTAGTTGACTTTTAAGAACACATTGAACTAGCGATACCTTATTGCAAAGTACATCGAACAATTATTTCAAAATGCGCAATACAAAACAAATTGTTTGCAATAAGCCCCAACAAAAAATATTATCCTATGTGGCGAATATTAAACTGCAGTTTCTGGCTTATTGGCCTTCATCAGTTCACACTAAGTACGTCAAAAGTTAAATTTTTTTCCTGCCGTACCAGTTAAGCGAGTATTCTTTCTTCTAGTTTATTTTTATATCTTATTTTTTTACCTTTACGGGACAGTTGAAGCTAGTTTTATACTGAACGTCTAACCAAAATCGTTTTTTTTTAATCGTTTATTTAACTTCGGCCTATTTTCGCTACTAAAGTCAATTACCGACACCAGGAGACAGCATGGAAATTTCACCGAACCCCTCTTCGTAAGAAGAGCAAGACTTTTCTTGCCTAACATTTAATAAACAATGGACCGACTGTTTTGTCTCCTCCGAAGGATGGATAACCGCTATGCAGTATTCGCCTAATATTGCGTAGCTTCTGTATATACGTTGATATACAAGCTGCTAGAAGGTGGCGCGAGGTCACTGCACTTCCCTAGAGATGAACCTTCCTACTGGTAGTGTATTCAAAACCAATGTATACATTCGTCACTTCTTCTTCTTTTGGCATCATAAGCCAGAGTGGGTCTTTGCCTATCTGGCTATATTCTTCCATTCTGTTCTCTCTTGAGTTTTTCTTCTCCAGTTTCTAATACCCATAGCTCTCACGTCATCGTCTATCTCATCCTAGGTCTTCCTCTTCTTCGCCTTCCAGTAGGTTTCCACTTATATTTCCTTAGTTACTCTCGAGTCTTCCATTCTGTTGACTTGTCCCAGCCATAATAGTTTTGACTTTTTATATATTTAATATTTAGAATTTAATCATTCGTCACTATCATTGAATTTTAATGGTGAGGGTCCATTAGTTAGAAAAATAGTCATGGTGTACAGCAGATTATATAAAATTTATGTCGATTTTTATGAGCTACAAAATGGTTTAAAGATATTTGAAAAACATGGCCTACTTGAGGCGTTGTGACACGAAATCTCTAAAATGCGGAATATGTCGCAAATGCCCAATCATGTGTCATTTTCGATCTACACATTTTATTATCACTTTCTTTTCAAATACGAAATGTTATATTCACTAGGGATATTTCTAAAGCCATATATATAAACATTTCATATTGTTGTGATGAACGTCGAATTTCCAATATGTCCGTCTGTCTTTTTTCCGATTTAAAAATAGAAAGTGCAATTTGTTTGAAGAAACGTTAACGGACTTTAATTATATAATTAATAATTTCCTAATTTTGTTTCAGTTTATATATTTTTTGGTGTACTCAGAATCAAAACCCCACCTCTGCCTGATTTATTTGGCGCAGAGGTTTCTTCCATTATATTTTTGAATATTTCTGTAGAAATTGCAAAATACTCAATAACGTTCTTTAAACTTTTTAGATATTTCATTGACACGAAAAGGTCCCATCTTAGAAATCGATATTTATAGAAAACCCACTTTTACTGACACACTCATACATGCAAATAGTGATCAATCCTGGAAGATACAAATGTCAGCTTTCCATAGTTATGTTCATAGATTGTTATCATTAAAGTTAAATCATGCCTTAAAATAATAGCAAAAAACAGTGGAAATCTGAATAATAATTGTGAAACAGTAATACCTAGTGTTTTTAATCTTTATTCTATTCAATAAAAACATTACAAATGTGCCAAAAATAAATAATTATAGACAATGTTTGTTTCCTTAACTACCTCTCAAGCCACCAAGGTAACTTCTTGAAGAGCCAGGATTTACAGTTAGGTAAATCAAAATGTGGTCGTAAAAATAAAAACTATGTTTTTTCAAACCCTAATTAACCAAGTTCAAGGAGACAATTTAAACTCAGTTGTTTTGGTCTAATCATTGAACTTATTTAAGTTGAGATTTGTCGTTCACAATAGGTTCACTTAGCATATTTCTCTTTATTATATTTTCTGAAAGATTTGTAAAGTAACACGGCTTTGGCGAATAATATTGACTACTATACATATAATTTAATGATGTTAGAATGTAATTTTGTTATGAAATTTACTTTTCTCTTTATTTTCCATGCGTTGGTATTTTTTATATAAAATCAATGTTTTTTAGGTCTTATTCATTATACACCTCTGACATTGCTCGCCATTATTGATAGATGAGTCTACTTTTAAATAACCAACCTCACACATTAAACGTATCTTTGAGACAAATTTGTGAGTAAATGATGTCAGAGTTTCGGCTCATGTTTGAGTATTGTAGGCAGGTAACCTGTACAATAGAAGCAACTTTGAATTGGAGAATTATAATTTTTGAGGGACATAATTGATAAAAATTTGAACTCAGATAGGAAAGAAAAATTTATTGGGGTATGAAGATGAGAAGTGGGCCACACTGTTTAAATCATTTTGGATGTTGAGGAATCGAATTTAATATGTCCATGTTATGCAGTTAAATTGTAGTTTGATATTCAATACGAAAAATAAATAATAAATTCAAATTAATATTCCCCATAGAAAGTCAATTATTAGGAACAGTTTAGCTAATTTCAAAAAATATGTATATTCAACATATTAGGTACCTGCCATATTTTAAGCAAAATGATTTTTTTAAACATTTTTTAATAAAAACAGGGTTACACTTGGCGTCGTTTGACACAACAATAAATTTTTAAGTAAACAGCACTAATCCGTCGTAAAAGCGTATAAAACGCTTAAAAATTCTTAACTCTTCTAGCAATAAATTAATTAATTAAATCTATTTAACGTTAACAAAAATTTAACATCTACATTAATTGTGAAAAACATGTTATTAAACCATATTATTTTAACGCGGCACTTTTTAATGTATTTCTAAACTGAACTATTGTTTATCACATGCCTGGCACAAAGGTAAACCATAAGACAATATAATAACATACCTGTCGGTCATCACTCACTATTAAAAAAAATAGATAATCTGTATACATCGACGGCTAGATGTGTAGTGATAACCAGGTGTGGGTACTTCATTTCTCACCTGGATTCCGACAGCGCCATCTCACATGACAAATAACAAAATGGATGCCACACATGACGATATCGACAACTGCAATAACTTAGATCAATTCCTCATTTCCTACACTAAAACTTTATTTAGCATCAGGGAGATTCCTTATTAAATATTATTAATATTATCTATTGTGTCCTTAACCTTAAATAATAGTAAAGATACTGTATCAGGTATAATAAAATTTATCTTGTCAACAGTATAATCGCAACCCCAAAGACAAATTTACTTTTTTATCAGTTTAGATACTAGATGCAAAATGATTGTAGCGTGTTATATAAAGGTAGCAGGTAATCCATGCAGTTGTGGGAGTGAATTTTGAGTTTAACAGGAATATTAACGTAAAATATTAAGTAAGTACGTTTTAAAAGTAAAATGGGAAACGGTAAAATATAGTTACTTAGTTGGGAATTGAGTATATAAGGTGATAACTTGATAATTCAAAAGGTTTGTTCCTGGTATTCTGTTGTTCGTGGTATTATTGTATAACTACTTGAAATTAATTTCTTGATAATATTTACTCTTTAACTAGTATGAGACTGTACGGTTGACGATAAGTTAAACATTTTCTCTTCGTACTGATTGTTCGTCTTCTTCTATCAACAAACATTTTAAAAATATATTTATTTTTAGCTATTCAATAAATCTCTACAAAATAAAAAGTCTTGTGGCGAATAATTAACAAAAATTGCAATCAAATGAGTTTTAAGTCCAGGATTTCAAGAAAAGAATAATGGCAGCCGAGAAATTTTGGCTCCTGGCGGGGTTACAAAAAAAGCCAGCACGCAAAAAAATGTTTTTTAATATCGAAATTGTTAATTTTCGACATAAAGGCGAAAGTTGCTCGAAATGCTTCCTTTGCTTTTGCAACACGTACCAAACCAATCTGACCTACTTGCGATCTGTTTGTCTGATAAGAAATTTAATGCTATACAGAACTGTCTGTGGCCAGTTACAACGTTTTATGCATCATATTCAATATCAGCGATGAAAACATAAAAGAAAAGCTTGAGAAATTTTTTAAGACCCATTTTTATGCTGGTACACAACATCTATGTCTGTTATTGAGGGTCACCAACAGTAGAGCCCAGGTATGATAGATTTTCACCAGTATAAAAATATCATGTAAAAGTTAAAATGTTCAGACTTAGTCAAGTGGACTGTAATAATAATAATAATGATGATTTTATTTCCTTTAGACCTGCTATGTATATGGAATTGTCTGTAATTTTAGAATAATGGCAATTTTTCTAAAATAAATTGAAACAATAATGCCCGTTTTTGACCACCGCTCTTTGGAATGATTCAAATATTTTGGACAAAACATGTAAAGATGCTATTGCTTATAGTTGTTTATATCATTTGAATCTTTTTTTGTGTTATTTTAATTGACGTAAAATAAAATATTAATGGGGTATGTCAGTATGACGAGAAAATATTTCTATAATTAGATACCTCAGACTTGTCTGAAGACTATACACAGGAAAATGTTAGTAATAATTTGCTTGGGTATTTATTATCTAAAACTTCTTTTTGGATGTACTTTTAAATATAGAATTAAGATAATGATTTTGAACCACGACTTAGTGTGTAATGTGCTATCTCTAGAAGTACAAATATCATTATTTTTTATATACAGGGTGTCCCAGCTCTATTTAGGCAAGCATTATCTGGAAAACGGTCAACATAGAAATAAATGTTAAATTGGAAAGTTATTCTGTTTAAAAAGGTGCATGTAATCATTTTATTTTCACATGTACAAGGAGCCTCTAAAAGACGGTAGGTTATGCAATTTTACTTTTTCAAATGAAACATCCTGTATATTTATTAAAAAAATTATTGATCATATTAGCTACCATTAACCATTGTTGAGGTATTAGGAGGTACATTTTTGGAATAACATTTTTTCATTAACGTTGTCATAAGGAATAATACAATACACAAAACAGGAACTATTATAATTATTATACAGGGTGTCTCGCTTAAATGTGGAACAAGCTTGTAACTCCTTTGTTTACTGACCGATTTAATTTTTTTTTGTAGTGAACTCTATTCTTGAATAACACAAACGATTTCTGCAACGCAAAACGTAGCCTACTGCGAGATATTTTCAAGGTCAAAAATCAGTCATTCATATTAGCGTTTTTTTTTTCAAAAAACTGATTGCACATTCTTTTTCACCGCCCCTCTAAACTTTGTTCTTCAAAGTTTCATATAAATCGATCGTTGCTTTTGGACTTTATTAATATTTTTAAGAATACAAATTATGAATTAAATAAAACCTAAATAATTGATTTCTATACCATTTAATTTTTCTCCATAATGAATATAAACAAAAAATAACTAATATTACATCAAAAACACCTCAATATGAATATAAAAACTAACACAACTAATTATACATTTTAAATCGAACAACAAAATAAGAAAATTAACAGGAGTAATATTTCAGAATATAATATTTCAATATAAAAATTTAAATAATCTAAATTGTAGTTCCTTCTATTAAATCCCCATTGGCAAAAATACACTTCTCTACTCTCGTTCTATTATTGATAACAAGTTTTCATAGTTGCTGTCGAGTAATAGCACGACAGGCAGCAGTAATTTCGTTTATTAATTCGTCTACGGTAGCTGGGCGGTCCCTGTATGCTTTTTCTTTTACTGTACCCCATAAAAAAAGAAACCAAAGGAGTCAAATCTGGAGATCGAGGTGGTCACCCGATGACAGGGCTGTTACGCCCGATCCGCTTATTGGGAAAATTCTGGTTTAGCCAGTTTCTCACAACTAAAGAATAATGTATGGAGGCTCCATCTAACTGGAAATATAAATTATTCCTTTGCTGAATGGACATATCATGTAATTCTTCCCACAACACCAATTTTCGAGGAATTGTAAAAATTAATTTCCATTTAAATTTTCTCAAAAAAAATATGGTCCAATTAATGCTTGGTTTAGAATCCCACAGCAAACATTTATTTTGTGCGAGTACTGTCTTCTACAGTTGATAGTCCAATGTGAATTTTCATTATCCTCAGCCCAAAATCGAGAATTATTTGCGCAAACTGTCCCATTTCTATTAAATATAGCTTCGTCAGTAAACAAAATATTATTTATAAAATTTCGATCATTTAGGAAGTTTCTTTGAAGCTACAAACAATACATCCATAGTTCATTTCCCGTAAGTTTAATTAATGAGACCTTTTCGCCGCAGTCAATTGTTGTTTAGCCATCTTACAATTTAAAAACGTTAATAACACTAGTTGTACTAAATAAAAGACATAAGTGTAAAATGTTTGACATTACCCTAATAATTTAGTGCTTCAATTGTTTTCAAAGTTTACTAAACATTTTGAACAGTTTTACAACTTGGACGCCTACTGAAATATTGGTGGCTTTTTTAATCAAAAATTTGTGTGTAATCAAGATAGATTATTTTTTATGGGGTACGTTAAAAGAAAAAGTATACAAAGATGGCCCAGCTACCGTAGACGAATTAATAATCGGAATTACCGCTGCTTGTCGTGCTATTACTCGACAGCAACTGCAAAAAGTTGTTATCAATAACAAAAGGAGAGTAGAAAAATATATTTTTGCCAATGGGGGCTTAATAGAAGGAACTACAATTTAGATCATTTAAATATTTAAGTTAGATAAATTGTGTTATATTCCTAGGTAAAACTGAAATATTACTCCTGTTAATTTTTTTTATTTTGTTTCATTTAAAATGTATAATTTGTTGTGTTAGTTTTTGTATTCATATTCAGGTGTTCTTGATGTAATATTAGTTATTTTTTGTTTATATTCATTATGGAAAAAAATAAAATGGTATTAGAAATTAGTTATTTAGGTTTTATTTAATTAATAATTTTCATTCGTAAAAAAATTAATAAAGTCCAAAAGCAACCATCGATTTATATGAAACATTGAAGAACAAAGTTTAGAGGGACGGTGAAAAAGAATGTGCAATCAGTTTTTTGAAAAAAAAAATCGCTAATATGAATGACTGATTTTTGACCTTGAAAATATCTCGCTGTAGGCTACATTTTGCGTTGCAGAAATCATTTGTGTTCTTTAGGAATAGAGTTTATGTAGCACTACATTACTAAATAAAAAAAATTCAAATCGGTCAGTAAACAAAGGAGTTACAAGCTGGTTCCACATTTAAGCGAGACACCCTGTATAAGATGCTCAAGTTGTCGCCCATATTGCATTTGACACAAATTATAACTCTTTAAAAGTTCTCGTGTACATATAAGAATTCCTTATAACCAGGCCCCGGCTCCGAGGTAGTCATGACGTAGAAGCCAGGATCGGCTTTGCGCTATATGCACTACACATTTTCATGCGCAATAATACAATACTTACCATACTTTATAATCGTATCTAGTGAATTCCGTAATATTGAAAGGTAAATGGCCCCGATAGGGTTATAAATCATACATTGTTTGCACTTGTTGTTGGATGCACAAACACAAACACTTAGTAAATCTGCCTTATTAGAATAAAAAAAAAATATGATTTGTATTTATACTAAATGATCCGCAGTTAAGCTCCGGCGAGTCACTTAATATCCACTTGTGTTGTGAAAAGGATCGTTCAAGGTCTACCGATGTAATCGGCCCATATTTAAAATAAGTATAGACGGCAGATTTATTAAACAGTCCACTTTGCAACACACAAAAATGCTGAAAACCGGGGTTGTTTCTTAACACTGTATCCAGTTTGTATTTCACTGTCTCAGCAACACCCCATGATACTCTAAAAATATATTGACGTAGATGAAATATAATGTTCATTGCAAAAATTACTGTATACTGATCTGTTTTCGGCTTACGTTGAATGTCGAGTATGGCTAGAGGGATTCGTGAGAAATATCCATGAATATTGCATATATGCTATACTTTAGTTTTTATGACGTTCAGATTAAAATGATTGACTTGCGTGTCCACGAAATTGTTTTTTCACAACTGGTACAGAAAAGTTCTACACCGTTAAACTGCAGTTCCAGAAAATCTTGAAGCCACGAAAGTACTCATTTAATGGAAAGCCACTCGACGCCATAAAAATTTACGACACATTTACTTTTATCAAAAGCTGAAAATATACTGACAAGTCAGTCGTGTTGACTCCATAATGCGTATGTGCATATGAAACAGGTTCACATGCCACTGGTCGTCGGGTAAATAAAATAATAATAATTGTTGGACCTTCTTTATGTCAAGTGCTTGTTGTATGTTTAAAGTCTAGCAAAATATTAAACGCAATTTGCAGTTTCTTTTACTATTATTTTTGTTTACCGTATCCTATTTGCTGTCGTCAAAAAAGAAAAGAGAGCGACAAGACAAGAGTGTAGTTTTTTGTTTTCGGTTAGCTTGTTTGAACTCTGCCATTTGTTAGGAATATTTCAGTGATACAATTCATATATTATAGTGTAAATTTTTCTATGTAACTAATCCTAACAATAAAATCATTATTATTATTATTATTATTATTATTATAATCAGACCGTCACTGGGGGTATTTGGTACTTGGTGTATTATGATGCCGAGGTCTGGTGTTTTTTATCCACTAGTTTCAGTAAACATCTCTTACATCTACTTGCTCAACTATACCAAATAAATAAATAATTTCTTCAAATTTCTAATAATAAATTATTGATTTATTACTTTATAAGTTTTATGCCATACTTTTTTTTCTTACCGCAAAAGTATTTGTTTCCTACAAATTATATATTTATTGGCTTTCCATGAATCATAAAATTCTCGACTCAAAACACTATATTTATCTATGTGAAGACCGTCTCTGATGGAATGCTGTGTATATCAGCACATTTTTTAAATCTCCTTTCTAGACTCCATCCACTCTTATATTATACTGGGTGAGTCATGAATTGCGCTCGCCCCGATATTTCCTAAAATATTTGGAATAGAAAATTGAAATTTGGAGGCCTTATTACACGACTAAAATGCCATCTTTTCAATAAAAAAACAAGTTTGGTGCACATCCGGTTTGACCGGAAATGCCCACAACTTTCTATTTTTAAATGGAACACCCTATATATTTTTACATTTTTGGAATCTAGTGGAAATTTTGAATACAATACATCCATTTTGGTCACTTTTTGATAAACATTAAACATTTTATTAAAAAATCTATTTCTGAATCCAGAGTGCTGTGGTGCCCAAAATATATTTTAGTTTGTGTGCTACGTTACTATAAAAATAAAAAGAGCAATATGATTGCATTACTTAATTCTCTCTTTAAATGTGATTTTTACCCACTAACTCGGTTTTTTTAAATGGAAATTTAATCGTTCACCAACATTTTTAAATACCTCATTTTCATACGAATCTAATGATACCAAAATTTTGAAAATTCGCTCAGAAATATTTGAGATTTCAGCCAAAATACAATGCAACCAAGCTTTTAGAAACATGCGGCTAATAGATAATAGATTAGTGGGCTTTGGAAACTAAAATGGCACATTTCTGTGTAAATCTGGTAACCTAATAACATTGGAAAAATCATAGTAGCCATTGAATGTAATAAAACAATATCAGCTGTCAGACAGATACAAAATAAAGCGTTGCGGAAATCTCTTTGAGTAAAAATTAAAGAAAATGAATAATTTTAGTAGAAATGAAAAGGTCGATATGTTACTGATATATGGAGAGCGTCTCAAAAATTCAACTGCAGAACTGTATCCGCAACGATATCCCAACAGACGTCATCCAAGCAGACACTTGTTTGCCAGAGTGGAACAAGAATTAAGAAACGCACCCAATCAACAAGATGACCATCAAACATTTATTGTAAGTGATGACAAAGAAATTGATGTATTAGGATTTGTGATGGTACACCCAACAACATCAACAAGGGAATTGTCAATGGAATGCGACATTAGTCAGTCTTCGGTTTGTAGAATTTTAAAGAAACATAAGTTTCGGTCTTATAAGTACCAAATACACCAACATCTTTATGGAGATGATAACGACAGGAGGCTAGTAAATTGCAACTGGTTCTTAAATGCAGTACAACAAAACCCAGGTTTTCCTTTTCATATTTTATATTGAGATGAAAGTAGATTTACGAACCAAGGTATGTTTAACGGAAATAATACTAGGTACTGGGCTCAAGAAAATCCGAGGTTGGTAGGGCGGGGGAATATTCAGAAAAGATTTGGGTTTAACTATTGGCTTGGAGTACTTGGAGATCGAATAATTGGACCCATATTTTTTTATGGAACACTTACTGGCGAACGATATTTATTCTTTATACAAAACCAGACAGCAGAATTTCTTGACTTACTTTCTCTTGCCTATTTACAAAATCTGTTTTTCCAACAAGATGGTGCTCCCCCACATAATTCCCGAAGAGTGATGGAATATTTAAACAACTTGCATGGTGAACGCCTTATCGCAAATCAAGGTCATATCAGGTGGCTTCCTAGGTCACCTGACTTAACACCCCTCGACTATTATGTATGGGGCACTCTCAAAAATAAAGTTTATGAAACTTCTTTAAATACCCATGAAGAGCTGCAAAATAAAGTTGTACGGGCTCTTAATGAAATAACGCCGGCTGAATTGCGTAGAGCCATTCAAGCAACTGAACGCAGAGCCGAATTGTATATAGAAAAACATGGTGGACATTTTGAACAATATCTGTAAATGTCAATTGATGGTTTAATTATATTAATTATTTTAAAGATACCTACTGTTACCTAGTTTAAGTTTAATTGTTCAAACGGAATTGATTTTTATTTATTTATAGGCCCGATATTTATGTTCATTTAAATAAAACTCTGAAAACCGAACTGATGTTGCATTCTATTGCAAATGTCCTTGTGGATGTAATTGTGTTTACCTCCACATGCCTACTCTAAACTTAATTGTAACGTTCTTTGCGCTCACAATTATTAAATGTTCGATAGCTCAAGATTGCCTATAACTACACGAGTCTGTCTGACAGCTGATATTGTTTTATTACATTCAATGGCTACTATGACTTTTCCAATGTTATTAGGTTACCAGATTTACACAGAAATGTGCCATTTTAGTTTCCAAAGCCCACTAATCTATTATCTATTAGCCGCATGTTTCTAAAAGCTTGGTTGCATTGTATTTTGGCTGAAATCTCAAATATTTCTGAGCGGATTTTCAAAGTTTTGGTATCATTAGATTCGTATGAAAATGAGGTATTTAAAAATGTTGGTGAACGATTAAATTCCCATTTAAAAAAACCGAGTTAGTGGGTAAAAATCACATTTAAAAATTTTAAACGCCTCTAGAGAATTAAGTAATGCAATCATATTGCTCTTTTTATTTTTATAGTAATGTAGCACACAAACTAAAATATATTTTGGGCACCACAGCACTCTGGATTCAGAAATAGATTTTTTAATAAAATTTTTAATGTTTATCAAAAAGTGACCAAAATGGATGTATTGTATTCAAAATTTCTTCTAGATTCCAAAAATGTAAAAATATATATGTGTTCAATTTAAAAATCGAAAGTTGTGGGCATTTCCGGTCAAACCGGATGTGCACCAAGCTTGATTTTTTATTGAAAAGATGGCATTTTAGTCGTGTAATAAGGCCTCCAAATTTCAGTTTTCTATTCCAAATATTTTAGGAAATATGGGGGCGAGCGCAATTCGTGACTCACCCGGTATATATCAGTACATTTTTTAAAGCCCCATTCTAGACTCCTTTCACTCCTATATTACTATTGACTACCTCCCAACCACACAATCATGGCCTATTATTAATGGTCCACCCTGTATACATCCTGCCATAACTCTCTATTTTTCAAGTAGCTAGTCATTTCAAATGCATTGACGTAAGGATTTCTGTCTAATTTATGATAAGATCACTATTGACACTCAAATATGATAACATCACTGTGCAACGAGTCACTAAATAAATTTATAATCTTGGGAAACATATTTTTGAGTAGCCATCTTATTATATTTTCTAGAAAGTTGAAATTTGGTGATTGAAGAAAAATCGAAGGATAATGAGCAACCCTTGTGCTTGTTAAAACTAAAATAGTTTATCCCGAGTAATTTTGTGCACAATCGAATTCAAGGCAATCGACCACATTTTTTACCATGCCATCATTTCAACTATAAGTATATCTGTTGCACTTTCCAGTTTATTTCCTATCAATTGCTCATGAACAGTTTTTAGGGTTCCGTATTGAATGGTGAAATACGAAACCATTATAGGGTGACTTATTTGTCCTGCTTCCTATACGTCCGTCCGTTTGTCAAGCGAATCATCTTTGAACCTATTATGGTTCGAAATACCTTTCACTTTTCAATGAACTGAACAAAATATTTGTTTCAAATTTTCTTTGTCATTTTAAAAAAATTTGTTTATATTTTTTTAATGCATTGCTCATCAATATTTTACTGAAAGGTAAACATTAGCATTATTCGAAAGTACGCGAAAACCAGACAATTTGAAAAGGCACTGGTTTTTCTACGCTAACTGGAACGTATCATGTCTTTGATCACTTAAATTCTTAAAACATTTTCGAGTTGAAGTTGCTCGGCAGTGCGCCGAAACCGCAATGTCGCGCATGGCCTACTCTCGCGGTATAAGATATTTGATAGCTTTCTCTAGCGTTTTCACGACGTAATTAAAACCTACCTCATCACCCTTCAATTTCATCAACTCACGATTTTTTTCATTTTAAATAATTGTTCTTTCTTGAAGATCTTTTACTACCAATTTTGACTAAAATTATTTATTTAAACAATAGTGTAAAAATTTCAAACTAAAGTTTTACTTTGTGTTCTTTTCTGAATAGCTCTTCTGAAAATCATCTTTCGGCTTTTTTATACAGTCTTAATAGGCTTTAAAATTGACCAAGCACGCGCTGTCATATTAACAGTAATTTAATATCTCTCAAAGTGTGCTTTTGCCAATAGCTGATATAAGTGTAATGTCAAGTAACACACCAATTGTGTGAATAATGTGTGAATAAATTAACTGCTATACATAATTTACTTTTCTCTTTATTCTCCATGTGTTGTATTTTTTGTATAAAGTAAATGTTTTTTTATATCTTATTCATTATACAACTTTGACATTACTTGTCAGTATTGATCAGATACATTTATTGATAGGTAAATCTGCTCTTAAATTGTCAGATTCGCACATTAAACGTATCTTGGAAACAAATGTTGGGAGTAAATGGCGTCAGAGCTTACCGCGCATTGGTTCATGTTTAGAACAGTATGTTTCTAAAACTACTTATTACATTGATTTCGAATTTTCAGTCTTGGAATTATTCGACGATAACGTCGCGTCGTATGAACGTACTAAAAAATGCAATATGAAATTTGACTAAATAACCCCAGTGCATTGTCGCAGACAGACAAAACCGTTTTTTAAGAAACATGTCTATTTTTGTGCATTTTTGATTCGTACTAATAACTTTTATTTTCGATCAAAATATTGGCGAAAACACCAAGTGCCACATTTCTGCTCTCATTTTGAGGGTGAACTTTTTTAAAATTGTTCCTTTATGTACTTTGATGCATATTAATAATAATTCTTGTATTTGGATGAAATATTGATGAGTGAAATGTGTTAAAAAACCGCTGCCTGAGGAATTACTACTTCGACATCCAGATTTTCCATCCGTAACTTTAAAGGAGACATTTTGACTATATTTGCACTCTACTACGTGAAAATTATTGGTTATAGAATTTTAATAATATTTCTATACTTCCACATCCATATAATGGAGCGGAAGTATAGTAATCGTAATAAAAATTTCAAAATATTTTCTTGTTGAGATAGGTCTTCAATTTTCGACTTCGCTATTGTTCTTCAGACGTTTGTTACAAACATCAACTTGAAAGGCTTGATGATTTACTCCCATTAGAAACATATTCCCCTAAATTTTCGATAAAGAACCCCGCAAATCTTATGGAAATTGATTCCCAGTCAAATTGACTGAAAATTAAATACAGTTTACTTTAGGTCAGTCTAATGAAAAGTATCCATGGTCACAATACCCAGAAATGGATAGGCTAGAAGTTATCGAGCCTATAATAAGCAGAAAACGTGCTAAAAAATGGTATTTTTTTCCTATTATGTATGTTTTATGTATGAAGCATTTAATGTGGAGTAGAGGTGGTGGGGGGAGGGTACTGAAAAATATTAGAAATAAATCTGAGGCCACGGTTTCTAGTATATACACCAAATCCCAAGTTTCTGTACTCTTACATCTTGCTTTACTTATTTTTCCCTATTTACCCCGACTTACCCCCCTCCCCACTCCTTCAACGAAATCATGTGAAAATATAATCTAGTTTCAGATACCGTTATAAAACATACATGTACCTTTCAAGTGAAAATCTCAATTTAATTTTATCAACTCTTTTAGTAAGGGAGTGGGAGTGGGGAGGGGGGATGGAAAATATGCTTCTAGTATATACACCAAATCCCAAATTTCTGTACTTTTACCAGATTGCATTACTCATTTTCCCCTATGTACCCCTATTTAACCCCCAACCCTTCAACGGAATCCTCTCAAATTATAATCTACTTCCAGATGTCGTTATAATACATACGTTTACCAAATTTCAAGTGAATATCTCAATTTTATTTTATCAACCCCTTTAATAATGGGGGTCGTGAGGGAATAAAAAATATTACACAAAATTTTGAGGTCTTGGCTTGTAGTACATACATCAAATTTCAAGTTTCTGTACTCTTACCAGCTTGCTTTACATATTTCCCCCGATTTACCCCCCAACCCTCCACCGGATATCTTTAAAAAACAATTCAGTTCCAGATCTCGTTATAATATATACGTGTACAAAGTTTCAAGTCAATATCTTAAACCGTTCCGGAGAAAATGTGCGGACAAAAAAAAATTGCACACTGACCGACAGACAGACAGCTTATTTTTTTTTTTGGGTCAAATTTAAAATCTCGACGTTTCGTGACAATCTGAAGCTATTTCAAGAAAAAGAATATTGATTTTTTTTACGATTAGTATACTTCCAATCCACTACGTGGATGTGGAAGTAAAATTGAGTCTTTTTCCTTTTTTCCCTTTATTGCCCTTCAGAGGACGGTACTGCCTTTTTTGAGGACGGATTAGTAATCTTTGCCCAAAAATACATAAGAAATGGTTACCTTTTATTATGTTTTGCGGTAAGGATCCCTCATGTAAACACATTTTACGTCGAAATTTGGCAAAAACCGTATTTTGACGATGCAAACCGGGATTTACTCGAAATCTGCACAGTAGAAATTTTTTTAAATCAAAAGTTCGGATTCAACACACAAAAATACTTAAGGAATGATAGGTTTAGTCCTTGGAGCAGACAATTTTGTTTTTTGTAGACCACCGTTATTTAGAAACGATCACTTTCAATTGCTTTTACTCTTTTACCTCTTGTAACTTATCAAATTGAATAAAATGGTTACAATAACTGTAGTTTTCTTCTCAATATCATTATGAACAATCTGTTTTTTCCTCATTGCTATAAGAAAAACACATTATTGAACATTATTTTGTTTCAACGAATGCTTTCCGAGACAAGTGTCAGTAAAGAAATGCTATAATAATAAGGTGCCCTTAGACTAATAATTTTATTACACTACTACTATCTTTCATGAGAACTTTATGATAAAAGAATAGTGAATCAAAATTCATCTTCACGTTCTTCTAGTTTTGAAAAATTACGAATTTAAATTATTGGAGAAATCGAAATAATAATCCTCTCGATTTCTTCAGTATTGCACAATGTGTGTCTTTGCCCCTAGTGGAGGGATTATTTCATCTACTATTTGGTTTATTCAACACATGTTGTATAAAAAAACTCAAATTATTCTCGCTCAACATTGTTAATATTCGCCGAAGTTTTACATTAAAATATTTAAAGCGAGTGGAGAAATTTTAATGGTAGTTGTAGTTTTGAAAACGTCGTTAATATTATTTCTAAAAAAGTTATCTTAACACTGTATAAACGATATTCTTTTATAAAAGTTATAAAACTGAAATATCAGTCAACATATTACTTGCTTGGGGGAGATATACAAAAACCGCTATTTATCTATTTTATCTATAATGATTTCGTTATATTTGATATTTTTCCATTTTATCTGCTCAAGTCACTGGATAATTTATCAGTTACAGGCGAAATTTTGAAACGCAAAAGTTGCGTCTTTTTACCCTAAAAAACTTATACGGCCATTATTCCTTTTGTGAAAAGTTGTGATGTAGAAAATTGGCGCACCTATATAAGCATATTATATGCAATAAAAAAAGTTAGAATTATAAACTGAAAGTGTACTTACTAGAAACTCTGCTCCTGTTAAGTGAATGATGGTTTTGTGGAGTGCTGTGAACAGTTCAATGGAAACAAAAGGCTTAATTAAAAATGTAAGAAACCTAATTTAGGCGTGTCAATCGTAAATCAATAAGTGTCCACGTCATAATTGTTGCCTGATAAGGATTGGAAGCCATTTTGTATGGAAAAGTGGATATTGGTAATGTTTTAGACAAATCTGGAATAATACAGGCATTCTTCATGAATCAGAGCAGTAGGGTCCGCGAGGAGAGCAAATTGGGAATAGAATCAATCTCGTTTTTTTGGTAATCTAAATTAATGAGGTTTATCTAATATTTTTATCTGCCTTTTGTATAATCTTTAAACTACCGATATGTAATCATGAAAAACATTCATCAATATTCAGTTTAGAAAACGAAACGTAAATTTGAGGACCTTTGGACAAAAAAGACATCACTATAGCAAATTTTCGCTTACCAGTAAAATTGTGAGGAGGTATGGAATAATTCACTCTCCGGTGTTTTAAACGAAATACTATCTTAAAACGAGTAAGTCCAATTGTTCTAGCCCCCTACCGGCAATAATTTCGGATGCGCCGTATATCATCGCCATTTTGTAGACAATTGAGTGATAAAATTAATTTAATAAACGTTTGGGTCATTATAAAGTTTCCTTTCGCGTATTGTAAAAAAGCTCTTATATTTTTCAAATTCAATTTTGTGACTTTTTTACCTCACAAATGAAATGACGACATTCGCACCCGTAAATAATTGGAATTTAGACTGTCGAATAGCTTTCTTTCAATGAAATAGAATTGATTTAATATCCACCAAAATGATATCATTACTTTTCATAGTTTTAGAGTTACAACGATGTATGTTTAAGAAATATCAATGTTTTTATCTTTCCCAGAACTCGCGTAGTACGTCATTAAAAAAGTAATTTAAAAAAGGATCTAATATCTGGCTGTTTTGTTTTTTAAGACGATTTTAAATGAATAGTGCAGTAAAAAGAACAGAAAAACGATGAGATATGCATAGTTTTATAACAGCAATATTATGATGTCATTCCTTCTGGGGTATCACCAGGAGTATTACATCTGAGTTTTGAGCTTCCAAATATATCCCCAGGATCTAGAGATCCGATCGGGACAACCAAAAAACAAAAATCTTCGCATTTAAAATTCCAGCAAATCTGCGTTGGTGTTCGTTCATTTGAGGGCGTACATATACAAAATTGAATAAACTGGCTAAAAAGCGTTTTTTTTTTTCGTTTTAACGTCCACGGGCGTGTAGAGTTCCGATCCATTCAAACCTTCAGAAAATATACCTTTTTATTGAAAACAAAACACCCTGAAATTTTGGTGCCCTTGAACCTTGTGAACACAAATGAACTCATTATCTGAAATTTGTATTGCCCGCCATTTTGTGCCGTTAAGTACAAAATGGATCTTTTTTTTTTCCAAAATGTGCATCTCGATGCCAGCCTTCTGACGACTTTAGAATAAATTTTTTTAAAGTCATTTTGACCACTTCTTTGGCAATTGATTTTAAACTAAATGACAACAAATTGATTTTTTCGACCGTTTTGGAAACATTTCTGAAAAATTTATTTATCGGAAAAGAAAGAGAATTGCGAGAAGTTTAATTAAAAAAAAAAAGTTAATTTTCATGTGTCCGAACTCGAGATGTTTAACTTTTAGCATTTTGGCCAATTGTTAATTTACGAATGCCTATTTTTGGCTAATATTTCAACTGTTTCATTTTGAAACATATCTACTTCATATGAAATATTCAAAAAACATTTTAACTTATAGAAACTAATTTTCAAGCATTTACATTTCATTGTTGTTAATTAGCCTTAATAGCTTTTTTTTAAATTTGTATATCGAGATTACCTCTCGTTTTGTTGCATCGTATACTTTATTCCAAATTTATTGTTTCTGTGTGTGTGTATTTACTGCTATTTATCTTTTTACAAGATGCTAAAAGTTAAAAATTTCAAATTCAGATAGACGAAAATTAACTTCTTTTTTTTCAATTAAAGTTCTCGCAATTCTCTCTCTTTTCTCATAAAGAAATTTCAAAATAGTGTTCAAAATGGCCGAGAAAATCAATTTGTTGTTATTTGGTTTATAGATAAATGCCAATGGCCACAATGACTTTAAAAAATGTTTTTCAATGTCATCGGAAAACTATCGAGATTTACATTTTGAAATCGTCCCTGGGCGTTAAAAAGAAAAATAACAAATAACGCTTTTTAGCCAGTTTATTTAATTTTGTATGGATATGTACGTACTCAAATCACCCAAAACACAGATCTGTTGGAATTTTAATTGCGAAGATTTTGGTTTTTAGTTTGTCCCAATCGGACCTCTAGAACCGGAGATATTCACCTTTTTAACTAAGTAAGCGCAGTTCAAAAAACGAAATTGTTTTTAAAAAGAAAAGCAAAAGGCTTTGGAAGTCCAAAACTCAGATATATACTCCAGGTGTTATCCCAGAGGGTATGAAATCATAATTTTGCTGTTACAAAACAATGCACATCAATGTTCTTTTTTTACTCCACTAGAATGCACTTTTCCTATTAAAGCATTTACTTGAACTCTGTTATCATCTGTAAAAATTGCTTTGTGAACACTTTTTGTTCTTAAGAACTGTTCAATTATTTTTAAGTGATGATAACAGAAAAAAAATGTAGTACAGAAAGTTGTCCAACCATCAGAAAATGTTGTCCATTTAATGTAGATTCTAACGATTCTAACACATAGAGTTATTCATCACATAGTGTTTTATCATTTATTCGTACAAGTATGTTATGTTTGATAAAAAATACATTTTATAAAATTTCAGCTTAATATCGATTTTAAGTATAGCGTTAGTTCAAGATACGTTTCATATGTTTTTAGTTTATTTTTACACAGACTTCAAAATTGGTATCAGCTAATAAGGTTGAATTAACCAAACGACGCGCGACGCGACGGTGAAATTTTGTTTCATAATTATTTCCACATCCATGTAATGGATTGGAATTTGGTACACATATTTATTTATTTATTTTTATTTATTTATTTATTTATTTATTTATTTACAACTATCCAACAGTCAAGGACCAATTACATAATAGGCAAAGTGTAACATATAATACTTATAATTACATTCTAATATAATTTCCATTAAAGTAGGGTACGTACATTTCAGGTAAAAGAACAAGAATATTATGACATTATAACATGACATTATGGCAAGCAAAAATCAAATGATAAATACATACTTATGTAATTATGTATTCCAGTTTACACATACAGACATATATACCTATATACGCGCATACACACACATATTTAGTAAGTCCAGATATATAATATATATCCTATTTATAACCTAATTGTAAATATAACTTGCTAGTTAAATACAGCTTTTATTTTCGACAGAGAGGTGTTAAATACATCAATATTTTGTTGCACTGACGAATAGTTCTTACACATTGTAAAAACTGGCGACGATTCAAGTAACCGTGTACGAGGCGTAGGTTGATTGAAGGTTTCAAGATGTCTAGAACTGGCACGGGGAACATTTAAATTAAGCTGGCTTAGCACTTCTGGGCAGTCGATTATGGAATTCAATAATTTATATAGAAGAATTATGGAATGAGCTTGTCTACGTGTATCTAGAGGAACCATGCCACATTCTAGCAATAAGACGTCATGAGGGTAACCAATTGGAGGGTAGGTACCAGTTAGTTTAAAAGATACAAATTTTAAGAATTTTCTCTGTACGTTCTCGAGCAAATGTACTTGATGTTCATATCTAGGATACCATATTAGAGAGGCATACTCCAAATGAGAACGAACAAAAGCGTAATAAAGGCACATTAGTACTTCGCGTGAGCTAAACTCTTTTGAATTACGTATGATGAATCCCATGTTCTTATTGGCTTTGCTGAGAATTTCATGAATATGTTTATTGAAATTTAATTGGGGGTCAAAGGTGACTCCTAAATCTTTAAAAGAACTTGGACGTTGCAGACAGGTGTGATCCAAATATAATGGCGTTCTTCTTGCGATAGAATGACAAAATATTACACTTCTTACTGTTAAGTGACAGATTATTTTTTATACACCATCTACTTATGTTGTCAAGATCATGTTGTAGGTTAATACAATCGCCTATGTCCGAGATTGAGCAGTAGATCTTCATGTCATCTGCGTACAGTAGATGTTTCGTATTAAGATTGTGTGCGATGTCATTTATGTATATATTAAATAGCAGAGGACCCAAGACCGACCCTTGTGGCACTCCGGAAGTTGCATTTAGATTTTTGGATTTGTAGCCTTTGTGTTCAACAAATTGTAGTCTGTTGCTGAGGTATGACTTAAAAAGAGTGATCAGATTGAGTGACAAACCAACACTATCAAGCTTGTTCAGCAATACACCATGATCTAATCGATCAAAGGCCTTTGAAAAGTCGGTGTATATTACGTCTACCTGACCTTGTCGGTCGAGAACCTCTGAGATATACTGCGTAATACACATCAAATTCGTGGTTGTTGATCTACTTTTCATAAAACCGTGTTGGTGGGGTGTAATGATTGTCTTTATCGGATCGAACAATAAGGAATGCATCATTATTTCAAAGACCTTTGCAAAGTTTGAGATGATGGCAATAGCTCTGTAGTCGCTAATTTCATGCCTGCAACCCTTTTTAAAGACTGGGCACAAGCGAGCTGTTTTCCATATTTGGGGAAAAGTGGAAGTTTTAAGAATCAGGTTGAAAATAAACTTGATTGGCTCAAGAAATACTGAGGCACAGTCTTTAACTAGGAAGGCAGGGATGCTATCAGGACCTGTAGTCATTTTAGGTTTGATGCTCTTTAGTGCTGCCAAAACTTCTTTGTCAGACACACTGGTAATGTATATTGGGTTGGCATTTACGCTGGTAGGCTTAGAGTCTGTTATACTACTCGGTGCATATGTGGTAGCAAAGAATTCACCAAAACCATCTACAATATCCTGTGTACTACTAAATTCAGTGTTATTTAATTTCATCATTGATGGAATACTAGAGGTGTTTTTCTTATTATTGATATAAGACCAAAAGGCTTGTGGATCAGTATTTATTTTCGACTCAGTTTGTTGAATATAGGTGTTGTGTGATATCTTGATATCCAATTTAATGCGAGATCTCAGTTCTTTGTATTTACTAAGTGCCTCTTCACATCCAGATTTCCTGTACTTGCGCAATTGTATGTTTTTCTCGCGTATATTAATTTTAATATCTCTGGTAAACCAAGGGGATACTTATTCACAAATGGTGTAGTTTTGGGTACATGGCGGTCAAAGAGTGAATACAATGTATCATAGAGATATTGACAAGCCGAGTCTACATCGGATATTGAGTAGAGATCTGACCAGCTTATGTTCCCGATTTTGTCATATAATACTCTCAAATCTGCTTTGCGAAAGTTGTAGCTGATATTTTGTGCAAACGGCGTTTTATTAGTGTGAACTTCTATATTATCTAGTTTAATGATTAAGGGGGGATGATGAGAGTCCACCGGTAGAATGGGTGAATCACATTTATCGACTCCACATACGTTATTATATAGAACTAAATCTAGTAATCTTCCATTGCTATTAAAAATATTGTTATATTGAATTAAAGAGAAGAAGTTGCAAAATTGAATTAGCGAATTGACAACAGAATTATTATTATTATAATCCGATAGGATTGAAGTGGAAAAGTCAGGTATATTAAAATCACCCACAATTAATAGGTCAGCACCATATAAATTTTCAAGTGATTCAAGGCTTTCGAACAATAAATTATAGCAATCCCGGGATATGTTAGGAGGAACATAAATTACAAACATGTACAAACGGGTGCGTAACAGGATCATGGCAAAGATTAGAGAACAAACAAGATAAGACAGTCAGATGGAGAAGACGAAATAGACGAAGACAGTTGTGCATTCCAATTTAAAGGGACACGACATCCAGCGAAAACGGTTTCGGGATTTGTCGGTTTCGGATTAAACAAATTTGACCAAGCTTACTAAAAGATGGGATAGCTCATTAAAATCGACAAGTGCTACGTCACGTACATACCTCGATGTCAGCTGCGTGTGGCTGTTTTTTTCCTCATTTTATAGAAAACATGTTCAAAATTATTCTTTCTTTCCTAACCAAAGAGATACCTTACATATAAACATAGAAATACTTCATATGAAATATATTACAAAGCAATCTGTTTTTTTAGTGACCTTGGCTAGTGACAGTCAGCTGGGTTCGGTCGTTCTATCAGGACAGTGTTGTCCATTTTTCACTATTGGCCTCTCTTTCTAATGTTACCTTCTCCAGCTGATTGTCACATTGTGGCAACTGCGCGAGTACTCCAATTTAAATGTCGAAGTCAATGGCGCCATTGCTAAAAGATAAAAGGTTTTCCGCCGGCTGTCCTAACTTGTTGATTCCCTAATCTCTAATCATGGTATACCCCTCTTTTCTCCTTTAGTTTTGAAGATAATTGATTGAAATTTAGGATATACTACATATATAATAAGCGGCACTTTTTAACATACAATTGATTTTCTTTCACTTCCTTTCGCCGGCAAGTGACACTAACTTTCGATTTTTAAATGGAACACCCTATATATTATTGCATTTTTGAATTCTGCAATTCTGAATCCAACGATGCGAAATAAGTGACATTTCAAACATCAATTTTTTTTATAATATAATTTTTAATTTTCCTTTTAAGTGTGCCATGACGGTTCCGATTTATTCTAAATGACCGATGTAATGCTACAAAAATCGAAATCCCGTTAAAAACACAAAATTACTAGATTTATGAGCAAATAATATTCACAAAATTTGTTTTTGGGACAAAACTCATTTTATTCAAATGGAACCGCATCGGTACCGTGGTACCATTTATTAGTACTATTAATAAGGAATTTATTCATATGTCGTATTAAAATGTGCGATAAATACAAAATTACAGCTAAAAGAAAATAAGAAAATACAATTTTATTCTAATTACCTTGTTACACATAAAGTGGTTTAGGAATACAAAAAATTAACACAAAACATTACAACAGTTGTTCAAAATGCTGTCCATTAACGTCAATGCACTTCTGAACTCGCATAGCTGTTTCTCAAAGAACGTTCGCCAATTGCTGGGCCGTTATGCTATTAATTGCTCGTCATACTCGTAGCTCCAAGTCTTCACGGGTTGTAACGGCGGTTGCATAGACAATATTTTTTAAATGACCCCAAACAAAGAAATCAAGGGGTGTTAAATCAGGTGACCTTGAAAGCCACCTCACAAGAACATTTGTTGAAATTACGTTTTCTCCGAATCTCCGTTGAAGGTAATCAATTACTATCCTTGAATTATGGGGAGGAGCGAGATCTTATTGGAAATACATTCTAAATCTAAATGTAACTCGTCTAAAATGTCCTCAATCTCATTTTCCAGGAATCTCAAGTATCTGGCACTAGTCAGATTATTCCAAGCCACCGAACCGCACTTGAAAGTTACCCTCCCGTAATAAATTTTGATTTTCTTGTGACCAATATTTTGTATTTTGTCTGTTAAATAATCCCAAATTTATTAACCTTGACTCGTCCAAAAATAAAATCAGTCCCGATAAATCATTATTTGGCTGCACGTTATTATACAAAATCCAATTCCATCGTTCGTTCGTGTAATCACTTTCGTACAAATGCTGGTGTAATTGGTATTTAAGAGATTTATAGTGATATTTGTGCAGAATTCGGTTTACTGTTTGGTGACTAAAGGTACGAATTCATACAGAGAACGAAGGCGAACGAACGGTTACAAACGAATTCGATCGGGTAATGTGTACGTACTAACAAATGCCACCGATCGCGTTCGTTCGTCTTCGCCAGGGTTCCCTCACTGGGCGGTACATCAAATTCGGGAAGAATTCGTTTGGCCTATTTTTTGGCGTGTACGGCTTTTAATCAGTAACCGTTTATTCGGTGTTCTGAACGAATTGATTTTGTTTTAATTTATATTAATAATTTTAAATCAATAACGATGGAGTGGAGTAATTCTACTTCTCTA
The DNA here is from genome assembly GCA_963583905.1 of Stenurella melanura. NCBI lineage: Eukaryota > Metazoa > Arthropoda > Insecta > Coleoptera > Cerambycidae > Stenurella > Stenurella melanura. The sequence continues at coordinate 164,821,034 of OY757311.1, read as the reverse complement.
CAACTCATCGAATTATATCGAGAACATGAATGCCTATGGAATCCTGTTCACAACGATTACAAAAATAAAATAAAAAAGTTAGATGCCTGGCACGAAATAAGTGACCAATAATTATTAAGTCTTCGTCCGACGCCAAGAATGCATATATACCCGCGAAAATAAATGAATGACTGAGAAATCATTCGTTCAGAGGTCTGTGGGCACAAAGCAAACTTTTACTGATTGCAGAACGATTTCGGGCGAATCCGTTCGATCGAATTCATTCGCTTTCGTTCTCTGTGTGAATACGTACCTTAATGTTCAATTCAAACCCAACTTGCCTTTAAAGAAACAGTTTTATCAACTTCTGTTCGAGCCAAAACATTAATTTCCGTTCCTTCGTCAATAATGAAGTTTTCTTCGGGATCATTGTTGGGCTCTCTTCAGCATTTTGAAAACACTTAACAAGAAATTGAAGCAATTTTTAAAGACATGATAAAATCACCGTTAAACCAACAAATGTTTGACAAGCTAAACAGGCATTTCATTGTTTCCAAAGCCAGCTTAGTTACTTAACATTTAATTAGAACAAAATTGTATTTTCTTATTTTCTTTTAGCTAAGCTAGCGTAATTTAGTTTGTATTTATCGCACATTTTAATACATCTGAATAAATTCCTTATTATTAGTACGAATTAATGGTACCACGGTACCGATATGGCTCCATTTGAAAAAAGTGAGTTTTGCCCCAAAAACAATTTTGGTGAATTTTATTTGCTCATAAATCAGGTAATTTAGTGTATTTAACAGGATTTCGATTTTTGTGGCATTATACGGATCATTTAGAATAAATCGGAACCGTCATGGCACACTTAAATGGAAAACTAAAAGTTGTATTAAAATAAAATTGATGTTTGGCATCGTTGGAATCAGAAAACTATGCAGAGTTCAAAAATGCAATAATATATAGGGTGTTCCATTAAAAAATCGAAAGTTAGTGTTACGTCCGGCGAAACCGGAAGTGAAAAAAAAAATAAATTGTATGTCAAAAAGTGCCGTTTATTGTGTATGTAGTATATCCTAAATTTCAATCAATTATCTTCAAAATTAAATGAGAAAAGGGGGGTACACCATGATCTTGTTTCACCCGATATATTATAGCGACATGTAGAACTCGTGAATGATTCTAGTTTATCCTGCGAGTGCTACAATTTAAATATTACGTGTTTACGAAAAAGTAATATTACAAACAATTAATGTTTGTGGTTGAGCTTTATAAAATTAAAATTATTCATTATTTAAAATAAACCGATTTTTAAATAAATAAATATAGTAGGAAAACATTATGAACAACAAAGGCATTTTAAAAATTAACATTTTTATTCGTGAACGTAAAAAAATATTGTACATTAGCAATTTGACGAAGTCAAATATTATTCAAATAATACTATAATGTCAATATCAACTTCGTCATCGATATCTTTATCGACATCTTTTGTTATTTCTGGCACATTTGAATTTTCGCGATTAATTCCTACACATTCCTTGCAAAATATGGAGCATTTGATGCCACACTTTCTGCAACCACAATTTCCATTTAAAAAGCCACATGATATTTTTTCAAGTAAAGATTGCGGTGCCATCAACACATTGTTCGTTTCCTTCCAACCCAATCGGAGGTAAATACGGTAAAATGGCAAAAAATGGTCAACTTTGAATAGCGATATCTCGGTCACCATTGGTCGTACAGAACAGAAAAAAGCAATTTCTTTGTTCTGTCAAGAACTTTTTTTCTCTGAACATTTAGGGGAAAAAATTAAATTTTCGTAAATTTTTAACTTTGTTCTTTACTTGATTACCATACCTCGGATGTAGCGGCCGGAGCCCATGGCTGTCTTTTACAGATAGGTAGGTAATATTGTTATACTGTAAACATCTACTAAAACATTCCCAAACTACAAACACAGAAAGGCCTGCAACGTATTAATCGAATTTTATTAATTTTACCATGGTAATGCGTTTAGTCGGTGACGTACTATACCTATGAAATACAAACGTAAAGCGTAATAATAGATCCTTTTATCTTGTAGTGCACGTGCACTTTACGCTACCTGGTCCGACCGGTACGGGAAGGGAGAAAATTACGACGCTCACGATGAAGCAGTAGCAGACGTAACGTCGCGTGTGTTGGTCGGTGACAAATATGCAGAAAATACGGACAATTCCTTATTATTCCTTACGGATGGAGTCAATTATATGAAAACTGCTGGAAGAATTTAGAAAGAAACATATCGGAATATACTACATGTAACATGTTTAGCACAAGGGCTGCATAGGATTGCTGAAACTATTAGGAGGTGCTACCCTAATGTTGATAAATTAATATCTAGTGTAAAGAAAGTTTTTCTTAAAGCACCAGGTCGTGTACAGTTATTTCATGATATTCTACCAAATATTCCATTACCTCCAGCGCCCATTTTCACACGATGGGGATCTTGGCTACAGGCCGCATCGTACTATGACCATCATTTCGAAAATGTGAAATACGTAATACAACAGTTAGGTCCAAGTGACGCAGTTGCCATTTCACAGGCGCACCAGGCATTTCTGGATCCAACTGTTTAAGAAAATCTGAAGACCATACACGGATGATTCTCACGAATTCCTCTAGCTATACGGGACCTTCAACATCAGCCTTTACTACAGTTGATGCAATAAACGTTGTGTTCGATCTTCAATAATATATTTTACAACTACAGGGAGACATGGCTGCGACAATTGCATTATTCTAACTGTTTTTTGAGGTTAGAAAAAAATTGTGACTTGGTGGAGCCATGCTGACACCGATATAGATTTAGCAGGCCAAAATACACCGGAAATGATCGGTTTGGTCTGTGGAATCGACAACTGTTTTATTTTTGTGTGCCTGTTTTATTTTTAATACTAAAAATAGGAAAAAAGTCATATTTGGAAATTTAATTTTCTGCAAAAAGGCATTCTTGTAAAAGTCTCAAAATTTGCATTGTTTTTGAGTTATTTTGAAAAAACTAAAAAGTGGGCTTTTTCGGTTGGCTCCTCAAAAATGCACCCCGGAATTTAGTAGCACTTTGTGATTTTATCATTTTTAGGTGGCAAACTAACATATTAAAAAAATTCGACAGTCTATTTGACATACAGTCAATATTTCAATTTGACCACAAACAAACTCTTGGTAACCATTTGAAAATTACCCTTTATCACAACCTAAAAAAAATTTTCCTAACTTTCTTCGAGATAAACCATTATATCTTTTTTTGCAGCCCTCCTTCGTGCGCCGAAAACAGTTTCATTATAAAGAGTGCACACAACGAATATGTTTTCACAACTTTTAAGTTATTAGGCCTCGACTTTTCCGACGCCCACTGACAGCCTATGTCTCGTCCCTCGCAAAATGACCTAGTGTAAAAATGGGTCTAAAATTAAAAGTCTCACTGTTGTCTGTTCATGGCGTGTTTGGACTGGTAGCTCCAGTACTACTTTCTCTCAATATCTTCCCACCATTTTTTTCTACATTTTCACTTTCTCTACTTGCCCACTATCTTCTCGCGCTTTCCCACCATCGCCCCTAACTATACCCCAGCTCTCCACTTGGTAACCGATTCTACAAGCTAAATAAATCTCCACGGTTTTGAGAAAGAACAAAATATCTACTACCAGATGTATTTATATGTGTTGATGAGATAACATTGAGAACTTAATTTTCTGTTTCTTTTCAGATAACCTAAGATATGTTACCTTTTTTGTAATTTGACTACTATAAGTACAGGAAAGAGTATAAGGAAGAAAGAAGAATTAAATGAATATGCAGTGACTGGAGATGAAAATCGAAACTCGTACATATCGATATTAGTCGGAGATGGTTTGAAACAATAGTTTAGATAATTCATTGATGATACAACTTTTTGACATAATTTTAGTGCTACGCTATCCATGAAAGATACCCAAGTCTCTGATCACCGTTCCATCTCTTTTCAGAATTACGATGATAAATAAAGGATATCGAAACAGGCCACTCAGTGATTCCAATTGAAGTTCTTCTGGTAGGTATACCATAATAAAACATTCACGTTTTCGTATTGTCTCTCTATCTATATATCTTTAACAGAATTCAAAAAGGGCGTAGCATATATGCTGCCCCGCATGGATTTGCTTGAGATTTTTAAAATAAATGGACATTAACGTGGGATTAAATTGCCTAAAAGATTATGTTTGAACGTTTTTTTTTATAGAAATTATAGGAGTAAGAAGAAAACTCGAATCTAATTTTTACTCGAGAACGACTGAACAGATTTTGATGAAAAAATGTATGTTATGAGTATCAATACCACAATGTTACTAAAATATTTAGGATTCTTTTACTTCCCTCGCATACCGAAGGGAAGTATTGTATTCGAGAAAAAATCACCCTCCGAGATTTTTTCGGATTCTGACGTTTCAGAACACGTAGATTACGAAAATATAGGTTTTTCAATTCCGTCTGTCTGTCTGTCTGTTGGTGCATTTACTAAAAAACTACTTGACGGAGAGCAGTCCAATTTGGTAGGTAGTTGACGCTACTGTCAGCAAAGAGATGGTAGAAATTTCACTGGAAAATATACAGGGTGGACCGTCTAAACAGAATAGATAGTGAAAAAAAAATTTTTTTGCTCAAATTTAAAATTTCCACGTTTCATGACGCGTTAAACCTATTTCAGAAAAAAAAATTTTTGAAAATTTTTTTCACCAACATTTTTGAAAAAATTTTTATCAAGATGAAAAAAAATTTGTTTTTGCTCAAATTTAAAATTTCTACGTTTCATGACACGCTTAACCTATTTCAGGAAAAAAAAAATTGAACATTTTTTTCACCAATATTTTTGAAAAAATTTTTACTACTAAAATGAAATTTTTTTCCTTTCTTCAAATTTAAAATTTCCACGTTTCATGGCATTCTAAGCCTGATTCAAAAAAAAAAAAAATTGAATTTTTACTTCCCTCGCATACCGAAGGGAAGTATTGTATTCGAGAAAAAATCACCCTCCGAGATTTCTTCGGATTCTGACGTTTCAGAACACGTAGATTCCGAAAATATAGGTTTTTCAATTCCGTCAGTCTGTCTGTCTGTCTGTCTGTCTGTCTGTCTGTCTGTCTGTCTGTCTGTCTGTCTGTCTGTTGGTGCATTTACTAAAAAACTACTTGACGGAAAGCAGTCAAATTTGGTAGGTAGTTAACCCTACTGTCAGCGAAGAACTGGTAGAATTTTCACTGAAAAATATACAGGATGGACCGTCTAAACGGAATAAATAGTGAAAAAAATTTTTTTTGCTCAAATTTAAAATTTCCACGTTTCATGACGCGCTAAACGTGTTTCAGGAAAAAAAAATTTTTAAAAATTTTTTTCAAACATTTTTGAAAAAATTTTTACCAAGATGAAAAAAATTTTTTTTTGCTCAAATTTAAAATTTTCACGTTTCATGACGCGCTAAACCTATCTCAGAAAAAAAAAAAATTTTAATTTTTTTCAAACATTTTTGAAAAAATTTTTACCAAGATGAAAAAAATTTGTTTTTGCTCAAATTTAAAATTTCTACGTTTCATGACACGCTTAACCTATTTCAGGAAAAAAAAATTTGAACATTTTTTTCACCAATATTTTTGAAAAAATTTTTACTACTAAAATGAATTTTTTTTTTCTTACTTCAAATTTAAAATTTTCACGTTTCATGGCATTCTAAGCCTGATTTAAAAAAAAAGTTTTTTGAAATTTTATCACTAAGATAGAATTTTTCTTTCTTTGTTCAGATTTTAACTATCCACGTTTCCATGACATTCTAAAACTATTCAAACAAATTTAAAAATGTTTTTGAAGAATTTTTTAAAAAATTTGAAAACATTTTTAATCCATTTATGTATCACTATAGAACAGACGAAAAAATTTTTTTTGCTCAAATTTAAAATTTCCACGTTTCATGATATTCCAAACCAATTTCGGAAAAAAAAATTTGCAACATTTTTTTACCAGTTTGGAAAAAAATTTAACACCAGAATGCTCAAATTTAAATGACATTCTAAACCTAGGTATTTCAGAAAAAAAATTTTGAAAATTTTTTTCACCAACATTTTTCAAAAAGTTTTTACCACTAAAATAGATCGAATTTTTTTTTATTTGCTCAAATTTAAAATTTTCACGTTTCATAGCATTCTAAACCTACTTTAAAAATACATCATTTTTAATTTTTAAACTTTTTTTAGCACTACTATAGAACAGAAGGAAACTTTCCTTTTTGCTCTAATTTGAAATTTCTACCTTTGACATTTTAAACCTATTTCAGAAGAAAAAAATTTGAAAATTATTTTACCATCTTTTGAAAAATTTTTAAAAAATTAAATTTTTTAACCACCACTATACTTCCACTCCATTACGTGAATGTTGGATTGAAAATGTGACAGATGGCAATAACATCTGGCATATGCACCTATTATACTTTTATTGAAAAATGTACAGGGTGGTCATCCCAAGAAATAATTCAGTCATGGTGGACATTTGTAAAGGTATTTGCGCAAGCCTGCCATATGTGGCACCTGCTATTTAGTATTGAACTTTTGCTGTTGGATGAGCAATCTGTATATTTTTTTGACCAAAACTTATCAAGTTTTCTTTGTAATAATAGCAATAACTCTACTCCGATTATTATTCTCAATGTCATTTCGTAATTATTATTTTATTAGAGAAACTGCCATGAACGAGGGAAGTTCTGTGTAAATACCTTTACCGATTTTTTTTTACCATCTTTGAAAATTTGTTTACCACTAAAATAGGGATTTTTTTTTCATTCCTTCAAATTTCAAATTTCCACGTTTCATAGCGTTCTAAATTTATTTAAAAGAAAAATTAGAAATTTTTCTTACTATTTTTTAAAAATTTGACCACCAAGATAGAATTTTATTTTTTCTTTGTTCAGATTTTAACTATCCACGTTTCCATGACATTCTAAAACTATTCAAACAAATTTAAAAATGTTTTTGAAGAATTTTTAAACAAATTTGAAAACATTTTTAATCCATTTATGTATCACTACTATAGAACAGACGAAAACATGTTTTTTGCTCAAATTTAAAATTTCCACGTTTCATGATATACCAAACCAATTTCGGAAAAAAAATTTGCAACATTTTGTTACCAGTTTGGAAAAAAACTTAACACTAGAATGCTCAAATTTAAATGACATTCTAAACCTAGGTATTTCAGAAAACAATTTTTGAAAATTTTTAAAAAAGTTTTTACCACTAAAATAGATCGAATTTTTTTTTATTTGCTCAAATTTAAAATTTTCACGTTTCATAGCATTCTAAATCTATTTTAAAAAATATAATTTTTAATTTTTAAACTTTTTTTAGCACTACTATAGAATAGAAGGAAACCTTCCTTTTTGCTCAAATTTAAAATTTCTACGTTTGATATTTTAAACCTATTTCTGAAGAAAAAATTTTGAAAATTATTTTACCATCTTTTGAAAAATTAAAAAAAAAATGAAATTTTTTAACCACCACTATACTTCCACTCCATTACGTGAATGTTGGATTGAAAATGTGACAGATCCCAATAATATCTGGCATATGCATCTATTACACTTTTATTGAAAAATGTACAGGATGGTCATCCCAAGAAATAATTCAGTCATGGTGGATATTTGTAAAGGTATTTGCGCAAGCCTGCCATATGTGGCACCTGCTATTTAGTATTGAACTTTTGCTGTTGGAGGAGCAATCTGTATATTTTTTTGACCAAAACTTATCAAGTTTTCTTTGTAATAATAGCAATAACTCTATTCCGATTATTATTCTCAATGTCATTTCGTAATTACTAATTTTTTAGAGTGACTGTCATGCACAAATAACGAGGGAAGTTCTGTGTAAATACTTTTACCGATTTTTTTTTTTTCAAAAATTAATTGTGACAAAAAATTTTCAACATTTTTTTAAATGTTTTTTTATTTGATGCACTTAAAGCACTATCACTTTGAAAAGTAAAGAAAAATGTGGGGGTGTACTTGATCTGGTGGGTACGTTATGTATTCGGTAAGAATCTTTTCTCGAGTCGTGTCCGGATTAAAGCGGTTCTTCATAGTCACCTTATGTTTTGAAAAATCGACATCCACTTTATCTAAACATATATTTTTTATCTATTTCAGTAGAATATTAAAATTGTTTTTCACTTCTGAGTTTGTATCGTAACACCAAAAGAGATGGCATCCCCTGCATAGTTGGTTTCAAAATGTTTAGTTTCGGGTGTTTTGCACAGTGGTAAAGTTGGAAGCACGTCACTAAGAATATAAAGATATTATGAAACTGAAAAGAGTTACATAAACTGGGCTGTTCATAATTCATTAAATTTAGGAATATTAACACACAAGACAAAGATTTAAAAGTGCATACTTAAATATATTTTATTACGAAATAATATATAAACATTATACAAATGAAAATATCATAAATGTAACAAATATAATTCTTAAAAAATATATAAAATATCTGTACATAGGTAATAGACATATCCTAAGGAATGCAGATGTGTTGAGTGATCTTTAATTTCAAGATAAATAACAAAACTATAAAATATACCTACTATTCACTGCAACAAAATGCATTTTCAACAAAAAAACTAAACATTCTAAATGATTAGAATTGACACTCTTCCTAATCTAGGATTAGGTTTAAAAATAATGTGCTCTATCCAAATCAGTCAAAACATGGTATAACACTAAAATTAGAGTATAATATTTACAAAATATTAAGAGGATAGGTATCTTAATACCTCTTCATACATGGTTTTCTTTGGTAAATTTACAAATGTTGTTATTCAACAGTCTACACTACATAGGTCAAGGAAAGTGGAAATATAAGTAATATTACAAGAGAACACAAATTAGTAGTGAATGATTGTGCTGACAATTTGTAAATTGAGCGCTAGTTATCTCTAACGAAAATTACAAAAATATTAATATTGTAGGACACCATACAGGGTGTTTAAAAAAATAGACTTCTGGCAGCAGAATATTCGATATACTATGAACCGATGTTGCAACTTGGAACCTATTCCGGTATTTTCCCCTAAATTATGAAAGTTTTGTTTATCGGCTCGTTTATAATAAGATGCGGATTTTCAAAGTGATTTAATTCAAAACAGAAGATAATAAAAACACATTTTTAATTGCAAAATCAAGCAATATTTGAGAAAAAAAAACAATGACTCATGACTCACTTTTGAGATCCAAAAATGAAACAAATGAGTCATATTCAATCAAATAAGGATAAGATTTTAAAATGGAGTTTAAGATCTCACCCAGACTTAATTTTTAAGTGCCGTGACAATGTTTTTGTAAAATAAGCTTTTACAATGGCAATTTTTTTCTATAATTAAGTTTGAGGTATTTTTTATGCATCTGTCAGCGAAAAAATGGTTTTCACTCGACAGACTTGATTTTTTAAGTGCGGCAATCACATGTTTTTAATGGTGAAAAATATTTTTTCAATGACAGACATATTTTTATGCTACAGATCTTAAACTTCAGTTGTCCTTTTTTTAAGGAGGTGTTATGGGATGCCATTGATTGATTCTGACGCATTAATGCTGCGCATTCAAAATAAGTCTGACAAATTAACAATAATTGTCAGCCAGACAAGTTGTAACAGATAGGAGAGATCTTAACCTTTATTTTAATACAAAAATCAAGGAGATGTTATGAAGTGCACTTTCAACAAAAGGTTTGTCAAAAGTTAATTAACAAAAATTGTCGGATAGACAAATTTTTGCAAAAATGGTTCATTATTTACCACAAATTGCGAAAATTTCAAGCCGGTGTCTTGAGAAGTAGAATCATTTTCTTACCTAAAATCGAAAAGTCATAAAAAATAATAATTAACAAATTTTTGCTTGTCTGGCGGGCGTCACATGTTTGTTACATGTTTTGCAACTATTTTCACCTTTTAAATTTGAGATGTTCGATGGTGTACCTCTTTTGATATGGAACTCGGTCTATTGATAAAAAAGTTATCCCCATTTGGTTGTATTTTTACCTTTCAAACATTTGCATTTCATTTAAAATGGTCACTTGTTTCATTTTTGGTTACCTTCAATAAAAAAAAGGGTTCAAATTGGTGTGATATGAGGAAGCCTTCGCAAAACGGTTTAAACTTCAAAACGAAACTAAGTCTGTATTTTAAAAAATAAACAAATGGCTCGTGTTTAACAATCTGTTTTTTTTTTTGTTTAGAAAAGGTAACTTTCGTAAAACGACATTAAATAAAATCATTAAAATGATATTTTCTGTTAGTAAAAAATAACATGGGTTCGATCTGTGGCCCAATTTTACCTTTTATATGAATTTTTTTTTAAATAGTCGTTTGTTTCGTTTTCAATTACTATCATTTTTTTTAATTGCAAGATGCCTGAAATCTCAGTACACACCAATCATTAACTTGAAAGCCATATCTTCAATAAAGAAGAAAACAAATGACTTATTTTTATTCATAAAAAATAAGCCTGTTGTTACAGTTTTTGTGTACGCAGAAAGCTGCGTTCTTTAATGAAGCCTGGTGAAATGCTTAACCACAAAACTAGTGCCTTGCTGCTAGTAAAACTTATTTCCTAATCGAGCTACAACACTTCGAATTTGATATAAGTTTTCTTTTAATTTCCGGCTTAGCTCTAATTGGAACTTTCTGCGGATTAATTTTAAGTTAGTTCAATTTTACTCAGTGACATACTTTGAGATCGGACTTAGAGGTTTTTAGTAAACTATTCTTGTTAATGTATTTTCATTCTGAGTTATCAAAACTGCCATGGATCTGCCAAATAGCATCAAAGGCACTTTTGATTATATTTGTTTGTATCAGCGAGTTGCAAGTTATCTTTAGTAAATAAAATCTTTACTAGTACAAAACGAATAAATTGATTTCAAAAATGTAATTTATAGAAAATAAATTCGCGAATTATTTTAGTAAAAATCACAAAAAAGTCCAACATTAATTTCTAGCAAAAAGTACATTCATAAGGAAATATGATTACTTTGGCCTGTGTGACAATGAAATGGCACTATTTCCTTGATGAGCGTTTTTACGAAACGTTTCTCTTTTTATTTTTGACCAAAAAAAATTAGCGATCAATTTTTAAAAATATACATTTTTTTCAATACAATTTTTCGCAAACACTAAATAATTCATATATTTACTAATATTCGAAAATCTCTGATCTTGCAGAAATAATCAAGTAAGTAAAAATCCTTGATCATATTTGTTAGATATATCAGTATTTTTGAAAATAACCGAAAATCAAAAATCTACTTAACAAGAAAAAATTATTACTAAAACAGCTAGGCTTTGCCCAAGACTGATATTAATTGAACACAAATAATCAAGCGCTCTTGTAGCCCCAATATTCATAAAAAAATGGAAAGTCACACTAATGTCAAACAAACAAATTTTCATTTCAAATTCAAAAAGCGGTAGATCGATTAGGAATCGTTTTTTATAAAGCATGTTATCTAATCAACATATTTGTTAAAACAAATCCCTGTCCAAATCTCTACATACTTTCTTAAAAAAAAAGAAGGTGGCAAAATCACGATAAAAATTTATTTGTGTACAATCAACAACAACGGTGTTTTACGGAGAATTTGAAAGCAGCCAAACATTTCTACTTTAAATCAACAAGTTCTTTACGCACTTATATGTGAGCTATTTTATTGTAATTAGTATTGTGTGAGAAATATCCGTGCCGAAAGGACCCAAATTTTTCAGAGTTTGCAAACTTTGACTTGAGATAACTAGCGACCAGTTTAAATTACTTGGCGGTGATCTTCGTATTTTTATTATGTGTAAATATTACTTATATTACCGATTGACGCTTGTATTCTCTTGGCCTACTGTCAATTAAACATTACAAATATGATTTAGTTATATAAAAATAGGTTTGTACTTATTATTATTGTCACATATTTAAATCTCGCAATTATTTAGAGAGGGTAGAGAATAACTTTTAATTTTGTGAAATTTAAGTTTCAGATCTGTTCAATATTCGAAAATTCATTTATTTTATATACTTATGTTTCTAATAAAAAAATAGTGATGATAAAGTGACTGGTTATTTACGTCAACTAACTGTCGTTATTGGCAAACCTAGTCAAGGGTCGATTCCTTTTTTTAAATAAATAATAATGACAACATGGCAAACATATTTGTTGTACCTTCATTGCTTAAAAAAATTTGATTACTTAATTTTTGGGATAAATTTTTATATATGGTACTTACTCAAACTAAAACTTTACAGTAGAGTAGAAATAAATTTCTTAAAAAGTGTATAGGGAGACACATTTTTTTTGCTGGAATCTGAATTACGCATATAAAGACTGTAAGTTTTCAACTTCGAGCGTAGGGAACACATTCATTTAAACAATTAAAATCGTAAAACATTGTTAGTTCTCGTTTTTTGCAAATAATATATTCAGTTGTATTGATCGTGCTGCAAAAATAGAAATAGAGAGTGTTTGCAATAAAATTTTGCATCGATCTAGATAAGGTTTTTGAAAGATATCAAAGTTACCGATTACGGAAAATTTCTCAAGTCGAAATATTTATTTAATCGGCCGAAACACCATAACTTTTTTTGACATTTTGCTACCTAATTAAAGTCTGCTAGTCGTAGAGAGACTTATTTAAAAGTACTTTTGATTGGTGTGAACGAAGAAATTATTTTTTTTTTAATTTTAATTTTTTTTATGTTTAATTTTTTAATGTATTCTGAAAATTTTAAAGTTTAAATGCTTGTATTTTTGCGGCCTCCACTTAACATAAGAGGACATTTATTTTTTTGAATTGTTGCTTTTTTATGTACTTCTTAATGATGTTACAAGTTTTTAGTTTAAAAAAAAACGGCACAAATACAATAATTTAAACAAATTTAGAAATTATAGAATGTAGAAAAGATGGTCAAAATAAACAAAAAAAGCATCCTTTCAAAAATTTTAGGGTTTTCTTATCCGTTTAAATGAATATTATGAAATTTTCCGTGGTTGCTAACATTCATAAGGGCATATCTTTCCAAAATTGCATCTAAATCGATACATTATTATTAGAGCTAGAGTAAATTGTTTAATAATGCGTATTGTCAACACCATATTTTTGAGGTTAAGAACATATTTAGCAGAGGTCTGTTCGAAATTTTCCTATGACCAATCCCTATTTTTTACTTCTGCAATATGATCAATACGACCAGAGATATTTGCAAAAAACCAAGAGAAAAACGGTATTATGCTCTTTCAATTACTCAAACAAATATGAAGTCCAAAACTTACACCGATACTTCACTGTGGGTACTTTGAATTCCAGTAAAAGAAGTTCCCTCCCCAAACACTTTCTTCGTTTCGATTCTTATCTTTATTTTTACTCCAGTATTATGAGTTGATAGTTATATTTATTGATTTAAGTTACTGGTTAAGGAGATGGACTGCTTTTAGCAAAACAACAGTACATCAAAGCTACAAAGGGTCCAAATCGACATCAATAGAAAGAAGGTTAACAGAGCGAAGAAAGAGAGGGAGGCTAAAATAATTGGAGAGATAATGCAGATGAAGCTATAGGAGCAAACAGTTTTGGACGATACCAGTTATGGACGCAGAGGCGACTAGATATCCGTACATAACATTATTTCTTCTCAAGAGTACACTAATAGGTAAGCATTAAATTACCCTGAACAAATAAAGACACTCTCCAGGTGAAATCAAGGAAGGAAAATCAAATTTAGACCAAAGTTCTATATGATGTAATTTCATTTAAAATAATCATAATTTAAACATTTAGACCAATTAATACTAAACAAAAATGACAGGCTTCTGCAGAGATTAGTAGCCTTAATTAATGAAGCCATTTGTAGATTTGTACTTTCAGCTACTTCATTTCCTTCAAATCATGTACTCGCAAATTTGTGGAGAAAGCAAAATCTCAATGACAGAAGTAAACCTTTTCTGCTAATAAATCAGTTGTGCTATTGGTGTGCCTTCTGTGTTTTCACGTTTTTCCACGTGTTTTCCGTTGCTGAACTCTATGCAGACTATTTGCATCTTAATACGTTCAATCGTCAATAATTGAACTTACCAGAGGGGACTCTTCTGGAGGAGCTTTCAAAAATTACTCTGGCCTTGCTCTATTTTAAAAAAGCTAGCCCAAAAATACGTTCAAAATGCAATGCAAATGTAATGTTTCGTGAAGATGTTTCAGTGGGACTCAGAATCTGTAGAAAAAAATCTAGATACATTTTCCGTAGAATTTCTGAGATATACAGCATAGACAAAAGAGAAAGAATAGACGATTTCATCAGCAGAAAAAATTAAACGTGGAAGTCAGACTTTGACCCTGATGGTCAAGCTAATTGACTTACTCACTAAAACAACCGAACTCTATTATAGCAAATTTAATATTCCGCAAAATTGACAAAATGCAGTTTGAATCTCGCTTCATTTGCAAGTTATCAGCATGGAATCATCTTATGCACAAATTTAAAACAGTAACCAGTAATAAGTTTATTTTTATTTCATAGTAATGGCCTTAACACTATGAAAATTTTAATCAAAACATTTTTTTTTTTTTCAGTTTCACAGTAAAGAAATTAGCAAACTGAATGACCAATACAGGCTTCAAACGGGTATTTTGATTTGATTAAATGATTTTAAAAGTTGGAACTATTTATTGCCAATAAAAAATATGAATTTTTGTATTGGTGTGGGCACCATTACACTTTTAACATTGTAATGGCAAACTATTGAATAGGTGAAGAAAATCAAACTAAATTTAGGTCCAACTGTGAAGTCGCATATTTTTGAGTAAAATGCGCTTTTGTGCCATTGCATTAGAGGGTTAACTTGCTAGCAACGAAACGGTCATCTACATTTAAAATATGTTATTTTGAAGAAAAAATATGATTTACTAATAATAACGAACGCTACTGGTCATTATCGCCTAGTTTCCAGTTTCTTATGGCAATTTTGTTTCTTCTAGGTTTTCTGCATGTATATTGGAAAAAATTACAGGGTGATACAAAATAATTACTTGAAATAATTGAAATAAATTGATTAGGATTTAATGCGCGTTTAATTCACATTGAATGTGTTTCATATGCAGTCACATTTTTTGACAACAATAGTCTGTCACTATGGTTCTTCAAAAAAATGTTGTAAATGACTTAATTTTCAAGAAGTATTCAATTTGAAATAAATGGCGAAGTCTATTAAATGTATTTTAATTATTGCAAACAGTAATCTTTTTATCACGTTGTATATGTTTTCAAGGCGTAGCGGAAGAAAACAATATTTCGATACGAAACTGGAAATTATAAGGGTTAATGGCCAGCGACGTTCGTGATTTTTTTTAAATTACATATTTCCTTAAAAACTTTAGATATCGAAAACTTCTCCATTTTTTACATCAGACTTATAAAATTTATAAATTGTACTGGAGAAAATCTAAAAAATGTCACATTAGAAAGATAGTAAATCTGTTCAATATTTAGCTGCTTTGTATAGTGCCCTATATACAATGTGTCCACGGAAAGGCGATTTTATAGGTGTAAATAATCATTTCTTTGTTAGTATGAACACAGTTTTCTGTATTCTGCTCTTGCTTGACCAAACCTATTTTCAGTACATCAGAATTTCAAAAATGTATAGAGGGCGCTGATGGCAGCTTAAACATAAAATTTGCTTATGGTGAACTGCCATTTCTGTGCTAGATATTGAAAAATTTTATAAGAAAAATTTGCTCAAAATTAAAAAATATGACGTTGTACCAAATTTGATAACTATACAAGGCGATTCACGTTTCATTTTAGGTTCCATAATGGACTGATCAAAAAAATAAATAAATACAAAAATATACATATAGTTATCAAAATCGGTACATCATATATTTTTAAATTTAAGCTTTATTTATCAAAGAGTCTTTTGGCAGAAATTTGCCTTATTTGCTTGCTGTTCAAGTTCTAGAGACAAGTACTTCTAATAAATTTTTTCAATATCTAGCACAGAAATGACAGCTTATCTGAAGCGAATTTTTTTTAAGCTGACACCAGCGCCCTCTATGCATTTTTGAAAGTCTAATGAACTGAAAATAGATTTTGAGTCGAACAAGAACAGAATACAGAAAGTTGTGTTCATAGTAAAAAAAAAAAATGGTTATTTACAACTATAATACCGCTTTTTCGTGGACACATTGTATGTGAAAAACTTCAATATTTCATGATGGTCCGTTTTTTACTGAAAAGTTACACAACCAGTTGTTCAAAAACACCAAGTTACACAAATGGTTCTTTGAAGAATCACAATTAGAAGGAAAATCGGCTATTTGGTACATAGATTGATTTAAATTGGACGAAGAGTAGGTGCGGGCGTATACGGCCCGAAATGTAACCTTAGGCCATGCCATCTTTCAGATACACGCTCTAGATCTCTGCGCCCGCAGTGAAAACAGTACAGGAGGAACAAGATTCTATATACTTCCAAACAGGCAGTTAACACTATAATGAGTTTACTGAGCTCACTTTATTTTGAGTCTAAATAAATTGCCAGGGAATAGAACAGTAAAGCAATTAGCAAGAATTAACAAAGCTATCTCAATGAGAATGCCACTACATGAAGGAATGAAACTGCAGATGATTCTGCAGGGCAATGGCAATGGCCATTTTATACCACAGCAAAATGAAAAGATATAGATAAAGAAAAATTTCCTTATTGGGACCAAATTCCGAGGACGAAACCAGGTAAAACGCAAAAAAAGCTAATAAAGAGTTACCTATCATCAGCAAATCAGAATTTCCCACTGATCACTATGCTCAAAAAATTGGTGACGCTGAAATATGTCGCTTCTGTATGGAGAAAACTAAGACGGTGTAACGTTTTTGACAAAGGTCGCAACACTTAGAATAGGTCGTTTTAACACCAGAAGAGAAATGGCACCCAAGAAGATCTTTGGATTATTTACAATCCTAAGATTGGATATAAATCCAGGAGTACTCAGAAAGGATCACCCTAGGTCGAAATGACCTGATACCCTAACAACCCACTTGTAATCTATCTCTTCTACTCAAGTGGTTACAATAACATGAAGCTTCAACATTTTTCCTTGACTTATCTAGCATCTAGCATTGTCATGGGAACCGCAGTTTGAGTGAGACTAAAACGCTTATAAAATATATGACCCATTTTTACTATAACCGTTATTTTTTTTACGCACAGTCCACCTCCTAATTTTAATCCGGGTTAGTACAATTTTTTATTTTACTTTTTACAACTTGCAATAACAAAGGTAATTTATATTTTTACGTGAAGGAGCAGCCCTGCTGAACTCCGTCACAACTCATAAGAGCAATTTTATTTTTATTGTCATTATTATTACTAACATTTTGTACACAGTACAAAAATTGGAAATTAAATAATTACGAAACGCTCATTTGAAGGACAACAATCAAAGCACAATATTGGCCGCTTTGTCGATCAAAATTTATCTTCGAATCGACCTAACCTAACTCGGCATTGTCGACAGTCACGTGACCATCCCTCATCACTAATGTACATTTTCTTCAATGTAAATTTTGAATAAATATCCATTCGTATATCAAAAATATAACAGTAGTGACCGATATGATCATTAACTTATAGATACAATTAAAAAATCGCCCTAAGCAAAATAGATTATTGCAAAAAATATGTACAATAGAGAAAGACGTAAATTGTCAATTATATACAAAAATATATAAATAAATTAAGAGGATAAAGAAACCACAGTGGGTCTATCCAAGGGTTCCCCGTTTATAATTACTTTTGTGTTGTTGTTATTGTTTATGATGTGGGGGGAAGAGGGGCTCTCCGAAGTTGTTGATGGAGGGCTCGGGCTGGGGTGTTGGAGCATGGAGTCGTAGTATTGAGAGTTGATTTGGGGAGACTG
This sequence comes from Stenurella melanura, assembly GCA_963583905.1. Lineage (NCBI taxonomy): Eukaryota > Metazoa > Arthropoda > Insecta > Coleoptera > Cerambycidae > Stenurella > Stenurella melanura. Next base: position 164,803,047 of record OY757311.1, on the reverse strand, counting down.
AGATGAGTATGGGCTCATGCGCTGGTGCGATTGATTGTTGAAGACATAGCCGGAGGTAGAAGCGTGTAAGTGATTGAGTGTGCCCACTGATCTCAAGTCGCCGTAGTTATCTAGAAATAATAGAGAAACATTATATTTTTGTATTCAAAACATAAACCAAGCGTCAGAGATGAGAAAAATACAAGTTGTGTCATATTGAGGTGGAGGATTTTTTTTATCTCTAGTTTTTCTGGTGAAATCTGTTCTGTTTATTTTCTTACAAAAAATAATGTTTAATAAACAGATATTTTTCTTGTTTTTCTTGGAAATACTGGGTGATTTTTTTTAACCTGGTTAAGGTTATTCAAGGTCAAATTCGTAGTTGTTTTTTTTAATCGGAACACCCCTTTTTTTAATTTTCAATTCGGATTGTCTGGCTAAAAATGGACTACTTTTGTTCAAAACATTTTTTCTGAAATTGTCTTTTTTTTTTAGTTATCCGGAGTAGAAAAATGAAAAATTTCAAGAGGAAAAAAGAGTTTGGAATCATCACAAGAATATTCTCAGATTTTTTCGGAATTGTCCAATGCCCTTTTTGATGCACTTGAAAACTCCACAAGGCTCTTTTCTACAAAGTGCATTGGAAAATTCCCACAAAATTTGAGAGAGTCCCCGGGTCGGTTCTAAACTCTTTTTGCCTCTTGCAATTTTTGTCCAAACTTCTTTTTCATGTAAAAAAATCACAAACTTCTAACATTTTGATTTTCCTCGTCGGATATCTAAAAAAAACTAACAATTTCAGAAAAAATGTTTCGAACAAAAGCAGTCCATTTTTCGTCAGACAATCCGAATTTGCAATAAAAAAATTCGAGTTTTCGTATAAAAAACGAATTTGGCCATGAATGACCTTAACCCTTCCACCCAAAGTCAAAGTGACATATACCGCCGAACTGCTCCCATCCAATTCTACAACTTTTGGTTGAAATATTTTTTTGTAGAGTACTTATTATTCGAGATATTTGAAAGTTTCAGGTCACAAAAATCACCCTGTATAGAAAAAAATGTTTTATATAAAAGTTGTAGACAATACGATTGTATATCGATCTGTTTCAACCCAGTGTCAAGATAATGAAACGTAACCTCAATATAATAAAAAAAGAAAGCAACCTTACTCATTTAAACCTAAACATATTTTCGTAAAAATAAGCAATTGATTTTAAAAGTAGGCTAATAGTGATCTCAAGCAGCAGATGGACCGAATTTGAAGATATCATTTTTAACGTGACTTGTCTTCATAGGAGTAAAAATCTGGAAAATCATTATAACTTTCTAGATGGGGCACCCATGCACACGTTCTTAGGCTCAAATTGTTAATTTTTACCTCTATTTTCATAATCCAAAGAAAAGTATATATTTTAATTTCTTTAATCTTTTTTTACACTGAAAAATTTGCAGAGTTTTAAAATCACTTTAAAATTCACAGTTTTTTCAAAATTCATTTTCTTCTCCAATGGGTTATTAAATTTTATTGAAAAAAAGATTTTAGGCTTTGATTTCTTTAATTCGACCAGTAGAAGCTCAAATATCCATATTTTTTGAGAAATAAAACGTTGAGAAAAGTTAATAACATTTTGATGTGGGGTTCGGTTTAAAAGATTGTTTATACATTTGAGAATTTGAGCCTATTTGCCTATTTGAGAATTTTTAAAATTTCTCTTCTACTCATACAACATCTTTCAAGAAATGGTAAATAATGCACCCCAGTAAGTTATATTATCAAATAAGTACTTCACTGGGTACATTTTTTCACATACGATTTTCTAGAAACCTGCTAATTCTAAAAAAGATTTCAATGAAAAAGTTGCCTCCATCTTCTGTCTGTATTACTTTCCAATATACTTGGTATCTCCTTCGAAAAATAAAAAAAATTACCGTTTTATATATTTACGCCTGCAGATTTTCACATTTTATCGACATGGCCTTGAAAAAAAATGGTATTTGCTATTTGGCGCTCGTATTAACATATTTAGTTAGCAAATATGTATTTATAATACGGTAAAAATTTAAGACTAATTAACTGTTCCGTTTTAAATTAGAGCCAGCGAAACAAAAAAGTTGTTGTTTTATATATTGTTATCATTTATCCAACAACCGATGAGAATAAGAGAAATGGTCCGCAAAAATTGTATTCAATAATTATTATGTTATGAAATTCATTGGTGTTCTTTCTAACATCTGATGGGGACGTATGACAATTTTCAATAGCAAAAAAGGAAGAAAAGAGGTAAAAATCAAAATAAATACTTTCTCTTCGGATAAAAATCTACAATTTGAGTGAATGTCTACATTAGTGCCAGATCCCAAAAGCTATAGTGATTTTCACTGTGTTGGTTATAATGGTCTGTGGATCTTCTAGCTATAAGTGGCTAAATTTTAATCAATCCCATATTTGTAATAAGACATATTCTTTATAGGATTTGGCAAACATCAGAAAAAGATATCTATGAAATCTAAAAAGAAAAATTGTTTCTAAAATAATAATTTCCAATCTTTTTCTGACCGAATTTCAACAGATGGATAAATAATTTTATTCTACAACTTTTATTTGATATGTTTTTTTCTTCTTTTACGAAATCTTTTTTAAAAGTTGTCAAGAGAAAACTTGTTTTATCAAAATTCTTTTGGTTGTAAATCATTAAACAGAAGTGATTATTATTTGTCAATTTCGGAAGAATTTAAAAAACCACAACCTTCCTTGATGTAAAAATTCTCTAGAGCTTAGTCTAACAGTATCATATATACAGGGTGATTCACGTAGGCCATTCATTAGAAGTTTTTCAGCTTGCAGTTGGATTAGAAACTTAAAATTTGGTATGCAGCCATAATCGATCATGCCCGTTCTATCTAAAATATTTTCAGTCCTCCAACTATACAGGGTGTGCCGAAAATTGGTACCAACTTTCTTATTTTGAATGAAAACCTATATTTTTCTTTACATGGTTCGATTGGTCTTCTAATTCTGAGTTTAGAGAACCTAAGTTATGTTAACTTATCTATTACAATTTTTGACATATGTCCAATTTTTTGAAAAAAATTGCCGCTGTAGTAGTTTACGAACAAATATGTATCTCGCAAACCTTTCAAAATTATGAAGCCAAATTTGTGAAGCAGTTAGCAGGAAGTCCAGGCTAACTTTTGATGTTCCATCGGTGGTCCCATTTTGTACCATACGGGCGCAGTCGATTTTCAAATGTCGCAATCAAAAATTGTCAAAAAGTCAATTTTTTCAAATGGCACCTACTATTTTTTTTACACCATTCGAAAGAAAATTGAATTTTAGGGTGAGTTACTTAAGCATTCCCTATACCTAACTTCACCCCATATCGAGTTATTCAATAAAAATCAAGAAATACCTTATCTTGCCGAGAGATCCCTTACTTCATCAAGTATGCCATGGAAATAAAAGACAGTTGTAATAATTTTTAAAGAAAAATATGGATTCTTATTTAATTACACACAACACCAATAAATTATTATTAACGAACAAGAACAATGTTGTCGAAATTCTGACGTAAATGTTCAATGTGACCACCATATTTTTGTTCAAATATTCTATTATTCTACTTTCAACAGATTGCGTAGCACATCTTTGCGCCTACCATTTCTGACGCCAGAAATCAATGCAAAATTGAATTTTAGGGCCACTTTTATTAACATTGTGTATGTCTATCTACAGTCGTTTTTGAGTTATTGGCATTTTTTAAAAAAAATATTGTTTTTTTTTCTCAAGGGTAGTAGGCTTTGGAAACAATCATTTCATTTTAATTTTTATTCAAAAACCGTATTGCAATAATGAATAATAATAATAATAATAATAAACAACAAAATAACAACAAATAAACAGATTAACAAAATAATTATTTCAATACAAATGCTCAATGTGTGCGTCGTTTTCGCTGACAGAATTTCGTCAACATTGTTCTTGTTCGTTAATAATAATTTGTTGGTGTTGTGTGTAATTAAATAAAAATCCATATTTTTCTTTAAAAATTATTACAACTGTCTTTTGTTTCCATGGCCTTGATGAAGTAAGGAATCTCTCGGCAAGATAAGGTATTTCTTGATTTTTATTGAATAACTCGATATGGGGTGAAGTTAGGTATAGGGAATGCTTAAGTAACTCACCCTAAAATTCAATTTTCTTTCGAATGGTGTGAAAAAAAATAGTAGGTGCCATTTGAAAAAATTGACTTTTTGACAATTTTTGATTGCGATATTTGAAAATCGACTGCGCCCATATGGTACAAAATGGGACCACCGATGGGACATCAAAAGTTAGCCTGGACTTCCAGCTAACTGCTTCACAAATTTGGTTTCATAATTTTGAAAGGTTTGCGAGATACAAATTTGTTCGTAAACTACTACAGCGCCAATTTTTTTCAAAAAATTGGACATATGTCAAAAATTGTAATAGATAAGTTAACATAACTTAGATTCTCTAAACTCAGAATTAGAAGACCAATCGAACCATGTAAAGAAAAATATAGGTTTCTATTTAAAATAAGAAAGTTGGTACAAATTTTTGGTACACCCTGTATAGTTGGAGGACTGAAAATATTTTAGATAGAACGGGCATGATCAATTATGGCTGCATACCAAATTTCAAGTTTTTAATCCAACTGCAAGTTGAAAAACTTCTAATGAATGGCCTACGTGAATCACCCTGTATATATATATATATATATACTTTCTGGCAAGTTACTTATTTATTTATTTATTTATTTATTTGTTTATTTAGCATACACTGCTCAACAGGTATAACCCATTTACAGAGCAGGACGGATACATAAAAACAAAATATTAAGTATATACAATATTCCTTAAAGAAATATAAGGTACTCCTAAAAATAACATAATATTATAACTAAAGAAAAACAAATATCAAAGACAAGAAATATAAAAATACACATTATAAGATAAGCATAATAATAAAACTTATGAGACCCATTCTGTATTTTCTAGAGATACGATTTTTTTTATCATTATTTGTTATGTAAGTAAACTCCACCCTACAAATCGGGCATTCCAAAATGACATAATTTAACTATATTTTTCTGCATTGCTTGGCAGCCAGACAGCCGCTCAGAAAATAGCTATTTCATGAATTATAAAGCTATAGAACATGAAGTTTAGCCATAGCTCAAGTAGTACATCTCCTTTTTAAATACGTGTAGAAATTATTCTAAGGGAAATTTAGTTTTGAAAATCATTTTTTTATTCAGAAAATATGACAAATTGTTAGAAATAAGACTGACCTTTTAATAACAATACGGTATATCTGAGATGCAGAAGACTTAGCGAAAAATGTTAAATTCAAAAAAAGTACTAACCTAGAGAGTGTTCTAATTTGACTCCGACGTCTTCCATTTTTATTCCAGAAATTGTAGACTGAATATTCCTGGCCATCTGGTTGTTGCCACCAGAGTTGTTCCTTTCCTTACTCCCCTTCGGCTTCCTTTTCCTCGTCTATAAAAACATTAACAGTAATAAAATTATCCGTAATCGCAATCAACAGTGATTTAATTATTGACTAATAACAATTCGATTTGTTTAAAAATTCACGAGTTTAATAATAGATTTACATTTTTCAGGTCAACCACAATATCCGGATGAATGTTCACTTCCTCAATGGCCGTAAAATATTTGATGTTGGATGAATCGACTGATAAGATGTAACAATTAAACTTACCTGTATACTATCCTTTTTCATAGATAAAGGTCTGTTCACGGAATGAAGTTTGAAGTACAATCCACACGCGTTGCAAACTGGCTCTCCCAAAGCGTTTCTCCTCCATAATGAAGTGGTGCTAGTATGGCAATTGGTGCAGGTAAGTCCGGCACGACGAGATGCGGACTATAAGAAATAAAATTATTATTTTGCTTTATGAAAATAATTACAACGAATTACCAGAACCAGTTACTGTAAGAGAAACTCATGCAAACTACGCAAAGTATGCTCTGTTTTAAAAATATTACGGTCCAATACCACCTGTGAAACTAAATTCGCTGATAATTTGACAGCTATATACTGTCACTTAGATATGTAACCATTTTATTGTCTGCTCTCGGATTTCCAGGCAGCAGATTAACGTCATTTTTGGTAAGATGAGCGACAACGTTACAAAGACGTAATTTATTTGTCGTACGAAGTCATCATTATCACGATAGTCTGCTACCTGGAATTTTAGCTTCCAAATGTTTTCAGAATTATGCAAATCGTATTAAATATGTGTGTGTCTTTCCTATAATATCTGTCATTTTATGTAAACTAGTAATTGAAATGAGTAGCCTCCTGTAATACCAAATCTTAATTTTTCACACACGTTCTATTAGAATTTCATTTTTTTAGTGGTATCTACTCCAATTATAAAGGTTCATATTTCCTTAAAGTTTCCGATAATATGAATGAGTCGTATATAAAAATAATTTAGGCGCAGCTGATAGGAAAATGCATACATTAAAATATTGGCGGTTTTTTTAGTTTCCCGCATGATCTCTGAATTTATTGAAATCAACTTCTACAGACGTCGGTATCATACAAAGTCAAGACTAAATACTCTCTCGTCGTTTTAAATTTGTCAGTCAAAACTTCTTTTATGATAACTGCTATCACTTACAAAGGATAATATCAAACCTTTAATTTTGCCATCTCCTTTGGCATTATTGTGGCAGAAACAAGACGTTTCTACATAATTTGCAAGATACAAAACTGGCAGTACATTTTATGCTGTTATTGCTATTACAGAATTTAAAGTAATTCTTACCACAATACCTGCTCTATTCACACTAATAAATTGGTGTCAAAATTTTTTAACGTGTGTAATGTGTAAATAAAAATCTGATGAAAAATTAATTTTTTTGTATATCTTTGATAAATTTGGAGCACATATTTACAAATAAAATCAGATATTAGCGATCTAGCAATATTAGTTTCATAGGTTATTGTGGATGGTAATATATTGAAGATGAATTGTGGCGAACCAATTGGTGCCTCATCAACTGATTCTGAATAATTTGCATGAGTACTTCTTCTAAGTGCTACCTTCTAAGGAGTTTAGAGGTAATTTGGCTAGCCCAGAATTCATTAGAAAACATTACAGAGAAGAGACTTTGAAACTAACTTCTATTTTAAGTATTAAAATTAACCAAATTTTCATGCTCTTTTTAGAGTTAGTGGCCCAATAAGTATTCAGTTTTTGCTGAATTATTTCCAAAAAACTATATTCATATGTAATCATATCTACTTGAAACTGGGTAAGTCCACAAACAGATAAAATGAGTACATGCACCATTACTAAAACTAAACATGCACGCTAACTATAACTCTAATTCGCCCATAAACAGGGTATTATGGGGCCACCACATTAATTAACACAAAACTGCTCTAAAAGCTCCAAAGCTGCATTATAGAAGCAATAACAATGTTTAGTTGTATATACAATTGAAATAAAGACAATTGATCACCAACAAAAGTGGGTAAGATGCTTACCAAAAACTGATACTAAGGAGATTCAAGCTTGCCATAGCAACAAAGTAGTATTTACTTTGCGATAGAAAATGAAGCTAGCTTGGATCATCTTTGGTAAGCATTTATCTAACCTTCTCAAATCATTTTATGATATTGAGAAGTAATTAAAAAAGAAGAAAAAGAGAGAGACAGAAGTTTTTAAAGTAATTTTTAAGTGAACCTACCAAACGTCGATTTGATTTCTCTTCTGTGGTGTGCATGGGGGTGCGTGTAGCCCCATTATACCCCCCATAGTAGTTCTTGTAGAAATCAGGAACACCCCCGTGGCCTGGCTCTGCCGCCACTGGAACGCAAAATAGGGGGTTAGACTGAAGAACTGACATTTTTTTAAATAAAAAGAGAACCGGCTAAAAAAATGTCGATTTATTTGGTAGCAGCTTTGCCTCGCACATCGGGGGTGTTTGCTTATTACATTTTAGTGTTAGTGACCGAACGACATGGAATTTTCAATTTCTCAGGTACAAACATTAACAAATGAAAATATCTGACTTTAGTTCGAAATTTCGATCTTTCAGATTTTTTCTGTTTCCCAAACTAAGTCATAGCTGAATGTCCACGTTTATAATAAATACGTGTTTGATTTTATTAGAACTAAATTAAATAAACTAGAGGTCTCAATATGATGTTGGCATAATCTCTATAATATCAAGTTAATAAAAGTAGACCAAGTTCACCAAACATACCAATAAACTTTTGTTCCCCGATTTTCGGTACTGGAGAAGCACTTTAATTGAACAGTTTGAATAGTCTTAGAATTCTGTACATACACTAAAGCCCACAGCCTAAAGCAAAGCAAACACTTTATCAGCAGTGCTAAACAGTTACATATATGTTTTAAACGTATTTCTAAGATTATGTATAATTACATACTAAATTGGCAAGTACAGAGACACTAAGTGTTAACTTAGGCGAGGCATTTGCCATTATTTTTCAATACACTTTTATTTTATACTATGCTTCTACTTCTTTTGAGACAGTGTCATAGTATCTTGCAATGCAATAAAAAAAATAAGCTAAGTATGTATTTTGAATGGCCCGACTGTTTAAAACTAGCAGAAAATGCATAATCATGTTTCCAAAAGTTGTACTGTATCGATTTATCTATCGTAGTGTACGTACCAAATGTAAAAACTTAGTCAAACCATTCTCGACTTGCAAAATATAAGCTTGATGTTGGCTCCTTTATATAGAGGGCTTGACATATGTTACTGGTATATTGGTACGTCAGGTTATACCTCTGAATACTATTATTCGATACGCGTTTCGCTAACCATGTTGGCATCATCTGGTGACCTCTAAAGTTTTGCTAATTAAATCACCAGATAATTTCAACATTGCTGGCGAAATGCGAGTTGAGTAATAGTATCGCGAGTGTAGTGTTCAAGTATTCTGGTATTTGTGGAAATACCAAAGGTTCTACCACTCCAGATTAATGACATTTTATGGTCTAACATAATCTCTTGCTTTTTCTGTACAACTTCAGTTCTATTCATTTTGAAACAAATTTAAAAATTTTGAAGCAAAACAACTAAATTGTTAAAAAATCAATTGTCAAATCATTTTATTAAATTAAATTAATACCTCAAGAAACAGGCATAAAGGCAAAAATAAAGTAGACGTATACTCGACTAACCCTAAAGAATTGTTAAATTAATCTTAAACAACTGATTATATCCAGCTACCAAATGATGGATTACAAAACATAGATATGCTGCAAAATGAATGCTGTCTTAATAACCAGACTGTATTACAAGCTCCTAAGCAAAGTCCTAACCATCTTCCAGGCAGAAGTCCAGGAATGCATAAACAAAGGCATTTGAAAGGCAAAGATAGCCAGGCAGCGTTGAAGGTTCACAGGTCTTACACCTTTGAATCAGGAGCCCGAGCCGGTTTGTGGCTTGTCTAATGGACATATAGCGCAAGAAATTCTAAAATGGAAAGGACCAGAAGAAGTCCTACTAAAGGAATTTTCACGTCAAAGACAAGCCAAGAAGTTCATAACCTATTCGACAAAGAATAACTCAAGATTTCTAGAAATCGAAAAGTCTGAGGTAATCCTGGTCACAGGCCTTCTAACAGACCATTACCTCTTGACAGATCACATTAAGAATATGGGAAAGGCAGAAAATGATAAGTGCAGATACTGTAATACTGCAAACAGAGACTATGGAGCATATACTTTGCGGATGAAATATATTAAGTCTACCTAAATATGAAAGAAACAAATAAGTCTTGAAGACATAGGGAAATTAACTGTCAGTAAACAGTTTGGGAATTCAGAGCAACAGCTAACGGTAAAGTAATTGACAAATGACCCCTTAAATAATCAACCATGTCTACAATCTACGTATTATTAGATTGAAAAAAATATTAGGTGATATCGTCAACATTGAAAGACAAAATAAGTATTAAGATTAATATAATTATATGCAAATGCAACTTCCTGGAACTGTAAAAGCTCTATAACAATAGAAACAAATGAAAATATATTACCAGAAAATACTAGTAATTATTCAAACTTTTACAAAATACTTATCACAAATAAGTTTAAAACATATATCTTTCTTATATCAATTATAACAAAGAATATGCCCATTATGAACAGTACAACTGTTATCATAATGTTATTTTTAATTTAAATTATCCTGCTCAATGAAACCCAAAGATAATCAAAACAAAAGCACTTACCGATATAGCAGTAACACAAAACTTTAGAACCACACCGAAGAGGCATAGATGCCGAAACACGTGTCTGTGGATGTTCTAAAGTTTTGTGTTACTGCTATATCGGTAAGTGCTTTTGTTTTGATTATCTTTGGGTTTCATTGAGCAGGATAATTTAAATTAAAAATAACATTATGATAACAGTTGTACTGTTCATAATGGGCATATTCTTTGTTATAATTGATATAAGAAAGATATATGTTTTAAACTTATTTGTGATAAGTATTTTGTAAAAGTTTGAATAATTACTAGTATTTTCTGGTAATATATTTTCATTTGTTTCTATTATTAAGATTAACTAACGGGAATTACTTATGTGACATCTACAAACCCACATATTGAAAAAGAAGACTTCAAGAATAGCAGGCAGCGCGGCAGCTAAGACTATGGCTGTTTAAGATTAATTAATTTTTTCGTAATTGTACAAAAATTCACCAAAGGTTACAGGAGATTGTCGCTACTTTATACAAAGGGTAGACAGTTCTACCATACTACTTCGTTCTGTCTTTAATATTGAAAACATTTTGGGCCCTTTCAAATTGGAGAGTATCTAACAAATGCCCATATGATATATGGGCAGTCTATTTATTCTGTTATGAAAATGAAATAAACGACATTCAGTTGCTCATTTAAATTGGTCACGTGGCTTTTTAATTTCACCACGAATTGGTTTAGAGCTGTTTAAATCTGATTTCCAATCAGAGACCTGCACCTGCAGACTAGCACACTCCTATTTCTGTAGATGCTGAAGATACCATTATCGTTCGGTCACACACCGTTAAACATGACTTAGTGAAATAAAAAAAAATCAAAAACTGTACCAATCTACGAGGCTGCTTGACAAGAGGCCGGTTCATGCCGTTCATCTTGTGGTAGAGGCCGCACGCATTGCAAAGATAGTGGCCAGTGCCGTCTCTCCTCCACAGCGGGGTGTCAATCGCACCGCAATTGACACATTCCCTACCTTCTGTGAAGTATTCTGCTGTACGGGGGTCGACTGGTTGGCAAATAGAAAGCTATATAGTGGTAATTCTACAGTGATAAATATACTACAATTATTTGCAATTACAACATTAGGTGTACCTATTGTTTGTAATTATACAGGGTAAACAATTAATAATATAATAGAATTCAAAGGTACATTCTTTGAACCAAAATATGAGGATGTAACCAAATATTCTTTGGTAAATTGTTGCTGTGGAAAAAGATACAGAGAATTTTTTTCTTTTTTTTTGCAATATCACAACTACCGCTTGACCGATCTTCTCTATAGTTGGTAAGAAAACACCTTTCAAGCTAAGAAACAATCATTTACGTATCCCACGTTGCCTTTGGAGGGCGCCTCATGAGCTATACCTGATGAAAATTGTTTCTGCTTAATTTTGCGAAACGTTGTGGCACTTTTGACTAGAAAATCTCATGTAGGAGTCATTTCTACGTAAAAAGGTATAAATACAGTTTGTCCTTTTCAAATTGTTTTCAAAGAATTCTTGAAATCTTTTGCGGCAGTTTTCTCGAAAACGGTTGGAATTATCAAAATCTATCAAGTGTACCATTCTTGTTTATAAGCCATATTATGGGCCATTCGTAAATATTTACAAATCGTTGTTTTTTTATATTTTCGGATGTACTTAAATTTAGTTTTGCAGAAACGAAATGCTGTGATATTTAAAGGAATTTTCATTTTTCTTCATTTTAATTTCCCTAGATTTACAAAATCAATATACAGGTTTACTGGTAATTCGAAGTATTTCTTTAAAGACGTCATAGTAGAGACAATTTACTATATTATGAACCCAAATATGCATTAGCTAAAAGTTATTAGTTGCAGAAAATTTACAGTTTTTGCATGAGTGTGATATTATCATAAATAAAAAAATTGTTCGTTTTTATTTCCGATCTTCTTAAACAGTGTCACGAGCAGAAATTTTAGTGATATAGCGAAAATTGCTGGAATATTTTTTTACTCGTTTCTAACATAAAGGCTCACTTTCCAATGACACAGCTTGCCGGAAGGTTCTCGTATTGACAATTTTAAGGCTATTTTTATATTGCTACAAAAAATTGTGCCACTAGCCGACAGTCTTATGAAACAAATTGCGTGTGGTTGCAAAACTGAAGACAAATAAGGTCTTAATATCGACGAAGTTACGACTTTATTTGACTAATATCTCAAAATACGGTCAGTAAAATTTTTTGTGACTATAGAGACTTTTGAACAGCATAACATGAACTACTTCTGTCAATAATTTCAGCTCCTGGGAGTGGAACCTAAATTGCATATAAAAAGTGCTGGGTCCTTTGAGCATTAAATACAAGCTTTCGTTTGGTTTGTTGCAACCACATGCAGTTTGTTTAATAAGACTATCAAGTAGTGGCTTACTTTTTGCAGTAATACGATCGGCGTATTGACCATCTTCCAATCATATTTTTACGGCAATTTGTCGCTATCAAACATCCATTTTTGTACGTGTATGTACACTCTTATGAGCGTTGTAAGCAGCCTCTTTAGTTGATGGAAGCAAAATTTGACACACTTATTAATCACTGTTAGTATTATATTGTCCTACAATTTCATTTAAAAATACGTATAGGAACAGAATATATCAAGAAAATGCCAACATTTTAATTGGCGCCATCTTGAATTTCTTTGAGGTAATCTATAGGCTTTGTAGAGAATATAATTGTGAACAATTTAGTTTTTTGTATATTTCGATCTGATGTAAGGAAGCTGAGATATTCAAGAAAAAACAAAAAAACACAAAAATGGCCAATACGAGTGCCTTCCGGCAAGCGTGTGTTGTTAGAAAGTTAGCAGGAAAAGTGAGCCTTGATGTGTAGAAACGATAAAAGAATGCTATTCCAGCAATTTTCCCTAGATCACTAAAATTTCTGCTCATATGACTCCTTTTAAAGTTCAGTCGTGTACTTTAGAGAGCATTTATCATGATTAAATCAAAATAACAATTACTTTAGTATTAAAATATTACCACGACAAAAAAATTTGCGTAATTGAAAAACTAACAAGCAGTTTACAATTTCATAATGGTCTGTTTCCAAAATTTGACGAAACATTTCGTGAGCAGATTATTTTAAGAACCACTCTGATCATTAGCTTATCATTGAGGTATGCATCGATTTGAAAAACTGCGCAATTCCTTGAAAAACATGCTTGAGCTTAAAGGATGTCGATTTTTCGAATATGTAAAAATTATCATTTATTAACTAAAACAACACAGTAAACTTAAAACATTTTTTAAATTTTTGTTAATCAACCTTTAGTTGATGCTCAGAGTATTATATCGCATACAAGCATGAGCCCTCTTTCTCATTTCCATCCTCGTAAGCCCCGTGGATATGTTTCGTCACAATTGTTGCACAGCCATTTGAATTCGTTCGACCAGTTGCTCCCTGGAGTCATGAACATATTTCCTTCCTACCCCCAGACATAGAAATCTAGGGGTGTGAGATCTGAACATCTTGCGGGCCAAGGTATCGGTCCTGCTCTTCCAATCCAGCGATTGCTGATCAAGCCGTTCCCTCATATTGCGACGATGCGATAGTGTGCTGAACAATCATCAACAATAATGATTCTATGCCGGTCTGCCAAAGGGATTTCATCCAATAATTAAAGAAATGCTGATTTAGAAAATATCCGTATGTAGGACCATTGTACGGCTCAAAAATTGCTACAAAACATATCCTCAAGGGTTACAAGGACGGCATTGGAAAACAGGGCTCATGTTTGTATTAAAAGTAGTTTAAGTTTACTGTGTTATTTTACTTCTTAACTTACATATTCGAAAAATCAACATCCTTTAAGCTCAAGTAAGCATTTTAAGAAATTGCACAGTTTTTTAAATACTGTATACTTTAATGAAACATATTCTTTATAGGATTTTGCAAACAGTGGAAAGAAAAACTATCTATGAGAACTAAAATAAAAGCTATATGTAAAAATATTAATGAAATCTTTGCATTCTTTCGATAACCTGACTTCTGGCTATGTTAACAAGTAAAAATTCTTATTTGCCATTCTCATTATAACACTAGCATCCAACATACTCCCCTACGGTTAGGCAGATAAACTAGTATCTACATGTTCCCCTAGGATATGTAAATTTTGCATGGAACATCGTCGTGAGTGGCTTTGTGCTTTTCTGATGAGTCCAGAATAAGGACGAAAAACGTTTCAAAGGCCAAGAAACTGAGTGAGATTTTAGAAAATGTAATTCATTAGAATGAAAAAAAAAATAAAGACAAGGTAGGTAAATAAATTAATTTCAGGCCTTTGTTCTCATGTTTTACTGAATTTACATATCGTAGGGGATCATGTAGATACTAGTTTATCTGCCCAGCCGTAGGGGACTATATTCGATGCTAGTGTTATAATGAGAATGGCAAATAAGAATTTTTACTTGTTAGCATAGACAGAAGTCAGGTTATCGAAAGAATGCAAAGATTTCATTAATATTTTTACATATAGTTTTTCTTTTAGTTCTCATAGATGGTATTTCTTTCCGCTGTGTGCAAAATCCTATAAAGAATATGTTTCATTGCTACAAGCAAACAAATAATAAATAATTTACTTTTAGACCTCAATGAACAGTTATTTAATCGGAGATGTTTTTGAAATAAATTGTTCACGAAATGTGCCGTCAAATTTTGGAAACAGGCCGTTATGAAACTGTAAGTGGCTCGTTAATTTTTGCATTAGGCACTTTCTTTTGCCCTGGTAACCTTTTAATACTTAGATAATTATTGTTATTTTGATTTGATCATGATAAATTCTCTTTAAAGTACACGATTCAAACAAAAATGTTTGGAAATACGAAACATTTTTTCAGTAGTGGTAAAGTATCACCGCGAAAAGTATTTTTCTGAAAAACCCCAAAAATTGTAATGTCTCTGAATCTAATGACTTTTGGGTTTATGATATGGTAAATTGTTTCTACTCGAGTGTTTAAAGGAACACTTCGAATTACCAGTAACCCTGTATAAGAAGAAGGTGTTTCTTGCATATTTTGCATTATTGGTTTTACAAAGTTTAGCATGCTTTCATTTTTTACTTATAAAAAGTGTCAAAAAAACTACCGTGTGCAATTAGTGATGCGTACTATCAGTTATTTTTAAATGAGATTTGATAAGATTTATACACATACATTATGCTGATAACGCTATTGTTAGAGGTACACGTTGTTTTTATAATAATCTATACGTGCTTTAAGCAAATGGTTCAAATCGTAAAAAAGTTGGTGGTCGAGTTTTCTTTTTATGTACCTAAAAAAAAAAAAATCTAAGGTAATGCAATACTGATAATTCTCTTTTAACTTACACCTTATTTCCAATGTTCATGATTTTTTTCAGATTTTTCTGGCCGATACTTTTGGAGGGGGAATGCAATTTTTAAGCGTTTTTTTTTTTTTTTCGAAAATGCGTTACAAAAAATAATGGACAAATTATGTATTTTTTTAATTCGTGCTTTATAAGCTTTCATTTGACACCCTGATGACCACATGATGACCTTGAATTTTTTTTAACTTTCCATTTTACTCCCGAAAATAACCCCCAAAATCAACTTTCTACTTTTTGCATTTCACGCCTGCCAAATTTTAACTATCTACGTCAAACAGTCCTGAGAGAAATGCCTATGGCAGGCGGACGGATGGACAGACGAATAGACACCGATGTGATATGATGAAGTTTTTCATTTGTAGGTTATTTTACATGACATTCTGTATTATAGAACTACAACCTTACGTTCAAATAAAACAACAATATTTACAGTACGAATACTGCCACTTTTGCCAGTAGGTAATTTGAAAATAAGTAACTCTTTTAACATTTCCTATATTTACGACTTAAGCTATGCGAATTGTATAATTTATAATACGTTAACGGTAATTTGCAAATAATTGTAGATATTTCCTTATTTAATTAAAATCGTACTAATAGATCGAAAGTATTTTTATGGTCATTAAAAGCGTATAAACTGTTATTATATGATTTAAATTAATGTAATATGTTTCCCCAACAACAAATTCTACGTTA
Source organism: Stenurella melanura (assembly GCA_963583905.1). Lineage (NCBI taxonomy): Eukaryota > Metazoa > Arthropoda > Insecta > Coleoptera > Cerambycidae > Stenurella > Stenurella melanura. Next base: position 164,786,705 of record OY757311.1, on the reverse strand, counting down.
TTTTCCTCTTTATTACACAATATGGATTCAGTTCTGCTAATATGGAAAATAAATTGAAAAAAAAAACATGCACTTGTGAACCTATTCTGTTTATTCAAATCCTACTTAAAATATACTTACGACTCTGAGGTAATTAAATGCCCATAAGTAAAACATTCTTTGTTTAATATTGTTCTACCTGCTATTAAACAAGCTAACACCAGGTTTTCATGGAATTATATACTTTTATATTATTGTTTGTAGTTGAAAATTAATGCAGACATAATATGTTTATATAAATATTGTAGGCGCCTATCTTTGCTGTTATTTACTGCCAAATCAATCAATAATAATAAAAAATGAAATCGAGCATCTTTAGCAATTTTGCTGTTAGTTATATATTATTTAATATACACACAATCGCACAAAAATGCTAGTTTTTTAGTCAGTCTGTCTGTCTGTTGGTGCATTATCTAAAAAAACTACTTGACGGAGAACAGTCAAATTGGGTAGGTAGCTGACGCCACTGCCGCCGAAGAAATGGTTAGACTTTCACTGAAAAATATACAGGGTGGACCGTCTAAAGGGAATAGATAATGGAATTTTTTTTTCAAATTTAAAATTTCCACGTTTCGTGACATTCTAAACCTATTTCAAAAGGGTTTTTTTTAATTTTAAATAGAAAAAAAATTTGAAATTTTTTTATAAAATGGGCGACGGAAAAGAATTTTTTGCTCAAATTTAAAATTTCGTGGCATTTTAAACATATTTCAAAAAATGATGTTTTTTGAAAATTTTAGAAAAAAATTTTTGAAATTTTGAAAATTTTTTATAAAACGGGTGATGGAAAAAAATTTGGTTTTGCTCAAATTTAAAATTTCCACGTTTCATGACATCTTAAACCTATTTAAAAAATTTTTTTCAAAATTCAAATAGAAAAAAAATTTGAAATTTTGAAAATTTTGTATAAAATGGACGATGGAAAAACATTTTCTTTTGCTCAGATTTAAAATTTCCACGTTTAGTGACATTCTAAACGTATTAAAAAACATTTTTAGAAAATTAAACAAATATTTTGAACATTTTTTATAAAATGAGTGATGGAAAAAAAAATTTTTGCTCGAATTTAAAATTTCCACATTTCATGACATTCTTAAATGACATTAAAAAAAATTTGTTTTGAAAATTTAAAAAAATATATATTTTATTTTTATTTTTTTACCACTACAATGGAATAGATGAAAAAAGAAAATTCTTCGATTTTAAAATTTCCACATTTTATTATATTCTAAACCTATTTCAACAAAAATATGTTTTGAAAATAAAAAAATTAAAAATTGGAAAAAAAAATCCCCACCATTATAGACAGTAGATGATGGAAAAAAGTTATATGGTCTTCTCTGTAATAATACATGGCGATTATAATTCTCATATGTCATCTCTGAATTAATAATTTTTTAGAGTGACCGTCTTGTATGAATAAAGAGGGAAGTTCTGTGTAAATACCTTTACCGATTTTTTTCAACTGTTGTTGAAGTATTTAAATCGAAAAAAAGTGGTCACTATGGTTATCAGCGTATAGGTCATTGATCGCTGCAACATTCTAAGTAAATACATACAGAGAAAATATTCTGACACTTTAAGAATGCAAAAATTTGAATCATCATGGAGAACACGATGACTTTGAGAGACTACGAAATTAGTACAATATGGTCTTAACTAACATTCATCGTAAGACGTAATATTTTATTCTTAACAACTGCAAACTTATTATTATCGGAAAAAGTAGAATTACGCGGCAACGCCGCAACAACGTGTCAACGCCGCAATGTAAGTCCAAAAATGACAGAGTCAAATATAAATAAATAAATGTTAGGTATTCCATTAAATAATCCAAGTATTGTGTTGCCACCGCTATACAAAACTCCCTGTAGATTTGAAAATTATTTTAAATATGCCAATCTTGATCTACAATTTTTATCTCAGACACTCCTTTCAAATTTCAGACGGTTGAAGAGAAATGTACCGTCCACACATTTTGACTCACCCTGTAGATGTTTCAGAAATTTCATTATTTGAAAAATGGGATCTAATGGCCATATTTCTTTAAAGCTTGGTAGAGAACTTCAAGGTCATCTGAAGGTCAACTTTGGTTTTTACACGCAAGCCCCTATTATCTTTACATTTTCATATTCTGCTCTAAAAAATAAACACACTTTTGTTTCTACCAGTGTTTTATTTGGCCTCACTGTTTGCGGGTAATTAAGCATTGAACGTGGAAGTAGCACATATCTGTAATTGGGAAACAAAACATTTCATGGAAGAGTAATTTACATATTATTGTAAAAATCCTATGTGTAACGGCAGTAACAATTGAGAATTCTAATAATGCAATAAATAAGACTTTTGTTTATCGAGGTAATAGAGTTTTATTGTCAGAAAAACATCTGAGCGATGGATTGGACAAGGTGGAGCAGTAGACTGGCCCGCTCGATCACCTGATTTAACTTCACCAGATATCTTTTTCTGGGGATATCTGAAGAAAAAGTTTACGAAAACTCAATTACCTTGATGACCTTGAAGTCCTCCACCAAACTTTTAGAGAATACAGCATTAGATCCCACTTTTCAAATTATTTATAAGCTCTAACCGGACGAACAAAATATTCTATTTTATTCCAGATAACAGTACCCGTCCGCTTTTTTTTCTGATTCGCTGGAAGACCTTGGGATTACATCACTACAACTTTCATGGATTCCTCATCTTAAACCTAACGATCAAATTTTGACGAGATACGTAGATGACCCTCAACACCAACTACAAACACCCAAGTAATTTCAGAGCTCTTGTACCTTGAATATGAGCTAATATTTCCTAAGATAATGTTAATATTCTGATTCTAAGAATCACACCATTTGTTTTTATATCTCATATTTCTGCAATAAACTATATGGTTCGAGTATTGAAAATACAATGAAAGCGTTTAGTCTAGTCGGTAAAGTAAAAAATACATCAGAAGCTCGCAAAAAGTGTTATCTGAGATTTTCCTTCCGTGACTGTTAATGTGAAGATTAAACATCGACGAAAAAAGTCTTATTTTACTGATAACTCGTTAACCGTTGAAGATGTAAAAAAAATTGCCCGTCATGAAGAAGAAAGCTTGACTAATTGCCAAAAAAAGCCCTCTTGTAATTTTCTTGTATATGCCATGGTTTTCGAGAAAATCGATATTGACAAAAATTACAAAATTTGTACCTTTAATGCGCGCGAATTTTCGTTGATTTGAAATTTTTTGCGCGCGGCTTATAGAAAAAATTTAATTGCTCAAAAACCAAACAAGGTAGGAAGAAAAATCAAAATGGGTTTTAAAGGGGATATAAAATACTCTCTTGTGTTGCCATTTTTGAGGGCTATTGATATGTATTAGTATATAAGAATAACAATATAATATAGTTATCTCTTGATTTTTTGTGCATCTAACTATTCACAGGCCCATAAAAAATAACTGACTATAATATAAGTTATAAATGCATTATCTTTTAGTTCGAAATAGTACTTCAATGCAGAAAAAGTTACGAATAAAAATATTCACATTTATAAATTTAGCAGCGTGTTAAAGTTAGCCAAAAAAAAACCAAAAAAGGACATTAAATGTTTTGATAATATTTTTTTAATACAATTTTTTAACTATTAAAAGATTAGAAACAATAGTTATATGATATATAAACTCAAAAAAAAAACTGAGCTAAATTTTCAAAATGTTTGGTTTTTTTTTTATTTTTAGGGAACAATAAAAAATGGGCCAAAATTTGGCCAACTTCAACATGCTGGTAAATTTGTAAATGTAAATTTTTATTCCTAACTTTTTCTGCATTGAAGTACTACCTTGAACTAAAAGATAATACATTTATAACTTATATTAAAATCAGTTTATTTTTCTGAATAGTTAAAGGTGCAAAAAATCAAGAGGTAACTATATTATATTGTTATTTTTGTATACTAATAGATATCAATAGCCATCAAAAACGGAAACACAAAAGAGTATTTTCTATCCCCTTAAAAAACCCATTTTGATTTTTCTTCCTAGCATGTTTGGTTTCTGAGCAATTCAATTTTTTTTATAGGTCGCGCGCAACAAATTTCAAATAAACGAAAATTCGTGCGCATTAACAATAAAAATTTTGCAATTTTTTTCAATATCGATTTTCTCGAAAACCATGGCATATACAAGAAAATTACAAGAGGACTTTTTTAGGCGCTTAGTCAAGATTTCTTTTTTATGGGCAAAATTTTGATATCGGTTAACGAGTTATCAGTAAAATAAGGCTTTTTTCACCGAAAGGGTGGTTTTCGGTAGGGTTGCGCAGCACCCCCAAAACTGATTATTGTGGTCTTGTGATGTATAATCCCTCCATTAACAGTTACTAAAGGAAAATCTCAGATAGCGTTTTTTATTATGGAAATCTTTATAATTATTGGACTAGTTGACAAACGAACATATGAACAATTTGCTATCGATGCACAAGACGGCTCAAATGTTGAGAAACAATTACATTTGACAGGCATATATTACATACAATCGACTTAAATGTTCATTATTACTCATTATAAATCTCCGACTAGGTTCTTAAATAGCCGGACCACTTAGAGAGCGTCAAGCGTATTAAGAATCTGAATCTAATGTTCACCGAGATCCAATATCCTATCCTCACAACACTTTTCAGTTTGAAAATTTGAAAAGAATGTAAAAATACCAAAGAAGTGACTCAATTTCCCTTCCTTCAAGACGGGTTCAATAATAATAAATATTTCACGGTATTTGACGTCTCCTATTGACTTTAAGTACATAGACAGGTTATTGTATTCTGTTGTCCAGTGGAGTGGAACAGAGTATCCATGAGTAGTAAATAAGGTTGCAGAAAAAGGGATACTTATACGTAATATAATTGTGAGAAAATCGACTCAAAAATATCTATTTTTCAATTATGTATACATTTAAGCATTAATTAATATTAAAGACTCATTGCACAACGATAACTACTTATTTTTTATCTCTTTGACGATGTAACATGGAAGTTTGCATTATCTAAAATCCGGTATACTATTCAGGATCAATATTTAATTCTAGTTGTATGGAGAATTAGAATATCAGAAATAAATTTACCCCTTTTTGAAGACCAACATTACGCCATTGTTGTCTCGACGGACGGAAACAGGTAATACCCGAGACAAAACCGAGGTACTTACAAACTTTAACATACCGGAAACGTCGAGATCCAGAGTAAATCAAGGCGATGCCACCACTTCACTAACTACGAGTTTCGGATTTTATCAATTTTATCAACCAGAAGCGTGCCAAGATGTTAAACATCCTTCTAATCTTAATTACCGTACCTTAAAACTCGAATGGAGAATTTAAAAGGAGGACTATAGTGTTATTAATACTATTGACACAGGTTTGGTAGGACAAATAAGTTCAATTCGATGCATTGCTTGGAAGAGATATGTGCAGTAATAAAAATCTGTCTATTAGTTAAATCAATCCAAGTGTAATAAATTTTTACGTCATTGGAAACATCTTGGATCCAAAGAACTTGTCAAAGTAACTTAAACCTGTGACTTTAAATTACGTGGGCGTGTAAAAAAGTTACGAAAAAAAATTTTCGGCATTTTATATTTTTTAAGTTTCCTTTCTATACATGATTAGTCCTCATCATTAAACTCAATATTAAGAAAGTTAATACTTTTCACACTTTTTTGCTTACCATAAAATATCTAGTTGTTTCGATGTTCTTATCTTTATCTGGTCGTAATAACATGCAGTACAGGGAAAATAATGTAAAAAAGGACTGTAAAACACATACACTTTTGGGCATCTATCAGAACAGCTGTATTTCCAGTCAATTTAAGAAGAATTGTATGATGGAAAATGATAACACGGGTAACATGAAATATATTGATAGTATAGTATTTCTGCTGGCAATTTAAAAATTCAGTGTAAAGCGTTGCTACAAGGATAAATCATTACAAAGCCTGTGATAAAATAAAACCCGAGGATCGTGCTTGAATATTGCAAATGATAATACGAATATAGTTGACCAGATATGTTATATGCTTAACTCAAACGAAAGTAGTTGATTGTTTAAAAGTGAATTATTTATTATTTGTTTGCTTATAGTAATGAAACATATTCTTTATAGGATTTTGCAAACAGTGAAAAGAAAAGATATCTATGAGAACTAAACGAAAAAACTATATATAAAAATATTAATGAAATCTTTGCATTCTTTCGATAACCTGACTTCTGGTTATGCTAACAAGTAAAAAACTTTTTTATTTGCCATTCTCATTTTAACACTAGCATCCAACCTAGTCCCCTATGGCTAAGCAGGCTAAACTAGTATTTACATGATCCCCTACGATATGTAAATTCAGTTAAAAATGAGAGCAAAGGCCTGAAATTAATTTATTTACGTACCTTGTCTTTACAATTTTTTTTCATTCTAATGAATTACATTTTCATAAAATCTCATTCAGTTTCTTGGAAATGCTTAGCCTTTGAAACGTTTTTCGTCCTTATTGTGGACTCATCAGAAAAGCCTAAAGCCACTCATAACGATGTTCCATGCAAAACTAAGACAACATCCATGAATAAAATAATTATAATTGACAATGACTGATAAAAAACAACAGATCTTCACCTATCTATTAGCTAACTAGTATTGGAGCCTATATACTCTATGCATGCTTAAAAGTGAATTATTTATTATTTGTTTGCTTATAGAAATGAAACATATATTGTAGGGGATCATGTAGATACTAGTTTAGCCTGCTTAGCCGTAGGGGACTTGGATGCTATCCTATCCTATCTCTTTCTATAGGGAATGGCCACCTTAGCTTTTTTTAAAAGATGAGAAGACCCTATAGAGTTTTATATTTATTAATGTTAATTTTTTTTAGTATTATTAAATTTTAATATTAAAAAATATTTTTGTAAAAAAAAAACAAAAAACAAATAGTTGTTATCTGAAATTTACATCGACATCGCAAAACATACATATTAATAAATAATTTTGAATGTTTCAATTATTTTTTTTTACATATAGATATGTTTTCCTCAATAATCGGACATATGCTTTAATTTTGATATTTTATTGAAATTTCTAAAAACTTTTGGGTGTAATCTGAAAGGAATTCCTAGAATTCACGGTTTATCTCCGGCCAGATGTAATTAGAATCTTCTAATCCCTTTAAAATGGTACTTTTCAGAAATCGATTTATCAGAGTGGCCTAGGAATATTAACGTTCATTATCTAAATATTTCCTAAATTTAAATAATTTTCAGTAGATAAATATTTGTATACAACTAAACTTAATTTCTGTCAACTATGCCTGCATTAATCAAATTTATTTTTTAATTTAGGATCAAGCTGTACGGACCTGTTTTTTTCGAGAAGATTCCTTTATGACAAAATGAGCGAATCCGGTCTAAACAAGTTCGATGGTCAAGTTTCGTTTTTAGAAGGATATTTGCAAGAACGAACGAAATGTCCAAAATCTGGAATGGCGAATCTCAATATAAAAATTGGTTACTTTGTCACAGACTTTCAAAAAAGGGGGTCGGATGCTCACAGAATAAGAGAAAGATTTTGAGCTAAAAATACAACTTGATTACAAACATCCATAAATTTAACAAATTATGGTGTGTCCGAAAAAAGTGAAGCTGCAGTTGGAACACCCAAGTCTGATTTTACTTGCGAAAGGACTAAGCGACATAGAACCAAAGATTTACTCTAATTTCGAATTTACGTCAACCAGTAAGATGAAAACGCAATCTAGACAGTGAAGTTATCCAGCTGTTAGATGCCCCCTCCTTAGACTTTACAGCTATTTCAGAAGAAGAATCGGACAGTGAAACAGTCAGTGAGGAAGTGTCAGATTCAGATTAATTTATAAGTTGCATTTAAAATTGAACATAAATTTAAAACGTGGACTGTATTATTAAATTTCGGCAATTTTTGAGTCACCCTGTATATGCTTTTATTATAAAATAGTTATGGAACGTGGCTTTTATTCAACAATTATTTTTTTAATTTTCACGTATAAACTTTATGAAATAGAAAAAAACATAATTGAAATATGCATAATGTGTCACCCTGTATATAATAAAATGCAGAAAAAGTCGATTAGTTGTTAATTTTAAAACCCTCTATGCATTACATACAAAAATGTGTATAGATAATCACTAAAAATAATTTTTGCCAACTTTTCATAGCATAGGCACCTCTGTGAGATGGTCGATTTTACGATATTTTTTCTATTTTCAAGAGGTTAAATTACAGACAGAAAGATATTTACAAAATTATAAGAAGGTAGTTAATATCATCCCTTTGTACCTATACACGGTAAATGGATGAAATAATTTTGTTAGATGCCTTTTCATTACTAACCGAGATGTGCCAAATTTCCTCTTTTTCCGATTACATTTTTTTGCACACCCCCTTAAGGGGGCGTAGGTGCATAAGAAGGGCTTACTTTGAAAAATTTTATATGGGGAGCCCATCTTCATTTTCGATGAGAAATTAGTAGTTAAATTTGCACGTTATTACGGGACACCCTGTATACATTATTATAAATAAAATTGTCGTAGAGGCCAAGATGATTCCGACGGAATGCGCGGCATACTTGAACCGGATCAGTGACAACTGCAGAAGTTCGTGATATTTTGACTGGATGTAATATATGTGTTGTAATAATAAAACCTTTTTAAAATTGGCACATAATCAGTTATTCAAATCATGTGTCCAATATCTGATCCGAAATTCATATGAAATCATTACTTAGCTGTATAAATATTTCAATTTTAGTTCTGTAGACGAAACAAATGCACATAAAGCATCGGACCACCCCACCGATTGATCATAAACGGCAGGAAGTAACCTTTGGTTTTATTTTTTATTATAAATATTTTGATCGGCTTTCATAGGTACACTAACAAAGCTACTTAACGGTCTTGCCTTAAAAAATTTAATACTACAGTCAAATTACTCCAGTACTCAGGAAATAAATAACCTACCTCATGATAAAGTAAATTTTGACGTTTTTTTAAGAGTTTACATATAAATAATATATTCAAATTCATGAACAATTTCTTGAGCTTCATCCGCCATCTTAGGAAAATGGCGCCGATTTATGTTTCTCGTCAATCGCTGGCGCAGCATTAAAATCTTGTAACCAAAGAATAAGTTCAATTCAATAAGTCTTCATTCAATATTAAAATTGTACGTAGTCGCCTCTCCGAGTTCTGACCCGAACCTAAACAGATATCCACGGTGGTAAGCGTTGTGATAGTATCCAATTGTCCAATTTAAAACCATAAACAGAGTTTACTAAAGCATTTGACAGACTGGATCACAGTATTTTGCTCTAAATTTTGAAAATTGAGCTTCTCAAGAAATTTCTTGTTATTATTCAAATCAATACTTGAAAATAGACATCACCATATCGAATACCACGGACAACGATCTGCGGAAGTAGTCTCTACCTCGGATGTACCCCAAGGATCTGTTTTAGGCCCATTATTCTTCAATATTTTCATTAATGACATCGCAGAGGAATTGGGCGTCAAATGTTTTATACAATAAAGTAAATTATATGACTGACTTTATGGTATTACAAAGCGCCCTTGATAAAAATTAATAAATGGTGTAATTTAAACAAATTACAGTTGAGTATAAGAAAATGCAATGTTCTAACTTTTACTAATAAACACCAATATGTAGAATTTATTTACTGAGATTCAGTGCTTACACGTCCATCAACATTCCACGACCTAGGTGTAACATTTGACACCAAACTATCATTTAGTTGCCATATAAATACCATCACTAATGAAAGTTTTAGAAGAAAGTCTAGGATTCATAATACGACTTTCTCGCGATTTTAACGACATTAACACACTGAAACTACTGTATCAATCTTTTGTTCGATCCAAATTATAACATACATATACAGACAGTAGAGAGAATACAGAGGCGTTTTTAAAAACTTTGAGTCATAAGGAAGATGGTGTCTATCCTGCTATTGGTTTTCCTCATACTGAACTGTTAAAAGATTTTCGTTCTCGAGTCTGGAGACTCGTAGAACTGTTTCACATCAAATTTTTCTTTTTAAATTAATACATATTACAACTGATTATGGCGCTATCTTAAGCTTACTAAATTTTCAGACACCTAGACCTGATTCTCGGCATAACTCATTGTTCTATTTGCCGACTCCCAGAACTAACGTCCAGAAATTCTCGACGCTGTATAAAATGTGTGAGAACTATTGGTAGCTGCCATAAAAAGATTTGTTTTTATCTGCTTATTTTGTATTCTTTTACTTCTACTCTCATACGTTATATATTTGTAAATACTTATTATTTCCTACCTTGTAATTGGAATGCTCTGTTGGGTAGTGTATTGATTGTTAAATAAATAAATAAGTATGTCGCTATCAGCGAAGTTAAGGAAAGTTCGTAAGCACGTAAAAAAGTCTATAAAAATTTTAAAATGCTATAAAATATGAGAAAACACTGTTTTAAGACAAATATCTGGAAAGTTCAACGATAGTAACAAAAATACAACTATTAGCATCAAAATAGCAATTGAAGGTAAGTAGAAATGTTTCTCTTTCATTGTTATCGTAGTAGCAGATTGCCGCTAGATCAGAGTAGGAAATAACCGTTAAACGTTACAGGAGGCAATACTGGCGCCCTTGTCATATACATTTTGTCGTGACGTAAGGTATATATACGAATTCGCTGTCATCACAAAATTGTCGTGACGGCTAATAATTTTTTTAAAAATAATATAAAGAAATAGTATACCATTTTCTTACGTTAACTACAAATAATTGTTAGATACGAAAGTAATTATAGTCAATATAGTTTTCTGTATATTCATACCGAGATTTGCTCAAAAATATTGCACTTCGGCGAATCCTCTATACAACATATCAACCAAAATATTCAAAGTTTAACTTCGAAAAATAAAAAAAAATCAAGAGAATATGTTTCGAGGCAGTTTCAACAACTTTAATGACGTAAAGAGCTATGTTTTAGAAAGAGCAACTATAGAACAAAGAACAAATTGCCATAATACTCAAAGAAAATAAATAAAGATCCATTTTTATCAATAAGGTGATAATTTCACTAGTGGAATTATAAATAATTGCATTAGTGTAAAAAATCACAGCCTAAGGGCAGTGCTGGATTATGAATTTTTTCGTCCATAGGCAACTATATTATAGTATTTAAGATCTCGACGTTTCATGGCATTCTAGACCTATTTTAATAAGAAAAATTTTGGAATTTTTTTTACGATTACTATACTTCCATTCCACTATCTGTATGTGGAAGTAATTAAACGCACTGGTTAAGTCATGATTAAAGTGCCGCGTGCAATAACTGAGCGCTTGGAACCTAGTGAAATCTTGAAAAATCACCGAAAAATATTTCAGAAAAAATGTTCATCGAAATAAGAAATAAAAATTATAAGCGTATAGCTAATTATTTGGTTTTGAGACAAAAAATAAAAACCAAAAAAATTTCACTCTCGAAATCAATGAAAATCAATCGCTTTTGTTTACATGAATTGCCATTACTCGGCTGGAGGTGAACAAAAACGATCGATTTTGGGCTCAAACGATTCCCTACACGCTAGCGCTGCCACATGATTGCAGGGAATGCAAAAAAACATTCAGTGCTTACAGTTATTTCAATGTAAACAAATAGCCTAAAAATTCCACGTTTTCTGCGTTTCTCAGGAAAAGAGTATCGAAGGAGTTTCAAGTATTTAAGGATCATTTCTACTAAGTTTCACACAGACCGATGAAAAATTGTGATAGAGCGAGTTGAAAATAAAGTCGAACGACGCGGATTGAAACAAACGCCGGGTACGCTTCTGTTTAAGGTGGTCCAATATTCGACCCACATCTGTGATCAAATCTACCGGACAGAAAAGAAATGATACTTAATAGCTTTTAAGAAAATTTTAATTTTTTTTGTTGATAATTTTCAAGTTTGAAAATTTGCTGTTTTTTTTTGTTCGTCGCTGGCGCCCCTAGGCAGCTGCCTATATTGCCTTATGGATAATCCGGCTCTGCCTAAGGGATCACTACTTCCATATCCAGAATATCCATCCAAGTCTCCTCGTTTTGAGAAGATTTGCGTGCGCCGTGAATATCCGACGGGCCCCGGAAAACATTGTATTTTTGGTAATGTTAATAAAGCTTTGTTGAAATGGATTGGATTCAACGATATTTAGGGAGAAATTCTGTTAGTTTCATTATTTTTTAAATAAAATTGTTCTGTGTAGAGTTTGTGAAATATTTGCTTAAATGTAAAATTATAGATGTTTTTTATTTTTGTACGTTATGTAGAACCAATAAACACCGAGAGAACATCATATCCAAAATTCATCTCGTTACGAATTCGTCTCATATTTTGCAAATTTACGTATTTAATGTATATACCTACTAAGAAATCGATGATTAATCGAAGATGCCAATCCTATATCTAATAAAGCGATAGTTTTAAATGTCTTGACAATCTTATTCATATTTAATCGGGCCATAACATAACGCATGCCAGTTCGAAGTCCCGTGAATCATACTCTTTTACTTTGACCGATTTACCTAGTCATAACATTGTTTATATTTAAACAATCAGCATGGACAACATCAACAATAAATATTAAAACTATAAAAATTATCACACGCATTTGCAGTGTCATGCCTGCACTTCTTGGAATCTGAAACGGAATGCAAGACGCGGGAGACGAAACCACCATGGGAATATATCCAGAATCCCATATTATTGCTTACGGGATAGAATACTGGCTACAATTGCGTCAAACCTTAAAAATAGAATGAATATTGTTTCATAACGGTTTCTTTAAATTCACTGAAAATTTAATCCTCGCTAACGGCAGCACCTACTACTAGGATTCTATATAGGTACTTCATAAAAAGGCGGATGTAAACAATGTATAGTTTGACAATTGTTTATTTATGATACATGTGTATAAGCAGTAATGCCGTAATATCGTATCTAAATACCAAAATAGTCCAAAATAAAACGTCGTAAATTGAATAGGTCTTATTTAACTAGAATCAAATACAAAAACCCGAAAAGCTTAACAAAACCATTTACATAGATGGCAAGTATATACAAAATTAAATGTTAGAATATTCACACATTTATAAATTTTTCTTCTGTTTATAAACAATAATCTACACTTCATCAAGTTAAGTTGTTGGGTTATGAACAGGCGCTAGAAGACGCAAGGTGATAATAAAATATAATCTGTATACTAAGACACCTGGTACTGTCTGCTACAAGAAAAATCATTGTCTGGTAATACTTTTTAGTGCAATACTGCCATCCCGTTCATTCTCCGCATTCTGAGTATTGCAACGAATAGGCACAATAAAAGCAATTATCGCTTCCAAGAAATTTAAAAATTGACAAAGTGCAATAAGTGCAAGCGAATATTGAAAAAAGTTTTATAAAGACCACATTCATTTAACACGTAACGTAGACCAAGAGCAGACAAGTGTCTAAATCAGCAAAATGCACAACTGGACGAATGACTACAGTGCGAAAAAGTTTATTGATACTATTAGTTTTAAATATGTGACGTTTGTTTAAATTATTACTGCTTACATATTTGCGCATCTATAATATAAGGCATTCATCTATTTGAAGTCGCAAAAGAATAATCAACAAGGATCGATTTGCAAATATATTCGACGTATGTAATTTATTTAAATATTAAATAATTTATTTAACGTTGGTCTATTTCCGCAAGTAAGGCCTAATCATCACCGACGCCGGGAGACGACTTACACACAACCTGAATATTTTCATGAACTCAAACATTTCGTAAAAAGGAGGAACCTTTTACTTGCCTAAAATCTAATGGACAAAGAACTGATTTGCTTTACACGTCCTCCGACTGATGGTATATCCACTACGCAGTCCTCGCCTAACGTTGCATAGTTTCAGCGTATATGCTGGTATCGGGCGTAGCCGACTAGTAAGGTACTAAATTTAAAACAAATGTTAAACTTGTCTATTGCAAAATTCCAACTCTACATAAGTAACTTTTTACTGTGCAGCCTAAACTTGTAAACGTTTATTAATTGTTATGTTTATTGTCTTTATGAATTTAACTAAAAAAATATGATTGTACTTTTCAAAACACCTGCTTAAAATTTTTGGGATTTGTGGTAAATAATGAATCACTTTTGAAAAAATTTGACTGTCGGACGATTTTTGTTAATTGACTTCTGACAGACGTTTCATCATAAATTATTTTTTTTATGAGAGTGCACTTCATAACACCTCCTGGATTTTTGTTTTAAAATGAAGTTTTAGATCTCTCCTATCTATTACAACTTGTCGGGCTGACAATTTTTGTTAATTAATTTGTTAGGCTTAATTTTGAATGTGTAGTATCAATGCATCAGGATGAATCACTGGCATCTCATAACATCTCCTTAACAAAGAACTGAACAACAACTTTAATTAAGATCTCCTCTATACATAAAAATTTGTCTGTCATTGAAAAAATGTTTTTCGTCATGTCAGACATTGAAAAATGTGGTCGCGGCACATAAAAAATGAAGTATGTCGTAGTGAAAAACATTTTTTCGCTAGCAGATTATTTGTATGCATAAAAGAGATCTTAAACTTAATTACAGAAAAAAAACATCCAGATTTTTCATCCCAGTCACTTTAAAGAAAACATTTTGACTACATTTGCACTCTAGTATATGTGGAAATTATTGGTCATAGAATTTTAATATTCGGGGCAGATGTCATAGAAAAATATTAGAAAAAAATCTAAGAACTTGGTTTCTAGTATATACACCAAATCCCAAGTTTCTGTACTTCTTACAGCATGCTTTACTCCTTTTTTCCCATTTACCTCTACTTACCCCCCAATCATTCAACGGAATCGTGACAAAATATAATTTAGTTTCAGATCTCGTTATAATACATACGTGTACCAAATTTCAAGTGAAAATCTCAATTTAATTTTATCAACTGTTTTGTTGGGGCATGGAAA
Source organism: Stenurella melanura (assembly GCA_963583905.1). Lineage (NCBI taxonomy): Eukaryota > Metazoa > Arthropoda > Insecta > Coleoptera > Cerambycidae > Stenurella > Stenurella melanura. The sequence goes on along the minus strand of OY757311.1, from coordinate 164,771,610 downwards.
ATCTTATAAAAAAAACCTGAGGCCCTCACTTCTAGTATACCTATACAACAAATCCCAAATTTTTATACTCTTACCTACTTACTTTACTTGTTTTCCCCTATTTACGCCCCAACACTTCAACGGAATAATACCAAAATATAATCTAGTTTCTGATGTCATTATAATATAGTATACGTATACCAAATTTCAAGTGAATATCTCTATTTTATTTTATCAACCCCTTTAATAATGGAGTGGGGGTAGGGGGGGGGATGAAAAATATTATAAAAAAAATTGAGGCCTTGACTTCTAGTACGTACACCGAATTTGAAGTTTCTGTACTCTTACCCGGTTGCTTTACTTATTTCCCCCTATTTACCCCCAACCCTTCACCGGATATGTTCAAAAAACAATCTAGTTTCAGATCTCGTTATAATATATATGTGTATAAAATTTCAAGTCAATATCTTACACCCTTCCGGAGAAAACGTGACTACAAAAAAAGTTACAGATAGACAAACAGACCGACAACCAGCAATTTTTTTTTTTTCGTTTAAATTTAAAATCTCGACGTTTCATGACATTCTAAACCTATTTCAAGAAAAACAAATTGAAATTTTTTTTACGATTACTATACCTACTTCCAATCCACTACGTGGATGTGGAAGTAATTCAGGAGGTGTTTTGGCCATTACTTATTAAAAAAAAAAAACATTAATGACGGGCATATTTTTGTGCAAAGGGGAGATCTTAGACTTCAGTTGTTTTTTTTAAGGAGGTGGTTATGCGATGTCAATGATTGGTCCTGATGCACTGATGCTGCACAATCAAAGTTAAATCTGACAAATTAATTAACAAAAATTGTCAGCCAGACAAGTTGTAATAGATAAGAGAGATCTTAAACTTCATTTTAAGACAGAAATCAAGGTGTTATGAAGTGCACTTTCATTAAAAAAATAATTTATAGCAAACGGTCTCTCAGACGTTAATTAATAAAAATTGTCAGACAGACTTTTTTAAAAAGTAGTTCATTATTTACTACAAATTGCGAAAATTTCAAGCAGATGTTTTGAAAAGCAGAATCATTTGTGTGTGGTAGCTTTATTCACGACATATGTGTAAATTGTGCTCTGTAACTAAGTGATAAAATTTAGCTGAATAACAAAAGAAGAAATTTGGAAATTTACAAATAGACATTCTAATGGTGAATATTACAAAATAAGATTACAAAATAAAAGTATAAATAATTTTAAATAGCAAATACATTTTAATTAAGATCTATATCCAACTATAAACATACACTTTTTTGCCAAAAATCAAGATAAGAAATAACCAAAGCAAATAATATAAAGGAGCACATACACAGAGAAGATCCATCTATAATAATATATAACATGAATGAGGAAAATGATGTTTTTAAACAATTAGTTACATTAATAAAAGACGAAAATAAGAAACAAACCGAAATTATTAAAGAAACACTTACAGCACAAATCACAGAAATAAAAGACCAAGTAAGTGAAATTAAAAGATCTATTACAGAAGCAGCAAGTAAAACAGCATTGTTGGAGGAAACAAATAAGACTTTACAAACAAAATGTGAAAATTTGGAAAGAAAACTAAAGAAGAATAATATAATTATTTTCGGATTAGAAATACAGAGAGAGAATCTTGTTAATGGTGTAATAAATGAATTAAACAAACTACTGGGCATAAATCTCAACATTAACCAAATAAATAACATATATTCAATAGGTAAGCAACAAGCCAATAGACCTCTCATAATAGAATTCATATCATTCTTCACCAAAATTGAGGTACTAAAAAATTGCAAGAAACTCAAAGGCACTAAAATAAGCATTTCAGAAGACTTAACAAAGAACGACCAAGTAATACGAAAATGTCTCCTAAAACACCAAAAACAGGCTAAACAAAGTAATTTAAATGCATATATACGTGGAAACAAGCTAATCATAAATGACGAAATATATACTGCTGAACAACTGGAGAGTGAGACCAAAAACGAATCACACTTAAACAACGAACCTAGTGATGAACATCCTATATTAGAAGAAATTGTGACAGAAAAAGCCAGTAGTGCCCCTGCAACCCCTTCTAATTTTCAAAACGTGGAGATTGATGACGATACGTATGAGACTCTAGAAGATAACGAAGACGATGAAACAGAACATATAAAGGTAGTCAAGAAGAGGAAATTTAACAGACAAACACTACATAAACATAGGCCACTCACAAGAAATATAGGTAAAGGGTCAGAACTACCGTCCTTACCCAAAAATATTATTAAAAACGTAAAGAAAAGTCCAAAAAAATAATTTATTATCACAGTAATTGTCTTGTTTTGTCTAAATTTATAACATATAATAAATATACTTAGTGGTTAGTGGTTATTTTATAAAAGCATGGGGTTTAAAATTAAAATTATTCTTTAGATTTTATATATTTTCTTTTCTTAACTTATTCATTCATAGTTAAATAAAATTATTTACTATGAAATTTGGTCACCTTAATGTAAGATCGCTTTTATCTGAGTTTGATCTTTTCCGTGAATTTGTCAATAAAGAAAAATTTGATATACTTGCTATCTCTGAAACGTGGCTAAATGCAAATATTAACTCGGATTTGGTTTCAATTCCTCAGTACCATTTCCTCAGAGTAGACAGAGATGGTAGAGGTGGAGGAGTTGCCTTTTACATAAAAAAATCTATACGATATAAAATCATCTCACAAAAAATTCACGCACATTTAGAGCAATTATGGATTTCGATATTAATTTCAGGAAAAACATTTGTGTTGGGAGTCTTGTATAGGCCTCCCTCAGCTAATATCTTAAATTTTTTTAGTGAACTGGAAAATTCTATGTCGGATGTACTGTCTTATTCAGATGCGCTGCTAATATCGGGTGATCTAAACATAAATTTATTATCATCAAACCAAAGTGTCCACCAGTTTAATAACTTTTTAGAATCATATGATCTTACGCAACTAGTCAATGAACCCACAAGAATCACCCATACAGTGCAAACATTAATAGACGTTCTAATCACCTCGGATACCGAATGCATTTCTGAAGTTAAAGTAATAAATGTTCATGGTATATCTGATCACTGCGCGACAGTTACTAAATTTAATAATATTAAAGTAAAAAATGTCATAAAATTTGTTACGTTTAGGGATTTTCATAGCTTTAATGAAAATAATTTCCTTCAAAATTTTCACAATATTGACTGGGATGAAATATATAACTTCAATAACGTCAACAGTATGATAACCTTTTTAAACACTCACCTTAGTCAAGTTTTTGAAAGTAGTGCCCCTTTGCGCACTGTGCGCGTCACAAAACCACCGGCTCCATGGTTAACATATGTAATTCGAGAAATGATGAAGTTAAGAGATAAGGCATACAATAGATACAAACAAACTAAAACAGAAGCCCATTGGGAGTACTATAAGACACTGCGTAATTATACAAAACAAGCTATCAAGCGTGAAAAGAGAGCCTACATTGATAGTGCTCTGAGACAAAAAAATTCTAAAGCAACATGGAATACACTTCGTAACCTTAATATAGTAAATAATTCAAAAAGCTCTGAATTTCCTCCGTCTTTGATTGACGTAAATGCTGTTAATAAATATTTTATAAATACCCCTCAACTTGCCAAAACTAATAAGCAATTAAAGCTTATAGAAAAATATAATAACACCAAAATGGATCCGAACATTACCTTTAGATTTACTCCCGTTGATAGACACGAAGTTCTTAAATGCTTTAACACTTTGAAAAGCAATGCGGTAGGCTCTGATTTGATATCTCTCAAAATGTTTAAAATAGTTTTAAATTTTCTAATCAATCACCTTACGTATATAATTAATAGCTGTCTTAACTCCTCTATCTTCCCCGATGCGTGGAAATTAGCAAATGTTATTCCTCTTGCAAAGACATTAAACCCAGTAGATATGACTCACTTAAGACCGATTAGCTTATTACCCATGTTGTCCAAGGTTTTGGAAAAAATTATGCATAGACAAATTAGCAAATATGTTTTTGAAAATAAAATTATACCTAATATTCAATCTGGGTTTAGAGAATGTCATAGTACGACAACTGCACTTACAACGATTGTAGATGACTTGTTACGAGCTTCAGATGAAAGTAAAGTTAGCTGTCTTATATTATTAGACTACAGTAAGGCGTTCGATACAATGGATCCCATTTTATTTTGTGATAAACTTAAATACTATGGGTTTAATGAGCACTCAATTAGACTACTCCAAAATTATCTTAGAGGGAGATCCCAGAGAGTATATTATAATTTAGAGTATTCAGAACCTCTGTTGTTAACACAGGGAGTACCGCAGGGATCCATACTCGGACCGTTGCTGTTCTCTATATATATATATCAGATTTTCACTATGTGGCAAAAAAATGTCAAATTCATCATTATGCTGACGATACTCAGGTCTATTTTTCATTTGAACCTGGTCAAAACAATCTATCCTCTCTATTAAATACAGAATTGGAATCTCTAGTTGACATATCAACTGCTCATAATTTAAAGCTTAATGCAGGTAAATCATCTGTAATTTTTTTTGGTCCAAAAAGTAAAAGAGTCTCTGCGATGGCTACTGTCAATATACATATTAATGGAGAATATTTGCCGGTCAAAACTGAGGTTAAGAACTTAGGATTGTGGATGGACTCAGATTTAAGATTTACTAAGCACGTTAATCAAATATGTCAATTTTCTTATAATACTCTTAGACAACTCTTCCCCCACCGAGATGTTATGAGTTCAAAGCTAAAATTGGAATTGTGTGAATCCCTAATTATCTCCAAGCTATCTTATTGTGACAGTGTCTACGGACCTGCACTGCTAGCTAATGACAGTAACAGATTACAGAAAATTCAAAATTCGTGTTTCAGATTTGCCTTTGGTATCCGAAAGTATGAGCGTATAAGCTATAAAATACATGAAATGGAAAAATTAAAATTAGAAGATTTACGTAAACTCCATCTCTTAAATTTAACTCATAAAACTCTAATTAATAAAGAACCTCAATACCTATATAGAAAATTAACGAAATTCGAATCTGTACACAACTTCTCCACCCGGAATTCCAAACTCTTAGTAATACCCAAACATAAAACAGCAGCATTTAAACGTTCATTTAGTTATATTTCCTGCAAATTATATAATACTCTCTCACCAGTATTCTATAATTACTCGCTGTAAAATTTTAAGAAAAAATTGAAATCTTATTTGTTGTCAGAAAGACGCGTATAGTAATGTTAGAGCTGGCAAAGTATATAGCGGCAAGATAAGATAAGTTCAACTATTAATTATTTATTAACTGTTTATGTATGCATGTATACATTATGTATCTATTTTCATTTGTAGTAGAAAGTAAATTCCGTTTCAAATTATATTGTAGTTAAATAATTGACTCATTGCATTATATTTACATTGTATTGAATTTTGGTTCTTCTTTGTTTGTCTGGTTAAGTTTAAAAGCGCCCATTTTGGGTGAGACTTCGCCAATTCATTCCATTATTTATGAATATAATTAACTGTATTCAATTGTATTTAATTTTTTTTAAGAATGAATAAAGACGCTTTATTATTATTATTATTATTATTATTTTTTTAGCTAAATTCAAAAATGCATAAGAAATAACAATTATCAAATTTTTACTAGTCTTGCTGGCGTAACATGACTTTTACAGGTTTTGCAACCATGTCCACCTTCTAAAGAGGTGTTCGATGGGGTACCTCTTTTGTCATGAGAACTCTCGGTCTATAAAGGCTCAAAATGCGTTGTAATTTTTAACTTTCAAATAAATATACTTAGTTTAAGATTTAGGCACCTGCTGGAAAGGCCTATTGAATCCTCTTAATCCACCCCTGGCTATATCTTGTTGGTAGTTGTCAACACCCGATTTGGACCAGTTTAAAGGTGTTTTAAATAATTTTCTTACAAATAAGTCGACAGTAATAATAATTATTCGTAGATTTTTATTACGATTGAAAAAGGTACACAGAAGAATTTTTTAAGCAGTGCACTTAAAATCTAATTGAATAGTTTCAAAAGTAACAAAAATGTGCATCTGTTTTAAAGAGCTTAACCTCTTGGCGTGAATTATGATGGCAGTATTAAATTCTAAATTGTATCTGGCGCTCTGATTTATACAATTTATTAATGAAATTAAATACTTAATGCCCCAAGCTAAAGCTTATAGTTTATCTGGTACAAGCATAAAATTAATGTTGTAATAAAAATAAAACAACGTTTTGTAACTCAAAATATACAATTTGTTACAATGAAGAGTTTGGTAATTTTTTAAAAGCCGCTTCAAACCACAGCATGGGCTGCACGGCAAGTCTGGTCGAGCAGTTCCTTAAGTGGCAAACTTCAAGATTTATTGGGGTACTTAAAAGCTAGAACCATCCCTTTACAGTTTGTAAAAAATTGGCGCCACCAGAGCGACAGGTTCGGTGTCAAATTTCAAAATAAATCTAGCTTAGATCCAAACATATCCAGCTACTCGTACGTTGTAAAAAATTACATATGTGCATATAATATTGTTGACCACACACAAACAAAGCGCTCAATAAATGTTTACTTGTTAGACTTACTTTAAATTAGGACGACATTGCCTAGGTCGGGAATAATTTTTTGCGTAGCACTCTTAAAAAACAATTTGATTACCTAATCGGAATTATAAATAAATATGTGAAATTGGAATAATCAAGCGTTAATTATTTGCTTGATTGTCTCGGGTAGGTCAGTTATTTTTATCTTAAACTTGTTATTTGTTTTATCTTATTTTTTTATAATTTATTTACTTATAACTACAAGTTATTTGCCTCTGTTAAATTAGGTAAACGTGCAGAAACTTCTACCTAGCCTTTATGCACGAGAGGAATTTTAATATTTCATCAAATGTAAAGTTGGCATAGGCGTTAGTCAGGGTTGCGTTATAGATATTGTCTAACTGATCGTTATGGAATTCTCTTAAGTTTTCTATTTTTTGAGAGCGGGGCCTGTGGACTTCACATTTTTTAAAATTCAATTTGGATTTAGGTTTCTATTAGTTATTTATTAACCCTCTTATAATTACATATCTATTGACACTCATTGACATTACAACTCTAACTGTTACCTCTCATTCTCCAGCCTCCTATATCCTAAACTTTACAAATAAGTTAACATACTTTATGACGTGCTGTTCAAATGTCCCCATGATCTCATTTTTGATCAGCATATCATGAACCACCTCTGTGCAAAGTTTCAGTTCCCAGGAGTGAAACCTAAATTGCACTGAAGGTCTTTTACAAAATGAACAAAAAGCAACAAATCGAAACAAAGCAGAGGGAAAAAAGAGTTAAAGATCGGAAATTGTCTGTTGACAAATTTTATAATTGCATCAAAGAAAGGTGATGTGAATAAAATGGACAACGCCTAATATGATAATTTCTGTGTTATTTGCATAGGTGCATTAGGCTCTCTAATTTGCGTAATGTTTTTAAAAGAGAACTAGCACCAAATTTGGATTGGTAGAATTTTTGAGATACAACTTTGCTAATGGTATATGTTGCGATAACGTGCTAGAGATTTCCTAAGTAGATGCATCGTGAGGAATTTGAAATGAAACGTATGCATTTGTTTTTTTAAATTGTCGTGACCGACGTGCTGCGCCAACCAGGCGCGGTATATATAAAATCCTATCTCAGAATAATATCAATTATTACCATTACACTTTTTCATTTTGGGGGAATGAGTTTTCTTCCGAATACTAGGATGTTTGGGTACTCTTTTTACTTCCCTCGCATACCGAAGGGAAGTATTGTATTCGAGAAAAAATCACCCTCCGAGATTTTTTCGGATTCTGACGTTTCAGAACACGTAGATTCCGAAAATATAGGTTTTTCAATTCCGTCAGTCTGTCTGTCTGTCTGTCTGTCTGTCTGTTGGTGCATTAACTAAAAAACTGCTTGACGGAGAGCAGTCAAATTTGGTAGGTAGTTAACCCTACTGTCAGCGAAGAACTGGTAGAATTTTCACTGAAAAATATACAGGGTGGACCGTCCAAACGGAATAAATAGTGAAAAAAATTTTTTTTTTGCTCAAATTTAAAATTTCCACGTTTCATGACGCGCTAAACCTATTTCAGAAAAAAAAATTTTTTGAAAATTTTTTTCAATCATTTTTGAAAAAATTTTTACCACTAAAAAAATTTTTTTTCTTTGTTCAAATTTAAAATTTCCACGTTTCATGGCATTCTAAACCTATTTAAAAGAAAAAAAAATTTGAAAATTTTTTACCAACATTTTTGAAAAAAATTTTACCACCAAAATAGATGAATTTTTTTTCTCAAAATTTTAAATTTCCACGTTTCATAGCGTTCTAAATCTATTTAAAGAAAAATAAAAAAAAAATAAAAATTTTTGAAAAAATTTTACCACAAATAGATAGTATTTTTTTCCGATTTAAAATTTCCACGTTTCCATGGCATTCCAAATTTTTTAAAACAAATTTAAAAATGTTCTAGAAAAAAAATGAAAACATGTTTTAGTAATCTATTTATCACCATTATAGAATAGACGAAATATTTTTTTGCTCAAATTTAAGATTTCCACGTTGCATAACATTCCAAACCCATTTCGGAAAAAAAAATTTGCAACATATTTTCACCAATTTGGAAAAAAAAGAATAGACACAAAACATTTTTGAAAATTTGTTCTATATTTTAATCACCACTATACTTCCACTCCATTACGTGAATGTGGGAATGAAAATGTGAGAGATGGCAATAATATTTGGCATATCCTATTATATACTTTTATTGAATAGTGGCATCCCAAGAAATAATTGAGTCATAGTGGACATTTATAAAGGTATTTGCGCAAGCCTTCCATATTTGGCACCTGTTATTTAGTATATTGAACTTTTGCTGTTGGATGAACACTCTGTATATTTTTTTGACCAAAAGTTATCACGTTTTCTTTGTAATAATACCAATAATTATATTCCGATTATTATTCCCAATGTCATTTCGTAATTAATAATTTTTTTGAGTGACTGTCATGCACAAATAACGAGGGAAGTTCTGTGTAAATAACTTTACCGATTTTTTTATTTTAAAAAGCACACGTTAGCCCTAGTAGTATACAAGGTTGAATCAACTAAAGACTACATTCGAATAGTAAATTAAAGAACACAATATCCACATCCATAATTACAAACTAAAGACTCGAGATCATACCATGTGACCTATTGGAGTTAGAGGATCGAACCTCTTTTGATTTGTAGAAAACTGAATGTGGTTGAACTCACTGATAAACCACTTTTAAGTGTGACGAGAAAGATATTTCAAGAAACCTGAAAAATACGATTTTTGGGCATAGAATTTTTGGAAGAACCTGAACAAATTTTTTTTATGCAGAAATTTATCCGTTCGTCTTAGGGCTACTTTAATGTAGGACCCACTGGGACTGACGAATCAATGGCTACAATTTATTGTACCTTTAAAACAAAAATGCTTTCCCGTCTGAGTTAAAATTCACAATTTCAACTGCATTTTTTAACAAAAAAATCTAGTCCTGAAATACTTCTATTTCCTACACCCCCTATGTTGAAGACGATATGACTGGTCTATAAATGTCATTACTTTTACATACCAATTTACAGCTGATACTAGGCTGACATAATGCACTTATTCGTGGGTTATTGATAGATCACTTTACAAAATTTACGAATCGGGTTTTTTTACAAGACAATTTGTAAATAAATAGAAATCGTTGACAATTTTGCTACTACTTCAATAAGTGATAAATTTCTATTGGGAAAAGCTTTATCAGAAATACAAAAAGGTAAAGTATGTTTAAAATGTTGTTGCTTTTAATGCGTGAAGATTACCAAAGAATGTTCCTAAATAGATAATAGTTTTTCAGAATGCCTGGTTTTATGAACACGAGCAAGCTAGTCAGAATTAATGTTTTTTATACAGTATGTCTCAGTGGACAGTTCTATCTAGAGCTTCCGGGAAGCAAATTTCAGAAGATATTTTGCAATTTACTTTCACTTTCTTTCATCCAATAATTACTGCCTCAAAATTTTAAGTTGCACTGTTTTATAAATCATGAGAAACGGTTTTAGAGCAGGCTTGTTACTGATGAGTTATGCGGTGTAACCCTTCGTTTCGCGGGTGGTAGAACCTATACACGCCATAACCGCTGAGACAGACTGAGGACTCGAATATATATTGTTATATTATATGATATCCCGATGAAATCAAAATACTACAATATCAATTTTCGAAAGATATAATAAGAAATAGATATTTTGCTGAAAAATAAGGTCATGTGCTAAAAGGGCACTAGACATCAGCAGATCTACACCAACACCTTTTCAGTTCAGGTGCGGTACCAATATATTACTCTTGTATCAGTTATGCCAAATTATATCAAAATCAGTCTCGACGCTATCAAGTCCATATACACACATACATACAGACATTTTAAAAAAATATTTTTTCGTGTTCCCGGTACCTCAAACGTCTTATGGTTTTATCTTTTTCTAAATTTTTAACCAATTGCAGTAATCTCCGCATTTTTGTGGGTGTGGAGGTTATTTAAATTAAAATATGGCTTAACTATACTACACTCTTACTATCTGTCATTGTAGACCCCCACATTCAGGGAACGATCTTTGTGGGTATACGATATTAATTACTTTCTATACACCAAGATACACTTCTGAGGAAACATAACCCTGTAGGGTTATTTGAAGGAATGCAAAGTATTACGTAGTAGGCAATGAATTGTCTTCTATCTAACTTTGAAATGCGCCTAAAGTGTGTGCTAAATTGAAATATGAGCCAAATAGTCCAAAATATTTTTTCTCGAAATTTTATCGCTGATATTGGAGGAGTATATCTCCTTAGGAACGAAAATTGGTTTTGAAGTTAAATTGTTATATTTTGACCTGATCCACGCATTGTTGCTCTGTATCTACTTACATACGATACACCCTGTATAATTCAAATTCAAATTCAAATTCAAATGTTTATTGGTCTTTTTTTGATCAAGTACATGATATAAGACAAGTCACACTAGTTAAGTAATATAACATAAACTTATACTAAGAGTCGAATACAGTGTAAAACACACAGTTGTATAAGACGAGGACACGGAACACTGAAAAATGTACAGTACAAAACTTGTAAACAAGAGAGAAAAAAAAACGTTAACTTGCTGTGTATACTTTAAATGGAGAAAAACTCTGATAGAGAATAATAACATTTGTCCGATAAAAACTCCCTTAGTTTTTTTTTAAATAAATGTTCTCTTTCCTGATGTTTTATGTCATCCGGTAGACGGTTAAACAATTTCGGGCCTATAAATCTTGGAGACTCACTTGTGATTTTTAATCTGGCACAAGGTTCATGGAGTTTATTTTTTTGTCTTGTATTGACTTTATGGTAGTCACTATTTAAAATGAAACTATTTCTATTTTTATAAACATACATACAAACTTCGAAAATATACATGCTAGGCAAGGTAAGAATTTTATTTTCTATAAAGATATACTTGCACGTGTAAGTATTCGGTATACCAAATATACATCGCAAGACACGTTTTTGAACAATAAATACATTTGAAGACATGGTGGAGTTTCCCCAAAAACAGATACCATATCTTAAACGTGAATCAACTTGGGCATAATATAAATTAATAAGCTGGTCTCTTGATAAGACCCCCCTAATATTTCGGAACAGGTATACTATAGAGGAGACTTTGGATATCAAAGTTTCGCAATGATGCTTCCAATTTAGGCATTCGTCCAAATATACCCCTAAAAACTTGACATTGTCCTCAGCATTAGAAATATTTTTATTATCTATTTTAATACTCAAATTATCACATTCCTTTCGCCTACCGTGAAATCTGATAACTTGAGTTTTTTCGGTATTGAGATACAGACTATTATGGGAAAACCAATGGTTTAATGTTTTTAAAATAGCATTACAATTTTGTTCCAAGATAATATCAGATGGATTTGATATTATCAGTGAAATGTCGTCAGCATACATTGTGAAATGTGCGGTTGATGGCAAAAAATCAATATCATTAATAAACAAAACAAAAAGCACAGGGCCCAAAATGGACCCCTGTGGAACACCTATCGTTAAATTTAAACATTCTGAATTAACACTGCATACGGTGTTATCGTTTTTATGTTTTAAACTTACATATTGTCTTCGATTTTCGAGGAATGTGGTGATCCAGTTTAATGACACACCCCGTATACCACAATCAAATAATTTAGATATTAGTAGACTATGATTGATGCAGTCGAATGCCCTGCTGAGGTCACAAAATATTCCAACAGGACACTCTCCCGCATCAATTAATTCTAAAATTTTATTTAAAAAAGAATGCATTGCCGTGCCGGTCGACATGCCACTAGAAAAACCATGTTGGTTTTTTGTAATTATTTTAAAAGTTTCTAAGTAATTTACCAGCCTATCTAAATAACAGTATTCGAAAATTTTTGAAAGTCCAGAGGGCACGGTTACAGGCCTATAATTTTCTAATAGTTGGGCATCCTTTTTTTTTAAAATAGGTATCACCTTTCCGGTCTTTAGGCTATTCGGAAACGTTCCTGTTTCAAAAGATAAATTAATGATATATGTTAGTGGTTTAATAATATAAGGTATTACTTTTTTTATTATAAAGCAGGGAATATCATCTGGACCAGACGACTTTTTAGCTTTAAGTTTTTTTGTTAATAAATTAAGCAATTCTTCTTCACTGAATGGTTTTAAAAACAATGAATTTGTCTGCTGAACTGTACTGTGTGTATACGTACCGCAGTTTAATTTCGGTATTTGCCTAATGGTAGCATGCGGCGCCTCTATGAAAAAATCATTAAATAGCGAGGCGACTATTTGAGGCTCATCATGTATAGTACCTTCATTATTTAAAACAATATTAGAAAGGCTTTTATTTCTGTTTGATAATTCAGCTACGACTCGCCAGCTGGTCTTTACTGGGTTATCAGAATTTATTATTTTATTTTGAAAATACGATTTTTTTGTATTCTTTATCAGACGACTATGATTCTTCTTTGCAATCTTATAAGCCGCAGTCATGCTGGGACATACTTTTGTTAACATAAAAAGATCTTTTAATTTATAACTAGATACTCGAACTTCATCGTTTACCCATTTCTTATCTCGAGTTTGTCTTACATAACATTTCTTTTGAGGAAAATGTAAATTAAAATAGTATACAAAAATGTTGTTAAAATTAGTAAATGCATCTTGAATATCCGCAATATTAAGGAGGTTTTCCCAAGATTCGTTTTTTATCGCTGTTTCAAAACTATTTATTGCATTTCCACTATAGCATCTTTTAAAGAGTGACGTATTTTTAACATCTATAGTATGGTTGTTGTAACTTATATCAAAAAGCACAGTTCTGTGGTCTGACACAGCATTATCAAACACACAGCATGAATTTTCACATTTGAAATTAATGAAAATATGATCTATTGTACTAAGGCTGGTATCTGTTACTCGGGTAGGCCACTTTACAACGGTACTTAAATTAAAACATGACAAAACATTGCACAGGGTTTTAAAATCTTTTGAAGCATTGTATGAATCAACGTTAAAATCTCCACAAACAATTATATCAATATTCGGTTTAACCAAATAATTTAACACATCGGTTATCTTATCTAGAAACAGGTTTAGGTCACCAGAAGGAGATCTGTAACAATTAACTATTATAGTAACGATCTCATTTTGTTTCCAACACACAGCGCAAGCTTCAAATTGTTTTTCAATACAGAACTCTTGTATATCAACATTTTTTACATCTACATTATCTCTCGCCCATATGGCAACACCCCCACCCTTAAACGAGGATCTACAATAATGACTGATTAACAGATATCCACTTATATGTAAGGTGTCTATTGAATCTGAGGTTTCCCATGTTTCAGTAAAACAGAGAAAATTCAGATTTACGTAATCACAGATGTCTAAATATAAGTTATCAATTTTTTTACTGTTTAAACTTTGCGCATTAAGTAAAAGAACATTAGGGTCGAACATCATCTTGTTTGGTACTCCATCTTCTTTCGTATCTCTAAAAAACGTTGAACGCATGCGCCATAAGGCCAAATCTCTGGATTCATAGCCTTATTGAAATTATCTTCAAGAATTCTTACTTTGAAGGATGAATACAGTTCAGGGTGTTTTGGGCTAATGGATTCACATATCACTTCTGGAAAAATGGGCTTTAACAGAGCGGTTAAGTCATCAGATGTTGTTTGTGTGTCAACCCTGTATACATGTAATGTTACACTTTTTGGTACACCTTTCACAGATTTAGACTCTGTGCTACTTCCGGTAATAACTAATCGTTTATTACGTCGTTTTTTTATTACTTGTTGCCAATCGTCTTTCTTTTGCGGTGTGGATGATGATTCCAAAGGGGAATTCTTCGTATTATCGCATAAATTAATATACTCATTGAGTTTCATTTGGCTTTGTACTTGTAAGATTTCACAGGCCACATTATTTTTTGTTATTATTTTAGAAGTACTCGGCTTATTTACATTTGAAGGATTTCCCACATTATTAGTCACTGTCACTTCAGAGTTTTTAGAGTTATTTTTGTTAGAGAGTTTTTTTACAGCTGAGTTCGCTCTTATCTTATCAGGTTTTTGTTCACCGTCGTTGGATTTAAAATTATCGTTGAACTTATATTTATTCATAAAGTCTATTTGATTATTTAATATTTTAATTTGGTCTCTTAATTCGCCAATGATAACGTCTTTTTGTCTAATAATATAATTAAAAATATGTATGTCTACCTTATTGTCCTTACTTGCCATATCTTCCATGGCATCAAAAAAGGCGGCATCGTTATCACTTTCTATCACCGTTTCACAACATATTATGGTATTGTCATTAGTAAACTTTACATTGTTACTTAATTTAGCACAACTCGAATGATATAAATTATTACAGTTGTCACATTTTAGCGCATTAACAACATTTCTATTACACCTTTTGCACACACTAACAACAGCGGTACTTGTCCCGGCCGCCATCTTTTCTCTCACGATGCTGGTGAATTTACGTTGGATATCAACGAAATAGAACTGATCTGCAATACTCTTAATTTCTTCTAATCCCCATGCATATTATACAATCCATTTTTAATCAATCAATTTTCAATCAAAAGGAAATACTTTTGGAACAATGCTGCTGTAACTAAACTGCTGGCCACTCGAACTTACACATAGAGACTTTTAGGCAAAATTTAAAGTTCAATATTTTCAACAGGAATGCAAATTTTTGAACGCGGCTTGCAAATTTTAAGAGCTAGTTTTTTTCGGATTAAGCTGCATGACGTATATTTATCGTAGAACCATAAGTTTATTATATACGGGGTGATCAATGAAGTCATGCAAAAAATCAAAAAGTTTGTGTGAGTGAAATTTCCGCCAAAAATTTTTTTGGTCGTTGCAATATGGTTCCTTACTAAGGTAACATCAATATCTCTAGACGGTTTTGTCAGTTTTTGGATTAAGGCCCTTAGGCCTTGTACACACTACTCAACATAAAATTTGGATACCGAAATCTTTAAAATGCTATAACTTTACATTGGATTGACGGTTCTTGATGATTTTTGCGGATTTGGAATCCTTATTTCACGTAGATTTTCTATGGTCTAAGCATTTTATTTGAGGGTTGAAATTTACACATTATACCGGGTCGATAATAAACAAAAACGTAGGGTACGACGCGCTCTAAAGTTTGACATTATTTAAGTTTTTGTAAAAATAAATTCTCACCTCAAGTTGTTTTTATTTAATGTTCTTCTCACTGTTCTGTCCGAAACTCACACCCCAGTTTGTTGTCTCAAAGAATCATTCAGTTTTACAGAGTTCTTTGTCCACCCCCATGCCCATAATTATGATCGGGTGTAATTTCTACGCGACGCGTCACTTTCAAAGTAGGCATTGGAAAAACAAATTTGTTGCTATGGAATTAAAAACTGTTTACATTATTTTAAAAATAATCTGACATATTTCAATGTTATGATTTTGTAAAGTTTAATTAATATGAGGCGTTCAACCACGGCAGAAAGGGAAAATTGCATTCGACTTCTCAAGGAAGGAATGTCAAAACAGCAAGTTACGCACATTTACAATGTTAGCCGAAAGACAATTTATAATTTGAACCGCCGCGTCGAAACTACTGGTGATCATAATTATGGGCATGGGGGTGGACATACAAAAAAAATAAACCAAAGAACCGAAAGAATTTTAATGAGAGAAACTATGCGGAATAGAACAAAGAACTCTAGAAAACTAAATGACTCTTTAAGACAACAAACTGGGGTGAGAGTTTCGGACAGAACAGTGAGAAGAACATTAAATAAAAACAACTTGAGGTGAGATTTTTTTTTTTTAAACATAACATAATGCCAAACATTTTAAATTATAGAGCCCGTCGCAGAGCAAAATGTGTGCGGTTATTACAACGCCATAGAGCGAATAGGCGGGCATGGGCTAATCGGCATGCGAATTGGGGTAATGCAGAGTGGAGCCATTGTTTATTTACTGACGAAACAAGATTTAATTTGTTTCACTCCGATGGCCGAATGTTAGTTTGGAGAAGGCCAAATCAGCGATATTTGGAGGAAAAGATGGCCCCTCAAGAAGCATTTGGTGGCGGAGGTGTTACAGTGTGGGGAGGTATCATAAGAAATGGTAAAACCGAGCTATTCATTACCAACCAAACCATTAATGCTACTGTTTATCAGGAGGAAATTTTGGAACCTATTGTTGTTCCTTTTGCTCGACATTACGGCCCAGAAATTCTATTGGTGGATGACAACGCTCGACCTCACAGAGCGCGAAGGATCACAGAGTTTTTGCAGGCACAAAACATCAATAGGATGGACTGGCCTGCAAAGTCTCCGGATCTTAATGTCATCGAACACGTTTGGTCTCATTTAAAACTTAAAGTAAGATCTCTTGATGTACCCCCTGAAACCTTAGCAACGCTCAGTGAGGCCATTCGTGAAGAATGTGAGAAAATTCCACAAGATTTTATAAATAATCTTGTGGATACTCTACCAAATCGATGTCGGGAAGTAATATTCCGAGCAGGAGGACCAACAAAATATTAGCTTCTCTTTTTTTTAATTAATGTACCTAATTTTAATTAGGTAATTTTAATTTAATTTTAATTTAAGTTTAAATTAAATTAAGTTTTAATTTTTTAGTTAAATTTTTTTTTAGTTATTAAAAATTACCAGAATTAGAATTATACATTTTTTAAGAATTGACTTTTGGTCGTTGTTAAGCAATGTTGTATATTGTAGAATTTAATAATAAACTTGTTCTTGTCGCTACGTTTTTGTTTATTATCGACCCGATATAATGTGTAAATTTCAACCCTCAAATAAAATGCTTAGACCATAGAAAATCTACGTGATTCCAAATCCGCAAAAATCATCAAGAACCGTCAATCCAATGTCAAGTTATAGCATTTTAAAGATTTCGGTATCCAAATTTTATGTTGAGTAGTGTGTACAAGGCCTAAGGGCCTTAATCCAAAAACTGACAAAACCGTCTAGAGATATTGATGTTACCTTAGTAAGGAACCATATTGCAACGACCAAAAAAATTTTTTGCGGAAATTTCACTCACACAAACTTTTTGATTTTTTGCATGACTTCATTGATCACCCCGTATATAATAAACTTATGGTCCTACAATAAATATACGTCATGCAGCTTAATCCGAAAAAAACTAGCTCTTAAAATTTGCAAGCCGCGTTCAAAAATTTGCATTCCTGTTGAAAATATTGAACTTTAAATTTTGCCTAAAAGTCTCTATGTGTAAGTTCGAGTGGCCAGCAGTGTATTAGTATATTACCTCTATGAACTACCACAAAATAAACGTTGTGGGAAAACAACAGTGTGCCGAATAAGATTTCTTCACTAGGACTATTTCAACTTTTCAACATAAATATGTTTCAGATGTACCCACTTAGGGGCTATCAAGTTAAAAGGAATGTTCCATAATTTGTAAGTGTAAGGGGACAAAAAAACCACACACGCCTAGCTTGTAAAAGATACCGAATAAATCCCCAGAGTTTACGCCCCTTATCTGCTTTCTATCTGTTCGCATATCCAAATTGCCACACATAGTGACCATGTACGTCATTATGTAAAATAAACCCCGAACAACGTACGAAGTGCATCTGCAGGTAAAAGTCTGATTTTTCTTAAAAGTCAGATATCGAAAAATATTACTGCATAGATTTGTGTACGAATTTGTATTATACATACAAATACAAGATTCTTTAAGAATGGTAC
This sequence comes from Stenurella melanura, assembly GCA_963583905.1. Taxonomy (NCBI): domain Eukaryota; kingdom Metazoa; phylum Arthropoda; class Insecta; order Coleoptera; family Cerambycidae; genus Stenurella; species Stenurella melanura. Next base: position 164,753,197 of record OY757311.1, on the reverse strand, counting down.
CAATGCAACGTGATGATTGGCACGATTGCTCGTATAGTAACATTATTGTGAAGTACAAAGTTCAGTCGTGAAACGTTGTACGGGTCCAACAAGGAAATTAATTTATTGTTTCAAAAAATGTCCCTAATATATTGATTTTGCATCCTATCATCGTTGGTGTGGTCGCCATTTTGAAAAAATGGTGTCGAAAATTTGTGTTTGTAAATATCTGGCTTGAAAAGAACTTTATAGCAAACAATGTTGTATTTTGGCGCAATCGATAGATGTAAGTCTCATAGCGATTACATGCTCATAGGAACTTTTCTTACTCTAGTTGCATGTATAATCAGCACCTACACCGTATACCATTGTTACAGAATTTGTCACGTTTTCTAATTTCCTAAATATGTTATAGTTTTTGGCGTCATTATTATTAATAATTAACATCAAGTGCCTGGCTTGGTGATGAAACATTAAAATATTGCCGGAAATGAAGGCCCCAGAGACTATTATGTCGGTTGTTTAGTGACGTATGTAACCTCTCGATTTAAACATAATAATTATTATACAATAAACTGAGTCAAACCTCTATTTGCCCTAATAGCCCCACCCCTCCCCCAGGGCACGAAGGGGAGTAATGGGTAAGGCACTTGAAAATTCCCGTTGCACAACTTCTCAACAACATGTATCCAAATTTTTCGATAAAGAATTGGTAATTAAATTATTTGTACGTTATTACGCGACACCCTGTATATACTAGACAAAAGTTACGTCCAAAATAAATATTACAATCTTAAACACAAATGGGCTTGTTCCATGATATTCTTTTTATATGGTTTTTATACTTTTTCATATAGTACTCGATATTCTCATTATACACTTAAAATTTCGTATTATTAACTTTTTCCGTTCTCGAGATATAAGGAGTTGAAATTGGTAATAGTTGCAAAAACCGAGCGCTCATATGTGACGTCACTATACGTAAGTGACGTAAGAAAAATGGCTTTCTGCCGCCTTTCAAATTTAACCTGAAAAGTCGAAAAACATGGAATTTTTAAACGCTGGTAACTATATAAATACGTCGAGTGAAAGTTCGTTCTATGTCTCTAAGGAAAGGAGAAGGTCGGCGATCAATTCTAAACGTAAATTGAATGGTCAAAATCGAAAATTCGTCCCGGCAGGAGCGATAGAAAATTGTAATTTTTTGACATTTCACCAAATTGTACTCCCCTACTGTCAAGTAGTAAACAAAACAAACAATACTTTGAAAACACTTATAATTATAACAAGTAAGGAGCATCAAGTCTATTGAGATCGCCGAGTCTATGCGTATAGTGACGTAGCGCCTGGCCACGCCCCATTTTTGCGAGATGGAGATTTGTAATAGTTTTTAAGATACTAACCGTGCGATTAAGATTCTAATTTTTTGCAGATCCATTAATTTATACTTGCACTTTCGATCTATGAAATAAAAAAAAAATGCTGAACAAGCCCATTATATTAGCAACTTTAGTGAAACCCAAAGCCACTTTTGTTTCTGCCTATACCAACGTTGCTGCGTTTGCCTATAGGTTCACATATGTCATCACAACTTAGCAAAGGGATTAGAAACCATAAAATTGCTTCAGGACCTCTGAAATGATATATTACGCTGTGGTTTTAGGTTTATTGCTGAAAGGCATTTCTTGTAAAGTGATCTGCAGTCTAGTTTTGACGGTACATAAAATATTTAGTATCTTTGGCATAATAAATTACCCAATCACTTGAGATTTCATTTACTTGTTTGTCATACTTTTATTTTTAAAGTTACATGCACATAAATGTTTATTACTTTCGATCTATTAGGTACTGTATGAAGAATTAATATATGAATAGTAGGTATTAAATAAAAATCGATGTGATTTGATGAAATTTCTTATATTATATTATTAATACATGACTAAATATAAAATACTTGAAACTTCTGGTTCGGATTATTTAGTAGTAGCGTGAGGACTGGCCATTTCTATACATAATTAATTTAACTGATTAACAGATAATTCGTTACGAGAAATTATACATTGATATAATTAATGACTTTTAATCTTCGTTTCTAGGAACCACAGAATATAAATACACCGAAGTAATGAAAAACTGTACAACTAAAGTTAAAACTTTTGTTTTTCGGAACATTTCTAAACAACAAAAGTATATCTTCACTATTTGCTTCGAATGTTTATTGGAAAACTAAACCAAAGTGTACAAAATTTGACAATTTCAAAATAACGTAAATGGAAAAATGTACAATTAACGATATTTTGTAAATTTGTAAAATATTTATTCATCAGAAGCAGAAAAAACTATTCAAAATAATTCTTTATTTTGTTGCAAATGACACGTAACTAATTTCGTATTCCAAGGTGTCCCAAAATTCCCGAATTCCCCTTCAGATGCTGATTTTGTATTAAAAAATAGTAAGAAAACTTCCTATAGATATGTGTCCGAAATTACTGAAAACAAAATAAATAAACAATAATAAATCTTAATGATACAAAATCGTGAACCAAGTTACAAAAAGTTGTATCAAATTATTTTCGACATAATTTGTTAAAACATATAAGTGCCATTTGCTGACACACGCTTACAGAAAGTTGTCCTATTTTTGTATGTAGATTAAGCGACCAAAGCGGATTGTAGGAATTTTGAGACACCCTGCATATTATAGAAAACCGTTTTTAAATCTTCACGGTCCTTCGAGACGAATTTTGTTAAAGTTTATGGATCAATGTTAATAATGTTCACTGCAAAAACTGGACTGGACCTTTTGCTTGCTCTCTATCAGTTGCTGCAGGGGAAGGGAAGTGAACAAGACTTACTATACCCCGACGGTGGAAGTGGTCATGTGACCTAGTAAATTGAAATTGAAATTTCACGTCGATGTTCTGTTGAGACTTTTTGCTTGCAATGTGATTGTTTCCGCACGTCGAGAACAATCCAAAAATATCCCTGCCAGCATTTTCTGTCGTCAGGTTCGGCTCTAACCGAAAATCCCGGAAAACCGATTCCCGACAAATGGTGCAATAGTGAGACTTTTCAGTGAAAGGAAAATATCTTAAACGTCGATTTTTTAAAACTAAGGTGCTATTGGCACCATTTTTTTGTGTTTTCGAAAGAGTTAATATGCAAAAAGGGGGTTGGCAACTTGATTAAAAGTGAGGTGTTTTTTGCCAAGGGTATAAAACCGAAACCGATAGTCAAAAGTACATTTTTCTCTAAAAATATTTCAATGACTCTTAACTATTAGTATTATTACCCTTGAAAATATTTTTCATCCAGTAGTGTCTAATTTAAGCAAATTATGGCCATAAATTTGATTATTTTGAAATGTTTTGCACTGAAACCCGGAGTGAATATAAAGGTGAATGGTCAATACAAATGGATAAAACATGCTTGCAAAGGTAATACTATTAGTTAAGAGTCAAACAAACATTTTTTTGACTGCTGGTTCCGATTTTACACCCTTGGCAAAAAACACCTCACTTTTGACCAAGTTGCAAAATCCTTTTTTCCATATTAACCCTTTCGGTAACACAAAACAATACTGGAAATAGCACCTTTTAGAAAAACCACCTTTAATATATTCCAAATTTTGCTGAAAGGTCTCACCATTGCACCATTTGGCCGAGTTTCTCCAAGATTTTCGAAAGTTGGGCCTAGGGCCGAACCTGACGAAGGGAAATGCTGGTAGGTATATTCTTCGACGCCCAGAAACATAAACATATTGCAGGCAAAAAGTCTCAACAAAACATGGATGTCAAATTTAAATTTTAATTTACCAGGTCACATGACCACGTCCACCGCCCAGACATAGTGAACCTTGCTTACCCCCTTCTCTTCACTTACTGACAAAGAGCAAGCAAAAAGTCCACACCGGTAATTTTTCGCAGCAAGTAAGAAGTAATTGTTGAATACTAGATTATTAATGGGTCCAGAGAGATAATTTACTCGGTAATACTTATGGCAAATTTAGTCATCAGTCAAAATTCAACTTAAAATGTTTTCTTAACCGCTCCTTAAGTCAACGAGGTAACTCCTTGAAAATCCAGAATGATTTTGTGTAAGGTAAAGAGAAACGAGGCCCTACAGTTTATAGTGGAGTCCGAATCACATCTTGGGGATAATTTTATAATTAAAATTATTTCGCGGTGAGCAGGGATCGAACCTGCTTCGCTAGGTATGCCAGTATGAAAGCTAGACGCGCTAAACCACTGAGCTACCGTCCCCGTCTACAAACTACAACTAGCTAAAAACAATCACAACACCATCAACATCAAATTACAATGATTTTTATTTAATACTTGTTAAATCTGTATTGTTTCAAACTTACTTGCAGATAATGAGGCTGCTGCCGAAATGGGCCTGTTTCTTGGTGCTGCAGGGCTCAAACTGTACTGTTCTGAGGGATATGGCCATTCGCTGTACATCGTCGAGTTAGGTAACGAGTATGGGGTAGTCCTGTGATTATGATTTGTGTATGAAGGTAATCTGTTAAATGCTGGCAAGGTGCTTCCCGTTGAGGATGAGGTTACCTTTGGGTAATCGTCTGTTAAGATTCCACCAGATGCGTTTACTCCTATGAACAAAAATGGTAGAGTATTGCTTGATGTCACAAAAGAGCACATAAATTCAATTCAGTATTTTACTAAACTGTACCAATAGTCCAAGAGGCAACCGGTCAAAATACTACTTGATATGTCAGAAGCATACTTAGATAGGACGATGGTGAGGGATTAATAGTTAAAGAAATACTTTTTGTCCCACCCTTTACCCCGCGGTGAACCTCTAGCAGACTGACCTAAAGCGGCAGCCTTTCGGTGATTGACCTACGTCATTTTGATGTAGGAATTTTTTTATAGGTACTATTTAATAGTTCAAACGGTTCTGCAGTCAACTACAATAATTCTGTCATTGCCCATTTAAAAATATTGTAAAGATATCTGAGGCTTTGGCTTCTAGTATATACATCAAATCCCAAGTTTCTGTACTCTTATCTGTTTGCTTTACTTATTTTTTCTTATTTACGTCTACTTACCCCCACCCCTTCAACGGAATCATCTTTAAATATAATCTAGTTTCAGATGTGATTATAATAAATACGTGTACCAAATTTCAAGTAAATATCTCGATTTTATTTTATCAACCCCTTTAGTGATGGAGTTGAGTTGGTGGAGGGGTTGAAAAATGTTATAAAAAAATCTGAGGCCTTGGCTGCTAGTATATACACCAAATTCCAAGTTCCTGTACTTTGACCAGCTTGTTTTACTCATTTTCCCCTATTTACCCCTATTTAACCCCGAACCGTTCGCCAGAATTAGCGCAAAATATAATCTAGTTCCAGATCTGGTTATGATACATATGTGTACCAAATTTCAAGTTAATATCTTAAATCGGTCCTGATAAAACATGCTCACAATAGAAAGTTACAAACATTTTCCTCAAATTTAAAATCTCGACGTTTTATTACATTCTAAGCCTGTAGTGAAACGTGTTCTTTATAGGATTTTGCAAACAGCAGAAAAAACTATCTATGAAAACTAAAAGAAAAACTGGAATTGAGGAAATGAATATATTACTAGCAAAAATACTCGTAGTTATTTCAAACTCTTACTAAAGACTTATCATAGATAAGTACAAAAACATATATCTTTCTAAACAAAATACTTTGCTGGCTATATGCCACGAACAACATTGATTTAAAAGAAATAAATATGCACATTACGTACAGGTAACTGCCACAATAATGTTAATTTTAATTTTAAATTATCCTGTTCATTAAAATTAACATTATTGTGACAGTTACCTGTACGTAATGTGCATATTTCTTTCCTTTAAATCAATGTTGTTCGTGGCATATAGGCAGCAAAGTATTGTGTTTAGAAAGATATATGTTTTTGTACTTATCTATGATGAGTCTTTAGTAAGAGTTTGAAATAATTACGAATATTTTTGCTAGTAATATATTCATTTCCTCAATTCTATTTTAGATTACTCTTACATTGTAGGGAATTTGCATTTGCATTTGATTATATTAAAAGAAAAACTATTTGTAAAATTATTGATTTACTATCTTTGCATTCTTTCGATAACCTTAATTCTGGTTATGCTAGAAAAAGAATACTATTTTTTTTCGTGTTTTCTCTCTAAAATTATCAGTTTTTGAGTAAATCTTATCTGAACTTTATTCGGGAATAGTTTTTTATGAATAATTTTAGCAGAACAGAAAAAACAATGACAGTGAAACAAAAGATGATTACATTATTTTTTATTAGACAACAATGAATTAGATTAAAGTAAGGTAAATTACAAATTACAAGAGTTGTTCGAAGTACATTCCGCCAGCTTCAACACATTTCGGACATCTCCTCCGTACAGAGTGTGTAGCTTTACGAATAAAATCAGGATTAACCCGCAAATTTTCACATTCTTCGAGAATTCGTTCTATTAACTTTTTTCTCGTGTTTACAGGGATTACGTAGACTTTGTACTTTAAATAGCCCCGGACAAAAAAATCAACTGGAGTTAAATCCGGTGTACGGGATGGCCAGACTCTTGCACCTAATTTACCGATCCACCGTTCAGAATAATTATTGTTTGGCCACAAACGGTTCTCAACAGCAAAATGTGCAGGAGCTCCGTCCATTTGAAACCAGCATTCATTTCTTAAATTAAGAGGAATATCCTTGAGATATTGAAAACAATGGTTATTTAAAAAATCATTAAATAATGATCCATTTAAACTGGGAGGAAGGATGAGGTGCCCACAAAAGGTTTATAACACCACACCATACATTATCGCTAAACTCGTGTTGAAATGCCCTAGGGCGAATTATATGAGGATTCTGATGAGCCCAGATTTTTAAATTATTAAAATTATCCAATCCATTACGGTTAAAGGTAGCTTCATCAGTCCAAATAATTTTACTTTCGAAATCGGGATCTTGTTCCATGGCATTTATAAACCAATTACAAAAATTGATACGTCTTTCGGGATCACCTGGTTGAAGGCTTTGGACTGGCTGCATTCGAAAAGCTTTCCTGTGGTCTTTTTTTAGAATCCGTAAAACTTTGTTTTTGGAAACATGCTTGCGCACGCAGCTGTTGGACCGCTCTTCTGATATTTAATTTATTATTATTGTTAAATATAGCCAAAATTATGTTTTTAAATCGCCCATTTCGCTGTTCTTCATTTCTTGGACCTCCTTTAAGCCCAACATTTCTAAATTCTAGGTGGGTTCGAATAAAAACATCTTTAGATGGTTTTCTTCTATTAGGAAAACTTCTGCGACATTCGCGTTTCCATTACAATATCCATAAATAAAATGAATATCCGCGTACTCCACATGACCTTTTTTTTTACTTTTCAATAGCACACTTTTTCCAAAAGGAAATAATAGAACTACAGAACAATGAACTACAGAAAACCAAACAACAACAATGTCATTATTGTCATTCTGACATTGCATGCTAGATTATTTTTCATTTGTTACAAACATTACAATCACGGAACACTCCTGCATACCAGGAATGCTGGTAATAATGGTTAGTAATATAATTAATAAAGTTCAGAAAAGATTTAGTCAAAAACAGATAATTTTAGAGAAAAAACACAAGAGACTTTTTTTGTGTAGAAAACTTCAAAATTTTAAGTTTTGCTCATAAATTTATTTAAAAGTGTCACACAATAAAGTTGGGGGTTAATTATACCTAGCCCCCCCCCAGTTTCACCCGCTCCTGAATGATTTTCGTAGGTACATAGATGTCATTTTTTCTTAAAAAGCATAAAAATACAGGTTGTTCGAGTGAAAACTTATATTGTCGATAAACATAGAAATACTAGTAAATTTCTGCAACTCAATATCAAGTCTTCTTGATCTTGTAAATGTCCTTCTGCAAATAACGAAAAAGGGGTGAACAATCTCCCAGCACCAACAAATATCAAAGTTCAAAATCCAACAAATAATGTTTACACAAATCAATTTAGAAAACATAAAATAAAAGATGTTGGTGACACGCTAAAATATTAAGATTACCATTGAAACTGCATTTTTATTTATCCAAAAACGGAGATATAAAATGCAAACATAAAAATAACATAATTATCAAATCACAAAGTTTATCTAAAAATTATCAGGTGGGGTCAGCCGGGACGGTGGAGATTATTTTTGCACTTGATTTGAGTTACAGAATTATCATTTGATTCTAACAGAATTTCTTTAACGGGATTACATTTAAATACATATTTTAAAGCAGGTCAGTAACAAAAACAATTAAATAGATATGAAATATTTGGTTGCAGAATGAAGATTGCGGACTTGCACATAACTAACTGTATTTGTTTATAACTTTTGGGTAACAAACTTCAATTATTTTATAATAGGCTAGTAGATTAATTTTTCTAAGGGGTATAGAGCAGAAGTATAAGGAATATGAAAGGTTTTTAAATAGTCAATTTCCTATGGGTTTTCCTCAATAGTAATTCATTAACCAAGCAAACAAACTTTGTACACACAAGTAGTATTTTAAATACAGAACATAATTTCAAAAATTTACATTGACAAAGCTAATTTTTTCTAAAACTCGTCAAAGAAAGGGGTAATTTTGACTAATTTATATACCCGATAAAGTCTTTTAATTATTATGTCTTAGTAAGTACAAGTAATATCGATTTTATATATAACACGATATGAAAACTGAGGTTTTACGAAAAAAAGGTTATAAGCATGTTTTTGAGTATATACGACTAGATAATTAAAAAGCATTGCTAATCACTGGGCAAGAGAGACAGACGAAACAGTATATTCAGCCGCTAGCCTGTAAAACTACGCGCTCTTAGAAAGAGAATTTAATAATTTCTTTAATAATAATTTTCCAATTAAGGAGGTTGAGGCGTTAGACGAAAATAATAAAAAACATCTGAAATTAAGTTTTTATAATACATTTTTATGACACAATTTTCTGTAAAAAATCCAAAGTCATTAGGAAACTCATAAATTTAAAATTTTTAAAAAACTTTTACATGTAGTCTTATGGAAAATATGTCAACCCAGCATGCAAACGGTACATTTTAACACAAATAACTAAATAAAACACACTACTATGTTTACTACCACATAATGGTAGAAAACATAGTAGTGTGTTTTATTTAGTTATTTATGCAAAATGATTAACTACCACAGAGTAACGGCTCCTTCAATAAATGTTTTGGTACATTTTAATTTATAGCAAATAACCAAATAATGTCAGCAGTTCCGAAAACTAACTATGTAAAGCATTGATGTTTTACGCACATTTTAATATTGTTTCCAATTTAATTAGGAGACTTTTAATAAACAAAAAAAATTATTAAGCATTTGTAAACTGTCAGATTTCTCTTTTCGTTAATGATTTTTTTCTAATTGTTCAATTATTTAATGATTTAGTTTTAATCTTTACTGCTTCTCATCTTTTTTCAAAATAATTACTGAAACAAATTTGTAAAATACATAGATATTTACAAAAATTTATTTGTTTTTTCAAAAAGTTTGGACAAAACATCCAAAAGTTGAGTAAAATAATTAAATCTACTTAAATAATTTATTAATAATTAAACATGATTTATGTATGCCTTTATGACAATATTTATTCGTACTTATAACCTTTTGTAATAATTTATTATGGAAAAATTCCGATTTAGAATTCGACTTACTTTTGGTTGGGACTGTAACAGTTTTATTCAATTTATGTATAACATATTGAAAATATAATGTGAAAAACTCTTCATCAGTTTACCCATTGAAAAATTTTACAAACATGTACTAAAAAGCTGCTTGCTTCTTTAATAAAGCTTTGAAAAAAAGAAAGACTTCCGAAACGTAATTTTTATCCTTACTTGTCAAAAAACACCCTTCAACTACATCTCGATTTTCTATGGTGCTATATTTAGTAACATACATACGTACAGTCACGTGACAAACTTAAATAATCTCTAAGATGGCAAAAAATTAACTTTGTCATCGTGACAAAGTGACATTATTTTTTTCAATTATCTTCGTTTTTTCATTTTCACCATATGTGAGTTCAATCAGGGGTCAACTGATCAGTGTGATAAAAATTGTTTTAATTCTATAACGGATGTTTACCATTTATTATTGAACCTCTATACGTGGTACGATGGCGATTAAGGGTTAATATTGCTTTTCCCTCTTATGCTTTTGTTATTATCGTTTAAAGTTAATCTTTGGAATCAAACAGCCAATGAATTTACCTTTGAACATTATTTTTCACAATATAAAATAAACATTTTTTTATTTATAAATAGATATTTAACACGATAAACAACTTTTGATTCGTTATTTTTATAATAATAGCCCCGAATACTTGTAGGACATGCATTGTTATTGTAATTATCGAGAAATGTATTTCAATGCAAACACATTTAAATCCTGTGTATACAGTAAAATGCTTCTTAGTTTTCATGTAGGTACATACTATTAATTTCCCATATTAAGTTTTATAATAAACACTAATAGCCTCAGACAGTTTGGCTAGATGATAGGTATTGCATAAATCTTGCCTAGAGTCGACATTGTTACATGAAATGAGGATTTGCGCAGGGTTGCTAAATAATTTTTTAATCGTTTATGATTTAAATAGTTAATTTATGTTGAACATTCATACTTCCTATAATTAGTCGCAACAGACAACCATTAAGTCAAGTCTGGTGTACAATAATTTGGAAAAATGAGTCTGTCGGATTTTTAACCTGAACCAACATGCCATATGAAGGGAAATTTTAACTTATTTTAATAATTTTTCTCGGCAATCCTGTAATATTCGGTTATTTGTTTTTTTTAATATTTTTTAGTTCATCTTTGGTTTTTTAAATGGACACCCACTTATTCTTAATTTTTAATTCAGCATTAAATTCTGAGTATAAAACGGTCAGGTTGTCGATTCGTTCTGTAATAGTTTTTGACGTATGTCAATTTTTTCAACTTTTAGAAATGCAAGGGTTCATTAAAAAATTCATATCTCCTAAACGGTTCACGCTAAGTAAATAAGTTTTTTTCAATAAATTCCCTAAAGCTCAAGGAATCATTTAATTGGTCACGATAGAACCAACGAAGTTTCCAGTGGTTGCTGCGATTTTTTTCAAGGCAATCAAAATATGTCAAAAACTCCATTTTTTCAAACAGCATGTGCCAAATTTTATTATGGCAATCGATATAGAATTAAATTTGAAGTGGACTTATATTAGCATGTCCTGTACCTAAACCTAACACATGTACTTTTTGAATTATTCACAGGTTTTTATTAAAAACTATAATTTCTGAAAAAAACCATAAAAGTCTATGAAGCAATTAAAACAATAGAAACAAGAGAACAAAAAATAACAAGTAAACTTAGGTAAGTGTTTAATACAACATACTATGTAGATATCTACCTATATACCTAATTCGATTTGCAAGGTGGCTAAAAATCTGAGAAAAACATTTCTTTGGATATTTATTAGGTACATTGGTAATCTAATTCTTACCACACAGTATACCATATCGTGAACAAAACATGTGTTACCTTTGAAAGTTAGGAAAATAATTTTAAATATCTTGTAATAGTGATGTTAATTCCCATAATGTATGGACTGTCCTAAATATTTCAAATGAGAGTGAAAGAACTTGTACAACTTCTAGGCAGTTTAGTCGATTCGAAGGAATATTTTATTTGTTAAGATATGAGTCATGTATTATATTTTCATTTTTATTTTTTAACCATACATATCTTTCAAAGGTGATAATGATATCACTGATTGGCTTTATTGGTATACTATACCGTAATCAGGACTACATCAACAAAATATATAATTAATAGGTAATTTGTCCCTTTCCATATTATACATTCGATGTTGAATGTAAGAAAGTATTACAGTTATTAATTAGGTATTTTCCGAGTATCTGAGACTGAATCTGATGTGAAAAGTTAAAGATTCAAAATTATGAATCCTATTGGATTCCATAATTTCATAACTTTTGCAGATTTACATGAAATTGGACCATTAGAAAGGTTGTCAAAAATTGAACATCGTTTAAAAACCGTTAATTAAAAATTGCGTAATAAAATTTCACCGTTGCGCGTCGTTCAGGTAAATATACCTTACTACCTAATAACGACTCAGAGGTTAGTGTAAAAATGAACAAACAAGAAATTGTGAATGGTGGAGTAAAAACGCACTTGAAAGACGCTTCCTTGTCAAGAAAAAAATTTGAGGTAGAACAAAGTGAGACGTATTTCTTGTTATTAGGAATTTTGTAGGCAATTAGAAACGATATTTACATCGTCAGCAGGGTCTGCCTTTTTTTTATAGCGAAAAATGTGTAAAAATGTGGGAAAAAGAATAGGTATTTTTTTAAATATTACTCACGATATCTCCAAAAGTATTATATGGATTTAAGTAAACTTTATTTATTTAAAAGTGGACATGTTTGCGCTGGTAAACGTGTAGGTACCAGAAATTTGTAAAATCATCTTATTTTTTTCAAAACAGAAACGAGACATTCATATTTACTTTTTTTTTTTCACTGATATTTTCAGTAACCGAAAAACTTTCTTATTTTCTCCTTTGCCCTGTTAACTGACTTTTATTACCTAGTACCCATTTGAGGTTGGTTAAAAATACGCTTGATTTTGTTATTTTCCATTTTTACACCGACCTCCATGTACAGTGTGTTCAAAGATTGTGTTGGAAAAAGGGGACACTTCTTTATTCGTAATTTTACAAGGAAAAGGAAATGATACTATATTCAAAGATTTATGTGCAAGGTACCTATCAGTTATTTTGCAAAAATGTGAAAAATTACAAAGAGCGAAGCGACTGTTTAAAAAAATTACATTAAATAAAACGTTATGAATTAAAAGCTTTAGTCAGTTATGAAATCGTGACCTCCTACTACAAAATTAGTCTTATGTTTTTGTTCAAAGACATTTCATGTTTTTGTCAAACTATTTTTCCCTTATACTTTCTTTTAAATTGCCTGAATTGTTATTAAATACTGCGTACAGATTTTGATATTCCATAAATAAAAATCCATAATAGTCAAATCAGGGCTGCCAGGAGACCAGGGAATTGTCCTCTAACTCCACCATAGGAAATATTGAATCTTACCGAAACAATTAACAACAAATATTGTTTGTCTCTTTCTTAGAATTTGTAGGAAAATATTTTGCTTCATCACTAATGCCATAACACTTAAATAACGTTAATTATTGTAAATGTATAGTTAGCTTTTAGTAAGACGGCTTTAAAACTATTTGTAAAAACGCTAATGATCAACATTTAATAATTAACTGTAACTATTAATCTATGACAATTTGGTAAATATTATTTTTCAATATTTTAATAAATAAAGTTACTTCACTCATTACAATGAGTAATTTTATTTATAAAAATATTGAAAAATAGTATTTAACTTTTCACATTTTTGCAAATATGTCTCACTTAAGAGTGTAACAGCGTAATAATTCTCTTGGTTTTTGTCCGATTTGAATAAAACTGATCTTAAAAGATAGAGGTCACACCAAGGTCTATTTAGGTCCACGAAATCACTTTTTATCTGTAAATGCAAGGCCATCTACGATACAAAATTGTATAAAAAAATCATAGTAGGCATTTTTTAATCAAAAAATTTTGTGAACAAAACGCCTGCAACCCTCTGGAAAATTATGAACAATAACAGAAAGCAAATGGATGCATGCATTGGGCTGATGGAGGTTTTATAGAACATAATATTTAATTCTTTTAGTTTTATTTATTATTCACTTGTGTACCTAAATTGTCTCAAAAAAAATTAGAAATAATTCTTATTCAAATATCTCATAAGGATTTTTTTCATCAAGACCTCATTTTTCTTAGAATTTAACTAAATTTCGGACTCGCGATTTTTTAATGATTTCAAACAAGTTTTGTTAACAAAATTTTTTTATTAAAAAATGCCTACTATGATTTTTTGCTTTTTTTCACACAATTTATATCGTAGATGCATTTAAAGATGAAAAGTGATTCTGTGGTCTTAAATTGAGCTAGGTGGCCTCTATCTTTTAAGATTAGTTTGATTCAAATCGGACAAAAAACAAAAGAATTATGACGCTGTTATACTCTTAAGTGAGACACATTGTATATACTTATACATTTTGCAAAATATTATCATTTTCGGACTTTTCATAAAAGGCAGGTTTTTTATAAGTAATGATTTTTCCTCGTAAATTAAAAGTAAGAAAGTTTTTCCTCTTCCGAGCTCATTTTCAATTTTAATTTTAACATGCGTTATCAGAGAATTATTATATCTCCCAAATTTCAAAAATTTTGCAATTATGGATTCCCCAGGGATTGAATTTTATAACTCTTAAGACTAGATTCAGTATCAGCTCCGAAAATACCTAACTACCAATTTTAACGCAATTCCGACGAAAGTTCATACTTATTCGAAAGTTACTTGCTTAAACATTCCAAAACAAACATAAAAAATATAAGAATCGAATTGAGATCCCCTTTTTAAAAGGAAAATGGGTTAACATTTTTTTAATAAAGTTAGAGTAAAGAAAACTCTAGATAAATTTGAATAATCTTTTTAAAACCTATTCTCAGTAATAACAAAAGTCGTTAGGAATGAATCAAATAGATTTTCTACCTATATATTTCTTAGCTAAGCATGATTTTAAAAAATTAATATTTTTCAAATTAAGGTGCGACTTTCTATTATTTTAATTAAATTAAAATGAGCTTACCTGAATTTGTCCATAATTGCGAGGATTGCGTGGTTAACTCCGGAGATCCTGTATTGTAGTACGGCATAGCTCCAGTTGTATAATTGCCAGGGCCCCTCGAATACAGCGGACTAAAAAAACAAACATTATTAATAAAAAAATTAATAACATTTGCGTATGGTTAACTAGAACTAAATTTATAAGTGGGAATAGTTCCGAACAATTAATTTCCATTTTTAGTGAGCCACTATTTATTTCAAAGGATTGGTAAACTTATCGAAAACAAAATCACTCGAAGCTCCACCCACTTGATTGATAACAGGTGCTCCAAAAGCGGGGACATTTTCGAAATCTTATCTACCATCAAGATAAAATTTTATCAACTTTTCAGTGCACTACTATCGTGATAAGACTAAGTGTCGGTCATTAGTGGGAGTAAAACATCCCGAAAAAAAAAACTACAAGTAACGTAAAAACTATAGGTAAAAATTGAAAACACAAAAACTAACTTGTGTTGCAAAAAATTCAAATCCATAGATTTAAATTGGACACGTACTTTGCACTACTTTTATAAAACAGGCCTTCAGCGTTGACGAGACGGACGCGCACCGATTTTTTTTATAAATAGCCACCTTCGACCTGCTTGTCTCAACGAAATGTGACAACTGACAATCGTCGAATCGCCTGACAATCAGCGGACTAATTGTTGGCTTTGGTCCGACCCATCTTAACTAAAACACTGCTTAGCCTGTGAGGGGGTCACGTGACGCCTGACGTCAGCCAACTGGAAGCTCTCTCACTAATTGCACTTACCGAGGATCACACAGCAAAACACTGAAAATTTTGAAACGATCTACATCGCGCGTTCGTCCTTAATTTGTATACATATTTTATCTAAGTGTAAATTAATTCAAACATTTAACATAGAAAATATGATTGTTTTCTACAGGTCATGCAAGTCAATCTAAACGGGTACAAAATGTTTATAGGGAGATAGATGGACTTTAAATAATATATTACA
This sequence comes from Stenurella melanura, assembly GCA_963583905.1. Taxonomy (NCBI): domain Eukaryota; kingdom Metazoa; phylum Arthropoda; class Insecta; order Coleoptera; family Cerambycidae; genus Stenurella; species Stenurella melanura. The sequence continues at coordinate 164,737,422 of OY757311.1, read as the reverse complement.
TTGCAAGGAGTTGAATCCTTGCGCAGGATAGATAATTAATAAAAATAATGCTAAACATGCACGTAAATAAATTTAACAGTGATTAAAAACTCGTTCATTATAAATTATGAAGTAAAATGTCACCAATTGAACCGTATTATGTAATATCAATTTTGAGCACGGTTAAAAATTTGATCAATTTTGTTTTTACTTCCCTCGCATACCGAAGGGAAGTATTGTATTCGAGAAAAAATCACCCTCCGAGATTTTTTCGGATTCTGACGTTTCAGATCACGTAAATTACGAAAATACATATTTTTCAATTCCGCCTGTCTGTCTGTCTGTTGGTGCATTAACTAAAAAAAACCACTTGACGGAGAGCAGTCAAATTTAGTAGGTAGTTGACCCTACTGTCAGCGAAGAAATGGTTAAACTTTCACTGGAAAATATACAGGGTGGACCGTCTAAACGGAATAAATAGTGAAAAGAAATTTTTTTTGCTCAAATTTAAAATTTCCACGTTTCATGGCACGCTAAACCTATTTCAGAAAAAAAAAATTTTGAAAATTTTTTTCACCAACATTTTTTACCACTAAAATTGATGAAACATTTTTTTTCTTTGTTCAAATTTAAAATTTCAATGTTTCATGGCATTCTAACCTATTTCAAAAAAAAAATTTTTTTAAATTTTTTTATACCAACATTTTTGAAAAAATTTTTACCACTAAAACAGATGGAAACATTTTTTTTCTTTCTTCAAATTTAAAATTTCCACGTTTCATAGCGTTTTAAATCTATTTAAAAAAAATATATAGAATATTTTTTTACCATTTTTGAAAAAAATTTACCACTAAAATATATGGAATTTTTTTTTCTTTGTTCAGATTTAAAATTTCCACGTTTCCAAGGCATTCTAAAATTATTCAAACAAATTCAAAATCGTTTTTGAAAAATTTTTAAAAAATTTTGAAAACATTTTTATTCTATTTATCACTACTATAGAATAGACGAAAAATGTTTTTTTGCTCAAATTTTAAATTTCCACGTTCCTTGACATTTCAAACCTATTTCGGAAAAACAACATTTTTTTACCATTTTGGAAAAAAATTTAACACTAGAATAGATGGAAAAAAATGTTTTTTGACAAATTTAAAATTTTCACGTTTCATGACATTCTAAACCTATTTCAGAAAAAAAAAATTTTAACATTTTTTTCACCAACATTTTTAAAAAAAAATTTACCACTAAAATAGATGGAATTTTTTTTTTATTTGCTCAAATTTAAAATTTCCCCGATTCATGGCATTCTAAACCTATTTAAAAATATATGTATAATTTTTAAATTTGTGTACTTTTTTACCACTACTATAGAATAGAAGGAAACTTTCCTTTTTGCTCAAATTTAAAATTTCTACGTTTCATGACATTCTAAACCTATTCCGGAATAAAAAAAATTTGAAAATTTTTTTACCAACATTTTGGAAAAATTTAAAAAATAATGAAATTTATTAACCACCACTATACTTCCACCCCATTACGCTTGCTTTACTTATTTTTCCCCATTTACCCCTATTTAACCCCCAACCCTTCATCAGAATAATCCCAAAATATAATCTAGTTCCTGATGTCATTATTATGTATACGTGTACCAAATTTCAAGTAAATATATCAATTTTATTTTATCAACCCCTTTAATAATGAATTGGGGGGGGATGAAAAATATTATAAAAAATTTTGAGGCCTTGGCTTGTAGTAGATACATCGAATTTCAAGTTTCTGTACTCTTACCAGCTTGCTTTACATATTCCCCTCTATTTACCCCTATTTACCCCCCAACCCTACACTGGATATCTTCAAAAAACAATCCAGTTCCAAATATACGTGTACAAAATTTCAAGTGAATATCTTAAACCGTTCCGGAGAAAACGTGCTGACAAAAAAAAAGTTACAGACAGATAGACAGAAATTTTTTTTTCGCTCAAAATTAAAATCTCGACGTTTCATGACATTCTAAACCTACTTCAAGAAAAAAAAATTAAACATTTTTTTTACGATTACTATACTTCCAATCCACTACGTGGATGTGGAAGTAATAGTGTTTTAGTAACCACCATGAGGCCGACAATTTTACATAAAATATTACTAAAAGTCCATGAGAATCTATTTGCACATACTAGAGTGCAAATATAGTATTACGATGATTTCGTTTAAAGAGACTCGGGTGGGAGATCTAGATGTGGAAGTAGTGATACCTTAGGCAGCGGTTTCTGTCCACAATAATGTTAAATACTTATGCGATTAGGTGAAGTAAATATAATAAGGAAAATATAAATTTGCAAGGCATACATAAAGATTTTAATACGTACGGTAGTAACGATATTCTTAACGATTTCAAAGTGGCTAGATGCGATGCTTAAGGGAAATGCCATTGCAAAACACCCAGAAGAAATCAATCATTATCTATTTATTACCGGAAACGGTTGTAACAAAAGAGGAATTTGATGTAATGGAACAAATTTGTCGCGTGCTTGGCCACAAGTCTTGAACACCGGTTTAGGTAAAGTAAAACCTCTTGTACCGGTAATGTTACATGTCCTCGAGGAACTAACAGGCTTTCTTGCACATTTACCTAACCCGGCACGTGCAGATGCATTAGACCGAACTTTTATTTCCGTCTAAGGGCATCCCTCAAAAATAAAAAAGAATATCAATTAGTTCTACTTCCAGATCCACATAGGGGAGTAGAAATATAGTAATCGTAAAAAGAATCAAATATTTTTTTATTGAAATAAATTTAGAATGTCATAAAACGTCGATATTTTAAATTTGAGCGGAAAAACATTTCTGTCTGTCTGTCGGTCGGCCGGTCGGTCTAACCTTTTTTGTGCACACGTTTTGTCAGGAACATTTTAAGGTTTTGACTTAAAATTTGGTACACATATGTCTCATGACGAGATCTGGAAATACATTATATTTTGCGCTGATTCCGGTGAAGTGTTGGGGGTTAAGTAGGGGTAAATAAGGAAAAATATGTAAAGCAAGCTGGTAAGAGTACAAGGCGTATATGTTAAAAGCCAACTCCTCCAACTTTTATGACATCAGACCAATTGTTTCCACATACTAGAGTGCAAATATAGTCCAAGATGTTTTCTTTTAAAGAGACCTGGATGAGAAATCTGGATGTGGAAGTAGTGATTTCTTAGGCAGCAGTTTTACTGAGTCAAGAGGAATTACTTTGGTTCAATTCTTACGGTATTCTTAGTAATTGCAAAGGACCATATTTTTTATATTTATGAGTCATTGAAATTAATGTAAATATATGGGGTGTTTCTAAAGCACTATCGGGAACCAATTATATATGACGAAACAAGAAGCAAAGATGACATAAATTCATAAATATATGTACGAAAGTGCTTCCTAACGGAGCTACGATCCCCTGAAGAGGGAGATTATTATCTCAATAACCCATTGCGATAGAATTATGTAACTTGAAATACTAATTTATATCAATAAGTGCTACTATTTTATAGTTATTAACTTCGCCTTTGAGCAATATTATTTACCGAACAAGATGTAAACATAGATTTAATGCAGTTTTATATATCTGTTGGACATTCCACAGGGGACTTTTCGCAGTTTTTTTTAAATAAGGCATTTTTTAAAGCATAATTGTTATATTTCGGACTTTAACTATTCCTGCTGATGTCAGCTTGATTGGCGAAAGCTCGTCAGTATATGTAAATGTTTTGTTTATTTCTCGATATTCCATTAGAGATAATCATGACCATTATTTTTTTCCATATACTATTCCACAATTATACCAAACTTGATGGGAATTTTCCTCAAGTTTTAATAGAGAGAATTATAAATTTATTTAATTGAGATGTTAGTTCTCTTGTTTCACTCGAGAAGGCTTTAATTTTTGTACTTCTTCTCGCGCATGCGTAGCAATTAGTAACTCCCTCCAAGCACATTTCGAAATAAGGTGTGTATTTGTTTGGCGTTTAAGTTTATTTCAGAGATTCGAAATAATAACTAATATTAAATAACTAACAACTAAACAGTAGAATCTTATCAAATATCATGTAAATTTTTTTAAAGTACAACGTTTAGCAAGTCTTATAAATACACATACACCGGCGAATATAAAGGAATGAAGTTTAACTGTTTCTCATAACAAAGGAGGTGGGTAGATATGGGCCAATTTTGGTCCCCAGTAGGGCTAAAAATATATTATTTTTTTCTAAAATGTGATTGTTTTAATCAAATCTGGATAACTTATTGGCTCTATGATTGTTTTTTGTCTCAAGACTATTTTAATATGTAATACAGGATCTGAAACATAGGTTATTTAGCAAATTTGAATATAGTTCTATAAACAGCATGACCCACTTAAGATGACAACACCCCTGTACACCAGTTAATTGATGCTTAATTAACTTCAAACAGTGGTGGTACGAAAAGATCGCTAAGGCGATTTTTTGAACTAATATGTGTCAATAGCGTGCGATTTTAAGGGGGATTGAAAAGTCGATTTTTCAAAAAAAATGTATTAGGGATATTTTTATAAAAAAAAACAAGTAAGGAATTCTTAATCGGCACCTTTAAAAACCACTTTGTACAAGATTGCGTCGTTGTAGAGTCAAAGGTGTTTGAGATAGTGGCTGTTCAAAATGCAATTTTTTTAACCAAAACTTTTTAACTTTTTAACAAAAATTTTTACTCGTAAAACGGATTCTCAAATAAAAAAAATGTATTCTTCGTTTTTTGTTCAGATAATACATTTCCCTAAACTGAATTGATTTTACAACAAAATAAATAAAAATAATAATTACAAAGAGGGGAAGAAATAAAGAAAAAATAATAAATTGACACTTGCAATAACTTTTGTTTTCATGACTTACTTAGGTATTTATTGAAGATTATTTGTTTAAAAAATGGTAGGTATGTGCGAGTTAAAATTTTTGCCTTAAGTAAATAATTATTTTATTGTCAAATCAATTCAAACTAGTACAATTTATTACTCTGAACAAAAAATAAGGAACACATTTTACTGATTTGACAATCCGTTTTACAGATAAAAATTAGCTTTCTTTCAAAAAATTATTTTCTTGATGGCCTCTATCTCAAACACCTTTGAACCCACTATGATGTAATCGTGTACAAAGGGGTTCCTAAACTTGCTGATTACGAATACCTTACTAGTATTTTTCTAAAAAAATCGCTAATATTTTTTTTTGAAAAATTGACTTTTCAAACTCTCTTAAAATTGCACGCTACTGACATGTATGACATATTATTATCAAGGTCAAAGAATCACCTTATCGATCTCTGCTTACCGCCAAAGTTTGAAGGTAATCAAGCATCAATTAACGGGTATACAGGGGTGTTGCGATCTTAAGTGGGTCACATTGTATATAAATCAATTTGAATTTAATTGAATAGGAAGCGCTTACATCAGCCTAATTTTTATATATGTTTCACTTTATTATTTAAACATTAACATATATAAAAACTACGAAGCGCTCAGCTTCTTTTCGAAAAAAGAACATTGATTAAAAACACATTCACATACATTAAAATTCGCTAAATAACTTATGTCTCAGATCCTAAATAGCATTTTTGCAAAAATGAATAATATGTTTCGACTTGCTTTAAACATTTAATAATCAAGCAAAGTTGCAAGGATGACTTTTTTCAACAACATGTCTGTCTCCACGAAGCACTGCAGTCATCTTTCTTCCCATACTGATGATGACCATTTCTTAATACAACTTCTTTTACCTAAGTCGTCTGTCTAGCAGGTCCCATACATGTTCAATTGTATTCAGGTCCGGGGAACGTGCAGACCAAGTCATTGGTGGATTTTCCACTCGGTTTAAAATGAGGCTAAAGTGCCCCTAAACTTGAGAGATTAGCAACCAATCTGATAACTCATGAGTAGTAGCCGGAAGTAGGTAGCAATGGTGATAGGCAACTGCATGTCTGCAATGGACTACCTCTGCACGCCATCTGTAGGCACGAGTAGCATAAACATTCTAGAAACTGCTGCATTGATCTAGATTACGGCACGAAGATGGTTTAAGACTTTACTAGAAATATATGGAAGTTTGCTGGAATGCTTCTGGATGCCTTTTGTAGAGTATACAAGCCAATGTAAACACGCGAGAAGGAAGTCAATTGAGGTTAGATAAGACCGAAGTGATACAAAGTGAACAGTAGAGTGCAAATATCGAGTAATTAACATTGTTAAAAGTTATTTTAGTCAGTAAAAGCGCTTTTAAAAGTATTGTGAAGTGTTCAGTAAGCTATTCAATAAAGTGAGTCAGTGTTTATTCTTGTTATAATTTTGGAACCCACGGATTTTTAAGGGAGAGGTGAATCACGTGACAATACCATTCATTTCAGTGAAGAATGAAGGGGGTGGAGAGAGTGTACATAATCAAAAAATCATATTTTGCGAAATAAATTTGCTTTGAGTTACTTCTAATCCTTATGCAAACGTATAAGAGAATAGATAAACCCCTATGCTCCACCCTCGTCACGCTACTGATGTATGACATGACGCATATCAACAGAAACATTTGCATGAACAACTGTCAACCTATTTCCTCGAGGAAAATTAAAATGTAGTATTATAAAACGGATTGTATGGGTAGGTGTTATATATTTTAAATGATAGATACACTTCCTCCTAATTATCACGTACTAAATTAACTTTGTAAACATAAGAATTAGAAGTACGTACTATTTTTAAATTGTTAGCATAACATTTATCGATATAAAAGTTATAATAGACGGTATTAGATAACGATGGCATGAATATTTTCTATACCCAACTAGCAAATGCATGACAATACAAAAGTATCCTGTATGTTTGTACTTGGTACACCAGACTACATGCATGCAAAAACTTAAAGGAGTTTAGAAATATTAGAATGAATAGAAAACTTAATTTTTGTCATCACGCATTAATGAATTCATTTTTCGTTAACTTTAACAAATGAATCGTTCTTGACTATGCTAAATTATAATAAAACTACACGCAAACATCAGCAAACTATAGTTGCATCAAATTTTATACTAACTTTTTTAACTTAACTTTTTTTTCACCATGCTCACATATTACCTACTCTAAAATAAGTTTATGTGCCAACTGTATGTATAATTTGTTTATATCTTGATAAGTTTTTGTATTTTAATTCATTTGTAACTGTAGTTTTTCTCCTGTAATTGGGCCTTGTGCCTGTTGGATATCGTAATAAATAAATAAAATAACCAAGCTAACCATTATACTCTACGCCGATTTACTGCAGTGTTTATATAATTGTTGCACATTCTATAGAATACTCTTCGTAGTTCTTTTTGTAAATAATGTTAGTTTTAGACATTTTTAGTTTAATTACTAAATATAAAAAAAAATATTAAAAACATTTATAACTTTTTTATTTCAGTCAGATGCTGTTCAAAATCAATAGGGTTCTTCCTCTAGTTAACACTAACTTACAGTCCAATTTTCAATACAATTTCGTTCTTAAGTTATCGTGCTTACAAGAAACGTGACGAACGGACAGACAGACGGACGGACGCACATTTTGAAATTTGTTCAGAATTCGATCACCAACACAGTGATATGAAACGTTCTTGTCTACGAGCGATATTACCCGTTTTAGAAATGAGCCGATCGAACGCAATATACCCTTCGTTTTGTATTTGATTTTTCAAATGCCTTCGACTGCGTAGATCAAGACATTCTTCTATGCAAGTTAGAGTGTTATGGTCTTCGTGGCCAATGCTACAGCCTTCTAAAATATTACCTTACAAACAGGAAACAATTTGTAGATTATTTTGGTGCAAAGTCTACTAAACTTGACATTGATTTAAGTATACCCCAAGGCAGTATTCTGGGTCCCTTGTTGTTTCTATTATATATTAAAGACATAAACCAGCATGTGACGTCTTTTCATTGTGCATTTGCAGACGATGTTACAATTGCAACAAGTGACAAGAATATAAACCTTGCAATTGACAGTTTAAGTTCAAACTTGGCATCAGTTTCCCAATATCTTATAAAATAACCATTTAATCATAAATAGAGAAAAAACCTTTTTTATGCAGTTTCATCCTATACGTGCAAACTACATTGCTAGCTCTCTTATTGGCTTTGGAATAAAACTATTCAACAAGTGAAAGACTTTTAATTACTAGGAATAATAATAATAATAATAATATGTATAATATGTATATATAGTACGTCAGCTGATAAGTAATATGTATATATAATTTAATAAAGATAAAAAACAAAATGCATATTGGTACACACAGTTAAATAAATTTGACTATCATAATAACAATAATAAAAATACAAGTTTAACCTGATATTAAAAAGAAGAAATCTATATGATATAATATGCTAAAAAAATGTTTAACATATAAGGTCTAAGGAAAAAGAAGGGAAGAAAGATGTAATTACAATCTGTCATCAAGGTATTCTTTTAGCGAGTAGTAAGATTTGTCTAACAGTAAACATTTTATAGTTGCTTTATATTTATTTTTATTTAGCGTTTTGTAACTATTAGGAAACTTGTTGTAAACAATTAACAATACATATTGATTTATCTCTAGACTGGAAATCACACATTAATTATCTTTGCAATAAGTGTGCAAGTAGTTGTTTTGCTATTAAACGTCTGTCCCAAATAGCCAGCAGGGATACTGTAAAAACGTTTTATTTTGCGAACTATGAAAGTCGTATTAGAGGTAGAGTGATTTTTTGAGGTTTTCTAATTTAGCAAACCGTGTGCTTATATTGCAAAAAAGAGCCATGCGTTATATATTTGGGTTAAGCTACAGGGCATCTTGTAGACAGACATTTATTAATGAGAAAATTTTAGCATTACCATGTCTATATATATTAGAAATATTAACAATGGTAAAAAAGAATCCAAATAAATTTACCTTTCAAAATTATCACCAAGAATATAATACACGGCATGGCTTTAATTTGCAATATCCTGCACATAAGTTAGAGATGTTCAAATCGAATCCCTAATACATGGGCTCAACTTTATACAATAAGTTAAATGTAAACATAAGAAACATTAATAATATAAAAAAGTTCACATCAGCCACAAAATCATTTCTAGTGAATCATGCCTTTTACTCCGTAAATGAGTATTTAAATTTTAATTGATATTTTATTGTAACATGTGAGTATATTTTCATATTTTTTATTTTTTCTGTTTAAATGTAAAACTACTATTTAATTGTAATCCTTTGTTTCACTTGTCCTATATCATTATAATGATCGATTGGATTAATAAGTGGTTATTCTATTCTATTCTATTCTATTTGCGAAGAGTATAACACATTAGATACACATTAATTTTATATATCTGCATTGCATCTATATGAACTTTATTGATATCTGTTATGTGGATAATGTACAACTTTACATGAATAAATATTATTCACTGTTTCAACAAAAATAACTGAATTGCCAATCCAAAAGATTCACTTTTAACAAACTCTGGATCAGATCTCTTGACTTTTAAAAGACATAGTGACAAAAAATCTAGTTCAGTTCAGGTTGATAACTCCGAGATTCCAGTAAAAGTAAAAAGAAAACTGTTATGCAAATTTTAGATGAGGGAATACCTCAACATCCAATACTATGGATTTTTATACTACTTCGATGAATTCAAATTGTTTCGAATAAGCTCATATAGTTGTAATAGTTGGACAATAAAAAATGTAGAATAAATATCGCACTACTGCAATAAAAATTATTATTATGAACTTAAGAAACTATGAAATCATAGTCATCAAGCATATATAAAAAAAAACATGATGATCTGTATTCAAAGAATTGTTTCGAACGATACATTATATGATATTTATACTAGCAAATATTTTTTTCCTAAATGTTGGACATAAGTCGTACATATTTAAATGGGCATATAATTGATTATTTATTTATTTACAGTTTATAAAAAATTACAAATATTATAATTTCAATACCATAATTTACAATAAATAACTGATTTGACGGGCACCTAGATATAGGAATATCTGTAGTTGCCTTTATAAATTTCCAGTGACTATATTATTTATATTAATACATTATCTAAACTAAATCTATACTAAAAAAGACAAGAAAAGGAATTGAAATCTTCGAAAATGAGAATATAATTAATACTTATAAGTATATATTTATATCACATTATATCATAAGCCTGAGAAAATTTTTATAGTTTTTTATAATGAATGCTTTACTTTTTTTGTTGAAATTTTTCTTATTTTCTATTTGTTTTATATCCGTTAGTAATAAGTTGTAAACTTTAGAGGCCAAGTAATCCATTGGGTTTATAAGCCTTTCTATTATTTGGTATAATTATTTGCCTATTTTCATTTGCTCTAGTCAGATATTGATGGATGACATAGTTTTGAAGATTTTCTGTTTTATAAATGTATGAACGGACTAACTGTATATAGAGTGCATTTATATTACAGATGTCATCATTAAAGAGCATGCTCGTGGGGTATATTTATTTTTATTGTAGATTGTTTGTACGATTGAGTTTTGTATAACACTTAGTGGTTATGCAATTAATCCATATCTTTTTAGATATTCCACTAAGGATTTGCATACTAGTGTAACCAATTTTATATTTAAGAATTCTTTTACTACGTAGAGAGAGCAGAGTTAAGTGTCGTCGTGAATAGACGTTTTTTAAGATGCTCTCTATAAAAAGTGGTAGAAATCCCGTTAAACTCAGCCACCAGTAGATTAAGAAATTCTGCTTGAAATGAAGCGCCTCTATAGAAAAACAGAGTTCATGGAATTAATAATTACAATGTCCCTACCTACGTACACCCTAGACGACCCAAGTGGTTCATGGGCAATAAATAATAGCATAGTCAGTGTCAAGATGAGGCACATATGTTTACAAAGCAATATAGCTGTGTTGTGACCTAAAGTTATTGTATACAGTGGAAAGTTTTAAAATGGGACAATATTAACTGAACCCAAGAAAGAAAAGGAAATAAAATAAAACAGCAATCACAAGACGCTGCAGAAAGACAGATAAGCTATAAATTTATTTATTTTTATCTTTAATTGATATTATTCTATTCCATCTTTCTATCTGATCTTTACCATCTTAATTTTTATCAGCTCGATTTATTGATTCAAAACATAATATTTTATTATTAATTTGGAAGACGGAAATTGAAACCGATTGTCTCAAAGAAGCGGCAATTGAAAAGATATTGAACATAATATATAGGTAATAAACATAATATACAGGTGATGAAATGGAAAAACTGTGCAAAATTGAAACCGATTGTTTCAAGGAAACGACATACAGAGTGAGCAAACTATCCCTTCGGACCTTTTTGCTCATAACGCGCAAAAAAAAAATAATTGTGATAATAATAATAATGTTTCCGCGAGATAGGGCCTTCATCAGCAACTCCACCGTACATGGTTATTTACTCGTGGAGCGGTTAATAAATAAAAAAAAGAAAGAAAAAAAGGGGGAAAAATGCAAAAATAAAATAAAAAATGAAAACTGCTATATTCAGAGACAAGAGAAGCAGAAAACTTAGAAAAAGAAAAATAAGGAGATGACGATAGATGGAAACTTAAGAGAAGCATGGAAACTGAAAATAAGCACCTCGCAAACAACTGCACCACACCCCAGCCGATGGTGGCAAATGGAAACTTATTAGAAGCATGGAAACTTAAAAGAAGCATCTCTCAAACACCTACACTTCCCATCCTATATTTCCACCCCATGCGTCATGCAGCTCTCGCTGCTGACAACAAGCATGTCCAATGTCCAACCCGGCGTATGCAGCTGGTCCGGCGGTATATAAAACATCCGAGATTTGGTTCCGGCACGCAGTTTGGCCGTCCGTTGGGCGTATTCGACGGACGACCAGGCTGCGTGTTGGAACGAACCTCCATGGATGCCCGGAATTGGCAGCAATGCCCACCATACGCTGTCAAATCAATCAATCAAGTGTTGCACATACTAAGGAGATTTAACATATTATTGCACCGGCCTGTTTAACATAATTGGTGCACATTTTATATATGTCGCACGGATAGTTTAAAGTTATAAGGTGGTGACAGACGGACGGATGGACCCACAGCTGTAGGGTCCTTCAGAACCCTAGAAAAAGTAGTATGCGCTTTAGTTTTCGTAAAAGTTTGGTAAACCTCTTAAAAAAACACAAATAGCTTACTACATAATAATATGTGTACATATTTTCTTGGCGTAAATTAGCAGGAGAAAAGATTCACTTCTCGATACCATTATCAAATACACTTGATAATTATTTATTCCTAAAACCGACAAACCCAGAATGTTTCCTAATACTATAAGAAGTTAAGACTATTCTATCACTAACTAATCCAAAACTAATTTGAAGATGTTATTGGAAAACTACTAATTTAAAGTTATGACTTAAGTAGTGTTAGCAAAAAATTACGTTCATTTATACCACAAAAATGCTCAACAGGTTTTTATCATTTTTGTTATTCACGTATCCAAACTGATTAGGAATATTATTCAGGCACGACTAAAAGACTGATATTCGTATTGTTCTATTCTTGAAAGTATGTCGTCATGTTGAAGATTTGTGTACCTCTCGAAATAAAAATAGAAAAGAGCTACCCCGATGGACAAGAGTAAAGGCATTTTGGGTAGTAACGGGCAGTCACAATTTTTACTTTCCTGTAATCTTGATTTTCAATCTCGTTTCGAGATTTCTCATGCTTGATAAGGTAAGCAGGCAGATGTGGTTAATACGCTCCTCTTTCGAAAGAACGAATAGCTTATTTTGAGAAAATTTCCATCAATAATGTATACTATTATACACACATATACTATAATTACTTTCATGTCATTAAAAAACTGGTGGTAGCGCGCGACAAGACAAACAAAAAAACCTTACATAACATGAGATCTAAAGCTTGTAGTTTTGGAGAAAAAAAATGAACAAAAATTTCCAAAATACTTAATGACATAGTTTGAGAACTGCTGACATATTGGGGTAGGCTTTATTGCCTCGCGTCTTGTCGCACATGATACTTTCACATTCGTGCAAATAAGTATGGAGAGCCTAAAAGTTAATTAGGCCGCGACGGGGGTCATCGAAAAGCATGCCGACAAAGCAGTTAAAAGCGACCGACAGAGGACCCCGCCATGTTTTTTGCTTCTTCGCGGCAAAATTATCTTGTTACGCGTGCTATACGTCTCCCTTGTAATATTCTCAAGTAATAATTTCAGTTTGTGTCCTTACTTGGTAAACAACGTACACACAACGAGACCTACCCGTTCCTTGGTTCTGTCTGTTGCTTTTGTTCCTTTTGAATTTTATGCCACTAATGATAAGATTTATTTTATTGACTTATCGTTTAAGTCGTTAGTACTTGGTTATAAGACACTACTTCTCGTTCGTGCTTTTTGTATTGCTTTTTGAATTTTGGAAGTTTTTCTTTTTGTTTTCTTTATTGATAACGTTAATTCACAGTTTAGTGTGGTGTTTTAAAACGCAGATTTTGGACATTATGGGAGATTACACTTATCCAGAGCTCGCGGATATGCACTTGGTGTATGGAGAAAGTGGTGGAAATGCAGCTGGTGCGGAAGAGTTTTATCGTTTAAGGTTCCCTAATCGACGTCATCCTTGTCCTCGTACATTTGTTAGTATTGACAAGCGCCAAGAAACAGGTTGTCTCGATGGACATGGAGGAGAACGAGGTGCGTACAACGCGAAGAAAGGGTAATTGATGCAGAGGTTCAAATTTTGGAACTTGTAGAAGAGAATCCAAATTTAAGCAACCGCGATATCGAGAACCGTGTGGGAGTATCCCATTTTGTGGTATGGGGGACATTGAGAGATATGAACTTACATCCCCATCACTGGCAACGTGTCCAAGCACTAGAACCTCAAGAGTTTGCAGAGCGAATGCAATTTTGTAGGTGGATTTTTAAACGGTCTGTGTTTCTCCGATGAGTCGTGTTTCACCAGAAATGGAGTGTTTAATTTTAAAAATATGCACTATTGGGCAGACGAAAATCCACGTGTAATAAGACGGGCGCATTTTCAACGGCGGTTCAGCGTTAATTTGTGGGGAGGAATTTGCGGTAATGAAATAATTGGACCTATACAATTTCCCGCTAGATTAAATGGTGATGTATACTTAAATTTTTTGCAACAAACATTGCCAAATTTGCTGGAAGATGTACCCTTGGCTACGCGCAGAAGAATGTGGTATTTGCACGATGGCGCGCCAGTCCATTTTAGTCTGGCTGTCCGAAATTTTTTGAATAGAAAGTTTCCTCGACGATGGATTGGACGTGGCGGACCTAGCCTGCTAGATCGCCCGACTTAAATCCGATGGACTTTTATTTTTGGGGAATTTTAAATCTCTGGTTTACCGTGATCCAATTGACATTTTAGAACAATTGCAACAACGTATTTTAATGTGCATAGAAACCATAATAATGATCCAAATTTACCAAATGTGTTGAACGGAGTGCGTATGTCCTTAGCTCGACGTGCCGAAATGTGTATACGTGGAGATGGTGGTCATTTCAAACAATTTTTGTAAAAATTCATAAGAATTATTCAGTTATTGGATGTTACTTATTGGGCATTAAAGGTCTGATTATTATTATTATTATTATTATTATTATTATTATTAGTATTCGCTATCTTGTTTTGAACTGTTTATTATTGTTTACGTTGATTTTCATAGAGACCAAAGTCTCGATTTTTAGTTTTCGATACCTGATTGGGAAAAATTATGCGCTCAATTCGTTAAAAAAGTCAGATTTTTTCCTAACTTAAAATACACAACTATTTTCTGTTATTGTATCTCAGATGTCTAACTGTTCGTTCTCCAATTTCATAAAATAATTACTATTTTTTTTAAGCTTTTAACACGATGTTACAAATGTTAATAAACCACTTTTAAATTTTATAAATTCTTATAAACGACAATAAAAGCTACAATAACTTTGTTCCAAATTAAAAAACACATGTAAACAAATCCAATTTAAACCCTTGCGGCCCTGCTATGCTTGCGTTGTGCCGAAAGAGAAGGAATTGTTTACATTTTATTAATTTGTGTCATAAAAAGTTCGGTACAAGTAATGCCATCAAAGTGCCGCACTTCTTCCGAAGGGAACACAAGTCGGGTATTACAGTTTTTTATTATTTCTAATATCCATTGACCCTGAAAAACAGTGGTTCTAAAATGTTCCCTAACTTAACATGCCCCAGGAGAGAAAAAAGTCATATAGGTTTTTTGTTTGTCTAGTCGGTCCCTATTACCAGTTTTTTTTTACATGAAACTAATTACACCCTGTATGTTTAACGTATCTGCGTGCATATCAGACAATAAAAATAAAATTGAAAATTTAAATACGAAAACACAAATTTAGTGCTGTAGTTCCCTCCCAAATTTTCATTTTGTAGTAAATATGTTCCATTCTCAATAACATTTTAGGCTACATCATGATTTTCTTTATTTGGGGTTTTTCTGCACTTCCTAGCCTTAGAAACTCTCACTGTGAATTAGGGTTTACTGATATAAGTCCTGAGGGGAAGTGGGGTATTGGAACCCCGACTGACACCGAACAATGCATTATTTTAGTGATCTTCACATGATGTCAACTTGGTTGACGAAACGCGCGTCGAGTAGATTATTGTGAAATGATATATTTCTATATAGATATATTTCTTTATTTCTTTTCCTTTGTTGGTGAAATACAGGCAAAAATATATCAGGTGTATATATAGTTATTGTCGATAGGGCACGAGAATATTATGTACCTATATACCTTTGTTTCAAGGACTTCAGGGGTGCGTTCTTTCACCATTCCTCTTTAACTTCTGTACTAAACACGTGATGTGACAAGTGTTGGAGGACTGGCAGAAAGCAGTAATTATGAGAGGTACTAAAATTTCCAACTTGAGGTTTGCCACTTTGGTTGCAGCGAACGAGGATGAGCTCATGTCCCTGCTGGACAACCTCCAAACAATAAGCTCTGAGTATGGTTTGAGTGTCAATTACAATAGAACTAAGATTATGAATGTACAGCGAGCAAATGAAAATCATCCAGACACGTTGAGGATAGGTGATTGTGGGGTAGTAAATATGATGGTTTACCTCGGAGCCCTTGTGGACAACACCGTAAACTGCAAGACATAGAAGACAATATAAAACGTTTTGATTGTCAAGGGAAAATCAGATGGCAATGGACGAAGAGGAAGACCACCAAAATGTTGGGTTGATGCCACCAAAGAGCTAATAAGAAAGAGCTTTAGTAAAGTCGTGCGCCTAATAGGCAGTCGCGATGGATGGCATGAGGTTGTCAGACATGCTATGCAGCAAAGGGAGGCCTACTAGAACATGTATGCCAAGACATTATTAATAATAAGAAGAAATAGAGTACCGTGCACTGGCTTACTAATTTTTTTTGTATAATTATTGAAGGTACTAAGGTACTAAAAACATGTTTCGCAGATTTTGCAAAAATAATACAGTATATCCTTCAGTCCAGAGTTCAGTATGATCGAAGTACCTTCTGAGCAAGCAGGCTTTGTTAAAGAACGTGAAACTAGAGAATAACAACATCAAATTTAGTACCAACTACTCCGAAAACACGTAACTACCAGTTTTGATGCAATTCAACGAAATTTGAATTTTGTCTAGTTTTCGATATTTGGGCTCACTGTACACTGGTAGTAACTTTGTGAACATGACATAGATGAAACTATAAAGAAACCACCGCCGAGCCATGGAGTTTGCAGATTTTATGGAATTCGCTTAAAAAGACAAAGTAATGTTTTAACAAACATAAAAACATATAAATACGTCGAATTTAAAACATCCACATTTTCAAAAATTTCGGAAATCGTTCAACAAAACATTAATGTATTTATTTATTTCCACATGTCCACGAATTCAAGTCAAATTTCGTACAATTAAGTAACCTTTAAAGAGTATTGTGTCTATTATTCTAATTTCAAAATATTGTCAAGGGTATACTATGAAAAGCAAGGTTAACATTTCTGTAGTAAAAGCAAACGCTGTTCATTTGTATTCGTGTCTGTCTCTGTTTAAAAAAAAAATATGTGCGAATGAACTCGTGGCATTTTCTTCAGTATGATTATAATCAAACAAATAACAAACATTCCAGCATATATCATTACTAAATAGTTGAATGCTATTTATAATAATAATAATAATAACAATTTATTTGTAACCAGAATATATACAATTTATCAAAACTAATTAATAAAATAGATGTTACAAAATGGAGCTGAAGATAATTCAAAGAAAGTTCAGCTCCAAATAATGACAGATAACGAATTCATCAGCGTTAGAAATTTGTGATTTAAAATCATACACATAGATTAGATGACGGAGGATAAAAATATATATCTTCTAAACTTTGAAAAGAGAAAGTTAGGATGGGCAACTAATACAAAGAAAAGAATCTTCAGATAATACTGATAGCAAATAAAAATTAAAATGAGGCAATAAAAATAATTTTCCTAAATAAATTTAGTTTTAAAAATTTCAAGGGGACTGGTAGACTGTTACAAAGGAAATAAACATTATACGTAAAACATCTCTTAAACAGAGCAGAGAAGGACTATGCGATTTTTGAGAGAGAGAGATAGATAGATAGATAGATAGAGATAAGGGAACCCTTTAAAATATTATAGTTTAAAGTCGATTTCTGTAAATAAATCATTTTAGAGCTCAACTAGATGTTGTATACTTATCAGAAAACTGCAAAAATAGGATTATTATTTAAGTTAGATTTTCATTTGTGATCGACAGAGTCGGATTTGAGTGAGTCAGGGCCCGGGACAGTGGCTAAAGTGGTGGCCCTTTAAATGTTTTCTTCTTTGTAGCGAATAAAAAAAATCGATATCTGTTTCGTACGAAATATTTCAAGAAAAAGCCGCAAAAGTACTTTTAATCGTGCGGCAACAGTATATTCGCTTTAAATAAATTGAAAATATGAAGAGAAATTGAAAAAATAGAAAATATCCTTCCTGTGTTTTATTACTTTCATAATCAAAAATTTTAAAAATTACGATAAATCTAAAAAAAACTCTATTTGCATTATTTCTAGTAAATCAATCTTAAAAAGGTGAAATTAAGTATTTTCTATCAAGAAGGATTAAAAATTCACCAATAGGCCATCGATGGGGGTGAAACATTTTTTTCATATTCGTCATGACTTGAAACATTTAAATATTTTATTTTCAGAATTTGATATTTTTTTTCATTTCTTGATATTTTGGGGAGAATTTCACCCCCTTCGAGGGCCTATGGTTGAATTTTTATCCCTTCTAGCTTCTAAATTATATATTTATATAATTTTGCTTTTTTAAGATTGATTTAATAGAAATAATACAAACAGAATTGCTTTTAGATTTGTTCATTTTTACTTCCCTCGCATACCGAAGGGAAGTATTGTATTCGAGAAAAAATCACCCTTCGAGATTTTTTCGGATTCTGACGTTTCAGATCACGTAGATTACGAAAATATAGGTTTTTCAATTCCGTCAGTCTGTCTGTCTGTCTGTTGGTGCATTAACTAAAAAAACTACTCGACGGAGAGCAGTCAAATTTGGTAGGTAGTTGACCCTACTGGCAGCGAAGAAATGGTAAAATTTTCACTGGAAAATATACAGGGTGGACCATCTAAACGGAATAAATAGTGAAAAAAATTTTTTTTTGCTCAAATTTAAAATTTCCACGTTTCATGGCATTCTAAGCCCAATTAAAAAAAAAAAAATTTTTAATTTTTTTTACCAACATTGAAGTTTTTTACTACTAAAATAGATGAAAAAAATTTTTTTTAATCTTCGAATTTAAAATTTCCACGTTTCATGGCATTCTAGGCCTGATAAAAAAAATGTTTTGAATTTTTTTTTCAACATTTTTGAAAAATTTTTACCACTAAAATAGATGGATTTTTTTTTATTTCTTCAAATTTAAAATTCTCACGTTTCATAGCGTTCTAAATCTATTTAAAAGAAAAATTAGAAATTTTTTTAACTATTTTTAAAAAATTTTACCACTAAGATAGATTTTTTTTTTCTTTGTTCAGATTTAAACTATCCACGTTTCCATGGCATTCTAAAACTATTCAAACAAATTTAAAAATGTTTTTGAAAAATAAAAAAAAAATTGAAACTATTTTTAATCTATTTATTACTACTATAGAATAGACGAAATTTTTTTTTTGCTCAAATTTAAAATTTTCACGTTTCATACCATTCTAAACCTATTTAAAAAAAAATCGGTAAAGGTATTTACACACAACTTCCCTCGTTTTTTGTGCATGGCGGTCACACTAAAAAATTAATAATTACGAAATGACATTGAGAATAATAATCGGAATATAGTTATTGCTATTATTGCAAAGAAAACTTGATAAGTTTTGGTCAAAAATATATACAGATTGCTCATCCAACAGCAAAAGTTCAAGTTCACTAAATAGCAGTTGCCACATATGGCAGGCATTTTTAACTTTTTTTACCACTACTATAGAATAGAAGGAAACTCTCCTTCTTGCTCAAATTTAAAATTTCTACGCTTGACATTTTAAACCCATTTCAGAAAAAAACATTTTGAAAATTTTTTTACCAACATTTTTGAAAAATTTAAAAAAAAAATAATTTTAACCACTTCCACTCCATTACGTGAATGTTGGATTGGAAATGTGACAGATGGCAATAATATCTGGCATATGCACCTATTATACTTTTATTGAAAAATGTACAGGGTGGTCATCCCAAGAAATAATTCAGTCATGGTGGACATTTGTAAAGGTATTTGCGCAAGCCTGCCATATGTGGCAACTGCTATTTAGTATTGAACTTTTGCTGTTGGATGAGCAATCTGTATATTTTTTTGACCAAAACTTATCAAGTTTTCTTTGTAATAATAGCAATAACTATGTTCCGATTATTATTTTCAATGTCATTTCGGAAATATTAATTTTTTAGAGTGACCGCCATGCACAAATACCGAGAGAAGTTCTGTGTAAATACCTTTACCGATTTTTTTTTTTTTTTCATTTTTAAGATTTGGGGTCATTTCAACCCCTGAATAGGGGTAATTAGTGAATATTTTCAAAACACCAAGAAAAATGCCTCTTTTGGTTTTTAATGACGATTAATTTGAGACCTTCGACCTTCTAACCCTCCTTACGATTTTTCACAAGGTCGCAATCAACTACACAAAGACAGATGAAACAATTTTTTTTTGCGGTCAGTACCTATTTATTTTGAAGTTTCTGACAAGATTGTCAAAAGACTGCAAAGATTACTTCATATTTTTATATATGTCCTGTTTTGATTTTTCATAGATTTCTGTTTACGATATTCTACAAAAATATGTTTTACTCTCATTCGTTTCAATCAGTATTTACGATAAATGTTGTAATAAGTTTTGTAACAGAAAGTATATACTTATTCGATTTAAATGCAAATAAAACAACCACGTGTCCACGTGGATACACAAGCGATTAATTAAATATTTTTGTTAAACCCAAAACATCAGTGTTCTTGACTTTACTTGTTGACACTTCCTTTATTACGCCTAAAGGTGAACGACCCTCTTTTAAAAATAATAATAAAACTAGTTAATATATAATTAACGAGGTGACTTTACGCTTCACGTAGGTACGGCAATTACAGGAAAACTAAATTAAAATATTAATGCACACGATGACGGTTAGTGGGCATTTCCATTGAATTTTTTTCTTAAGAGAAACATGTTGACTTGTGACGAAGGTGATCCAGGGTTACTGCAAGTATGTCCTACTAGTCGAGGGCAATTAGACACAAAAAGTAAAAAAATCTCGGAACCCAGTTATACTGAATGAATTTTCATGATTACACAGCCACACAAAAATAAAAAAGTGGGGTATACTTTTGATGCGATATATCATATCGAGTGTATTTTTGCCTGCTGATCACGAGTCCGATGTCAGAATTGGTCCATCACATCCTCATTTTTTTCTAACCTCAAAAAATAGGTGAAAATTAGTATAAATCGAGAAAAATGCACTCGTAAAAATGCAAAAAAAAAATATTTTTCATATCTAAATCTATATTCTTATGTGTTTGAATTCGCTTAAGTCAAATCCACCGCCAGAATTGGGTCAGACCATCTTGGTTTTTTCCTAACCTCAAAAAGTTAGCTGGATGTTATGATTTTTGAAAATTCAACCGATTTTTACCAAATTTAGTACCCGAGGGTTTTTGGGGTCGCTGATCACGAATCTGGGGTCAGATATGCAAAATTTTGACAACATATAAAAGTAACAATCATTTTCACTGTAAGGTCTATTCCATATTGCTGGTGAGGTATATTTGATGACCTTCTTATTAGTACGGAACAACATTATTTTGCAAGAACTGCAAATGATGTGGGGACGCACTCTGTATCCTGGTGTAATAACTCAATACCAAAACAATGCTTATACAAGTTTTTAATCTTATCCGTAATGGGTACTACCGACTTACTAAATACGTATTTACAACAAATATAACAGAATACATCACATTCTTTATCACAGCGATGAAATTTCTTTGTAACGTGAGGCTGTTTTCTTGTAGCATTATACCCTAACATGAGCCAAGTCACCCGCACATGAAGAGCTACGGTTGCATGATGACGACGATTGAGGGCCCCGCTTTCTCACCCTGATCAATCGCCGATACTGGGTTTCCGAGTCCTGCATCGTAATTCTTTCCCTTCTGCCTGCCATGACGGCATGAAAGCCACGTGGAGGCGCCCTGTATGCAGGCAGAAGGATAAACAACTTATACAAAAAATACCCAAGATCTAGAATAAAAGTTGAAACAATGGAAAAATGGATTTAGTCCAAATCTTTGGATTTTTATAACTCTTGGGTCTACCATCTTGAATTTTGCAAATCTGACCTCAGATTCATGTTCAGCGACCCCAAAAACCCCAGTATACCGAATCTGGTGGCAATGGGTTGAATTTTCAAAAATCATGATATTCAGCTAACTTTTTGAGGTTAGGAAAAAACAAGATGGTCTGACCCAATTCTGGCGGTGGATTTGAGTTAAGCGGATTCAAATACATAAGAACATGGATTTAGATATGAAAAAGAAATTTTTTTGCATTTTTACGAGTGCATTTTCCTCGATTTTTACTAATTTTCACCTATTTTTTGAGGTTTGAAAAAAATGAGGATGTGATGGACCAATTCTGATATCAGATTCGTGATCAGCAGGCAAAAATACACTAGAAATGATGTATCCATCAAAAGTATACCCCACTTTTTTATTTTTGTGTGGCTGTGTTATTTTTGCATTTTCTCATACTGAGTATGACAGCGGGAAATTCATAAATATTTTGTAAAAAAAAACTGCAAAGCACTCATTGTTTTACACATGACATCGTTATTTTTCAAGATGTACGGATAGAAAAAAGATCATATCAAAGAGTACTCCAAGCCCTTTAATTTCTATTATATGTAAAAAGTTGCAATTTTTGTACCATACCACTTTTTCCATAAATGTAAGACTTTTGAGTTATTTAATTTTCATGAAAAATTGTACAGTACCTTTTTGTCTTATAATATGATTCTATATCAGATTCGGTGGTTATTGTTTTGCTTTTGTACCCACCCTTCTAAAGGGGGTAGGAAACACCTCCAAGTAAATAGCGGCAATTTTTAAAGTGTAAACTTTTTTGTACTCAGTATTAGAAACACTATCAACGAGTTACGAGGTAAAAACCTAATTGTACTCGACTATGCCTACTAAAACTACATCAGGCTCGTTATCAGAGGATGCTGATATCCCAATGTACCAAATTTCATGTTTATCTGCAAAAGTTTTGGTACTAAGAGAGCCGTGTTGAATTTTTACTTCTGTCTACTATCTGACATTATTTTAACATATTTTTGAAGTATGTTTGTATCAAATCTGATAAATAATAATGAACTTCAGTAAGTCACTATTTTATATTAAATGATTAGTTCCCTTTGTTTTCTGGTATTCTACCATTAAGGTTATCAGAAGAATACAAAGATCAGAAATTTATATTTTAATATATACATTTTCCAGAAAACTGCAAAGGGCAATGGTAAAAGACTTTTTTGGTCCATCGGGTGGTAAAGTGTGGAAGCCATCTTTTTTTACTAATTTTGGGGTGCTAAAAACGAATCCGTCACTCGTATCGGTGAGAAATCTCGGAAACACATTAAAACAACCCTTATTTGGGGGTGATATTGGAACTGACATTAGAACTTGCCATTAGTGTTAGAACAACAAACGGTTGAACGATTAGGGATTTCTTTTGCAATTAAAATCAATAATAATTCTAAAAAGATAAAATCCACCACCTTAATTGGTGGGGATGAGTGTAAGAGGTTTCAGAAGTAATCACATTATAACCTAACAATAGCCATTTAACGAGTTTTGGGTTTTTTTTTAATAAATAAATAACGGGGGGGGGGGGTAAATTAAAGTCACCCCCCCTCGTTTCCCTCACCATTCGCTACTCATAAGAACAGCGTAAGTTACAATATCTAATACACAGTTATCTATTTATTTTTGAAAAGACCAAAACCCCTCGTTAAATGGCTAGTCAAATTATAATGTAATTCTAGATGCTCTTACACCCCTCATAACCAATGAAGGTGTTTTAGAATTTTTATTGGTTTTAATTGCAAGAGAAATCCCTAATCGCCGAACCTCTTGTAGTTCTAATTCTAGCGGCAAGTTCTAATATCGATTCCAATGCCACCCCCAAATACGGGTTGTGTTTAATGTGTTTTAAACACCCCAGAATTAGTAAAAATAAAGATGACCTCCACACTTTACCACTTGATGGATCAAAAAAGCTCGTTTTTTACCATTGCTCTTTCTCAGTTTTACTCTGAAATCTATATACGACAGTAACTTTAAATTCTCTCTTTAAAGTGTCATAAAGGGTGGACTGTGTCAACCGAGTTTAAACCACAGATTAATCAAATATCAATATCTCTGGTTATGATTGGTATAAGGAACATAACCATGTATACTGATAGTGGATCAAGTTGATTTTGGTTTAAACTTGGTCGATACAACCTGCCCTAAGGCTCAACAATAATAATTACTATATGTATATTATCCATCTTGAGACAATACTTCATGGTATATGAACCAGAGTGCAATTACCTAACACACTAGGATCCGCTAGACAATATTAATTTTTCATTTGCCTTAGAACATGGCAGAACAAAAGTAATATCAGTATTTTTCTTAGTAGTGTAGACGTAATCTATAAATTAAATTAATAATTTTTTAAAAATTATTATTTACTAGTCGTGGCTTAAAAGTAGACATATTTCAGACTCAAAATGTCTGCCTGGGGAACTTTACTATCCAGCATGCATGCTTGCCTCTGGACTTCTACTAATCAGGAGGTTTGTAAGGTATTTGAAGTAAGACATGTATTTCTATCTCCTTGAAAATAAGAATGTCCGAATATGTATCAATAGAAACTTTTTCTCATCTTCAGTCGGTTGTCATTTATACACTCTTAGCAAATACGAAAACAGGTATATTACATCGGCACATTTGTAAAACTGTAAATATTACAGAGAAAAAAATCCATATTGTTGTATTAGTAATTAAATGCTGAGTAACTTTCAAAATCTCCGTCTGTCCATCCATCATGTTTCTTGTATATGTGATAACTTATGAAAGAAAAGTCCGATATTGAAATTTCGACAGTAAGTTAATGTTAGATGGATAAAGAATTTATCGTTTTTTTTTAAATCTACCAGGAAATACAGAAGTGCAAACATTTTAATAAATAAAATGTACATAAACGAATTCGCTACTTTTGATGAGATTCCACAAATATAAAAATATTGAGTAGTATATTGATGCGCATTTCGCTAACCAAACTGGCATCTTCAGGAGATAATTGTAATTAAAAATTTAGCAACTAAACGTAAAAAATGCCCTTATGCTGGAAGAGTATCCTACAGAATATACAATAATAATTATGTAATAAACCGGCAAAGATAATATTTTGCTTTGAAACAAATTTTCACATGTTTTCTTATGTGATTAATTTCATTCAACACATGTTTGTATTAATAAGTCAATCACGCCAAGATATAAAAGATGTTAACGTCATTGATTTCATTAGCTAGGTACTAGGCAAATAAAATAATGTAGACTTTTTCTAAATAAAAATCTTTTATTATTTTATTGTTATTAAATTGTGAAATTATTAATATATTAAATGATTTGGAAAGTTTATTTATATACAGTAGACAAAATAGATATACCCATCTGTTTACATTTTTATTTTTGTTTACTTCGTCAGAAATTGCCAACGGAAGCAATACATTTGTTCCCTAGACTTTTATTGCTAAACAATAAAGTAAATTATTAACATAAATTGCTACTTGATTGGATGCCATAAAAACTACAGGAACCTAATCAGACAAGTACAATTTTTTTTACAGGTTTTAAGTAATACAAATCTAATGACATCATTTTGAAAATTCATTTAGTATTTTTGGAGAAATGAGCCAAAATGTAATAAGCTTTTATGAAGATAGGAGCAATAGAGTTGTGTGTGTTGGAAACAAAGATTGTGCGTCTTTAGTTTAAACAAAAAATTACATTATAGCCATTAGTTGTTACAAGGCGTCTCCGGTCACACAAAACAGACACGAATTTGGAGACAATTGAATCGTATGCTAGAATAAGTGGCTACTATGGTTTGTCAGTGTCATTTGTTTGTCAGGGATGTGTCATTTTTATTTCCAAAGCCTAGTTACCGTATATTACTTGTATGTTTCTGAAGCTTTTTGACCCATATCTCAAAAAGTACAAAAAGGAATTTGAAAATTATAATACCATTAGATGTACATGGTTATTCATTATATTTTGACCCACCTTTATTTCTGTTATTATTGGAGATTGAATGCTTCGTGTAAAAGTTGTAGCCTTGATATACTCCTTATATACAATTAAAAATACATTTCAGCATTTTTTTTTTTTTTTTTTTTTTTAGAAATCGATAATAGAACACTTTTTAAGACAATTTACAAATTATTAAGTTTTTATTAGAACGTTTAAGCCCTTAAATAAATTACCAAAGTTATATCGCGCGAAAACAGGGCGAAGCTTCCCGTGCCGTCACTTTGCATATGCTGGCCGAGTGAAAGTCAAGTATGTATAATAACGGTGTTTGATTATTAAATTGTATCTTGGAAACAAATATTTTTTTAATTCAAACATCAGATTAAGTCATTTCATGCCATTAAAGTTTGACGGATTATAGTGGACTACTCACTACTTATAGCAAACTCAAACCCTTTCGCCACAACGTTTACGCAGAATGACGTCACGAGTCGGCGAAGCGCTTTGTACTGAATCCCAATCTTTGACATTGAATATCTAAGGATTGGATATAGTTATGATGCTGAAATTTTAACAGCTTGTCTGGGTCATCGAATACTATTGAATACCATGAAAAAATAACCAAAAATAAATTATCGGCAAGCCCATTGCTTGCATAGGTCATGTGATATAACAATGAAGGTTATTTTTTTAAATGGAAAACCCTGTATATTTTTATATATATTTTTTTAGATCTTTTTCCCCTGATTTCAGATATATCAGAATTGATAGATCTAGCTGTAATATTTCTTGACATATCGGACATTAAATATGCTCCAAACATGCAGGAAGCGCAGTAAGTACTCATACGCGGTAGGCTGTGAATGGTGATACTATGACAATATTGTTACTGTTTGACATTTCGTGTTATTATTTGATCAAAATGGATTACACAGAAGCAGCAAAGTTTGATATATTATAAGAATAAAAATAAAATCCTGAGATGAACAATATTTTATAACATAAAATAACAACGAAAATTTTACAACAGCGTCAGCATTAGGTTCATCAGAAATTGTTCAAAATGGCCACCGTTATTTAAAATAGAAAGCTCATACCTTTTTCTTATATTATTTAAACAATTAGAAACAGAGCTATATTATTGTCCCTGCTTAATTCGTAAATTGTTTCCCTAATTTTAGTTTTAATTATTTCAACATTCTTATTATAATCATAATTCACTTTGTCCTTTAAATACCACCACAAAAATGCATTCAAAGATGTTAAAATCAGGGCTGTTTGGTGGCCATGGAATTGGTCTGCCATTACTAATCCAAAGGTTAAATTGACCATTTAAATGCTCTCCAACTCCCAAAATACTGTGTGCTCCGTCCTGCTGCCAAATTACCTAATTAAGTTCCTCACTGGAAAAGCGTTCCTCTAAAAGCTCTGCTACCTCTGGCAGAATTATTTATAAATATGTTTCCGTGGTTAGTAATATGTATAAGTAGAAACGTTCTTACAAACCCATCTGAGTCCGTGTCTTATAATTGTGAAATTGATACGAACTCTGTATGTAAGAGAACATATATAATTTTGGACAGTTACTGTGAACCAATGGTACCAAACATAGCGAAAGAGGAATTTTCTTATTAGAAATAATTGAATTATATTTATTTTTAACCATTTCGTATCACCTGCTATTTAATTCAATGCCGAAATTCGTAAACATCCCGTGTATATCCGAGCTCTTTTTAAAAGTCTGAACCAGAAGAGTTGACGTAATTTTTTCCTTGATTTAAACAGAAACACGTTTCTATCTTTCGACTGTATTTGTAGTTTGAAGACAATAAAGATGATTAATAAATGTGCATAATATAGAATAAAGAAAAGTAAATCTTTGATATATTTAGTTCAAAACCCGACAAATGCGTTTCACTACGAATTAGTCGAAACTCTGGCCAAATGAAAGCGTAATTTAAAATTAATATCCTCAAACGTGTTAAACCAAATTTTTACCTCTAATGTAAAATTAATAACTACATTAAATGGCCTTCCCAGTTTAAAGACTTGGTATAAATGGTTTTATTTTCACCAGAAATGGTAATAAAATAAAATATTGTAACTAAACGGTACAGCTGCACATTCGTTTTACACAATTCTATTGCACGTATTTCTCAGCGAACATGATACTTTTCATAAACATTTACCTAGAAGTGAAAACATTTTTTCATATGTATATTTTTTAATGTAAATTGTCACAAAAACTCATTAACTATTACCGCTGCATAGTTTACCAATTACTGGAGAAATCAAGATTGCTTGTAAGTCAGACATTTCGCAATTTTCTGTTTTGTCATATACAGAGTGCGACTTAAAATCATCCATAAATAGAAGTAAAATACACATGTATGCAACTCTACGGATAATTAGAAAAGTATAGCGATGTACAATACTGTTTAAAATACCGATATCGTGTATCGATATGTATTGTTTAAAAATATGGATTCAGAAAAATATTCATCATTAAAAAGTATCGATATTGGACCGTATTTCAATAAGCGGACCCACTGTGGATGAGTGGATGTTAACAAAGGTAAATTAAAAATTATCGACTCATACAAATAATATCATTTTATCAATGTCGTTTTTGTTAAGTTTTGGTTTACTTATACTTTATTATTTCGATTTTGGTCGCGCCACTGACCATTGAAAAGGAGCATAGGACTATCCTGGCTGCAGCATCAGGCCATAGTCATGGTCACAAAATCGTATTATCATCGGTACTACATGATATGCAAAATGTCAAGTGAAAATGGTTCAAGATTTGACCTAAATTGACTGAATAAAAGAAGGTGGCAAAGAAAGATGTAAACAGAATAAAAATCTTAACATTTCGTATAAAATTTACCTGATTTCGCTACAACATGACCTTTTAATTTTTGTCGGAATCACTCGTGACAAAGACGCGACCCTTGTTTTCGTCTTCTTACTTATATAGTCATTTTCTATGAATTATGCTCTAAAATAACGATACTATATTTGTATGCAAAATTTCAAGGCAACAGATCAATTGGAAGTGGTTCCAAAATAACTTGAAAGATTTCAACTAAACTAACTGACGCCTAACTCCCAAATGGAGTTCCAAATTGTCTATACTATAATTATACGTAGTGGGTATGAGTTTTGTTGTGTAGGACAGAACGTTGCATTTGAATACATTTAAGTTTAACTTATTACGAACACAACAGTCAGCTTGAGTAATTTCCACAATATCATTTATAAAGAAATTAGAAAGCAACGGTCCCAGATTTAATCCTTGCGGAACACCACATGTTGCCTGGTACTTGAGAGACCGAAACCCACTAGAAGCAACATGTTGTTTTCTACCTAAGAGATAGGATTGAAAAAATACGAGAAGGGATTGGGAGAAACCGAAAGTGGACATTTTTCGAAGTAATATAGCGTGGTCAAGTGTGTCGAACGCCTTAGAAATATCTGTGTATAGTACGTCCAGTTACAAGCGTTGAGATCGATTGTTATGCATATTAGATTAGAGATGGTAGAGCGCCCTTTAACAAAACCGTGCTGGTAAATTCATGGCTGATTTTTAATGCTGGGATAAATGGTGTCATGTAATAAAATGTCAAAACTTTTGCAAAAATTCGATATATGCCTGAAATTGGCAATACTGTTTTTATCACCTTTCTTAAAGACTGGGCAATATTTCCAGATGTCTGGAAGCATGAGAAATCTTTAATGAGAAAGGACGGAATATCCTCCGGCTCAGCTGTTAATTTAGGTGTTAGTTTCTTTAGAGCGTTAAATACCTACTTTATTTTCACTGAAGCATACGTTGAGGGTTGCTGTTGTGCTGGAACATATGTTTTATCTCCAATTGAATAATGTAAAAATGATATGAATAATGTCGAAAGGCCTATCCCAATTAGTCCACTTTATTAGTGATTAGGTCAAGGCTTGTTAAACCATGACAACTTTTTAGGTTGAATTAGTTGAATTCGTTCAACCATTACAATATTTTAGTATGTTCTTACTCTTAATCGTCTCCCGATGATGCCAACGTTGTTGGCGAAATACATGTCGAATGTCAACATCAGAGTGTAGTGTTCAAGAATTTTAATGTTTGTAGAAACTACATGAGAGGCAATGACATACCGAAGGTTCTAGCCCGTCCAGGCTTTCTATTGCCTGTCATGTGTAAAAGACCCTTGTTCTTACCCCTTGTAATGATGATACACGAGGTTTTGATAATTATCCGATCGGAAACTTCCTTACCGTTAATTTATACAATCTAGGTAGCGCACGAAACATCGAATCAACACCCGATAGTATTTGTTTAAAGATACGCAGTAATAATTGATAAAGAAAACATAAACAAAAGGGAAACAGGTATATGGATTTTGACACTTAAAATAACAATAACAGTAATTAGTAATATTTATGACCTCATATCTCAGACTGTTGAGTTTGCATTTATAACCAAAAAAATATAAAAAATAACAAATTAAATGATTCATATGAAACTCATTCATTCGAGGGAACAAATAAAAATTATATCATAATATAATCTGATTATTTCAAGAACTGCAACACGATACGGTTTTAATAAAATGCAAGCGTCAGCAACGTGAATAATTATTATTGTGATCCTGTATGCTATTTCATAGCCTTCTTTTATATTATATAACACCGTGTGACGGCGCCGGCCGCCTACATATTTTTCGCATCTTTTTCTCTAAAAGTGTTTTATTTCACTCCTTGCATGCCTTTACCCACGAGTATTTACTATTCACCTAAACCGACAAAATTACACCAACCGACCAATTTTAACTTTTATTTTGTATCGTTAACCAAAAACCACTTATTAGTATTGTTTTGGTCCCAGCTACGTCTAACATAGTCCTGAAGAAAATTTGTTGGCTCTAGAAAATGTAATAACTGATCTAACTCACATATTATGGTATAATTTCAATAAAAACAATTAATTAAATCATGCGGTAAAATATTTGCCATTTTGATATATATTTCAAATACATGTTATATAACATATATTTAATTAGAATATAAGCTCTTTAATCAGAAAATTAATTATTCTTCTTGCGTTTCTTAGCCTGTCTTTTAAGTTACTTATAGAGCATCTCATATACATGTCCAACAATAGTCTGCTAACATCACAGAAGTCCGTTTGCCCTGATATATTTTTTCCATATTTTGAATATCCTTGTGGAATCTCTCCATGCTCATCACTTACTGCACCACAGTTTTATGGAAAATAATCTAGATGTGAATGTAGACAGTGAATTTTTAATGGTATATTGCATCCTAATTTCTGGTAGCAAGAAGGAAGATTCCCAACAAGGTCTCTACAGTTTTCTGCTCTTTTGTTACGGAGAAAGTGTGTTGCTTCCATTTTAAAGGAATTCCAAGCAGTTTTTTCATTACCTTCTAGAATGTTGTCAAATTCAGCATCTTTGAAAAGGATCTTGATTTGAGGACCCACAAAAATTAATTTTCACATCACTAAGTCTGGGAAATTTTTGTTTTAAATAACTGAAAGCACGTCCTTCTTTGTCCATAGCTTTTACCAAGTTTTCATAAGCCTCAATTTTATGTGGAGTGGTGGCAGTATTACCTTTTGAAAATCAACTAAGGAATGTCAGTAACACTTTCTGCTCCTGATTCAAAACCCAGTCTTGGCGGCCAAATTTTTCTTTTGTAATATTGTAATCGCGCTCGACTGTCCCACTCACAAAGTAACATAGCTATCACTTTTAATTCCTAACAAATCTGCCACTTATACTTGTTATATTCTATAGTTGGTAGCAATACATTCATGTTCCTGTAATTTTCCTTCATGTGGACAGCATGGGCGATTGGAATTGATGGCAATTTATTTATTTTATTTGCATTGTGCCTTTAGACTAAGTTTTGTCAATAGAAAGTCTCCAGTCACTAGGATCATGGGGAATGTGTAAAGCACTCATTAAACCGTCAATGTCCGTGCAGGCAACCAAGTCATTTTCCATTTTGAAAAAAGATATAAAATCTTTTTGACGACTTCAATACACGGAAACTTTAACATTTTCTTGTAGTAAATTCCATTATTGTAATGGAGATGCCAGGAGCTCCGCTTTCGTCTTGGAGAGATCAAGGTCTCTTATAAAATCACTTAATTCGCATTGTTTAATTTTGTGTGGTTCTTCACCGGACACTTCGGCAGAGAAATCGGGATCTTGTGATGTTGATGGAGTATACCTCTGTTGTCTGGTGGCCTACCACGACCAGGTCAAACACACGACAGAAGCTAACACAACCCCAAAGACTTGCCTGTTTAGGAGTCACAGGAGCAATACGCACGACCCCCACAGCAGCTCTGGAGGTCCTTCTGGACCTTGCGCACCTTCACCTAGTGATTGTGGCCGAGGCTCGGAAAGCGGCTTACAGACTGGAATGCGGAGGTCAGTGGAAGAAAGGAGGAGAACAATCAAGTCACACAAGGGCCCTAGCTGATGCGATAGGAGCCCACTCACTTCTGGAGGCCAGGAGTAACGACGTGGTGCCTTCCTTCTCCTTCGCACAACCCTTCGAGGTAGTCTTCCCGAAAAGTGAATACTGGAGACAACTCGAGGACATACTCAAGCCTGCAGATATTGTCTGGTTCACAGACGGATCGAGGCTAGAGGAAAGTACCGGAGCGGGTATATTTGGGGAAAGGCCCAGGGCTGAACTTTCTTATGCCCTGGGCAAATTCGCCACGGTATTCTAGACCAAGATCATCGCTATATTGGTCTGCGCACAGGAGAACATCCGAAAGGAATACTTCAATAAACACTCCAATAAACACATATATATGTAGCGACAGTCAAGCGGCCCTTATGGCCCTTGCATCGAGTCGGACCAAGTCAAAACTGGTCCAAAACTGTAAACAGGCCCTCTGCGAACTTGGCTCATCAAATTGGGTCAGGCTTCTCTGGGTGCCTGGACACAGCAACATTGAGGGTAACGAGCGGGCGGACGCTCTGGCCAGAGGGCGCTCTCGGAGACCTCTGCTCGGTCCCGAGCCGGCTCCCGGCTACCCTACTCTAGGTCTCAAGCCAAGAGGTTAATAGATAACTGGGCTCGCTCCCAGTTCATTGACCTCTGGGATTCCTATCCAGGACTCCGGCAAGCGAAGCTCCTAATCTCAGGGTCCTTGCCGGAGAGAACAAAGCGTCTAAGGAGAAATCAAATTAGAGCCGTGACAGGCCTCCTGGCCGGACATGGCTCTTTTAGGAAACACCTACACACAATGGGGGTGGTTGACCACCCTGATGAACCTGAGGCACAAACACTTCGGCACTGGCTTTCCAATGCTGGAGGAAATGAGGAGTTCTCCCGTGGGAAGGATTTCAGCCTTTTTTCAGCTCCTTAAGTTGTTAGCGGTAGCACAATGGGCCACAAGGCCTGAGTGCGGCGACCTCCAGGCGCCCCGCTAAAAGAAGAAGAATATATGCTGATGGCTGGACTAAGTCGTCATATATGTTATCATCCGATTGTTCGTCAGAATCAAGACTGTATTCTTGAGGTGGAATAGGAATAAAGTAGTTCATCACTATGGGGAACCGAGCGAATGGCAGATGATAAATTGGGGTATTGTATTACCACCCTTTTTTTCTTGTTAATACCCTGTCTAATAGGAGGCATCACGCAAAAATAACAATCGGTAACATGATCTTTGGGTTCTCGCCAGATCATGGGCGCGGCAAAAGCCATTAAACATCATCTTCCACTTAGCCAACTCAAATCATTTTACATTGACATAAATGCAAACCAGTTATTGTCCACCAAGAAGCTGTGGCGACAATGTTGTCGTTCGCTGCTACTGCTCTATTATACCAAGAATATTATACTTTGCGTCCATAGTTCACTACCAACCGTAGATTTTTTGTTAGATATGTGAATGGAAAACGTGTAAAGCAGGTTATTGGTATTAATAAAATTAGAAACAATCCAAAAGAAATTGCAACATATTTTATTTCCGAAGATCATCTGCTACACTACTAGCTGATTCTGGAGCCAGTCTTATTAGACATATGCTCTGGCGGTCTTCGACGTTTGCGGCGGGATATATTGAGAAATCAATTGAGAAGATTGTAATTTCTAATAGTATCTTATCTGCTTCCAAATCTGGTGCTTCGTCAATAATTACCTAGTGCCTCAATCAAGAAACCATTGCAGTGAGCAACTTACCATCCGCGAGTGGAGTCAGTTTTCACAATAGTACAATTAAGACTAAATTTTAGAAAAAAGTAATTTTTGGTGATCTTTTTTTTTGAGAGCGATTCAGTTTTTTTCAGTATTGGTTTTGTCTCTACACGAGCAATAGTTTCGAAGATGAAGTTCTGTAAAGTTTATACTGTGCATCATAAATGTTTATGACACAAGATGCTAGATCGTCCAAAATTCCATCAAAATATATAATTTATGTTTATAATTGTCCCGTTTTCATGAGAAAAAATATCCTATTTGCTGGGCACAAACTTCAGTTTTCTATAAACTGCGACCTTTGTATTTAATAGCCTGACAATAATAGCCTATCTGCTTTTTGTAATTTAATAATCCTTATTATACTCTTCGCAAATACAAAACGAAGAGTATATTGCATTCGATGGGCACATTTCTAAAACCGGTAATATTGCTCGTAGAGAAAAAATTTCATATCACCGTGTTGGTGATCGAATTCTGAACAACTTTCACAATGTCCGTCCGTCTGTCTGTCTGTCCGTCCGTCACGTTTCTTGTAAGCACGATAACTTAAGAACTATAAGTCCGATAGTATTGAAATTTGGACAGTAAGTTAGTGTTAGCTAGAGGAAGAACCCTATTGTTCTTTAACAAAATCGATCAATAAATAAAGAAGTTATTAATTAAAAAAAAAATTGTTTTGTAATTCAACAGAAAATGTTTGAAATTAATATCATTTACAAAAAAACTGCGAAGAGTATCCTATAGAATGTGGAACAATTATATAACAAGTGTAGTAAATCGGCGGCGAATGGTTAGCTTGTTTTATTGATATACCCTGTATATTGTTGAAAACTCGTTCTGTTTCTTAATTCCATGTAGAAGAAGCGAAATTGAGAATTACCCTGTATATCATAATATATATGTCATAGTCTGCTTAACATGAGTTTTTCTGTGTTCGTTCTTTTTCCGCCTGCATTTTAAATTATTTATGCGGGTTTCCTTATCGGTGAAACGGGGTAATGTGCTCGTTACGCTGCTGATAGCAAGCAAACATTCACGTGAACTTAACATAAAAGCTACCTACATTCATACCTTCCTTTAAACAACGCTAAAAGAAAATGTATACAAAATAACCTTTTAAAGGATTCAAATAGGTAATGTTTCCGAATCCGCAAGTTTTGGTGTATACAAAAATGTTAAAATATATCAAATAGAATGTCATTTGCAACTCGTGTACGCAGTGACACAAATACAAATATGGGTATCTCGTCTCGTTTATAAAAAAGCTGAGTTAGGTTTGATTTTGACAACTTGATCGTCACCATCTCTGTTAGGGTGATTTATTTATTTATTTATTTACATACACGAGTCCAACAGAATATACATTTCATTTGCAGGACCGGAGACTTACAGACATATAGATGATAAACGTAATATAGTGTAAAAATTAATAAAAATATAGTATATGAATATACAGGTGCACCCTAAATGCAACCAATTTTCAGTGGTTCTATCCTCGCTCTACGTGCCAGCACTGGATCCCTAGCCAGAATTCGAACCCGTGATTCAGTGGTTGCAAGCATAACTATTGTAAATATATCTTTTTTATTTTTTTTAACTGCGAGTTGACATTTCAAAAAGTACATAAAAAGTTAAAATCAATGTATAACTTTATGTTTTTGAAGTTGCTAAATGTAAATCTTATTTTTTTTTCCTTAATCAATTCTTTGGGACTCCCTGCCACATGCATGTTTTCTTTTTAAGCGCTGCTCGGGGAATCTACAAAATATCACAATTAACCAGTATGTTACTGGTAAATAATCTCTACGCCTGTGACTTTTACGTCAAAGGATCAGTTAAAGGTTGCTTTCTTTATAAATAAAGAACACAAATGAGTATAAAAACTTGAAATTAAATATTTCTCCGACGTTTCGGAAATCTATCCTGTTTCCTTTTTCAAGGCTTTTTTTGAAAAACATTTTTTGCTGTGTATGATAAATACACAGCTCTAAGAATGTTTGTTATATTCAATATCCATAGATACTTAGGTATACTATTTACATAGAACTGTTGATATAGTTAACAGTTTTTTTAGTTTTTATACAATGTTAAGTTTGTGAAGTTCTTCTTTTAACATCGGAAACCAAGTTGTACAGACATCTACGAAACAATTCGACACGCATCTATCTTCATTCAATAATATGATCGCAGATTCTTTAATTTTTCTTTTTTTTGCTATCTGCCTCTTTTGTTAGAATTTTTGCCGAGTCCCAGTTTATTCTGTGTCCATTCTCCCAAGCGTGTTCGCAGATCTTGGACCTCTGAATTTCATTTTTTCTTATATAATTTTGATGTTCGCCCAATTTTACACTAAAAGGTCTGGATGACTCACCCACGTATTGTTTGTTGCACTCACACGGAGTACTATAAATGCAATTTTTTGAATTTTGCTCGTGGTTTCGTCTTTGTCAGAATAGATCTTAAAGTGTTGTTTGTTTGAAATACCGTCCTAATATCAAATCTATCACCAATGCGGCGCAACTTTTCGGATAATCCGCATACATAAGGAATTAACGCTGTGTAACGTTTTTCAGGTTTTGTCGTACCTGATTGTTATTTTCAATATTTATGAGGGTTTTATCGACAAAACCCCCAGGGTATTGGTTATTTATAAGAACTTCCTTTATAAACCGCTTCTCATTGTTTAGTATTTCATCATTAGAAGAAATGATTTTGGCCCTATCATACAAACATTTTACAACACCCCTCTTAACGTGCATCGACTGATAGATTTGATATTAGGACGATATTTCAAACAAACAACACTTTAAGATCTATTCTGACAAAGACGAAACCGAAGAACCACGAGCAATATTCAAAAAAGTGCATTTATAGTATTCCGTGTGAGTGCAACAAACAATACATGGGTGAGTCATCCAGACCTTTTAGTATAAGATTGGGCGAACATCAAAATTATATAAGAAAAAATGAAATTCAGAGGTCCAAGATCTGCGAACACGCTTGGGAGAACGGACACAGAATAAACTGGGACTCGGCAAAAATTCTAACAAAAGAGGCAGATAGCAAAAAAGAAAAATTAAAGAATCCGCGATAATATTATTGAATGAAGATAGATGCGTGTCGAATTGTTCCGTAGATGTCTGTACAACTTGGTTGCCGATGTTAAAAGAAGAACTGCACAAACTTAACATTGTATAAAAACTAAAAAAACTGTTAACTATATCAACAGTTCTATGTAAATAGTAAGTATCTATGGATATTGAATATAACAAACATTCTTAGGGCTGTGTATTTATCATACACAGCAAAAAATATTTTTCAAAAAAAGCCTTGCAAAAAGAAAAGAGGATAGATTTCCGAAAAGTCGGCGAAATATTTAATTTCAAGTTTTTATACTCATTTGTGTTCTTTATTTATAAAAAAAACAACAACCTTTAACTGATCCTTTGACGTAAAAGTCACAGGCGTAGAGATTATTTACCAGTAACATACTGGTTAATTGTGATATTTTGTAGATTCCCCGAGCAGCGCTTAAAAAGAAAACATACATACATGTGGCAGGAAGTCCCAAAGAATTGAAGAAGGAAAAAAATTAGGATAATGCCACAAATAACATTTAGACAATATGTAAATCTTATGTCAAATAGACTATATTGACAGTTGTCAGCTGTCAACTAGCTGTCAAATAATAAGGAACTATAAAAGAGTAACTAGTTGACAGCTGCTTACTGTCAATATCGTCTATTTGACATAAGATTTACATATTGTCTAAATGTTATTTGTGGCATTATCCTAATTTTGTTTCCTTCTTCAATTCTTTGGGACTTCCTGCCACAGGTATGTTTTCTTTTTCAGATTTGAATTCATCAACCTTAAAAAGATAAAGTTATACATAGATTTTTAATGTTTCTATAGTTCCTTGCTACTTGACAGCTAGTTGACAGCTGCCAGCTGTCAGTACCATCAAATCAAAGTATGCGTTATAAAAATGTTATAAAACTACTCAAAGTAGTAACTTTTGATTAAGCTTTGGTGCTCCATAGGAGCCAAAATATTGAATATGGAGTATCGTGGTCATGGAGATTTTTGTTCAGAATGACAAAAGCTACAATAGGTATACCAAATATTCTGACGATTCCACCAAAACCCAATTTCCATAAGGTTTGTGTGGGGTTCTCTGAAATGTTCAGTACTTTTATCTGACCCTGTATGCAAAAGGTGGAAAATATTTTTTATTTTTGTTTAACATGTAGGTAATATTTTTAAAATTAGTCAAATGCAATTTTCTTAAAAAATACATTGGTAATAACTTTAATAACTATAAGTTACACAGCGACAGGCAATATATTAGTATTACTTTAATCCATTAAGAGACGTCTTTAAAATTTTTGTACCCTTTTGTGTCTTAATACGAAGCATTCTTATGCGGCTGGGAGGTAAAAAAATTTACTAGATAATAATCGCACAGAGTTGAAATACTAGTAAGTTCCTAATAGTATTGATAACCGTCTAGTCTATTTTAAAACACAGACGGACAATTAAGGAGTATTGTTAAAAACATTAAGAAAGGAATCTCTCGGCTAAATGTTTTAAAATGACTCCAAAAAGTTCGAAAACATACGAACACTCCGGCAGCGCTGACCTTCACTTGAAGTGATAAAATGTTACACATTTGTCTCATTCTTTGTCTTAAGATTCATAATTTCTATTAAAAATTGCAAATTTATTAGTCAGATGGAGCACAGATAAAATAAGTACTGATAATAATTCCTATGTCATGATTTTTAGAATTTACAGAAAAATTATTCCAAGAATTTACGAGATTTGAAATTTTTATCAGCCAGTTTATCTGTTTTGAATATTATTTCAGGTAAGTATTCACAGGTTGTTATTCGCCGTTTGCTCAAAATCGAAGCATATCTTAGCGTAGGCCAAATACCAGTACCTACCAGTCAGTTTCGAAGAATTTAACAAGCTATATTCTTCAGAAAAGTGGTAAAGGGGAAATGAAAACCTTATCCCAGTTGCCTTAGCTGCATCACCACATCTAGTCGAGTGCAATTAGGTTTTTACCTCGGAATCGATTTTCCTGATTTTTCTGCATTGAGTTTCTAATACCGGGTACAGAAAAGTTTACCCTTTAAAAATTGGGGTGGCCAAAAAAGTAAAACAGTAACCACCGAATGTGATATAGAATCATATTGTAAAAGAAAAAGGTGGTTTACAATTTTCCATGAAAATTTGTATTTTCCAAGTTAGAACGACTTGAAGATTATGATTATAGCTTTAACAAATCGGCACCCTTAGACTGTTTTTCGTAAATAACTCAAAAGTCTTATATTTATGGAAAAAATGATATGGTACAAAAAATAATATTATGAAATTACAAGTACTTTGTTTTTCGTCTATTTCTGTACTATGAATAGTTCTAAAAATGGCGCTTGAACGTTTATCAGTCAAGATATAATGTTTAAATATCAAATATGTCAGAAACAATCAGTATTATGTTAAAAAAACCGCTGCCTAAGGAATCACTACTTCCACATCCAGATTTTTCATCCAAGTCACTTTAAAGGAAACATCTTAACTATATTTACGCTCTAGTATGTGGAAATTATTGGTCATAGAATTTTAATAATATTTGGAGCAGATGTCATAGAAAAGTTTGAGGCGTTAAAAGTAAATTTTCATTTACCCTACTTATTTTCCCCTATTCACAACCTACCACGTCTCACCTCTTCCATGGAATCATCTCAATTAGATGTCATTACAATACATACGTGCACTAACTTTCAAGTAAATATTTCAATTTTATGTTATCAAACCCATTAATAATGGAGTGGAGATGGTGGTGTTTGAAAAATATTAGAAAGAAATCTGAGGCCTTGGTTTCTAGTATATACACCAAATACCACATTTCTGTACTCTGACCAGCCTGATTTACTTATTTTCCCCTATTTACTCCTATTTAACCCTCAACCCTTCAACGGAAGCATTTCTAAATATAATCTAGTTCCAGATGTCGTTATGGTACATACATGTACCAAATTTCAAATGAATATCTCAATTTCATTTTATCAACCCCTTTAATTATAGAGTAGGGGTGGTAGGGGGTTGAAAATATTACAAAAAAATCTCAGACTTTGGGTTCTAGTATATACACCTAATTTCAAGTTTCTGTACTCTTACCAGCCTGCTTTATATATTTCCCTTTATTTATCCCCCAACCCTTTGCCGGATATCTTCAAAAAACAATCCAGTACCAGATCTCGTAATAATATATACGTGTACAAAATTTCAAGTCAATATCTTAAACCGTTCCGGAGAAAGCGTGCGGACAAAGAAAGTTGCAGACAGACCGACAGAAATTATTTTTTTGTCCAAATTTAAAATTTCGACGTTTCATGACATTCTAAACCTATTTAAAGAAAAAAAAATTGATTTTTTTTTACGATTACTCCACATCCACATCCACTACGTGGATGTGGAAGTAATACATTTAATACATTTAATAGAAATTAACGGGCTTGAAGTACTGTTTGATATCATTTTTTTTATCCGTACGGCTTGAAAAATAATGTAAGTTATGTGCAAAGCAATGAGTGCTTTGTATTTTTTTTTTTTGATAAAAAATTAAGGATTTTCCTGCCGTCGTTGGCCATAGATCAGAAATTCAAAAAATATGTACCAGTTTTGAAGAAACATGAGATTTAAATATGTTTACTTGCCACTAAAAGTAAGCCTCACATACAACTGGTAATGGGGACCGACTAGACAAACAAAAAACCTTTATGACTTTTCCCTCTAGGGGCACTTTGAAAAATACTGATCTAGATCAATATTTTTAATATTATGGTAGACAACTATTGAGAACCACTGCTTTTCTTGGTCAACGGACTTGTACTTCCCAATTATACAACTTTTAAATTGTCATAAAAAAGTGCTCGCCGGCACACGCGGTGGTCTGCGCTGTCAAAGGGTCATCGACCGCCTCAACTGAACTGAGGCAAGTATAAAGAGGTAAATAATTCGTTCTCTCTTCGTGTACAATTGCAAGCCAATAATGGCCATAGAGGTTTAAACAGAGCATTTCTTTACATGTGTGTTTTTTAATTTGGAACAAAATATTGGATTGTTTATAATTTAGAAAATTTAAATGTCGTTTATTAACATTTGTAACATAAATGAGTGTCCCAGGTTAAAAGCTTACTACCTACCTAAATGATTCGAAATCTCTGCATCTGCATCAATACACAGTTCGGTACGTCGAATTAAGGACATACGCACTTCGTTCAACACTAAACACTAAACTATTAACTAACGTTGTCAATAAAGAAAAATAATATAAAAACTTGGTACAAAAGCCAAAAAGGAATACAAAAAGGACGAACAAGTTGTGTCTGTACGTAATCAAGAATTTGACAACTTGAACGGTAAGTGCATAAAATAAATCTTAACTATAAATACACAATGACGCGAAATTCAAATATAACAAAAACAACCAACGCACGGCGGGTTGGACGTTTGTACATAACGAAGCACCCACAGTAACTAAAATATTGCACAAGGGAGAGTTATAGTTTTCTTCAGATCAGATCTAGATCTAAACCTACCTCAATATTCCAGCAGTTCTCAAAAAATTTTATTGAAAATTTGTTCAATTTCTGTTTATTTTTTTTCTCCAAAACTATGAGCTTTAGACCCCATGTTATAAAGGTTTTTTTGTTTGTCCTGTCGTTCCCTACCACCATTTTTTTAATGACATGAAACTAATTACACCCTTTGTACTACTGTCATATATCCGAAACTATTATTTCTACAAATATTTTGAAAAACAAATTAATATATTGCTTCTTAAGCTTTATTTTTCTATATCGTCATATTTTCCTTTAATGCAATTGTTTTGGAGTTATTTACAAAAAAAGAATGTTTTCAAATAAATCGTAAAATTTTTCTTAAATTAAAGCAGGTACCTACCCATATTTTTAAAAACGCCTGCTTTAGCAATGTCAAAAAATTAGAGCATGTTAGTAATGCTGTACTTATATCAATAAAAACTGGTACAGATTTTTTGAATTTCCATTATATGGCCAATGGCAGCAGGAACATCCTAACTTTTTTCTTAAAAAAAACTACAAGGCACTCTTTGTTTTGTACGTAACATTGTTATCTTTCAAGCTTACAGTCAGAAAAAGAATCCTATAAAAGAGTACTTCAAGCCCTTTAATTTCTATTATACGTATTTATAACATCATACTGATTGTTTCTGACATATTTAAGATTTAAAGATTATATCTCGAGTGATAAACGTTCAGGCGCCATTTTTAAACTATCATAGATTTAGAATTATTCATCGTACAGAAATAGACAAAAAACAAAATACTTGTAAAAGTGAGTTATCTACGACAACCAGTTTCAGGGTGCCAATTTTTTAAAGCTAAAATCATAATCTTCAAATCGTTCTAACTTGGAAAATGCAAATTTCCATGAAAAATTGTAAACCACTTGTTTCTCTTACAATGTGATTCTATATCAGATTTGGTGGTTACTATTTCAGTTTTTTGCCCATCTCTCTATAGGCGGTGGGAGCCACCCCCAAGTAAAAATCGGCAATTTTAAGAGGTACACTTTTTTGTACTTAGTTTTAGAAACTCAATGTAAAAAAAAATCGTTCAAATCCATCCATTATAGCTGGGTTTCATCATTTTTAATTTTTAACGACTATGTAATTACACCGCACTAATAAACATTTTTTCAACTTCGTGTATTTTTGACAGCAGCTTTTTCAATTGAAAAAATGAAATTTTCTAGATACGTTTTTATTCTAAGTTACTGTTGTTTCGAATTAATCATTATCTGTGAAGTCTTACTAATTATACTATTATTTAATAAACTACTTGAAAAAATTGCTGTCTAAGGACTCACTACTTTAAACGAAAACATTTTGATACTATATTTAGTCGCGTCATTTTAGCATTTTACTTTTAAAATTTAAGGTACAGGGTCAATTGACTTCATTTTTGTTGCAAGGAGTTCGGAAAACATTTAGAATCACGAATCTGAAGTCCAGTTTGGGAAATTCAAAATGGCGAACCGGAAATCGGGCCATTTTCCAGAAAGAAGAGAATGGATATCTTGGCCTTGAAAATCTTTACTCGGGGGTTTTCGAGGTCGCTGATTATGAATTAGAGGCCTAATTTGGTAAATTCAAAATGACCGGAAGTCAATTTCTCAGGAAAAACGCATTTTTTCTTCGTCTTTGGACTGAAAATTAGTATTTGCGGATTTTTAAGGTCGCTGATCACAAACCAGAGGTCCAATTTGCGAAATTTAAAATGGCAGACCGGAAGAAAAGTTACTTTCTGCGAAGAAACTAGTGTTCTTTTCTTTTTTGGGCTGATAGTGGGAACTCGGGGGTGGTCGTTATCACTAATGACGAATCTGATATCCAATTAGGGAAAGTTCAAAATGGCGGACCGGAAGTGGTATATTTTTCAATAAAAACTCGCATTTTTGATACTTTCAGCCCAAAAAAGAAAAAATACGAGGTTTTTCTGAGGATCTGGCTCTACTTCCGGTCCGCCATTTTGAATTTTCTCTAATTGAACATCGGATTCGTTATCAGCGACCGGGAAAACTCCCAAGTTCCCATTTTCAGCCCAAAAGCGAAGAAAATACAAGTTATTTTCTGAAAAATTGACTCTACTTTCGGTCCGCCATTTTGAATTTACCATTTTCGTCTAATTTTATGGCATATTGTGCATGATAACAAATTTTTCAATTAATTTAATTAAATTGGCCATTAAAATGCCCAATTATTAGGAAAAAAATTAAACCAAACATTTCCGCCAAAAAATAAAACGTAGTGGTTTTTCTAAATGTCTTTCTGAACTCTTTGCAACAAAAAAGAAGTCAATTGACCCTGTACCTTTTTTTTAGAGGTTTTCAGATTTTTTATGCCAAAATGACGCAACTAATTTGCAGTTCAGTATTTGGAAATAATTCCTTATAGAATTTTAATAACTTGTTTAATAT
The DNA here is from genome assembly GCA_963583905.1 of Stenurella melanura. Classification (NCBI taxonomy): domain Eukaryota; kingdom Metazoa; phylum Arthropoda; class Insecta; order Coleoptera; family Cerambycidae; genus Stenurella; species Stenurella melanura. The sequence goes on along the minus strand of OY757311.1, from coordinate 164,693,202 downwards.
CATCTGCCCCAAGGTGGTAATGGAGGTAGCTGATGCTAATTTTTTTTTCTTGTACAAACTAAGTCACTGTTGTATTCTGTTAACCCCTTTAATGATGGAGTGGGGATAGTGGTGGGGTTGTCAGATGTCACAAACAAAGAGTGACAGCAAAAAAGCTGTTTTTTCGCCTGTTTTTGCGTAGTTGATCGTGAGCTTGAAAAAAATCGTAAAAAGGTTTAGTAGGTCTCAAATTAATCGTCGCATTAAAAACCAAAAGAGACATTGTTCTTCGTTTTCTGAAAAGGCTCAGTAATTACCCTTATTCGAGGTTGAAATGTAAAAAATATCAATAAATCTAAAAACAATTCTGTTTGTATTATTTCTATTAAATCAATCTTAAATAGTGAAATTATACATTTTCTATCAGGAGGTACTAGAAATTCACCCATAGGCCCTCGGAGGGGGTGAAAGAATCCTCAAAATATCAAGAAAATCAAAAAAATTTTAAAAATTCTGAAAACAAAATATTTAAATGTTTCAAGTAATGATAAATATGGAAAAAATATTTCTCGAAAGTTTTGATGAAGAAGCAACTCCTACGAACTGTAAAACTACCCCTAAACACGAAAACATGAAAGAAAATAATAGCAATTTTTGGAAACACTTATATTCATTGTTTTCTCCATAGCTGGCTTCAGTTAGCTTATGTTATGCATTTTTATCCGCTTTCATTGGAATTCATCCCTCTAACGGCGTGAAATTAGCTAACTGAATGCCAGTTAAGTATAGAAAAAACAATGAAGTGTTTCCGAAAACTGCTATGACTTTTTTCATGTTTTCGTGTTTTGGAGCTCGTTTTGGAGGCAGTTTCACCATCCGTAGGGGTAGTTTTTTCATCAAAACTGGCAAGTAGTATTTTTTCCACATTTTTCATGACTTCAAACATTTAATTATTTTATTTTCAGAATTTTTCAAACATCTTTGATATTTTTATATTTTGGAGACGATTTCACCCCCGTCGAGGGCCTTTGGGTGAATTTTTAACCCTTTTTAATAGAAAATTTATAAATAGAATTGTTTTTAGGTTTATTGATATTCTCTGAATTTCAAACCCTTGAACAGAGTTATATACTTATTTTCAAAACACCAAAAAAATGCCTCAGACGAATTTTGCGGTCATACTTTGTCACCTTGGCTTCTAGCATATAAACCAAATCACAAATTTCTGGACTCTTGCTAGCTTGCTCTACTTGTTTATCCCTGTTTATCTCCCAATCCTTCAACAGAATAAGCTTAAAATATATTCTATCATTATAATACAGGTTTCACTATATTACATGTACCAAATTTGAAGCGCCCAATGAATAACATTTAAGTTAGTTCCAAATTCTTATTTGCCAGGCAAAGAAAATGTTAACAATCTCCAAATTGATACTATGTAAACTAAAAATTTCAAAATAGAAATTTCAAAGTACAATAAAAACTTTGAACACGTTGTACGTTTTAAATGAGTAACATTTATATGACCTATGTTGGGCTCAATGATCATATTTTTGTCCCCAGTATCTCAAAAAAATTTACCATTCTTAGTGAATCGTTCTGCACAAGGAATATTCGCCAAATACAAAAATATATGAGAAAATGTAGAAACGCTTTATTATTAATTATATAATGAAGTTCAAATTTCGATTATATTTTCCATATATGGATTGTACAGGCTTTACATAAATATATTTGTTAAGTACTGCAACTTCATCAGAAATATACGTGCAATATCATATTAGGATTTTTTTAATATTTAAATTTTTCTTCTCAGATAAAAGAATATTTGCTGAATATAGCAAATAATTTAATGATAATGATAATAATATTAGGACCACAAAATCAATGAAATAAGCAGTAATTACCCAATTATTGATCTTGTGAAGAGATTAAAAATGCTCAGAAAGACGACTTTTATCTATTTTAAAGATATGCAAATCATCGAAGTTTATTGCAAATAGGTATAAATAAAAAATACTTATTGGTTTAATATTAGAAAAATTCCAATAAAGCAAAGGCATTGTATTATTTAAATGGCCAGTTAATGATCTAAGCATCTAATAAAAAACTACACTTACCAATAATTTGTTGTTAAACTCATTAAAAATGTTATAATAATGATATATCATTTGTATTAACTGATTTGAAATGATTATATTATACAAATGTACAACATAAAGTAGAAATTATAGTGGTAAAAATACAAAACAGGAAGTAACGTTATCAAAGTTTACTTTCCTGTTGAAACATTTTTTTATGTTAACTGAATTATTCATTTAAGCATGCGGCAATTTGTAGACCCTAGAAAGGTTCAATGAGGGGTCAGAAGTTAATTAGTGTTATAATTTTTGCAATTCCTATCAATTAATTAATTTGCAATTCAATGAAAGTTCCGGAGTGACGCTACTTCACACTAAAGAGTGTATCCAGGTAGCTTAAAGACTACGGAACAATTTTTAAGAAAAATGATACTCAACTATTGGTAAATTATAGGTGTTTAATCGTACCTTCTGCACTCCCAAACATTTATATGAATGTCTAAGATATAGGCTCCATTACTAGCTAGGTAACACATAGGTGTAAATCTGTTTTTTTCGCTCAGTCAATGTCAAGCAATGACAAAAAAGTTGGCAATTGTCTTGGTTTTTGCATGGAACATCGTGTGATTGGCTTTGTGCCTTTCTGATGAGCTCAGAATAAAGGCGAAAAATGTCTGAAAGGCTAAGCATTTCCAAAAAACAGAATTATAGATTTCATGACAATGTAATCCATTTGAACGCAAAATTTTCCAAAAGACGAGGTATGTAAATAAATTCATTTTAGGCCTTTGTTCTCATTTTAAGTGAATCGCCATAGCCGTAGGGGTTATGAGGATACTGGTTTATTCTGCATAGCCATAGGGGACTGTGTAGAAACTAGTGTTAGAATGAGAATTGTCCAATAAGAAAGACAAATGAATTTTAGGATTTTAATTACTAGCATAACCAGAATTCAGGTTATCGAAAGAATGCAAAGATTGTAAATTAATAATTTTACAGATAGTTTTTATTTTAGTTCTCATAGATAGTTTTTTTCTGCTGTTTGCAAAATCCTTTAAAGAATATGTTTCAATATATGATATTACTCTTTTGCCATTTCTCAACACAAAACTGCGAAATATGAATCGTGTTTTTTCGCATTTAGGTCCAAAGATTTTTAGTCAATTTAATAATATATTTATATCCAGTAAAGCACCTTACAGTTTTAAAAACAAAATTAAGGCTCATATGTTAAGAAATCAACAAGAAAATTTACCATTTGATCAACTAACGCTATGTTCAAAAGTATTTATGTATATTATTTTCGTTATAATATTTTATGTATATTTGTTTTAACATGTTTTATTAACTTTGAATTGTTTGTACTTTAGGAAGGGCTGAAAAATACTCAGCAATACCCTTTCCTTTTAGGAAAATATATAAATATCTTTATATATTTTTTCAATTAATATCTATTATAGTTTACAAATATTGTTATCGGAATAAGCTAATAAAATAGAAACCTTTCAAATAATACCAACATGATTTTTCTAGTGGCATGTCGACCAATATTTTTTTTTTTTTATATAAATATTTAGACTTTACTGATGAAGGAGAACGTTCTATTGGTATATTTTGTGATCTCAGCAGAATATTCCACATCATCAATCCTGGTTTGTTAATAGCTAAATAAAAAAAATAAAAGCAAAAACACTGTATGCAGTGTTAATTCGCAGTTTTTCCATTTTACTATAGGCATTCCACAGAGCTCTATATTGGGCCCATTACTTTTTATTTTATTTATCAACAATATTGATTTCTTTCATCAATGTGTGCTGAAGGCATTTCTATGATTATGTATCTTATAGTGTTTTGAAAAATAATTATAATGATATTTCAAACATTTTAAACGATTTAAACGATGTGTGCGAAATATCAAGGAGATACATCAAAGGAAAGTTGAAAATTGTCTTGCAAGAACTAAACTGGCTGATGCCTGACAAACACGTGAAATTGAATAAAAGGTTGTAAAATCGTAATTGTCTGTTTGTTGCGTTGCTCACTTTTCGTTGCCGAACTATTGACGGTTAAAAAGATGATGATGATGAGATGAGGGCAGTAGGACAAATGAAAGAAAAAAATCAGAAATAAATATTAAAAAAATATATTAAAAAGAGACGCTAAGAAAACAAAAAGAAAGACAAACAAAAAAGAGGTCGAAGAATATGATTTTGAACAGAGTTTTCGATTAAGTCACCAAAGGGACGATGAGGAAATAGAAAAGTCTAGGATAAACACCAAGATCAATGTGGATGAAAGTGTTGATTACGGCAGTGACTGGTACATTGGCGGAGTAATAGTCCACGCAAATTAGCCCAAAAAAATAGCGAATAGCAGAAAAAAATCATATACAAATTATATTTGGGCCATGCATAGTTCATAGGGGTAGAAGTAAGGATCCGAAAAGTTCCCACCTTACCCGTTGATGGAAACACCCTTTTGGAGCGAAAAACCACCCCTAGATAGGACTTAGTTACGATTGTTCTCATTTTTCTTCGAATCCGTCATTCCCACGAAAAACAGGTATAACAACAAAAATATTCCTCATTAAATTCTACACACAAAAAGTTCTATGGCAGATTTGCGTACTCCCCACCGTTTTCTCGCTATCGACGTTCATAGTAGGGGGTAGCTTGGAGCGCTCGGCGAAAAATCGGTGGTACTCGATTTCTCACAGCGAATATCTCCGAAACGGCCGTGGAAAACGTCGCACTCAGGTGCGCCGTGGATGCACCATGGTTTGTCAGAATCGCCGACATCTTCAGAGACCTGGAATACACCCCGGTAACTGAAGACATCCAGGACAGAGCGAACAAAATATACGCCCGTGCAGCAGAGCATGGGAATCCGCTGGTCAGACAGGCGACTGACTACGACCCCAACGACGCTCCTAGGCACAAGAGGCCGAAGCTCCAGATCCTGGATAATGGGTAAGTATAATTAACCTTCCTTTCAGCCCGATCTTCAAGCCATGCCGCAAGGAGACAATGACCAAAACACCCAAATCACCCAATCCCGGGTGTATCCAGCAGATAACCAGCTAGGTATCCTTACCCTAGCCCGTGCCGGCCTCCGACGCTAAAACAAGCGTCCTTGGCCGAACACAATCCTTGAGCTACACAGCCCAAAACTTCCTTTCGACGAAATCGGAGCACATGATGCCAATTGGCACCCTGGGCTCCAACTAGTCACACAACCCCAAACCCTTCCAAACTCCGAAAGGATGCGGCAACAGCCGTTTCCTCTCACGACAGACGAAAGACGCTCCCGGAAGCCGACATGCCAGCGAAGAAAGAAACTCAAGACAGACGAGCGCCAGAAGAAACGACCCAGCTGGCAGGGTCCAACAGCCAGGACCAGGGGAGGTCTGCTATCTTCGCCTACACCGTCGTCTGCATTTGCAGGTGGGGTAGTCAAAAAAGCAGGCCCACCCCTTACGAGGCCGGTTCAGGTCTACAGCGATGTTTGGAGCAAAGAGCTCAAAGCTCGACACCTAATCATCCGAGACCGTCATCAAAGTCAAGAATATTGGCAGGTGCCTCTCCACTGTCTGTCGACATCGGAACTATATACATCTAGGATAGCGTGCTCAGAGTGAGCTTTATGCCTCCTGGTGCACATCGGAGGTTATTGCTGATGTCTTAATATGATTAATTATGATGTTTGCACCTGAGATGCCTTGTAAAATATTAATGTAAATATTTATGCAGTATTCTGGCAGAAAGCTTTACACATTATAACTCAGTGGTAAATGCCAGAAGTAAATATTGTTGATATGATATTAAAGTGGGGTATGCTGGCATAAGTCCTAATCAAAACATTTGTAAATTCTTCGGCTTCTTTAGTCTCTGGGCCTTGGTGCCCGATGACACAGGATGGGTTGCGAGAAACGATGCGGGTGTGTAAAAATTGGTGCGCTACTCAACCATGTGCTCCAACTGTCACGGGCAAGGCTGCTTAAATTCACCTACCGAAGATGAGTTGATTGAAGAAAACCTTATCGACGACTGAAACCGACAATGACGACAGTGGAATAGGCCTACAGGGGAAACCACTTAAAAAACGCACCAAGACCTCTACATCATGGGTGGTGTGGAAACGAGGTCATATTACAAAGTCCGTATCCTCGAAAAAACCAAGAAAATTCAACAAAAATAATTGAAAAGAAAAAAGAAAAAGTACAAGATGAATCTTGTAGAGGACAATCCGCTCTACAAGTTTCATTATAACCATTTTTAACGTCAAAGTAGCCGTTTCGGAGATATTCGCTGTGAAAAATCGCGTACCATCGATTTTTCGCCGAGCGCTCCAAACTACCCCCTACTATGAACGTCGATGGCGAGAAAACGGTGGAGAGTACGCAAATCGACCATAGAACTTTTTTTGTGTAGAATTTAATGAGGAATATTTTTGTTCCTCTACCTATTTTTCGTGGAAATGACGGTCTCGAAGAAAAATGAGAATAATCGTAACTAAGTCCTGTCTAGGGGTGGTTTTTCGCCCCAAAAGGGTGTTTCCATCAAGGGGTAAGGTGGGAACTCTTCAGATCCTTAATTCTACTCTTATGAACTATACATAGTCCAAATATAATTTGTATATGAATTTTTTTCTCCTAAAAAGTCTAATTTGCGTCGACAATAAGATCATTTTTCGTAATCCAAAGAGGGTCAACATATAAGAAATTGAAAATGAGTCCATAATACATCTATTAATTTAAAAGACGAGTAGACCTTCTAAACGGAAAGTTCGGGTTGAAATTCAAAATCCATTCCGAAAATACAAAATAAAACAACAGCTTTTTCCAAAGATATAACAATAATGTATTAAATTTTTTATATCAATTCGAGGCATTTAATAAAGATTTCGTTTCATAGTAATTATTCATCATTCCACTCGTTATGTTTATTAAATCAGCTCATAACATTGTATAAGTTGCGGTAATGTAATTGACAGTCGCGCAGGCGCGGTTTTCCCTCGACAATGTGCTCGCTATTTGAATAGTATCGATAGTTCGTGTAAAAATGTTGGTGTTGACCCCTCGGGATAACGCTACTTCCTAAAATTCGTTTTTGATCAATAAAACGAAAAATATACTTTAGTTTTAGGTAACAAAATGTAGGTATGTTTCTAACGATACTATACGGTGAAATACTTGCTGAGATATTCAGAACTTCCGTTCTGATCGTCATTATAGGTAGAACGTATTCGTTTCCGAGAGTGTCTCGGTGGTTTTTCAAAGTATTTTACACATACCACTACAATCTGAAATTTGGAACTAGTAGCCGGAAGTAAAATGATTTTACACTAATAGTGTGCAAGATATTATAGTCGGTTCAAGAAAAGTGAAAAGTAGATCCAAGAGCGTACGGTTGTATGGGTTTCGCAAAGTCTATAATCTGTTTCGGTTGTTATTTACTTATTTATTTTCTGCAATAAGTGTTTCACCCGCAATTTCTTAGTTACTTAAATTTGGCAACATTTCATCATTAATGAGTTATTAAAAATATGTATACATAATATACAAAACTATCCAGAGCAACGCCACTGTAAGACAACATGTACTGGCGGAACGCCAATTAAGTTTTATAGCCTTTGTCGGTTACCTGTCCACCAAGCAAAAAAAAAATTGAATAGCAAATAGTAGGTTTTCTCTTCTTTGTGTGTATTAACAACAGTATAGCCAGATAGTAGAAAATTAACAACAAAAGACAGATAGACAGCGAAGACGAAATAGACGAAAATAGTGTTATCTCTAAATTAAAGCGACACGACATTCAGTGGAAACGGTTTCGGGACTTGATTACTAAAAGACAGGTATGTTTTCTGTGAATGAACAATTTAATACTAGTTCAATAGACACCTACTATATGGATGTTAAAATTCTCGGGGTTTCATGTGAGTATGTTAACAGACAACCTGTTTCTTTGTATCCTTGGTTTTGACAATCAGCTAAGTTAGGTCATTTTATTAGGAAAATGTTGTCAAGCTAAATTAGGTCATTTTATTAGGAGAATGTCAATTTTTCACAGTTGGCCTCTCTCTCTAATTTTACCTCTATCTGATTGACACATTGTGGCAACTGAGCGATAACCCCAATGTAAAGGATGAGGTCAATGGCGTCATTACTAACAGATCAAAGGTTTTTCGTCGGCTGCTTTATCTTATTTATTCTCTACTTTTTAGTATAGCTTCAGAGAAAGAAACCTGCTAATTCCCTTGATAAAAATGCAGTTAATTTCTTTGCTCTACTTTACACTCTACAAACCTACTATACATTGTCTCGATATAACAATATGGAATGTTACATACCTGGCTACGTTTCCGCCCGTTGGTGAGTTCATCGCCACTCCTGTATAACTTATGTGTGTCGTAAGTTGAGTAAGTTGTGATCCTTCTATGGCGGCGTGATGATCTTCTGCGGTTTGTATCGTATGCAGGTTGTATACTCTGCTTGGAGATCCCGGACTTGGAGTTCCACTACCCTGCGGGGAACCATTTGTGATGCCAGTTGGACCTAGTTGGAGATATTCAGCACTGGACGCCTCTTCCAGCGGTACCTGAAATGTTTTGTAATTGCTATTAACCCTTTGCTATTTAATTGTTTTAAATGTTTCAAACAATAGTTGTAGAATTAGATGGGGGCAGTTCTGCGGTATACATCACTTCGACTTGGGGTGGAAGGGTTAAGGTCATTCAAGGTCAAATTCGGTTTTTTAAAAGGGAAACCCTATTTTTTATTGCAAATTCGGATTGTCTGACTAAAATAGACTATTTCTGTTCGAAACATTTTGCCTGACTGTTTAGTAATCCGGCGAGGAAAAAAAAATTTTGAACTTTGCGATTTTTTTAGTCGAAAAAGAAGAACAAACATTGCAAGAAGCAAAAAGAATTTGGAATCATCCGGGAATATTCTCAAATTTTTTCGGAATTGTCTGATGCTCTTTGAAATGAAAAGAGCATTGTGCAGTTTCAAGTGCATCAAAAAGGCATTGGACAAGTCCGAAAGAAATTGAGAATATTCCCAGGATGATTCCAAACTCTTTTTGCCTCTTGCAATTTTTGTTCAAACGTCTTTTTCGAGTAGGGTTCAAAGCGTGTCGAATTTGGTGACAGACGAGTGTTTTGTGGCTCTTACAAGATCTCGAGATAAATTTGGATAAAGCGGCAAAGAAACGTCGAAATTGTATTGGGTTAAAGCGTAAACAATTCTTCATTGATTGATATAAATTAGCACGAGTCTTGCTATTTCATATAGTTGATATTTGATTAAATTATGTTGGTTGAATAAAGCAACACAAAAGAGTGTATATAAACAACCCAAAAAAGTGTACTGCTTGACCGTAGAATCTAAACCTGGATCCAGTCCCTTCAAGTGGGTGATATAAAATAAGCAACAGGCAACCCGATGTGAACGAAACAGATAAGTTTTTGTTTACTTTATCTTAATTTAGCTTAGCTCATTAATAAAGTCTACTTCCTTATTTAAATTGAAAAAATTAGAAATCAAAATTGAAAAGATATTTATTTCTTGGTTTATTAATTTTTGTCACAGGACAGTTTATTACAAGTCGTCAGTTGAAAATAATTACTGTAAATTGAAACCGATTGTTTCAAAGAAACGACATACCTACAGGGTGACCTTTTTTCTCATAACACGCAAAAAATATTGTTACCGCGAGATAGGACCCATCCCAGCAACTCCACTGTAAATAGATATTTACCTGTGGAACGGTTAATAAATAAAAACAAAATAAATAAATAAGCTGCCAGATTCAGAAACAGAAAACTTGGAAGAAAAATAAGGAGATGACGATGATGACGATATATTCCCACCCCATGCATCACGCGGCTCTCGCTGCTGACAACAAGCATGTCCAATGTCCAACCCGGCGTATGCAGCCGATCCGGCGGTATATAAAACATCCGAGATTTGGTTGCGGCACGCGGTTTGGCCGCCGTTGGGCGTGTTCGACGGACGACCAAGCTGCGTGTTGGAACGAACTTCCATGGATGCTCGGAATCGGCAGCAATGCCCACCTTACGCTGGCAAATCAATCAATCAAACGTCTTCTTTTTCGAGTAAAAGAATCGCCAAGTTCTAAAATTTTGATTTTTCCTTGCCGGATAACTAAAAAAATTACAATTTCAGAAAAAAATGTATCGAACATAAGTAATCTATTTTTAGTCAAACAATCCGAATTCGATATAAAAAATACGGGTTCCCATTTAAAAAACCCAATTTGACCTTGAATGATCTAAACCCTTCCACCCAAAGTCAAAGTGACATATGCTTATAAAAATGTTATAAAACTACTCGAGATAGTAACTTATGATAGAGTTATGGAACTTTGGTGCTCCATAGGAGCCAAAATAGTGAATATGGAGCGTCGTGGCCATGAAGACTTTTGTTCAGGATAACAAAAGCTATAAACATACCAAAAATTCGGGGTCCTTTGATGTGTTCGATGGGGTACCTTTTTTGTCAAGGGAACTCGGTCTAAGAGTTATTGTATGCTCTGGAGATTATGAATCTACTTGTATGAAAAAAATCGTGTTGCATTTCAACAACCATACCTAATAGTATTCGAGTGTGCAGCGTCGGACTGGGACCAAGAGGGCCTACCGGGCAAATTGCTTTAAGGGCCACATATCAAATTTTGTAATATGATTTTTTTACATACCCATCCTCTAAGTACTTTTTTAAGTTAAGTATCCCCTTATAGAAAAAATAGATCGATTTTTTATTTATTTAAAAATAAACACTTAAATTTCTGTTAGGTGCATAACATGATCAAAATAAATAAATCTAATAATGAGCAACAAAATAAAAAATATGAATTATTAATTTAAAATGGGTAACAAAAACGTAAATCTAGATTCTAATTCGCAAAAGCACAGCTTTAAAAAATAAAAAAAGGCATACGCCTTTTTTTTAATTAGCGAAAATCGAGTCTCTTTTAAGGTTTAATAATTCACAGCAATGCTTTGCAAAATTTGGTTGCTCTTTTTTGCAGAAAGGTTAGTCAGATCTTGAATATTACAAAAATGTTTTATGAATTAATATTAGTTGAAAATTGGGAACTCCCCGGGAGGTGAAAGTTGTCCATTTTTTCCATCTTTTGCCCACGTATAAGACACACTTATTTTAGAGTTTTATAAAATTTTAATAACAAATTAAAAAGTTATGTTAATAATTAAAAATGACTATATTGCATTTTTTTGCAATAACTTATTTACCGCTGGAGCGATATCAATTTGAGAGAGAAGTCTCATAATGTAGGGATTTTAATTGCGGACAAATCACCCATTCTTCACTTTTGTCTACGACCGATGGTTTTTTCCAGTATTTTAAGAAAACTGATTCTCCACTCTAATTGTTGATAAAAACGATGATGCTAATGAAATGAAATGTCTCTCCCATTACCTATCCCATTATGCAAAAACATTGCAGCTTCTAATTTATCTAAAAATTTTGTCTGTTTTCCCTTCATTTGTCAAGCTTTTCAAGCAGACCACGAGCACAGGTGTTTAAAGATAAAGTGTAAAGATAAAAAATATCAATCAAAAGCATTGCCATCGCCGCACAGCGGGGCGAAGGTAAGTAAAAATTTCAAAAATATTCGCTACAATCGTGGAATCATTAAAAAAAAATTCAGTCACGGGAAATTCTGGGTAATTGTACTATTATACGAACAAAAAAGTGCACCTCTTCTTTTTTTTTAAATTACGTTTCTACCCCCGTTCTGAGAGGTTCATATAAATTTTTTTCTCGGTATTCACCCATTAAAAAAGCTTTTATGACCCCTAATCAATCATTGAGGCCAGATATAGGAGTATACTACATTTTTAAACAACAGCAAACGTTATTAAATTAATATTAATAAAAATTTCGTTGATTCGTCAATTAAAAACACACACAAAAAATGCTCTATTATCGGGATCCGATATAGTAATCCCTATTTATTTCGACGTGCTGAACACGAATCCTATGTCCGTTTAGTTCCATCACCCACCATTTTTTTGTCGTGAAAATAGCCTAAGAAACCTGATTTCTTGAGGCTATTTTCGCGATTTACAAAAAATTGGTGGGTGATGAAGCTAAACGGATATCTGATTCAGGTTCAGCACGTCGAAATAGATAGGGATTACTATGGCGCGTCCTGGTAACAGAGCATTGTTCTTTGTGTGTGCCTGTGAAATGATTATTGCTGTATTTCAACGTTTCAACCGGTTTTCACCCCTAAGAACGGGGCGGGGGTTAGAAACGTATTTTTTTTAAAGTGGTCGTGCACTTTTTTGTTTGTATACTTACCCACAATTTCCCGTGACTGATGTTTTTTTAACGATTCCACGAGTGTAGCAAATGTTTTGAAATTTTGTACTTACTTTGGTCCCACTGTGTGCCGCCGCTTTGTTGTTCAAGCAGGTCGAAATTACTAATAAACGTTAACAATCTGTTTTCCAGTGTAGTCACGTCTTTCGAGTTTCGAAATTAAAGTGATTTACTGGATGCTTTGAGATTGGGATTTGCGAATATTCAAATGCCACATGGTTTAAAGGGGTCACATTTTGGGTCTATAGGGGGGCCACATTTTGGGTTTTTAGAAGGCCCGGTTGCCCTGCGTCCCAGTCCGACACTGCGAGTGTGGATTGTTCAAGTGCTTCACGTATTTTGACATTTGTAGAAACAACTTCATCAGAATGCCACCAAAGATTTCAACTTCCTAAAGGATTAACCAAAAAAAAATGTTTAAACGAAAACAGCTTATACCTACATATTTCCCCTTCAGTACAAGATAACAGTAATTAACAAAGTCAATGAACGTATAATTACTGAATTTATCGAACATTAATGTTGTTCCATTGATTAATTAAGAAGTTAACTCATCATCATTAACATTTAAAACTGTTTACCTCTTCCAGGGTAAAGTTGTGCATAAACCTTCCATCGGCCCTAATAAGGGTTGGATAACTGTCCTGGTCAGCCTCTGTGGTGTATGTCAGACATTCGAGGGGCGTGGCTGCCCTCGAGTGGGGAGAAGGCTCAGCCCCGTCATGTTGGGAGGCGGGACTGTATTGCTGAGGTTCGTCTCCATAGGTACCTGCAATAAATACAACTATAATTGGTATACAACCAGAAATACACTAAAGCGTATTGTTGGTAGCATAACCGTAAGAAACACTACACACAAAATTTTTATGTAAATTAAAAAACAAAATGTATGTTTAAATAATGTGTAGAAAAATAACAACTTTTTACTCTTGTAGAATTTTCGAAAAAATGCGTATTCTGAGATATAGCGGTTCGAGTTTTCCCAAAAAGGGGGAGGGGGAATAAAGAGCGACGAGAAAAAATCCAGAAAAATTCTGGTGAATGTGTTATTAAAATACAAGATACAAGACTTTTTCTCCTTCATAACTTTTTCCTAAAGTGCACCTTGTCCAAGTTTTTCCCGAAAAACACGACAAAAAGACCCTTATCGGAAAATTGAAAATCTCGTAATTTGTGAAATTTAAAAAACTGAAAAAATTACATATGGGTTAATACGTTCTTGTAATTTTTTTGTAACGTGCATATTTTCCGAGTTTCCAACACTTTTTCACGATAGAAATGTACCTAAATGTTTTCATATCATAAAACGTATATGGGTGATTCTACAGAAAATCTCAGTTTTCATATCCAATTTAGTTGTTTTTCTATTTACGTAAATAGTATACATTGTATAAGCATTCACTAGAAAAATGTTGATTAAACAATTTTATCATAGTGGCCCAAATTTAAAAACAATATTTTTCGAAAAACATTAATTTTACTTCCACATCCACGTAGTGGATTGGAAGTAAGTATAGTAATCGTAAAAAAAAATTCAAAAATTTTTTTTTCTTGAAATCGGTTTAAAATGTCATGAAACATCGAAATTTTAAATTTGTGCAAAAAAAATTTCTCTGTCTGTAACTTTTTTTTTTGTCCGCACGCTTTCTCCGGAACGGTTTAAGATATTGACTTGAAATTTTGTATACGTTAATGAGATCTGGAACTGGATTGTTTTTTGAAGATATCCGGTGAAGGGTTGGGGGGTAAATACGGGGAAATATGTAAAGAAAGCTGGTAAGAGTACAGAAACTTGAAATATGATGTATGTACTACAAGCCAAGGCCACAGATTTTTTATAATATTTTTCAACCCCCCCACTATCCCTTCTTAATTATTAAAGGGGTTGATAAAATTAAATTGAGATATTCATTTGAAATTTGGTACACGTATGTATTATGACGACATCTGGAACGACAACTCTATTTGTGTGTTATGGAATAAGTTTTATTTACTAAAATAGGTGGAACGTTGTTTTCTTTATATATCTTCATGTTTTATACACATAGCATAGCACAGTTTAAGCACAGTATAACCAGGCAGAGACAGAGATGGCTTTTTATATTATCTCGTTTAATATGAAAAATAAAATTCCATTTTTATGTTATAGAAAATGTCAAAGGTGATCATATGTCAATAATTTGATTGGTTGATTTGCCAGCGTATGGTGGGCATTGCTGCCAATTCCGAGCATCCATGGAGGTTCGTTCCAACACGCAGCCTGGTCGTCCGTCGAATACGCTCAACGGACGGCCAAACCGCGTGCCGGAACTAAATCTCGGATGTTTTATATACCGCCGGACCAGCTGCATACGCCGGGTTGGACATTGGACATGCTTGTTGTCGGCAGCGAGAGCCGCATGACGCATGGGGTGGGAATATAGGATGGGAAGTGTAGGTGTTTGAGAGATGCTTCTTTTAACTTTCCATGTTTCTAATAAGTTTCCATTTGTCATCATCGGCTGGGGTGTGGTGCAGTTGTTTGCAAGATGCTTCTTTTCAGTTTCCATGCTTCTTTTAAGTTTCCATCTATGGTCACCTCCTTAGTTTTCTGCTTCTTGTGTCACTGAATCTAGCAGCTTTCAGTTTTTATTTTATTTTTGTGTTTTTCCCCTTTTTTCCTTCTCTTTCTTTTTTTTATTTATTAACCGCTCCACAAGTAAATAACCATCTACGGTGGAGTTGCTGGGGAAGGCCCTAACTCGCCGTAATATTATTATTATTATTATTATCACCATTATTATTATTTTTTGACCGTTATGAGCAAAAAGGTCCGAAGGGATAGTTTGCTCACCCTGTATGTCGTTTCCTTGAAACAATGGGTTTCAGTTTTGGGCAGTTTTTCCATTTCATCACCTATGTATTATTTTTATTACCTATACATTATGTGTAATATCTTTTCAATTGCCGCTTCTTTGAGGCAATCGGTTTTAATTTCCGTCTTCCAAATTAATAATAAAATATTATGTTTTGAATCAATGAATCGAGCTGATAAAAATTAAGATGGTAAAGATCAGATAGAACGATAAAATGGAATAACATCAATTAAAGATAAATAAATTTATAGCTTATATGTCTTTCTGCAGCGTCTGGTGATTGCTGTTTTATTTTATTCCCTTTCCTTTTCTTTCTTGGGTTGAGTTAATATTGTCCCATTTTAAAAACGTTCCACTGTATACATTAACTTTAGGTCACAACACAGCTATATTACTTTGTAAACATATCTGCCTCATCTTGACACTGACTATGCTAGTATTTATTGCCCATGAACCACTTGGGTCGTCCAGGGTGTACGTAGGTAGGGACACTGCACTTCACTTGATCTTGTTTGGTTTATTTGATTTAATATTATTAGAAAATCTTGTAATTGTTAATTCTATACGAACTCTGTTTTTCTATTGAGGCGCTTCATTTCAAGCAGAAGTTCTCAATCTACTGGTGGCTGAAATTTTTTTGAGTTTAACGGGATTTCTACCGCTTTTTAGAGAGCATCTTAAAAAACACGTCTATTCACGACGACACTTAACTCTGCTCTCCATGATGATATGTCATTAATTTGACAGAAAATGTTCACTTATTAATTTCGTTCAGGGTACCCTGGAGGAAGAAAATTTCCGGAATTTTTTGGGTTGCCATGGTAACGACACAAAAACAAATTTCTAATCGGCTAAGAAGGTAACGTGGAATTTTCAAAAAAAAATCTTAAATTTGAGTGAAATTTTTTTTTCATTATCTCTTCCCTTTAGACAGGCCACCCTGTATATTTTCCAGAGAAAATTCAACCATTTCTTCGATGGCAGTAGCGTCAGCTATCTACCAAATTTGACTGTTCTCCGTCAAGTAGTTTTTTTAGTTAATGCACCAACAGACAGACCGACAGACAGACATATAGACAAACAGACTGACTGAAGAAATTGAAAATCCCATGTTTTCGTAATCTACATGATCTAAAACATGAAAATCCGAAAAAATCTCGGAGGGTGATTTTTCCTCGGATAAAATATTTCCTGTCGGTGTGCGATTTTTTCACCCTCTGTATCTCGTAAAGTATTGGTCCTAAAAAAAAAAAAATACGAACTTATTTGTTCGAAATTTCATTTATTTTAATATTGTATACAAATACTTTTTCGCTAGAGGGCGCGAGTTTTCGAGTTATTCAAGAAAAATGTGAAAAGGGAACCTTTAAACTACCCCCTACCCCCCGCAGACCATCCACTGGTCAGGAATATTAGTATGTTGTTCTGGGCACTCCCCCCAACAACTATACAGAAGAAATTGGCAACTACACGAATTATTTCCCCTATTTTTCCTATTGATTAGACTAAAGGGTCGCTCATACAGTATACGTTTTGATTATACTAGAATGGCTTGATGGAAAAGATACAGAGTACAGACCCCCACCTAGTCATATTCTACATTTTGTAAAAGATTTTGTAAAAATGGTTTGATCCATTTCAGAGAAATTGTTGCGCAGACATGACTAAGAAAACGTACATACCAGTCAAATTGAGAACCTCTTTAAAGTCGATTAAAAAAAAAATTACTAATTTCATATTCATAGATATTTGATAACAGTTATAATTTGTACACTCTTTCAAGCCAAAAATCAAAAGAACATTCGAGTATATAGTCCCAATTTAATAACGTACACATTATCGTCATAGTTTCAAAAAAAGTTCTGTAAAGTAGGTAATAATAATAATATAATATTAGATTTAAAATCGTCGTTCAAAAATTTACTACTAAACAGAATATTTTACATAAAAATCATAAATTGAAACACATAATTAAATTATCTTTCCAAAGTTCATAGGTCAACTTTTCTTGTACAGATTTCGTCAAGTTTTAAATATTTCATGATACATTGAAGTGATCGTGTCGAAATTGATAACACCGAATTTACCAAGGTCACGTATAAGTGTATAACAATAATTCTTCCAATAAAAAGTTGAGATTATTTTATTTTCATTTGAAAAATTTGAATAATCAGTAAACGTGAATTCACTTTTTGATATTACATTTTTACGGTTAGGGTAGGTCAATAAGAGATTAAGGTATATCAACCATTTCCCATATCTTAAATGTTTTGTAACATAAAATAAATGTATTGACGCGCACTTATCGAAGAAAACATTGTACATGCAACAAGTAACAACATAAAAATGGTTAATTGCCCAGATAACAAGAGAAAATAAGTTCAGTTTAATTAAATCAAGCATACAAACAGAATGGAGCAAATCTGAAATGAACAAAATTAGAAACTCGGTAGAAATCTAAACAGAACATAATTTAAACAGCATGGACATCGTCGTGACTTTCACAGGTCATAGCTATCCTAGCACCGAGATCAGAAGTAAAGGAAGCCATGCAATCAATCGCATCGCCGATGCGCTTAATTTTCAGCCAGATCTTCATTCGGCCCGATCTTCAAGCCACACCGCAAGGAGACAATGACCAAAAACATACAATTACCCGATCCCGGGGATACCAAGCACACAACCAGCTCGGTATGCTTACCCTAGCCCGTGCCGGCCTCTGACGCTAAGAAAGCAACTCTGGCCGAACACAATCCTGAGCTACACAGTTCACACTCCCTTCCGACGAAATCGGAACACATAATGCCAATTGACACCCTGGGTTTCCGACTAGTCAACACCCCAAATCCCTTTCAAACTCCGAGAGGGCTCGGTAACAGCTGTTCCCTCTCACGACAGACGAAAGGCGCTCCCGGAGACTATACATGCCAGCGAAGAGAGAAGACCAAGACAGAAGAGCGCCAGAAGAAACGACCCAGCTGGCAGGGTCCAACAGCCAGGACCAGGGGAGGTTTGCTAACATCACCAAAACGTCCGCATTTGCGGGGGGATAGGCGAAAAAGCAGGCCCACCCTTTACGAGGCCGGTCCAGGTCTACAGCGATGATTGGGGCAAAGAGCTCAAGCTCGACCCCTAATCATCCGAGACCGTCATCTTTAGTGAAGAATATTGGCGTGGTGCGCTTAAGTTAGATGGTGACCATGGACGTAAAGTCTTCACGGAATATGCCAAAATATATGCCGCACATTCTTCAATCCCGACTTTAGCATCATCTGCCTTGACCATAACCTCCTGAGCAAGCAGGCTCTTGTACTAGAGTAAATAGCGATAGCAATTAAGGGCGCCATAGATCGAATTGAATCCGACGCTTCGTTTGGCCAGTGGAGCGATGAGATCAGTTTCCAAATCGACGAAATCGCAGTCGGCGGCGTCATATAATCCACAACCCCCCCCCCCCCCCATAGTCAGTTTTTTGAGGTTAGGGAGGAGCCACAAAATGATAAAGCAGATTTGACGTTAGAATTGAACTTAGCACCTCCAAAAACGAAAGAACTATGACAAAGCTGACGATTTTGCCAATTATACTATGTAAGATGCAGTTTCAAGCGCTTTTAGTCCATTTTTTGAGGTTAGTGAGGAATGGTCACCTGATGAGGCAAAAGTACAGTGTGAACCTAAAGAAACGCACAAAATTCATATCTTTGGTATGTATCATTTGTCAAAAAAATCCTCGAACAGGTCGATTTTAATTTTGTAAAGGCTACATTTTGTCACTATACAAAATTTATGACGTCATTGGGTTTTAAGTTATGAGGCCATCATAATTTTTTTTAATAGAAACAGACATTTTTGTTTGCTGTTTTTGGTGTATATTCCTTTAGCTTTCTGGTGAAAAAATTGATATTACCTAAGCCATTCTATGGAAAAAAATATTTTTATTGATTGATACCTTACATAAGTAACTGTGAGAAAAAAATCATCTCCATTGCTCAAATTGCGACCCTCCAACCATTTGGCATTGACCAAGACGGGTGTAGACACTTTGCATGCTGTTCTGAATCATCTCATGGGCAATTCGTCTCATCTCCAAGCCAATTCCGTCTTTCAATTCTTCTATGTTATCCGGTCTGTTAGAATACACCCTTGACCTTAAGGTGGCCATTCCCTAGAAAGAGACATGCGATAGGGAAATATTTACTATTTTTGGCCATAACTTTTTTTTCTTAGTACGTGTATTTAAAAAAACTATAAGACTACCTAAGTAGAACCATAACAAGACTATTACTATGAATTTTCACTCAATAATTTCAATGGTTTGCAAAATAGCTAGATGTAAATTTAAAAATTATGTTAATCTTCTTATTTCCTAGTTTTAAATCGAGCTATTTTGCAAACCACTGAAATTATTGAATGAAAATTCATAGTAATAGTCTTGTTATGATTCTACTTAGGTACTCTTATAGATTTTTTAAATATACGTACTAAGAAAAAAAAGTTATAGGCAAAAATAATAAATATTTCCCTATCGGATGTCTCTTTCTAGGGAATGACCACCTTAAGTAACCCGGACCTCGATGACCTATTCACCTTCCAGTAAAAGTGTCATCTAAAAACTGACGCACTGCTATCCCAAAATGAGGTGGGGCCCCGTCTTGCTGAAACCAGACGTTTTCAACAGGAATATCTTCATCTTCATTGTTCGGAAACATAACTGTTAAGGCTGGCATTAACTCAACTCGCAAAAACTGTAAATATCTTTAACATATCTTTTTAGCATACGTACTAAGAAAAAAAGTTATTTCCAAAAATAATAAATATTTCCCTATCGGATGTCTCTTTCTAGGGAATGGCCACCTTAATTATTAAAACTAACTGAATTTCTTAAAATTAATAATGTATTAAACATAAGGCAGTTCCTACAACAGGAAGGTTTCGACTGACAGCTGTGACATGGTCGATGTATTGGGCTTGTTTACGAATACAAAAATATTTCTCAGGTCAATGTAGTTGGGGTCTGGTTGATATACAGAGCGTCCCAAATGTTCTCCGAGGTCTCTTTTTTACTTTTTGCAGATTTTACTCTTTATTTTACTTTACCTTGGCAGGATCTCTCGGGGCTCTTCCTTGCACTTCCACTACAAATGGCTATTTACGTGTGGAACGGCTAATAAAAAAAAGCTTCTTACAGCGACCTAATGTAGATCTTGGCAAGCAGGAGGAATGAACGCGCACTGATGCAGGACGTTGAAATGAACACAAATATCGTGCAAGCGTGAAGCCATATCTGGACGCAAGCGGGCAGGAGGTACACACTACTAGATACAAAAACAGAAGACTCAGAAGAAGAATAAACAAGGAGATGATGATAGAGGGAAACTTAAAAGGAACATCTCACAAACACCTACACCTCCCATCTTATATTCCTATTCCATGCGTCATGTGGCTCTCGCTGCTGACAACAAGCATGTCTCATATTAAATCCGGCGTAGGTAGCCGGTCCGGCAGTATATAAAAACATCGTGATTGGATGTCCGGAAGTAGCAGTGCCTATCATACGCTGCTAATCAATCAATGAATCATGAATAACATTATTAATGTAAAGTATGAAAAGTTCATGCCTGTTACAGAGTATTGAGGTACTCCTATTCCAACATTATTGGCTTCTGATTGCGAAAGGTATCTGTAGCTGTGAGTAATGTAAGTTAAATTAACATATTGAGACCGGTCAGTTATACAGGGTATAATCAGTTTCATATTATTAAAAAAACTGATAATGGGGACCGACTAGACAAATAAAAAACCTTGATGACTTTTCCCTCTAGGGGCACTTTGAAAAAAACTGACCTAGGTCAACATTTTAATTTTTAAATTTTTTTAATATTAATGTAGAAAATAATTGAGAACCACTGCTTTTCTTGGTCAATGGACTTGTAGTTCCCAATTATACAACTTTTAAATTAATTGTCATAAAAAAATGCAAAGGCATTGGATCATCGACCGCCTTTGATGGACCGCCTCGACTGAACTGAGGCAATTATAAAGAGGTAAATAATTCGTTATCTTTTCCTGCACAGCTGCACGCAAATAATAATGGCCATAGAAGTTTTACATGTGTGTCTTTTAATTTGGAACAAAATATTGGATTAATGTTTATAATTTAGAATATTTAAATGTGATTTATTAACGTTTGTAACATAAATGAGTGTCCTGGGTTAAAAGCTTACCACCTAAGTAAATTAATTATTCGAAAAAAATATCTGCATCTGCATCAATACACAGTTCGGTACGTCGAATTAAGGACATACGTACTCCGTTCAACACTAAACGATAAACTATCAATTAACGTTGTCAATAAAGAATGATTAAATAAAAACTGGGTCCAAAATCCAAAACGGAATACAAAAAGAACGAACAAGTAAGTTGTGTCTGTACGTAATCAAGAATTTAACGACTTGAACGGTAAAGTCAATAAAATAAATCTTCACTATAAATACACAGCGACCCGAAATTCAAAAATAACAAAAACAACGAACGGCGGGTTGGACGTGTGTACATAACGAAACACCCACAGTAACTAAAATATTGCACAAGGGAGAGTCAGAGTATAGTTTCCTTCAGATCAGATCTACTAAACACTCAGAAAACGTCGACGTCTTTCATCTTATTTACCGCAGCGCTAAATACCGCCGACATTTTATAGCTATCTACACAAATATTAAGTATCATAGGCAAAGATACGCGCGACGATCTAAACCTACCTTAATATTCCAGCAGTTCTCAAAAGATTTTATTGAAAATTTGCGAAATTTTTGTTTATTTTTTTTCTCCAAAACTATGAGCTTTAGACCACATGTTATATCAGGTTTTTTGTTCGTCTTGTTGTTCCCTACCATCAGTTTTTTTTAATGACATGAAACTAATTACACCCTGTATAAGAAGAGACTTGGAAAGGCACTTACATAAAATTTGCCTCTTTCGATTCCTAATTACAATAGTACCACAATGGATTTATTATTGTACTTAATCCGAAAATACGTCATTTTAATATTCAAATTCATGCTCACAATATTGTCATTATGACACATTAGCACATGATACTTCATAGAAATTGTCCACGCATCCCTTAATCTGCAAAGTTTTTATTAATTTTATTTTTACAAAAACGCAAATTATGATCAAATCAATTAAAACCTTGCGTAGTGTCAAAAACTGTGAATTTTCATAAAAATTCCGTATAAAAAGGTTTCAAAATTAAAATCTGCATATCCTGAAATAAGATCTTAGATAAAAAAGTTCTATAATACTTTATGGATGATACACCCTTAATTAATTTTTATAGGGCTACTTACCAATATAGACAAGTTAGGTTAAATCAGACATATTTTGTCCTGATCATGTAGTTAATTTACGTCCATTTACTTACGGAGTACCCTGTATATGTAGGTTAAACTTACTCTGCTTACAATTCGACTTTTTTGTTTTAATTTACAGTAACCTTAAACTCTACGCAAATATTGAATGACATTATTAATTGTTTAATTATAATTTATTTGCTTTACTGAAAAACGAAATGCAAAACCCTATTCATATATTTTTTTTAAATATATGTATAGATTTTAATAGAGTCTGCTTACGTCCTCAAAGCTACAAATTAAAGAAGAAAAAAAGCTTTGTGAAAGGGCATATTTCCAACTAATTTCGAACCTACGAAAAAAATCATTTCAAGTCTTAAATTAATATGTTTTTTCTGACTTACTGGTTACAGATAGGGATGCACTTAAAAGCCTTTCTTGAAAAAATAATTATTAAATATACATGTGACTAATAGCCCGGAAAAGGTATAAATCAGTCAAACTGATTAGTTATGTAAACCAATCGGTAGTCTAATGTCACCAGAAAGGTTACGGAGAGTTCAAGCGCTCTCGAGTTTTTAACCCTATACTCGGCTTACGCGTACATTAAACTAATGAAGTGAAACGACCACGGTGCAGCTTATTCAAGCAATAAATAAACTTTTTTCATCTATATTTTAATTAAACAAGTGGCCCATTATAATAAACGTTTCACGTTATAGATTTCAGTTAATATCCATAAATTAATGCAATCCTATATAAATTTACTGTTTTGTCGTATCTTGATATGGTTATATTTTTATTTTACTCGTAAATATCTTGCACTACATGCACTGCATTTTAAACTGAAATAAAGTATAGTAAATTTTTAATACGCTATTTTTCAATGTGAGAATATTTAGATTTACTACAAAAGCTAAATCAAAATTTGATTTACAATTTTCTTGCAATTGGGACGTTTACTAATTTCTTTACTATCTATGTCCTGATTTATACATAAAAGTCACTTGCTATATAGAATTGTAGACATTCATAAATTGATTTATCTCTTCCTTGGGCAATGGTTAAAATTCGACTGCTATTAACTCATTTCCAAAAATCAACCCTGTAACTCTTCCAGAATTCCTTGTGAAAATTTGGATCTTTTGTGTAACAGTGCAGATTCAACCATCCCCTAACGATGCCAACATGGTTGGCAAAATGCGCGTTGAGTTTAGTGTTCAAGGAATTTGGCGTTTGTAGAAACTACTCCTTGGTCTTTCAGAATTATTGGCTAATAATGTTCTTTTAACATTGTTCCGATATAACAAACAATATTTGTGTAAGTAAATTTATTTAATAGGTATTCAATTTGTGCTGAGTTATGTAGCTGTGTTATACATTACAATTACGAGCATATTCTGGTTTCTCTAGTTAATGAATATGAGTGACCGTACCTAATTTTATAGCTGTACGTCTAGCATGTTTAACTTACCAGGATATTAAATTCTGGAGAAAAGTAAATTCAAAATACCGTTGAGTCATTTAAAGTAAAATCTTATTTCCAATTTCAGATCATCATGATTCTATGTTTAAGTGCAATCGCCGAAGAAACGAGCAGAAAGTTAGGCGTGACCGACTCGAATACGCTACATTGGTGTCATTGAGATTAAGTACCCAACCGATATTTTTTATTTTTTATTTATTGTTTTAAATAACATTCGCAGACGGTAACATTCAAAAAAATACTCATTTCATAATGAACCTACAGGATGACCCAGAGTTAAACCGCTAAACGTTCAGGATCGATTTGTCAGGTTAAAATAAGAGTTTTTTCATCTTTGAAGTTTTTTCAAAAAATGCACCCCACCGAACTAGAGCAAAAAAGAAAAAAATGATGCGAAAATTTCCGAACGGTTAACATGTCGGCGATTTACGAATATGCGATCGGCGCGACATAATAACATCCTTAAATACCGCAAACACCGCAACTGACTTGTCCATGATTCTGTTAAGGCACAGCTGTGTTTAAATTTTGTCAAAGTCATGCAAATTTATGAAAAAACATTTGATATAACTAAAATGGAGGAGGCTAGGTGTTTGTCCATTACAGGTCCTTAATATATTTTCTATGAAAATAAAGCGGTATGACGAATAACTATTCTGCTTTGTATAAAAAATTCTTCATAAATTTTCGAAATTGAGGCTCTCAAAATAAGTCGAGAATTAGGTTTATTTATTTTGATCTCGTCTCGAGTATTCGAGATCTAAAAATGTCCATACTTATATCTCGAATTTCGAGATGAGACGAGACAAGATCTAGAACTATCTCGTTCTCGGCAGCAGCACTAAACATAACGCTCACATTTGGGAGCATGACAATCCTCATTCCGTACGAGATAGCCATTTCCAATATCCATTATCGTACATCGACGACTCATTCATCATTTTTCAGCCCCCACGCCTAAATGGTACAGCTTTTTTTAATTTTTTGTAAAATGATTTTGAACCAATCTTAGACGACATGCTTTTAAATGATAGAGTAAACAGATGGTTCCAATTAGATGGACGTTCAGTCCATTACACTCTACCAGTCCACCGTTGGTTGCACGACTATTATCCAGAAGGATGGATCGGTCGTGGTCGAGACTGCCCCCCTCATGGCCTGCACGCTCTTCGGACATGACTCCTATGGACTTTTTTGTATGGGTTACGATGAAAGACAAGTTTCATGCGGGATCCGTCAACGATCAGGCTGCCGTCCAGGAAAGGATTGTTCAAGCAGCCCGGGAGATCACACTAGTAGGGTGTTGAGCAGCTGCTCAGTCATTCGTTTTATGAATTTTCAAAACTTCACCGTTTTGTAATAAACGCCATGAAACCAGATGCATTTTTCTCTCTTTTTTCCTTTTTGCTTTAGCTTGGAGAGAAAAAACTCCATATAGCCCACGGAAATTAGCATTTGACCTGGACAAAGTTAGTAAAAATCTGAATTTTTGCACAGACGTTCTTTGAGGTGTCCCAAGCCCAAATCACAAGAATCCCAAAAATCCCCCAGCATGGCTACTCAAGATGTTGAAGGTCAAAGTTTTTTACAAATATCTCGCATTCTATGCATCGGATGCCCATGAGGTCAAAGTGAACTACAAGTTGCCTTTTTTATTTTTTCCCAAACCTCCCACAACGTTTCGAGATATTCAAGATCAAACTTTTAAAAACATGTTTTTTCGCGAATTTCTCGCGCCAAAAAAAATCAGAGAGCAAAAAAGTTATTATGAAAGTTGTAGAGAATTCAATTATCCACAAGATTGGTATTTAGAATTTTCTCCCAAAACCTCGCCCTTTTCGAGATATTCAAAGTCGAACTTTAAAAAACGATTTTTTACAAATATCTCGCCTTCTATGCATCGGACGTACATGAAGTCAATGTGAAAGTTGTTGATGTTGTTCGATGACAGGGTGTGATACAACATCTGCTGTTTATAAGAAGGTAAAAAGTCAAGTTTTCAAAATGCTTTAAAAACGTCCCGATCTACTTCAAGCTGCAGAAGGTTTTCTGCAGAGAAATTGTTCTCCCGATCCATTAATATCAAACGCATTGCGTTTTCTTTTGGCGGCATATGGAACACAAACATTGCTAATTTCAATAGATGAGCACAGGTATTTTTGCTTCGCCACAGCAACCAAGAAGGAAAATGAAGTTAATTTGGCAGCACTCCCCACAACAAGAGTAGGAAGTTTAAAAGAGAATTATTTATTATTTGTTTGCTTATAGTAATGAAACCTATTCTTTATAGGATTTTGCAACCAGCGGAAAGAGAAACTATCTATGAGAACTAAAGGAAAAACTATATGTAAAAATATTAATGAAATCTTTGCATTCTTTCGATAACCTGACTTCTGGTTTTGCTAACAAGTAAAAATTCTTATTTGCCATTCTCATTTTAACACTAGCATCCAACATAGTCCCCTACGGCTAGGCAGGTTACACTAGTATCTACATGATGCCCTACGATATGTAAATTCAGTTAAAAATGAGAAGAAAGGCCTGAAATGTTTAAAGACAAGGTAGGTAAATAACTTAATTTCAGGCCTTTGTTATCATTTTTAACTGAATTTATATATCGTAGGGGATCATGTAGATACTAGTTTAACCTACCTAGCTGTAGGAGACTATGTTGGATGATAGTGTTAAAATGAGAATGGCAAATAAGAATTTTTACTTGTTAGCATAACCGGAAGTCAGGTTATCGAAAGAATGCAAAGATTTCATTAATATTTTTATATATAGTTTTTCCTTTAGTTCTCATAGATAGTTTTTCTTTCCACTGTTTGCAAAATCTTATAAAGAATATGTTTGAAGAGTAGCAACTCAGCAACATATATTTAGAGCTTATTACCAGATTCAAATTTGGTTAGGGAACAAACCAGAACCTCATGAATGGGGCTGGATTTCCAATAACAATATCCTTGAGGCAGTTGCCACAGTACTCCCACCAGCACCAGATAATATACTGAACCAAATCTTCTGCAATTGCCGAAAAGGTTGCAAGGCAAGGTGTGGTTGCAGAAAAATCGAATTTGAATACTTCGGAGTTTGCACCAATTGTCGGGGGATATCGTGCGTAAATAACAAAAAGAAAATATTTGAGCTGGAAGATTTTACTGCTGAAATAGATTATTTCGAATGTTGAAACGTTGTAACAACTAATGACAATGAAATTAGCAATGATGATGAGGATTCTGATGCTTATGATAGTAATGATTATAATGTTAGCGATGATGATAGTTCACAGAATGAGTTGGAACTCGATGAAGTTGAGTATGAGTCAGAGTAGGATTAATGTATATAGAGCACCTTATGTAATAATCGACGCCAGGCCTACACGCACAGGGGAAACCATGTAAAAAAGCGGCATGCGTTCTACCTCGTGGGTGGTGTGGAAACGAATGCAATTAAAAAAAAATGTAGAAACTGTAAATTTACCAATCTTGAAGACATTCAAGTTCCTACTACTTGTATGTAGACTTTGTCGCGGTTCAATGCATAGAGGGCGAGTTATTCGCGGAAAACCGGTTCTTTGAAACTTTGACTTTGAATATCTCGAAAAGGGCGAGATTTTGGGAGAAGATGCAAAAGATCAATCTTATAGATAATTAAATTCTCTGCATCTTTCACGTTAACATTCATTGACGTTCGAATGTATAGGAACCGAGATATTCGCAGAAACTCGCTTTCTTTGGAAATTTGACCTTGAGTATCTCCCAAGGGAGAAGTTTTGGGGGAAAATGCAAGAGATCAATTTTGTAGATGACTCAATTCTAAACAACTTTCACATTGACTTCGTGTACATCCGATGCATAGGAAGCGAGATATTTGCAAAAAATCGTTTCTTCAAACTTCGACCTCGAAAAGGGCGAGGATTTGGGAAAAAATGCAAAATACCAATCTTGTGAATAATTGAATTCTCTACAACAACTTTCATGATAACTTTATTGCTGTTTGATTTTTTTTGGTGCGAGAAATTCGCGAAAAATCATGTTTTTGAAAGTTTGACCTTGAATATCTCGAAACGTTGTGGGAGGTCTGTGAAAAAATTAAAAGGCAAAATGTAGATAATTTAATTCTCTACAACTTTCACTTTGACTTCATGGAACATGCATAAGGCGCGATATATTTGCAAAAAACGTAGCCATGCTAGGATTTTTGTGATTTTTGTGGATTTAGGTTTGAGCCACATCAAAAAATGTCCGTGCAAAAATTCAGATTTTTACTAATTTTGTCCAGGTTTCCACCGTTTTTTATCTAATTTCCGTGGGCTAATAAATAAAAAAAAAGACTCATATTAATCTGACAAATCGATCCTGAACGTTTGGCAGTTAAACTCGTGGTCACCCTTGAATTTAGTTTTTAAAAAATTGTGTAAATTAGGGTTAAATTTTCCCATGGATTAGAAAGACCTCAATTTCCGTTAGACATTCTATTTTAGGATATAAACATGAATATAATTATTATGATTCGATAAAACCATAAAAGTCTGACGTTCTTTTATTTGTAACTTAAATGCGTATAAATGGGTCATGAAATAATTAATGAAGTATTATTTTATAGTTTGGCATTTGGCAGTAGTTTGACTATGGGCACTCTCAAAAAATAGTATATTTTTTCACAAAATTTGGTAAAAATCTAATTGACGAGTGGCCGAATTCGGTGGTTTACTCATATTTTAAATAAAAAATTGCTAATAAGACTTCATAATTTTCCGCCCACAAAATGAAAACACAGTAGATCGAGCTTTTATCTTTTATAAAACTTAAAGAACCACAAATAACCACACAAAATTTTAGATCTATATCGGACCTAAAATATTTTGTTTATGTCGGTGGTTTCAAGCAAAATAGAACAGTGTAGTAAATTTAAAAAATTTGCATAATCGTACATAATATGATCCTGCACTCTGTCCGTAATCAGTCTTCAAAATTAACATTTGTACTAACGTATGTGTTAAAATAATATTTTTTTCTATACAACATGAACGTTTGGTCCAGCCAAGCCAATACCAACCATCGAGACCCGTTATCAGAAGTCCAGGAAGTCCGCTGCCTGCGAGGCAGGATAATATGGGTTTATGTTTGTCGTTTATCTTGATTACAATCACAACAAACAGAATAACTTTGACTTTATCAACGTACTATTTACACAAATGCCAAAACTTATCACTGTAAAACATGCAGCAAAGTTTATTTAGTAATGTGTCGCTCATACAAATACAATTGTGGATGTGACACCAGTAATAATTTATGAATTTAACTCTTGAAAATAATGTTTGAGAATTAATCATATACATTTTTAATTTCACTAATTCTCTAACATTAGAGGTAGATACATTACTAGGGATAATCTAATGTTCTTTGTAATGAAACAAAAGAAAATGGACAGCAATATCGATTTTAATTATAGCTTTTTGAAAAGGGAAGATTCTATTCTAAAAATGATACAATTATTTAACCAAAAATTCTTAAAAAAGGAGGTTCGACTCGACTATATATGGTTTTTTTATGTTTGTTCAAATTTTTCGCACCTTCACTAAAATGATGTAAACGATTTCTATGAAATTTATTTATAAATTATAAAGTATGGCTCCGGCTGTGGTGTCATATTTATATTCATCAAGCTGTCTAGCTTAAGGTGGCCATTCCCTAGAAAGAGACATCCGATAGGGAAATATTAACTATTTTTAGCTATAACTTTTTTTTATTAGTACGTATATTTAAAAAAACTAAAAGAGTACCTAAGTAGAACCATAACAAGACTATTACTATGAATTTTCACTCAATAATTTTAGTGGTTTGCAAAATAGCTCGATTTAAATTTAAAAATTGTGTTAATCTTCTTATTTCGTAGTTTTAAATCGAGCTATTTTGCAAACCACTGAAATTATTAAGTGAAAATTCATAGTAATAGTCTTGTTATAGTTCTACTTAGGTACTCTTATATATTTTTTTAAATATACGTACTAAGAAAAAAAGTTATGAGCAAAAATAATCAATATTTCCCTATAGGATGTCTCTTTCTAGGGAATGGCCACCTTAAGTTGAGCAAAAATAGGAAAAATATTGTCGAGAATTTTTAAATATTTTGGCGGAGTCGCCGGGAATGCCAATGTTTAATATTAGTCATTAGGATTTTCATAGTAGCTGATACCGAATCTACTGTTAACAGTTAAACCTTCAAAATGGCGAATCCAATAGAGCTATCATAATTGCATGGCTTTTGCAGACACAAGGTCGGAATGGACAGTTTTCCAGATATCAGGGGTGCAAATTCGATTTTCGGGTATCCTGTCGCCGTATTTTTGTTCAAATATCTTTCAGAATATATAAGCTATTGACTGTATCGAAAAAGACAGGGGAAAAGGAACTAATTCGTTAAAGGTATTTTATTGTTTTATATGCTCAATTGTACCCAAAAGATGATTCCACGAAGTGCTATTAAATTTATGCTTGGATTTTTGAGAATGGAGTAAATTTGTCCACTTTTTAGTTTTTTAACTGTAACTCGAAAATTATACATTTTTAGTATATACAGATAATACAATTTTTTGTAGAGAATCATATTTCCCATCAAAATGGCACTTTATAAGGTAAAAAAAATGGAAATAAATTATTATTATTATTATTATTATTATTATTATTATTATTATTATTACTATTATTATAGATGATCTTTAATATGAAAAAGAATAATAAAATTTATCAGTTTCGCATCTGAACATATTGTAATTTCTCTGTATGGCATTAAGACCAACAGTTTAAGTAGCTGTCGCTTACAAATTTTTCAAAGATTATCGAAGAGCACAAAATTTTCTCTGGCCCATTTGCCACCAACTTCTGATGCCACTAAACAGCATGACTTAAGGACGTACCACCAAATTCAACAGTGGAAGGGAAATATTTTGAATCCTTTTGAGTGGGGTTGGCAAAAATAAAAAAATGGATGAATGCCAATTAGCACAACCAAACCTCCTGCAGCGCAGACTTTACTGGAGCAAATAGCTTGTGGGTGCATATAAGGTTGTCACGGAAATTGCGGCTGCAGAAATTTTGGAATTAGCTGCTCCATTCTATAAAGAATGTATGGGTTTAAATTGTGAAAACGCTGATGTTCCAAAAGTTACGGAAGAAGACATCGAAAACGATGTTGAGGAACATATTGATATTCAATTCGAAAACATTATGGGATAAATATAATAGATCTAATTTTCAAAAAAAATATCTTTAATGCAGCTATACGTTTGTAACACATTAAAGTTTTTTATGTCTAAGATCATATGAATATCATAATTTTAAACAAATTCAATTCAATTCAATTTATTCAATTCAAAATTCACTTAATTATGGTTACAGATTTCTTAATGCACAATACTGTCATTAATTTTAGGGATTTTTTCTTATATAGCACCTAGCTGATTAAACAGCTGTATGTGCTCAAAAGATAATTAAACTAAGTATAAATGACAACTATATAACACGTTTTGTAAAACAATAAACAGTTAATTTTTTAACATAAATAACTGGGTGATCAATGCACCTTAACAAACTAAATAACCTAAAACTAAAATTAAACTAATGCTGGTTAATTATTTTCATATAAACATAGTTATAGAATATTTATAAGGTCATTGTATCTCTCAGTAATATAAGTTCTGCAGTTTTTGTTAAACTTTTTGTAAATTTTTATATGTCTAATGTTAACTGGCAGCAAATTGTAAAATTTAGGTCCAAGATAAATCAAAAATCGTTAGTTTATATCTTTATGGCTCATAGGAATTTGAAGATTATTTTGTGTTTTGTTCCTAGTTTCATGCTGATGATTTACATAGTTCTTAATTCTTGTTTTATGAACATATAGACATGTCGTTAGAATATATAATGATCTTACATTAAATATATCTTTATTATATAATAAAGCTGTTGGATAACGTTTTCCTTTATTGTATATTACCTTTAAAATAAAATTTTGTATAACATTTAACTGTCTTAATGCGTTGTTGTACGGACCGCTCCATACCTCTATACCATACCTAATTAAGGATTCCACCAATGTTCTATATACCATTATTAATAAATTTTCCGACATACGGCGTAACAAGTAAAATTTGTGAATTCATTTTCTAATATTATTTTTTAATCTTAAAGTATGATCTTCCCATTTTAAGTGCTTATCAATTGTTATAGCTAAGTGTTTTATATTTGAAACTTCTTTAATGCTATTATCAAAATTTTTTATAGAGATGCTGGAAAAACTAGGACGGTTAGCAGACGTAATTGAAAATGCAATATGGTTAATTTTAGTTAAATTTAGTGTTACTTTGTGATGATCCAACCGATTTTTTATTGTAACCAAGCCTGATTTTACCCGTTCCCTTACTTCATCCCATTGGGTGTAAAAATAAAAAATAGCAGTATAAAGGTAAAAGTGGTAAAATCGAAAAAAGCCAATTTTAACAAAATAACTTTTATTGGTCACCATGGGAATTACGTCAGCTTTCTTTTTTGTGAACCATGCCTAAATCTACTCAGAAAAGAGTTACACACAAAAATTTTAAAAAAAAACAAAAATTTGAAATGTCTCGTTTTTTAAATAGTTTTTTTGATTTACTTTGTTTAAAAAAAAAATACTTTATATAGTGCCATTCGATAGGAAATTTGATTCTCTACAAAAATTCGTATTATGTGTATAATACTAAAAATGTATAGTTTTTGAGTTATAGTTAAAAAACTAAAAAGTGAACCAATTCTATCTATCGGGTACTATTAAACATATGAAACAATAAAATACCTTTGACGAAGGGCTTGTTCGGCATTTTTTTTATTTCATAAATCGAAAGTGCCACTATAAAATAATGGATCTGCAAAAAGTCTGAATCTTATTCGCACGTTTAGTATCTTAAAAACTGTTACAAACTTCCACGTCGCGAAAATGGGGCGTGGCCAGGCGCTACGTCACTATACGCATAGACTCGGCGATCTCAATAGACTTAATGCTCCTTAGTTGTTATAATACGCGTAATTAGTGATGACGTCACTTGACGGATTATGTCAAGAGACTGAACCCAAACAAATATTTGGAAGTGGTTTGTCATATATGTCATTTATTATTATACAAATATTTATTATTATTTGGTGATTTTAAGAAACAGCTAAGGTTAGTATTAAACAAATATGATTTCTAACTGTTGTTTACATACAAATTTCGCAAATTATTGCTGTAATATGAAAGAAATATGCAAATTATTAAACGCCACTTAACCTCACTTAAATGATTTAAGAAAATCTCAAGCAAACCAGTGAAACAAAACTAAACTTCTTACTTTTTCCAGATATAATGGCAGAGTAACATTACTAGTGTTTCAACAATACATGAGTATTTTAAGAATAATAGTACTCAACTAAAAAGAGGTGAAAATGCGTTCAAAAGTGTTCATGTCACCGAAATGGTTTATGACAGTAGCATTTAGACTCCGATTTTATAAGGAAATGTACTGGCTAGCATGAAAAAGAAAACTTATCTTGTTGAGGTTTATTATATATAAACAATTGTGATATCACGTACTTAATCTAATATTTATTTTGTAGGTAACTCTAGATCAGGACAAAATTATAGATGCCAAATGCTTATGTCCAAGAGGGCAAATTATTTGTCGCCATATGGCAGCTTTAATATTATATGGTCATTATAATATCAGTGTTACCGACACTTCCTGCTCATGGAATGTACGAATGCAGTGAATGCACGGCGAACTGCAAGAAAAAAAAAATCTGACATATATCCTTTACAAGCTGCTTGTGGTGTAAAGAGATATGCGTTAGAGGAAGAAATAGCAAGGTTTAAGAAAAATCTAGGTACAAAGTAGGATTTACCATGGCTTTTACGCACCTCCTTCATTAAGTATTTGTACCTCATATACTTAGAGGACATTTATTTTCTTCGAAGTATGTTAATGCTGAAAATAAGGAAACATATTTTCTTCAAAAAGTTGCAGTAAATATGGAAAAGATAAATTTAATTAAACAGTATACAGAAGGACAAGCCTCAAATGAAAACTGGTTGGTAGCCCACAAATATCGTTTAATGGCCAGTAAATTTGGTAGTGTATTAGGTGCTTGCAGAAGAAATAAATTTCCCCCATCGTTATACAAAAACCTTGTTAAAGGTTATAGTTTAAATTCGGTAAAGGCAGTGCAATGGAGAAAGTATAATGAAGTTACTGCAATAGAAGATTTTAAGCAAAAAACTGCTTTTGATGTTTCACCTTCGGGCTTGTGGTTACACGATTGCGGTTGTTTGGGAGCCAATCCTGATGGGATAGTCAGCGATGATGCTAGTATTGAAGTGAAGTGCCCTTATAAATTTAGAAATTTGTCACTATCTGAGTGCTTACGTAGTGATAAAAATTATATTGTTTATTATGAAAATGAAACTGCTATAGTCAATGTGAATCACAATAATTATTACCGTGAAATACAGGGACTTCTCTATATATATGTGAAAAAAATAAATGTTACTTAATTGCATGGACATCGGGAGAAACTGAAATATTTTGAATAGAAAGAACGGTGGGCTCAAAATATTGATATTTTAAAATTATTTTATATTCAAAGATTGGTGCCATATATAATTAGCATAAGCTAGGTAAATGCAGATGTAAAACATCTATACTTTGTAAATATCAAAAGAGTTCAATTTGTATTTTTAAATAGATATATCACACATCAGCAACGTACGTTGTACAATATACAATTATTTTCTTAATAAAATGTAATTAAAATTACTGAATATTTTGGAAATAATAATAATATTTTAATAGACTGTCAACATGGATTCAGGTAAGGCCACTCTACTGAATCAGGTACTATCGACTTTATGTTTATTCAACATGTGTATGCTGAATTAGATGAAAACAAATATGTGACCGATGTTTTATTTGATCTTACGAGAGCATTTGATACCATCAACAAAGATTTTTTGTCTTTGAAACTTTTTAA
The DNA here is from genome assembly GCA_963583905.1 of Stenurella melanura. Lineage (NCBI taxonomy): Eukaryota > Metazoa > Arthropoda > Insecta > Coleoptera > Cerambycidae > Stenurella > Stenurella melanura. The sequence goes on along the minus strand of OY757311.1, from coordinate 164,658,035 downwards.
TTTGGTTTTACGTGGGCCAGTAAACGAGTGGGTAAAATCTTTTCTAATAGACAAAAAAAAATAAAAATTGATGAAGCAATGTCAGACACTTTTGATACAAGCGACAAAAAAAAATAAAAATTGATGAAGCAATGTCAGACACTTTTGATACAAGCATTGGCACCCCCCCTAGGGAGTGTACTAGGTCCATTATTAGTCCTATATTATTCGTAAATGACTTTTGCCAAATTATATTACAGAAGGTAAAGTTTTCATGTATGCTGACAATACAACGATCGTCGTATCCGACTCTAAACCTGATATTGTTCTAGAGAAGGCAAAAACAATACTAAAGGAGTTCAATAACTGGTGTTAGCAGATCCATCTAATTATCAACCAATTGTATCGAATTTAAAAATAGGCGTACAATAAGCAGTTATCAAAAATTAACATTTAACAATCATGCAATTAGAACTGTAAGTACAGCCTCCTTCTTGGGAATAACACTGGACAGTAATCTTCTCTGGGAACAACATATAGAGATAAAACATCATCTATATTAAATAAAACTCTTTACGTCATTGGCTCCTTGAAAGTAATTTAAATACACTCTTTTAAGCGTTTATTATGCTTTTGTACGTTCTACCATTGCATACAATATTGTGGTATGGGGGCAAGCGAGTGAAGTCTCTAGGATATTTATCCAACAAAAAAGGATTATTCGACTCATTTTTAATCTCAACTATAAAGAGCCTTGTCATGTCATGACACATTTAAAATATATAATGTACTAACAGTGGTGTCTATATATCTGTTTAAACTTTTGGGGTATATTTATGACAACAAAAACAAATATATAAGAAATAGAGATTTCCACCATTATTTCACCAGAGGAAGAGATGATATACCTCTCTGCCAACATAGGCACGAGTTCTTTAAGAAGTCACCCATAAACGCTGGATGTCATATTTATAATATTTTACCAGATGAAATAAAAAATAGTAAGTCTCAAGTTATTTTTAAAAATAAACTTAAGAAAGTTTTACTGCATGAAACTTTTTCTACAATTAACGAATTCTGTGATTTTATCCATGCAGTTTGCTGTTCATTACATTTTTTAATTCTTATTTTATGTTTACATTTAATTCTATTTATTTATTGACTAAATCTAAATGAGTAGGTATATTTTATGTATTTTATTGTATACTTTACTTGTATCTTTTTTTTACTGTATTTTACATGTATTATTTCTGTAAGCCCATATAAGGGCGTTTGACTTATATTCCATGTTTATATGGCACAAAGATGAATAAAATGTATTTGTATTTGATTACTATATGTGTTTTGCGTATTATTAATATAGTGTTTTTTTTTGTCACCAAAGGTTACAGTCTGAGCCGGTATTTTATATAATAAAAATAATATAAAAAATTATTTTCAACATAATTATGTCTAAAAAATGTATTGATGGTGCCCAAAAGTTAACTGAACAAAGTTTTTGTAGTTATTTTAAGAAACATTTATAGGCGTCACTAATAAACAACACACCACATATACTAGACTCCCAAATCCAGAGCGAAGGCCGCAGGAAGGTGGCTACATATTTGAAAAATGCAGATATCCTATTACCCACCAGTATTGTCACCCAAAATCGTAGCTGGAGATCAAAACACGACAGACACCAGCGTGCTGACCACACAACACGCCTTAGTCCTCTGTGCTATTGTGCCAACGAATGAATGTATCTTTTTAAAGGTATTGATACATTTAATTTAATATCTGCATAATAGGTATAACTCCAAATTTAATTTGAAATTAACAACTGTTTTATATGAAAGAAAAAGTATATTACAAATAATTAAAACATTTTATTTTTCAACATAATATATAAACAACATTTGGTTACAAATCTATATTCATAGCTTTCGGACGTGGAAATATGAATACATTAATCTTCAAAATATTCTTCTACCTCTTATTAGTGGATACTGTAAATTAGTTACGGCACCCACAACCAAGGAGGGATAGATTAAATATTTAAACGCTATATCAGCATTTTCATGCACATTTGTGAATGCCAAGCATGGTGAGCTTTGCACACTTGAGGTACTTGGCTGATATAGAAATTCCAGAGATGGTCTCAATGTGGAAGGTTCATCAACTTCTAAAGTGTGTTCTTCAACCTCGTCTCTGTTCTCCATCTTATGTGTCATTCAGCGTCTTTTCTTCTTCTCGGGTGTTTAGTAATGCGGAGAAAACTGCAAATAATGTAGGGCCATTTTCTTTCTTTCCATCTACGAAATGATAACTACATACCTCTTCCAGGTTCTTCAAGGCACCTAAAATAATAATTCACGTAACTAACGAAATCAAGTCTAACAATTTCATTACTTATCTTAGAGCCTTTGTCGATTTCCGTCTTTCTTTAGGGTCCTTAGGCAATCGAAAAAAATGGCATGTTTCCTTTACGTTGTAATGTTTACAACCATATGTCTGACACATACCACCCATCCTAGCACTAAAAAGGAGATGTGAATAAATAAATTATACAAAAGAATATAAAAGTTTAAAGAAATAAAGATCTAATTATGATTCATTATTTTAAGGTTATATGTGCATGTTAGAAATTTCAAAATTTGCCTAAAGTTAATAACAAAAATATTATAAATTTTATATGAGTTAAATCCTTACACAATCAGTATTTAGTTTATTACATACCAAAAGGTAAAAAAGTTTCTAATTAGGAAATAAAGATCTAATTATGATTCATTGTTTTAGGGTTATATTTGCATGTTAGAAAGTTCAAAATTTGCTCAAAGTTGGTAACAAAAATATGATAAATTTGATATGAATTAAATCTTTACATAATCGTTATTTAGTATATTACCTACCTGAACGTAGAATATCCCAAAAGACAATATAATCAACAAAATAAAATTCACAATACATTCAATATAAACGTCAAATTCTTTGTTTGGGTTCAGAATCACTCAACCGTAACAAAAATGACATATGTGACGTCACACTAATTATGCGTATTATAAGTGTTGTTTGTTTTGCTTAATTCTTGACAGTAGGAGAGTACAATTTGGTGAAATGTCAAAAAATTACCATTTTCTCTCGATCCTGTAGGGACGAATTTTTGATTTTGACCGCGCAATTTACAATTAGGATTCATCGCCGACCTTCTCCTTCCCATAGAGACATAGAACGAACTTCCATTCGACGTATTTATTTAATTACTAGCGTTTGAAAATTCCATGTTTTTCGACTTTTCAGGTTAAATTTGAAAGATCCGAGAAAGCCAGCCAGCCAGCCAGCCTTTTCCTACGCCACTTACGTATAGTGACGTCACAAATGAGCGCTCGGTTTTTGCAACTATTATTAATTTCAACTCCTTATCTATATATCTACATATCTCGAGAACGGAAAAAGTTAATAATACGAAATTTTAAGTGCATAATGAGAACATCGAGTACTGTATGAAAAAGTATAAAAACCACATAAAAAGAATATCATGGAACAAGCCCATTAGTTCCTTACTCAATTATATAGTCAATAGTCTACCGGGGATTTCTTATGGTCACAGATTCCAATTCCTATGTCAAACGTGACATTTGACAGTTGACAGCTGACAGCTGCCATTTCTCCATCTTGTGCCCATGAGAACTTTTCTTTCATGAGGAGCTCGAGAGGAATAACACATAGCGATTTCAGCGAATTTCACCGGGGTCCACTTCCCATAAGAAATGATCACCCCCTTTGCACCCCCGATATATGGAAAACTGCCCATTTCCCGACCTTGTGCCCATTGACCTTTTGTTCGGGACGTCATAAATTACAAAAAAAATGGTTCCAGAGAATTTAACCGAGGAACCTTTTCCATATAATATGTGCGATGTCCTTTGATTAAACAAGAATTGGAGATCAAAATTAAAAAGATATTAAACATAATATATAGGTAATAAACATAATATACAGGTGATGAAATGGAAAAACTGCCCAAAATTGAAACCGATTGTTTCAAGAAAACGACATACAAGGTGAGCAAACTACCCCTTCGGACCTCTTTTCTCATAACGCGAAAAAAAAAATGTTATCGCGAGATAGGGCCCTTCCCAGCAACTCCACCGTAGATGGATATTTACTTGTGGAGCGGTTTATAAATAAGAAAAAGAAAGGAAAAAAATACAAAAATAAAAGCTGCCAGATTCAGAGACACAAGAAGCAGAAACTTAGAAGAAAAATAAGGAGATGACGATAGATGGAAACTTAAAAGAAGCATGGAAACTGAAAAGAAGCATGTCGCAAACAACTGCACCACACCCCATCCGATGATGACAAATGGAAACTTAATAGAAGCATGGAAACTTAAAAGAAGCATCTCTCAAACACCTACACTTCCCATCCTATATTCCCACCCCATGCGTCATGCGGCTCTCACTGCTAACAACAAGCATGTCCAATGTCCAACCCGGCGTATGCAGCTGGTCCGGCGGTATATAAAACATCCGAGATTTGGTGCCGCCACGCGGTTTGGCCATCCGTTGGGCCTGTTCGACGGAGTTTCAAGCTGCGTGTTGGAACGAACCTCCATGGATGCCCGGAATTGGCAGCAATGCCCACCATACGCTGGCAAATCAATCAATCAATCAATATGTGCGGTGTCCTTTGGTCACTAAAAAGTGTGATAATTTTTTTTTAAGTTAGAACCAGGTCCACCTTTAAAGAGAAATTGGACAGGAGTTTGAAATACTTTTAACACAGCGTCCGTTGTAATTTTCAATGAAAGTACTAACTAAAAGCTACATTTGAATTTTTTTTTATTAAGAAACAAACAGGAGGTAGGCTTGTCGATAACGACTTCCTACGAACTTCTAAGTTCCTCCGTTATTCGGTTGATTGAGCCGTATTACCTTACCTCAGAGCGTATTGTGGTCAGTATATTTAGTAATGAACAAATAACAAAATCGAAAAAAGTGGTATTTTATTTCATAATGAATCCTTGACGAATCCACTTTTTTTCAATCGCTGTGTCTGCTATCTCAATAGAACCCTACTGAATTTCGTAATGAGTCGTTAAGTACTTTAATCATTATAAACGATTATATTATTTAACACCGTTATGGATTTTCGCGGACCGTTCCTCTCGTACTCGGTGTATGTTGGATACACAATTTTTAGCTTCCTCTCCCCTTTGTACCACTTTGTGACTTTTGTGAGGCCCTTTGGAAAAGTTTAGTAAAACAGATTATAAATTAAAAGTTGGTCGAAATTGCCCAGAAAGCTTAAGTTTTATGAAGCTGGAAAGATATTAAAACTTTGCTGTTTCATTCTTCTGCGTGTTCTGCATATTGTCTCCACATTTGGGTCTAAGTTTATAGGCAATTCTGAACAACTTTTGTTAGTAAAATTGTTTTAATAATACTAGAAGTTATACGGCTTACAATAAATCGTCTACACAAACACAGGCACACATACGCACATTCACAAATATATGTTCTATTCGATATTAGATTTGAGCATATTACTATTAGTACAAAAAATGTTTCTACGATCATTATTTTTTTTTAATATAGTATGTATGCCTATTTAGTTAAATCAAACAGGTATAACAATGTGATTTGCACTTTTAAAATTATATTTGTACTGTCTTTTAACTTAGCAAATACAAAAGGATTTATAATTTTCCTAAATAAATATAAATAACGTAACTACCCGCTCGCAAATTCAGCTATTTATTATGGAGTTGGGGTCTAAATACAGCCTAGATATTTAGAAATGTTCAATATTAGTTACATTTTTATGTGATATGATTATATTTTCAATTTTTGCATAGGTTTTTGCTCTCTCAAGCCATTCATTAAAGTTGTATTTGTTGAAATAAATAGATTTTGTAAAATTGATACAAAGCGGGGAACAAAAATCGCAGAGATAGGTCGATGTTTTTATTCAGTTTCAAAAATATGTTTTAATTTTTTTTAAAGTTGTGTCGCCATTTTTTTAAATGTGGGTAATAGTGCCAGCGTATTATTTACATACGAAGCTCTACCCGTCATAACATATTACATAACAATAATTTGAAAGGAAAAAATATTTTTCATGTTCCTGACAATTTATTAAAAATACATAAATTTAATTAAATGCTCAAATTATCTTCCTCGTACCCCGTACAACATTCAAAATGAAATGCTAATTCATTAATACCTTATGTATAGTTTCTGGTTGGATTAAACCAGTTGCATACCTCAGTATTATTCGGTCTATTCACATAGAACCTGAATTTGTGGTAAACCCTACAAGAAATAATCAACCCCCACAAAATGGTAATTATACCCTTCACCAGGAAAAGGAAGCTGGACAACCTGGAACCACCTTCCATATCAGGTGAAATCATCCCATTTGCGGAAGAAGTGAAGTATCTAGGTGTAACCCTAGATAAGTCACTCAGCTGGAATTCCCACTTGGAAAAGGTAATCCACAAAGCGAGACTGTCCCTGTGGACATGTCGAAGAATTTGCGGAAAATCCTGGGGCATTGGTCCCCAACAAATATATTGGATATACGTTACGGTCATTAGACCAATGATAGCGTATGCGTCAATAGTTTGGTGGTCGAAAGGGCTGCAACAAACGACCAAAGCCAAACTCTCTGGATTGCAGAGACAGGCATGCTTGGCAATAACTGGTGCAATAAGCACCACACCGTCAGCTGCTCTGGAAGTCCTCCTGGAACTACATCCTCTCCATATCTACCTGGAGAGAGAGGCCAGGTGGGCAACATACAGAATCCATCAAGCGGTAACTAATATGCCGCAGGCTAGCATCATGGAGCACAACAGGCTGTTGGACGACTTAAACTGTCACAGCATCCTGGGAATGCCTTCAGATGTGATGCCTACCTTGATCAACCATGAACTGCCCTTTAAAGTCCTGTTTCCTGGAAGAGACGAATGGGATCGGAACAAAACCGACCTACAAAGGGCAGACAGCTGTTGGTTCACAGACGGCTCCAAAACCCCTGAGGGAACTGGAGCTGGTGTATATAGTCGCAAACCAAAGGTAAAGATAATTTCAAGCCTTGGTGATAATGTGACTATTTTTCAGGCAGAAATCCATGCCATTGAGCTGTGTGTACGGAGGCTCGAACAGATGCAGCCGAGACACAAATCAATAAAAATATTTTCAGACAGCCAAGCTGCTCTTAAAGCCCTTGGATCCTACCGTTGTAATTCTAAAGCGGTATGGAATTGCCAGAAAGCTCTTGCCCGATTGGGCAGAGACAACAAACTGACTCTGATCTGGATACCTGGCCACTCTGGCATGGAGGGCAACGAAGTTGCTGATTCCCTGGCCAGAGAAGGCGCGGCAACCAAATTTATAGGTCCAGAACCGGCACTTGGCATATCTGCTAACTCTGCCAAGGCTGCCATCCTGACCTGGGCTGAATTGAAAACAATTCAACACTGGCAGGAACTACCAGGTTTAGTTCACTCAAAGGAGTTTATCACATACCCCTTGAAGTCAAGAACTAAAAAACTATTAGAGTTAAATAGGTTACACCTAAGAACTCTAATTGGCCTATACACTGGGCACTGCAGACTAAATCATCACCTACATAGAATTGGACTGGTGGAAAACACCGAATGCCGTCTATGTCTGGAGGATGATGAAACGGCAGAACACGTTTTGTGTACCTGTCCTGCAGCAGAAAGAATCAGGTTCTCACTTTTTGGCAAAGGGCAACTGGCGCCAGAGGACCTGGACAGTTTCTCACCCAACAAGATTATCGGCTTTATAAAAAAGCTGAATCTGTTGGGTGAACTATAACTAGGAGTGAGCCACAATAGACCTGATGGTCGCAGTGGAGGGTCTGACAAGAGCCCACTCACATGTCAACCTAACCTAACCTAACAAGAAATAATCTAGAGGGGTTAAATCGGCAGATTTAACTGGCCAATCTATTAATCCCCCCCTCTATCAATGAAAAAAAATGTATTGAGCATGAAGAGATGGGAAAACGTATTTCAACATTACATAAATGATATTTTCCATAGCAGATGATTTGGTGGACGGGGACTAATAGAGCGGCCAGCTAAATATCTTAATCTAACCATTCTAGATTATTTCTTGTGAGTTTACGTCGTATCTAGGAATGAATCTGATTATTTTTTACGGGACAATGATATCTTATATTTCGGAGTGATATAATTATTTGGCCTTATTAATTAATAGGCAAGTGTAAGCCGAAGTAGGGTCAACAGATACAAAAATTTTTAAAAATTAGTTTGCATGTTAAATACTAGGTGTACAAAAGTTACTTGCTGTATACCCAAAATAACACCCTTCAATATAATTTTAATTTAAAAAAATTGCTCTAGGTGAATGACTTGTAATAGCGGAAACCATAAAGTCAAAAGAACAAATATAAAGCTGGTAGTTTTAGTGTATAAACAGAATATCGAATATGTTTATGTTAATTTGAAATATGGACCTACTCGTCCCAAGCATCAATCCTTATCAGCGGAGCTTAAAGTATATAATTACTTTAAATTCTTATCTAGAAAGACCGAATCTTATCTGAAAGACCAATCATAAATTCTTAGATGTTGGATTTTATTAATATCGATATTTTTATGAACTATTGAACTCACAGTTTTTTATTACCGACCAATTTTTAACAGATACTTCAGATATATAATCGTTTATTAGTACAAAAATGAACGTTGAGACAGGTTTATGAAATGATGTGTTGAAATATGGTACCCTTATAATCCCAAAGCATGCGCCAAAAACGATTTCAAGTGTCCTTTCAAAACATTTCGGTCCTTTTATGAGTGATGTGATACTTTTATTGTAGGGTGACTTGAAAACCTTTAAAAAATAAATATTATGCATTAACTTGTCAGTGCTTTTATTTTTGTCGACAGGGGAAAACTTAAAGCTAAGAGAATACCTAACTTCTAATGAACATAACGCATAAGAATTTGAATTTATGACAGTGAAGACACCGATAGCAGAGTATTTGTATTACAAAAAAATCGGTAAAGATATTTACACAGAACTTCCCTCGTTATTTGTGCATGGCGGTCACTCTAAAAAATTATTAATTACGAAATGACAATGGGAATAATAATCGGAATATAGTTATCACTATTATTACAAAGAAAACTTGATAACTTTTGGTCAAAAAAATATAGAGAGTACTCATCCAACAGCAAAAATTCAATACTAAATAACAGGTGCCAAATATGGAAGGCTTGCGCTAATATCTTTACAAATGTCCACCGTGGTTGAATTATTTCTTGGGATCACCAATTTTTTGAAAAAAATTTAAATTTGTTTGAATATGTTTAGAATGCCATGGAAACGTGGAAATTTTAAATTTGAAAGAAAAAAAAATCCATCCATTTTAGTGGTAAAATTTTGTTTAAAAATGTTGGTAAAAAAAAATATTTTTTTTAATAGGTTTAGAATGCCATGAAACGTGGAAATTTTAAATTTGAACAAAGAAAAAAATTTTTCATCTATTTTAGTCTCGATTTTAGTGGTAAAAAATTTTGTTGAAAAAAACTTTCAAATTTTTTTTTTCTGAAATAGGTTTAGCGTGTGTCATGAAACGTAGAAATTTTAAATTTGAGCTAAAAAAAATTTTAGTTTTAGAAATGTGCTGATGTAATGCAATATAGCCTTCGTTTTGTATTTGCGAAGAGTATAATAAAAACACTGAAGTAGGTATATTACGTCAACACAACAAGAGTTTCGCTAAAGCATTAGCTTCATCAGACGAGCATATTACTACAGTAGTTGCAAACTGAACTTATTGGAAACTTTTTTTCGTAAAGTTCATATTTTCAACGCTTTTTATATTTAAATATTGAAAAATCCAATGTCTTGATTTTTGGCACTCTAAAAAAATATTTTATTTACAATACATAATTTTTTGTAACATCTTTCGATCATGCATATGAATTTCCAAATAATGGAATAAACGATTTCTAAAATTTGTACCTCATAGCGACCATTTCTCTTCGACGGTCTCTGAAAAATTCAAGTCGAAGAAAAGTTGTCATATGGATTTCAGCGTGTAGGCAATTGGTTCCAGTGTCAAACTATAAAAAATTTATATAATTGTGAAGAACACCCTGTAGAACTATTGTAAATGTATTCCAAATATTTCCTGATACGAATTCCACTACTTCCCTTTATAAACGGTATTGTAGGATGTAGGTAGGCAGGCTATAATAATAACAATAACCACTTAGAACTGGCGACAATAAGGAAGTACAATGGCACATTCTACACTTGAACTGACCTGAACGACGAAGCTTTTTTTTCTTGACATGCGATACCTTATACAGTTATTATGATTTTACTATGCTGCTACTGAACGACATATTGTTCAGTCGTATTTATGCTTATATAATTTATAAACAATCACAGCAAATGCAAAATTGATTTAGGCAATATAAAACATTAATTCGCGTGTGTACAATTTCACATAAATCCTGCAATTGTAAATTATGCAAAAGGGTTCAATCATTTGATTTCTTAACAATATACAATATTATGTTCAATAGTTCTTGAGTTTTCTCTGAAAATATGGAATACTAGACAGGAATAGGTTGACGTGGAGCTGCTTACTACCTCTCGAAGTGTTGTCTGAGCTTGTAAAAACGAAATGTAAAACTAGATGATAATATTAATGGAAAAAAAAATTGTAAAATATGGGATACCGCAAGGCACGATCCTGGGACCCATATTATTTGAATTGTATGTTAATCGCCTCTTTCGCTTATCTAGTCTGGGAAATCGTTACTTATGCTGACTCTAGGGTCATATTCCACAAGGTTTCGTCATGAAGGTCCTTTTACTATATAAAATAATATAGATATTGGCACGAATCAGGAATCAAAGAAAAAACATTAGTTACAGCCAAAATTACTTATCAATAGCAGGAGTTTTAAGTACTTTTTTAAAACTTTTTCTTGAAGTTTACTATGGTATGATCCTGAAAGCTGGTGGATAAGCCGTTATACAATTTACATGCACTGTATGTAAAAAGCGTTTAAACATGCATAGCAGTTGTATGTATAACTAACACATATTTATTACGGGTGTTAAAAATATGTACATCTCTGAATTGTCGTGATTTCTTACACAGGTAAGGTGATTTATTTAACGGCAACACTTTATACCCAAGAAAAAGAAAATGTAAACAAGCCCGACGGGAGGGTGTGGGGTCGGGGGTGTAGTCCCCCGGGCCCGGAGTTGTTTAAGGGGGCCCGGATTTCACCCAAATTCTTGAAATCCAGGAGAAGTTGGAGATGCATATTATTATGCAAATTTGGTTTCATTTGCGTTAGTTAAAGCAAGAGAGGCATACTTCTTTGAGAATTGTAAAAGGCAATATATAAACTCTTTATGTAGAAAATCGCAGTTTGTATTTTCTACAACGGTCAACTTAATTTCTATTGAGATAAGTATCCTATTCTAAGGAATATCACCCTCCGCTCTTCAAAATTTCAGCCGAGATAAAAATTTTATTGCAAGGAATGTCACCCCTCGCCCTTCAAAATGATATCGAAGAGCGGGTGTTGGGGGTCCGTGTTACTGCCCCCGGGCCCCGGTTTTCTCTCGACGGCCCTGAATGTAAATATCTGAGTTTGTCAAGTTTTAGTTTGTTTGCCTTAGCTATTTTAAAACTAATGTGCTGATATTTTATAATGCCAAAGGCAAATCTAAAACACACATTCTGGATGTTTTAAAGTCAAACCCAACAAACATTTTTTGTTTTATAAGAGTAACCGTCCTATTACCGACACCGAGTTATATACATTCAAGTGATATAATGCAAGACTGGGACTAGTTCTGTTACTCCTATAAACCGCTTATAACGCTTAAATGGAGAATCATATAAAGGTAACGGACACCAATATTTAGTCACGCTATACACCTCAAGGTTGCAGAACAGTAAGTAACAGAAACAGATCAGTAACTGCTATATCACTTTTTTATATAACCATTTTCCATAAATATTGGTGATAGAAATATATCAGTTACCACTAAAAAACTTGTTATTAACACCTCTCTCTCTCTCTCTCTCTCTCATTTATAATGTCTCATCTCTTTCCTAGAGATCCTATACCAACTGACACAAGAATAATGTGGTAATGAAACTAAATGATGTAGGTACCTACATGGGTATAGTGGAAATTTTGCACTGATAAAGGTGCGTATTACTAAATTTACTTTTTAAATTGGCTTCTGACATCCACAAAGATCAAATGGACAGCATTAAACAGAAAGGAACCAGCACCCTCAGCTAAAATCAAGAAACAAGCTTTCAAAGAAAGGTTTTGCATCTTAATTACAATATTGAAACTACACCATTAAATTCTTATAAGGAAAATGAGTTGGACTTTTTCAGCTGAACACACATTACTACATTCTACATTTAAATAAATTAAGAAACAAATTTTTAAAATTATGTGGGTTGGCTCCTTTCTGTTTAATGCCGTCCAAATGTTGGTGCGAATAAATTATTATTGTAAAATATGACCCTTACACTTCGGAAAAAACTGTGGGCCTCTAAAATGTTAAGCAATTAAAAAAAATTAAGTAAAAAAAATATATGACAATTTTAATCACACATTTTTTTAGAAAATAGTGCAGAAATATGTTTTGTACATGCAATTATGACTAATTGCACTTCATCTGTTACGAAATTTTGAGTTTTTAATACACATTTTTTAATTTTAAATAATGATTACTCATTGCCGTAAGATGGCTGCCAAACTTATGGCCGATGTTTTATTATCAACAGTTACTGTATTTTAAGAAATGTAATATAACTTTAAGCTTTGTTATAAATATTGGTTACTTTAATATAACTGTTTGAAATATTACATACCTTTAAATTTTATTAGGCAACTCTTGGTAATCTTATAACACCATCAGTAGACAATTTTTTGCGATTAATTCGTGTAAATAATGGTGATTTGGCCTGCCATTGGCTGGAACAATTGTTATTTAATTTTCAACCAATCACAGGCGTTTCCAGCAATGTCCTCGGAAGAACATTTGACAAACGTTTATTAAAAATGTTACATAGTGCTTTTAAAGCGTTCTGCTTTATATTAAACATGTTTGCCCTTAATTCGTTACGCATCTTTTCATTTTTCTCATCGTCTGTTTCCAAATCATGCAACTGAGAAAACTTATCATCATCTTCTAGTTCAGTAAACCACTTATTTCTGTTTTCATAATGTTCAACAGTATTAACCTCTTCTTGTTCAGTAGAAAGCCGCTTTTTCTTACTTGTGACCTCCTCAGTATCATTATCAACATTATCAACCGTGATATTATTCTGTTTTTCATTGCCAAAAGGAACGTTTTCTGTATATTTTCCTCCAGAACGTTTGACTTTCAGTCCTGCAGTTCTTTCATTCTTTTCAGTTTCTTAAATTTCAAAGGTATAATTTTTTGGAACTGAATTCAAGAGGATTGAAAAGATTTTTTAAACTTTCTGGTGAAATGTGCTGCTGTATTTTATTTTCTTCCAATTTTGCATAGCCAAATTCATTATTAAACATTTTGTTTGCTCTTGCCAATTACTTTACAAAACATAACCTATAATCAACTAATAAGTTTTTAAGTCTTATAGTATCTATTGGCGCTCTTGAGTTATATAAAGGTTGCACCTTGTTACTATCTGCAACTGATGTATATAATTGTAACAACTAACACCACTATAAACCTAAACAATTAATAGTTATATAATGTAGTAATTGTTACCCTTATATAACTTTATTATATACCATTTGGTAGCAACCACTTTAAGTTTTATAATGTAGTAACGGAAATATATCTGTTACCATCTTATATATCTGTAAGTAATAGTCATGCTATAAAACACTTATATAACTCCGCAATTACTTTAGTAACAGTATAAAACTTCGTAACATGATTATACAAATCTGTTACACTTATAGACCCTTTATAAAACTAATGGTCACCGCATGTTACTAGAAATGTTTGTTGGGAATTTTAAAAGAGCAGGGCCAAAATTGTGTGACAGTATGATTTTTGGAAATAATTGGAGATTCATATATAATTAATTTAAGGTTTTAAGTTAATACCTACCAAATAACTGTCATGTTTGGAGAACCGTAAATCTGACTCTAGCCACAAACCTAAGTTTTTGGTATCTGCTAAGAAGGGTAACTCTGCGCCATTTATTTTAACTTTGAAACATGATTTTAAAAGTCCCCTCTTATGTTTAGCACCTATCTGCATTACAAATAATTTATTTGCGTTCAGCTGAAGGTTATGAGCTGCCGATATATTATCAACTAATTTTCTAAATCATCACATATTTTATCGGCAGCCAATAGGCCTTCGTCCGTACAGCAAGTATTAGTTAAATAGCAGAAACAAACATGAGCGTCAGCCAGTCACCTACATAGTGTTATGAATTACACCCCCTTGGAAAAGGAGATGGTACGCCTATGCCTAGTGATTGTGACTGGAAGTCAAGAGAATAAAACGGACTTTTCTGGAATGTGGTTATAGAAGATTCTTGATTGCTTCTAGATGGATCTAGAGATTCCAATTCGGAGTATATAAGGCGCGATTACCAGCGCGGAAGGAGAAGTTTATTTGAGAAGTGACACGCTCGGTAAAAAGTGAGGTTAACTATTAAGTAAACAAGTATTGTAGTCAGTAAATTGTTAAATAAAGTGTTAGTAGTGTTTAATCTCTTGTTAAAATTATTTAGAACCCACGAATTCATACAGGGTGTTTCCTAAAAGGTGGAAATCCGTAACATCCAAAATCCGACTGGGACAGTATTCTCGGAGTTTGTGCTAACACAGGGAGGACTAATTTACTGGACATTGTTCAAGGATTATTTTCAAACAAGAAAATAGTGTCAAGTGCGTTTTTAGACATTGTAGAACATTTTTGTTGGACATTAGTGGTTAAGTGATAGAGACTCTGAACAAGACTTTCGTGTAGTTATTAACTGCATTTTCGTGAACTTTCTAGAACTTTTCTATTTGGACAATAGTTTAAATAAAAGACTTTCTCGTGCTGTTTTGCGATTTCTCTGGACAATTCCATTACCGATATTGACGTGATTAATAAATTTTGTTGATTTTATCATAATTATATGCCGGTAACAACCAGAAGCATGGCATCAGAACAACAAATGCACGACTTTATGGCCCAAATGCAAAAGATGATGATGGATCAGGAAAGGAAGCGCCAGGAAGAGAAAGAAGAACAGGAAAGAAAGCGCCAGGAAGAGAAAGAAGAACAGGAAAGAAAACGCCAGGAAGAGAAAGAGGAACGTGAAAGAAAACGACAAGAAAAAGAACGAAAACGCCTACAGGAAAAAGAAGAAGAGAAACGATGTCAGGAAGAATTGAGAAAAATCATGCAAGACTTGGACATTAAACAACAAGAAGAAAGAGACGAACTAAGAAAAATTATAGAAGGCCAACAGAGTGCCATATTTGCCGTTACTGAAGAACTCAAGAATAAGGTAGCGGAAGAAGTCGGTGGAGTCAAACAAGAGGTAAGCGTAGTCAAAGGAGAAGTAAATGAAGTCAAAGAGAAAATGCACCAGGTAGAGGGAGAAATAGACCAACTTAAACAACAGTTGAGGGATAGAGGAAACCAGCAAGTGGTATCATCAGGCCAGCGATTAAAAATTCCCTCCTTTGATGGTCAAAATTCCTGGATGACTTACAAGACACAGTTTGAGGCAGCAGCGAGTGCAAACAACTGGAATGACGAAGAGAAGGCCAAGGCATTAATCGTGGCTTTAAGAGGCCAAGCATTGGAGTTGCTCCAGACAATTCCGGCAGACCAACAACGGAATTTTAGAGTTTTAGAAGCTGCCTTAGATCTACGATATGGAGATCAACACCTTGCTCAAGTATACCAGACCCAGCTGAAAGTGCGCATTCAGAAAGCTGGAGAGAGTCTGCAAGAATTTGAAGCTGCGGTGGAAAGACTGGCACACTTAGCATACCCTAATGCGCCAAAAGAATTTAAAGAACAATTGGCAGTGGGGGCATTCCTAGACGGGATAAGGGACGAGGAGATCAGACGAGTCCTCAGGCTATCCCGACATAAAAGTAGTACTGAAGCCTTGGTGCATGCACTAGAGGTAGAAGCCGTCTATAGGGATACTCCAAAGTCAAGAGTACGGGCTATGATGCTGGAAGAATCGCAGTCAGAACAGGAGAACCAGAACCCTATGTTGGCCGATATACATAAAATGTTCAGTCAATTACTGGCTAAATTCAATCCTCCAAGAAGACAGGAAAACCAACAAAATAGAGAAAAGCCAAGTGGGGGTATTAAATGCTACAACTGCGGCAGGATGGGACATATCAAACGAGACTGTCGACAGCGGAATTCGAGGAAAGTGAATGTTGGAAACAGGGCAGAGACACAGAATAAACAAAGCAGTGGAAGGCCAAGTGGATGGCGTATGAAATGCTACAGGTGCGGGGAACTAGGACATATCCAGCTTGAATGTCCACAGAGGAGCTTGGAGAGAGTGAAGGCCGGAGATGCTGTGAAGCCAAGGGGAAAACCAGAGGAAGCCGGTACCAGAGAGGCTGTGACAGATAACGAACGTGGTGCCCCTAGAGAAGTGAAGATTTCCCAGCTTCGGAGCATTACAGAAAGGCCACCACTACAAGGATATGACGATAAAACGAAACCTGAGAGAAATGCAAACATTTCATCCGGAAGAAGGTACAAGGAAGGTTGCAAGTACTACCACCAGGAGAAACTGCAGGTCAAGGGAGCAGTCGACACTGTCAAGGTGGAAGTGCCGGATGATAGGGCAGATGAAGCGCTCAGACAAGAGCAACTAAACGATGTGGAAATTGGGCCTATATTGAGAGCCAAAGAAAGGGGAACTCGTCCAAAATGGAAGGATGTTTCGGACAAAAGAGTGGGACTGAAGGCACTATGGGCGCAGTGGGACTCACTGAGTGTCAGGAACGGGCTGTTGCGGAGAGCATGGGAAAGCCCGGATGGAAAAAAGGTGGTTATGCGTCTAGTGATTCCCAGGTGTCGAGTAGCGAAGGTGCTTCAGGAAGTGCACAATGGGGCATCCGATGGACACTTCGGTGTGAACAAGACCCTGAAGAAAATACGAGAACGATTTTATTGGATAAGAAGTCGTCAGGATGTGGAGGCTTGGTGTCGCAAATGCAAGATTTGTGCAGCCAGTAAGGGACCACAGACTGGAAGTAAGGGTGAAAAGAAGCAGTTCAACACCGGAGCTCCTTTCAAGAGGGCTAACGATATAGCGGAACCATCATCAGCCAGTGACCGAATGAAGGCTCGATACGACCGGAAGGGTAGTTCAGAAGGATTCAAGGCAGGAGACCTGGTTTGGCTGTACAACCCACAACGGAAGAAAGGAAGGTCACCGAAACTTCAACCGCCTTGGGATGGACCGTATACTGTTATTACCCGAATTAATGATGTCGTCTATCGGATTCAACGAAGCAAAAAGTCCAAGATGAAGATCGTGCATTTGGACAGATTGGCGAAATACATCGATGATTCTGGGTTGCCTGATCGGGACGATCAGGCTTAAGGAGGGGGCAGTGTTATGAATTACACCCCCTTGGAAAAGGAGATGGTACGCCTATGCCTAGTGATTGTGACTGGAAGTCAAGAGAATAAAACGGACTTTTCTGGAATGTGGTTATAGAAGATTCTTGATTGCTTCTAGATGGATCTAGAGATTCCAATTCGGAGTATATAAGGCGCGATTACCAGCGCGGAAGGAGAAGTTTATTTGAGAAGTGACACGCTCGGTAAAAAGTGAGGTTAACTATTAAGTAAACAAGTATTGTAGTCAGTAAATTGTTAAATAAAGTGTTAGTAGTGTTTAATCTCTTGTTAAAATTATTTAGAACCCACGAATTCATACAGGGTGTTTCCTAAAAGGTGGAAATCCGTAACAATAGGGTTGTATAAAATTTAAACTGGCCACCTCTCAAATGTTGTACAGAGTACAGAGTGGTTACTATATATCTGTCATCTCCGTAAGTTTCTAATGTCAAAGATATCAATGAAAATAAGTAAAGGAAAACTGGGCTTGCATGTCCTCTGCATAATTATATATAGCACAACTCTCAATTGTCTTAAAAAATCTGAATTATATATCGAAACCAGCAAAGGTCCGCCTATGGACCCCGGTGGTACACCTAAATAATTATGTCAAATTTCTGATATATTGTTATTGTATAACACTACTTGACAGCGGCCTTGCAAATAACTACTGGTTAATGCTACAGATTCAATTGAAAAAAGACTACTGCAAATTTTTTTCACTCAAATTTAAAACCTCAACGTTTCATGACATCCTAAACTATGCTTCCACTGCACTACATAGATGTGGAAGTAATTGTAATATGCCAGTTTATCACATAAAATATGGGAATTCATAGTGTCGAACGCCTTGCTGTAATCTGGTAAAATCAGACACCTTATTTTACCTTCATCAGTAGCTCTAATCAAATCATCTGTGATGATGTCCAAAGCAGTAGTTGTACTTCGTTATTCCCTAAAACCCGATTGTAATGGCCCGATTATAACGGCCGATTTATTTATTATTTTAAATTCCCGAATTATAAGAATTTTTGCAGAATTCAAAAGAATCGAACTCAGTGTTATTCGTTCGCGTTGCTCTAAAACAAATGTAAATGACACCCAGGTAAGACTTATAGGGAATCTAATCGAAAATGTCAGGTAAGATCCAAGTGCAAAATTTATCCTAAATACACAGGGAGAGAGCCGTCGTAACTGAGATGCAAACTACACGTCCACGCGACCCATGGAAAAATAAACAAAAGGTTATTTCTTTATTTGACAAATAAGTATATAGGATAAAACCGATGGTTTGCGGTCCGATAAAAATTGTTTACCAATAAAAAGGAAACATTCTATTTTTACCTAAGGATATTATTCATACTGCTTTGTTTTCGAACCCAAGTAATTTTCTTGTTCTTCTTGTGTAAGTATATTCGTTCAGGTGTGTGACTATTTTTGTTTCAATCACAACCCGACTACGACTATTTAAATAAATTGTATGTATATGTCAAGTAATGCTTTTACACGTGGCTTTTAATGAGGTTATAATAACATCACAGAATTAGATACAAAGCACATGAAACCGATTTATTCTTTTATATAATCAACAATAATTACTTACGTACACGTAGTGGATTGGAACTATGGTCGGTCGGTAGGTCTGTCTGTAACTTTTTTGTCCGCACGTTTTCTCTGGAACGGTTTAAGATATTGACTTGAAATTAAATACACGTACCAATGTACTATAACGAGATCTAAAACTGGATTGTTTTTTGAACATATCCGATAGAGGTGGGTGATTAATAGGTTTAAATAAGGGGGAATGAGTAAAGCTATCTGGTAAAAGCACAGAAACTTGATATTCGGTGTATATACTAAAAGCCAAGGTCTCATTTTATTTTCAAATAATATTTTATAATTTTTCCTGCTCCTCCGTTTCTGAGATATTCGAAGTTAAAGTGAAGGGTCAATACTTTCGAATCGTATATTAGCTGTGTATAATCAATTAGTGGAGTATTTTTGAAGCAACGGATTTTTCCAGTAAATTAGTCCGGCTTTAGAGCTAAACGTTCTTGTTCTCATACAACTAACCTTAACGAAATGGAAGGAAATGATGGATAAAGGGAATTATATTGTGGCAATATTCATAGACCTAAAACGGGAATTTGAAACAATAGATAGAGTTATTCTATTGAATAAATTAAATCATATGGTCTTGGTGGTTCTGTGCTTGATTGGTTGAATGACTATCTATGGTACAGAAAGCAACTTTCTAAAATAAGCAATACTTTCCCATCTCCACAGCTATCTGGAACAGGTGTACCCCAAGGAAGTGTATTAGACCCACTACTATTTATAATCTATTTGAATAGAATTAACTATATTACCAATTGAGAATTTATTAATTTATGTACGGATGATATACACTCATTGCAATTAGTAGTAATCATAATGTAGCTATTGATTTAATGAATAGCTTACTAAAATTGCAAAATGCACGCAGACGAATAAATTAAAAATTAATGATAAATAATTGATAAAAGAAAAGCTATGATAATTAAATAGAAAACAGAAACATTGAAATCATAAATGAAATTAAATATTTAGGTATAATAATAGATAATACACTTATATTAAAAAATCATGTTACGTGTATATACAAGAAAATATCAAAAAAACTCAATTTCTTTTCTCGAATTTCAAATAACTAGTCTGTATACGCTAAGATATAACAGTTTTTAAGACAATAATTCGACCACATTTCGACTACTGTGCTAGTATTTTGTATCTGGATAGTAATTGTACGTCAGCACTCTAAACACTACAGAATAGGGGAATGAGAATGATTCTTCTCAAGTTAACAAGTTTACACCTGTTAATTTGATGCTAAATGCCACTCGACTGACTCTCGGTCAGGCTAAGGTGGACTTATTTTACAATGATTTTTAAATTAAAAACTATAAATAGTCGCGTCATTTTAGCATTTTACCTCAAAAAATAAGGTGGTACAGGGTCAATTGACTTTATTTTTGTTGCAAAGAGTTCAGAAAGGCATTTAGAAAAAAGCAGTACCTTTTATTTTTTGGCGGAAATGTTTGGTTTAAATTTTAGGCCAATAATTGGCCAATATTAGTGGCCAATTTAATTTAATTAATTGACAAATTTGTTATCGTACACAATATGTCATAGAATTAGACGAAAATGGTTGCTCGGGGGTTTTTAAATTGGCGGACCGGAAGTAGAATTAATTTTTCAAGAAATACTCGTATCTTTTTCGTTTTCGGACTGAAAATGAGTACTCGGGGGTTTCTGATCACGAATCAAGGGTCTAATTTACGAAATACAAAATGGACCGCAATAACAGTCCATTTCTCCAGAAAACTCGTATTTTTTCTTTTTTGGGCTGAAAGTAGGAACTCGGGGGTTCTCGTTATCCCTGATAACGAATCTGATGTCCAGTTGGGGAAAATTCAAAATGGCGGACCGGAAGTAGTACACTTTTCGGGAAAACTCGTATTTTTCATACTTTCAGCCCAAGAAAGTAAAAAAATACGAGATTTTCCGGAGAAATTGACTGTTCTTCCGGTCCGCTATTTTGAATTTCGTAAATTGGACCTGTGATCCGTAATTAGCGACCTCAAAAACCCCCCGAGTACTCATTTTCAGCCCAAGAACGAAAAAAATACGAATTTTCCTGATAAATTGACTCTACTTCCAGTCCGCAATTTCGAATTTACCAAATCAAGCCTCGCATTCGTAATCAGCGACTCCGAAAACCCCCAAGTACAGATTTTCAGGGCCAAGATATCCATTCTCATTTCTTATGGAAAATGGCCCTATTTCCGGTCCACCATTTTGAATTTAATTAAATTGGTCATTAATATTGGCCAATTGGCCAATTATCGGAAGAAAAATTATACCAAACATTTCCGCCAAAAAATAAAAGGTACTGTTTTTTTCTAAATGCCTTTCTGAACTCTTTGCAACAAAAATTAAGTCAATCGACCCTATACCTTTTTTTTGAGGTTTTCAGATTTTTCATGCTAAAATGGCGCGACTAAAATGGAATACTTTCAAGTTATCTCAATGAATATATTACATTTAATTGTCAAATACAATACCATTTTACAAGAAATCAGAACGATTTCTATATTGCTAAAACGAATTTAAAAAATCAATGAACACATTATTTTTCAAAGGTCTTAACGAATACAACAACTTACCTAGCATTGTTAAAAATAATAGCTTAACAACTTCAATTATAATTTGCTGGCGTATTTGAGGTCCTAGTCCTGTAATACAGTTCTTTCCTTTGTTTATTTCCTCATTGTGACGTTTACGATTGAATTTATTATAATTCTTTGAGAGTGCTATTTTGGGAGTGCTAGTTATGATATGATAAGTATTTTAACATAGTCTTATAGTGGAGTAGATCTGGCAGAAAAAAGGGGGCGAAAAACAAATGCCTTTTTTCAAAAAAAACTTAATTTTTTGCATCTCATAGAGGACGACTTCCCCCACTTCCCTGATACGTTCACATCCGAGATGTAGTTGGTGCGGGGGGAGGGGGAGCTGTTAAACATATGGAAAATCGATTTTTCTCAGTTTGCGCGCGATCGGGGAAATGGACAAAAAAATGTTTCAGATAAAAAAGAAAGGTGTCCCCGAGGCGCGTAAACTGGTTTTTGCTTTTATAAAATCGGCCAATTAGGGCCGGAGATATGGCCGTTTGATAGGATTGAGTTTCAGGGTAGGAAAAAGGATCGACACGAGGTATGAGGGGTGTTTAAGAGATAAGCGATGGGATTAGGATGGTAATTTTTTTTCTGTTGTGGGTGGTTATATGAAGAGATCGAGGCCGCGGGGGGAGCTTTTTAGGGCAATTAGGGAAGACGAGGGGGAGCGGAACGTGCAAAGGGGGAAAGCGTCTGTATCTCCGATTCTAATAGGACGATTTAAAAAAATTAAAATGGGATTTCTTCCTTTTTTCAGCAGCTATAATGTTGGATAGGTAGGAAATAATTTTCGCCGAAAATGTAAAAATGGGGGGCAAAAAAATGTATTTTTTCAAAACGATTTTTTTTATGAAGGGGATACGTGGTGGGGATAAACTGCTCATAAAAGACGAGGATTCTCATCCCCTTTAAAATGAAAAAAGAATTTTTTCAATTCCTTTATTACGACAGGCAGGGCGACAACTTGAAGCTTAAGCCCTGCAGAAGGGCAAAGGAAAGTCCTACGCCCTTCTGCCAGGGCTCATTTTAAAGAGAACAAATTTCTTTTTTTATAAAAAAAAATAAATTCAATCGGCCACAACTTGCGCTACGCGCGCGAGTTACACTTATAAATGTATTTCATTTCAATCAGCAGGTGCAGCGACGGGAGAGTAGGCGTGGCCTCTACCCTCTCTACTCTCTCGACGCTCTCACTTACACACACACAAAGGGAAATCGAAGGTCAGAAAGGTGAGTCTGACATTTTCCTTTAATAAAAAAAAATCGTATTGAAAAAAATACATTTATTCTTTTGCCCCCCATTTTTACATTTTCGGCGAAAGCTGATCAAAAAAGGAAAAAATCCAATTTTGATTTTTTTAAATCGCCCTATTAGAACCGGAGATATGGCCGTTTTCCCTTTTTGCACGTTCCCCCCTCCCTCTCCTTCCCTAAGTTCTAGAGAGCTCCCCCCGCGGCCTTGACCTCTTCCTATAACCACCGACAACAGAAAAAAAATTTACCATCCTAACCCCATTCCTTATCTCTTAAACACACCTCATACCTCCTGTCCGATCCCTTTTCCTACCCTGAAACTCAATCCTTTCAAACGGCCATATCTCCTCCCTTATTGGCCGATTTTAAAAATCCAAAAATCAGTTTACGCGCCTTGGGGAGGCCTTTCTTTTTTGTCCGTCTCCCCGATCGCGCGCAAACTGAGAAAATCCATTTTCCATATGTTTAACAGCCCCCCCCTCCCCTCTCCCCACCTAGATCTCGGAGGTGAAAATGTCAGGGAAGTGGAGGAAGTCGTCCTCTATAAGATGGGAAAAATTTTGTTTTGAGAAAAGGCACTTGTTTTTCAAATGCCAGATCTACTCCACTATAAGTTTTTATATATAAGTATATATAAAATGAACTAGTTAATATTTTATATTATATTTATATTAGGGTGTTCCTATATCCAGTAAAGTTTCTTTCAACTAAATAATCCATTTTAAAGCTACACATAGTATCGTATTCTTGCGATGCAACAGAATTAAAATGTAAGTTACGAAACCATACCCGCATTTCATTATGTAGGTGTCATGAACGTTAAAGGTTTCCCGAAGCGTGATACGAGTGAAGTCATTAAGGAAACCTCGATAAAAAACCAGATGCATAACGAAATTTGCTGACACGTGTTCCAGCACGTGTTGCGCCGTAGACAGAAAAGATAAGTTACATACAGTAGAAAACAAACGAACCACCTCCAATGTCATCTTACACATGAATGGATGTTATCAGCTCCCTGATAACCAGAAAATGCACCAAAATAACTAAGGTGATAACTTATCGCCAGCGGCAAGATTATATTATTATGACGAAGTGTATACATTTTTATCAAACACTTGATAATCATAATTCGCTATTCGTCTAGGAAGGGGCCACGATAATGCAATCTCTACCCGGTATCTCCCAGTCGGCATTTAGGTCTGTAGGTGCTCGTTTAGAACCAGAAGACACTCAACCCTTTGGAAGGTACGAATGAGAAAAATAATGTACGTTTATTAGCAGTGTGCGAGGTTTTATCGAGTGGATCCTTTGAGATTGTGGTTACTGTAAAATCTTAATTCGGCCTTCAGTGCATCTCAAAATAATATCAAAGTGAAAGTGATTTTATGTGTCGTCTAGTAATGTTCAATTGTTCAGTGAAACAATATAAGCCAGATCAGTTCTAGTACATTTTCCAAAGAACAAAATTCATCAAGACCTGAATGAAGCTAGCTAACCAAAATATTTGTTTGTTTTCAACTAGTATGAAGGGTATTAAACGAAATTAAAAGAGTTTGCCCGGATAGGGTAGCCGATTAGTTCAAATAGTCCCTAAAGAATGAGATAATTTATGTACCCGATGCCATTTTTAATTATATCTTTTTAAATATAAAAAATATAATATGTAATAGGAGATATTAAATTTCAAAAATAGTCTGCTTGAAAAAAAAAGTTGCGTCTCATTTTATGGCATCAAATGTAAAAGATGTTTTACTACATGTCATTTCATAAATATATGTATAAACTAATTAATCCTATTAGGACACTTTTTCCGTGGCATTTTACTCAATATATGCAATGGGTAAATCGAAGAAGTCTAATTTATTAAATTTTCAGTAATATAAATCAAAGTTAAGTGTTAAGAAATAATTGAATTAGAAAGCCGCAACCTTCCCCTTTAAAATGCTTTTTACTTTGTTTTAATCGGATGATTATTAAAGAAATTATATTTTCTCTTTGAGAACGCCCACGATTTTGCAATTTAACGGCCGAGTATAACGACCGTTAGTCCCCTATACATACATGGTGACGAAATCACAATATTATGTAATTATTTACCCTAAAATTGGGGCACCTACAAGAAAAATGCTTAGAACCTTTTGTCATAAAATTTGTTCATCTCTCATTTTGCCTTGCCCTTTGAATCGATTATTTAAATATTTACTAATTAGAAAATGGCGTCGGATACTTAAATTAAACCATTATTTAGGGATGTTTACTACAAAGCAACTACCCTATCCTGGCAAACTTTTTATTTCATCATATTTTATATCTGAAATATTACATACCGTGCATAAAATTTGCTTAGTTAGCGAATAATTTTTCGGTCAAAACCTACAGCAAATAATCTCGACTATTAAATACTATCAATTTTGCAAATCTTGTAGCAGGATGAAACGTTTCACACAAATAGGAGACAAGTGAAAGTTAAGCAAATAAGTAAGTGTTCACGATGGGGTCCAATGTATTGGAGGTATTGTCATTTGTGATGTGAATTTATGGAGTAAACGTCGTAGGTATAATAATATAGTGTGTACAGAATGACGTCATTGCGCTCATTGTGGTGTGTGGCAAAAAATAAAGAATTATACGTAGTGCTATTGTTATTTAATGGGTTTGCAGTTTATGAGTTTATTAATAGTTCGCTACCGTGCATTTATGTAGCAGGTTGTTCAGGTGGAGAACATTTTTTAGGAAGAATTATGCAAATCTGAATGTTTTGTTTTTATACTAAATTGATAAATTAGATCGGAGGTCTCAACAAAGAACAAAAATAAGGAAGAGAGTGAGAGTTTTGATTGCAACCTTCTAGTTTTTGTCACAGATTGTTAGTACCTAATCTGTGCTTATGTAATTAAAGTCTATACGAGCACAATTGAAATCGTATAAAAACTAAAAGCCTGCAAAAACAGTCGGCAACTCTTTATTGTACATGGGCGGAGGTAAATAGAAATGCTTGTCATAAGAAAATGTTATAATTTTTTGAAAATTGTGTTAATTTTTATTATTTTTTGTTTATTAGATAGGCTATTTTTGATGATTTATCCAATAACATATTTTTGAAGTATTATATCAGTTTTAGATACAAAGTCTAAATATTTAAATTTATTGGGTTTAGTTTTAAAGTTATCCCATTGTACATTGAAATATGTTATTATCAGCAAGGAACAACGAGAAGGTATGAACATATCCTTGCCGGGATGAGGGAATGGGACAGGTTAGATTGGCGAGAGGCAAGGATGTTAAATAGTAAAAATAAAAGTTTCTTCTAAAATAAAAATGAAAATATAAGTTGCTTAACCAAAGCAAAGAATCAGTACAACAAAAATAAATACTTGTATAGATAAAACATAAATAAAAACAAAATTAAAATATGTCTCTAGAATAACTAGAATAAAGTAACTTAAATTAAAATTTCTTGTCAACTAAATAAAACATATTCCAAAAAATGTAACAATAAAAAAGTAAACTTCGTACCTAATATAATAGCTAAATATTTTGTTCTGAAAATATATATTAAAAAGTTCAATGCTAAAAGTTGACGCGTCCGAATCTTCACTTTCTGAACAGGTATCATTATCCGATTGAATTATAATCGGCGCAATGGGGGGTAGTTTTGGATATTGATTTTCTTTTTCAATTACATGCTTAACGCAATTTTTCCATAAATCAGTATTGTCGAGGTCATTTATTACTTCTCTTATATCATCAACTACTACCGCGCTTAACGTTGGAGAGTCATTACATTTTCACAAACGATCTTTTAAAGTTGCTCAAACCATCTCGATGGGATTAAATATGCATAGTACGGAGGTAACCGCAAAAGTGTATGACCGTGTATATTGAATAAGTTATCAATAACATATTCCCTTTTGAAATTCTGTTATTTTATTCATTTCAGTAATTCGCGCTTTATTGGAACTTTTACAGGAATTTCAATATTCTTTTCTCTCATGAATTTTAAAATGTCTTCCTTGTACTGGTGTTTGGTATTTTATTTAATATTTGCTAGTGATAGGAAGCATTATCTAATACAATTACCGAATTAGGCGGAATATTTGGTATAAAGCTGTTCTGAAAACCAATTTTCGCACTGCACTGCAGAAATATCGAGTCCACGTTGACTAATGACTGATATAACTCAAACACCGACCGACCAATCGGACTGAGGAATACCCGGGTGCCAGCCAATCGTCGCCACCCGTCCTCAAACGCAGGCCAATGACAACACATCTCACAAGTTCACGTTGACTCTTGAGAAACGATTTACAAGGTTTTTTTTATGCTAGTGGACCTGTCCGTTTTATTATCATTAAACCAGTGCAGTCGTAGATGATTCATTCAGGCTGATTACATTGTCAGTCTTGGACTCGCCTGCACAGAGTCAACTGCTATTCGATTCTCGATACCATTGTTAAATACATAGGACAAAATATCAATTAAGTGCGCACGGTCCTGTGCTTTAACAATGACCAGTTTCAATTGACTTCGTAAACACTATAATACATTGAAGTTTTCTTAGTTGTCTTTATATACCAGGTGTAATCGACACATGGTACACTCATTTTTTGCAACTTATGCCATACAGTACAATAAAAATGACGTTAAATTTGAAGTACGAAGGAGGAAATTAGGGGATCCATGAAATTCTGCAAATATGTCTAATAATAAGTATTTTAATGAAAAATGTCAGGAGATCTCTTTTATGAAATTTCTTTTAATTTTAGAGTATTCACGTCCTAGCTCGGTAAAAAAACAACTGCATAAAGACTCACCACTTCCCATCTAAGTCTCTTTTTGAGAACTTCGTACACAACTTTATTTTGTTAATCCCTTTAGTAATACAGTGGCGGTGCTAGCGGGGGTTGCAGATATCGTTAACAAATTTGAGACCTTAGTTTGCAGTATACAGGGTATCCCAGCTCTATTTAGACAAGCTTTATCTGGAAAACGATGAGAGATGGAATAAAATGTTAAATGAAAAAGTTATTCTGTTTAAAAAGATGCATTTAATCCAGTTTATGTTTAAATGTACAAGTCATAAAAAGTGCCAGGTTATGCAACTTCACTTTTTAAAAAGGAATGCCCTGTAATTTCTTGGATTCCAAACAAATTTTATTAACCATGTCCTATAACTCTCATTAACTATTGTTGAGGCATTAGCAGTTAAATTGGGATAACATTTTTTTATTAACGTAATCATAAGGAATGATACAATACAAAAAACATGATCTATTATGATGAATATAAAAGTTCAAATTGTCGCCCATATTCTATTTGACACAACCTCATACCTCCTTAAAAGTTCTCGTGTACAAGAATTCCTTATAACTTCTGAGGTTTTTTGGCAGCAAGCGTGAGTTATCCTATTCTTGAAATCATTAAAATTATTTGGTTTCTCAGCGTATATAACTTGCTTTAAATGGTCACATAAGAAAAAATCGAGGGGCGACATATCAGGTGACCGTACAGGCCACTTAACAGGTCCCTGATTTTAGAGGGAATTGGATTGGTAATCCCTCCAAAACTCTCGCCATAGATATAAATAGGTAACATATCATTAGATGTAAACAGTGACGGCATATTTCTGATTTGAAAATGAAAGGGTCTTAAGAACTACGTGGATGTGTAAATAATTAACAACTCTCAGTAAAACTGCCGCAGAATGACAGTCAATAAGTTTTGCTTTTGTGTGTAGTCAAGGCCAGCCTTATTAATTTAAGAAAATGGAGCGTGGCTGAATCAAGATTAAACCATTGATGTATCGTAAACCGTTAGTGATAGGTGTATATGACATGGTTAACAAAATTTGTCAAAATTTTAATGGCTTTGTAAGGCGCATTATACATTTGAAAATAAATTGATTAAATGCATCTTCTTAAGTCGAATAACTTTTCCATATAACATTTATTTCTATGTCTCCCCAATTTCCAAATAACGCTTGCCTAAATAGAGCTGGAACACCCTATATATACCAAATTCCAAGTTTCTGGACTCTTACTAGCTTGCTTTATTTATTTACTTCCATTTTCTATTCAACCAGTATGGGTACCTGATACTTCGAACATATCTAACTACCAATTTAAACACAATTCCAATGAAATTTGAATTTTATTTGGATGTTGAAAACCAGTGCGCTTGAAAAAAAAACGACAGTGTACCCACCTCCTAATAATATCCTATCACAGTCAGCCGTCACCCTGAAGCAAGTTTAAGTGTCTGTCATTCGGGATTCTTTTTTCATGTTTTTTTAAGTGTGTAGAGCACATTTCCACGAAAATTAAAATCGCCGACCGCAGAATTTTTTTTAAACGCTTTCTTTTGTTTCATTTATTTTAGCTAGCAAAATTGAGGTAAATTAAAAAAACGAAATGTATTTTTAGATAATTTTATGAAAAACAACAACTTTTTATTGTTGTAATATTTTCGAAAAAATGCTTATTTTCCGAGATATAGCGTTCTACATAGAAATTAACGAGAAAAATTCCGGTGAATGTACTATAGTCCAATCGGTAAAGTAAAAAGAAGCTTGCAAAAAATGTTATCCGAGATTTTCCTTCCGTAACTGCTAGTGCGAGGATTAAACATCACAAAACTACGAAAATCAGTTCTGGGGTGCCGCGCAACCCCCCAAAAAAACACCCCTTCTGTGAAGAAAGCCTTATTTTACTGATAACTGATTATCCGTTGAAGATATAAAAAAATTGCTCATCATAAAAAAGAAAGCATGACTAATTGTCTAAAAAAAAGTTCTCTTGTAAATGCCATTGTTTTCCAGAAAACCGATATTCACAAAAATTGCAAAATTTGTATTTTTAATGCGCGCAAATTTTCGTTTATTTGAAATTTTTTGCGCGCGGCCTATAGAAAAAATTAAATTGCTCGAAAACCAAACAAGCTAGGAAGAAAAATCAAAATGGGTTTTAAAGGGGATATGAAATACTCTTTTGTGTTGCCATTTTTGAGGGCTATTTATATTTATTAGAATATAAAAATAGCAATATAATATAGTTATCTCTTGATTTTTTGTGCATCTAACCATTCGCAGGCCCATAAAAAATAACTGACTATAACATAAATTATAAATGCACTATATCTTAGTTCAAGGTAGTACTTCAATGCAGAAAAATATTCACATTTACAAATTTAGCAGCATGTTAAAGTTAGCCAAGAAATAGTCCAAAAAAGGCTGCAGATTCAATTTTTTGATATTTTTGATATTTTTTTAATACAATTTTTTAACTATTAAATGCTTAGAAACAGTAGTAATATAGTATATAAACTAAAAAAAAAATGAGCTGAATTTTCAAGATGTTAATTTTTAGTAAACAATAAAAAATTGGCCAAAATTTGGCTAACTGCTGGTAAATTTGTAAATGTGAATATTTTTATTCCTAACTTGTTCTGCATTGAAGTACTACCTTGAACTAAAAGATAATGCATTTATAACTTATATTAAAGCCAGTTATTTTTTATGGGCCTGTGAATAGTTAAAAGTGCAAAAAATCAAGAGGGAACTATATTATATTGTTATTTTTATATACTAATAGATATCAATAGCCATCAAAAGAGGAAACACAAAAGAGTATTTGATATTCCCTTTAAAACCCATTTTGATTTTTCTTCCTAGCATGTTTGGTTTTCGAGTAATTCAATTTTTTCTATAGGCCACGCGCAAAAAATTTCAAATAAACGAACATTCGTGCGCGTTAAAATACATAAAAAAAAATTGCAATTTTTTTCAATATTGATTTTCTCGAGAACCATGGCATATACAAGGAAATTACAAGAGGACTTTTATTTAGGCACTTAGTCAAGCTTTCTTTTTTATGATGAACATTTTTTATAACTTCAACGGTTAACGAGTTATCAGTAAGATAAGGCTTTTTTTCACCGAAGGGGTGGTTTTTTGGGGGGTTGTGCGGTACCCCCAGAACTGATTTCTGTGGTTTTGTGATGTATAATCCCTCCACTAACAGTTACTGAAGGAAAATCTCAGATAACATTTTTTGTTATGGAAATCTTTATAATTATTGAACTGTATTAAAATATAGGACTTTTTTTCCTCTACGACTTTTCCCTAAAGTGCACTTTGTCCAAGTTTTTTCGGAAACATACGAGAAAAAGACCACATCGGAAAATGGAATATTTTTTTATATTGAACAGTATTGCTATCTCGTAAACCACAGCAATTATAAAGTCAGTTAAATAGGAAAAAAGTTTCGTATTTTGAGGGTCAATAAAATGGGCTATAGAAATTAAAAATATTCCGACTGGTTCCGGAGATATCACGATAAAACCCGAAATAGCTTATTTTCTGTTTTTTTCTCTAGCGCTGTTATTACGAAAAAAAATTTGAATATTTTGTTATAAATTGACTTTACTGCATTGGTCGTAATTCCTCATCAAAAAAGCAATCTAGAAGTTCTTCATCTTTTTGTTGGTGCATTTTAAGGTAACTTTGAGACCTTCTAATCATATCTAAAAGACATGTCTCTAATTTAGAGCAAGTAAATAAGTATTATATAGAGTATTTTTTTCCTAAGATGCAATTAATTCGATTAATTTGTCGAAATAGAGTCAAAATTTGGCATAAATTCTGAAATTTGGCAATTAGCTGCAACTAGGCGCAGGTTTATAAAATACATTTTTCTTTCCAAATAAATCGACATCAGATATCAGTAGAACATGTTTTGTGTGACATTGATATTCACTAAAACTGTGATTTCGTAGAGGTTTGAATCTGTAGAAAAATTTTACAGTTTGGTTTTTTCTTATACGGTTTAGTCGTACTCGACAACGCCCGCTTGATGCTTGCCCGGTTTTAAGCCGTACCTAAACAAAGGAAAAAGTATAACGCAAGATCTTTGTTATTATATTATGAAGAAATCCCTTCGATGGTGTAAAACTCAGTATATAAACAGGCTTTATAAAATAAAATAATTTCTTTGTTGACTAAGTCAACGGAAACTACATGAGAATGCAAACTGTTGTAAATAACCATAAATGCGCTAGCTAAACCACGAAACATTGTTCATAAAGGCCACAGCTTACAACTAGAAACGTAAATAACTTCATGGAATTCACTATTGATAAGCGCGCATTCAACACATTTCATTTGCTCTACTGCAAATTACAAAACATTTTTTCGCCTGTTTTACGACCAAATCACATTTTGGGAAACCCCTTGAGTCATAAACTTCGTCAAGGATTGGCCGATTTTAAAAAATATGCTAAAAATAAAAACGTCTTAAAAAAGATTTGTGCTAACTGGTAAGAAATGTGAACAACATGCATATAGTGTGTCCCATTTTGAAGCTGCATGTATTGCTATCTCCACACAATTATAAAATATTGAAAGACAATTTATTGAAGAAAGTTTAGTCCAATAATTATAAAGATTTCCATAGCAAAAAATGTTATCTGAGATTTTCTCTCAACTGTTAGTGGAGGGATTATACATCACAAAACCACAAAAATCAGTCAGGGGTACCACCCCATCAGTGAAGAAATCCTTATTATACTGATAACCGATCAACCGTTGGAGATATAAAAAAATTGCTCATCATAAAAAAGATATCTTGACTAATTGCCTAAAAAAAGGCACTTAGTCAAGTTTTCTTTTTTATGATGAGCAATTTTTGATATCTTCGACGGTTAACGAGTTATCAGTAAAATAAGGCTTTTTCCCCGAAGGGGTGGTTTTTTGGGGGGTTTGCATTCGAGAAAAAATCACCCTCCGAGATTTTTTCGGATTTCCACGTTTCAGATCATATAGATTACGAAAATATAGGTTTTTCAATTCCGTCAGTTGGTCTGTCTGTCGGTCTGTTGGCGCATTAACTAAAAAACTACTTGACGGAGAACAGTCAAATTTGGTAGGTAGCTGACGCCACTGCCACCGAAAAAATAGTTAGACTGTCACTGGAAAGTATACAGGGTAGACCGTCTAAAGGGAATAGATAATAGAAAAGATTTCCACGTTTCCGGACATTCTAAACCTATTTAAAAAAAAACATTTTTTTTGAAAATTTTAAATAGGAAAACAATTTTGAAATTTTTTATAAAATGGGTGATGGAAAAAAATTTTGCTCAAATTTAAAAGTTCCACGTTTCGTGATGTTCTAGACCTATTTCAGAAAAACAAGTTTGAAATTTTAAAATAGAAAATATTTTGAAACTTTTCAAAATTTTGTAAAAAATGAATGATGAAAAACATTTTTTTTTTGTCAATTTAAAATTTCCACGTTTCATGACATTCTAAACATATTTCAAATATTTTTTATAAAATGGGTGATGGAAAAAATTTTTTTGCTCAAATTTAAAATTTCCACGTTTCATGACATTCTAAACATATTCTAAAATAGAAATTTGTTTTGAAAATTTTAAAAAAATATTTTTTACCACTACAATAGAATAGATGATGGAAACTAATTTTTATTCGTCAATTTTAAAATTGCCACGTTTCATTATATTTTAAACCTATTTCAACAAACAGCAGAAAAAAACGATCTATGAGAACCAAAAGAAAAACTGTTTGTAAAATTATTGATTTACAATCTTTGAATTCTTTCGATAACCTGAATTCTGGTTATGCTAGCAATTAAAATCTTAAAATGAATTTGTCTTCCTTATTGGACAATTCTCATTTTAACTGAATTTGAAATGTGCCGATCGAATGCAATATACTCTTCGTTTTGTATTTGCGAAGAGTATAATAATAAACTTCAATAATATATAATAATAAACTTCAGTTAATCACTACTTTTTTAAACTGAAAGTTGTTAATTATTTAAATATACAGGGTGATTCACGTAGGCCATTCATTAGAAGTTTTTCAACTTGCAGTTGGATAGAAACTTGAAGTTTGGTATGCAGCCATAATCGATCATGCCCCTTCTATCTAAAATATTTTCAATCCTCCAACTATACAGGGTGTGCCAAAAATTGGTACCAACTTTCTTATTTTAAAAGGAAACCTATAGTTTTCTTTACATGGTTCGATTGGTCTTCTAATTCTGAGTTTAGAGAACCTAAGTTATGTTAACTTATCTATTACAAGTTTTGACATATGTCCAATTTTTTGAAAAAAATTGCCGCTGTAGTAGTTTACGAACAAATTTGTATCTCGCAAACCTTTCAAAATTATGAAACCAAATTTGTGAAGCAGTTAGCTGGAAGTCCAGGCTAAGTCTTGATGTCCCATCGGTGGTCCCATTTTGTACCATATGGGCGCAGTCGATTTTCAAATGTCGCAATCAAAAATTGTCAAAAAGTCAATTTTTTCAAATGGCACCTACTATTTTTTTCACACCGTTCGAAAGAAAATTGAATTTTAGGGTGAGTTACTTAAGCATTCCCTATACCAAACTTCACCCCATATCGAGTTATTCAATAAAAAACAAGAAATACCTTATCTTGCCGAGAGATTCCTTACTTCATCAAGTATGCCATGGAAACAAAAGACAGTTGTAATAATTTTTAAAGAAAAATATGGATTCTTATTTAATTACACACAACACCAACAAATTATTATTAACGAACAAGAACAATGTTGACGAAATTCTGTGTGAAGTGAAAACGGTGCACACATTGAGCATTTGTATTGAAATAATTATTTTGTTAATCTGTTTATTTGTTGTTATTATTTATTATTGCAATACGATTTTTGAATAAAAATTAAAATGAAATGATTGTTTCCAAAGCCTACTACCCTTGAGAAAAAAAAACAGTATTTTCTTCAAAAAATGCAAATAACTCAAAAACGACTGTAGATAGACATACACAATTACACAATGTTAATAAAAGTGGCCCTAAATTCAATTTTGCTTTGATTTCTGGCGTCAGAAATGGTAGGCGCAAAGATGTGCGACGCAATCTGTAGAAAGTAGAATAGAATATTTGAACAAAAATATGGTGGTCACATTGAACATTTACGTCAGAATTTCGTCAACATTGTTCTTGTTCGTTAATAATAATTTGTTGGTGTTGTGTGTAATTAAATAAGAATCCATATTTTTCTTTAAAAATTATTACAACTATCTTTTGTTTCCATGGCATACTTGATGAAGTAAGGAATCTCCCAGCAAGATAAGGTATTTCTTGATTTTTATTGAATAACTCGATATGGGGTGAAGTTAGGTATAGGGAATGCTTAAGTAACTCACCCTAAAATTCAATTTTCTTTCGAATGTTGTGAAAAAAAATAGTAGGTGCCATTTGAAAAAATGGACTTTTTGACAATTTTTGATTGCGACATTTGAAAATTGACGTAGGGGGGTATGTGGATGCTGGTTTATTCTGCATAGCCGTAGAGGACTGTGTAGAAACTAGTGTTTCAAAAATTCATAAAAAAATAACAATTAACAAATTTATAATGGTCTGGCGCGTGTAACATGATATTTACATATTTTGCAACCATTTTCACCTTTTAAATTTGAGGTGTTCGATGGGATACCTTTTTTGTCATGGGAGCTCGGTCTGTAAGAAAAAAAGTTATGGCCAAAAAGAATAAATATTTCCCTATCGGATGTCTCTCTCTAGGAAATGGCCACCTCAATTCAAATTGTTTCGTTGTTTTAATATATATCTACATATTCCATACAACACAACGGATGATAACTCACAAGTCAAAACCACAGAATAATAAAACAATCAGAATGGAATCTTTCAGGGAAGGGGAAGTTTCGCGCATTTCTAGGCGCGCATCCAATTCGCCATGTTCCTGGGGTAAAATAACTGATAATCGTGCGCTCTGTACATAGTTGCCAAATGTACAATAATTTCTGATGAACTAGGAATAAATAATTATTGTATAGTTTTGTCACAAAAGCATTAATATTCATGTGGTACATTTTCCAGTAATCAAATGTCTTCAAATTCAATTTCTTGAGAAAGGGGAGGGTTACATGAAAAAAATTATGTACTAAAATTAATAATTTTCATGTACCTTATGGTAATTTCAAAAACTCATCTGGCAACATTACGTATAACCTATTGGTCATAAATTGACAGATATTATTTATTTATTTCGTTTGTTTTGCTATTTATTTACGTTGATCAATGCCTGACTGTATTTGTTTTGTAATACTCTCATTTAAAACAACTTAATAATATTTTAAAGTAAGGATTGACATATCATCGTGTGGATACACAGACGTAGGTATACTATAATGTTTCCACGTCGATCTCGTACATCTTCACATTTTTGTGTGCCTAATCAGTCGCGTCAGTAACGTTTTGCACTATAATTATAATATAACATAGTCAATACATATATTCCTTTACACGCATAGTGAAACAATTTATACACACCACTCATATGACCTAGTACTCTAATACTCGGTATAGCTAGGGTATTGTATTTTAGAAACAATTTTATTTTGAATATTTCATGACGGTGGATTTACTACTATTTAATTAATCATCATTGGCATTAAAATATTCGGATTTATTATTAAAACAAAATATATTTGTAATTATTACACATCATATATAGGGATAAAGTCAATCATATAGAATAAAAAAAGACATTTATTGTCCCATGAGATTAACTAGATGACATTGAGTTAAAATAGGCATCTTCAACAGTTTTGTAGAAAAGTATTGTAATATGGTAATTTAAAAATTCCTCTACAGAATGGAAACAATTTTTAATTACATATGCTTATGCTTTGAGATTATATTAAAGAATTATTGAATTGAAAGGGCATTGTTTGACATTATATGACAATTTATATATTTATTACTGTAAAATAATGCATTTTAATAAAATGGGCTGTTCTTATAAAGTTCATATTGCAAGTCATTCACGCCCTTCGTATCATAATAATTATGATGATTTAAACGCTGTGTAAAGTGGTCAAAATTAGTTTTCAACATGGCGTTAGTGTGATTCACTGTTTTTTACAAAATTGGTACTATAAAATGAGAAATGCAGCACAAACATAAAAAGGGAACTTTTAGAACATTCAGAGACAATTATTTTATAGGGTTTCTTGAGAAAAGTTGAAAAGCATATTCTACAAAATTAAATTACAAATTCCTAAGTGCGGGCCTGACTACAATAGTACAGAATACGCCCCTGATTATAACCCCAACAAGATGGCCGATTCTGGAGTTAAATTGTATATAGGCAATGCTGAGAGTTTCCCTTCTGTGTATTCTGTGCCAAAACTATATATTTTTCACACCCTATTAACTACTTTCTTGTAACGGGGGAATTGTACACAGAAACGTATAAATATTAATGAACGCTGATAAAAATGTTCTTATCAAAACAGCCAACTCGCTAGCAGGCTAATTAATACATTCATAAATTGACAACTAAATTTCTTATCTCTAAGGTCATTGTACAGTGTGTCCATATTCGTTGTGTTTATAGGGTATAATCACGGTTATTATTAAGAATCTAGACTGAATTTTGGGATGTAGTTTTATTTTGTTCATCAGAGCTGATCAGTAATCGACTATACTTTTCCCAAGACATTCTTTGAAATTTAATCATAGGGACATTTATGAATTCTGATACATGAGGAGAAACACTTGAAAATGTCAACTGACAGCAATTTGGTGACATTTCCAAGACTCTCTTAGTAGTTATAGTACAGGAGCAATGGACTCGATTAGTTGTGACGTCATAAGTTAGGCAACCTCTATATACTACTGTCATGACTCACGGGTTGCCTGCCACTGGAACTTGAGCCTTAATGCATATGTTTATAAGGAGACATTTTCGAGGATAGAAACATAGCATAGAACATTATTTTATTTCTCCTGTGGAAGAAATATTTAACGACTTCCAATACCTATTTCACATTCAAAAAATACGTTAAAATGTATATGTCCATGTATAAGTTATAAAAACTTTATTTTAGTTTTTGTAATACTTTATACTTGTGTATATTTACCGATACCTTGTCCATGCAATAAATGATAACTGAAAACTCTTAAATATATCTTACAAGGGAGAAATAAAATAAAATTGTATGCTATGTTTCTATCCTCGAAAATGTCGTCTTATAAACAAATGCATTAAGGGTCAAATTTCAGTATGCTTGGCAGGCAACCCGTGTGTCACGACACTAGTATATAGGGGTTGCATAATTATGTGACGTCACACTAATTGAGTTCATTAGTGCAAAGACGTGCAATTACCTTACACATTTGTAGCAGCTAAAGACATTATTAATCATGTTTCTTAGAGCATGGCAATAAAGAAATAGATATGAAAATTCACTAAATAACTCGAAATATCTCTTTCAATTGTTGCAAGTATTTGTATCAAGCGAATATTTTTTTAAACGGTTACTTGCCATTTAGTGAATACAAGAATATAATTGGCATACATTTCGGTTAGTGGAGATCCAGCGACAGACATTCTAAATCAGCAAGCTATGTCAATGGGCATGACAAAGGATTATCAAGCCGATTTCTTTGTTGATTGATTAGTCAGTGTAAGGTGGGATTAGGGGCATCCATGGAGGTTTGTTCCAACACGCAGCTTGGTCGTCCGTCGAACACGCCCAGCGGACGGCCAAACCGCGTGTCGGAACCAGATTTCGGATGTTTTATATACCGCCGGGCCGGCTGCAGACGCAGACGCCGGGTTGGACATTACACATGCTTGTTGTCAGCAGCGAGAGCCGCATGACGCATGGGGTGGGAATATAGGATGGGAAGTGTAGGTGTTTGTGAGATGCTTCTTTTAAGTTTCCATCTATCGTCATCTCCTTATTTTCCTTCTTCTAAGTTTCCTGTTTCTTCTGTTTCTGAATCTGGCAGCTTTAATTTTTTAAATTTATTTATTTATTTATTTATTAACCGTTCCACAGGTAAATATCCATGTACAGTGGAGTTGCTGGAAAGGGCCCTATCTCGCGGTAACAATATTTTTTTTCGCGTTATGAGCAAAGAGGTCCGAAGGGATAGTTTGCTCACCCTGTATGTCGTTTCTTTGAAACAATCGGTTTCAATTTCAGGCAGTTTTTCCATTTCATCACCTATGTATTATGTTTAATACCGTTTCAATGTTGATCTCCATTTCTTGTTTAAAATTTAATAAAGACGTAAATAAATAAACCAATGCTAATGCTACATAAACAAAAACTTATATGTTTCATTCACACATCTGGCTGGCCGTTGCTTATATTATATCACTCACCTCCAGAAGGGACGGATCCAGGTATAGATTCCACGGTCAAACAGTACACTTTCTCGGGTTGTTTATATACACTATTTTGTGTTGCTTTATTCAACCAACACAATTCAATCAAATATCAACTATATGAAATAGCCACACCCGCGCTAATTTATATCAATCAATGACGAATCGTTTACGCTTTAATTCAATACAATTTCGACGTCTTGTTGCCGCTTTATCCGGATTTATCTCGAGATCCCGTAAGAGCCACGAAACACGCGTCTGTCACCGAATTCGACAACTCTCTCAAAGCCGATTTCTTTGTTGTCGATTAATTATCGCTTAGTTATTACAAAAATACGATCCGCATACATCTGGGTTGTGTAGTTTTTAAACCTAATATTATGCAATACAAGTAATACCCCATAACGTTCTATTGGTTAATTCAAATTCTAATAGGTTACTACGTACTATTTCAAAGTCTAAAGCAGTGCCACCCAGCCACATGCTCCCAAGCGACTTTAACATTGAGCTCCTAAATACATGCTACTACAACGCAACTTGCCAAAACCTATTTTGTTGTAGCGTAGCTTTTGTTTACCCTTTCCTTAAAACAACAAACATCATCTAAAATATTTTCGGAGGGTAATAGACAATTTGATGTGTACATTGCAATAGGCGAAAGATACAACTTTTTCAAAAGCATGCCTCATAATCTTAACGACTCATCACTTGAGAGAAAAACATTGACTGAAAATGCTCAAAATTCCTAAGAAATTGCCATTGATCTAGCGAACAGTAACAATCGACGTGAGTTGCTTTAAGTATTTAAATAATTAATTAACTACTTTATTATTTTTCTGTAGAAGCATTTAACGAAGAGCACAAAACAGAGGTCACCGATTTGAAATATGAGTTCGATAGAATTTCCAATGAAACTTGCAATATTGACATAATCAAGAAGTTTACCAATCCAGTGAAAATTGAAGTCAATTGGATATGTTTCTTGCAATCAAGAGATCTATACTGAGAGAAGAAAGGATTATAAAAGTGCAGCCAACTGCTCGTGCTTGAAGAAGTGGTCGCATAGGATCTAAATTTGGTGCTAAAAGAGTTCAAAGTGGCAGATCATATTGGCAGCCAGGTTGTATAGACATCTACTGAACAATTCGACACGCATCTATCCTCATTCAATAATATTATCGCTGATAGATAATCAGCGATAATATTATTGAATGAGGTTTGATGCGTGTCGAATTGTTCCGTAGATGTCTATACAACCTGGCTGCCAATATTAAAAAAAGAACTTCACAAACTTAACATTGTATAAACATTTAAAAAACCGTTAACTCTGTCAACAGTTCTATAAAAATAGTAAGTATCTATGGATATTGAATATAACAAGTATTCTTAGAGCTGTGTATTTATGATACACAGCAAAAATGATTTTTCAAAAAAGCCTTGAAAAGGGAAACAGATTAGATTTCCGAAAAGTAGGCGAAATATGTAATTTCAAGTTTTTATACTTATTTGTGTTATTTATTTAAAAAAGCAACCTCTAACTGATGCTTTGACGTAAAAGTCACAGGCGTAGAGGTTATTTACCAATAACATACTGGTTAATTGTGATATTTTGTAGATTCCCCGAACACCGCTTAAAAAGAAAAAAAATACATGTGGCAGGAAGTCCCAAAGAATTAGGAGAAAAAAATAAGATAATGCCACAAATAACATTTAGATAATCAGCTTTATGTACACACTTTTTAGTTGTTTCTCAACCATAATATGTTCGTAGCTTGTCGATTTTCTTCTGTGTGTACATTTCAAAATTTCCACAAAAATATTCAACACCGGCAGCCCTTCATTTTTATAATTGGGACGCGGGTATTCAAAAATATATGATTTTTGAATACCCGCGTCTCGAATTTAAAAATGAAGCGCTGCCAATGTTGAATATTTTTGTCGAGATTTTGAAATGTGTACACTTATACTTAATTTTTTAATCATTTCTGTTCAGGTCTCAAATTATTGGCTTTAGTACCATTAGGCGGATAAGAACATATCGAAAATGCATTGTGGATACTTACATATATAACTAATGTTTATTATAATCTGTAATCGACGATTAAAATCCATTGGATACACTTTGCTGTTTCGTGGTTTTATACAGAATAACGCTTTAATAAATTAATTGAATTTTGATAAATATTAGATTTTAATAAAATTATTCAAGTCCACCCCTGAAATGTCCGGGGAAAATATAACCCCACATAATCACATTCTAGGTTACATAGACACACAGAAGTTTTTGTTAGAATCCCAGAAGTTTTTTATCAGTTTTATAGTGTGCTTTGATATTTTCAATATAGATGCCATGCCGCATTTCCGATCCTCTCAGTGGTCGCCATATTGATACTTTTGTTACTTTTAATGAAACTGTTAAAAAACAAGTTTAAAATTTAATATACTCGACTGATACTACATTTTATGGAAATATAAATATGTAGCATAAGTTAAAAAGTGCAGCTTTTATGAAGAATCGAATGTTGTCAGAAATTAAAAAACAATTTTTTTAGTTAAAATTTTTAAATATTTATAATTTCGGTGACGCCTTTATTTTTCCAAGGTACAAATATCAATTTTACAGTACATGTATATAAGTACGTATATATTTCACATACAGAGTAAAAGCCCCCATATTGTTAGAAAGGAAGATGACATGTAATGATTTCAGCATCAACAACTAAAGAAAGAGAAAGAGGTCTGTGGTGAAAGAAAGAGCAAGAAGGAAGAGGTTCTGTGTTTAAGGTTTATAAGGAAGTTTATAAG
The DNA here is from genome assembly GCA_963583905.1 of Stenurella melanura. Taxonomy (NCBI): domain Eukaryota; kingdom Metazoa; phylum Arthropoda; class Insecta; order Coleoptera; family Cerambycidae; genus Stenurella; species Stenurella melanura. The sequence continues at coordinate 164,615,928 of OY757311.1, read as the reverse complement.
AGTAACAGTTATATTTCTATTAATTACTCCTTGCTATAAAACTTAGATATATAAAATGTTAATGGTGACCCTTATAGAGAGCGCCATTTGAGCTCTTTAAGTAGTATAAAGTGGTAATTGAAAAGTTTTCATGGACAATTTAAGTTACTAAAGATTTTATTATTTGGTGATGGTGATATTTAGGGTACCTATACGAAAAATTCTTCGTTCATTGGTTCCTTTGAATACATTTTTATTAGAAGGCTTTAAAGAAGGTATCAGAAGTAGACGTGACTCATGACTGGGTGTAAGTTTATTTAGGGTGAACTAGTTTTACGCCTGAAATTATAGGTTGACAGAAATTACAGCAGATTGTCAACGTTGCAGTCGGAACATCAAAGAGGAAAATCATTCATGTAAACTAAAAATAACAGTGTCCCCATGATCGATCTCTGAGGTATACCATGATTCATATTTTGAAATATTGACATGTCATTTCCTATGGCTACGCATTGCTGACAGTTAAGTAAATATGATCTAAAAAGAGAATTGAGCAATCCTCTCTCCAGGCAGTTGTAACTTATTAATTAATTTGTCGTTCACGTTTGATACCTTGATTGTTCTTTCGTTTGTGATAACTAATGTATGCAGTTTTTGTCTGAAACTGCATTTTTTAGAATTGGTCTATTCCCAGAAATAAATATGGATAGGATAGTTTCCGCCAGACATGAATTTTAAAAAGATATGAATATCCGGCTCACGCGGCTCTAATTTTCAGTATAACATAAATAATTTAGAAATGTTTAAGTACTGCGATGTTAAGGTTTGTTCATATTCATTAAATTTTAGTAAAAAGTAAGAAAATCACTTTCCTAGTAAGGTACAATCAACCTACGTCCCAAACAACAGTGTAGTGTATAGGGAGGAGTAGAAAAAACTATATTACACATTGCCTCTGGAGGCACACTTTCCACAAAGATCAAAACTTTTGAACACAACAACAGATACCAACACTCGACTCGCGTTTCGTTAATCCCATTAGCATCAACGGGAGATGATTAAAACTGACCATCTCCAAATGATGCCAACGTGGTGGGCGAAACGCACGTCGAGTATTCGAGTGCTGTGTTCAAGACTTGTAGAATACACGTGTCCAATGGCAGCTTCACACCGAAGGTTCTAGCCCCATTGATGGGCTCAATTATCGAAATTATTCCTATGAAAAATTGATAATTTTTCCCATAGGAACATGCAAATTGTGTTCTTAACTGGTCCTATGAGATTATTTTCCGGTTAAAATCAGTGGAATTACTTCACTTGGTCATTTCCAGTAGAACTCTGATTTCACGTGGGAAAATAAAAACTTAACCTTCAAACTATAAATTATCTTGCTTGTCATTTATTATAATAAGTATCACCACTCTTAATAGTGGTAGTTATTTTTAATAAAATGGAATGATTCAACCAAAAATACCAAAATCGCAGCTTTAAAAATTTTGGAAAGGACAGAAATATTGAGAAAAAGGTTAGGAACATGATGTGAATAATTATGCGTAAGAAAGTATTCTTTCCAAATCTTAAACAAATTAAATATGTTTGTAACATTTTTAGATGGACTACAAAATTTTATAGAGTGTATATTCCTCCCATTTTTATGAGCATCTTAGAAAACATGGAATTAATGCATTTTCTCTTTCTATTATAATTATCAATGTGTGCATCTTTTTGATTTTGCAATAAATGCAGCTTTTTGTTTTTTTCATATTCTCTGCAATACATTCCTTTATTTTCTCTTTTTCAAGAGCATGTAATTAATGTAAGAAATATGGTAATACTTATTGGCAATATATAATGTGTATTTATGTATTTTTGAGACTGGACCTATTGAGTAAAAATAACACAATAATTTTCGTTCATGGTAAATGGGTCATATTTATTCTACATCAGGATAACCCATTTATACAATTAGAGAAAGTAGAGGCTATGTAAAAACCTAGGGTAATACATTACTTTCGCCACATCTAAACAAACAACTAACTTCAAAATTGCATGCTTTTCCATTGCTTAGGAACATGTAGGACCAAATACTCGATATCATAGACAGACAATTATAATAGTAAACACATACGTTCAAACAAGTTCCAATGGAAATTACATTCCTATAGTGCCCGAGAGTATCAAATTGTTCTTTTAGCAAATTACTAGTGGAAAAGTATCTGTCTTTGGAACATTTACCAGTGAGTTCGAGAATTCAGCCGCAAGACTATATTATACTGTTTTTTTTATATTTGGGTCACTAGGACATAAATTGATGATACAGCGACCTTAGCAAAGTACCTACCTCTTAAAGGTGGTACATTCTTTATTGAGATAGTAAGACTAGAAGATAATTTTTTTTATCTGTAGAACTCTACCATGTCCTAGGTATCATATTAAGTAATAGCTATATCTGTATCGCTGTAAGTTGACGAAGAGTTTATCAGTAATGTTATAATCACATCTGGTCTGCCCATAGGATCAAATATAAAATTGCAGATAATTTATTAAAAAAATGCAAATTTTAACTGTGCACTAAAGAATTAACAGTGTAGATAAATTAATTAGATTTTTGCATTCCGTAAAAATCGAAAAAATTAATTTTAAATTTAAATGAATTGATGAAACAGTAAATCTGTTTCATAAAAATGATAAATTACATTATTTGTACACTAGCTTCTGACTTATTGACCTTTATAAATTTATGCTCGTAATTATTAATACAATTTAGTTTATATTTTGCAATAATTTATAATACTCTATTAGCTATAAGAGATGACGTCAAAGTGTTCATATTTTATTAAAAATATCTGTTTTATACAATTCGTAAAATAGAGAGGAAGACAAAATAGTCTAATTTTTATACGTTAGGAAATACAATTTTTAGAAAAATAGTCATAGAAGCAAGAAAATATGTATATTTCTGATTTATAAATTGTTCCTACTTTAAATGCTCATACAACCATGAACCATTCCTTCAGATCTAAATATAAACATACTAGACCTAGAATGATCTCGTGCATTGATTGTGTCAATCATGTGTCATATGTCAAATTGTTAATTGTACTATATTATGACTATTGGATTAGAGGACAATCACTAAAATGGATTAATTCATTTTTAACCAGTCGTCAATAATATGTGAGTATACATGCTAGTGAAAATATGGTATGCAGAGCTAATTTTGAACGTTGGTCTTTAAGTATGGGAGTGCCATGGGGCTCAATATTTGGCCCTGTGTTATCTCGGTAACCGTTTGAGGTATCGCGTCCATTCAAACATCAGACTGTTTGTATTTAAGAAGTGATTAATAATGGCCATTACACTATATATGCGTTCTTTAGTATTTAGCGAGATATTTTTAAAAACTAATATTTTTAGAGCAACCCCTTTAAATATTATCGAATAACTTCAAAACGGACTGTTCTAATAGAAACATGCATCGAATAAAAATTATTGCCTATACTTTTAGCTTTATTTTGGTGTAGACATATCTGCCCTTGCAGTCATCCAACGTGGTTTAAATAATACATATTTTAATATAATATGTTGGAATTAAGTGTAGCTGTGTAAGCGTAAGTACATTATAATTATTAGCTATTGAGTCGCCGCGGTCCTTGCTGGACTTGTATGAACAGTTTGAAGCGTCCTACGACATCTGGATGCCGGAGAGACCTATACATACCTGGATGTACATCAACACCACATCCAGGAAGTAAAACAGATTAAAGAGTCTCTCCGTGGAAAGTATAGACACAGGCTTCGACAAATTTGGTCGTCCGAACTGTCGGGAAAGAACAGGGTGTCTGCAATGAATATGCTTGCCGTTCCGATCCTGCTCTATTCCTTTGGAGCAGTCAAGTGGAGTTGGGATGAGCTGCACCAATTAGATAGAGAAACCAGCAAGATGATGCACATTCATGGTAGCATTCATCCAAGATAGTCCGTTCCTCGGGTGTACCTCCAACGACAACGAGGAGGCCGAGAACTCTTGAGTCTGGAATGCATGCATGGCAGAGTATCATTAAGTATGGCATTTCATGACATCCTTAGGAGCTCCGGCCGACTCCTGCAGTTTGTGAGAGCTCACGAGATCGCAGGAGTGGGCGCAGGATTATCCAAGGCAGCTAAACGGGCCGCAGATGAACGCGGTCTAATATTTGACTTCAGATGAGGAGGTCGGCCAGGCGCTAACGCAGAGTCAGTAACTGATCTTACACCAAATCGTCTAACAGTCCAGATTAAAGCTGCCGATCGGTGTATTCTACAATAACATAGAAGCACTGGGTTTATCGACAAAACTGACCTTTGCCTTTTTAAGGTCAGCTGGACTTAAGTCAGAGACCGAGAGATTTATTGTGGCCTGCCAGGATAGTATAATAAACACCTTGGTCTATCGAAATCACGTGATGGGTGCAGAGGTCTCTGACACCAATTGCAGGATCTGCCATCAGGCGCCAGAATCGCTCACGCATCTGTTATCTGCGTGCCCGTGAATGCGAGTTCGGCCTATATCCACGGACACAATGCGGCATTGCGGGTGCTGTATTATCATTTACGGCACTCGTATGAGATAGACCAAACGCCAGTGCTGTCCTACATCCCCGGAGATATTAAGTCCGCAGTCGAGAACGAGAAATGCTGAATCTATTGAAATTGCTCGTTCCCGAAGGTTAGGCAAATCCAAGCCAATAAGCCTGACATAGTACTCCTCGACCACGAAAACAAGGTGATATATCTCATCGAATTCTCCGCACCAGCGGAGAGGGACCTTGAGGGAGGAGAAAAAGCGGGCAAAATATCGAGATCTCCGGTATGAGCTCCAAGTGCTATACCCAGGATACCCTGTCAAGATGGTCGTCCTCATTATCGGTCTACTCGAGGGAATGAAGCCCACGCTGCTCTCAGAACTAAAGGCCATTCCGGCCTGCCGTAAATCGGCCGAGTGGTTGGCAGTTCAAATGCAGAAAGCGGTCATCTTAGGGTCCCTCCGTGTACTTAGGGCAATCGATTTTGGAACCGATGGTCGCTGACCCTACGGGAAGTAGGGAGTGGCCACGGGTAATAGCTGGCGCTCTTCTAGTGTGATTGTCATCGGAGGCCACGGGCACATATTGTTTTGTTCAAATAAACAAAATATATACAAAAATGTGGTTTTCAAATTGTTCGAGTAATTTATTATACGCAACAGGCGTGTGTGTGTTCCTCCTTATAATACACAGATAATATAATTAAGTTAACTACTACTATTTAAATTATTTTAACCACTTTGGATGACTGTAAGTGCAGATATGTCTACACCAAAATAAAGCTAAAAGTATAGGCAATAATTTTTATTCGATGCATATTTCTATTAGGGCTGTCCGTTTTGAAGTTATTCGATAACATTTAAAGGGGTTGTTCTAAAAATATAAGTTTTTTAAAAATATCTCGCTAATTACTACAAAATGTGATTATATTGTAATGAACATTTTTAATCACTTCTTAAATACAAACAGTCTGGCGTTTGAACCGACGCGCTATCTCACACAGTTACCAAGATAGTCATTTGAAGATTTCACCCTTTGGCGGAGTGCAGGGGGTAAACGACGCGTGTCTGAGCCGGCCAAGAAGTGGTTCAATGATCCAAATTAGATGTACTAACAGATCAAATGCGTCGCTTGCTTCAATCATTCCAAGCCCACGACTGCCTTATTTTGAACATATGCGGGGCTACTATATATCTTCTTTCTATTTTTCTTAGATTACTTTTCTTACTGGTTGCCAAATCTTATAAGAAATATGTTTGATTGTTACTATAAACAATTTATCTTAAAATATTTATTTTAAATTTCTTCAAAATCGATTCTGTTCTTATTGGTTTTAGCTGAGTGTCAGTTCATTGCTGTTTAGTGGAAAAATTATATTCTTTAGTTTCGAGATCATTTATTTTAGCTAGTAGCATTTATTATCCAAATAATTAAGAAAAACATATCACGAAAAATATTGTCCAATTGTGTCGTTTCTACCACTGTGTAAGAATTCGAAAGAACTGTTTAGACAATTAGAACTATAACATGACTATACTTAGTCATTATTTAAACATAAATACACATAATACTACCATGCAACAATTATTCATTATTATTAAACCTTCAGTTCATGCTTTGTTTCGTGCCTTAACAAATAAAGGAAAATCGACGCAAACGTCACTAAACGCATTTAGAACCACTTATAAAATTATTAATAAATAAAATATTTGTTTTACAAATATTGAAATACAGAAGCACACATAAACGAATTTCTCCTCTTAACAAATTGTCGTTCGAAATTGAACTTATAACCTTTACTCAGACTTTGCTCTTATCATCCAGTTGAATATTTTCATAAAGTAAATATAAATTTATATTTTTATAACGGTAAATAATTAGAATCTGATGATGCCATTAACAATTCAAATATCTGTATTGTAACTTAAAGAGTGGTCTGGAATTTGTGTATTTATTGCCGATGTAATTGTCATTCTAATGATCACAAAATCCTCGTGGTTATTGTCTATTATTTATTTAACATCTGCATTGTTTACATACAATAATTTTGCGAAAACAATTCCCTTGCACAATTTAATGTATAAATATTTAGATAAATACTTTTTTTATAATTCTTAGTAGTAATTCTACACAAATTACCCTTGTTGTCTTCAAGAAAAGTACTGCAACTCGTGCAAATTAATAGCAATAGCAATTGGGAGTAACATAAGACTGATGCTATACGGGGTGTTTCATAATTGATGATACTGCACCTTCAAGATACAAGGGGGTTAATTTTCTTTGTTTTTTATTTTTACTTTCCTCTCTTACCGAAAGGAACATAATCGTAAAAAATCCCTCAAACTGATGTACATTTCGAAGAGTTGAGGTCTTTTGTTTTCATCACTTTGTATGCCTGTCTGTCGACTTGGCGCTATATCTACAAAGCCATTCGACGGAGAATACCATTCGATGGGTAGTTGGCTCTACGTCTTTTGGTTTAGAAATAACAATCTTGGATTATACGAGAGTTACGCCCCAGTCTTCGACTTGTCTTGATAATATTTTAACTAATATAGGGGATGATGGTTATGAAATAGCTGTAGTAGAGGCTCTCATAGCCGATCATCGGGCACAAATAATGTTTCTTAAAAATGATATAAAATCTAACTGTAAGATCTGGAAACGTAAAATAACAGATAATGGCATCATACAACTAAGAAAATCACTTACTGACATTGATTGGTCTATTTTTGAAAGTCCATCAACTAATCCTACTTTTCTTGCTGAATTCTTAACACAAACTTATGCGGACCTAATAGTAAAACATTTTCCGTTGAGATCCTGTAAGACTAATAATAATAAACCACCGGTCGGATGGTTTAATGACGACCTAAGAAAAATGAGGGACACGTTGTCCTCTCTTAAAACTGTCTGTGACTGCTCAAAAAATCCGGGTCTTATTGCATTATATAACATGCTTAAGAAAGAATATATACAGAAAATTTTGTCTACTAAGAAAAGTCAATATGATGAATTTATTGCACAATCTGATAATAAGATTCGTGACAGTTGGCGTTTGGTTAATTTTGAAAGTAATAAACCACACTCTAATACAGTTGAACACGAAATTGAAGCCATCGATTTTAATGATTTTTTACTATTATAGCCAAAAAAATTATTACTACTTTACCCAGTAATACTTCTCAAAGAAGAGAAGTTGACTATATGGACGGTGTGACTACTCCAAGTTTAACCTTTTTTATTCATCCAATTACAGAGAGTGAAGTCATTGAGGCTCTGGAAAAATTGAAAAACTCGCGCTGTACAGACATCTATGGCATGGATAGTAAAATTATCAAAGCAACTGCAGATATAATTATTCATCCTTTAACAATATTATTTAATGCTTGTGTAAGTGAAGCAAATTATCCTGGTGCTTTTAAAATTGCGAAAGTGATACCGGTTTTTTAAAAAGGGGATATTTCGATAATAGAGAACTATCGCCCCATATCCATCATCCCCATTATTTCCAAGATTTTTGGAATAATATTAAAAATGCGGCTTGTGCAATTTTTCGAATCTAATAACGTAATAAACTGTTGTCAGTTTGGATTCAGAAGTAAATGTAGCACATCCCAAGCAGTTTTCAAGGTAGTCGGCGACATAGTCAGTGGTCTTGAGAGTGGCGAACTAGTATCAATTACATTATGTGACCTTTCAAGGGCTTTTGACTGTGTTTCGCACGATATTTTGTTAAACAAGTTATACTGTTATGGAGTTAGAGGTTTATCTCAAACATTCTTCAGATCATATTTATCGAATAGAAAACAAACCGTATGTATAAAAAATATTTTTTCCGATTATAGGTCAGTCATACACGGAGTACCCCAAGGTTCAGTTTTGGGACCCCAGTTGTTTATTATATATGTCAATGACTTATTACATAACATGATCCCTAATACCAGTGTTGCATTTGCTGATGATACCACCATAATAAATTCAAGTCCAGACATGAATGATATGCTAAAAAGTGCCGACTCTGTTTCACAAGCCAAACAATGGTTTACATCTAACAATTTGAAACTCAATGAAGAAAAGACTCAAAACTTAGTCTTTTCTACTAGTCATAATATAACTAAGGGAAATAACGCAAAACTGTTCGGTGTCACTATTGACGACAGACTAAATTGGTCGTCCCACGTCGCACAACTCAGTCAGAAACTATCGAGATCGGTATTTGTTCTACGTAATCTAACAAGAACGTTGTCAATGGAGACTCTCAAAATGAGCTATTTTGCGCTATTCCATTCACACATTAGTTATGGTACATTGCTGTGGGGTAATTCTTCTTACGCAGATAAAGTCTTCCTGCTACAAAAACGAGCAGTCAGAATAGTGGCCGGTGCTGGCTTCAGAGACCACTGCAAGCCTATTTCCAAAAATCTTAAAATAATGCCTCTTCCGTCTTTATATATTTATGTCACGTTATTAGAAATTTATAAAAATAAGATTCAATTTGCAACAAATGCTGAAGTTCATACGTATGATACTAGAAATAGAAATGATTTTAGAACACCACTCTTCCGACTTTCGAAAACAACAAAAAATTCTTTGAATTTTAAATTGTTCAATTATCTACCGAACTATTTAAAATTCTTGCCTAATTCGAATACATTTAAGGGGATAATCAAAAAGCATTTGCTTATACATTGTTTTTATTCAGTTGAGGAATATATGCAAACCCCCTTTGAAATTATATCCCCTGTTAATTAATTATATATTTATACATAATTATATACTGAGAAATGCTTACCGTCATCACACTTTTATAAATTGATAATTGTTTGAGTTTTTACAAATTGTTTGTAAATTGTTCTTGTAGTTACTTACTTTTAGCGTGTCTTTTCATATTTTAATGTGTTTACAACTGCATGCCTTTGCAGTATGCATTCGATAACTCTATATTATTATACTTATTTTATTGTTTTTCTTTGACTTGCCAAACATGTTATATTATGTAATTTGGTTAAATAAAATATCTATCTATCTATCTCTGTCTATACTCGCAATGAAGAATGGGATATAATTTTAGTGAAAAATATACAAGATGAAGAGAAAATTATTATTGAAGAAAACGTGGCGAATGAAAATAATATATGGCACAACTGTCAATGAAGAAATTTATTCGTTAGTGAAAAATGTACAGGGCGACACTCTTAAAATAAGTAACGAAAAAATGTGATAGAGGTCGATAACATTTCTCATGTAGTTAGCCTCAAAAGGATTTTTTTCATCAAGACCTCATTTTTTTAGAATCTAACTAAACTCCGGTTTTTGAATGATTTTGAACAAGTTTTGTTAACAAAATTTCTTTATTAAATATGCCTACTATGATTTTTTTATTTTCTTCATACAATTTAGCATCTCAGATGGCCTTGCATTTATGGTATTAAATACTTAGATCCTTGGTGACCTCTATCTTTTAAAATCAGTTTGATTCAAATCGGAGAAAAAACAAAAGAATTATTACGCTGTAACACTCTTAAGTGAGACACACTGTATACAATGGGCTGAAAAATTTGCAAAGAAAACAGAAATTCCGCCTCTCGCTCTAAATGAGAGGCAAGTGGACTCATTCGCATATGTAATTTGAAATATGAAAAGTTAGTTATCACCTTAATTTTACTGTAAAATATTGCAGAGTGGCCATATTATTGTTTAAAAAATAATAATTACATTGTAAGTTACCTTTATAGCGTAAGGACGCCCCTTCTCGCGTGTCACATAGTGTGATACATGGCCTTGTGTACAAACAGGCACATGCTAGTGCAGTACAGGATCGGCTCCGTTTAGTATTATACAAGGTGATTCATATTTGTGATTTAGTTACTGTGCTTATAATTTAATCAGCATGTTTAGACAGTGGGAAAGCCTTCAACCATCCACAAGCAGAGGAGATGTTGAAAATGTACAAGATCCAAATATTGCAAGTCCTAAGCAACCGAGAAAATATTTATGCGAAAGAGTGCAAGAAATCATACTAACTGTTTATAAAAATATAGTAGCCAGCGAAGGAAACCGAGGAGCAAAAGAAAAAACGACTTACTTGGCGGATGTATCGATATTGACAATTGAGAAGGGGACCAGAAAGAGAAAAATACGACGAGACGAGATAGTATAAAAGGAGCTCATTAGCAAGGTGGATTTCGAAATTTGGTTTTAAATTTAGAATGATAAATAATAGGCGAACCAGTATCATAGAAACTAAAAGAATTGTGAAATGGAGTATGGACTACTTATTATTTGGACAAGATCATGACATCCATGACGCTCCTAAAAAACGATGGACGGATGGGTAAAAAAGTCCATGGTACACTTACCTTTGAATAAACGAAGCCGACTAATAATTGTACACTGCGGTTCTGTGAAGGGGTGGGTGAATAATTGACTGAAATTATATGGGGGGAAAAGCAGAAGAGTCAGATGTAGACTATCATCAATTTATGTCAGCCGAAATATTCGAAGAACGGTTTGAGAATACATTAATCCCAAAATTGGACAAAAATAGTGTCATCGTAATCGAAAAAATACCAAATAATGCTACGAGGAAGAAAGATATACCTACAGATATTTCTTATATCACATAATATAGAATTTGATGAGAGACTAACAAAAAAAGGTTTATTGGATATAGTTAAGAAGTGTAATTTTAAGAAAAGATATGTCGTCGACGACAGCATCATACGAACACACCGTTTTACGTCTACCACCATATGTTTACGTGTTTAATCCAATAGAATTATTATGGAGCCAGCTAAAGAGAGCTGTGCGAAGAAACAACACGTTTCCAAAATTCATTCAAAAGTAGTAGAATTTATTCGGGCCGATGCAATGTGCAGAAAATTACTTCACAATATTGAAAAAAATGTATAGAAAGGTAAAACAAATTGACTTTGGGTACATTTCATTACAGTATATGAATAGACAGAGATCCGTCATACATGTTGGGGGCGACGACCAGTGATGAATCGAATAGTGACCTCGGTAGTGAATGACAGATAACGAATAGAGTTGTTGAGTGGAAAGTGCTGTTTAGTGAAAAGTGTTTAGTGGAATAAATGTTGTCTAGTGACAACTGTTATTTAATGGAAGGTGCTATTTAGTGTTAGTGAAAATAAAAGTAGTTTAGTGAAAAGTGATGTTTAATGAAAACTGTTTGTTTCATTGCAGAAAAATTCGTATTATTACCTGGTAACAATTTTCCGTCAATTTATTTTGTTAAAATCCAAATTTTTTACTTAATTATTTTCCTTTTCTTATCTCAGTAAGGAAATTTCTCATACAACTTTTCTTGTCTGCCGTGCTTTAAGGCAAAGGATTGCTCATATCTCTAGCTTACAGAAATAAGTCAAGTAATTGACCCGTGGCTCCTGTACTATTAGAATTCAATTTGGACATTTCAAACAACTTTTGTTAATAACATGAATCCATACAAAGTGCCCAATATGATGCTTCAATTTTTCTTTTTCCAATCTTTCATCGTAGGTAGCTTGCAATAGTTGAAGATGGTGAATGATTTTGTAGCCATAAATAGATTTTAATGACCTTTATCTTTTGAGAGTAATTTTATTTAACTCAGATACAAACTAAAAATGTTACAGGGGTGTTGTTATAACCTTAAGTGAGACACTGTAGATAATGAAATGGGTACAAAAGGCACCTATACAAATTAAAGTACTTATAGGCCGCTCGTCGTAACTATTTTTTGGTCAGAAATTTAAAACAGCCATTTTATTGACTATTCTTATAGGAAAAATTGCACTGAACACGATGGTGACATTAAAAAAATTATAAAACACAGGATTCGTTGTTAAAAACAATGGTTTTTAGAGAAAAATCTCATTTTTTAATGTTGTCGAACAAACAAGTCAAGATATAAAAACTGAAGACTTTATCAATACTGGTCGTTTAAGACTTGTAGCGACCTTTCATCTTTGACCGTTCAATTGTTATATAAGTACAAAAATAATCGCAAATTAATAATTTTTTTTCTGTTCAACAAAAGATCATAGGGATATTTTATTGTGGTCAAAATATTGCATTTTGTTCATAGGACATTCCTGAGCTGAAATACATCATTTATTTACTAAGCAATTTTTTTTAAAACGTTGACGGGGGTAAAAAAAAGAAAAAGGGGGCAAGACCATATAGAAATAGTAGTTGTTATCAATATTTGTCGATTGCCGGAGGTGGACAGTGCAAGAAATGCCCTGCAAAGTTGCAAATCCTTATATAAACAAATCAGTTTATTTCTTCAAACAATTGCAAAATACGCGAGATATCTACACAAAAATAAATCTGAACAAAATGCAACATTTTGATCACAGTGAAGTTTCTGTATGACCTTTTGTTCGATAGAAAAAAAAATATTAATATAGAACCCTTAATTTGTTTATAACAACTTAACGGTCAAAGATAGAAGGTCACTACCGGTCTCAGACGATGTGCATTGATAAAATCTTCATTTTTTATATCTTGGCTTTTTTGTCTGACACACCGCACTGTTTTCGTTGAAAAGTCAATGAACATATTATAGTCCCTTCAAATTAGAAGAAAAATCACTGATTTTGGGAAATTTTTCCTACAGCTAAACCACCCATATAGAAAGTTGTCTTGGGGTTGTGTGGTTTTTCACCAAGCGCATGAAAAAAAATAGGGTTGTTTTTTAGATATAGATACATATATATGTTTTTTTTGGTCATTTTGGCGGTTTTTTGCGTTTTGCGGCAAAACTATGCATTTTTGAGAAAATATGACCTGATTTGATATTGCAGATCTAAGGGATTTTCTAGAATTTTTATTCTTTTCATTTTTTGGATATTCCGTTTAGTTACGCCGCTAGAGCGCGCTGAAGTTCATGTAAATGTATATATTTTTTTAGTGCTTGATTTCAAGCCAAAACTATGCATTTTTTAAAAAAATATCAAGATATCAAAGTTGTAGATAAAAAAATTTTCGACAAATTTTGTTCTTTGTTTTTTTTTTAAAGTCGCGCGGTTTTGCCGCTAGAGCGCGAAAAACATTTTTTGAATACTCTTGAGCGGAAAAAAAAATATAGCGCATATATTTTTGATATACAGGCAAAACTATGCATTTTTTTAGAGTACTCGTCAATTATATAAAAATTTGGAGAGCAAAAAAAATTTTTTTTTTGAATCCCATCGTTCATTTCTTACACAGCCGCGCATAAAACGGTGCATCTAATAGTATTGTTATGTATTACACCCCTTGAAACTGGAGATTGATATGCTTATGCCTAATAGTGACTGGAAACTTGTAGAAAGAGATACAGTTTTCTAGACTGTGGAGAAGATTCTTGATTGTTTCTGGATGGATCTAGAGGCAATTTCAGAGTATATAAGGCGCGATTACCGGCGCAGAAAGGGAAGTTAATTAAAGTGAAGTTTCGCAGCTAAAAAAGTGAGGGTAAATATCAAGTAAACAAAGTGTAAAGGTTATTTTGAAGTATTGTATAGTCAGTAAATTATTAAATAAAGTGTTAGTGGTTTACCCCTTGTTAAAATTATTTAGAACCCACAGATTCAAACAGGGTGTTTCCTAAAAGGGCGGAAACACGCAACAGTATGAATTACGCGCATTCAGCTGTAGTGGTCGTGATGGGCCTTTTTGTATATGTCATCCTTAATGTCATCTATATTAGCTTAGCCCGTAAAAAATATTGAGTAGAGGGAGGTGGAGGGGCAAATACTACAGCTGTTCACGATGCTTATATTTTTTTTATCCGCTCAAGAGTATTGAAAAATGTTTTTCGCCCTCTAGTGGCAAAACCACGCGACTTTGAAAAAAAAACAGAAAACAGTGTTTGTTGAACATTTTTTTATCTACAACTTTGATATCTTGATATTTTTTTATAAAATGTATCGTTTTGGCTTAAAATCAAACACCAACAAAATTTATACATTTACATAAACTTCAGCGCTCTCTAGGGGCGCAACTAAGCGGAATTTCAAAAAAATTAAGAGAACAAAAATTGTAGAGAATCGCTGGATCTACAATATCAAATCAGGTCATAATTTCTCAAAAATGCATAGTTTTGCAGCAAAACGTAAGAAACCGCCAAAATGGCCAAAAAAACATTTATATGTATCTATATCTAAAAAACAACCCTTTTGTTTTCATGCGCATGGTGAAAAATATGTTAACACGACCCCAAGACAACTTTCTATATGGGTGGGTGGCTTAGCTGTAGGAAAAATTTCCCTCAATTTTCCTTATTTGAAGGGACTAATAAAAAAATGAGAATTTTCGCTAAAAAACATTGTTTTTAACAATGAAGGCTCTATTTTATAATTTCTTTAACGTCACCAGAGTGTTCAGCGCAATTTTCCCTATAAGAATAGTCAATAAATCTGTTGTTTTAAATTTCTGACTAAAATCGATGATTTTAAGTTTACGACGACCGGCCTACTTATACAGATTTTTGTTTATATATCTACCTTTGTTTTTTAATTATTTTTATTTGTTAGTAATAGTTTTTGCAAAGTTGTAGTTACACCATATTTTCATATCTTTCAGTAGCTTCCCGAGATAAAAACGCCACCGGAGCATCAGCAAATTAATTAAAAAATATTTAACACGAAAAAACCTATTAAACACAATAATAGCTCAAAATTATTTTATTTTTCTAGCATAACTGCGACAATTTTTGTCGCAAAAATGGAGACAAACTAGAGGCAATTGTTTTTGCTTTACGTTTTACATTTGAGTCTTGGTTTTTTCATATCCCTCTCATAATTTTTGAGGTATTCGGGAAAGATCCTCCTGCGGCCATTTTTTTAAATGAGGTCCTGAGATAGTAAAATGATTCCTCTTTCAGATAGATTCTCCGTTAAAAGTCATATTGGGTCTTTTGTTGTTACTTTACTTTTTCTTATTTAATTGGGCTTAATTAAAAGGCTCATACCGTGTGTTATGTGCAAAGAAATAAAAAAATACGAGCGACGTTCTGCGCTAGCTATGTTCATGTGAGAATACGGCGAAAATGACAACAAAATAGCACATAACCTATTGTGTAGAGTACATTTTATTATTAAACAAGTACCGATCTACAAATCTTGAGCAGCGCAGTTTTAAGTTTTTTATGTAAAAACAACATATCTTGTTCAATTGACAGACAAAACACGCTACCGATATTGTGTGATGTATTGAGAAAACTCTTCATCACATCCGCATATGTGAACAAGTTGTCATTACTTTTTTACGATTTTTTAAGGTTGGTAGGTATGGCGTATGTGACCCACAAATCACACGGAATATTGATCACACAATCTTAATGACCACATAAACGACAGGAAAATCATCAGCAATCATCAGAATGCATCATGCTAAAGTCGATCAATTTTATACCCACAACTTCCATCGAAATCGCGCTGCATAAATCTCTCCTCGCATCGTCACTACGTGTCAATGCTTTCGTCTGCCAAAACAACGAAAAAATAATAATAAACCCAGATACCGGTGCAAAAATGCAAACAAAGCACGCTCAAAAAAGGATAACGGCGAACTAAACTTAAACACAACAACTATAAAATAATCTATGTATATAAAATTTTATCAACTCACCGTATGTTCGTTGATAATCTGGTTTTGTTGTCATATCGGCGTTATCAAGCACTATCAACCGTTCGTAACTACTAACTTTTCTATATTATACACCACTACAGCAGTCTTGCTGGGTGCTGGACGGAGATCAGACAGCTTTGGTTAGTCCTAACAACTTAAGGTGCCCTATGGAGGGGAGCAAAGAGTGCTTAAAGAGTGGTGGGGGAGCAACGCCTCGATTTTATTTGTGTTACTTCTTTTCGACACGCGTATCCATCTTAGCTGTGGACTTAATTGGTTTGCTGTACGATTTTATTGGACTTTTTAATGTAAGTCTTTTATGCCTTTACGGTGGAAGTGTGTAATTAGTTTAGTAGATTCGTCTCTTTATACTATTAAGTTCAAATTACTGGTAATGGTTCCCTTATGTTCGCAAGTGAACTTCCAATTGTCATTTTATTGTTTGCTATTTGACATTCAGAGAAAACAAGAACAAAGATCGTACATGTACTTGCATATATTTCACTGGAGAAATTATTAATTTTGTTGAAAAATTACTATTGAAGAGAAAATTAATTTAATAGACCCAACTCCCATGACAAGGAAGGTATTCCCATCGAATACCTCAATTTAAAAGCTGAAAATGATTGCAAAACATGAAATAATCATGGTACATCCGCCAGACTAATAAAATTTTGTTAATTGTTAATTTTTATGACTTTTTGAATTTAGCTTAAAAACATGATTCTACTTCTCAAAACACCTGCATGAAATTTTCGCAATTTGTTGTAAATAACGAACCATTTTCGAAAAATTTTGTCTGTCTGACAATTTTCGTTAATTACTGACAGATCTTTTTGTTATAAATTATTTTCTTATGAAAGTACACTTCATAACACCGCCTTGGTGTTTGTTTTAAAATGAAGTTTAAGATCTCCTATCTATTGCAACTTGCCTGTCTAATTGTTATTAATTTGTCATACTTAATTTTGAATACGCAGCAACAATGCATCAGGATCAATCACTAGAATTTCATGACACTTCCTTAAAAAAAACAACTGAAGTTTAAGATCTCCTCTCTGCATAAAATTTTGAAAAAGTGTTTTTCACCATGTCAGACTTAATTACTTCTACATCCACGTAGCATCCACGTAGTGAATGGAAGTATACTGCCCTGGCAAGTAAAATCCCTGTAAATGATAAAATTGCTGACACGAGATGAAAGAGGTTAACTTCCAAGTTACCTGCTAGCTAAGTCCGGTAGATACATGTAATTATTTTTGTGTGCGAACAGAGCAATTTTGTTGCATATTTTAATCTAATTAATTGCAATAGGAATGTTCACAAAAAAATTAAATCCTGTTTAAACATCATAAAATGGTTAATAATAATAATCTTATAATAATATCCACAAAGTTTTACAAAAGTCAACAAATTCGTTCTATGCGAAAATCCCTAAAGAAATAGGAATATTCATTTGAATGCGCGAAACGCTCTATGACTGGTGTGACGTCATGTTGCTCATAGTTAAACGTGAGCGAATATAGTGGCTAGGCTTTCATGTCCGTTTCATATGAGAATTAAGGATGGCAAAACAAATTTAATATACCGATATATGAATCATTTGATACATCACAAGGCTCAGATCAATATAATCGATATAGCAACAAAAAATTATCGATATTTCTATGTATCGATATATTTTGTAGATTAACATTTAATGTAAAAAAATAATGAATATTGCTTAAGGTATAACTTCGGAAAGCGGGGGGTGGCATCTAATTTCAAAAAGCGGGGGGGGGGGGGGTTAATATGCAAGTTGACCCTTTTCGATATATTTAGAAAAATATCGATATTTCAACCAGATACATTGCACAAAAAAACGATTTGAATATATTCATGGCATAGGATTAATATATCGATATCTATTTTATACAGATACATTGTTCATCCCTAATAATCGGAGACCGATTTTGATAAATGCATTTAAGGTAACAAAAGTTTAAAAAAATATAATTCAAAAGCTTCTTTCTTTTTACATTTTGTGGCACAGACATAAAAACCTTTTCTGGGTTATTTACTGATGTATTTGTACATCCAGGAACAAAACAACACTTGTTTCTATTAACTTTCACACGTTTTGAGTCTCCCATCATTACAAAAACAGAGATAAAACAATACTGAAACAAATAATCCATATATCGTTTACTAGCCTCGTTAATTTCGGACTTTTTATTTTTAGTTTATTTTCAAGAAAAAATGTTTTTATGCGTTTTAATGGTTACTACGTGTTTCTGTAGCCTTAGAACTATTATGTTTTATTACAATTAAAAAATAAAAAACATTCCTATTGTTCTAATTTGATATTTTCTAGCATTAAGTGCTTGAATTGTGTTCTTATCTAGTCTTAAAAATGTCATATTTGCTAAGAAAAATCACAGTAACAGGAGCAACAATAGGATTTTTCGGGGTAAAAGCTACTTTAACAGTTTATTGAATTCCTAGGTTTACACAATACGTTTTTTACAAATTAAACATGACATTTTCTCACAATAAAATACTTAGAATTAACTAAATTGCGCTAAATCACAGCCCAGACTTCTACTGCGCAATCGTGAGAATTTCATATTATACCGTAACCTAACGTTGTACTAAAGAAAAACCCCGCATCTAAAAATAAACCAAGTAAAAGCACGGCAAATTTTACACGATATGTTTCTTTTGCGGTGTTTTAGCTTAGTAATGACAGTTGACTGTGTTTCTCCTTAGTATTACGAAGAATTTTAGGAAATACGGGGTATTACAATATACAGTTACACACATTTAGATTAATTTTACTGGATTTTTACTTAGTAAGTAAGTAGATCTTGATACCAGCTATAAGAAACTGATTTTAACTCATTTTCTACAAAAAATTACTTTACAGGGGTTTTGCTTAGCAGGGCAGTATAGTAGGTAAAAAAAAAATCAAAAACCTTTTTTGTTGAAATAGGTTTAGAATGACATAAAACGTCGAGATTTTAGATTTGAGAGAAACACAATTTCTGTCTGTCGGTCGGCCTGTTCGACTCTAACTTTTTTTGTGCGCACGTTTTCTTAGGAACAGTTTAAGATATTAACTTGAAATTTGGTACACATATATGTACAATATCGTGACGGGATCTGCAACTAGACTATATTTTGCGCTAATTGCGATTGGGGGGTTAAATAGGGGTTAATGACTTATAATGAGAGAAAATAAATAAAGCAAGCTGGTAGGAGCACAAAAATTTGGGATTTGGTGTATATACTAGAAGCCAAGGACTCAGATTTTCTTATAATATTTTATACCCCTCCCCCCACCACCACTTTATTATCAAAGGGGTTGACAAAATATTATTGAGATATTCACTTGAAATTTGGTACACGTATGTATTATAACGACAATTGGAAGTAGACTGTATATATATTGAGATGATTCCGTTGAAGGTGTGGAGGGTAAGTAGAGGTAAATAGAAGAAAATAAGTAAAGCAAACTGGTAAGAGTACAAACGCTTGGGATTTGGTGCATATACTAGAAGACAAGACCTCAGATTTCTTTATATTATTTTTCAGCTCCATCACTTGGTACATATATGTATTGTAATGACATCTGGCTGAGATGATTCCGTTGAAGGGGTGGGGAATGGGAGGTGAATAGGAAAAATAAGTAAAGCAAGCTAATAAGTGTCCAGAAACTTAATTTTTGGCGTGTATTCTAGAAGCCAACGTCTCAAATTTTTTTATGACATCTATTATTAAAATTTTATTACTAATTATTTCCACATAGTAGAGTGCTGCTATAGTCAAGATGTTTTCCGTTAAAGAGACATGGGTGGGAAATCTGGATGTGGAAGTAGTGATTCCTTAGGCAGCAGTTTTTTTAAATAAGTTTTTACAAGGACCGCGTCAAAACACCACCTTAGTTTTTTTTCTGTAATTAAATTTGAAATCTCTTTTATATATGAAAATTGATTTGTCAACGAAATAATGTTTTTCACTACGACAGCCTTCATTTTAAAGTGCCGCGATCACATTTCTTAATGTCTGACATGGTGAAAAACATTTTTACAATGACAGACAAATTTTTAGGCATAGAGGAGATCTTAAACTTCAGTTGTTTTTTTTAAGGAGGTGTTATGAGATGCCAGTGATATATCCTGATGTATTGATGCTGGGCATGCAAAAATAAGTCTGACAAATTAATTAATAAAAATCCGGGTGCCCGGATTCTAGGAGATGGAGATGCACATATTGCACATGCTAATTTTGACTGTATTTGCAATTATTGAGATAAATAAATATTTTACTGTGAGGAATTCCACCCCCCTCCCGCTCTTCAAAGTTATACCGAATAGTACTTCCGGGCCCCGATTTTCTCTCGACGGCATGATTACAATTAACGAGTTTTTACTAGTCTGGCGGGCGTAACATGATTTTTACACGTTTTGCAACCATTTTCACGTTTTAAATTTAAGGTGTTCGATGGGGTACTTTTTGTGTCATGGGAGCTCGGTCTATAATTTATTCATTTCTTAACACTCATGCTTTCATGCTTCAACAAGGTTTATATTTTCAGCAATAGATACCTTTTGTTTAATATCATTTAAAATCTTCCCCAATTTTGTTGCGCTCTATAAAGCTGACAAACTAAAATTTTAAAGTCAAACCAAAATGGCGGGAAATTTAATTGTTTCTATTGAAATTTTGCTTCAAAAAATTAATTAATACAAAGACACAAAGATATCTACTTTTGGATAATTCGACTGTTTGAAGCCTCATTTTGAAAATTTGGCAACAGAAACCATTTTTTTTTAATATCTCAAAAACCGTAGGACCTATCAAGAAAGTCACGATGCCAAAAATAAAGTTCAAAATCATTAGCTACAATTTATCTTTCTTTCCCTTTCGGCACATTAAATATTGACGGGAGACGTGAAAAACAATATAATTTTACAATTCTAGAAATAGCGAGAGAGACTCTTGTAAACTATTTTCGCGATATTCTGAAAAGGGATACATATATTTGAAAAGTATCTAATAATGTTGAAAGATGATTAATTTACCTTCAATATTATTTCTATTCCAATTCTATGCGACTCCATTCAACGAGTAGAAAATTAAAAAAATACACTTATTTTAAAATTATTTTTAAATCTACGTTGTTTTACATTGTGATGGCAAGCGAATACTTGGATTTTTTAAATGGTACCCTCAACATTTTTTTACATACTTATGTTTAACTCTTAATTCTCTAACCAGACATATAACATTTTTGGATTTACACTGCGGTGTTGCTACGTTATTCCACTTTTTCTGATAAAATTTGCATTAGCAGCAGTCAAGACCAAAGTATGCAAAAACGTATTTTCAACAATTTTAATGTTATTTCACTTTGAATGCTAGTCAAGGCAATGTCAAAGATTAGAAAATTAACAAAATAGGACATCCGGTGGAAAACCTTTTATCTTTTCGCAATGGCGCCATTGACCTCGACATTTAAATTGGAGTTCTCTCGCAGTTGCCACAATGTGACAATCGGATGGAGAAGGTAACATTAGAAAGAGATGCTGATAGTGAAAAATGGACAACACTGTCCTGATAGAACGACCGAACCATTGACCGAACTCAGCTGACTGTCAGTACCCATGGTCGCTAAAAAAACAGGTTGCTTTGTGATATATGTCACATTTCTATCGTCAAGTATTTCTATGTTTATATGAGAGGTATCTATTTGGCTAGGATAGAATTGTACATTGAAAGAATCATTTTGAAACTCTTTTCTCTAAAATGAGGAAAAAACAGTCACACGCAGCTGTCATCGAGGTGTATATGTGACGTAGCACATGTCGATTCTAATGAGCCAACCTATGTTTTAGTAAGTTTGGTCAATTCAATTCATTTAGTGCGTACCCGAAAAATCGCAAAACTGTTTCCGCTGGATGTCGTGTCCCTTTAAATTGGAGTTCACAACTGTCTTCGTCTAGTTCGTCTTCTCCGTCTGACTGTCCTATCTTGTTAGTTCTCTAATCTTTGGCAATGTATCAGTTTCCAGGTCTTTTAAAGTCGAGCCTAATTCTACAGGTGTTCTCTACGATGGTTTAAACTTCTACATTTTTGAACTGTCATAACTTAATGGAACCACAGGCACAGTAGAGAAATATACAGTAGACTCACTCCCTATGTATTTATGTGGGACTTGGTTTCATTTTTTATGCTCTAATCCAGGACGAGCGCGCATAGTCCACGCGCACGTAGGGGAATGGCGGCATGTTCCAAAATCGAACCACGATTTTATGGTACCAATCGTTGCTGTATATAATCATATATAATCAAAATATACATAAATAGAAGATAATTTGAGAAGACTGTAAAATTAAGTTTGACTATAAGAGACATGGAAATTAGTACGTGGTCTTGGCTAAGGTTGAAAGTCAAATTTATGAAAAGGTTTTTTTGCAAATTTTACTGTTGATCGCTGTAAATGCACTTTTATCGAAGAAAGTAGAATCACGTGACAACGCCACAGTAAGTCCAACAATGATATACCGGGTGGCCACGGGTCAATGTATGCCCCCAATATTTTGGTTATTTTTGTATTTAAAAATTTGGTTTTTGGTACACATAAATTAGACAATAATAAGCTACTTTTAGACTAACAGGAATGAAAATATCACTTCCTATTGAACCGGAAGTGACATCAACATTTTTTTTTTAATGGAATGACTATATTTTTTTGATGGTTTCTCATTAAGCATACATTTCTAAGTGCAACAGTTTTTTCAGATGTAAGAAATTCCAAAAAATAAGTGAGATAACAACAATTTTTTCAAAATGGCCTCGTCAGATGAATGCGATGTAAGAAAATTACTAAGTAGGCTATGGAAATTATTAGTAAGGTTGTAGACTTGTCTGTAAAGAAGAAAATAGTTGTTTGAATTACTGATAGGTACCAGTATTTTTAGTTTTTTTTTTTTTTCAAAAAAACGGAATTTCATTTTCATTTCCGTAGGGGTCATAAGAATTTTTTTTAATGGAACTCTGCTATTTCTTTTATTAATCAGAAATAATGATTCACAAACTATAATTTTTTCGCCATTAATCATTTCTTAACGATATCCTTCGTAATAATAGAAGTATTTTTAAAAAGTAAACACCCCTAGTAGCACAACATATTGGACCAATATATAGGTAATCCATATAGGACCAATATATGAATATTCGTCCTATATTCATATATTGGCCTTATATCGATTATATATTGGTGCAACATTGGTGCTACTAGGGACAAATTAAACAAGAAATAATTTTAATAGGTATAACGTTACAACCATGAATAAATTACCGAGAATAACAAAACTATTTAAATCCTAAATTATAATAAGCCATCATAAAAATTGTTCAAACTGTTCACCGTTATGGTTAATACACAGAGTAGCGCGACTTATCGTTGCACGTCTAACATTCTGTAATGGGCTTGTTCCATGATATTCTTTTTATATGGTTTTTATACTTTTTCATATAGTACTCGATATTCTCATTATACACTTAAAATTTCGTATTATTAACTTTTTCCGTTCTCGAGATATAAGGAGTTGAATTTAGTAATAGTTGCAAAAACCGAGCGCTCATTTGTGACGTCACTATACGCAAGTGACGTAAGAAAAATGGCTTTCTGGGACCTTTCAAATTTAACCTGAAAAGTCGAAAAACATGGAATTTTTAAACGCTGGAAACTAAATAAATACGTCGAGTGGTAGTTCGTTCTATGTGTCTACGGAAAGGAGAAGGTCGGCGATGAATTATAATCGTAAATTGCAGGGTCGAAATCGAAAATTCGTTCTGGCAGGAGCGAGAGAAAATTGTAATTTCTTGACATTTCACCAAATTGTACTCCCCTACTGTCAAGTAGTAAGCAAAACAAACAATACTTCGAAAACACTTATAATTATAACCAATAAGGAGCATCAAGTCTATTGAGATCGCCGAGTCTATGCGTATAGTGACGTAGCGCCTGGCCACGCCCCATTTTCGCGAGATGGAAATTTGTAATAATTTTTAAGATACTAAACGTGCGAATAAGTTTCTGATTTTTTGCAGATCCATTAATTTATACTTGCACTTTCGATTCGTGAAATAAAAAAAAAATGCCGAACAAGCCCATTGTTGAGGTGTTATTTGTGCAATTTCATGTCGAGCTCTTTCTTCCAGATCTTGCCTTGTGGTTGGAGCAGTCATGTAGACTCTATTTTTCAAATGCGCCCGAATAAAAAATCGAGTGGGGTTAAGTCAGAGCACAAAGTCTGTATGGACGGAGATATCCAGAAAGAAGACAACCTCCGAGAAACTATTTCGCCCGGTTGGAGCAACAATTTAGAACTGAACCTAATGTAGAAATTGAAGAAAGATTTATTGTGGATGAAGAAACGAAAATTAATGTATTAGCTTTAGTGCATGTTGACCCAACCATTTCGATAAGACAAATTGAACATGAATTACCAGTTTCCAAAGAATAAGCCAGAGAAATTTTAAAGAAACACGGCTATCGTTCTTATAAATATCAACGAAACTCTAACTGGACCAAGTTATCTAGAATTTCTCCAAAATATGATAGTTCCAGAGATTAATCAAATTCCCAATACCAATATTGACGAGGTTTACTTTCCAACAAGGCGGGGCTGGACCACACAAAGCTATTATCGTTAGGGATTACTTAAATCAATTATTTCCAGATCGTTGGATTGGGACCCATGATCCAGTCGGATGGCCTGCAAGGTCGCCTGACTTAACCCCACTCGATTTTTTTATTTGGGCGCATTTGAAAAATAGAGTCTACATGACTGCTCCAACCACAAGGCAAGATCTGGGAGAAAGAGTTCGATACGAAATTGCACAAAATGCTCAACAATTACAGAATGTAAGACGTGCAACGATAAGTCGCGCTACTCTGTGTATTAATCATAACGGTGAACAGTTTGAACAATTTTTATAATGGCTTATTATAATTTAGGATTTAAATAGTTTTGTTATTCTTGGTAATTTATTCATGGTTGTAACGTTATACCTATTAAAATTATTTCTTGTTTAATTTGTGTTTACTTTTTAAAAATACTTCTATTATTACGAAGGATATCGTTAAGAAATGATTAATGGCGAAAAAATTATAGTTTATGAATCATTATTTCTGATTAATAAAAGAAATAGCACAGTTCCATTAAAAAAAAAATCCTTAGGACCCCTACAGAAATGAAAATGAAATTCCGTTTAAAAAAAAAAAAAAACTAAAAATACTGGTACCCATCAGTAAGTCAAACAACCATTTTCTTCTTTACAGACAAGTCTACAACCTTATTAATAATTTCCATAGCGTACTTAGTAATTTTCTTACATCGCATTCATCTGATGCGGCCATTTTGAAAAAATTAATAAATTGTTCGTATCTCACTTATTTTTTGTAATATTTTACATCTGAAAAAACTGTTGCACTTAGAAAATTATGCTTAATGAAAAACCATAAAAAAAATATAGTCATTCCATTTAAGAAAAAAAAGTTGATGTCACTTCCGGTTCAACCGGAAGTGATATTTTCATTCCTGTTAGTCTAAAAGTAGCCTATTATTGTCGAATTTATTTGTACTAAAAACCAAATTTTTAAATACAAAAACAACCAAAATATTTGGGGCGTACATTGACTCGTGGTCACCCGTTATGCCTCGATAGGAAATTAAGAATCAAGAACAAACATGTAAAAATAATTGGGTGTTCCATTTAAAAAATGTAAATATTAGTTTGCTACCACTATGTGAAACGCCTTGTAGATTTTTGTTATTCACTTATTTAACGTCAATCATCGACGCCAGGAGACGAGCTACTACCAACCTGGAAATATTTCTGAACCACTCTATCGAAGAGTAGGGATTTTTTACTTGCCACCCTGTGAAGGTTGGTAAATCCACTACACAATCCCCGTCTTACTTCATTAGGCACACCTTATATTACCATTTCGTATCAAAATACAAGTATAGTCAAGAATAATTTTAAAATATTATGCTACTCTTGATCTTCTACGATTGTTATCTAAGAATTTTTTTCAAATTTCAAACAGTTGAGAAGATATTGACCACCTACCCATTAATGACTCACCCTGTATATCTAACTGGTTAAGAATTGTTCTAAGGGCCCATTTAAGAAATAATTAACTTTAATTTTAGGCTTGTGATATAATTTTTAGGTAATAACGGCCAGAAACTATAGTCACGTTAACAGTAATTAACGAAACAGTACGGAATCTGAAGTACACATATAAAAATTTTAAATTTTTTTTTACGATTGCTATATTTCCACTCCACAATGTGGATGTGGAAGTAATTCTATGAAGTCGGTGACCGTAATACACATATCACTCAACTAGGTACTTGAGAACACTGAATAGCTGCCAAGTAAAGAAATACCTCATACTTCATACTTTTGTCAGCAATGCGTGCTTGTTTTAAATTAAAAAAAATATATTCCCATGAAAATACGGTTGAAATTTCAAAAATAATCATAATTTTGCGAACTTCTAAATAATGTCCTTTATAAAATTGTGAGTAGGACAGTAGGTACACTAGTTGATTACTTATATAAATATGGGTTGTAATATTTTATTAATTTATGATATTTAAACTAATCAATAGTTAACCCGACGAATATGGTCTATTAGTGGAATTCGGTACAACATTAACTCTATCAACTGATACACTTCTTAAATTAATTTCAAAATTTTCCTCAACTAATATTCTTACATCAAATTTAATTTCTCCAATTTTGATATAATAATATACCTATTGGCGACAATTTACATACTTGTTACATCGGTTATCTAACAAAATAACACGGTTAGGCACCTACCTTCAACGTTTGGTTTTGGCACTCGTTCGATAGCTTTGTGTAACCAAGCTCCTAGATATAATCCCTTTCTTGCCATCAAGACTCACTGTTTCACACACCACTGAATTTAAATCTACAACACGCCCCATTTGTATTCGATGTTATTTGCTTGAAAAACAAATGGAATACTCACTCGATAACCAATAAAAATAATTACTATCTGCTGTCAGTGATGCGCGTGTGTTTTTAAGAAAATCAAATGAATCATGGCCACCTCTTGCTTTTAATAGTGAATACCGTGTTTAAGTAATGGACGCTCACTGAATAAAAGTTACAACTACAACTGTCATATGAAAATCCATGGCCAACTTTTGTTTTTAGTAGTCTTGTAATATACGTTCAGCTTGTTTCATTTACATTTTTCGTTTTAATACCGATTGCTCTTTATAATATCTGTTGATTCATATTAATCATGACCAACTTATACTTAAATAGTGTCTAAATGTTATTTGTGGCATTATCTACAAAATATTACAATTAACCAGTATGTTACTGGGAAATAACCTCTACGTCTGTGACTTTTACGTGAAAGGATCAGTTAGTTGTTTTTTTTTAAGAAATAACACAAATAAGTGTAAAAACTTGAAATTAAATATTTCGCCGACGTTTCGGAAATATAGTCTGTTTCCTTTTTCAAGGCTTTTTTGAAAAATATCTTTTTGCTGTGTATGATAAATACACAGCTCTAAGAATATTTGTTATATTCGATATCCATAGATACTTACTTTTTACATAGAACTGTTGATATGGTTAACAGTTTTTACTTCCCTCGCATACCGAAGGGAAGTATTGTATTCGAGAAAAGATCACCCTCCGAGATTTTTTCGGATTCTGACGTTTCAGATTACGTAGATTTCGAAAATATAGGTTTTTCAATTCCGTCAGTCTGTCTGTCTGTCTGTTGGTGCATTAAATAAAAACTTATTGACGGAGAGCAGTCAAGTTTGGTAGGTAGTTGACCCTACTGTCAGCGAAGAAATGGTTAAACTTTCACTGGAAAATATACAGGGTGGACCGTCTAAACGGAATAAATAGTGAAAAACATTTTTTTTTGCTCAAATTGAAAATTTCCACGTTTCATGATATGCTAAACCTATTTCAGAAAAAAAAAATTGAAAATTTTTTTCACTAACATTTTTGAAAAATTGTTTACCATTAAAATCGAAAACAAATTTTTTTCTTTGTTCAAATTTAAAATTTCCACGTTTCATGGCACTCTAAATCTATTTAAAAAAAAATTTTTTTTGAAAATTTTTTTAAGTAACATTTTTGAAAAAAATTTTATAACAAATGGATGGAAAAATTTTTTTCTTTCTCCAAATTTAAAATTTGCACGTTTCATAGCGTTCTAAATCTATTTAAAAAAAAATTTTGAAAGTTTATCATTTTTGAAAAAAATTTACCACTAAAATAGATGGAATTTTTTTTCTTTGTTCAGATTTAAAATTTCCACGTTTCCATGGCATTCTAAAACTATTCATCAAATTTTAAAATGTTATTGAAAAATTTTTAAAAATTTTTGAAAACATTTTTAATCTATTTATCACTACTACATAATAGACGAAACATTTTTTTTGCTCAAATTTAAAATTTCCACGTTTCATGACATTCCAAACCTATTTCGGAAAAAAAATTTCCAACATTTTTTTACCATTTTGGATGGAAAAAAATTTGTTTTGCTCAAATTTAAAATTTTCACGTTTCATGACATTCTAAACCCATTTCAGAAAAAAAAATTTTTCACCAACATTTCTGAAAATTTTTTTACCACTAAAATAGATGGAAAAAAATTTTTATTTGCTCAAATTTAAAATTTTCACATTTTATGTCATTCTAAACGTACTTAAAAAAATACATATAATTTTTAAATTTGTAAACTTTTTTACCACTACTATAGAATAGAAGGAAACTTTCCTTTTTGCTCAAATTTAAAATTTCTACGTTTTATGACATTCTAAACCTACATCAAAAGAAAAAAAATTTTAAATTTTTTTACGAACATCTGAAAAATTTCAAAAAAAATGATATTTTTTAACCACCACTATACTTCCACTCCATTACGTGAATGTGGGATTGAAAATGTGACAGATGCCAATAATATCTGGCATATGCACCTATTATACTTTTATTGAAAAATGTACAGGGTGGTCATCCCAAGAAATAATTCAGTCATGGTGGACATTTGTAAAGGTATTTGCGCAATCCTTCCATATTTGGCACCTGTTATTTAGTATTGAACTTTTGCTGTTGGATGAGCACACTGTACATTTTTTTGACAAAAAGTTATCAGGTTTTCTTTATAATAATAGCAATAACTATATTCCGATTATTATTCTCAATGTCATTTCGTAATTAATAATTTTTTAGAGTGACCGAAATGCACAAATAACGAGGGAAGATCTGTGTAAATACCTTTACCGATTTTTTTAGTTTTATACAATGTTAAGTATGTGAAGTTCTTATTTTAACATTGGCAACCGAGTCGTACAGACATCTACGGAACAATTCGACACGCATCTATCCTTATTCAATAATATTATCGCCAATTCTTTCTCTCTTTCGTTAAAATTTTTGCCGAGTCCCAGTTTATTCAATGTCCGTTCTCACAAGCGTGTTCGCAGATCTTGAACCTCTGAAAAAAAAATGAAATTCATCCCTACCCCCCTGTCTTCGTTCAATATTTGAGCTCGCGGCACCCCTTAGGGTGCGGGGCATGCCCCCCCCCCCCTAAAGGCCGACACTGTTTCTTAAAATACTGGAAAATCCATCGGTCATAGAGGAAAATGAAGAATAGGTAATTTGGGCACAATTAAAATTCCTACATTATGAGACGACTCTAATTAAAATTGCTCCAGCGCTAAAGAGGTTATTAAGAAAAAACCTGCATTGTGTGTAAATTAAATTTCATGAGGTCTCAAAATTAGATAGTATTACTGTCTTACTGCCATGCTGTCAACTTCATTACTTATTTTTCAAATGTGCGTGTTTTAAAAAAGATTTCATTGGTTTAACTTGCAAGAACGCAGCTTCAAAAATAAAAACGTTATGCCTTTTGTATATTGGCGAACATTAAGCCTCTTTTGAGGTAATCTTTCACAACTATGCTTTGCAAAAATTGGCTGCTCTCTTTTGCAAAAAGGTTAGTTAGATCTTGAATATTACAAAATATTTTGTGAATTGATTTTAGTTAAAAATTGTGAGCTCCCCGGGAGGTTGAAGTTTTCCGTTTTTTTCCTCCGTGGGATAAACAAATAGGATTGTACAAAAACTATTGCATGAGCAGCACCCATCTTTTGCACACTTATAGAGCACTATAAACCACACTTGTTTAGGGAAGTTTTATAAAGTTTTAACAACAAATTAAAAAGTTATGTTAAAAATTAAGAAATGATTATATGCAGGTTTTTTTAAACAATTTTTTACCGCTGGAGAGATTTTCATTT
The DNA here is from genome assembly GCA_963583905.1 of Stenurella melanura. Lineage (NCBI taxonomy): Eukaryota > Metazoa > Arthropoda > Insecta > Coleoptera > Cerambycidae > Stenurella > Stenurella melanura. The sequence goes on along the minus strand of OY757311.1, from coordinate 164,585,390 downwards.
GGAAAGTCCAGAAACTGATTCTTCGCTCTAATTAAGTGTTTTCACAAATTTCATATTCACTTTCAATGTGAAGATAATGCTTTATTATAGTTAAAAACACTTGAATTTTGATAAACAGTCCAATACTACCTTAAAATAAGAAATTTTAATTTTGTATTGAAATTTTTTCGCCAAAAACACTACATCAATTCACTTCGCACTCATGACGTCATCAGTTATATTGTCAGTGTCATTTTGTGTTATAAACACGTTATTTTGAAGATAAATTTCCTAAAGTAGCTTGCACAAATCCCGTATTAGGTACGCGTCACTTATTTAATCACATATAAAACGTAAATAAAGTGAATAAAGTCTTGTGTTTAACAATTTTTAAACGCGATTTCAGAAACTAATATAACCGATGACGTCACCGCGTGTTTTGCGTACTCGTTCAATTACTAAAACTTTATGTTATTTATTTGCTGAAATTTTAATTTGATGGACGATAGAATGCTGTTTAAATATCAATAAGTACTTTAGTATAACAAGTACTTCATTTTAATAATATCAATAAAGCAAATTTTCACGTAGTGAAAACACCTAATTGTTGATAAAAAACGATAATAGACGAGTCTGCCTCGGGTAAAAGAGAGGTAAAGAGAGGTGATACATTATTACAAATTTTGTATACCATTTGAGTTAGCAACGGATTCTTATAGGAAAAATTCAGTTGAACAAGATTTTCTTATGAAAAATTTTCCTAAACCGCGAGCTTCATGGTCTAATAATTGTTTAAACGATTTTTTTTAATTTCAAGTGAATATCTTAAACCGTTCCAGGGAAAACGAAACGTGCGCACAAAAAATAGTTACAGACCGACAGACAGAAATTTAATTTAAAATCTCTAAACCTATTTCAACAAAAAAAAAACTATTTTTTTTTTACAATTACTATATTTCCACTCAACTATCTGGATGTGAAAGTAATAAACGTACTGCACTCAAAATTAAATTACCTGAATTTTTATAGTATGAAAATGGGTTTTGCTTTTTTTCTTTCTCTTCTATGATACTTATGCTGTTTACTTTTATTGATGTTACACTAGTTTCTTACACTATTTCTCAACCCAGGGTACTATTTGTCAAATTTTGACTCTTTTTCTTTGCACTGAAGATAGTGCCTTTTAAGTATGCTAAATCATGCTCAGCCACCGGAAGAAGGTTACAATTTCCGGACATAAACATACTTTCTTCTTATTGTAAGGCATGAATGGTTCTTGACTTTTAAGAAAACATGTGAAGTTTCTCAATTTTCTATTTAATGTCGAATATCGACGCTATTTTATGAAGTAAATATCTACTAGCAAATTCATTTGGGATTTCACTATTTCTCCACGCTGACCATATTTGTTCAAGATATGGTGGATGCGCCGAGGTTACATATTATACACACTATACTGCTTAAGAATTATATAGGTCCTATACCGAAATCATTAGACAGACCATAGCATCCAGAGTTTTCAAGATATAAGGCTTTTTGGCAGGAGTAATATATACAAAAAACGGCAAACTTTTCAACTTGACACTTTTCTATCAGTTTCGGCTCCCCCGAAAATGACCCCAACTTTGAAATTTTAAATGGAACTCCGTATATTTATAGACGATTTTTAGTACGACTGCGTAGTTTTAAAATTTTTTTGAGACTACTTGATTTTTTTAGAGCTATTATTATTTCTGCATCTAGACCACAGTGTATGTCAAATCAAATCGATCAAATGGACCAACGCAGTAAGAGAAAATGTAAACGTGAAATTTTTCGAATTGGTTTAGTGGCTACGACAAAGCATAATTTCCGAAATCACTAATTACTTTCACATTGATTGAACTGGACGTATAGTAATCGTAAAAAAAGTTCTTTTTTTTTTTTTTAGTAAGTTTAAAATGTCATGAAACATCGAGATTTTACATTTGAGCGAAACAATTTTCTGTCTGTCTGTCTGTCTGTCTGTCTGTCTGTCGGTCGGTCGGTCGGTCGGTCGGTCTGTCAGTCGGTCGGTCTGTCTGTAACTTTTTTGTCCGCACGTTTTCTCTGGAACGGTTTAAGATATTGACTTGAAACTTTATACGCGAATGTATTATAACGAGATCTGGAAGTGGATTGTTTTGGAACATATTCGGCGAAGGGTTGGGGGGGTAGATAAGGGAAAATGGGTAAAGCAAGCTGGTAAGATTACAGAAACTTGAGATTTGGTGTATATACTAGGAGCCAGGGTCTTTATCATATTTTTAAAACCCCCACCACCTCTACTCCATTATAAAAGCGGTTGATAAAATAAAATTGAAATATTGACTTGAAATTTGGTACACATATGTATTATAATGGCATCTGATTGAGATAATTTCGTTAAAGGGGTGGGTGGGGTAGGGGGGTTGGTTGTAAACTGGGAAAAATCAGTAGTTCAAGCTAATAATATTCCAGAAACTTCATTTCTGGCGTGTATGCTAAGAACCAACTGCCTCAAGTATTATTAAAATTCTGTGATCAATTATTTCCACATGGTCCTTTGGTGGATAATGATTAAAATATCGAGAAAATTACCTTGGAAATTGACTAAAACTAGATTCAAAACATTCACTTTGTCAACAAAACAAAGTTGTAAATAAAAGAGATGTGCTGTGGAAACAAAAAGAAGTTTGTCAGATAAGAATACTTGTGTATTGTTAACTTAATGAGTTTTTATCTTTAAATTTGTTGTTGTTTGTTAATTATTGTTATTATTGGTTAACATGTACACAAGGGATGACAAAGTAGACATGTTATTAATTTTTGGAGAATGCCACAAAAAATTCAGAATCGCCGCAGATTTGTAAGCCCAAAGGTATCCGACAGACATCGTCCATATTTTCAATATTTTCCAGTTGTGGAGAAACAAATCATGAGAGGAATTGATAACAATCCTGCAGTTTTTGTCGTTGATGAAGCGACAGAAATTAACATTTTGGCTTTTGTAGAAGTGAATTGTACTGTTTCTTTTACTAGAGAAATTAGCTACGAAGTGCAAATTAGTCATCAACAAGAATAATTCTGAAAAAATATGGTTACTGCTCGTTTGAATATCAAGTGCACTAGCATTTTTACGATGATGGCAACCGAAGATTGGGTTATTGTGACTGGTTACTTAAGAACAATACCGCTAACCCGAATTTTGTTTCTATGTTTTTGATGAGTCGAGATTCACCAAAACAATAGATATTGAGCTCAGGAAAATCAACATTTAATGAGGGAAGGAAAGATTTGGAATAAATGTGTGGGCTGGGGTGATTGGAACAAGAACTATTGGACTTATTTTCTTTCAAGGACCTTTGACAGGGAAGAGATATTTAGACACAAAATTTTTTTTTTCATTAATTAATTAAAATTCCCTAAGTTTTTGTGTATAGGTTAAGAATCACCCTGTATATCATACAAATTAGCTCAGATAATTTAAAATTCGAAAATCACAAGAACTGTGTCAATACAAGTAAGTATTTTTTTTTGTATTTACATAGTAAGAATACAGACGAAAACATTACTACAAAATTTGCTGTGTCACACAATGTATTTTTTGGAACCCTTACGTGTAATTTTTTCTCTGAGTTTTAATTGCATTTTAAATAGCAGAGAGAAGTCGTAGGGTTACTATCAAATAATGACGAAAAACAAGCACTTTCGAAATTTAATTATCAACTGTAACGTTTTTTTATTATGCCCATTTTTATAAAGAATTTTATGCTCTACCAAAAGGCTATTTTATATAATATTTTACTATATCTCGCGTGGTTTTTAAGATAATGACGAAAAAGCATAAAAAGTAGGTACCCTAATGTACCTACATTTGTTGGTATTATTGTTAATAACTTCTTTATTACGAAAAAAAAAAGGAAGTACATACCTCACAATGAGTATATCACTCTAAACAATTTTTTTAACACGCCTTTGGTCGACCTGTAACTATGTAATAAAATCTAAGGAACTGAGTTTCACCCACTTATAATTGTTGTATCATCAAGAAACTTGGCAATTGAGTGGATTATCATTTTTTTACAACCTCCTTGATATGGGTACCAAATTAAAAGGCTCGACAAGTAGTAAACGATAAGGTGAGTGATGTCGTACTAAATCAAATATGGCGGATACAAAACGAAAAAGAAAATAAATAAATAATTTTAAAAATTAAAAAACAGTTTTAAGAACAAACTGATACTGTTAAAAAATGCACTATGAAATGAAAAATAAATAATAGTAAACGTAAAAGCGTAGGGCGCTCAAAATATCAAGAGAAACAGAAAAAGAAAAGCGTCCTACGCTTTTAGGGTTACTGTTATTTATTTTCCATTTTTTGGTGCATTTTTTACCAGTTTCAGTTTTTTTTAAAAGCCTGTACTTTAAATTTTTTTATTATTCATTTAATATTTCAACGATTTGTGAAAACTTATTCCCGTAGATATTCATTGGATGTATTTATTGTGCTTGGGCTATTAGTACATGAGTACATGTTTAAATTGAAATATTATAAGCTACATTAGAATTATTTGTTCGTGATTTTTTACGTTATATTTAAATTGCACTCAAAAACATAGGCAACCGAAGACTAGTTTAGTCGCCAAAATGTATCACTAGTTTTTTCCTACTACTCATTTAAATTTAAATTATTTCTGATATACTTACCCTGTTCAAGAACCTCTACAAATTATTTTTAATATTAGCTTGTCATGTGATCTCATTGCAGTCCCGGAATATTACATTCAATATACAATAAATAAAATAGTCTCACAAATAACACGACCATTAAATGAAGTTATTATTTCTCAATTCTTATCAGAAGTAGACAGTGATCTGTTTAACATGTTATCCAAGTTTCGAGTTTACTTAGATGAGTAATAATAAATCAACAATTATGATTTGTTTACTAAAAGTAGCTAACTAAAAATTTTAATATCCCATTTATGCTTATGCATGACAATTATTACCATGGATGAATACCCCACCCCCTACTCGTTTCGGGGGTGATGCCTTTAGCATAATTAGTGAGTCATACATTTTCAAATTGTTTACAAACAACAAAGAAGCAGTGAATAAACAAACAAATAAACATAATTATTATTATAATCATTTTTCCTGTTTCTTATGTTTTCAGTGACGCTGCCCCTATAGGGACATTAACATATTTTGTTACGTATTTTATTTATTTGTATTATTTTATATACAGGGTGTCCCAACTCTATTTAAACAAGCATTATCTGTAGAACGGCGAAACATACAAAGCAATGTTAAATGGAAAAGTTATTCTGTTTAAAAAGATGCATTTTCAAATGTAGAAGGTGCCTTACAACGGTGGCAGGTTATACAATTTTAAATTTTCAAATGGAATGCCCAATATATTTTTATATTTTTGGATTCTTTTTTACTTCCGAACAAATTTTATTAACCATTGTTCAGATACTAGCAGTTAAATTTTTGGGATAACATTCTTGTATTCGTATTCATAAGAAATAATACTGTTACGTATTTCCACCTCTTAGGAGCAATTCCAATGCTTGGCCTCTTAAAGCTACGATTAATGCCTTAGCCTTCTCTTCGTCATTCCAGTTGTTTGCATTCGCTGCTGCCTCAAACTGTGTCTTGTAAGTCATCCAGGAATTTTGACCCTCAAAGGAGGGAATTCTTAATCGCTGGCCTGATGATACCACTTGCTGGTTTCCTCTATCCCTCAATTGTTGTTTAAGTTGGTCTATTTCTCCTTCTACCTGGTGTATTTCCTCTTCAACCTTGTCTACTTTTTCTTTCACTTCGCTTACTTCCTCTTCAAAGTTATTTACTTTTACCTCAGCCTTGTCCATTTTTCCTTCAACCCTATCTACTTTGACTTCGCTTACTTCTTGCTCGACTTTATTTTTAAGTTCTTCGGCGGCTGAAAATATGGCCACTCTGTTGCGTCTCTGTACTTTTCCTTAATTCATCATTTTCCTTTTGTCGCTGTTATCTTTCCTCTTGATGCCGTTTCTCATTTTCTTGTTTTTCCTCTTGGCGTCGTTTCTCCTCTTCTTGACGTCTTCGTTCTTAATTCTCAAAAATGTTTCTTAATTCTTCTTGGCGTTTCTGTTGACGTTTTTGTTCTTTTTCTTGTCGTTTTTTTCCCGTTCTTCTTTCTCTTCCTGGCGCTTTCTTTCCTGTTCTTCTTTCTCTTCCTGGCGTTTCTTTTCTTGATCCATCATCATCTTTTGCATTTGGGCCATAAAGTCCTGCATTTGTTTTTCGGATGCCATGCTTCTGGTTGTTGCCGGCATATAATTATGATAAAATCAACAAAATTTATTAATCACGTCAATATCAGTAATGGAATTGTCCAGAGAAATCGCAAAACAGCACGAGAAAGCCCTTTATTTAAACTACTGTCCAAATAGAAAAGTACTAGAAAGTTCACAAAAATACACTTAATTAACTACACAAAAAAGTCTTGTTCAGAGTCTTTATCTCTTCTTAGTTCAAAGGATTTAATCACCATCATCAATGTCCTAATAAAATGTTCCAAAAATATCTCAAAAATGCACTTCACACTATTTTTCTGTTCGAAAATAATCCTCGAACAATGTCCAGTAAGTTAGTCCTTCCTGTGTTAGCACTAACTTCGAGAATACTGTCCCAGTCTTCTCAACACTTCCGAAAAATCCTCTTGTTAAAATTCCGCGTCTGACACCAGTGTTACATATTTCCACCTCTTAGGAAACACCCTGTATGGCCTCGTGGGTTCTAAATAATTTCAACGAGAGATAAACACCACTAACACTTTATTTAATAATTTACTGACTATACAATACTTCAAATTCGAAATAACACTTTGTTTACTTGATATTTAACCTCATTTTTCACTTTTCAACTTGTTCACTTTTAACATAACATAACCTGCCGCATTTTTAAGGCGCCTTGTACATTTAAAAACAATATCATTAAATGCATCTTTTTAAACAGAATAACTTTTCCATTTAACATTTCTTTCTATGTTTGCCAGATAATAGTAAACAGAGCTGGGACACCCTGTATATGTAAGTTTATGTACGAGTATACGTTTTTATCTATACAAGTGTTGACTTGCCAAATTTACCAAACGTCTATCCATTATTAGGGAATAAATTTCAATAAAACCACTGGACTTTTTAATAAAAAATACGCTCTTCTTATAAATTACCTGTTAGGGAAATTTCTTATTGTTTCTAATATTAAAGGCGGAAAAAAATATTGCCAATATGAAAAAAAATACGACAGGGCCGTAATCAGGTAAACTAAGCCCTGTTAAAAATAAATAGGTGAACGCTTCTCAAGTGCAACAGTTCAACTAATATTTTTCGTTTGATATTTTTTTGCAAATCGTCTCATAATCAGTTCAATGTGTCTTTATGAAATTGAAATATTCTTTAATTACTCACAGCCACACACAAAAAAAATTCTATCTGACCTGGGGGGTCTGACCGTGTTTACTGTATGTTTTTGAGGTCGCTGAATCCGAATCCGAGGTCTATTTAACAACATCAGGATTTGGCCATAGGAAACATGGTCAGACCCCCAGGCCAGAATTTTTTTTTTTTTTTACTTGCTGTGTTTACTTTCTCCAACAATTCAGATGCTATAAAATTACATTATTTTTAATACTGTCACACAACGACATTATTTATTTATTTATTTATTTATTTATTTATTTATTTATTTATTTATTTATTTATTTATTTATTTATTGTAATATCCTTCAGGATATCAGTGTGTATAGAAAACAAACACACACCAACAGATACTTAAATTTCAATTCAAATCAACATATTAGTGTTAAGAAAGGTGTTGTTAAGTGTTTGTATGACAGAGCCAAAATTATTTCTTCAAATGATGTAATATTAAGGAACGAAAACCAATTTATAAAAACTGTCTTATTAAATAATCAATATCCTGAGAGTTTTGTTGATAGTCAGTTATTGAACATTGGTAGAAGAGCTAATATACTATCACAACCTGAGGTATTTAGGTCAATGGCAGTAATTCCATATATACATGGTCTATCGGATAAATTACGAAAAATTGGGAATAGGTTTTCCGTACGAACGGTTTTTCAAACGGGCTCCACGCTAAGATCGGTTTTATCAAAAACCGAACCTCTAAATATTGTTCAAAATTCAAAAAATTATATTTATAGTGTTCCGTGTGAGTGCGGAAAACATTATGTATAGGTGAATCATCTAGACTTTTCAACGTAAGGCTTGGTGAACATAGAAATTACGCTAGAAGGGGAGAATTTGATAAATCCAAAATTTGTGAACACGCGTGGGATAATAATCACAGGGTTAAATGGGACTCGGCGAAGTTTTTGGAAAAAGAGAGCAACGGAACAAAAAGAAAACTTAAAGAATCCGCGATTATTTTATTAAACGATGATGCATTTCGAATTATTCAATAGATTTTTGTATTAGTTGGTTGTCCATCCTTAGAGACGAAGTAAGTAAAAATAAGATAAATATAATTTAATGTCTCACGTGACTATGGAAATACATAAACAAAGAACTGTCATGGTTGACGGCCAAAAAAGTTTTGAGAACGGAAGTAGATACTCTTCCAAAACATTAACTACCTATAGCTTTCATTTTCAGTTTTTATTTTATTAGATTGTTCTAGTTTATATATTTTTAGGTGTGAGACTTTTCGAAACAGTCAAGTATTCAAGAACCAACCTCTGTCTGATCCGTTTGGCGTAGAGGTTTTTTCATTAAAATTTTTAAATATTTTTCAGTGGCAAAATACCCAATAAACACTAAGAAAATCCTACATGAGCCATTAAACAAATACGTTTGCTAAAATGGGCTATTATTAACCCCAATCCCTTCATTTTGTAACATTTATGAGACCGTCCTAACACGTTTGCACCTTCCCCATCCCCTCTATATTTAACGATACTTTATGTAAGCCCCCTTCCCTCTCCATCGTTCACTTTGTCACGTTTTCGGTGACCCCCTGCCCCCCTTAAAAGCCTGGATCTTAAGATGCTCCAAACCCTTTTTAAAATAGATCTGTTGAAAGCGTTCCAAATCCGGCGTATAATAATCCTCGATTCAGTTAAAAATTAGGGGTCCGTAGAAGAGGTTAATTACGAAAAAAAAATCATTGGACTCAAAGTATAAGTACACAGATTTTGCGTCGTTTGATTAATTTTACTTATTTTTATGAATTTTTTATTTGCGCTAATTTTGATTTCAAATTTTAATAGTTTTCGGCGAATAACATTTTGCGGCGCTTAGGGCTTGGACACCTCAATGGTTCCTCATCGCTCAAAAATTTTTCACCAAATCAAACTGTTACCAGCGTCCGCGGCAGCCTTGAAAAATCCTTGGACCAAGTTTTTCCGGCCCTTTGGTACCCGAACTATTTACTTTTTAAAATCCTATGATTCCAAATTTTTTTAAGAGCCCGTCAGGCCCACGGCCCATGTTGGCTGGCTATCGAATCTCCTAAAAGTGTTCATTTTTACCACCTCCTTCCGTGGTCTTACTTCAAGGAGGCGTGATTTCATGGATTTGAATATCACATGGTTCATGGTCTATAATTGTTTAAAACTATGGGTATTAGTATTAAAGATATCTATTTGAGAATTGACATTATAATAATTTAAAAACATTTGGAAAAGGGAGATTGTATTAGTACAATAGTTCTAAGAGTATGAAGTAAAAATGTTACTCTGTAAGCACTTGGATTATAGCAAAAAAAAAATGTTTTTATGGAAAGATGCTTTCGAACTTTGGAGTGGTCTAAGTATCTTAAGTAAATTATTTTCCAGATTTTTATAAATAATTGTTAAAACCAAACTAGCTTGAAAATTAATTTAGAATTTTACACAATCGTGTAACTCGAGCACAGAATCTGAACTGGAGTCAAAAATCCAAGCCGAAATTCTTCCTTATGTACCCTGGTTGTTTACTTGTTTACTACAAATATTTAAATAACAAGTGACGTATTGCATGATTTAATAATAGTACATTAAATAACAAGTTTAGAAAAGTAAAGTTTTAATAAACGAATACAGTTTTTGAGTACCAGCGCATCGAGCGAGCAACTCAAACTGTATGAGTTTAATAAAACTGCTCTTCTTACGAGATTTGCTTATACTATTTTTGCGCATTTTGTGTTAGTAGGTAATTATGAGCAAATGGTAATAGATATAAAAGCATTACAAAGTTGATATTTAAAACAGTTCATAATAGGTACTTGTGTAGGCTTTCCGTAACCTAGTGACTGACACGGTTTTGTTTATTTATATAATAACAGTCAGGCCGTCGAGAGAAAATCGGGGCCCGAGGGGTTGTAACATACGACTACCACCAATATTCAATATAAATTTTGAGGAGCGGGAGATGGCATTCATAATAAACTATTTATATCTATGAAAATTTCGAAAAGCGGGGGGGGGGAGTATTCCTTAGGATTGAATATTTCTCTCGGTCGACCTTTTCAAAAGCGGGGGGGTGATATTCTTCACAAAGTTGAATATCTGTCCCAATCGAAATTTTGAAGAGCGGGGGAGGTTATGTTCCTTAGGTTCCAATATTTATCTAAAAGCGGATGGGTAATATTCCTCAACGTTAAATATTTATCACGAAACAGAAATTTTAAAAAGCGGTAGCAGCAATATTCTTTTACCTAACAATTTCTTATTTGTCTCATTATATACAATACGAGTCATTATCGGGGCTCGTTATTATTACTAATCATTTAAAAGTATACCTCTCTCTTTTTACGTAGTGCAGATGCTACTCTTCAACTTCTCCTAAAACCGTGGCCCCTCAAAACCACCGGACCCCCTCAAAGACCGCCGGGCCAGGGGGAACCCCCCCCCAAGTATATTTTGTGTGATTCGAATTGATTCTAAGTTATACAGTATCTCATTTAAATGAAGACACCCGGATCTTTTCGTCATTTTTTGAAAATCAGATTTGAGCTTTGGTACCATTGTAGTCCTATATAAGATCTACATTTCGAGACTACCAACTTAAATTTAAGTAACAAACTGAGACAACGGCAGCCCCCTAAATGGGGCCCACACCCGATATTTTGCTTCGCGTTAAAGATATCGAAAAAACTTAGTAGAAAAAGTTGTTCATAATCTAATTTTGATCCCCAATACCAAATTTCATTATGAAATTCGCATTTTTAGTTGTAGTTTTCAATATTTTCCCGCTGTTCACACACGGTTACAATTTTGGTTTTAAATTTAATCAAGTTTTTTCGATATTTTCAACGCGAAGCAAAATATCGAGAATGGGCCCCATTTGGGAAGCTGCCGTTGTCTCAGTTTGTTACTTAAATTTAGGTTGGTACTCTTGAAATGCACGTCTTATATAGAACTACAACTGTACCAAATTTCAAATGTGGATTTCAAAAAATTACGAAAATATCCGGGCGTCTTCATTTTAAATGAGACGCACTGTATATTAATTATAAAAATGAGTCTTGCTACTGAAAACCATTTAGAAAATTGTTCTGAAGGCATTTTAATTGCCGTTCGAGAAGCATCTTCGAGCTTACTTCCTTTGAATTTCAAATAAAAATACGAGAAGGTATATGTAATATTTTGTAAGTCAAACAGTTTTTATTAACGCTGACGTTACTATATTATATTAAACTGACATTTTCATGTGGTAAAGTGCCACTTTATTAAACGATTTTGAATTTAATATAATACCATATTATCAGTCAAAATGCAAAAAACAAATTAATTTTGTTTGTGTATCAGTTATATCAGTTATACAAGTAAGATTTCGGCGTACTTCCAAAATTTGGCTGAATTTTTTTCCTTTCCTTTTCCTTACAAGCAAAGCTGAAAATTAATAAATTTAAGATATATTTCATCAATGACACATGATTTAATTAATTAATTACCGAATTTTGGTGGTAATCAATAAATTCTAGAACAATAGGTAGGTATTAGGTATATTCGAAAAATATGTTTTTATCGTCTGTTTCATCGCTAAGTTCGGCCCTCAAATGACGATCGGATTCCGATCTATGTCAGTCAATTTGACAGTTCTGAGCTCTAGCGGGAGCAACGATCTCCAACAACAACAACAGACTGACAGACTTTTATTATTACCAATGACTAAGCTATTTTATTTCGTCCCAACCTTTCGTTGATATCGTAAACAAATAATTCGAGGCGAAAATTGAAAATGTTATTACCTATGTCCTTAAGGTAGGGGGTAGGTGGTAGGGGGTAGGTGGTAGGAGGATAGATGATTTTTAAATTAGTATAGGTACTATGAGATTAATAGCTTCCAGGTAAGAGATATGTTATTTATTAGCAAGAAAAGCAACATATTTTATTATTGCGGCACACAATATTTAGGTATTATTACCACATATTTTACAAAAACAACTCAGTTTAAGGGCAATAAGCAATATAATTATAGACACCACCCAGTGGGTTATTTATAATATTTTGGATTTAGAGATTGGCAGAGATTCTATAATCTTAGATTTAGAATGTATTTGGGATGCCTAGGTATTTAAGAGTAACAAACATATTATGTAAATAGATTTATTTGACCTGCAAAGTTCAAAACAAATATGAGCATAAATATGCTTAAGGGTAATTAACACGCTTTTATTACCTTGATCTGTAACATTGCAAATCTTACAACTCACTTTTCACTCACTTCCAGATGTCGTATTGATTTGAAATTTGGCGTGAATACCGGGTGTAACAGGATCATGGTATACCCCCCTCTTCTCCTTTAGTTTTGAAGATAATTGATTGAAATTTGGGATATTCTACATAAATAATAAGCGGCACCTTTTGACATACAACTTATTTATTTGTTCACTTCCGGTTTCGCCTAACTTTCGTTTTTTAAATGGAACACCTTATATTATTGCATTTTTGTATTCTGCATAATTTTCTAAATAAAACGATGCCAAATAAGTGACATTTCAAATATCAATTTTTTTTATTATATAATTTTTAATTTTCTATTTAAGTGTGCTATGTCGGTTTCGGTTTATTCTAAATGACCCATGTAATGCTACAAAAATCTAAATTCCGTTAAAAACACTAAATTACGTGATTTATGAGCAAATAAAATTCACCAAAATTGTTTTTGGGGGCAAAACTCAATTTTTTCACATGGAACCATATCGGTACCGTGACACCATTTATTAACACTGTTGCGTATTTTCCACCTTTTAGGAAACACCCTGTATGAATCCGTGGGTTCTAAATAATTTCAACAAGAGATAAACACCACTAACACTTTATTTAACATTTTACTGACTATACAATACTTCAAATTCGAAATAACACTTTGTTTACTTGATATTTAACCTCACTTTTCACTTTTCAACTTGTTCACTTTTATAAACTGCTTTCTTAATAAAACTTCTTCTTCTGCGCCGGTAATCGCGCCTTATATACTCTGCAATTACCTTTAGATTGAACCAGAATCTTCTTTCACCACACTCTAGAAAAGTCCATGGCTCTTTCTAGAGTCTTTCCAGTCACTATTAGTAGGCATAGGCGTATCATCTCCAGTTCCAAGGGGGTATAATTCATAACAATACTATTAATAAGGAATTTATTCATATGTCATATTAAATACAAACAAAATTACAGCTAAAATAAAATAAGAAAATACAATTTTATTCTAATTATCTCGTTACACATAAGGTGGTTTTGGAATATAAAAAATTAACACAAAACATTACATTAGTTGTTCAAAATGCTGTCCATTAACGTCAATGCACTTCTGAACTCGCATAGCTGTTTCTCGAAAAACGTTCGCCAATTGCTGGGCTGGTATGCTATTAATTGCTCGTCTTACTCGTAGCTCCAGGTCTTCACGAGTTGTAACGGCGGTTGCATAGACAAACAAAGAAATCAAGGGGCGTTAAATCAGGTGACCTTGGAGGCCACCTCATAGGACAATTCGTCGAAATTACGTTTTCTCCGAATCTCCGTTGAAGGTAATCAATTACTATCCTTGAATTATGGGGAGGAGCGTCATCTTGTTGGAAATACATTCCCTGTCCTAAATCTAAAGGTAACTCATCTAAAATATCCTCAATCTCATTTTCCAGGAATCTCAAGTATCTGTCACCAGTCAGAGGTCCTTCAAATATTATTGGACCAATGATTCTGCTACCGATTATTCCAAGTCAAACATTGAAACCGAACCGCACTTGAAAGTTACCCTCCCTTAATAAATTTTGATTGTCTTGTGGGCAATATGTATTTTGTCGGTTAAATAATTCCAAATTTGTAAACCTTGACTCGTCCGAAAATAAAATCAGTCCCAAAAAAATCAGTGTTTGGCTGCACGTTATTATACAAAATCCAATTGCACTATTCTATACTTCGTTCGTAATCACTTTCGTACAAATGCTGGTGCAATCAGTATTTAAAAGATTTATAGTGGTGTTTGTGCAAAATTCGACTTACTGTTTAGTGACTAATGTTCAATTCAAACCCAATTTGCCTTAAAGAAACATTCTTATCAACTTCTATTAATAATGAAGTTTTCTTCGGGATCATTGTTGGGCTCTCTTCGGGATTGGTTTTCAATGCGTTTGAAATAATTTTTCGCTGGAAATTGTCTATCAGGATATCGTAGGCCATAAAAGTCCATAGTTGCAATTGCATTTTTTTCACTTTAGCCATAACTAATTAATATCTCCACTTCTTCATCTCTTATATAAATTTGCGGCATTTTGAACACAATTAACAAGGATTTTAAACAATTTTCAAAGACACAATAAAAACACCGTTAAACCAACAAATGTTTGACACGCTAAATATTTCATTGTTTTCAAAGCCACCTTAGTTACTTCTTAACATTTAATTAGAACAAAATTTTATTTTCTTATTTCCTTTTAGCTGTAATTTTGTTTGTATTTATCGCACATTTTAATACGACATATAATTAATAAGAGTGGTGCGTCTAAAAACGCTCCAGACTAAAACCGCAAAATAACCGGTAAAACTCACCCCAAAAAAAACTAGACTACAGATAAAAAAAATTGTGCATCGAGCCATGTTTTGTAATGAATGATTAAATTAATATGAACTAAATTGTAATAATAAAGTGAATGGGTAGAAAGAAATAGTGTTGACAAGAATTTTGTTTTAGTTTAGAATGTCGAAGTGTACACCTGCATCTTTAGAGCTCCGTGTCTCGTGTCAAGTGGTTCAAGTGTTAAGTGAGATAAACAGAGTGCAAGCTATATGCCTGGAGTATATTGATAAACCATAAGTAAAAAGTAATTTGTGAGGATTATCGATCATATACCCAGTGTGCAAAATTCAGCCCTAAATAATTCGTATACAACCGAAAAACATCTTACCTTCTGGGTCAACCGTACAACACACAAATGAGAGTAACACCACAATCTAGCATTCGCTAGAAAATACAAATTACAAAAATAAAAAATGTACGATAGTGAAGAAAAGGTAACAAACGCACAGTTATTAAACGAGATAATTAATAACAGGAATGAATTTAAGGCTTGCGAGACCAGATTACAACTAAAAATAGAAGAAAATAACAAACAAATAAAAGAACTAAAAGAAGAAAACAACTACTTAAAAGAATTATTATTATTTACTTCTACTTACTATACTATAATCAAGTTTCAGATATCGTTATAATACATATACGTGTACAAAATTTCAAGTGAAAATCTCAATTTTATTTATCATATCATTATCATGATGGGGGGATGGAAAATATTATAAAAAAAATTGGGGCCTTGGCTTCTAGTACATACCCTGAATTTCAAGTTTCTGTACGCTTACCAGCTTGCTTTACTTATTTCCCTCTTTACCCCTATTTACAATCCAGTTCCAGATCTCGTTGTAATATACCTATATGTGTACAAAATTTCACGTCAATATCTTAAACCATTCCGGAGGAAACCTTCGAACAAAAAAAGTTACAGATGGACAGATAGAACTTTTTTTTCGCTCTAATTTAAAATCTACCCACAAGAACAGAAGCCATCCACCATACACTGTAAAACGCATATTGGATAATTATAGAATAGTTTGCTACGTGAAGGCAATAAAAAAATTCCTGATATAATACCCAAATAAATGTATTCCTCAATAACACAATATTATGTTGTTTTTCTGACTAATAAATATTAGTAAGAAAAACAACATATTTTGTTATTGAGGAATACATTTATTTGGGTATTATATTACCACCTATTTTACAAAATCCGCCCAATTTAGGGGTAATAAATAATATTTAACAATAGGAACCACCCAGTGGGTTAAGTATATTAAAATACTTAAATATATATTTGGGGTGCCTAGGAATATGAGTGTAACAAACATATATGAAGGTATGTTTACTGTATCTGCAAAGCTGTAAGCTAATATGGGTATAAATATACTGAGACTAATTTGTGCAGCACCATAATAGTTTATTTGGTTTATTAAGTAGGAATTGGGGGAATGAAACATAACTCAGCAAAAGCTCATGCAAAAGTTATCTAACTCGACTTTGCAATCGAAATATAATTCCTTTTCAAAACGTCCCACCTGTACAGTCATGCAAGGTTACAAGTTTTAAATGAAGCATTTACTTCCTTTCCTCGTAACTTTTATCACAAACGAAACGGAATATTATTATTTCAACCAATAGTCTTGATAAAGCTGACCTACATATGGAGGTAGAACAATGCAATTATTTATAATTTCAATATTTAATACTGTGCTTGTTAACGATATAGTGTTTTACTCGATAGGTGCGTACGTAATTTCTTTCATTTAAAATATTACTTTAAACAAGAACTCCAGTAAAATTAAATACAGTTGTCTTAACATCTTTAACACAAACTGTGCAAAACTATAGGAATGAGAATTATTTTTTTCTAATAGCAGGTTGAGGTTTTAATACTGCCAAGAAAAATTGCTATACATTTTAACTCTTTGTATTTAAAATTATCAAATTATCTTCAAAAATACTTTTAAGAAGGCCTGACGAGGGGGAGGGATGAGGGGATTCCCTGAGCTTGGATGTTTTAGAGAGGTCCTAGGAAACATTTTTACGAAAAGTACTTATATTATATTTTCTTCGCTTTGGTACAAAAATCTAATAATCTTGATATTTCATACGACGAGTATATAGTGTATGTATGCAAATTAGACGAAAATCGACCTAAACTTGGAAAAGTTTATCGAATGAATGGATTTTCATGAAACTCTGTAGGTTCTATTCGTTTTGATGTATAGATCAAACTCCAATAAAAAAAAATGGCTGCGATATTGCCCCGCAGTTATTATAAACAATGATTTTGTGGCTAAACTAGCAAAATTGAAGTAATTTAAAAAAAACAAAATGTATTTTTAGATAATCTGACGAAAAATAACTACTTTTTACTCTTGTAAAATTTTCAAATAAATGCGTGTTTTCCGAGATATAGCGGTTCGAATTTTTCCAGAAAGGAGGGAGGGGGAATAGAAAGTGACGAGAAAAAATCCAGAAGAATTCATTTTTTTTCCTCTATAACTTTTTCCTAAAGTGCACTGTCCAATGTTTTCCAGAAAAATACAAAACGGACCCTTATCGGAAAATCTCGTAAAGCATGAAATTCAATAATCTGGAAAAATTCAAACGTATAGGATAATATATTCTTAAAAATGTTGGTCTTTTGTAATTTTTTTGTACCATCGAGCACATCAAATTTAAAAGGTAAAAATGGTTGCAAAACATGTAAAAATCATGTTACCCCCGCCAGACCATTAAAAATTTGTTAATTATTTTTGATGAATTTTTGAATTTAGCTGGAAAAAAAAGATTTTACATTTCAAAACACCTGCTTAAAATGTTCTCAATTTGTGGTAAATAATAAATAATTTTTTTAGAAATTGGTCTGTATGACAATTTTTGTTAACTAATGTGACAGACTTAATTTTTTATAAAGCATTTTTTTTATGAAAGAACACTTCATAACACCTTGACTTTGTTTCAAAATGAAGTTTAAGATCTCTCCTATCTATTACAACAGGTCTGTCTAACATGTTTCGTTAATTAATATGACAGGCTAAATTTTTTAATACAGCATTTTTTTTATGAAAGTAAAGTATAAGATCTGTCCTATCTGTTACAACTGGTTTGTCTGACAATTTTTGTTAATTAATCTGACAGACTTAATTTTTACTTCCTTCGCATACCGAAGGGAAGTATTGTATTCGAGAAAAAATCACCCTCCGAGATTTTTTCGGATTCTGACGTTTCATATCACGGAGATTACGAAAATATAGGTTTTCAATTCCGTCAGTCTGTCTGTCTGTCTGTTGGTGCATTTACTAAAAAAACTACTTGACGGAGAGCAGTCAAATTTGGTAGGTAGTTGACGCTACTGTCAGCGCAGAAATGGTAGAAGTTTCACTGGAAAATATACAGGGTTGACCGTCTAAACGGAATAAATAATGAAAAAAAATTTTTTTCGCTCAAAGTTAAAATTTCCACGTTTCATGACGCGCTAATCCTATTTCTGAAAAAAAAAAGTTTTGACATTCTTTTCACTATTTTCCAAAAAATTTTTACCACAAAAAAAATTTTTTTTCTTTGTTTAAATTTAAAATTTCCACGTTTCATGGCATTCTAAACCTATTTAAAAGATAAAAAATGTTTTTTACCAACATTTTTGAAAAAATTTTTACCACTAAAATAGATGGAATTTTTTTTTTTAATTTTTAATTTCCACGTTTCATAGTGCTCTAAATCTATTTTTTAAAAAAATCGAAAATTTTTTAAAAATTAAAAAAAAAAAATTACTTACCACTAAAATAGATTTTTTCTTTGTTCAGATTTAAAATTTCCACGTTTCCATGGCATTCTAAAATTATTCAAACAAATTTAAAAATGTTTTTGAAAAATAAAAAAAAAAATGAAAACATGTTTAGGTAATCTATTTAAGTATCACTTTTTATAGAATAGACGAAATATTTTTTTTGCTCAAATTTAAAATTTCCACGATTCATGACATTTAAAACCTATTTCGGAAAAAAAAATTGCCACATCCTTTCACCATTTTGGAAAAAAATTTAACACTAGAATAGAGGGAAAATTTTTTTTTGCTCAAATTTAAAATTTTCGCGTTTCGTGACATCTAAACCTATTAAAAAAAAAAGTTTTGAAAATTTTTTATATTTTTTAACCACCACTATACTTCCACTCCATTACGTGAATGTGGAATTGAAAATGTGACAGATGGCAATATTTGGCATATGCTCCTATTATATACTTTTATTGAATAATGGCATCCCAAGAAATAATTCAGTCATGGTGGACATTTTTAAAGGTATTTGCGCAAGCCTTCCATATTTGGCACCTGTTATTTAGTATTGAACTTTTGCTGTTGGATGAGCACTCTGTATATTTTTTTGACCAAAAGTTATCAGGTTTTTTTGTAGTAATACCAATAACTATATTCCGATCTGTATTCTCAATGTCATTTCGTAATTAATAATTTTTTAGAGTGACCGCCATGCACAAATAACGAGGGAAGTTCTGTGTAAATAACTTTACCGATTTTTTATAAAGCATTTCTTTTTTGGAAGTGCACGACTTAATTTTTTTTAAAGAAATTTTTAAATGAAAGTATATATTTTTTTTATGACAGTACGTACACTTCATAACACCCCGTTTTTAAAAAGAAATTTTTGAATGAAAGTACATATTTTTTTTATGACAGTATACACTTCATAACACCTCCTTGACTTTGTTTTAAAATGAAGTTTAAGATCTCTCCTATCTATTACAAATGGCCTATCTGGCAATTTTTGTTAATTAATTTTTTATAAAGCATTTTGTTTATGAAAGTACACTTCACAACACCTCCTTGATTTTTGTTTTAAAATGAAGTTTAAGACCCCTGAAGTGTACTTTCAAAAAAAAAAATGGTTCAATATTGTAGCTCAAATACGCTACCGAGAATCAACATTCTAGTAAACATTTTATAAAACTAAGAACACTTACCACTACCAGTACTACCATATGTTTTTATGTATTATAGAATACCCACTATTCAGGGTGGGGCAATAGTGCGCCGAACCTCGATATCTCGAGTTCTGCGACAACTAGAAATTTTTAAAAAAATTGCAAGTAAACTAGATAAAACAATCTATATAACTGGAAATTATTTTCGAACATACAGGGCAAGCCAAGACGAAATTACAGGAACAAGTGCCTTTTTTTTAAATGGAATGCTATGTATATCAGTACATTTTTTGAAGCTTCTTTCTAGGCTCTATTCGTTCCTATATTAACATTGAATATCTCCCAACCACTTGCATGCAATGAATTTTTTTGTTGAAATAATACAATCTGCAGATAGATATTACAAAAATTACCACAGAAACAATTATTGGTTTTAAGAAAAACTTATGTGAACACCAGTTACGAGAGATCTAATTAATGTTTTTGAATCATTTTCATTTACTAAAACTGTACAGGATGTCAAAAAATTATTTTAAGATAATTAAGAACTTTTTAAACTGATTCTTCTTAATTTTTTCAAATGGAACACCCTGTATATTCTTCAACGATGTGATGTATAAATGAAAAACGAGGATTTTTTGTAAGTACCTACTTCCCTATGGCTAATGGCAACCAATAACGTTTTATTGAGCAATAATTACAAAATTCAAAAATAAACCTAAAAAGAGGTTTCTTCAAATAACTCAGTAGAAAAATGTATAGTAAATGTTCCACATGTTGCCCATTTTGATTGATACGCATCTCTATGCACTTTTGAAATGAGGTTCCCACTGTTCATAAAACTGCCGGTTTTTCCTTCATATTTTGAACTGTTGTTGGTGTGTCTCTATAAACAATTTCTTTCAGGTATCCCCATGGAAAGAAATCCATTTTTGTAGGATCTGGGGATCTAGCAGGCCATTTACTGGGTCCATTTCTTCCAATCCATTGATGAGGGTAGGTATTATTTAAGTGGTCTCTAACTGCATTTAAATAATGTGGTGGAGCACCATCTTACTGAAAGCACATCCTATTTGGAATTCCTTCGGGGAGATTTACTAATAATTGAATGAAGATAAATATCTCCAGTCAATGTACCATCAAAGAAATGTGGCCCTATTGCATGTTCTCCAATAATTCCTCCCCAAACGTGTATAGACCATCTGTGTTGGTTATCAACCTACATAAAAAAGTGAGGATTTTCCGAAGCATAATAATGGAAATTGTACCTATTAACAAATCCATTTTTATGAAAAGTTGCCTCATCTCATCAGTGAATAAAACATTATTGAAGAAGTTGACATCATCTTGCATTTTACCTCTGGCCCAATTACAAAATTGTAGGCGCTTTTGAAAATCGTCATCAGATAATTAGTGGTGCATTTGAATATGATATGCATGCAACTTATTTGTTTTTAAGATTCGACCCACAGACCGTCTACTTATTCCTACTAATGAGCTCACTTCTCTTTGACTAACATGGGGATTCTCAACCGTTGCCAGCACCACAGAAAACTCATTTTCTTCGTTCACAACACGATTTATTCTTTAACTTCTTTTATATTCAGCATTTCCAGTTTCCAGAAATCTATCGAGAAGTTTTGGAAGCAGCTAACATCAGGAATCCTTCTTTCTTTCTTCTATTGGCAAGTAAACAAGTTCTGTCTGACTCGCCCAAAACAAAAGTCATGTCTACAAGTTCCGCTTTATTAAAATTCAAATATTTTAAATTCAATACAAATTGTAACTAACGAGCGATAAGTGTGACAAATGCTCCGTTGTACACGACAATTTATACCAAACTGAGGTTTTATTGCTTGTCGAATAACGAAAACGGCAAAAAAATGTACAAAAAAACATTACAGTAAAGGACTTGTTAAATACTATTTACTCATTTCAATGGATTGGAAGAGATGGTCCCACTAAATCGTCTCATTTCAAAATTGCATAAAGACGTGTGTCAATCAAAATGGGCAACACGTCGAACACCTATTATAAATTTTTCTAATGAATTATTGGAGGGAACCTCTTTTTTTAAGTTTATTCTTGAATTTACACACTTATTTATTTATAAAACGAAAATGGTTGCAATTAGCCATAGGAAAGTACTTACAAAAAATGTTCATTTGAAATAATTGAGAAAATTCAATTTAAAAAATTCTTCATTGAGAAATAATTTTTGGCCACCCTGTATAGTTTTAGGAAATGAAAATGATTTAAAAACATTAATTGGATGGATCCAAGTGGTTCGGAGATATATAATGCTAATATAGGAATGAATAGAGCCTAGAAAGAAGCTTCAAAAAATGTACTGATATACATAGCATTCCATTTTAAAAAAGGCCTGTAATTCCGTCTTGGCTCGCCCTGTGTGTAATAATATTAATAATTTCCATCTAGACTTTTTTATCTAGTTTACTTGCAATTTTCTAAAAATTTTCTAGCTATAGTAGAACTCGAGATATCGAGGTCCGATGCACTATTGCCCCACCATGTATAGAAGAAGTATGCCAAACATTGCGATATCCACATTATCCAACTCGAAATAGAGAAAGATTAGTTTATAACTATTAGAAACATTCACAAAATAGATGGAATTAGCTACAATTGTATCAAAATGTACAATGTTCTTGAAAACTAGCCTTCACACGTTTAAGAACAAAATTAAATTTAGTGGGCCGTTAAGTGTTTGAACCTTGCATGATGTGATAGAGAGATGCCATTCGGTATGAATGTTGGTCGGACCAATATATCTTCATTTTAAAAAGTGGAGGCACCTTGGACCCCGGAATCGGAGACCTGTGTGGGGCCTCTAAGCGACGAATCCAATTACAATCTTGCACAACGTGATAAACAAATGCACTCGGTACAAATGTTGGTCGGACCCATATCTTTACTTTAAAAAGTGAAGGAACTTTGGGCCCCACAGACCAGGCCCCTAGACAGGTGATTGCCTACAAGCATGCAAGGGGGCGTCGTTGACGACCACAGGTGACTGCCCCGGGTTCAAATGTTCTGTCATGTACACAGCATGGGCATTGTAGCAGATGAGCTACAATGCCAATGCTGTGTGCCACCATATTCATAGATTGAAATTTGTCATGGAGGATAGGCAGAAGAGACGTAGAGTTAAATTTATGTCCCTGAAATAAAAGAAAAATTGTTAAAATTTTACGACAACAGACACAAACAAATCATTTGTTAGAAAAGCGTTTCCATAGAGTTTCGGATTTCTGCGCAGGCATGACGGGACCAAACCATAGAGGAAACGGTTTTCGAATTCCAAAGAGTTCGATGTTTCTTTACACTGTTTTCGGGACCCCTTGTTCGGAAATCGAGTCACCTGTTTAACAGTGAACTTGTGGTTCTGGTTTGTAATTCGTTTACTTATAATTTCAGGCGAGCCCTGTGTTCTTTCATCTTGTGAAGCTGCTTCTGCACGCAGAAGCTCCAAATTTGAATTACCTGACAACTACACCAATATGAAAGTTAGTTTCCTAGACTTCAAGAAAAAAAAGCCCGCGTGTCGGCTACAGACACCGCCACAGCCTCAGTAAGCTCAATCTGCAAAGAATAGCTCGAGACATGTGCTGCACCAATTGGTCGAATTTTCACAGCAAGATAGATGTGGACACACCTTAGGTAAGACAAAACTCCGGAACAAATGATTTGTCTTTTGTACATTTTTTTAATAATTTCAGGGACATAAATTTAAATCTACGCTGTCTATTCTGCCTGTCTTCCATGACAAATCTCAAACTGAGTATGATGGCACACAGCACGGGCATTGTACCTGATGCAACAGAGCATTTGAGCCCGGGGCAGTCACCTGTGGTTGTCAACGACACCTCCTTGTATGCTTGTAGGCAACCACCTATCTAGGGGCCTGGTTACAGGACCCATAGTGCCACCATTTTTTAAAGAGAAGATATGGGTCCGACCAACATTCATACCGACTGGCATCTCTCTATCAAGTAGTGCAAGGTTGTAGCTGGATTCGTCGCTTAGCGGCCCCACTAATTTGAATAGAAAGGATTTGAAAGGAAAGCTTTCTATAGCATCGAGTAGTGCATAGATAGATAGATATATCTTTATTTGTTCATGTAAAAATTTACAATACCCAGATGGTGTAGAACATGTCACAGATTACAATAAAAAGACTTTGCATACAGACATAGTAAAATATGATTAAGACTTATAACGATAGACAATACACATTAACAAAGAAAATTAAAAGGTTATGTTAAAAACAAATAATTTGGAATAGTTTCATGGTTATTACTTACTTATTTTTTAACACTTAGTAGAGTGTATCATTGAAATACTCATCTATTGTGTAATATGTCCTTTCCAAAAGTATGGCTCGCAACTTTACCTTCAGGTGTTTTAGTAATAGATTTTTATATGTATCAGGTAGTTTGTTATACACTTTAATTATTGAAAAAGGTACATTTTTTTGCACATATGTGAAGTTTGCTTTAATGATTAATAAATCATTTTTGTTCCTGGTGTCATAGGAATGAATTCTATCACGGTCTGCAAACAAAAACATATTTTTTACCACAAATGTCACAGCTTCATATATGTTATTAAGGTACCTAAGTACATGTTGTTCCTTAAATATTGGTTTACAACTAGTTGTCTCTTTAATATTAAGTATATTTGAGACATCTTTTCTGTGGTACAACTATTTTATATACATGATTTGTGCCTCCTCAAAAGATTATATTATATCTAATTCTAAATTAGATATAATATAATACATAATAATATGCATAATAAGCCATATAAGCTGCCTCAACATTCACATTTTGTGATATTACTTTTAAGGCGTAACAATAATACTTAGCGATGTTTTGTGCAAGCTGGTCAGTATGGGATTTCCAGTCAAGTCTAGAATCTATTGTAATACCCACAAAGGATAATTGAGATATAGTGTTCAAAGTAAAGATACCATTGGTGTAACTTTTTTCAGTATTTGACTTTGAAAATGTGATGTCTTGTATGTATTTTCATGTATGTCTTTTCTTTATTCAACCTAAAGTTAAGAAGAGTATAGTATTTTTCTAGCCTGTCTAATGCTGAGAACATTTTTTGTTCCAGTACCTACTGTTGGATCAGGAGAGTTAATAATTAAGGAGCAATCATCTGCATATTAAACTGTATATTCATCAAGTACCATGGGTAGGTCATTAGTATATAAGATATACAATAATGGTCCTAATACTGATCCCTGTGGGACCCCTCTCTTTATTACCAAACTTTGCGATTTTAATAATTCACCACTACTATCTGTTTCCACAACACTGTATTCTGTTATCTACATAAGAAGTTAATAATTGCAACGTATTTCCCCTAATTCCATACTTCTCGAGCTTCTTTATTAAGTTATTATGGCCACCACTATCAAAAGCTTTAGATAAATTTAAACCTATAGCCACTGTACGTACTTTCAGAACAATTTCAGTGATATGTAATACATATATCATACGTAGAAATTCTGAGATGATACCCATAATTTTTTAATTTCAATACGTATGTTGTTTTTTTTAAATATGTATTGTAAAATATTTTTGATCCGTGTACATACTTTTGCCTAGCAGCATAATAACATTATAAATTTTTTTCAGTCTCATACACATTTCAAAATTTCATTTAATCCTACGATTAATGACACACCATGATCGGCATGTTCCCACCAGAGCATCAGCAGTAATATACGATCTGGCATTACACAAAAATAGTTCTTTTCACAAAGAATTCAGTTTGGCTAAGCTAATAAACTGTTAACATCCATGCAAATAAATTAGACCGAAGTACATTTCACCTTTGATTACTGAATTTATATTGCTTCATGAAGTGGAGAATGCCGTACCCCACCCCAGATTTTAATTGTAGTCTGGGCCCCCACTCTACCGATTGAACTCCCATTTCAGAAATAATTTTTTGCGAAATCTATATGAAGAGGATGGTAAGTTGTAATAAAGCTGTAAGATAGATGGTGCGTAAATCGTTTATTTTTTATATTTTCAAAGTATCACCTATAAGGTGTATTACAATAACACAGTATAAAACTACAAGTTGTAGACCTATTAAAACTTGTAAAATGAATAAAATAAATATAATACAGAGAATATTTCTGAATGAAATGTGAACGACTGCAAATTTATAAAATTTACAAATATAACATTTTCCGATAAATCTATTAGCTACAAATCATCTGACTAAAATAAAAGCAGATAGAAAGGTTCAATTTTTATATTAAACTTATATGTACAAATATATCTGACTTCAATAAAATATATCAATAAAAGATAAAACTTATATAAAACGTTATAATCGCTTCAAAGCATTTACGCCTAGGGAGGAAGATTTCATTTTTCTTGTTGGCTGAACCGACATCGGCGCTACTGGTGGAGATTCTTCTGTATTTTCTGCATTGCCCAATTCCTAAAATAGAAATATTTTTCTTAAACCTAAGTAAATCTAATACTAAAAATAGGTACTTTCCCAGAAAAATTAAAAATAGCTAAAGTATTACCTATTTTTAAATCAGGTGGTATTGAAGACACTACAAATTGAGGGCCTTAGGGCCTATAACAGTACTACCATACTGGCTAAAACGGTAGCAAAAATCTATTGCTATAAGAATTATCAAGTATTTCTGAGTATAATAGAACATTCAACAAGTACCAATTTGGTTTCAGAAAGGATAAAGTACATCAGATGCTTTCTTCAAATAATCAATAATACATGTGATGGTTTTAAAATGAAATGGTCAATACTAATATACAATTCAAATGTATTGAGCCTTCATTTTAACAAGGCATATATATGAAACAGATGGGCAGAAATAATTAAAAAAAGTATGTGTTTATTACATGTTCATTATAAATCACTCATCGAAATTTGAATAACTTACTGTAGACGCCAAATAGGAAAAGGCTGCCTGGCACAGATTAAGTGCCACCTGTGATTCTAAGACTCTACGTCACTGCGCTACTTACCAAAATGGATATGCAATAACTGTAGGACGTAGGCTCATGCATTTGGTTTCCACGTAACTGCCCATGTTTGCTACAATAGGTGTTTATATATGTTTAGGAGGGGTACGACTAAAACTCGTCTTTCACTCAGCCTCATCATTTGTGGCAACTATACAGTATGGTACACAGTTTTGAAGATCTGCTAAGTTATATTGATAAATATATACCCTACTTTTTTTAAGGAAACTTTGACCACACCAAACATTGTATCCGTTATATCTGAAAGACTGTGCATCCCATGTCAATAACATCTTAAGTTTGGATAAATCAGAACTTTTTTGCAATACCAAATTTTTTTAAATTTTATATCGGACGTATTGTTGAAAACTTATCCTCGGCGTGCTTATTCGGCTATTTTTAAGATATTTAACATTTAATAATAATAATAATTTTATTAATCTGGGAAATAATACTGTTTATAGGCGAGTCATTACAATGATATATAGTGATGATTACAGTTAATTAATTATGGAATTAAAGTAATAATAGGGTTAAGAAAGATAAAATTAAACAATACAAACAAGATAACTGTCGGACGATATTCAAAAGGAACAAAATAAAGAAGGAAATCTCAGTTCTTCTTTCAAGTTAAAATTTCACATTTCACATTTATAACATTTAAAGTTTCACAATTAAAATTGGTAAATTTAAATTACATATTATTATTTAGGGCATAAGTGTTACAAAATGGATATACTGTGGAGACAGGCACTGATTCAAAGTTTCTTTAGCTCGTATTTGAATTTTTTTATCCCAAGCACTTTTATATTTATGGGCAGTATAGAACTTTAGGCCACTGAACTCGTTTTTTTTTTTAGTCTAGTGTATGGACAGATTGAATTTTCTTTATGCCTTGTATTGTGGTCATGTACATCACTATATGCTTGGAAATCACTTAAATGTTGTTTTACATAATAGACATTTTCATAAATTATTAAAGAAAAAACAGTCATTATATTTAATAGTTAAAATAATGGTCTACAGGAATCATAGTACTCTTTGGATATGGATATTCGCTGCAGTTCCCCAGGATAATATTCCGTACTTTATTGTGGAATGAAATATGGCATAATATCAGGTAAATGCGGCTTCAGCGTTTATGATGGAGGTTATCCTTCCAAGCATGAATACTATAGAGGAGAGTTTTTTACATAAATTTATGTGGCTTGCCCATGCCATTGAGGCATCAATATTAACACCTAAGAATTTGGTGGATTGGTTACTGGAGTTATTTACTGAGAATGACAACATCCGTTTTGTTTTTATTGAGGAAAAGTCCGTTGTTGTTGAACCACAATTTGGCGCAGTTTGAGAGCACAGTTTCATTGATGTCCTCGAGGTTTGAATATTGCGGTGTTCTGATACTAAAAGTAGTATCATCTGCGTACATTAGGGTCGTAAAGGTAATATCACTGACTTTCATATTGTCTGGTAAGTCATTGGTGTATATGACAAACTAAAGGGGGCCCAGAATTGATCCCTGGGGGACGCCTCGATATTAAACTCTTTTTTTTTAATAAAATGATTGATTATATAAAATGCAATCATTTTCAGAAAAAACAATTCGGGTGTATCAAATATTAATTGGCTTATCATGCATAACAGATAATATTAATGTAAGAGACAGATCGACTACAGATACCGGGACCATTCTGTAAGTATGTCCAGGGTCCTGCTTAATAAATGACACACACTACATTTTTTTATGTAACTCAAGAAAGCCTTGAGATATTTAAAATTAGAGTCTGAAACTTGTTTGCGACTGGTTCCTCATCGAAAACTACTCCGTGGTATGGATGGCAATCCCGTAACTAATGCCCTTCTGGTCGAGTAATTTTTGTCCAGCTTAGGAGGTAACGGAGATGTTTTAAATTTGTATAGTGCTTTGATTGGTATGGACGTCAACCCCGTAACTAATGAACATTTTTTTGTTTAAAGACGACATGAATCAGTAGTTTATGCTTAGGCAATTTATTATGCATAGGTATGCTATTTGTCATAATTGCATGTGATTGTATTGTGTATATTCCACCAAGTGTTACCAATATCACATTGACAAGGTATGATAATATCAGTTTTGCATATGTAAATAAAACCATTCAATAGTATGGGACCCTCGACCAGGATTTTTAGCCTTATCGCGACATAGGAATTCCAAACATTTTCGGACAGTTTATACCCAAATCAAGAATAAAGTCCTTTCTGGCAGAAGTTTCAAGGTTGCTAAACGATCGAAAAACAATAATGAACATGTAAATAAAAATGGGCCAAAATTGTTACCGTGACACGTCCGTTTCCTGTTTTTTTTTTGTGTTGAAGTAGGATGTATGGAACTCTATAAAAATTTAAACAGACATTTTCCGCCTTACGCAAGTGGCGAGTGAAGAGAAAATTGAAAAATTTCACAAACCAGAAATCTGGTGTATATAAAATTAATTGTAAAGATTGCAATGCTGTCTATATCGGTCAGAGTGGTAGAAGCGTTGTGAACAGGGTAAAAGAAGATAAAAAACCAATCTTAAATAACAATAAAAATACAGGAATGTCAACACACTGTATTGAAAACAACCATTTCATAGATACTGACAACATAAATTTACTTCATTCAGAAAAAAAAAGGTAAACATTTAGATCTGCTAGAACAACTAGGAATCAAAATATCTTTCAAGTACAACCCTTGTACCACGAATGACCAACAAAATTTCTTGAATGCCCCTATAATAAACAAATTGTTAAGAACTATCCATTGATTTATATCATCAGTTTAGGTCCACTCCAAACATTCAAATAATTAAGGATGTTAAATTAAGTCTTAAATAGATTAAGACAAATACTTTTAGGTATAGATTAGAATAAGCATGTCAGAAACTTTAGTATTCACTACTTAATACTCTTGATAAAGGCCTCCTAATAAGCCGAAACATATGTAGAGTAGGTATTTATAATATATTGATTCATCTAAAAGCAGTGTTTAATTTATAATTAACAATAATTTACTGGTTTATATTGTCTCCTAGTTTTTCCTTATTTATATTTGTAATTCGAAAATCTGGCTGGAGAGATTGATAGAGAATTTCACAACGAACATTTAAAAAAAACGCATCTTAAAATCTCTAATCTTACAATCTAAAAGTTGATTTGGGTGGAACACTACAATTTTGTTCTACTGTGCATCGTTTGGATGTTCTTTATCTTTCTCCCTTCTCCCGCGGTTAGCTATCTTCGTACCTCTATAGCACACGATGGCCGGAACACGCAGGCTAAGAGATGACCCCATTTAATTTTCTACAACCGTGCAACACAGAAAATGTCTTTAGATTTTTTTTAGGATATACAGACCATAGTCAACCATCAAAAAAAGGTTTTAGCTATGTCGCTGTACTCAGTCAAGTAATTTTTTTTTAACAACTAATATTGCATTTATCAAGTTTCTGCAAGGTAAAAAAATCCGTTCTTTACAGGTTGGTATTTTTTTTACATTTTAAATAGAATTCCATTAAAAATGGACGAGATGCTTTTTTAACCGACAGAAAATGCTTTTCCACGGCATCCGCAACACCCCAGAGGTTTACTTTACATATCAAAGTTCCTTGTTTTCCCTTAAACTAAACATTGTTTGTTGATTTATCCATGTTGGGATGACAAGAAATTTTGGTCAAGGGCTCCTGTAATGCATCTGAGTGCATCCCTGATAAATTGTGGAATGGAGCACTGACATCTGAATTTTGATAATAACATACCCAAAAATACAACTGAGCAAGTTTGAACAGCAAAATTACCAGTATTACACGATAAATTCTAAAACCAACTAAAACAAAGATTATTTATTTATTTTCTAATATTATTTGTCGTTGATGTATTTTTGCTATCAACATTAAGAAGACGACAAGATAGTTGAACTCTAGTCGAATTTCCACATAAAATCCCTATTTGTACATTCCATTAAGAACATGGCTTCAAAAGCATTGATTAAAGGTGGACCACAAGTTCTTGAGATGGGTCCATGCAGAGGAATCAAACATTTTCCCTGATGACATTATTGGGCTGATGTTGAAATGCAACATTGTTGATACACTTCCTTTTGGACAAATCTGTAGTTGTACTGCTTGTTTTTTTAATAAATGTATTTTATTGGATTATTAAAATATCTTTCTTCTTGTATTATAAAATATTTTAAAATTTTCTTTGTTGACTTATCACAGTAATTTGACTGATAAATGTCTTGTCAATGCTATAGTGTCGTTGATTCTGCAAATAGTGGCAAAAGTTACAAAAATCGCCATTATCTCCAAAACCAAAATTCCCCTGTGCCAAACTCTTGTTTTACCTACTTTAAATTATGCAGACTATTTATATGGCCATTGTATAAATATACTGTAGGCAAGGAAATTTCAGAAATTACAAAATTCTTCTCATTTATGGAATTTATCGAAATCAGAGAATTTCTCACAAACTTAAGGAGATAAAATCTCACCATGATTCAAAAGAAATAGTACACAAAGTTGAAGCTACCTTATCTTAATGACCCAATGAACAATTTTTGTTTTGTAATGGTACTCTGAATATCACCATCACCGAATTATAAAAACTTTAGTAATGAATATTTTCCATGAAAACTTTACAATTACCACTTTATACCGCTTAAAGAGCTTAAATGGCGCGCTCTATAAGGGTTCCCATTACCTATCTCCAAGTTTTATAGTAAGAAGTAATAGAAATGTAACTGTTACTCTTATAAACTTTCTTATAAACCTTAAATACAGAACCTCTCCTTCTCGCTCTTTGTTTCACCAGAAACCTCTTTCTCTTTAGTTGATGATGATGAAATTATTACATCTTTCTTTCTAACAATATGGATACTTTGACTCTGTATATGAAATATACGTACGTCAATTAGAAGTATACTATACATGACTTTTATTGCAAATATGCATCTGAAATTTTCATGCAAATGCATCTTTACTGTAAAATTGACATTTGTACCTCGAAAAAATAAAGGCGCCACCGAAATTATACATATTTAAAAATTTTAACTAAAAAATTTTTTTTTAGATTTCTCAAAACATTCGATTCTACATAAAAAACTGCACTTTTTAACTTATGGTACATATTTATATTTACATAAAATGTAGCATCAGCTGGGTATATTAAATATTCAACCTGTTTTTCAACAGTTTTCTTAAAACTATCAATATGGCGTCCACTGACAGGATCAAAAATAAGGCATCCATATTGAAAATACCAAAAGGACACTATAAATCTGAAAAGAAACTTCTGGGATTCTTATAGAACTTCTGTGTCTCTATATAACCAAGAATGTGTGGTTGGATTTTTCCTTGCACATTTCAGGGGTGGACTTGAATAAATTTATCAATATCTAATAAAATGTATCTAAGTTCAATTAATTTATTAAAGCGTTTCCACAAAAATATGTAACGTCAGTGGTTCTGCTACAAATATAACTTTATGGATTGGTAATACTCATTAAAATGGCAGAAAAATCGTCGACCCTTTTCTGGACGCTCACAAACAGAAAGGCAGATATGCTGCAATTTCAAATGCTATGAAAGTGTGTATTCATTTATAGACTGATGTCCAGGTTTACCTACTTCTAGGTATTTACGTATAGTAAAGACAGTGGTTAGGTGTAGTTCTAAAGTGTAGCTTTTAGATTGCTTTAGTACCTGGTTATTTTCGATATTTATTGTTATTAAGTTTTATGAATTATTTCATCGTTATACTTATCTCGATCATTACTTTGGGGTAAAAGTAACTTAAATTAAATATAATTAAATAGCAGTAGAACGAAATCCGGCCCTGCAATGACCATGAAAATTCAGACTCTGAATGCTAATTATAAGTTGAATTTCCAACCTGTAAAAATCAACAATATTAAAAAATGTGTATACTATATGAGAGGTTATGAATGTCACACTGATTCTATTTCAGAAATGCAAATAAAAACATTCAAAATGAGAATAAACTTACAAAAATGTAGAATTTGCGGTTATGTTAACAATTATTGTTGTTATTGTGAGACGAGGAAGTTTTATATTCATCACAGCCAACCCCTATAGAGGAATTGAAAACTATTAGTTTTATAAATTTGTGACTGCAACTTCTATAAAAACTCTTTATATAAATTATAGTAACCGTTACTAAAAGTTTTATAAGTCTGTGATGGAAATGTTTCCGTTGCCATTTTATAAAACCTAAAGTTTTAAAACTTTTAGTAATTTTACATACCTACTATGCAACTTCGCAACTCTTTAGTAATCTTATAAACCACTTTTATAAACTCACAATTTTAATAAATCACTTATAAAAAGAACAGTTACTTTAAGTGAGCAAAATTGTTCATTGGGGAGCAACATGCATGAATTTTAGAAATGCAATAATTTATTATTTTTTCGTTATATCTGTTATATAAGTTGAGAAAGTAATAAAGAAAAGGTATAAAAAAAATGTGTGGCCTAAATAAACGACTTTTAAATTCAAAATTTTATGGGAACATATCCACGTGACTGAAAACACCACGCTATTGGTCTGACGTCATTCGGCATAATGTCTGATGGTCGTCTGTCTGCCAAGGGGTTAAATCGTAAATTGTTTTGTGTTTTGTAAATGTGTATTGATATTTTCATAAAAAAATCATTCATTTATTTATTTATTTTAATTCAGTCCTATAGCAACAGTGGTAGAGTAAACACCTATTTATCTTTTGCTCATAGTACAAGAGTTAGCTAATTACTAAACTGAAATGTCTGGTGAAAGTGATGGTAGCTTTAGTGAAATGGAAATTTGCGATGATGGGCAGTGGAAAAAAGTGAGACACAAAAGAAAAGCAAGGAATGGATTAGGAAGTGTATCAAAGAAAAAAGCATTGTCAACAGATGAAATAAATAGAATTATAATGGGATCAACATCTAGTGATAAAAACCTCAGCACAAAAACCAACACAAACACAAAAACTACAACCAACAAAAACATCCAATATAGAAACTTTCCTCCTATAATGAAAGATGTTACCCACAAAAAATATAAACATATGTTTCACTTACTAACTGATACAGGGTGTTCACGAATTAATTTCTGTGACTTGTGGGAAAAAATACATCCAGATGTGGATGACGAAATAATAAAAACAAAAACTGGACTACTAATAAAAACCAATCAGGAGAAAAACAGCATTACAACGACACTGGAAAAATTAGTAGAAGTCAAAAAAATACTTGCATTCAAAGAAACTTTGCCAAACTCTAAACCAACTACATCTACCCCTATAGAAAGTTACTCCGTGGTAATTGGAGCGGTTGAACAGGAAATAGAGGACAACTCAATAAGCGAACATCTACAAAAGCTCGGCTTACCACATAGGTTTTGTAAAAGAATTACTTCCCTGACAACACAAAAGCCCACAACTTTAATAAGAATCATCAGCGGATCACAAGACGTCTGCGAAACACTACTCAAAAATGGATTATTCTACAAACACCGCCACTATCCTGTATATCCGAGCAAACCCCCCAATCCAACGCCTAAACCATGCAGCAAATGTCTATCTTTCACACACCCTACGGAATCATGTGATACCCCACCCAAATGTACAAAATGCCTTGGACCACATACTTCAAATAGATGCTCCTCAACGCTACCACCAAAATGTACAGGCTGCGGATCAGAGGACCACCAAGCATGGTCCTTTAAATGCCCTAAGAGACCTACCGCACCAATCACAGGCATACCGAACATACAGATAAAATCACTGAACAAGAAATCTACCGAAATTTCTCCAGAAAAGAAAAAGACAAGAATCCACAGCCCAGTTACTATCCACGATATGATCATCAACACCTACATCAACGACTTAAACGATCCAAAAAATATAGATAGAGATGGACTATTACAAAAACTAAGGAAAAGATTTAGAGACAACTACAATGTGGACTCGACTGCCGTATTTTCAGGGAGCCGGGTATATATCCTGATATTTGATCTTGACTGTGAAGACCCAATATCCCCTACAGAACTCATAAACAACACCAATAATTTTCAGCACGTTCAACTCGCAAATTTGTAAATTTCTATACTGTAACATAAACAGCTACCCCAGAAGAAAATTAATAATAAACAATTTTATTGAAACACAAAAAATCGATTGTACCATGCTGGTAGAAGCAAAAACCTCAGAAAAATCCAGTACATCATACAAGAATTGGTCGGTAATACAACTTAATGGAAATCAAATTCACAACAAAACCAGAGGAGGCTCTCTCGTACAAGCCCAACCTAGTCTCGGAATCGGAAAAGCAAACCCTCCCACCATTAACTATTATCTTAACGAATGTATACATTTCACTGTCCCATTTGCAGATGACAAATTACATATATTTTTAGTATACATTTACCCAACGGCAAGAATCGAAGAAAACATATTCACAAAAGCATCTCTTTATAAATATTCTCTAATAATAGGTGATTTCAATGCAAACAACCGAACCAAAAAAAGGCAATTAAATACCTTTCTACAGAACTCCAACTTCCAAAGGTGGGAAACTGCACCAACCTTCATAATGCCACATAATAACGATACCACTCCAGATCTTATATTATATACAAGTAATATATCAAGTAATATCCTCAATGTAGAAGAAACCCCAGACCTGGGATCGGATCATCTTGGACTTATCTTAACATTAGACCTACAAAAGTCGACACAGAACAGCGAAGTTCAAAGGTATAACTTTTCCAAAACAGACACTAACAAAGTGAACGAAGGTATGTTATCATATTTGGAAGATTCGGAAGACATAGAAATTACCAGCCAACAAATATCAAACTTTAACGCTAAGCTAACGTCGCTAATTCTAGAAAATACGCCCAGGACGAAATATAACTATTATACACATGAACTTCCACCCTATATTATAAGCCTTATAAAAAAGAAAAGACAAATGTATCGGGAATACAAAGCTAATGGAGACCCAGACATGAAAACAGAGATAAATAGATTTAACAAAAACATTCAAGAACTAATCCAACAATTTAAAACTCACAAGTGGATAAGAGCATGCGAAAATGTAAACTCCAAAAAAGGAAAAACTTATTGGCAAGAGATCAAAAAACTATCTAAATATAAAAACAAAACTGGAAATAAGCAAGTCATAGAGGAGAACGGTGAAAAATACGAAACACCTGCTGAAAAAGCATACATTTTTAGCAAACATTACAAGAAAGTGTACAAAAAATATGAAGATAACAATTTCGATAACATACATTACGACACCATTACCCAATGGTGTGAAACATATTTCTCAGAGATACCACCAGTGGAAGAACACACTATAACAGAAGAAGAATATTTCGATATAATACACCAAGGTAAAAGTACAGCACCAGGCCACGACTACATCACCAAAAACTTGTTAAGGAAACTAGACAAAAAAGTGCACCTACACATTAAGAAAATGTATGAATTTTGTCTAAAAAACCACTATATACCACCAGAGTGGAAAATCGGCACCATAATCACTATACCCAAGCAGAACCTAGACCATTCTAAAACAAACAGCTACAGACCGATCACACTACTACCAGTATTAGGGAAAAATTTAGAGAAAATTATTAAAAACAGAATACAAGAAACCATAGGAAATCAAATCCCTGGATACCAATTCGGATTTAAAACGGGTCATTCAACAATACACCCTCTTTCAATTTTAACCAACAATATAGAAACGAGCAAGCTTAATAGGAACAAGTCTGGTGCACTATTCCTGGATATCAACAAAGCGTTTGATAATGTGTGGTATGATGGTCTATTATTCAAACTTTATGAGATAGGATGTCCAAAATATATCATATTTTTTATTAAAAGCCTGCTTACCAACAGAACGTTGAAAGTAAAGATCCTAAATACCCACTCAGATGAATTCACCCCCGAACAAGGATTACCACAGGGTTCACCACTATCACCACTGCTTTACAACGTTTACTGTTCGGATATTTACAACTACCAATACGACTACCAGCACTTCGCTCACGATGGATATATCCTTCAATTTGCTGACGATACCGCCCTCGTATCCCACGACAGAACCACCACCAAGGTATCAGAAAATCTACAATCATTAGTAAACACAACATGCAGGTGGTTCAACAAATGGAGACTCAAGCCAAATCCTCTAAAAACACAGTTTATTTTGTTCAACCACCACCCATCAGATAATTCCCCATCGCTGAATATGTATCAACACACTTTACATCCAGTAACTAAGATCAATTACCTTGGAATAACCTTCGACAACAAAATCAATTTTAATGCCCACGTTGAGCTCAAGAAAAAGAATATCATATCGAGAGCCAAACACTTCCGAAGTTTGACATGTAACAGGACGGGGATCAACATAGAGACAGCTAGTAGAATTTACAAGCTTATTTGTCGACCAATGATTGAATATGGACACGTTTTGTTTTTGAATTGTAAAAATAAGGCATTAAAAAAAATAAAGGTGGCAGAAACAACATCAATAAGGAAGATAACCAAAATTCGACATCCTCTCAACCCGCTGCACAACCCCCCCAACCGTCTTTTATACCAACAGACTAATATAATGCCTATAGAAGACCGTCTAACCCATCTATCTAAAAGAATAATAATAATAATAATAAAAGTGCTTTATTGAATTAGTACAATTCAACAGGCCATTGACCGGGGTCCTTCAGCCTATATATATAATACATTAATGTAAACAATTAACATGATTTAAGGTATGATAAAAAAAAAAAAAAAAGAACAATTTAATTTGAATTTATTATTTCCCATAATGTTCTTAAGGGGTGTCTCCATCTTGTCCTGCCATTTGGTTGTCTTCTGGCACATAAACTCTCGATTAACTCCTTATTGTGTTCATTCTGGGAGAATCTTGTGGATAGTGTGATGAGTCTATCTTTTATTGGTTGGATATTTGTCAGTTGGTATAGAAGTTGGTTAGGAGGATTGTGTAGGGGATTATTGGGGTGACGGATTTTGGTTATCAAACGAAGGGCACTTGTTTCTGCTATGCTAAGCTTTTGTAAGGCTGGTTGTTTACAGTTTTGAAAAAGTACATGACCATATTCTATCATGGGTCTGCATATGGTCTTATATAT
Source organism: Stenurella melanura (assembly GCA_963583905.1). Lineage (NCBI taxonomy): Eukaryota > Metazoa > Arthropoda > Insecta > Coleoptera > Cerambycidae > Stenurella > Stenurella melanura. Next base: position 164,547,166 of record OY757311.1, on the reverse strand, counting down.
TTTACTAGCAGTTTGAATGTCAATCCCTCCTTTTGTATGCACAAGACATCTAAAGTGTTTTGATCGTGAGATTGTGTTTTTTTTAACTTGTGCCATGTGGCTATTAAAGTTGATTTTATGATCGATGGTTATTCCTAGATATTTGGTGAATTTTTTAGGGTAAAGCAAATGATTATACATATTAAGTGTTGGAGAATTCGGACCAGGGTTATGATTGAAGATGATGAATTGAGACTTAGATGGATTTGGTTTTAATCTCCATTTATTGAACCAATCTGTGGTGTGATTAATCAGATTTAACAAACTTTGTGTTGCTGTCACGATAGAAGTGTTGTGAGATATTAAAGTCGTATCATCGGCAAACTGGAGTATATAAGCACTGTGTGAAAAATGTTGCTCATCGTTGTAGGGGTGGTAATAGATATCTGCACAGAAAATGTTGTATAGCAACGGAGAAAGTGGTGAACCTTGAGGGAGACCCTGTTCTGGTGTGAACTCATACGAGAATGAACTTGAAATTTTTACTTTTAGATGTCGATTTTTCAAAAAACAGTCTATTAATAATATAAGGTACTTCGGACAACCCAGTTTGTAAAGTTTGTAAATTATGCCTGTGTGCCAAATGCTGTCGAATGCTTTTTCTATGTCAATGAATAGAGCTGCAGTTTTTCCTCCGTTCAGTTTGGTGGTTTCAATATTATTAATTAGGGTAACAAGTGGGTGTAGCGTGGAACATTTATGTTTAAATCCGAATTGGTATCTGGGTATACGATGTTCTACACTTTCTTCTATTTTTTTTTTTAATAATTTTTCAAAATTCTTACCGATGACTGGTAGGAGCGTTATAGGTCGAAAGCTAGTTGCTTTAGTATGATCCAAGTTAGGTTTTGGTATTGTGACGATGGTTCCAAGTTTCCATTCTTCAGGGATATAATGATTTATAAGGCAATATTTGTATATTTTTATAATGTGTAAATGTATTTGTAGATCTAGTTGTTTTAAGATGTTTTTTGTTATCATGTCATGTCCTGGAGCGGCGCTTTTTCCCTGATTTAGTATCTCAAAATAATCGGCTTCCTCGATGTTGTAGTTTTCTGGTGGGACTCTTTCTGTGATGTATGTTGTGTACCAATTTTCTATTTCTGTGTAGTTGTCATCGTCAAAGTTGTTGTCTTGCTTTTTTCTGTAAGTAGTTTCGAAGTGTTTTGCAAATATATTTGCTTTTTCTTCAGGGGTTTCGTAGTTTTTACCGTTCTCCACTATTGGTCTATGAGTTTCATTTTTGTTGTTGTATTTCGTCAATTTTTTTATTTCATACCAGTAATTTTTACCTTTTTGTTTATTTATATCCTCACATGTTTTAATCCATTTATGTGTTTTAAATTCAGTAATCAATTTTTGAATATTTTTATTATACTTGTTGAGCTCTGTTTTAGCAATAGGGTCATTGTTGTTCCTGTATTCTCGATACATTTTTCTTTTTCTTTTTATTAGCTGTATTATAAATGGAGGAAGCTCGTGGGTATAATATTTCATTTCTGTTTTAGGGGTATTTTGTAATATTGTTTCGGAGAGTTTGCTATTGAAATCCGTTATATGTTCTTCGTCAGTATATCCTGAATTGTCCAAATAATTTAACATTATTTCGTTTACTTTGTTGATGTTTGTTTTTTTTAAATTATATTTCATTACTCTCTTGTGGTTTACTGGTTTTTGCAGGTCAATTTTAATTTTAAAGCCTAGGTGATCGGAGCATAAATCAGGAGTCAGTTCAACTTGTATATTGTTTTTAATATTGTTAGAGTAAAGGAGATGGTCCGGTGTTGAATCATTGTTGTTGGGCATAATGAATGTGGGTGGCGTATCGTATTGTGAAAAATTGGTGTTTTGGATAAAGTTGTTAATCTGCCTCTTCTTTAGCCTATTGTTACTAGTGTTGAAGTCACCAACAATGATCGAATATTTGTATAAAGTACTTTTGGTGAAAATGTTTTCTTCAATTCTCGCATTGGGATGGATGTATACTAGAAAGATATGTAGTTTGTCATCTAGAAAGGGAATATTAAAGTGCAGGCATTCATTAAGTGGGTTGTTTATTCTGGGTGGATTTTCATTTCCCATTTTCAGTTCAGGATGAGATTGTATTAAGCTGCCTCCTCTCGTATAATTATGCAATTGGTTACCTTCATATTGAATAACTGTCCAATCCCTGTATGATGTGTTACTTCTGCTATTTATTTTTGCTTCGACAAACATCGCACATGAAATATTGTTGTTTTCAATATAATTATTTATTATATGTTTTTTTTTCGTGTAACTATTGATGTTTGAATACAGAATATTAATGTCTGACATGTTCGTATTGTATGTTATTCGTGTCATTTATTGGCTCAGTGGGAGAAATTGCGTCTTCGACATCTAATTCGAATATTAGAATGTATACTCTGTTTCCAGAAAAGATAGCAGTTGTATCCAAATTAAAATTGTAGATAAATCTCTTACGGAGCTTTATTATTAATTCTTCTCTGTTGTTGTTAGTGTTGTCGTTTAATTCGTTTATGTATGTGTTAATTATTGTGTCGTGAACTGTAACAGGTGCATGTATCCTTGATTTCTTCTTGTTGCCTGAGATTTCGTGAGATTTTTTGTTAAGCGATTTTATTTGTACGTTTGGTATACCTTGTATAGGAGCTGTAGGTCTTTTGGGGCATTTGTACGACCAAGCTTGATGTTCTTCTGAATAGTACATTTGGGTGGTAATGTAGATGTACACTTGTTCAATGTATGGTTGCCAAAACATTTGGCACATTTCATGGGTTCGTTGCACATTTCAGTTGTGTGTGTAAAGGCCAAGCATTTGCTGCATGGCTTTGGGGATGGTGGGGGTGGCTTACTGGGGTATACTGGGTAGTGTCTGAATTTAAAGAATAAACCATCTTTTAACAGAGTTTCGCATGTACTTTGTGTTCCAGTTATAATTCTAATGAGAGTAGTGGGTTTGTTGGTGGCTGCAGATGTAATTCTTCTACAATAACGATGTTCTAAGTTTAGGTTGTTGAGATGATCGCTAATAAGAGTATCGTTGATTTCTTGTTCGACCGAACCTATAATGACTGAATAGCTTGGACTGGAGTTGGTTGTTGGTGTTTTTGTATTCGGTAATGCTTCTTTGTAGGATTGTATTTTGGACATACTTATTAATTTATCGAGAATTGGTAGGATTGCACTTTCGTCCGTGTCTGTTTTTAGTATAAAACCCGTCTTAGTTTTAATTATTTCATCCTTCGCATCAGGGTAAAGTCTAGCCCATAAATCGGTAAATTGCATTCTTGTGTAGTTGGCTTCAGCTGTTAGATAAAACATGCATTTATATTTTTTGTGTTTAATTCCATTCATTGATGGTGAGTAGTTTTTGTTTGTGGTAGCTTTTTGTGTTGATTGATGTTTTGTATTTCCTGTGTTTTTATCTGTGTTTATCTCTGTAGTTTTTGTTTGATTGGAATGTGATTGTGTGTTACCTATTATAATTCTAGTTATTTCCTCATTACTATAATGTTGTGTTTTTTTCCTTTTCGGTTTCCTTGTTCTTACTTCTTTCCAATTTCCATCTTCATCTGCCACAATTTCCATTGCACTTTCACCATCACTACTAGATGGCATTTTTTCCCTTTTTAATCACTAATAATTAATAAACTTTTTCAGAGAGCTAAAGAATAGATGTGTTCTCTACGACTGTTGCATATCTAAAAGATTTTCCCAGATACCACAAAACCTAGAGAGAATCGAGAAATACTGCATTAGAAGAGACCCAGGAATAAGAACGGTACATAAGCACCCGGAACAAACCCTATTAGAAAATCTACAAAGATTAGCCAATAACAATTAATCAACACCGAAACATATTATTATTGTTATAATTATTGTTGATATTAGTATAACTGTAACAGCTATCACATAAAATATTATTTATTGTATCATAAAATTGTAAAATATTATATGTGTGTATATGTAATTGTAACAATAGGCTGAAGGACCTAGGTCAATGGCCTATTGAATCAGTTTGTGGTTCAATAAAGTTCATTTATTATTATTATTATTTATTTTAATTATTAAGTGGTAAAAATGACGGACAGTGGGTTTTTACGGGGCCAGAGTGACAATTTGCCTGTTGTTGATGTGTTTATGATGACAAACTTTTTTACTACTAATACTGATTTTATTAGGGCAGAAATTAGAGGTACTAAAGCAACAAAGTATGTGTCATTCATTATTCTAAACATTAATTCAATTGTGCCCATTTTTATCCTTTTACTGTAGTTAAATACAACAAATTATTTATGTACCTAACCTCAAAATAGGTAAACAGGGCAATGTTTTAATGTTATATGTTTTAATGTTTTATATAATAAATACCTCCCGTCACTTACTAAGTATGCACTTTTAGGTAGGTAGGTACATTAATAGTAAAAATAACTGTTGACATACATAGGTATATATAAATATATAACTGGATAATATGTAGAACGTCGAGAAGTTACATTATTCCCACCGTTCTTATACATTTATACATTTTAATTCAAGGTTCCTATTAACAGAAGTTAGTAAACTTTTAAATAGGAAAGTGACCAAATTCACCATGATATGTAAACAAATTATCACAATAATATTAGGGTTAGGTACAATATAATCTTGAGGATGACGATAATTCTGCATTTCGGTCGTCTCGTCTCATAGCTCTGCACCATTTCTTCCTAACTTTATCGCGTCTAGGCACATTAAAAAATAACTTTTCTGGAGTTTTTATTGTAGTATTTGTACATTTGGGCACAATACAATATTTATAGCTACTTTTCTTTGTATTTTCCATAACACAACATAAATACCCAATGAACAATTTTTGTTTTGTAATGGTACTCTGAATATCACCATCACCGAATTATAAAAACTTTAGTAATGAATATTTTCCATGAAAACTTTACAATTACCACTTTATACCACTTAAAGAGCTTAAATGGCGCGCTCTATAAGGGTTCCCATTACCTATCTCCAAGTTTTATAGTAAGAAGTAATAGAAATGTAACTGTTACTCTTATAAACTTTTTTATAAACTTTAAATACAGAACCTCTCCTTCTCGCTCTTTGTTTCACCAGAAACCTCTTTCTCTTTAGTTGATGATGATGAAATTATTACATCTTTCTTTCTAACAATATGGATACTTTGACTCTGTATATGAAATATACGTACGTCAATTAGAAGTATATTATACATGACTTTTATTGCAAATATGCATCTGAAATTTTCATGCAAATGCATCTTTACTGTAAAATTGACATTTGTACCTCGAAAAAATAAAGGCGCCACCGAAATTATACATATTAAAAAATTTCAACTAAAAAATTTTTTTTTAGATTTCTCAAAACATTCGATTCTTCATAAAAAACTGCACTTTTTAACTTATGGTACATATTTATATTTACATAAAATGTAGCATCAGCTGGGTATATTAAATATTCAACCTGTTTTTCAACAGTTTTCTTAAAACTATCAATATGGCGTCCACTGACAGGATCAAAAATAAGGCATCCATATTGAAAATACCAAAAGGACACTATAAATCTGAAAAGAAACTTCTGGGATTCTTATAGAACTTCTGTGCCTCTATATAACCAAGAATGTGTGGTTGGATTTTTCCTTGCACATTTCAGGGGTGGACTTGAATAAATTTATCAATATCTAATAAAATGTATCAAAGTTCAATTAATTTATTAAAGCGTTTCCACAAAAATATGTAACGTCAGTGGTTCTGCTACAAATATAACTTTATGGATTGGTAACACTCATTAAAATGGCAGAAAAATCGTCGACCCTTTTCTGGACGTTCACAAACAGAAAGGCAGATATGCTGCAATTTCAAATGCTATGAAAGTGTGTATTCATTTATAGACTGATGTCCATCAGGTTTACCTACTGCTAGGTATTTACGTATAGTAAAGACAGTGGTTAGGTGTAGTTCTAAAGTGTAGCTTTTAGATTGCTTCAGTACCTGGTTATTTTCGATATTTATTGTTATTAAGTTTTATGAATTATTTCATCGTTATACTTATCTCGATCATTACTTTGGGGTAAAAGTAACTTAAATTAAATATAATTAAATAGCAGTAGAACGAAATCCGGCCCTGCAATGACCATGAAAATTCAGACTCTGAATGCTAATTATAAGTTGAATTTCCAACCTGTAAAAATCAACAATATTAAAAAATGTGTATACTATATGAGAGTTTATGAATGTCACACTGATTCTAGTTTAGAAATGCAAATAAAAACATTCAAAAGGAGAATAAACTTACAAAAATGTAGAATTTGCGGTTATGTTAACAATTATTGTTGTTATTGTGAGACGAGGAAGTTTTATATTCATCAGAGCCAACCCCTATAGAGGAATTGAAAACTATTAGTTTTATAAATTTGTGACTGCAACTTCTATAAAAACTCTTTATATAAATTATAGTAACCGTTACTAAAAGTTTTATAAGTCTGTGATGGAAATGTTTCCGTTGCCATTTTATAAAACCTAAAGTTTTAAAACTTTTAGTAATTTTACATACCTACTATGCAACTTCGCAACTCTTTAGTAATCTTATAAACCACTTTTATAAACTCACAATTTTAATAAATCACTTATAAAAAGAACAGTTACTTTAAGTGAGCAAAATTGTTCATTGGGTAATGTGTACACATTCGCAATCACAATACGTTTTCCATCGGTGCGATGTGCCCGATGACGTCACACACAAGTAGCGCAGAAACTTCTCCATTTAAACACAGTTAAATTGACAATTGCAGTAAATAATTTTTTAAACCTTTAATTAGAACATAAAACAAAAATAAAATACTGGAAAAATAATGTTTTTTAGTGATCTATTCATCTGTGATCTTTAAAAAAATTATGCATTTTGCTCATTATATGATTTGTGTCTTAAAGATCGATTGATCATAAATAATGAAAAAACAGTAATGGTCCAATTTCATAACAAATTTAGAAAAGAAATTTCAATGTGGGAATCTTGGTAATAAACCAATTAAATAAGGCCTATTTTGCAATTAAACAATTAAAAGGCAAACTTAATCCAGATTCTCTATTGCCAGTATATTATGCTCTATCTTACTCATCTATTAGCTATAGCATTGTTGTATGGGGTAGATCCTCCATATAGATTGTTTATCTTACGCTGTGTCTAGGCTCGCGGTACCATTAACCAATTTTATCCCGGTATAAATACAACATCATAAGTAATTTTGAGAGTGCAACGTTTTGTTTGCAAAATTTTGAGGTAGGTCAAAGTCGTCCGTTGAAAGTCAGTAGGTGGTATCTGAGGAGGGCAAGGAAAATTGCGTCTTTTTTGCAAAAACAGCGCATGCTCCTTGCCCTTCTCGGATACCAGTACTGATTTTCAAATGACGACCTTGACCTACCTCAAAATTTTGCAAACAAAACATCGTTCCGCTGTTCAAAATTACTTACTTTATATTCCACAGACCTTATTTATAATTATTCTAAAATGCAACAAATTTGCATCAATACATCTCTTTTCTTACATACATACAAATTGGTTACCGGTACCGAGAGCCTAGACACACCGTTTATGTTACAAGAACGAGTTATTAGACCAATGCATAACCTTAATTGTCGTGCCTCCTGTAGAGAGGTATTTAAAAAAAAGGAAATTATAACAATTGCATGTATCTATATATTAAAATGCTTAATATACATTTATGAAAACAAAAATGAATTCCCATCATATGCTGACATATAATACAAGGCATAACAACAACATTTACATGTATCAGCACCATCATACCTTTTATGAGAAATCACCCTTCAATGCAGGGTTCCTTATGCATAATTGACTTCCAGTAAACCTCAGGAAGTGATCTGTTAATATTTTTAAGAAGCTATAAAAATTACCTAGCAAGTGATGCATTCTATATCATTAGCGAGTTTGTTTCACAGATCTAATTTGAACAGATAGCTCTAGGCATGTAATTTTAAATTACCTCAACTATTTTCTCTTTCAATGTAACTTTTTGGTATTTTTACTGTATTTTTTTCTCTCTTTTTGTATGTGCATGTATATTTTAACTTTTGTATTTTACAATTTTTTTACTTATTTACAAATAATGTAGCCCCAAAGACAAATAAAACATTATTATTATTAAAGTCATTTTAACTCGGTGACTGTTGGTTCTCAATTTAAAGCGACCTCTAAATAATCTTTAGAATGTTACAAAGGATGTTGAAACTATATACGATAGACTAATACTTCTTTAATAGTTCCAGTAGCAAAAGAAAAATGTTACATAAAAATCACTTAGGTGTGGAATAGATCACATAAATAAATCAAACCATTCTTACAAATGAAGCACATGTTTTACACAAAATTAGAAATAAGTATACATTTTTTACAAAATTGGTTTTTAGAAGATTTTTACCTACATTAATGAGAAAATCGGAAATCGTCAAAATGAATAAAAATCAAAAAATAATATATTTTTACACAATTCCATTATTATTATTTTACGCAATTTTTTATCATACAACTCTTGTATAGTATATATGATCTCAATTGGGACAGCATAAAAACGAAAATTCGAAGTAAAGTCGGCATCCCCTTTATGGGACATAGGCGGTGGCGGTAGAAATGTAAAAATGCTTTAAATATTAAATTATTTTTTAATTGTTAAACAAAGGGATTTCTATAATACCTTTATTCAATAGAAGTGGTTAATGAAAAAATATGTTTATCACATTTGATAAGTCCATCACACACTTCTTTTGGTCTATACCCTACATACCATGTTTTTCTTTGTTGTACCAGTTTGTTCTCTATTTATAATCAATGTCATGTGCTTTACAAATTTCCTCTGTTCTCTTCTTTGCTAAATGTTTTTATATTTGTATTAATTAAATACTAACCATTGATAATTATCAAATTTATTTGACGTGTGGAAATACTATTTGTATACTTAACACCAATAAACCACTATTATTATTATTAAGTCGCATAAATGTTATATTAAGGCTACGTTTATTGTCTAGTGTCCTACCTCTCGTTCTATCTTCTAGCGACAAAGTTATGTAATCTTAGGCGGGAGTTACATAGATGGTATATAATCCTTCCGAAGGGGCATAATGCAGCGACTGTTTTGTTTATTACATGTTAGGCCATGACATTATGAACTTTGCAGTATCATGATGTTAGGAAGGTAGAAAATTGCTACTATTCTGGAAGGAAAGACTCGGCAAAATTTTGAAGAAGAATTTGTTTCCTGGCATCGGCAATTGGTCGCAGTAGCGGAAATAGGTCGACGTTAAATAAACAAATTTCATAAAAACTTTGTCTATGAACTTTATATAAACAATATTTCATTTGTCGCTATCCGAGTTTTCTGAACTTGAATCGGTATTTAGATTAATAATAGGATTAATAGGTGGTAATATAGAAAATATATATTCCTTTTTTATCACAAGAGATACACACTTCTTCCATATATCGCTTTTGCCTATTTGGTCTATTACTGATCCTTATATTCTTTAAGATAGACTCGATTGTGGGGATTGATTATATTGACGCAGTCTTATTTTTACATCAGCCCACACCATTTCAATGGGGTGGAAAACGCAATAACATGGAGGCAGACATAAAATAGTATGATTGTGTGCTTCAAAAATTTTTTTAACGGTATATTCCTTTTTAAAATTTTGCTTTCCAATCAGTTCTAATAAAGTTTTTTCGTGTTTTTTTCTGGTATTTCCAAGCCTTTACTTTTCATGAATTTAATGATATCGCCTTTTTTGTGTTGGTGTTCGGATTTTTGTGTATTGTCGCGATTGACGCATTGTTCATAACAATTACAGAATTTGGTGGGATATTTGGTAACAGCTGTTCCTTTGCTCACTTCTCAAATAATTCTGCTGTCATATCCTCGGTAGTCGGCAGAGGATTGCTTGATATTTTCAGCAGACAACAACTACGCATTTGGAATAAAACCATTTTTACTTCCAGCATGTAGAAATATAATTCTTTTTCCCCTAGAACGTAGAGCACTTAAATTACACTTTTTGGTGTTATATACTCAACCGTATTGAACTACATCATGGGTCTCAAACTATGTTTCGTCAAGATAAATTATGTCTTTATTTTCATCTCGGTATTCTTTTATTTTGCGCAGGTACTCGTTTCGCAAAGTATCTAATGATTTATAGTTATAATCTAGATAGTCGCGTAACTTATCCCTAATCATTTCTAATGTGGGCACTTTCTGTTCATTGTAAAAGTTATACACAAATCGACGAATGACATCTTTGGACGCATTACCAAGTTTTTTTAAGTTTTTGTCCAACTCTTTTCCATTTAATAGAATGATCATCTACATCCCCGGCTCTAATAACCCTATAAATTGTAGTACGGCTAAATTTGGTTAATTCACAAATCCTCTGCACAATTTGATTATATGAATATTTTCGCCTTTTAAACACGAGTAAATATTCAAAACAGCCCTTTGACTTTGAACGTGTAAGTCTTTATTTTCAAATGCCGTTTGTATAGGCTCTGTATCAAAATCGTCCGTTCCGTTGTCACTATTATTGAAACGCCTCCAAAATGCCATTTTAAACAATTAATTGCAAAAAATCGCTCAAGCACAGTAAAAAACTAACAATTTGTTCAAATATTCACTAGAATTAAGTAATTTATAACGCTACTTGGCTGTACGCACTGCCTCATACAGATCATACGATACAAATAGTTCATACGTATTTTTTGTTTTATATATTATGGCATGCGAAAACTCTGAACAAGATTGGTGTTGACAAATCAAATTCGCTAAGCATCCAATCCCACCTATATTTATATGTGACAGGCGGATCAAGTCCACGTGGACTGTAGATGAGGAGATAAATCTGTAAAATTCTGTGCTCTCTCATTCAATGTGAAGCGATATAGTGACAATACCCCGTAAGATCCCCTAGTTCCATGCTGTTCCAATTGAGTTCGCAAATACTACAATGTATATGGTTTACTGAAAAGATTGTTTAAAAATATTTGGCCGGTATTTTGATTCTAAAATTGATTGGAAAATCATTATATATTTTAATTATACTAAATTATACGTTTCTTTGAATAAAAGAATGGTTATATTAATATCAATCTGCTGTTAAATCATTTCTTAGGTTAGCATTACTTTAGAATTGAATCTTGGGACTCCAAGACTTAAAGTGTGTAAAGGAAATGGATATGTAAAGACTATACATGCATAAGTTCTGTTGGGAAAAAATTACATATTTCATGAAAAATTTACGGATTTCTATGCATCTAATTAATTACACACATGCAGAACACTTATAACATAAAAATTGGTAAGTCAAAAATATGTACAGTAACAAAATTATTGATCTGGCAGACTGTATATATTACACAAAAATTTTACCAAAGTATACCAACATTTCATCTGATTGTGATTACAATGTTTCATCAGTATAATAAACATTTATTTTTAGGTTAGGCAAAATGTAATGGTTCGAAAAACATTTTTTTTTCTTTTATCTTTGTGAAAAACAGTTATACGCCAATACAGTTCAGATAAACTTATCACATAAACCTTTGTTTACTCGAAAATACCCTTACCGAATTCTCTGGAGATTATCTATGAAATTATAAAATTTTATGTGAGAATTTTGGACTCACCATAGAAAAATTTGTCCAAATTTGTCCAAAGGCTGCAAATCAAACTTATCGAGCAACATAACCCAACTACATTTTATTTGTCGGTAAAACTTCAAAATGATCTTTATTATACCCTTAGTGCCCTTTGTTTCTGATATACAGCATGTATTCTATTTTTGACAAAATTTCGATCGTCATTCTTTTTTATTGGCTACACCAAATCGAACCAAATTTAGTAGGTATGTTTCACTAATAGAGGTATTCACAATTCAGTACCGCAAACAAAAAAAATATAAAAAACGGGTTCAGTTTTTTTTCTTTTGTCATTTGTATATGGATTTTGGCATTTTTCAATACCGAATTTAAAAATTCTCTAATAACGTAATTAAACTATGTAATTCGTTTTTTGGCGCTCTTTTAATGCTTGGAGAATTAACAACTGAGTTTCACAAAAAATCAATTTCAAAAATATTTGGGAGCCTTCCAGCTACAAAAACATCAGTAATTACTGTAATTTTGCAATAAAAAATATCAACAAATAACTAAAACAAATATTACCAAATAAAAAACATAATCTTATTCACAGACATATATGTACTCAGGGGCGGACTGTCAACAGTTTGGCGGCGCTGGATTTTAAAACTCTGCAGCTACCAGCAGGCGCCACCGTCGGTCTTCGTGCCAAACAGCCGGCGCCAGCTACACACTATTTGAGCTGGCCACCGGGATTCGTCCCGGTGGGACAGTCCGCTATTGTATGTGCCTAATTTTAATTTCTAATTCTCAAAAACATGACCTGTTTTGTCAGTTTGATTTTTAGCCACCAGGGGGCGACTGGACAACTAAAGTAGCCTGCACGTCTTTAGTATACCTTATTAGTTGTGACTTCACATGAATAAACAAATTACGTAAAATTATCCTCACACACCAGTTGCCTGTCACACCTCAATGAATACGTTGATAAAAGCTTCAATACTGCAACTAAACTGATAAACTAGCTGTAATAAACTTCAGTGCTGTAAGTTCTCATCTTGTGCAATGATATCTCTCTAATTGTGTTCAGGCAATATGCTTAGGCTCAGTTATCTCTAAAGAACTCCATGTAAATGTTGGTGTGCCCCAGGGTTCTATCCTGGGCCCATTGCTATTTTTACTGTACATTAATGACCTATCTTCAACACTTACTGAAGTAAACTGTGTATTATAAGCAGGTGTTGATTACACTTAAACCCAGATAATATGATAGTCATGACTCTTCCCTTCGTGATCTAAGTGGAATAAATAGTAACCCACCTACTGTAAAGTTTGTAGGAGTATTCCTAGACCTAAAACAGCAGTGGAAAACTCAGGGTGAGCATCTGATCATTACTTTCACTAAAAATATATATTGTCTTCGACAGGTATCCCAAACTGTCTCAATACTAGTTCTTATGTCAGCGTTTGCACTATGCCAAACTTGTATGTCATATGCTATTATCGCCTGCAGACACTGAGTTCTTGGTTTACAAAGAAGAGCTGTCAGGGTTGCGGCTGGGGTAGATTATAAAAGCGAAACATAGGATCTTTTTATAAAATTTAAAATTTTAAGATTTCCCTGTATATATGCCTTGGAGTGCTTAACATACATTAAAAAAACATATTAATGAATACATATCAAATAAAGAAATCCATAATCATAAGATTAGGAACAAGAATCATTTAAGAACGATCTTCGCATGATTAACGAAAGGACACACAGGCATAAATAATTTTGGAGTTAAAGTTTTTAATAGTCTTCCCTCCAATATCAGAGAGCTACCCATGGATAAATTCAGAACTACAATTAAAATGTTCTTCATCAGTAAGGCTTTCTTTACATATGAGGACATTTGTGAGGAAATTAAACACAGTGCCTAACTGACATAACTGTTTACAAATATGTCTGAACACAATAGTTGTTTTAATATTTTATATTGCAACTTAATTATTTTTATCTTAATTTTTACTTATGTAAATACTTGTATATGTACAGGGTGGGCAACTAAAAATGGAGGCCGGCCATATCTTAGAAACCAATCATCGCTCAAGTTTAGGGAAAAAATTACCATAAGTGTAAAGTGACCTTGGAAAATCGCTAGAAAATATTTTCGAGTCTCTAAATTGGTCGCTAGGGGGCATAACAGCCATGACCGAATAGGAAATTAGGTTTTTTTTTTGTATTTTGCTCAATTAAGTGGCATTGAAAATATATGCATCATAATCCTAAAGACAATTTTGAATCTATTTAGTTTCCCATTTTTTTTGTATCTTCAAGAATAAAGTGGTGGGAAGCCAAAAACATTTTTTTAAATGTCGATTACTCCGATTAGCCTCAACGGAATTTAACAAACTTGGTCTCATTACAAAATGCTTTTCTCAGTCTATCGAGAGCTCTCTACACCGTTTTCATTTGATTATTACCGTCGCCGCTACAGGGCGTTATTTGACATGTCAACAAATATCTCACTTTTTCTAAAAAAATGTTAATGGAATGGTATATTTATTTTAACATGGTAAAATAGAGAATTAAAAGCTTCAGATGTCAGTGAAAACGGCAACTCGATATCTTTTTTCTAACAGTAGATATTAGCAAACAAAATGGAAATTATAAAGTATTGGCCGATCTTGCCGACGGAATTTGTAAAAGAAGCTGTTGAAAACAAATAAGCTATGAAAATGACACAATGAAGAAACAGCATTTATCAAACATATTCAGCAGAATATATATTACATAATATAGAAATTAGTAATTAATAACAATGACAACAAATCTAATAGTAATAACAATAAACAATGTAACTAATCAAACATCCAAAAAAGTAAACGCAAGAACACATTATATCGTCGTATTATCGTCATAATATGCAATATTGGCCTGAGACGAATGCCCGCTAGAATCTCAGGGTGGTTGGTCTATAAATATGTGGTGTGGAATTCTAGGTGGATAAATAATTGGGCCTTTTATTTCGAATTAAACTCTTAATGGAGAGCGTTATCTAAATTTTTTAAGAAATGAATTGCTACTTTTTTAGAAGACATACCTCTACCAATTCGTCATATGTCTTTCCAACATGATGGGTGCCCGGTGCATTTCTCTTTGAATGTTCGGGATTTCTTAGACCAGACATATTCTGACAGGTGGATAGGACGTGGAAGTGTATTATATTGGCCAGCCAGGTCCCTAGACTTGACGTGCCTAGATTTTTATTTGTGGGGGCGTCTTTGCCACCAGACTCACCACAGGAGGCGACATGATCGAAAGAATAAGAAATGCCATTCAAAATATTTCGATGGCAATTCACTCGTCAGCGAATGAATTCTTGTATCGAAAATGATGGACCACATGTTTGATTTGTTATATTCTTTATTGTTATTACTATTAGATTTGTTGCCATTATTATTAATTACTAATTTTTATATTATGTAAAATATATTCTACTGAATATGTTTGATATATGTTGTTTCTTCATTTTCACAGCTTACTTGTTTTCAACAACAAATTCCGTGGGCAAGATTGGACAATAATTCATAATTTCAACTTTGTTTGCTAATATCTACTGTTAGAAAAAAGTTATCGAGTTGCTGTTTTCACTGACATCTGAAAAGCTTTCAATACTCTATTTTACCGTGTACAAATAAACTAGTCATTCAATTAAATTTTTTTAGAAAAAGTGAGCAAGTTACAAAAAAAAAAAAAACTAATTTCCTATTCGGTCATGACTGTTATGCCCCTAGTGACCATTTTAGAAACTCGAAAATATTTTCTAGCGATTTTCCAGGGTCACTTTACTCTAGGTAATTTTTTCCCTAACTTGTGCGATGATTGGTTTCTGAAATAATGCCGGCCTCCACTCTTAGTTGCCCATCCTATATATTAACATTAATAAACTTACTGTATTGTATTGTATTAATGAAGCTCATTGATTCTAATTTCAAATCTTGTCAATACATCAGACTGAGATTCAGATATTCTGTGACAAAGTTATATGTGATAAGCTTCTGATATAATTTATTACATGTTGCAAATAGTCTAAAATTAAATACATGCGAATTGAGAATGAAATATATAAACTTTCATCTTCGGCAAAGTTGTTCTACTGTTAATTATTTTGAAAATTCGTGCAATTCGTGCAACAACATTTCTACAGAATAACGGATTTATGACTTACCAATTATTACATTCACCGTCAAAATAGTAAGTATTTACATAGTATAGTCCAGCTGAAATAAATTTCATAATTTAGAAGAAAAATCTATACCTATTTATTTTAAGGTGAATAATGAACGCTTCACCGGTTATCAATTGTCACTTCGCATCAAAACTGTACCCTTTCATTTTATTTACTAATGTTAGGTGTTAATTATTTTGGTTGACAAAATAAAACGCCTGTTATCACAAACTTTGCTTTATTAAAACTAGCATGCCACCAATTCACAATTGACAACTACAAACTAATAAATAGCACATTGTTTTAAAACGATCACGTCGCCATGCACACACATAAGCAGAAGGCAAAAGCCGACATATCAACGAAAACATGCATGATTCGACACACATAATCGAATTCACTAAAAGCGATGGAACGAACACCACAAATGATACATTTTACGATTACTGGATATCTGAAAATTAGTAAAGAAACAATTCAAAAACGCAACACAATAATGCACACATAACCTTAAAATGATTGCATGTATCACAACAGACTTATGACTATATAGGGCAAATTACATGTGGCATAATTTCAAAATGTCACCGATGTTTTGTAAACCGTATCGCCAAAGAAAATTCTGCTTATTAGGAAGACCTCATTTCATTAGGCACGTTACTCCATCAAACCACTTTGGCTATTCGAAACGCTACTGAGTTTTCACAATTATGCACATTTTAGAACTATTATTTATATCCTTCCTAACTTCTATCGTAAAAGGATATGACAGGTCTCAAATACTACTATAATAATAATAATAATAATAATAATAATAATAATAATAATAATAATAATAATTTTATTGATCTGGGAAACAGTACTAGTCCAGGAAATGAAACAGGAAAAAAGCCTAAACCCCAACATAAGACTCTCCCCGCCCCACCCCATTTTTATGAGATGGTGCCAAATGTTCCTAAAGATGTACAGAACAAAGTTAGGGTCATGGGAACAGGTTCTTTTTCGATTTCCGGTTGTAAACTGGGACAGAAGTACGCTATTTCCAGTCACCAACACGTTTTTTTTTTTTAGTTGATAAAGAACCATTGGATTTTATATTTTGGACAATGAAGCATTTTTTGACTCTTAACATTTTTTACCTAATCTCACCTTTCTCGACATATAATCATTTCAAATTTAAAAAAAGTGTATTTAATTTATATATTTTCTAAAAACTAATATTTTTGATCATTAACATGAACTAAAAATTGTGGACTTTATATTTTGAGCTAGTCTAAGCATTTTTGACTCTGACATTTTTTACCTAACCTCAGCTTTCTTAAGATATAAGCGTTAAAAATCTTATATCTCGCTAAGGGTGGGGTTACGAAACAATGTCCAGCGTAAGAGAATGTTTAGAATTGTCCAAAATATAAAGTCCAATGTCCTAATTGATAATCAAAGACCAATAATAACCTTAAATACTAGTTTTTGACAAAAAGCTCAAATACATGTTTCTTAATTTTTAAATGCCTATATCTCGAGAAGGGCGAGATTTGGTAAAGATGTCAAGAATTAAAAAATGCTTCGAATTGCTCAAAATATAAAGTCCGCATGTTTTAATCCATAATCGACGCCCATAATCAATCGAAAATACCAGTTAAAAAAGAAAGCTTAAATATACGTTTCTTTTTTAGACGCTTATATCTTGAGAAAGGTCAAGTTAGGTAAAAAATGTTGAGTTAAAAAACACTTATAATTGTCCAAAATATAAAGTCCACATGTTTTAGTTCATAATAAGCGTCCAAAATACTAATTCTTGAAAAAAAAAATCTAAATACACTTTTTTTTTAATGCTTATATCTCGAGAAGCGTAAGGTTAGGTAAAAAATGTCACGATATAAAGTCCACATGTTTTAGTTCATAATGAGCGCACAAAATACGGTTATGTATTTCCACCTCTTAGGAAACACCCTGTATGAGTGGGTTCTAAATAATTTTAATAAGGGGTAAACCACTAACACTTTATTTAATTATTTACATATTATATAATACTTCTTAATTAACCAAAATAACCTTTACACTTTGTTTATTTGATATTTAACCTCACTTTCGCTACCAAACTTTTGTAAACTTCTCCCTCTTGCGCCGGTAATTGCGCCTTATATGCTCTGAAATTGCCTCCAGAGTCATCCAGAACACAATCGAGAATCTTTTCCCACCACACTCTGGAAAACTCTATCTCTTTCTACAAGTTTCCAGTCACTATTAGGCATAGGCATATCATAAGGGGTGTAATTCATAACAATACTAATTTCTTGAAGAAAGAACCTAATACACTTTTTTTTTAAATGCTTATACCTCGAGAAAGGTGAGGTTAGGGGAAAATGCCAAGAGTCAAATAATGCTAAGAATTGTCCAAAATATAGAGTCCACATAGTTCATAATAAGCGCCCAAGATTCTAGTTCTTTGTAAAAAAAAGCCTAAATACAAACGATCGAACTTTTTCTTTTAAACGCTTATATCTCGAGAAGAGTGAGGTTAGGTAAAAATTGCCAAGAGTCATAAAATGCTTCGAATTGTCAAAAATATAAAATCCAAATGGTTCTTTTTCAACTTAAAAAATTTTTGTTGGTGACCGGAAATAGCGAACTTCTGTCTCAGTATACGACCGGAAATCGAAAAAGCACCAGTTCTTATGACCCTGACTTTGTTCTATACATCTTTAGGAACATTTTGCACCATCTCACATAAAAATCAGGTGGGGCAGAGTCTCATTTTGGGGTTAAATGCTTCATTTTCTATACTATACTGTTTATAGAGAAGTCATTAGAATGTAATACAGTGATGATTACAGTTAATTAATTATGGAATTAAAGTAATAACAGGGTTAAGAAAGATAGAAATTAAACAACAAATGAACAAGATAAGTGTTGGACGATAATCAACAAAGAAAACAAAAGAAGAAAGGGGAAAAAAAGAAGAAAAAAAGAACAGCGACAAGTTAAAATTTCACATTTTTAAAACTGGTAAATTAAAATTAGATATTTGAAGCATAAGTGCTACAAAATCAATAAAAATCTTGTATATTGTAGAGAGAGAGGGACTGATTAAGAATATCTTTAACTCGCACTTGAATTTTTTTATACCAAGCACTTTCATATTTATGCTCAGAGCATTATAAAATTTTAGGCTACTGAACTCGGTTTTTTTTAGTCTAGTGTATGGGCAAATTAAATTTTCTTTATGCCCTGTATTGTGGCCATGTAGGTACATCAGTAAATGTTTGGAAATCACTTAAATGGTGCTTAATCTAGTAGAATTTTCATAAATTATTAGGGAAAAAATAGTAATAATATTAATTGTTTAAGTAATGATTTACAGGAATCACAGTGACTTTTCTTAAGTATTCCTCGAATCATGGATATTTGCTGCAGTTCCCCAGGATAATATTCCGTACTTTATTGTGGAATGAAATATGGCATAATAACAGGTAAGTGCGGCTTCAGCGTTTATAATGGAGGTTATCCTTCTAAGCACGAATATTATAGAGGAGAGTTTTTAACATAAATTGTCTGTCTATGTGGCTTGTACATGTCACTGAGTCATCAATATTAACACCTAAGAATTTGGTGGACTGGTTACTGGTTCTATTCACCGATAATGACATAATATCCATTTTGTTTTCATTAAGGAAAAGTTTGTTATTTTTGAATCACAATTTAGCCGTTATAAGCAGTTTCACTGACTTACTATCTATACTGTCCAAATTTGATTACAATTAGTAGAACAGTTTAAAAACTATCAGCAAAAGACTTTTTCAAAATTTAACCTTTAAGGGTAAATAACTCCGAAGGAGGGCGCGCTAGGAAAGACAATTACAGGTACATTTAGCGTTATTTTGACCCAAGCTATAAGCTCCCGACGAATTGCCTAGGACATCTTGTATATTGCGCTTGAGTTGTTGGTCTTCAATTCACATCTGAATCAATTTTAAAGTTATGAATGCAACGACTACCTACTCAACAAACAAACAGCTCTACTCACGTTAATGTTACTGTAACTGGCAAGCCTCATTTGAGCAAGTTGTGATGCAGGTGTGAGATTCGTACTGCTACCAAAAGGGGACATCATAGACGAGACGGCCCTTTTCAATTTCGACGGCGTCTTGTTGAAGGAGAATGCTCGGCCCACTTTTAACCTCGTCCTCGTGGCAAACTTGAAGGCTTTCGAGAGGGTGCCGTTGCTCAGGTCACTTGTGTCTATATCTAATTGATGGGGTTCTAGGTAGGCCATAAACTTATCCTAAAAGAGAAAATTTAAGTAAACAACGAAGAAAATTAAGAGAGTGATTGCATGGAAAACTTAGAAGCTAGAAGGGGTATAGGGAGGAGAGATAGAAATAAGGAGAAAGGATATAGGGCAAAAAAGAGGAACAGAGAGCAGGAGGTGTTCCACAGGGGTCGTTGTTATGGCCTCTACTATTTATAACATATATTAACAACTTCTATGTATATATTGTATCTATTGTATGCGGATGACACAAACTGTTTCCCCACTTACATAGATTACGATACAGTAACCATAAAAAAATCTGATTGAAGAGCATCTAATAAAATATATAATCAATGGTTTGTTTGCAATCAACTTTCATTAGATAAAACTAAAACTGTCAACAATACCACCTTTGCAGCCAGTTTTACAATCGCAAGTTAACTTTTATGTTATTGACTTTTACTTGCAGGTTAACCATAACTTTACCGACACATGCGTTTTTCAATATAAAGTTAAGTGGTGATTTGTAAACGAGAGGTTGTGAATAAAATTTATAATGTTGGTACTGGAAAAATGGGTAATATAGACAAAATTTATGAATTTTGGTCCAAAGTCACGTCACCTGCTATTAAATATAAATGTTAGAAGCAATTTATGAGTTAGTGGTCTATTACTAAGTAAGTAGGTAGTATTTAGTCTCGATCTATTTAAAAAATCTCCTCCATCGTAGTCTTTGAAAAAGTTAGGTCTATACAGGATTACCTTGGCTACTCATCACTGCTATATGCATTTACTTCGTACATATCCATTTTTAGGCAAAATATCAAAAAATTATTTTGTAACAGTTATATCATAGGTTATAAATTGCCAGTAAACTGCCAACTTCTAGTTTACCCACACCTCATCTGCTAGTAAAGTTAACTACTAGATAACTAACACATCGAAAATGACCAGCTATTGTAAAACCCAATTTCTATAATAACCTGAAAGTTAACTCTGACTGGAAGTTAACTAGCGATTGTAAAACCGGCTCTTAGCATGAGACATCAGAAGTTAAGTAACCCAGAAGTTAAAATCTTGGTCGTATATTTGGATCCAAAATTAAAATTTGAAAATTATATTGATCGTCATTTGACTACCAGGTTATCGAACAATGTATTTGTATTAAAGAATTAAAGTAAAATGTCTGCTCGTAGTCTATTAGTCCATCTGCTTTTGTGTAATTATGGCATGAGAGCACTCCCTGTCGCAGACAGAATGTTTGCTTTACAATATGTTAACAATGCCCAGTAGAGACATTTTTTAATGCTTTATATAAGCACAAATTTTTAAATGAATAATCTAGACCAGTGAAATTGTCGAAAATACCTCGTTTTTTTACCAACCGAGCCATCCGCAAGATAAAATATGTAAAAAAATTGGAAAAAGCGTAGAATTTGATGAATTATTTTAGAAATGGTGTTGTAGAACTTTTTAATAGCAATAAAATAATCCCAGCTCGATATCAATAAATTTACAAAATATTTATTGCAAAAAAAAAAACGCTAAACATCGTATTTCTTTCAATGAAACTCACTGAAAGTATAGTCCTTGGCGAGTACAACAAGAACGTCTTTAAAAAATTGTAAAAAATCAATGTTTTTGCAAAAATCGATTTTTTCACAAAAAGAGACGATTTTGTAGAATTCCATTTACTTAGGTTCTTGAACACTTACAGAAACGTTTTTGGGCTTAAAATGTTCTTAAAGAGTTGTACTAACATGTGCATTTAGTGAGTGCAATGTTAAGTAATTACAAATATGCGAAAAAATTAGCGCAAAATCGAAAGAAAAAAAAAATTTGATCCTAAAAACGATGATTATCTTTTTAGTTTGGAATTGTATCAGAATGTCATCACTGCCAATCGAAAGCTGCTAATTTTTTACAAATTTAAAAAAATATATTATTCTGCGACCTTTTGAAGCTAAAATAATTTCTTTTTTTTGAAAAATTGGTACTCCTTTAATTACCGATTTTAAAGGCTGAAATTTGCACATATATTATAGTTGAAGACTTACAGTTCAATATAAAAAATATTTCGCAATCATCGGCCACACAGTATTTACTGTAAGTCAAACTACGTTGGGCTCCGTAAAATCATGTTCCGAATCGGTGTATCGGTGAGTTAACTCTGCAGTAGGGCGGGCCGAAAACGATTGAAAAAAAATTTTTTTTGAAATTTGATTTGGTATAGCAAAAAAAAGTTGTAAAATAACTTTAAAAATGTCCTGTATTTTTATGAAAAGTTTGAAATGAAATTTAACCGCGCCCCAATGGCCTTAAAATAAAATTTTTGTAAACTTATTATTCTGGATCTGGTATAGTCGTAAATACTTTTTAAATAATGGGTCTAAATCACCAATCAAATCTCATAATTTTATCTTAATATTTAGCCGTGCCCCAACCTAAAAACATTTTTTACGCTTCATCCACACTTAGCCCGGTCCTGGTAATAACCCCCTATTGCATCGTAGTTACGAGTTTCGACCCGTACGTATGTGGTAAAATGCAAGTATAATGTGTTTATTTAGTTTCACGTTAATTACGAGGACTGTAGGTCGATATTGTGAATTGAAAAGTATCTTACGTGCTCAAGGAAAAGTTCTTATTTTGTGACTTACTAGAATAAATAAAGCAGATTATTGACAACGTTTTTAGCACAAACGCTTATTTTGGACACCCCGAAAACATTTTGTTAGCCATGATCACAGATTCTCGGAGTCATGTAAGAGACCTTGGGATTCGTTGCATTTTGAAGGCTGGGAATTCGAGAGATCCAAGAAATGTAAGAGAATTTAAAATACCTGCTCTCAACTGGGATGCTAAGGACTATATCGATTTAATTGACTGGAACAAATGTACCGTAACCGAACCGCCTCTTACAATGAATATTTCTACCGACGATTTAATGACAGCACTTCAGAGTAAATCTGCCATCACCATTAAACAATTTCCATGCCACACTCAAGCTGTCGAGCGATGTATAAAGATCATCACTGAAGCATCAGGAAAAGTTTGTGGTCATGACTCAAGAGACGGGTACATTCGCGTAAAATTTGATGCGAGGAGTGATCTGCCATCATTTGAAAACAAAAATCAATACTACACTATAGATCCAAAAAAGGCAAAACTGAGTAATAAGTAAGTTAGATCTACGATGAGAATAGGTACAATTAGCCGAAAAAGGGAGGAAGGGGTGGGTGAAACTCGGCAAGCAGCCATTTCCTCGTGGTGAGTTCTGGGTTGAGTAATTGATAAAATATGTATATTATATTAAATAAAGACAATTAATACAATAATATTGGGTAGCCCATTACTTACTCAAGCGAAGAGCTGCTTTTATATATTTTAGGGGCACTGGGGCGCGGATAAAAATTCTTTTATTTCTTTCATATTTTTTTAGTTACTATATACATTGATTGCTAACTTTTTGACGCTATAACAAAAACGATACATGACCTTGAAAATTTGACTCCTTTAAGGCCCATGGGGCGCGGCCAAAATTTAAGCGAAAATAAAAAAAAAAAATTAGCGAACATGTCTTTATACCCTTCAACTTTTTATGACTATACCAAATTAATTTTCCGAAAAAAATTTTTTCGGCCCGCCCTACTCTGCAGGTCAGCTCATTTTGGAGCAGACGTTTAAAGTGCTCACAACTATTGTGATCGTTTCTGACTGTACTTACTGCATAGAAGATGAAATACCTTTTCGTTCATGTTTTAAGTTATAAGCAATTGAATAAAATACGATTATTAGCAGTTTTCTTGCTATTTGCAAATTAAAAGTTCTACGAATTTTGTACAAAACTTTTTTTTGTACAAAATCTAGATTCTTTTTAAAACGAGAAAACTGTTTTTAAGTAACCTCTGCAAGGGACCTCTTGTCTAAAAATAGTTCATCAAATTCAACACAATTTTTCCTATTTTTTCGGTCCAACTTTGGTAATTTATTTAAGGGCTTAAACGTTCGAATAAAAACCTAAAAATTTGGAAATTGGCTTAAAAAGTGTTCTACTTTCGATTTCTACAATAAAAAAAATTGCTGAACGTGCCTATTCAATTAATGCCGAATACACTAATAGTAGAAGCACATAGACTCTCATCAACAAACAGAAACCTTACGGTACTTAAACTTTTCAATTCACTACCGTCAGAATTAAAAAACCCGTCCCTAAATAATTTTAAAACAAAGGTAAAAACTAATTTATTAAATAATGCCTACTATAATATTTCACTTTCAATATTCCTAAATGTGTTTTTAATGTATTTTATGTGCTATATTTTAAGATGTTTCAAGTGCTGTATTTGGAATGTGTACCAATTTTTTTTATTCAATTGTAAATTTTATCACGTATCAAAACACTAAGGTGTATCATTTTTAGACGAATAATCAATCAATCAATTCTACAGTGACACATACCTTAAGCTAAGTTTAAATAGTTCAAAATTTTTCGAATATTCTGTGTGGGTATATTTCGTCAAAATTTATTTCTGCTTGTGTTTTATTGCTTTTATCAATTTTATATTATATTATTATATTAAAAAAAAAGTTTTATAGGGTTAATAACAAATTATACAGCAAAATTTAAATACACTTTTCTTTCAATTTTTAACAATAATTAGTAATTTACTTTTCACTCATGTAATTTTCAATGTATTAAAAGCATTAATAAATACTACTACTACTACTATATGTTGTTTGAAGGTAATAATTGAACATATATTTAAAAAGTCAGTTAACAAACTACTTACTGCATCGGCCGTGCAAGCATTGTTGGCCATCTGTCTGGTGAGGGTCTTCAAAAAGGCAACCTTGTCGGCCTCCTCGTCGGCCATCGCAAAGGAATACAGTCTTTCTTTAATCTCATCATTGTTCCTACATACTAAACTAAAAACCTTCTGGCAGTCCTCCGTCTCTTTAATGTCTATCACCCGCTTGATAGTATTGAGAGCCATGAGCTTAACGTGCTTGTAAGGTTTGGTCATGGGTTTGCTCTGCAAACTACCACCGCCGCCTCCCGAAGGGCTCTTCAAGCTGTTGAACGCCTTCGATTTCTTCTTGCACACCTCTAACTGATCAGAGAATAGGAAGAGGACGAGGTTGTTGCCTTTACTCGAGAGGCCCTCAGACGATGAAAGCTGTATTACTTCGGATTTTGCTATGAAACTCCTGTGAGACGACACAATATCAGGCTAAAATATAAATATTTACTTAAGTGGCCAATAAAATTTTCGTATCATAATTATGGCATGTACAAAATACATTCTGTATTAGTATCTATTTGGACCGCATCCGTATTGTAGTATCACTTCAAATCTAAACTAAGGCAACTTTCATATTCATCTGACACAAATGTCATTTCTTTGCTAACAGCTGCGCCAAATTCGTATTAGAAACTAATATATCGAAAATTAAATATTTATATTTAGCATTACATATAAACGAAAAATACAAAGCATCACTTTCATTGACATTGAAATATAAACGATTTAGGCCTCAAAATCTGAATTATCAGGTATAAAATATTTATTTAAATAATAATAATATTTATTGGTCTTGAGAAAATATAAAAATAAGCAATGTTACAACAAAAAGCTACTAAAATTTCAGTCTACATGTACACGCATTTAAAAATACATTCAATGATTAAAAACAAAATTAATTAAAACAGTAGTGTAGAAAAAACAATATTACCAACTTACAAGAAATTTCAAATTTAGCCATTCAAAATAATATTGGAGATTTATAGTTAGGTTTGAATTAAATATCAGCAATAAAAATTTCAAAATAGGGATTTTATTAATACTAATACTTACGGGGCAATTATCGATATCATTAAAAATGTTGAACAAAGTAACTTGACCCTCCGCTTTTCTTTTATCCTCATTTATGTGTGTCATTACTTCTCTCAGAGCTGCCAATGCCTGTTCCAGAGCTGAATGATCCGGATTTGGTTTTGAGGTATGTTTTAAAATGTCTGAAAAAAATGTAAGAAACTATAGAATTGGCTATGTACATTGTATGCTATCGATTAAAAAGCAATAAAGTTACCAAAAATAATAATTGATGATACATGATACACAAGTATCAAGTTGACACTTTTCGCCATTTAAAAACATTTTCTTAAAAAAAATGGTAATGTATTTACTTACCATTTAGTAACAAACTGATGCTGCCGAGCCTCTGGACAGGCCTGATCATGAGCTCCTGCAAACTTTGCCTCCCGCATTCTGGCCTCGTCTGACAGGCTTTCAAGAAGGCATGGAACCTGGGCTTGTTCTGATCACATAATGCTAATACCTCTTTCATTTCTTCGAAATAATTAATAAACGGCGGATACGCCTTGAGCAGCTCCGTTGAGTATTTCACGATTATATTCCCTATACTGCGGTCCTCACTCCAATGAGCCGATGTCCAACGAAATTCATCGAGCATTTTAACGTGTGTTTCGTATATCGGAGGCAATTTGCCAAATATGAGATTCAGTTCTGTGTTATTGAGTAGGGCTTCCTCATCTGGCATATCCTCCAAGTGTTTTTTGAACATCTGAAATTATGAGAATGAACAAAATAAATAGTGATGAACATAATTAATTTATGAAAATGTATGAAAAAACTAAATAAACCACTTGCAAATGGAACTGGCGTCAACCGAATGTACTATCTTAAATACACAAAGATTCCTTTCTATACCCTCAAATGTTTAAAAGTTGGAAAAGTGATTCCTGTTCATAAAAAAAATGATACTCAAACACTGGAAAATTATAGACCAATAACCATCCCTACAGGTTTCTCAAAAATTATTGAATACTGTTTCTTGAACAGATTATTGTCTTTTCTAAATAGCTATGATATAGTTTCAAATAATCAACATGGATTTTTATCAGGGAAGTCTACCATAACTGCTGTTCACTCGTTTTATGGAGAAGTAATAAAATATATCGAGGCAGGCGAGTGCCCCGTTGGGATCTTTTGTGACCTTAGCAGGGCATTCGACTGCATCGATCACGAAATACTACTCACCAAGCTGTCTATGTATGGTGTAAGAGGCATATCATTGAAATGGATTAAGAGTTATCTTCTTAATCGTAAACAATATGTGTCACTTATTGATAACGAAGCTAGCACTGTTGATTATGTTAATTCAGAGTATGTCGATATTAGGACAGGAGTACCACAGGGCTCAATCTTGGGCCCGGTGTTATTCCTGCTTTATGTGAACGATCTTGATGCCTTGACAACTTCCGCTAACTTCACCATTTACGCTGACGATACATCTATTATTATATCTGACAAAAATGAAGAATCGTTAAAAATCAAATGTAACACAATATTACATAAATTAAATGAATGGTTTAGCCACAACAGTCTTCATTTTAATACTAATAAAACTCAGGTACTGAGATTTCACAACAGACAAAAAACATGTGACAATCTGGAATTGCAAATAGACACTCAGATATTGTCATGTAAAGATGAGCATGTAAAATTTTTAGGAATACACGTGGATGAATGTCTAAATTGGAAGATTCATTGTGAAGGTGTTATATCCAAATTAAATTCCATAGTATTTCAGTTCAGAAGTATAAGAAATGTATTAAATATTGATCAGTTGCTAAAATTATATTACGCTCAAGTCGATTCAAGACTTCGTTATGGAATATGCTTTTGGGGCGCCTCTACGTCATCACATAATGTTTTTATAGCTCAAAAGAGGGTTATAAGATGCATGACTGGTATATTAAATACTCACTCGTGTAAGAGTATATTTAAGGAATATAAAATTTTATCAGTGCCGTCTCTTTTTATATATGAGCTTTGTTTGTATATATTCAAAAATAAGGATAGATTTTTGTATAACAAAAATGTGCACGCTATTAATACTAGGCAAAAAAAATTCTTTTCATATACCATTTCGAAGATTAAATGTAACATCTAATTCCCCTAATAGTCTTGGGCTTAAGGCTTACAATAATTTACCTCTTGACATCAAAGAAAGTAGTACCTTTTTTGAATTTAAAAAACGGTTAAAAACATATTTGGCTGATAAATGTTTTTATAGACTGGATGAATACTTTTGTATGTAATTTTAACTCGTTTAGTTGTATACATCATATACATTGTAATATCATATCATTTATTTATTTCGACCAACTGGTTTATACTGTGCTGTTTATATCTGTTATACATTACTTTGTATGTTTGTGTAATTTACAATTTTTGACTTATTCTATCCAGTTTCTGTAATTGGCTTTGGAATTAATAAAGAATCTATCTATCTATCTATCTATCATATAAATTACGGCAATCAATTAATTTTAAAATTACATGCATTGTCCAATATACACTGCAACAATGTATCATTTGAATGTGTTCTTGAAAAACTTACAAGCAGTAGTTAACATGATGGCATAGAAAGGAATCTTTCTGTATTCAATATATGCAACCCTCCAGAACCTGGTTCATATTTGTTGTGGACCTTTAGCTGTCTTTAGTAGAAGAAGCTATCATAACTTCTGAAAAGATAAGCAATTTTTAATTTAGTTTAAGTGATTAATATTTTTCTGAATTTCTACGAAAGCAATTTTCATCTAATGTTCAGCAACGCCTTATAAAAAAGTCCGTTGATTTTCACTGCGCAAGTAATGCAGGAAACAGCAGAATCCTAAACTAATATCTATAAACAAAAAAGTTGGCTCCATTCATAGGCTCTTGTATCTGGCCCCACTTTTGGCGCCAATTATTATCAGGTGAACTACCAACGAAGAAATGAAGTCAAACTGACGTTTCAACTTTGATTACTATTTTCCCTAGTTACATTTAGGTATTACAAAACATGTTTTGAATCGGTTTCTGCATATCAAATATAAACTAACGGACCACCACCATTAGATACGTTGGTAATAAGGAATAGTGAAAATAAGTTATAATTTGATATGTATTTTAATTTTCTTGATTCATCAAAGGAAACTTTCCATGACTTGGTCAATATCTATCTCATCACTGTAATAATTGCTAACGTCTATAATTGTATTGAAGTCAAAATGGAAAATTTAAGTTACCGTTAGGGTACACATTTATAACGAAGTTTGCAAATAATAAGTCCTGATTATTTTTACCAATTGATAGGATTTAAAAATTGTACAGCTATATTTAATTTTATGAAACACTTACGGTCATAATCGTGTGCAGTATGTCCACATAATTAATCTCTGTCTGCAGCAGCTCTAAGAAAACTTGTTGCCTGGCAGTCAGTCCTTTCCTAGGCGTATCTACAACTGGTTCTGCACCATCCAAAATCTCCTTATTAGGGCTAGCGGTGCAATCTAAGAATGAACCAGAAACTGACAAGAGGCCAGCATCACTAACCGATGACCGTCGTTTATGTAACGCAGGTGATTGCTGGTGGACTAAGGAGGATAGCGTTTCATGCAGTCGTTTACGTTTTCTTCTACTGGCACTACTGGGCGTCGTTGCATGGGAATCCCTCCTCGCGTTTGGAGACAGCACCTGTTCTATGTACTATAGAAGAGTAAAAATGTTTTTTTATAGTTATTATAGACTATAAAGTCGAAGAGCAAAAAAGAAAATTCAAAAATTTTAATTAAATTAAATATTGGCTTACATCATCAAATAAATACTCCTTTTCTTCAAGGCTGATTTCTTTCTGAACAGACGTCCAAAACCATTCCGCTTTCACGATCCAAGCCCTTGAGGGTCCCTCCGGCCGCTCCGCCACAGACGATTCATCCACAACCTAAATTATGCAGAAAGTTAGAATTTACAAGGGATGCAATGTTTTCCACCATGTCGGATGCTTTGACGATAGATAGTCAGGCTGGCCTAACTCTACGATCTACCTTCGCAAAAGGCACATGAAATCTAGGAAAATAATGAAATATATTAAATATATCATAAAGTAAGAATGTTTGTTCGTCCTGTTTTATATGCCTCTTGAAAGTTAAAAAAAAAAACACTAGCAGAAAGTACATATCTAATAATTGTTTTTTGTTAGATATGCGCTTGTAAAATATATATGTACTAAAAATTTCCTTATAGCTTTAAAAACTGGGGAATTCATTTGGGGATAAGTAAACAAATTTAAATTTAAAGTAAACAGCGTAAAAATAAAGCTAAACGCAAAATCAAAAAACCTATTTCACGAATAAAAATTTTTGAAACTTTTTTTTGCGATTACTATACTTTTAATCCACTACGTGGATGTGGAAGTAATATGTTTATAGTAGATATTAAAGCATTAACAATTTCAAATGTGTCACTTATTATTTTTTGTCAGTGATGGTAGCAGTTATACAATATACAAAAATATGTGATTTATCATGAAAATTAGCACTATGTAGTGATTACGACCATTAAAATATTGTTATAAAAACTTTTATATCGGTCATAAATGGCTAATATACCTAACGTAAACACGCAGCGTTCTCATCTTTAGCTTTAACCCATAAAACAGTGCACCTCAACCATATAGCAATACTCCAAAAGAAATCAAGTAATACAATATCAAGTAAAGAAAGACAATATATATACCCTTTCCTAACCTGAAGAAATAAAGAAATACTGAACTAGAGTTATAAGCATGATTTTTATAGAATTTTTTATGGATTTAACGAGTGCGCACAATTTTACTAGGATTTTAACTGAATCTATCTAGCTCTCTATGTAATGTTGGTATCAGTTGATCACTGATTTTCATTGAACTACACGATACAATGAAAAAAATTACAATTCAGCTTCAAATGTCAATATTAACACTAATGATTGTGTTTAATATTATTATGCCCCAAACTAGTAATCATACGAGAAGGAAATTTTTACTACAAATAAGTTAAATACAGAGTGAATGAAGTTAGTACCACAGCAGCAGAAACAGAAGTTCTCCTGGATGCCCTGGTATATGCACTGCTAAGCTCACAAGTGTTAATGGAAACAGGATTGAGGGATATGTCAGGGAAACAACTGGCATTCAATTTCTCCTTGCAGTCAGCCTCACCCAGTTCCCCAAAAGACAATCTTGTAGCTGTTAAATCGAGATTCTTCTTAGATTTGCTTCTAGTAAATTTAGACGAGCTAAAAGTACGCGTAAACAAGTTTTTCTTAACTCTCTTCTGTACACCTTTTGGTGTAACCTCGTTCTCATTATAAGAACTTAAGTTTTGGACTGTCTCAACGTTGAAAATACCCGAACTAGATATAACGCTCTCGTTCAAACTCTGATTGAATGTCGTCGCGTCTATAGTCCGTCTACGGTTAGAAAAATAATTTATGGGAGTTTTAAAAAAATTTGAAACTTTTTTCTTTCTCTCACTATAGCTCTTGTCCCTTTTACGTTTAACTAAGATGGTCGGTTGCTCCGGAGAGGCAAACTTCCTCTTCCTTTTGAAAGATAGGTTACTCGATTCGAACGAGTGGTCAAAATAAATACTATCCAGTTCGCTGACCAGATCGTCATCCCGAGAGTGTTCGTGTAAAGTTTCAAGGCACGCGACACTTTGGCTTCCCTTGAAACACAAATTAGACAAGGTGACGTTATTGTTCATGCCATTTTGTTGTGGGGTTTTGGGAGTCTTGGGTGTTTTAGAAACACTGGAGGAAGATACAGAGTCAATTTTTCTAGGAGAGGTGCAATGTGGTGACATGATTGTGGGGGAGAGTGGTGCGCTAGCAGCTTCTAGTGTGTAGACTTCTGCATGTTCCATTACCTAAAACCCATGTGCATGCATTTTTAGAGTACTTCAATTTAGGGCCCCTGCCGATATTTACATTATTTTTAATAAATTATAGACACACAAAAAAAAATAATGCCGAGTACAAGAAGGCAGACTTATGTATTCCCATGGTTGATCTGCACAAATTCGATGTCCGTTTTGTCCAATTGGGTCTTGCATTTTTCTTAACCTCAAAAAAAACTATAAAAATGCCCAAGCAAATGTAAGTGTAGCTAAAAATCTGAAAAAATTCAGGGGTACGTAGGATGTAAAGAGAAATTGAATGGCGCAAACTAGAAGTCTATAGCTTTTTTGGTTTCCGAGATAGAGCCTCGAGAAGTGCAGAAAAAACGCCATCCTACATACCGCTGAATTATTTCAGTTTTTTAGCTACACTTTCAATTTTTGGGGCAGTCTTACGGTGCTTTTTGAGGTTAGGAAAAATGCAAGAGACAATCAGACAAAACGGACATCGGATTCGTGTTCAGCGGGTCAAAATCCATGGTAATACATAGGTCTGCCTTCTTGTACTCGACATTTTTCTTTTGTGTATGCCTGTGTTATGAGTCTAGAGATAGAGTTTCAGTTATAAACAAAAATCTGCACTTGGAATATGTTTTTGCAATTATTCGATCAACATAATACATTTGATACACTGAACTGAACTTGTGGTAGGTACCTTGTAAAACATCTTGAAAATAATTGTTAATAAATTAAACACTGCTTTTAGATGAATCAACCAATATATTATAAATACTCTACATATGTTTCGGCTCATTAGGCCTTTATCAAGAGTATTACATAGTGAATACATTATTCACTATGTAATACTCTTGATAAAGGCCTAATAAGCCGAAACATATGTAGAGTATTTATAATATATTGGTTGATTCATCTAAAAGCAGTGTTTAATTTATTAACAATTATAATACATTTGAATTAAAAAAATATGGTAGGTATATTAATAGACAGACAGAAGTATATTTAATGGGGGCGAGTTTGTGTGACTGAATCTTATACCTACACATTTGTCACTCAGATCTGAGCTGCTGTCTACAGAAGCTTATCAAAAAAACACGTATAAAGAACGTAGCAAGGTAAGCATGGGCAGCTTATGCCCCTATATTTCTTTCAACCAAATTTTGGGAACTTTTGTACATACAAGAGACAAGTTTTCTGAAAATTTCAGACTTTATCATTCATTAGTTTTGCATAAATAAAATACATTTACAATTTTTCTTAACTGACTCAACTGATTGCTGCAAATAACTCATTTTTTTTTTAAACACTTTTAATTACAGTTAAAACATATTTTTTCGACAAATTCATCAAATGAATAAATTTTTTCAAAATTTTAAAAATATTTTTTTGAAATGAATGAAGAAATCTAAAATTTTCAGCGAATTTGTCTTTTACAGTTGCAAAAAAGCTTTATCCTGCTACTTCCTTTAGGAAAATTGATTCTTCAAGCAATAACATTGTGTCCCTAAAGTCAAGATTCGAATGCAGTAAAGGTGATCTCATTGATGATTCAAAAGTTATTTAAATTTTTGTAGTTTTCCCTAAAATCATCAGGTACGTTTTTAAACATCCTTATTGTACTCATTTTGTCTTATTTCTGATAAAGTACACTTCTGTGCAATGAAATCCCATACCCTTGAAAAATCAAGCAATCCAGTTTTTATCAATATTGAGTAGTCTGAATCGATCTTTTTGGAATTTAGATTTTTTATTATCCTATAGGTTATAAAAAACTGGCATTGATTATGAAACGTCATAAGTAAGGTACTTGAATAATTACAATCCAGAAGGAAAACATACATATTTTAGCGTTTTATTTCTTTTGTACACCATTCGATGGGAATGATTTCGATTTATAACAAATGTAAAAATTGAAAGATTTGTCATGGCTCTGTTTTTTTCCAAGACGCGATTAAATCTCCTCCCACCTTTTCTTTACACTCATAACAGTACTTTTATTCCATTGATAATGGTTAGCAACTGCTCTGATAGACCATTCCTCTTCAATTATACAGAGAATTAAAAAAAATTCATGTTCAGTTAATTTTGGCACTGCGAAAATATAACACTGGCAAATAAATAAAGAATGATTTAATACAGCGAAAAATCTAGCGGGCAATATTATTCATATTCAACGAATCTTCGATGATGATAACATTGTATCTTTTATTGGACACCTGAGAAGGTCTCTAAAGCTATGAAAAATCGAACATAGAAAATAAAATATTAATGTTTAGGATGACCAAGGTTTTTATGTAAGGTTCTGTCAAACAAAAGATAAGATTCAAAACCAGATAAAGTTACCTATAAATTAATATAACTAGTAAATTAATCTCTTCATTTGAAAATTTTTAGACAACTGTGTTCCTTCTTCTCCACTTTTTGCACAATAACATAAAAGTATAAATAAAAGAAGAACAACAACATATATTATGCTGCTGCAAACATATGCACTGCAAACGAGACACGCACGATCGAAATTATACACAACACGTAACATAACACAAGTGACGTTAGTTAACCCATCTCAGTGGATTTGTTAGCCAACAGCGGTTAAATTTAAACGTGAAAGACTGATAACCATAAAATGTTCTGTTAAAACAAATTTTATTGGATTACCCTAGAACTGAAAAATCGGCCATTAAAAAAAACCACCAGACAACTCTTTTTTTAATTCATTTTTTACTGAACACACTGAGCCATTTCAGGGGAAAATACAAAAATTGAAATAATATTGTAACTATCAACAACTGTATAACATGCAGTGAAGTGCGAATATGTTTTTGATACTTTTGAGTAATATTCTGTTAAACATATATTTATATATGTTATATATAGTTACCAAAATGTATGGTAAATTACAAATCAAAATAACGACCAAAGGAGTATCAAAAGATTGAAAATTAAAAGTGCTTTCTCAAGATTGACAAGTAGAAAGTCAACTAAATTTATTTTATTTTTTTTTTAATTTATTTTATTACTGCAACAATTTACAAGTTGTACATTTTTTGTAATATCTAGTTAATCTATTTATTATTAATTTATAATTCAATTTATTACCATTACGTGTTATGACACCTGAGGGGACCTCGTGTTGTGTCTAGCAGTATTGGTAATATGGTAATAATATATCTCTGAATTCACCACCATCATCATTCAATTCTGAATATTCCAGGGACTGACACATATTCTTCCAATAAATGTGGACACTTCTTTTAAAGCTGTTTATTTATAAGTTATTTGTCGCAATTTGATTTTCAAGAATGAGATCAGCCCAATAGGCAATGAGTTTTTTTTACTAAATGTCACAGAATGATTTATATACTTTGATTAATTATGGTGGGAACAGGGTACGAATAAAGCTAAAAACATATTCCACACAGTTAATCAAACAAAAAATATTGGAATAATTCTAATAGAGAAATATCAGAAATGGACAATGCAAAAACACTGAAACCCAAAGAGTATATACTCAAATGAAACAAAAGTATTTTTTTAAATCGAGTCAAAAAAGTGAACAAAGTTTAATCAAGACGGACATATAATGGTAAGTACTCAAAATGGGCCCATTTTTGTTCATCTTTTGGGCAAAGAAATGTTTCTTATCAAATAATTGCGTTACAGTTCTGGAAAATTCGTGTAATATTATATAGAATAAGTGAATAATGCATAGATGGTCAATATCTCCTCAACTGTTTGTAAAATTTGAACAATGCCTCAGATAAAAATTATGGAAAATCAAGATTGGGATATTTTAAGATGAAATCTACAGGTTATTTCACCTTGCGGTGATAAGCCATACTTGGATTTTTTAACACCTAATTTTTTATAAATATTTGTATTTGTCTCATAGTTCCTTATCTGTATATTTGTCCTATATTATTTTTGAATTTACAATGTGGCATTGCTAATCATTCAACTTTATTTGAAAAAAAAAATAAATAAATAAAAAACGCAAAAAGCGTGGAATGGAAATTTATCCATACTCTTTACTAACGTTCAAGATGAAACGATGGTCAAATTTATGAAAATACGCTTTTTGCAGATTTTATTCTAGAAAAATAGAATAACGTTAGAATGTGTAAGTTTCAAAAATAATATTGTTATGCCATCTAGTGGTGCGCAGAGGAACTGTGACACTTTTAAACAAGAGATGGCTGATTAATAAACAATGATGAAGAAGTGTTTGGAGATTGTCCAGATGACCAAATTGACAATTGGCATGTGTCTGACATAGAGGAAACTGTACACAACACAAACAAATTTATTTTAAATGAAAGTGAAGCAAATGTGCACAGAAATATAACCAATGTGCGAAATATACCACAAGACATGAAATGAAAGATTTCTGAAGACCTTTGACGTCACAGAAATAATCTGGGAATATTGCACAATTGCAGGAAATGTATAAACATGCATGTGGCACAATGCGGGAAACATACGAATATGCATGGCATGCCCGATTTTGATTCCCCACAATTTTTATTTAACGCTTTCTTTCTATTCCAAATGGTTGAGGGGATACTGACCATCCATGCACCATTTACTCACTCTGTATATAAACATATCAAATTTTTCTTTATGAAATTCAATTACATCGAACACATATTCAACAGCTGTGTGAAAGAAAATCTTGATCAAGAAACAAATGGAAACTTGCGTAATAGGGGTGGTGTGTCACACATCACACATAACTTACAATTTTCATAAATTTAATGAAATATTTATTGCTTATGTTCATCTTCATGTTTGAGATTTGCAGGAACATTATACTTATAAATTCCACAAAAAGCTATACATAGGATGTATCAATATCGTTAGTTATTAAAACAGAGCATTTTCTATGTTAGAAATCTAGCCTATCATTTTTAATAACACAACACATACATTTTAAGTATTGCTTTTACTGGAATTTTAGCTACACTATTCCTACTAACCTCAAAATTAAATTAAGCAGTAAAACTTTCATCGAATTCACAAAAATCGAAAATTTGAGGTTATGGGTGGATTTTAATTCGTGTGCCCTAGAGCACACCATTATTATCCTCATACCCAGATATTCTTATCATCATTTGATAATGCTGACAAATATTCTTTAATTGACAATAAAACATGTGTTACAACTAAAAAGCACAGTAATGAACTATAGTTATGTTGAAAAATTATACAAACCAATACATGTAAAATGATCAGGTTGGTGCACCAAAGCGGGTGTTGTAGCGCTCACAAAAAATAAATTAGTTGCTCAATACAAGCATTACAAATGCAGTTTTAATATAAATAAATATATCTGGTAGAGCTTCCTATGTTTATCATGCTAATAAAATTTTATCTAAATTCAATTCATATTGTGCGAGTATAAACTTAATCTTCAAATATTTGAATAGCGCATTACAGAAATTGTTTAACTTGGGAAACACACAGGAAATTATAAGGATTTAAAGTTAATGAGTTATTGGACAATCATTGTTCAGTGCAGCGCCCACATAGTTAATACAAAATGTTCTACAATACATATTTAATTACTAAACTGGCACTATACCAAGCATCCTATATCTTGCATACTTGCATACCGTCAATATCTTTGTTATTTGCATGATATACCTTTTTCTCGCAATTAATATGTGTAAAAAGTTAAATTTTGTTACAGTCAAGATGCTGGATTGGTAATTACCAACATTTACATTTTTAGAATATTGTGCATTGCCTAGCAGCAAGCTCGGTGGGTAGTAAACCTTTTTATATTGTTTAATGTGTCAAAAATGAAGCAGGACTGCTCTTAGAAATACTAACAGCAGCCTTTAAAATTACGCAGGTTTACAAAAAAAAAAAAAAAAGTTGTCTGGAGCTGGGGTCAGACCATACGTTTCTTATGTATTATTCGACGCTGAATTCGAATCTGTTTTTAGTTTTGCTCTATCACGTCAGGATTTTCAGATATTCTAACCTAAAAGTTAGACATGTTTGAGGTTATGTAGTTTTGAGATTTTTTTTTCTCAAGAAACCATGTATGGGATCTTAAAGTACAAATCTTCCTCTTTAAAATGCCGTAGAGTTTGCTCAAATATTTTTTTTTTCGCTGAGATATCGAATTTTTAAAATTGTCTGTTCATATCATATCTTTCCCAATACATTTAATCAGTACGGAAACCTTATGGTCATTACTTAAACTGCAATGTCACGGCGAAAAAAAAAAGATATTTGAGCAAACTCAATGGTATTTTAAAGGTCAAGACTTGTACTTTAAGATCCCACATAGGGTAAATGTGCCGGTTAGTCGGCCGCCGCCGGTTGTCGGCCATTTCACCATAAAATGTCTAATAATAAGAAAACTACACATTTAAATTCAACTTTTCATGTTACCTATTTTCGGCCGTATATCATTGAACCTATTAACACACTAGATACTCTACCGGTGGCTGGAGGAAGTTAGTATTATATTCGAGTAATGGCCGTTCACAACGTCTCCCTCGTTTTCAAGTTTAGTTTGTAAAACTTTTAGTGTTGTGCCCTATTTTTAAAGGTACGTATTCAATAAAATTCTTTATTATACATTGTAGTTGATATGAATTATAATATAATATATGATTATTGATCTATTTATGTAAAAATTGTTTAATAATTTTCTTCTAAATTTAATTATAACTGATGGCCGACAATAGGTCAAAAGATATTTAGGAAATTCTTATTGTCGGCCGCCCTGGCCGAAAACTGGGAATCTGGTTTTGATAACTACCTATCTATTTTTACATTATGGCATATATAGATAGTAGTCTTCTTTTATGAACTTATAGACTTAGATTAGAAATACATTGTAGCCAGTTTTCGGCCGCCAAAATAGTTTTTTGTTGCTAAGTTATTCATAGTGTAATATATAGGGCCGAAAAATGGCTTGATTAATCTATTTGTCGGCCACTATCGTTTTTAAATAAATAAATAGAGGCCGACGAAAGGTCCAATTATCGGCCACTTACAATATTTGTTTTCTTACAGATGCCACCTTCAAAAAAGAAGAATGAAAAGAAGCAAAAGACGCAAAGGCGTTCAATACAAAAAAGAAAATTCTACACTTATTCACAACATTCACTTAAAGAGGCTCTTCGTGAAATACGAGAAAATGGATTACCTATTCACGAAGCCAGTAAAAGGTTATGGGTGCCTAGAACAACAATTCAGGATAGAATTCATGGGAGAATTGAAGATAATGCAAAAAAGACCGGACCTGAACCATTGCTAACAAATGAAGGAGAAAAGAAGATTGTAGGTTGGATTAAAAACATGGCTAAATGTGGTTTTCCACTGAAAAAGTCCGATTTGATAGAAACAGTTAAAAAAATTTTGAAGGATTCAAAAAAAGAATCGTTATTTAAAGGAGGAAAACCTGGCCAAAAATGGTATTACAATTTTTTAAAGAGACACCCCGACATTGCTCTACGAGAGGCCGAATCCATCAATAAAGCTAAGGCAGTTATTACGGAGGAAAGTATTCAATTATGGTTCGCAGATCTTCAAAAGTTTTTAAAGGAAAATAACTATACAGACGTGTTTGAGGACCCAGACAGAGTGTTTAATTGCGACAAAGCAGGTTTTCAACTTTGCCCTAAAACAGGCAAGGTGTTAGCACCAAAAGGCATACAAAATATTTATACAGTAAAAATGGGTAACGAAAAAGAAAACATTACTGTTTTGATGACTTTTGCTGCTAGTGGGAAAGTCTGCCCACCCTTGGTTGTATTTCCTTACATCCGACCACCGAAAGCATTGACAGACTCAATGCCAAAAACGTGGGTTTTGGGTCGTTCTGACAGTGGTTGGATGAAGAGTGAGATTTTCTTTGAATATATTTGTAATGATTTTGTGAAATGGATAGAAGATCAAAATATAAAAAAACCAATCTTTTTGTTCCTTGATGGTCATAAATCTCATATGACCATGGCCATTAGTGAATTTTGCGAAGAAAATAAAATAATTTTGTATGCATTGCCGCCGAATACCACTCATATCTTACAACCTGCCGACGTTAGCGTCTTTCGTCCAATGAAACTGGGTTGGAAAGACACAGTTAGAAAGTGGCAGAGCAAACCAGAAAACGTCAATAGTTCTGTTACAAAAATCAATTTCTGCTCACTTTTCGATGAAACTTTAAGAAACTATGAAATGTGTGATGCAATTATTCATGGCTTTCGGAAATGTGGTCTATTTCCATTAGACCCTAATCGAGTGGATTACACTAAATGCGTGAAAAGTATCATTGAAAGAAATCATCAAACTGGCGATAAGGTACATGAACCAATTAAAACTGCAGACTTTAGAATAGCTGAAAACATTATAAACAGAATCGAAGATAAACTTCATTCTTATGGTATTAATGTGGAAGTAATATATAATGAAATTAAATACTTAGAAAATTCACAAATAGAAGAAAAACAAAATAATGCAAGTAAGGAAACAGTAGTAGGATCAGTTGTCAATTTGACTGATGTGCAAATTATTGAACCATTCAACCTGAACATAATCCTTACCGAACAAATGGTCAATGACAGTCAAGCAGATACGAATATGGAAAGCAATTCATTATTAGTGGAAAAAGATCAACCAAAGATAGATTCTGTTTTAGAAGAGAACGTAGAAAAAAATCTTGTGCCTTCTATTGGCAATAATTCTGAAAAGGAATCAGCTGTTCTAACTTCAAGAAATTTGACTATGCCTGAAAATAATTATAAAAATAAATTGAGAATCTTGCAGAATATAACAATTACTCCCAGTGAGTTACCAGAAGAAACCAAAGACACTAATGAAAACCTAACCACTCAAAGTCCAATAGTAGATCCGTTTGCACAACATTTAATGTACCCAGCACCCGAAACTCTGTCAAAAACTGCCAAAGGAAAAACAAGAGAAAAACTACCTAGTGCAATATCAAGCGCAAAATGGCGAGAATATTATACAAACAAAGAGAATATTAAGAAAGAAAAAGAAAAAAAGGCAAGAGAAAGAAGAGAAATAAAAAAGAATAGGACAGAAAAACCAAATAAGAAAAATAAAACAGATAAAACTGTCGAGACAACTATATCAAAACCAACGACTGAATCCTTGGCTGAACCAAAAAAGAAAATACTCTGTTCAACCTGTGACACTGAGCTTGACAGCGACACTGAATATGAGGAAGACAAAAACATAGGTTGCGATTTATGTCACCGGTGGTACCATTTAAAATGTACCCGATATTTGGGAATTCCCTATGAAGAGGCTGCCACATTGGAC
Organism: Stenurella melanura; assembly: GCA_963583905.1. Classification (NCBI taxonomy): domain Eukaryota; kingdom Metazoa; phylum Arthropoda; class Insecta; order Coleoptera; family Cerambycidae; genus Stenurella; species Stenurella melanura. The sequence continues at coordinate 164,505,945 of OY757311.1, read as the reverse complement.
TACCAATGTGAATTTTGTACCTACTTTATTTATTTTATCCGAGATTTTATTTTATTTTTTCTTTGTTTTAAAAATGAATAGCATGTGTTCTTTTATATATTTATTTATTACATATTTTTGTTAATTTGCTATTTTATTTATATTAAAACAAACAAATCCTACACCCATATAATGTAGTAAATAATTATTACAATAATAAAAAAAAGTTTTTCTAGAGGGCCGAAAATTGGTTAAACAATGGTCGAGAACCGATTCTTGACGGCCAAAAACTAGTAAAACCGCACTTTTTAAATAATAATTTTTGTAGTAAACTAATGCACTAAATTGAGACTATCTGCCGACATGATTTTTATTAAAAACAATATCAACTTCTTTGAGATGAAAAAAGTTTTTATATATTGATATAACTTCAAATTTTAAATTAGATTTAATGTTCAAATATTAGTTAAATGGCCGACAACGGGCGCATTTACCCTATGGTTTCTTGAGAGAAAAAAAATCTCAAAGCTACATAACCTCAAATATGTCCAACTTTTAGGTTAGAATATCTCAAAATCCTGACGTGATAGAGCAAAACTAAAAACAGATTGATTCGAATTCAGCGTCGAAAAATACATAAGAAACCTATGGTCTGACCCCAGATCCAGAAAACTTTTTCCTTCTTGTAAACCTGTGTTATTAATGTAGGCATTTTTTTTTAAAGTAGTAAGGTTAATTTTTATTGTAATCAACAGAAAAGGTCTATAAATCCCAGACAGCAACTTTGCATGTTAATTTATGTCTATTACGCATTAACAATTTTTTTGACGGAAAACATCTTACACCGCAAGTCCAGTATGAAAGTCGACGTTACGATTTTGTGTATACCTAACAAATTAAAAAAATAACAGAGGGGCACCATGGTGGAACAACAAATTAGGAATCAGATTCTCACTATTTGGCAAAGGACAACTGGCGTCAAAGGACCTGGATGGTTTCTCACCCAACAAGATTATCGGCTTCATTAAAAAGCTAAACCTGTTGAGTGAAATATAACTAGAAGCTAGCCACAATACACCTGATGATCACAGGGTCTCACATATTAACTCACTAACCTAACCTAACCATACTAAATCTCTCCTAATAACTTAAAACTATACACATATCCAAAGAATCATAGCATGGTTCAAAAGAGCAAGGATGTAAAAATTTCACACAACGTTTGTTTTGAACACACACATCACCACATGTCCGACAAATTGTAGTGGGATATTACTGGTTCGCCATGCAGAAAAATTACTATACCTCGAGAGCGCATACGCATAGGAGATTGTGAGGTGTGTTTTAACAGGGCTTGACAGTGCTATAAAACAAAATACTAATAGTCACAATAGTGAAAGCAACTGAAAAAATGTGCAGTGATGGTGTTGAACTTTCCCTTAAACTTTAAACATGTCGAAATATCTTCAAAACAAGTATTGTAAATGAATACAAAGTAAATGAGGAATCTCAAAACACCCCTATGACAGCAACAGAAGGAATACAGAGATGAGGCAGCGTCGACAAGTTGAGGGGCGTGGAAGCCGCAACGCGTGATGCAATTTCACAACCAATAAATGTTGACAGTGACATGGAACCGATGGAATGAGACAAAATACAATCAATGTAATATATCAGAATCGAGATTTAGCATTTTTGCTCATTTCTTTCCCCTACAAACATCATGCCGCCAACACCCCTTAGGTAAGATGTTTTCCGTCAAAAATCTCAGCGGTAGTAACTACCAACATTACCTACTCTTCTTTTGTATGATGGTTAGCTCATATGAACTGTTATACATAGTGGCTGCGGTGCAACTATTTTCGCAACACTTCAACTTCCCCAGGATGCCATTGTGCGGTACCCCAAGGAGACTTATTTTCAATTAGGAAAAGTCAACATTCTTCCTTAGAAATCAAGCTGGCGGCCAACTTTAAAAAAAATTACATCCAACCTTGTTTTTTTACGTGAGGTATGACTTTTACTCAATATTGACCCCCTAAACGAAAATAGAGCCTATTTTGTATGTCACCTGACCTTCGCCTACGTAAACAAACTCTGTTTAATAAAATCATTTACTATTATTATTATTATATTCAAATATTTCGCGCTCAGCGCTTCTGAGGGTTTACCAGACACACGGGACAATACCCGGAAATCCAACAACACTTTACATTACACCTACGAAAGTCTGAACGCCAACATAATAACATATATTTAATCAATTGATATTAATTAATAATTAAGGTATAAGAATAAAAGTGGAAAGGAAATATAGTCCAATAATTATAAAGATTTCCATAACAAAAAATGTTATCTGAGATTTTCCTTCAGTAACTGTTAGTGGAGGAGATTATACAACCCCAAACCACAAAAATCAGTTCTTGGGGTACCACGCAAACCCTCTAAAAAACCACCTCTTTGGTGAAAAAAGCCTTATTTTACTGATAACTCGTTAACCGTTGAAGATATAAAAAAATTGCTCATCATAAAAAAAAAAGCTTGACTAATTGCCTAAAAGAAAATCCTCTTGTAATTTTCTTGTATATGCCATGGTTTTCGAGAAAATCGATATTTAAAAAAATTGCAAAATTTGTATTTTTAATGCACACGAATTTTCGTTTATTTGAAATTCTTATTTTTATACACCAATAAATATCAATAGCCCTCAAAAATGGGAACACAAGAGAGTATTTTATATCCCCTTTAAAACCCATTTTGATTTTTCTTCCTAGCATATTTGGTTTTCGAGCAATTCAATTTTTTCTATAGGTCGCGCGCAAAAAATTTCAAATAAACGAAAACACAAATTCTGCAATTTTTGTCAATATCGATTTTCTCGAAAACCATAGCATATACAAGAAAATTACAAGAGGACTTTTTTTAAGGCGATTAGTCAAGCTTTCTTTTTTATGATGAGCAATTTTTTTATATCTTCAATGGTTAACGAGTTATCAGTAAACTAAGGCTATTTTCACCGAAGGGGTGGTTTTTTGGGGGGTTGCTCGGCACCCCCAGAACTGATTTTTGTGGTTTTGTGATGTTTAATCCTCGCACTAACAGTTACGAAAGCAACATCTCAGATAACATTTTTTGCGAGCTTCTGGTGTATTTTTTACTTTACCCACTGGACTAATAGATCAAGATGATTTTTGTTCAGAATGCTATTATGTGATTATAAGTATATGCAACAGAATAAAAATATATTACTAACGTTTGATAGTTTTCTTCAGCAGAGAATAAAAGAATCGTGATTGTATATCTCTCGTAATGATATTATTCAGTTATCTGAAATTTTCCTAATGTTTGCAAATTGCAAATTTGCATTGTGGTTCTAAGGCAAAATGCTTGGGCTTCCTAAATGAAATTGAATCAACGAACACCAAATGACACCATGTGGAGTTGAAGTGCCTTATTCACCCTATTTGTGTGGCGTACTGCACCCCCTAACAAATGATTTACGAGATGTAAAAGTTTTCTATTGAAAATATAGGACGAAAGTGTATTAACACCAATATACATAATAATTTTTATTACAATAAGCCCAGAATTATGAGAGGTTAGATGAACAATACCAAATAATAGATTAGTAATGAATGAAACACTGAATGGAGTTAACGGAACAAATTTTTTAAATTTGATTAAAGATTTAAAACTAGCCAACTTACAACATGTGTGCAGCTGGAATCCTCCAAGTTTGTAACTGTCCCACCATTTGATAATAAAACTTCAGTCATATGTTTCTCTTCCTCTTCTGGGAAGCCAACGAAACAAACTCTAGCACCATGAAATGGTTTCAGTTTATGCTCGGCCTACAACAACGTGGAAGCTTAAAATCATTTTAAAAATTCTTAGACTTATATACTTTATGTATTTGTTTTGATGTTGATTCTGTGACCAAACAAACGAACTAAAAAGATTCTTGCAGTTGTGATGGTTGAACATAAAAAAATAATTGAATATTTCTTACATCCTCTAACAATTCAACCAAATACATCCCGTTATACATACCATAAATATATCTACAGTTGCCGTGAAGTCTAGTTCATGCCTGTGCTCCCAGCTAGCATGCACCCATTGTAGATTCATCACCGGCACCCTAAAAGTAGCTGCATACTGATATTTATCACCGCCGCATATGTTTGCTATTAAATGCGTTACTTTTGCGGACATATCCTTTCTAATGGAACCACCCATATGGTGTATTAAAGGAACTAGTTTTGTCTGCAAAGGAAAAAAGTAAATCAGACAAATTAAGAGGAAAACAGTACTCATTTTATCAATTATATTTGTTTATTTATGAGTCTATGCCCATTTCCAAAATGCAGTTTAAAATACTAGACATAAAAATAGAAACATTACGTTAAGGAAATATGTAAGATAGATTTATATATATCAAATACACTGCTGGCTATGCTAGTTGTTCAAAAGTGTTTATAATGCAAGAGTAAAACTATTTTTAACGAAGCTAGAGAAACATCTTCGCTGATTTCTCACTGTCTGTTTTTACATGTGTTTATATGATTTTCACGTCCTACAGGATGATAGCATATCGCTAAATACAATCAGGTGGAGTGAAAAATAAATATTCCAGTGGTGATAACATAAGCAATGTCACGTTGAAAAAAATTTGTTGGTTTGGTTGGTTCAATTCCTATCTTAATGAGAGATATCAAAAGACGTGTATTACATCAAATTCCTCCGAGTATTGTTCAAGAACTCAAGAGTTGTACCGGGTGTGCTGCAGGGTGGTGTGCTTGGTCTGATTCAATTTTTATTATACATTAACGATTTGCAGCAATATCTAAATGATGACTCAGTGTATGTAACTACTACTTATGCTGATGACACGAACATTTCAATCTTTGATAAAGATTATAAAAGTATCCTGATGAAAGCAACTAGTTTGATGCAAAATATATTGGACTGGTTTTAGCGAAATTCATTGATATTATATAATGATAAAACGTATTTTACTTAAACATAGTAGAAATAAGATTGAATATCCAGAAATAAACATTGACAATGTAAATATTAACTACACTGATCATACAAAATTCTTAGGAGTGATTATTGACGTACATATGAATTGGATGGACCATGTACAAACGCTCTGCGGCAGACTAAGTACAGTTTGCTACTGGTAAATTATAATACTCTCCTCACAGCTAACTATGGACATTTTTACAGTTTAACGTCATACGGAATTATATTTTGGGGTAGCTCCTATATTGAAAAATTTTCATAGTTCAAAAAAGGGCACTACGAATCTTGTTCGATTTAAAACTAGATCAATCATGTCGTCAACACTTCAAAACATTCAAATTATTAACAGCTCCAGGTATTTTTGTTTACGAATGTCTTTGTTTCATTTTCAAGTGTATGAACGAGATTAAAGACAATGTCAGAGATCACAGTTATGATACAAAATAACAAATTTAACAGTTTGCTCTAATAATTATCTGAAAGTAAAAATTCCAGGTTATTAACATTGGAAATGTTTATGTTCGTATATGGGGGTCGAGTTACCAGTTTTCGTTCAAGGTCAAAAGACAGCGGTGTCGTGGTCAAGTGAGACTGTCGTATATGCAACAGCTTATATATGCAAATGTAATATGGCTTGCATATATCACAGGGGGGTCAAGTTACCAGTTTTCATTTAAGGTGGAAATACAGCGGTGTTGCAATCGAGAGTGGATTGTAGCTGTTTAAGTTTGTATTGTATGTATGGTGTTAACATTTCCAATGTCCCGATGGTTGCAAGAATTGTGAAATCTGTGAATTTTTTGCTTATTTTAATAAATTCCCTTTTATTTCCAGGTTTTTCTGCCTAAAATAAATTCCCTGACAATCCCTGGTTTTCCAGATTAGTAGACACCCTGCTAGTAGATAAAATTGGATGCTTTTCAGTTCATGGAATTACTATTCCACCACAATTTTCCCTCTTAACCCCTGTAAAAAGGGAAAATTGTACATACTATACATTTTCAGGATTAACCCTATAAATGTAGGGTTTTCGGGTACGTTGAGTTCGAATTATATATGGTGGTTATATATTGGTATCATTTACATCAATATCCTTATAACATTGTCGACGTTTTTTTACACTTATTTTAAAATTTTCACCTGAAGTGATCTTAAAATATAGCGTACCTACAATTCTTTCCTTTATGGTAATTTCACTACACATCTTTAAACCAACTTTAAACTGATCTATCAGGTGAAGCTGAGTTAAATTTTAATTCATGGTTTTTAGTGATCCCTTTTATTTTTTTATTTTTTTTGGAGGCGGTTCAATTTCTTTAAGCTAGAGCAGAACAATTTTAATTGAAGTAATAAGTTATTTAAATTAATTTACCCATTAAGTGTTATTGTATTACAGATTTATTGAAAATCGCAAAATCAAACAACAATAAAACACTCGTACTTATATTCTGGGGTAAAATAAATAAACAATTAATTTAAATAGAATAGCAGTAAAATACGACTTCATAAAAATAAACTGAGAACCTTTAATCATTTATTTAATTATAGAGCTCTCCAAACAATACACCACACATGTATAAGTTAGAAGTAAAATAGAGAACATTATTTCTGAAGGAATATATTATTACATGGATAATTTCTAATATCAACAACACTCATCTACTCTAATTAAATAAGGAAAATTAACATCCTCGAATAAAAATAGCTGTTACATAAATATTTCTAAACTAAATAAAAAAATTGATAAATAAGAATTAATGACAAAGATAAACAATCTTAATTATATAGTGAATCAAGTCTTCGCAATTATGAACAACAGATTTTCATTGATTGTTATTTTCTGGTTTCATTTGTCGAATATTTAGTAACATGTATTCGTGGTTTTGTCAATTTTACATTATACTGGGATTGCTATGGATATAATTAATCTTATTGAAAATTTCCTAAAAGGGAGACAACAGAAAGTTTTTCGAATTTGTAACGGTGTTTACAAATTACACTATTTTAAAATCTGGGGTACCACAAGGTTCTACTCTGGAACCACTACTTTTCTCCATATATACTAACCAATTTATGAAATATCTTACTAATTGTCAGATACACTTATACGCCGATGATGCGCAGTTATATTATTCTATTAATCCTTGTGATGTTAACAGTGCTTGTTACCATATAAATGAAGATCTAAAATTATTTGTTCGCTCAGCCAGAGATCACAGTTTAATTATAAATACTAGCAAATCAAATGTGATTTTTGGACCCAGAAGAATTTGAAGCAATATTAAAAATATCGACAAAATAAACATTGATGGTAATGAATTTGAAATAGTAGGAAAAGCTTTTTGGCTTTTTCTACTTTCTCAGTGCCCGTTGGAATTTTTTGTGACTTTAGTAGTATAATTGGTGCAGAAAATCCAGTAATTTTGCTCTTTTTCGCGTTTGCTCAATGGGTTGCAAGCGTTCTGTGACAATGCGTATAGGTTTATCGCGTGGCAGGAGTCTTTGTATATGATAGACGACAATTTTGTATAGTTCCAAACTTGAAGAAGCAATTTCCTTTTCACAATATTCTGTAAAAATGGGAAAATTGTACTTTTTTCATCGTTTTTTTCATTTTCTTGACTAAAAAACATGAGATTGTGTAATCTTGGGAGGTTTTTAACCAGTGTCAATGTATTCTTCATCATAAAATACATAGAATCTAATGGGGAAGCAATGACAAAACAGCAACTTATAAGATGCAAAACTCGCACATCATAATACACTTCATGACTCAGTCTAGCTAGAATGATTTTCAGCCAGAAGTTTATGCCGCCCCACAAACATTATCCCACCTCGCAGCCTCATTGCTTGATTACAACAGTTGAGTGTTGCAACTAGGCACCAAAGAGAGAAGTAGGTAGAATTGACATCTATCCCTCACAGCAGGATCAAATTTGAGTGTGGATTATCATTATTTGCCATTTTATCACCGCTCCATCTGTTACAACATAAGCCATATGATTATTGTTACGTTACACAACACTTACACGGTAGTTTGTGATTTTGTGGCCTCTTCGCTTAGATTTAGATAACATACGCATTCATAGTCTACGTAACTATTTTGTGATTTGTGAATTATGTATTATTTTGTTCATCATCAATAAACTTATATTATATTCATGTACCCCTATTTACTATATTTAAAACTAAAGTTATCTCAGTGTATAGTATATTGGACGTCTAATAAAGTTAAAATATTCTCTATGTAAGCCACTTCTTTCGGTGTAATAACCAGACCCCGGCGTAAAATTGGTTATGCCAAAGATGGTCTTCACACACACAGATGCATGTAATGTTTTGAATTGAGAATCTTATGATTCATATAAGCAAATAAATATATTATTTATAGGAAACAAACACTTTTGCGGTAAGAAATAAAATAAATAAATAAATAAATTATTTATCAGAAATTTGGAGAAATTATTTATTTGATACATTTGAGCAAGTAGATGTAAGAGATGTTTACTGAAACTGGTGGATTAAAAACAACACCAGACTTTTGCTGCACATTATATATACCTACAGCATCGGTCTGATTGTCTAAATGAAAAAAAAGAACTCGACACTTTAACAGGCACACACCACTTCAACTTTTTGTATCGATTAAGGAAATGTAAACATCTACATTATGTTTCTTCCCAACTATTTTTAACATAAAATATCACTTTTATCTGTGCACATAATGTAAGGACTATATTTTAAAAAATTAGCGGAATTTTCGACACTACAAAAACACCGCCACTCTTGTCTCTCTCCTTTTTACGTTAGTAAGTAGGAGACAGTAAGCAATAATAATGGTAAAAGAAAACCCAAATTGCGTTTTATATTTTGCAGAAGACTAAAACATACAGGAACCAATTAAAATAAAAATGTTCCAACAATAATATTTTGTTACACAACGACCAATGGCATGTGAGCCTGTTTCATATACACATATGCATTATGACTTGTCATCAAATACAAACTGGATACAGTGTTTAGAAATAACCCCGGTTTTCAACATTTTTGGGGGTGGTAGACCTACTAAGTGGCAAAAAGTGAACTGTTCAATGCCGGACATAAATCTGCCATCTATAAGAAAATATACTTATTTCAAATATGCGCGATTACATTGGTAGACGCTGAACTACCCTTTCCAGAACACATACATGCATATATTTAGCGAGAAGCGTTTAACTTTGGACCATTTAGAACAAATGCAAATAATAAATTTTTATTTATTTTTATTAAAAGGCATACCTAGTTACTAAATGTTTGTGTTTGGGCAACCAACAATAAGTGCATTAAAAAATCATGACTATCGGAGGCATTTACCTTTAAATTTTTACGGAATTCAGGAATTCACTAGATACACACAATCATAAGGCAAGATATTGTATTATTGAGCTTGAAAATATTTATATAGTTCATATTGTGCAAAGCCGATTCTGGCTTTTACATCATAACTACCTCGAAGCCGGGGTCTGGTAATAACACATCCTCCGAAAGGAAAGGCATAGCCACAAGCATTCAATTCTGTTCAATTTTTGCGAATAAGACTTGTTTATGCTATAGGTACTGTTATTACATGACTAAATAGATATTCAATATACAGATTCGGAAAATGCAGTTTAGGGTATAGGAATAACGATGTAATTGACCACGCCCCGCTAGTTCCATAAATCGTGAAAGCAGAGACACACAATGAATTGAATTTAGTACGGCATGAACTAAGGATGGATGCGGACGTAGGTAATAATTTCTATACGAAACGAGAAAATATCTCTGACAGATGCGGACGTAGGTAATATATTTCTCTACAAAACTAGAAAATATCTCTTCGTCAAAAGCAAAGAAGTCATTTGTCACATTTTTGACAAATAATTTCTTCTACTGAAAGCATTTCTGCAGTTTCTTTTTTAGCTGTAAATAAAAATAAATTATTCTCATTAAATTACAAAAATAGAACATTAAAATAAAATAACCCTCAGAAACAAAAATCAACTAATAATTATCAAACAATAAATTAATGAAGTAAGGATTCAAACAAACCACCTTCTTGTGCCAAACAATAGCCAAACCGATTATACAATGAACCTCTCATATCATTGAGTTGATTTGGAGTAATGCTTGCACAAAGTTGGATAAGTTTTTCCCATAATTCAACTAAATTATTGGTTCGTTCAAACACATGTTGTACGCGGTTTCCTTTAAAAATACCCACAGAAATAAATCATGGGGTGCTAATCAGGTGACCTGGGGGCCATTTTACCCCCTTGTAGCCATTAAACAATTGAGAAATGTTCTTTCCAGAAAATTAATAACAGTTAAGGTATTGTGACTTGGGCAGCCGTCTTGTTGAAACCAAATGTCGTCAAAGTTGACAGGAAGATTTTAAACTGCAGGAATTATTTAGTTTTGTAAAAGCTATAAATATTGATTGCCATTTAAATTGTCATCGATTAGCAATGGGCCTATAATATTATTGTCTAAAATTCCCGTCCAAACGTTCAACTTTTGAGGATACTGAGTTCGCACAGCAACAATCAAATATTTATTTTTTTGAGACCAATATTGTACTACGGATGGATTGTGTTTCCTATGTAATGAAAAGGATGATTCATCTGTAAACAATATATTCTTTAAGAAGTATTCATTCTCATTCACTTTATTTATCATGATTTCACAAAATTCCATCCGTTTGAAATTGTCCTCGGGAAATATTTTTTGCGTTCTTTGAACTTTAAAACAACTGTACCCATTTCTTTTCAAAATATTTCTTACAGTTCTTTCCTTCATGTCAACTTCTTTAGCAATTTGTCTGCTAGAACAAGGTTCACTAGTTTCAACAAGTGCACAGACATTAGTTTCGCGAATTTCACGTTCTTCGCTCATTTGTTGATGACGGGGTTCGGGTTGACAGCATTTTTTACAATAATTCACGACACACCGGAAATTCTCAAATTTTTTAATGTATGAAATTATGCTAGCCGAGGGGATTGATCTGTCTTGATATGCCACAGTAAATAAATTTATTGTGTCATCAGTGGAATGGCCCCCGAAGTACCACTTTCCAATTTGCACTTTTTCTGCAGTTGTATAAACACACAGCATTTTAATAACAAAATTGAGATTCATTTATTTTATTCCCATACGTCTAAACAGCTACGCTATTAAAAGCAGAATGGGTGCGCTCGCGCTGTTCTGTACTTGTCGCGGTCAAGCGATGGACCAATGCCCTGCATTGTTCTATGACAAGGCGTGGTTTATCTGCACAGAAACAAGTTTATGTACCTAAAACTAAATTTGCTGAATCTGTATACCATACATAATTACACACAATTACCATAGAGGTTTAAATAATAATAATAAAACTTACCAGTTCATCCTTGTTTCTAAAGCCTGTAAAACAGACAACTACTCCTGTCATTGCCAGATTAAAAAGGGGCCTAGTATTGTTGGGAAGTTTTTCTTTTCGAAGGGCTAACTGTTGTAAAGCCGGAGGTCCCAGCAAGGGCTGCTTCGATTTATATAAACTATTATATACATCACCATCGAAGCTTTCTAATACAAAAATTGTGGTACAATTATCATCTTGAGCATATTCTTGTCCATCTTTTGAACACACTACGGGTACACCAAAGCTCTCCGCCACAGAATACAGATGCAGATCATTCGCTAGACTGCCCACCAAACATAATCTCACGTCTAAGCTGGGTGGAGGAGGCACTATCGAATAAAGTATATTAACATTAATATAGACAACTAAAGCAAGTATTGTTTATAGTGTTAACTGCAAAAATCAGGTGAATTTGTAGCTCTAATAGTTTTGGTTAGATTAACCTTGAAGCAGTCAACATAACCTAACTATTTCCAACGATTTTTTTTCCAGAGGATTCTTTGCAGTTCAAGTTCTAATATTTCGAACTTACCATCATTTCTAGAGTTATCATCTCCATTGGAATCACTACATACTGAACTTTGGGGCTGTATATGAGCGTTAACTTCGTCCATTTTGGCGAAGCGACTCTTTAGTTACAACATCAATAGAAAAAACACGAAAAACGTTCCAGTTTGTCACTAATTTACCACTTGTTACTATTATATGGCACAACTTTTATAAATACGAACATAATTATACACTTTTGACCACTTTAACCACATTTTTTGGCGTTTTTACTTTGTTTGGAACAAAAAATGCATCACAGTAACTTTAAAGTTAAATTTGGCATTTTCATTGGTCAGAGGCGTTCGGTCGGTTTCGTCAGGTACAAAATTACTATTTTTATATGTCTCGTATATATTTCTCTCTCCATCATAACTTCGATCATCTCCATGCAATGCAGGGGTAATGCGTACAATAATAATCGTAAAGTAAAAGTGAGATAATCATATTCCCATTCTATCATCTACGTCTGTCGTTTACGTAGGGTACCTACTCACTGCTCGTAAATGTAAATACGTACGTAGGTTTAGGTCTTCCGTTCTGCTGATTATGTGACTCACCTACGCGGTAAAAAAAAACGGTTACCCGATTATTAAACCATATATTTTATTACATAGGATATCATCATATCTATAATCAAAAACTTGTAAAAATATATTTATTGCTGGATTACAGTAATATACCGACACTACCACTACAGGTACCTAGTAGGGCTGCAGGTTTGAAGAGAGTTAATTGTAGATATAATTAAGAATTCAACCCCCGAAACATGTCAGAGCAGGTACATAACTACATACAGTTCCACCTGATTAGGGTTTAGTACCTATTAGTTTCTCGAAAAGAGGATTAAAACTGCTCCTCGAATGCGATTTGAAATTAATTGCAGATACTGAACGAAAGATTAGATAATTAACTCTCTAATCTTTGACTTAAAGTGTTGAAAAATTTTATAAGCTAATTTACCTACTTCGAAAGCCAATCTGCCAGCACTATAAAAACAGAATACCTAAATTTTTAATTTTTCTGCGGTAAAGGATTATCAAAAGCAGAGCTCAGCAGTCCAAAGGCAATTATAGGTCTCATCGACTCATAACAATATATTATTATTTTATTTTTCATATATTCATGTTATAGGTTCATATATTAATTTAATGATAAGCCAGGATATAATGAAGATCACCAGCTATTCACCATCTTATATTTTGGGTTGCCTAAAGATTTGCGTAACTCATACAACTCAGTGTCAATCTGGAACGCTCACTGAAATGCTTTAGGTATCCGTAAATAATGTCACATGTTTCTCTAGAAAGAGATAGGTCATTTACGGACCTATACTTTTTGATTGGTTGAATTTTTGTATTAGAGAGCTAAATGAAGCAATAATTGTTTCATAATTTCATTTTTATTTATTTATCCAATAGACACCGAGAATGAGAGAAAGTGGTGTTAAATAACATTTATATTATAAGCAACATACACATAACGGTATTTTAAAAAGTTGTAAAAAGAAAATTGTTCAAATTAACACTAGCAATTTCGTATTGTATTTGTACCATGGTGTATTGCAGAATCATAAGTTCAGTTTAGCTTTTCAGATCAGATTTGTATCTACGTGAAGACCCCACTGAACTCTACATAGTAAATGTAGAGTTTAGTGAAAGACCCAATCAATATATTTTGGTCTGTTGGTAATTGTTATCAATTTATTGGAGTATAAAACAGTCATAAAATATTTATCTGTATTTGGAGTTCCTCTCCTGGTACAAATATTCAGCTCTTCTGGGAAATCGACAGTTACAAATCGTAGTGTATTTATTTACAGACTTTCTGACTGCCAAAGAATTTATATAAATAGAAGCCGAGATAAAGTGTAAAAGTTATACGATACTGTTGCCATCATGTCCAACATACCTTTTTCTCACCATTTCGTTCTAAGATACAATATTGCCTATAACGCTATCTCTGTTGCAGGTACTCCAAGACCGTGGTATGAGTGTAGCAAAGACATATGTGGAATTTAGTCATTTAAGAACTGTGTCTGTTTTAACTACTCTAACCTCAAAATTATTTTCGTGTTTTGTAAATTTAAACAATTATTCTCGTTGAATCGTAAAAATAGTGAAAAAATGTGTTGTTTGTGGTGTAGTTGAGGATAAGAATAGCCTGTTGTCGTGTTGTCTTACATTTATTTGTCATGTTCTTAGAGTAGGAAAGATATATATTGTAAGGAGTCGTAACGCTACTGCCAATGGTGAAGCCACCTGCCACCAGAGAGCAAGCGAAAGTGGCGGAACATATGTACAATATGTAGGTGTCAAGTTTATCACATCAAAGGAATAAAACGATACAAAACTGGTATTTTTCCAAAAACAGCTTCATAATAATACAATTAATATTCACTGCCATAAATATATTTACTCATATCTTACATACCAGAATTTATTCTACATTCTATATAATATAACACCATAATCGATATATCTACGCCCATGGAAAAAGTGTCTTTTCGGATGCACTGTTCTATATTCAATGAAGAAAAGATGAATGAAAATTTCAATCAAATAACGTGCAAATTGCATACCAGAAAATGATATACTATGCTTCTCATTATCATTGCATGCACACGGATATAATTAAGTAAATAATAGGCCTACAGTTAATTTAACTAGGTAAAGTGAAAACTGCATATGCTTTAACCTGCAAAGCGTCACTCCTTTCAATTTTTTTCCGATGTGATTTTTACAGTAGTTTATAGAATATGATACCATCATGTAGGTACATTACATAAATTAGCACTAAATCACTTATAAATCACTTTTATTGGAAAATTTCATTTTGCTCTCTACCGTTTGTGTGCCACCACCGCAATGGCGTCTTAGGCACAACTTGTTAGCGTGGCGATTATGCGCTGTTACGAGTCCTCACCATCTATCTTTCCTAGTCTAAGGTCATGTTAAAAACAGTAGTACTGCAACAAAGATGGGGCTATAGTAATTTTCATCATAAAGAAAGAGATAATTATAAAATGTAATGTCTGAATTTGAGTACGAGATGTTGACAACACACTTATAAATGTGTATCTGATTCTATTTATATAAATTCTTTGCTGACTGCTCACTACCATTTCACTACTAATCTACGCGTGCCATTACAGATATCTAGATTGATTTGCCGATGTCTCATCTCCTTGCGAAGAGAGGTCGCTAACGGTAGCATGGTGATGGTCGCGATATTTGTTGATTTGTAGAATAGAGGTTTTTTTTAACTGATTAAATTCTAAGTTTCTTGTCTGCTGTATACTGGTCGTTTACAGAAAAACGTTTGCTATAGTGAAGACAAGTAGGTGGTTGAGGTAAGTGTTTCGTCGTATATTTTATTATTATTTTTGTATATGGTCTGATAAATTTTAAATTTTGTGTTCGTACCTATATTATATTTCTCTACCGTGCCTATATTATAGAAAAATTAGTTATATTATTAGTGTGAAAATTAATATTCTACAAATAAATCAAGCCAGTAAGTCACAGCTATTTGTCATACCTACCTAATACTTAAAACTTACGAGAAATAATAGCCAGGTAGCAAATTGAAAATTAAATTTTTTTACTGTAGTAGGTAGGTATTTATTAATATAAACAAAATCTAAAAACTTGTAAGTATTGGATTATCTGGATTAGTTTTTCCCGCTTTCTTCCCTAGAAAATTTATTGGAACTGGTTCTCAATAATACAGGAATATACCTATATAGGTACCTACTTAGGTAAAAATTTCGTGTAATAATAGTTATTTATGCACGTGCGTTGTAATCTAATAACGCTCGTGGTGCATACAATATTTTATTTTTTAAGAAAAATATATTTTTTTAACGAAAAATTGATTTTTCAATTTTTAAATACATTTTTTTAGTAGTCTATGACATTTGTTGATACTTGCGCGTTTAACAAAATAAAAGCATACATAAAATGGATATAAAATATCCGAAACAATTAAGCTAATCAAAAATTAAGCAGAAGCAGACCGTTTTTTAGAAGTAATTCCCACTATAAACAAAAAAAATACAGTATATGTGAAATACCAAGTTTCAAACCAGTGCAGTGCATTCAAATCAAAGTTGCAGAAACAAAATGGCGGACGTTAAACATACAAAAACATGTGAAAAAGTCGGTTTTTCTCGTTTATCTGCGAATGTAACTTTTCCATTGAAATAGTTTCAAACAATAGTTGTAGGCATTTAAAATACCTACAAAATGGCGTCCGCTGAATGAAAATCCTATTGTTAGATTTCTCGGAAATTAAAAAAGAACATCGAAAAATGACATTTTTAAATTTTGCCATAACTTTCTGAGAAATTCAATTGCTTATTAAAAACTGATTTTACTACCGTACACTTGAATTCCCCAAAATGAGACGGTCCGATTTTAATTATGTAAAATGCCTGCTACTCTTCACGAGTTGTGCTGTCACTGAGCTCAATGCCGAAGTCAAATATTTTAATAAAGTTGCTTAAAAACGCCGTAGAAAATTATGCATATTTTTTCCGTATAAACAAATGTACTTAATAATAATGTTACGTGTATCCACCTCTTAGGAAACACCCTGTATGAATCCGTGGATTCGAAATAATTTTAACAAGAGATAAACACTAACACTTTATTTTATAATTTACTGATTATACAATACTTCAAAATAACCTTTACACTTTGTTTACTTGATATTTAACCTCACTTTCGTTACCGAACGTCACGTTCCTAAAACTTCTCCTGCGCCGGTAATCGCGTCTTATATACTCTGAAATTGCCTCTAGATCCATCCAGAACACAATCAAGAATCTTCTCGCACCACACTCTAGAAAACTCTATGTCTTTCTACAAGTTTCCAGTCACTATTAGGTATAGGCGTATCAATCTCTAGTTTCAAGGGGATGTCATACATAACAATAACTTTGTCAATTGTAAAGTGGATATTTGCGTAGCTGGCATTTTTATACGAATTTAGAAAAAATAAACGATCTCCGACCTTCAGGACTCGAAATAAATTTTTTCCAAAAACAACAAAATACTGGCTTCCACAATCGATTATGTCTATTCCACTGTGGGACACCGAAAATGTGGCAAAGTGAATGATGGGAATGGATGGGGTTCACAAAAAGTCAACGTTTTTAACAAAAATTTATGTTCGTTAAATGTAAAGAGGGCGGGGGCTGTTTGGAAATATACGTAAGGAAATTCCAATTTTCAGACAAAAAATTGCCCCCTCAAAAAACCACCGTTGAAGATATAAAAAATTGCTCATCATAAAAAAGAAAGCTTGATTCTGGATTAATCTAGAGCTAATTTCGGAGTATATAAGGCGCGATTACAAGCGCGGAAGAGGAAGTTTTATGAAGAAAGCAGTTTATAAAAGTGAACAAGTAGAAGAGTGAAAAGTGAGGTTAGATAAATAGTAAATAAAGTGAATTTGAAATATTGTAGTCAGTAAATAGTTAAATAAAGTGTTAGCAGTGTTTAATCTCTTGTTAAAATTATTTGGAACCCACGGATTCATACAGGGTGTTCCCAAAAAGGTGGAAATCCGTAACAATACCATGGTTTTCGAGAAAATCGATATTGAAAAAAATTGCAAAATTTGTATTTTCAATGCGCACAAATTTTCGTTTTTTACGCGCGGCCTATAGAAAAAATTGAATTGCTCGAAAACCTGACATGCTAGGAAGAAAAATCAAAATGGGTTTTAAAGGGGATATAAAATACTCTTTTGTGTGTCCATTTTTGATGGCTATTGATATCTATTAGTATATAAAAATATCAATATAATATAGTTATCTCTTGATTTTTTACTCTTCTAACTATTCACAGGCCCATAAAAAATAACTGACTTTAATATAAGTTATAAATGCATTATCTTTTAGTTCCAGGTAGTACTTCTATGTAGAAAGAGATTGGAAAAAAAATATTCACATTCAGAAATTTACCAGCATGTTGAAGTTAGCCAAATTTTGGCTAATTTCGTATTGTTTTCTAAAAATAAAAAAAGACCCAAACGTCTTGAAAATTTAGCTCAAAATTTTTTTTTGATTTTATATATCATATACCTAACTATTGTTTCTAATCATTTAATAGTTAAAGAACTGTATTAAAAAAATTTCACCAAGAAATTGAATATGCAGTATTTTTTTAATTGTTTTTTGCTAGGTAATTTTAACATGCTGCTAAATCTGTAAATGTGAATATTTTTATTCCTAACTTTTTCTGCATTGAAGTACTACCTTGAACTAAAAGATAATGTATTTGTAACTTATATTATAGTCAGCTATCTTTTATGGGCCTGTGAATCGTTAGATGCACAAAAAATTAAGAAATAACTATATTATATTGTTATTTTTATATACTAATAATTATCAATAGCCCTCAAAAATGGCAACACAAGGGAGTATTTTATATCCCTTTTACAACCCATTTTGATTTTTTCCTAGCTTGTTTGGTTTTCGAGCAATTCAATTTGTTCTATAAGCCGCGTGAAAAATTTCAAATAAACGAAAATTCGCGTGCATTAAAAATGCAAATTTTTCAGTTTCTTTCAATATCGATTTTATCGAAAACCATGGCATATACAAGAAAATTACAAGAGGACTTTTCTTTTGGCAATAGTCAAGCTTTCTTTTTTATAATGAGCATTTTTTTTATATCTTCAACGGTTAATAGTACAGGCAAATTAACAATTTGGGGTAACAAAAATTAATAAAAGGATCATCTCGGAGATTTAAGTAGGTAATAACCTGGAGAATGAGATGGTGCATTCTTTGCACTTCCAAGTTCCGGGAAAATTCAAAAAAAAATTGGAGAAACTTTTTGATTTTCTGTTTTTTTGCTCTAGCTGCCAAAATAATGAAAATAGAGAAAGAAGTTCCCAACAAAAGTTGTAGCTCGTCTTTTTCTCCACAAAAAAGGCCTTTACAATTTTTTCTCATACTTAAGCCGTTTAGAAGATAAATCGTTTTCCACTTAGTTTTAAAATGTGCGAAAAATGAGAATTCTCTAGGAGTTTCGTACGACCGGGCACATCGATCGATAATTTTTACTATTCAGAGCCCCTAAAAAAATGAAAATAACATATAATGTAGAGGAAAGTCTCAGCTTTAATGTGAAAATCACAAATTTATTTAAGAGAGAAAGTGTCAGAAGATGGCTTAGTGAACTTTGTACAGTTGATCCACAGATTTATTCATATCTTTGCCGGGAGTCGTTAGAATCATAATTCATTTTGCTTATATATTCTTATATAATGATATATTAATCAAAATAACATTTTATTGTAATTACTTTTGTTGGAAAAATATGCCTTGCGATCAAAGTAGAGGGTATATTTTTCTCATCGATCAATCACTTCCAAATTTTGGAATTCAATTCGCTATATCATAAATAATAATAATAACACAGTCTTAATTTTTGGATTATAAGGACAATAAAACACATTCTCTCGAATGACTAGAGTTTTTTAAATGCGCGCAATACTTTTTGAATTTGTCTACATTATTCATACACGTTCAGAAAATGCACAATTATACAGTAAAACATATACAAGTTATTTGTTTCTTAACATTCCAAAGTGCGTGGAATAGAATCCATACAGTGAAAAAGCACCCATTATTATGGGAGAAATAGGCAGGATGCATAAAACTCAAAGATGTGAATAAATCAACTGTATAAAGTTTACTAAGCCATCTTCTAACACTTTTTTCTCTATGATAAAAATTTGTATGAATTTTGTGATTACATTAGTGGATTTGTTTTACTACAACACTCAGGCCTCAAGGCCCATTGTGCTCGTAGGGATCTACAGTTTTGCGTGGACTCCAAACCACGGTCATCGGCTATCGACTTTGACGCAACCCCGGCCATCTCACCGCCTTTCTGGCGGGCCAATAGCCCTTGGGGTCTTCTCTGCAGCGAAGACAGTTGCCCTGTGCCATCGGCGCCGCCTTACTAAGCGACTTAACAGCCCGGAACTGTCTCAGTCGATAGCCTACCGACTAATAGACGGATACACTAATTTTGTGATTAGTTCCACAGTAAAGCTGAGACTTTTCTCTACATTTTACGTGGTTTTCATATTTTTAGCGGCTCTGAATAGTAATAATTATCGATCGATATGTCCGGTCGTACGAAACTCCCAGAGAATTCTCATTTTCCGCGCATTTCGGAGCGGTTCAAAACATAAGTGGAAAACTGGATTTATCTCCTAAACGGCTTAAGTAAGACAAAAATTTGTAAAGACCTATTTTGTAGAGAAAGAGACGAGCTATAAATTTTGTTGAAAACTTTTTTCTGTATTTTCATTATTTTAGCCGTTAGAGCAAAAAAACCGAAAATCAAAAAGTTCTTCCAAATTTTTTTGAATTTTCCCGGAACTTGGAAGTGCAAATAATGCATCATTTCATTCTATAGGTTATTAACTACTTAAATCCTAGAGATGATTCTTTTATTAATTTTTGCGAGGTTTTTACAATATTTTGCTTTCATTGCCTGGTACTATAACGAGTTATCAGTAAAATAAGGCTTTTTTCACCGAAGGGGTGTTTTTTTTGGAGGCTTGTGCGTCACCTCCAGAACTGATTTTTGTGGTATTGTGATGTTTAATCCTCGCACTAACAGTTACGGAATTAAAATCTCAGATAACATTTTTTGCGAGCTTCTGATGTATTTTTTACTTTATCGACTGGATTAATATAGGCCTTAAACAATAAGTATGCCAAGCCGTAAGATAACATTTTCGTCTTTGAAAGCAATTTTTTTTATGTCAAAAAAATCAGGTTTTTAGGAGTTAAAAATCAATTATTATAAAAAATGGTACAAACTGAGCTTTCTAGCGACTAATTTTTCGCCCATAAAAATTCATAACTTAATAAATGACATCTTTTACAGCCGGTTACAAGATAAAAATGCAACGAGATGACTGAAGTATTCCACGACGAACACTCCAAGAGGGTGCAAGACGGGAAGATCATCGACTTGCACTATCTTTTCGTAAAGGAAGCCTTGATTCGTTCTTGGATGCGAATATATATCTCCTACAAAGCTTAGCGCCACTGAGCAGGGCCGTCGAGAGCCGAGCAGGCCCCGGGACAAAAGTTAACCCGGTCGGCCGGTCAACACTGTCAATATAGGTAGCGTACTATGGAGGGTCTGGGAGGAGGGGTGTAGACGCTCGAAGGCAGGAATATTGGGCATGGGCCCTAGAAATAGGCGTGGGCCCGGAAAATTTGCACCCCCTCTGGTCGGGCCTGCCACTGAGAAAGACTGTGGAAATAATAACTAGTAAAGGAAACAGAAGTCTCAATGGAATACCTAAGTTAAGACCAGCTGCAGTTAATCTTCTAAACAGCAGAAATATTCCGTTGAGGTACGTTTACAGTAGTAACAAAACATGCTACATCGCAGAAGTTATAAAATATGTTAAAGAATTGTATTGAAAAATGTGATATAGCAAATGTTTTATAGCAGATTTTCATGCTATGTAGCAGATTAAATGTTATCCATCTGTTGTCGGTAAGATCAAAGGATATTAGACAACTTTTGCTATATAAAAATTTTAGAGGTTCCTGTAACATTGTTGTATAGCGCGGAATAAACAACTCAGACTTAGGTAAGAATCGCCACTTGCTAAAAATCTTAAAGTTGCGGCCAATTTCTCTCTAACTGGTATAGCATCCCTGAATTTCGTATATTTCTTCATCAACCATTGTGACCAGTCATTGTTATCAAGTACTCAAAATCAGAACTACTCATTCGTAAAAAATTCTTTAAGCTCCCACCACATCAAATTTCAAAAAAAGAATCACTGTCGTCCATTTTTAGATTATTTAGAAGATCACTTGTTGATCACTAGTTGATAGGCTCCTGCGGGAGCCACGGTTGTCTAAACGGCGTGACATTTCGGCAGAATCTTATCTGCCATCACCAGGTTCTCGCTGAAAGCTGCCTACTGCTGCACACTGCACCTCGTTACTCGAACTGAGCAACGAGGAGCAGCAGTAGGTAGCTTTCAGCAAGACCCTGATGATGTCAGATGAGGTTCTGCCGAAACGTCGTTTAGACAACCGTGGCTCTTGCAAAAGTCTATCAACTAAGCGGGAAAACACCGGAAACACAACAACACTTTATACACAAATAGGTAAATCTATGTTTTCTATTACTAGACCAGTGACTTTAGGCCAAAAAATAAATTCAAATTGTTGTTGCTCTTAGCACGCCGATTTATTTTGTAAAAGTAGTAGAAAATTAGCCACATTACGAGAAGAATAGTCTTGATGTAGTTCACCCACCGCTAAATTTTTTATTGCAAAATTACCGCAAAATTCATAATTGTTTATAAGCCTTTTTCTTTATAACTTCCGTTCTAATCGTCAGATTTGAACTTTCTAAGGCTCATTTTACTCGGGAATTTCACTTTTAAGGGAAATTGGTTTCATTAAGCTTCAATAATAAGTTCTAACTTTATATAGCAAGAACTGGCGAATTTTTGCAAATTTTGAGTTCAAAGTTGCATAACTATATGAATTCTTTAATTAGATTGCTCAAAATTTTCTTGCACATGCTTCAATGGTTACCAAATAGACTTCCGGTGTCTGTTTTACCATAAGTGCAAAATTTTGCAAAATGTGATGTTTTGCAAAAAAAAATTAATTTGCATGTAACTTTGGACCAAGGCACTTTTTTATCATGATTTTTGCGGGAAAATACATGATTTGATTAGTACTACCTATTATTATTTAAAAAAACCGCTGCCTAAGGAATCACTACTTCCACATCCAGATTCTTCATCCAAGTCATTTTAAAGGAAACATCTTGACTATATTTGCACTCTAGTATGTGGAAATTATTGGTCATAGAATTTTAATAATATTTGTGGCAGATGTCATAGAAAAGTTTGAGGAGTTGGTTTCTACCATATACGTTAAAAATGAAGTTTTTAGTTCACCCTACTTATTTTCTACTATTCACCTCCCACCCCTTCAATGGAGGCATCTCAATCAGATGTCACTATACGTGTACTAATCTCAAGTGAATATCTCAATTTGATGTTATCAATCCCATTAATAATGAAGCGGAGGTGGTGGAGTTTGAAAAATATTAGAAAGAAATCTGAGGCCTTGGTTTCTAGTATAGACACCGAATCCCAAATTTCTGTACTCTTATCACCTTGATTTACTTATTTTTCCCTAGCCACTCCTATTAACCCTAACCCTTCTACGGAATCATCCCAAAATATAATCCAGTTCCAGATGTCGTTATAATACATACGTCTACCAAATTGCAAGTGAAAATCTCAATTTTATTTTATCAACCCCTTTAATAATGTAGTAAGGGTAGTGGAAGTGTTGAAACAAATTGTTAAAAAATTTGAGGTCTTGGCTTCTAGGACATACACCGAATTTCAAGTTGCAATACTCTTACCAGCTTGCTTTACTTATTTTTCCCTATTTACCTCTACTTACCCCCACTCCTTCAACGCAATCATGTCAAAATATAATCTAGTTGCAGATATAATTATAATATATAAATGTACCAAATTTCAAGTGAAAATTTAAATTTAATTTTATTAACTCTTAATAAGGGAGTGGGGGGTGGTGGGGAGAAATAGAAAATACTAATAAAAAAACCTGAGACCTTCGTTTCTAGTACATACACCGAATTTCAAGTTTCTGTGGTCTTACCAGCTTGCTTTACTTATTTTCCCCTATTTACCCCTATTTAACCTCCAACCCTTCAACGGAATCATCTCAAAATATAATCTAGTTCCAGATGTCGTCATAATACATACGTGTACCAAACTTCAAATGAATATCTCAATTTTATTTAATCAACCCTTTTCATATTGGAGTAGGGGTGGTGGGGGTTGAAAAATATTATAAAAAAATCAGACTCCTTGGCTTCTAGTACGTATACCGAATTTCAAGTTTCTGTACTCTTACCAACTTGTTTTACTTATATTCCCCTATTTACCCCAAATTAACCCCCAACCCTTCAACGGAATCATCTCAAAATATAATCTAATTTCAGACGTCGTTATAATACATACGTGTACATACGAAATTTCAAATGAAAATCTCAACTTTATTTTATCAACCCCATTAATGGGGTAGGGGTGGTGGGGGGTTGAAAGATGTTAAAAAAAAAGTTTGGGCCTTAACCTCTAGTACATACACCAAATTTCAAGTGTCTGTTCTCTTACAAGCTTGCTTTACTTATTTTTCCCTATTTTCCCCTAGTTAACCCCCAACCCTTCACCGGATTTCCTCAAAAAACAATCCAGTTCCAGATCTCGTCATAATATATACGTGTACAAAATTTCAAGTCAATATCTCAAACCGTTCCGGAGAAAACGTGCGGACAAAAAGTTACAGACAGACAGACCGACAGACAGAAATTTTTTTTTCGCTCTAATTTAAAATCTCGACGTTTCATGACATTCTAAACCTATTTCACGAATAAAAATTTTTGAAAATTTTTTTGCGATTACTATACTTCCAATCCACTACGTGGATGTGGAAGTAATTAAGTAAATTAACATTATTTATTTATGAAAAATAAAATTTACAAGTAACCAAAATTGCAAAAACTTTTTTAATTGTGCAAATTTTAATGAGATTCAAACGGCATTAGATTCGTAGGAGAAAAATACGTTGATTTCATCTTTTGTGGACCCTTTTTGGATCATTTTAACCCGAGATGTCAACGATTTTAGTGCTGGTACCTACTGTTGAGACTTGTAATTCGCATTTTCGAAAAATTCAAAATGGAGGCTATATGCCAGACTCTTTACTATCTGAAGTTACATTTTTTATATTTTTTCGTACGTATTACACTGAGAAATGTTTTATTATGAACTACGACTGCTCGTACAATAGTACGCATGTTCAGTGGTGGGGTTGAGTTTTAGTGGCATTGTATCTTCGCCTACCAGAGTTACCATCCGTTTTTTACGATGCGATGCATTGGTATACATTTTTCATAAATAAATATATATGAGATATAACCTCCATTGCGAATTTTTCGAAAAAGTCTCAACAGTGCCAAAACGTTGATCGTTGATATCTCGGCTTAAAATGGTTCAAAGAGGGTCCACAAAAGGTGAAATCAACGTATTTTTTTCCGACGAATTTAATGCCTCATTAAAATTTGCATAGTTAGAAAAGTCATTGCAATTTTTGTTACCTGCAAATTTTATTTTTCATAAAAAAATGTGTAGATAGTACTAACCAAACCATGTAATTTCTCGCAAAAATCATGATAAGAAAGTGTCTTGGTCCAAAGTTGTAAACAAATTAACTTTTTCTTGCGAAACGGCATATTTTGCAAAATTTGGTCTATTTGGTAACCATTGAAGTGTATGCAAAAAAATCTTGACGAATCTAACTGAAGAATTCGTATAGTTATGCAACTTTGAATACGGAACTCAAAATTTGCAAAAAATTCGCCAGTTTTTGCAATGTAAAAATAGTATTTATTATTGAAGCATAATGGAACCAATTTCCTTTATAAGTACATATATTTCCGAGTAAAATGAGCTTTGGAAAGTTCAAATCGGGCGATTAGAACGGAAGTTATAAAGACAGAGGATTATAAACAATTATGAAACTTTTTCTACAAGATATTAATTAATACAGATAGGAAACCACTACGATATTGTATGTATGTTAATTACAGAAATATTGCCAGAAACAAACTGTTGACGTCATTTAGCAAAAGAATTAGCTCGACAACTTTTTTAATAACAAAGATGAATTGAGAAGTTTTAAAAAATGTGTATTTTCGATTTTTCTAATTTGGGGTAAAACTGACACTATTCCCAATGTTAACATCACCCCAAAATTCGAATTCAGCAGGTGATTTTCTATGAGAAACCATTTTCAGTTTCTGCATGTCCTTGAGTGGAGTAGGCCTCTTTTTATAGGTGTTTTCAGATGCCTCATCGGTTCCTTTTTATGCTAAAAAAATGCCAAAAAATCGAAGGATCTCATACTGATTATTTAATCCTATTTAGCTAAAATTCCCTAAGTACTATACTATTAACTTATTTATGTTAATAATGGAAAAATATTTTCAATTTAGCTTACAATGGTTTACGAGGGTAGAATAATTTTAAAGTATAATTTTTAAATATTTTTTAACAGATCATAATGATTACTCATCACAAAGTAACAGCGTCGACTATTCAATTTTGTTTAAACTATAAAGATAAAATTAACTAGTCTATCCACACAGTAAATAAAAAAAAAACATATTCTGGACACATTGCGTGAGTTTCGATGCAATTCTTCAAAGAAGCTATTTGTACATTTAATTTTGGATCACTCTACTCTTTCATATTGTTTACGGAAGGCTATTCCGCAGGACCACTTTGGAATCGCCTGACATGTGCTTAGAACCAAGAAAATCGCCTGGTATTTCTTTTTTGTTTCAAATTAAATATATTAAAATTTCAAGTTTGTTACCGCACCTTCATAAAATGATTTTTTATATTTTAAAAAATTTAAGTTTTGGTATGTCACAATTAGATATGTAGGTCCGCCAGGTCATCGATTTCTCATTTAACTAGTATAAAATCATCTACAATTGTTTTTGTCAAAACGCCTCTCCTACTATATTAGTTTATTAAAATACCATGATTTTTTTTCAGATTTAAAGCGTGAAGTTAAATTTTCAACTATAACTACAGTTGAAGCGAACCAGTTCAAGTATATTGAGTTTTCTATTCGGTGTGACATCACGCTAAGAGCAAAATCTCTTGTGAGTGAGAAGATTCAGTGGGAATGAGAATTTTGAGTTTTGCAGTCACCAGAATAGTACAGATGAGGATGAATGGTTCATGGATGGTCACTTTAGGCAAGAGGCCAACAAATGTTACGAGAAGAAGCTAGTTACTAGGTATCGACTATTCAAAAAACTCAAGAAAATAACGCTATGGGCGTGAAATGAATTTAGTATGCTACAAAAGCGATCTAGTTTCTCCAGTATAACCCCAAAGTTCTTATATTCCTAGCATATGGAATCTTTGAACTTTAAAAAATGTGCCCGCGTGTATTTGTCTCTGGCCGAAGGACTTCAAAATAAACAGTCAATTTTTTTCCTAAAATTTCAGTGTGTTCGCACGTTTATAGAGTATATACTGCAGAAAAAATGCAGTTGTAAAACTTTTTGTCATGTGAATGGAATCATTAAAAACTATGAATATATACCGCTGTGTTTGATTCTGCCTTATAACCCTTTTGGCTTTGTGATTTCTGTTTCAAAGAAAACGCTAAAAATACGAATTAAAATGAAGTTGTTAATTATAAATTAAACACTGCTTTTAATTTAGATGAATCAAACCAATAAGTATATTACCAATACTCCACATATGTTTCAGCTTGTTGGGCCTTTATTAAGTGTATTATAAACTTAATTTTTTAGGTAGACCTAACCTACTTATATAAATCAATGGATTAAGTCATACATACATTTAGGAATAAATTAGAATAACCACATCGGAACTTTAGTATTCCCTTTATAATAAATACTCTTGATAAAAGCCTTACAAGCTGAAGTGTATGTAGAGTAATACAGGGTGTAATCAGTTTCATGTCATTAAAAAAAAACTGGTAATGGGGACCTACTAGACAAACAAAAAACCTTTATGACTTTTCCCTCTAGGGGCACTTTGAAAAAAGTGATCTAGGTCAACATTTTTATTATTATGGTAGACAACAATTGAGAACCACTGCTTTTCTTGGTCAATGGACTTGTAGTTCCCAATGAGCAAAATGCATAATTTTTTTAAACGTCACAGATGAATAGATCATTAAAAAACATTATTTTTCCAGTATTTTATTTTTGTTTTATGTTCTAATTAAAGGTTAAAAAAATTATTTACTGCAGCTGTCAATTTAACTGCGTTTAAATGGAGAAGTTTCCGCGCTACTTGTGTGTGACGTCATAGGGCACATCGCACCGACGGAAAACGTATTGTGATTGCGAATGTGTACACATTATTTATGTTGTGTTATGGAAAATACAAAGAAAAGTAGCTATAAATATTGTATTGTGCCCAAATGTACAAATACAATAAAAACTCAAAAAAAGTTATTTTTTAATGTGCCTAGACGCGATAAAGTTAGGAAAAAATGGTGCAGAGCTATATGAGACGAGACGACCGAAATGCAGAATTATCGTCATCCTCAAGATTATATTGCTGCCAGGATCGTTTTGATGTAAATTTACCCATTAAAACTAATTATTTTATAATAATATTATGAAAATATGTACCTAGCCCTAATATTATTGTGATAATTTGTTTACATGTCATGGTGAATTTGGTCACTTTCCTAATTATAGGAATACGAAAGTTTACTAACTTCTGTTAATAGGAACTTTGAATTAAAATGTATAAATGTAGGTATAAGAACGGTGGGAATAATGTAAGTTCTCGACATTTTACATATTATCCAGTTATATATTTCCCCGTGTTCTTTTATTCATCGATGTGTCGTGCGCTTTCATCGAAAATTCATTGTATCTTTTTTTATTCTTAAGGATAGACAAAGATAGAATGAATTTTCGATTAAAACGCATGACTCATCAAAGAATAAAAAAACAGGCGGTTTATATATACCTACGGGAGGTATTTATTATATAAAAAAGTAAAGCATTCTAAGATGAAAAATATTAATTAATATAACATTAAAACATTGCCTTGTTTACCTATTTTGAGGTTAGGTACATAAATAATTTGTTATATTTAACTACAGTAAAAGGATAAAAATGGGCATAATTGAATTAATGTTTAGAATAATGAATGACACATACCTTTTGTTGCTTTAGTACCTCCAATTTCTGCACTAATAAAATCAGTATTAGTAGCAAAAAAGTTTGTCATCATAAACACATCAACAACAGGCAAATTGTCACTCTGGCCACGTAAAAACCCACTGTCCGTCATTTTTACCACTTAATAATTAAAATAAATAAATAAATGAATGATTTCTTTTATGAAAATATCAATACACATTTACAAAACACAAAACAATTTACGATTTAACCCCTTGGCAGATAGACGACCATTAGACATTATGCCGAATGACGTCAGACCAATAGCGTGGTGTTTTCAGTCACGTGGATATGTTCCCATAAAATTTTGAATTTCAAAGTCGTTTATTTAGGCTACACATTTTTTTTAAACCTTTTCTTCATTACTTTCTCAACTTATATAACATATATAACGAAAAAATAATAAATTATTGCATTTCTAAAATTCATGCATGTTGCTCATTATAAAACTTGTCATAAAAAAGTGCTCGCCGACACACGCGGTGGTCTGCGGTGACAAAGCAAAAGCCTCGACCGCCTTTGATGGACCGCCTCAACTGAACTGAGGCAATTATAAAGAGGTAAATACTTCGTTCTCTCTTCGTGCACAATTGCAAGCGAATAATGGCCATAGAGGTTTAAACAGAGCATTTCTTTACATGTGTGTTTTTTAATTTGGAACAAAATATTGGATTGTTTATAATTTAGAAAATTTAAATGTGGTTTATTAACATTTGTAACATAAATGAGTGTCCTGGGTTAAAAGCTTACTACCTACCCGCATCTGCATTAAATACACAGTTCGGTACGTCGAATTAAGGACATACGCACTTCGTTCAACACAAAACTATCAACTAACGTTGTCAATAAAGAAAAATAAAATAAAAACTTGGTACAAAAGCCAAAAAGGATACAAAAAGAACGAACAAGTAAGTTGTGTCTGTACGTAATCAAGAATTTGACAACTTGAACGGTAAGTCAATAAAATAAATCTTAACAATAAATACACAATGGCGCGAAATTAAAAAATAACAAAAACAACGGACGTGTGTACATAACAAAACACCCACAGTAACTAAAATATTACACAAGGGAGAGTTAGAGTATAGTTTTGTTCAGATCAGATCTAGATCTAAACCTACCTCAACATTCCAGCAGTTCTCAAAACATTTTACTGAAAATTTGTGAAATTTTTGTTAATTTTTTTTTCTCCAAAACTATGAGCTTTAGACCCCATGTTATATAAGGTTTTTTTGTTTGTCTTGTCGTTCCCTACCAATAGTTTTTTTTAATGACATGAAACTAATTACACCCTGTATATCGTTCGATTCATTTAAAAGCAGTGTTTAATTTATAATTAATAATTGCACAGGTCAACAGAAAAAATGTTCCGTTCCAAACAAGCCCGTCGAGAGGGGGGGGGGGGGGAGAGGGGGGGGTGTTTCCCTCATGCCCGGTGGTCTTGAGGGGGCCCGGGTTCTACCCGAAGTTGGTAATTTGCATTAGGTAAAACGAGAGAGGTATAATTTTAAATGATTATTGTGATGTAAATAATAACGAGATCCGAATGACTTGTCCTGTTTATAATGAGACAAATATGAAATCGTTAGGCAAAGGAATACCCGTTCTTCGAAATTTTAATAGAGATAAATAGTTTATTATTATGAATGCTACCTCCCGCTCTTCGAAATTTACATTTAAAATTGGTGGGAGTCGTATGTTACTAGGGGACCCCGATTTTCTCTCGGCGGCCCTGGTTTCAAAGATTAAACCTATCATGCCTCTTGATTGCTGAAACCGAATTTTCAATTTGAAATGTTTTTTACCGCGTAGATTTCGAGTAAATCCCGGTTTTTATTGACAAAATACAGTTTTGACAGTAAAAACCGGGATTTACTGGAAATCTAGGAGGTAGAAAATTATTTAAATTGAAAATCTGGTTTCAGCACACAATAATGCTTATATTAAGGTGTGATAGGTTTAGACCTTGAAGCCGAAACATTTGTTAGTCTTTTCTTCATTGAGTTGTTCAAATTATTAGATGTAAACCATTGTTTGGTATGAGAAACAATGTCGGTACTTTTTAGCATGAGATCATTCATGTTTGGACTTGAATTTATTATGGTTGCACCATCAGCAAATGCCACACAGGTGTTAGGGAACATGTTATGAAATAAGTCATTGACATATGTAATAAACAACAGGGGCCCTAAAACTGAACCTTGGGGTTCGGTGTATAACTTACCTATAATCGGGAAAATAATTTGTTATACATACGGTTTGTTATCTATTCGACAAATATGATGTAAAGGATGTTTGAGATAAATCCCTAATTCCATAATAGTATAACTTGTTTAACAAAATATCGTGCGAAGTAAAGTCAAAAGCCCTTGAAATGTCACATAATATAATAGATACTAGTTCGCCACTCTCAAGACCATTGACTATGTCACCGACTGCCTTGGAAATTGCTTGGGATGTGCTACATTTATTTCTAAATCCAAACTGGCAACAGTCTAGGACGTTATTAGTTTCGAAAAACGGCATTTTTAGTATTATTTCAAAAACCTTGAAGATAATGGGGATGATGCATATGAGGCGGTGGTTCTCTGTTATCGAAATGTCCCCATAGTGAAATGTTATGAAATCGGCAGTAATTCGTATCGATATGTAATTCAAATTTTTTATGCAAAATATGCAAGTGTGACTGTAATCTGAAGGAAAACCTAATGGGCTCGAGATAATAGGGTGTGAGTATTTAAAATCAAATTATCAAAAATATTTTGGAATTTTTTCATATACAAAATATACATAGAAAAGTTGGCATCATCGTGACACTATCGATTTCTAAACTTTCAATCTGTGACACAGTAATCCTCTTTCCCTAAATACTTTCCTAATGTTATTAGCGTATTTTACACTTCCGAGAATAGGTACCCCTCATCAAGGGCTCTCTTTTATGGTGGTCAGGTAAAAAATGTGTGCCGCATGACCGGGAGGTGTTAATTTATGAGAAGTTAATACGGATTAGGATAATCTCATACCAAACACTGAATAGGACAATGGCAGGGAATACGGAAAGCGAATTAGGTAGGTTCTATAGGTACACATGCAAATTTCCGTTTGTGGTATTGTTAGAAATGAAGAGTTGAATTTTATTTACATTTCTTTTAAAATATGGTACAATTTTCCCATGCATTGATATATGACTCTCTGATGTAAAGATGGTTCAATACAATTTTATTATAATAACAGATCACCTGATGAGGTCTTTAATTTGTCCGTAGGCATACTGCATGAAGTTTTTGAACTAATCAGAGTTTTAGATAAAAAAGTAATAACTACTGGTGATTTTGACCTACATTTTAATTCAGAAACTTTAATAAAATTTAAATTCTCAGACTTTATCGACTCTGTTGGTTTTATTTGTTTAATCAATGGACCAACAAGGAAAAGCAACTATCTAGATTACTCCCTTCTAAACTCTAACTCTTTTCATGACACGTTCTATGCAGTCGACACAAACTTGTCCGACCATAAAGCTATTGTCTTAGAGCTAGATATTATGATGAAGGAACCACCAAAGCTGAATAACATAAGGTATAGGCCATTAACTCGGGTAGGCCGTAAAAAGGGCATAATAATTTAAGAATAGATTGGAATTTTGTTAACGAAAAACTGAATATTGAATAAAAACTAGAGATAATTGTATACAATGTAGCATCATAGTCATTAGCAACAGTAAGATTCGCAGTACCCTAAGGTTCCGTACTTGAGGCTACTATTATTTTTAATGTTAATAATCTGCCTAATCATATAAATAACACAAGGAGCGAAATCCTGGGACCTCTTAATTTGGCGGTTTGTACCTCGCTAAAAAATAGTGGTAGATCATCGTGTACCGCCCACCATCGGATAGAAAATTTAATGTTGAATTGATTAAGCACAAAAAAGGTGGTCATTTTTGTTTGGAAAAAGTTAGAACGTGAAATATCTCTGAATTTTTTTATAATATTATGGTCCATTGTTCGGATGCAGTTGCTCCCGAATCAGACCCATGTCGCTGGAGAAAAGAAATCCTCTGGCCTTTGACTTGGTGGTGTGTATATCCCTTAAAAATGACCATAGATCATCGTGCCGTGCACATTCAGTCTCAGCGCCCCAAAATACATATGGAAATGGCGGTTAGCTCAATTAAGATTTTTATTTATTTGTTTGAGATTTCTCGGGGAACCTGACGCTCTTGTTAGAGGTTAGGAAAAATGCAAGAGCCAATCGGGCAATTTGGACATCGGATTCGTGTTTAGCAGGTCAAAATGAATGATAAAATATATGTCTGGAGATTACTTAAGGCAATTATAGTTATAAATTTTACTTATGCAATTTAAGAAACAATCAGCTTTCAAAATCAGGTCACACCCACTGATATCTAGATTATTACCTGGACCCAGGTATACTCAGCAGATTATCTAATTCTAGGTAAATATTCCAATATTTCTACTATAACTAGATAATCTGAGGATACCTGGGTCCCGGTAATAATGTGGATATCAGGGGGCGTGACCTGATTTTGAAAGCTGATTGGTTGTTAAATTGCATAAATTAAATTTATAACTATAAACACAATTGATCCGAACCAATTCAAGTATACTTAGTTCTTTCTTTGATGTGATATCACGCTAAGAATAAAATGTATTGTGAAGTGGAAAGGTTCAGTGAGGATGAGAATTTTAAGTTTGGGATTCAGATGAATTTAGATGACGAGAAGATCATGGATGGTTTCTTCTATCGGCAAGAGGCTAATAAATGTTACAAGGAGAAACAAGCCCTAAAACAAAAGGGTAATGCTTTGAAACACCAGGGATTACCAAACCTAGCATCAAAATATTTTAAGCGGGCCGGCATGTATACGCAACAAATTCAAGAACTCCACGAAAGGGCGGCTAAAGCTTTCCTGGACGAACACGCCAGGAGACTGCAAGACGAAAAGACCATCGACTTGCATTATCTATTCGTAAAGGAAGCTTTAGCCGCTCTTAACACATTCTTGGACAAGAGTATACATCGCCTGCAGAGCAGCTCCTCTGAGGAATATTTTGTGCGAGTCATAACAGGCAAAGGAAATAGAAGTGTAAATGGAATACCAAAAATAAAACCAGCTGTAGTTAATCTTCTAGACAGCAGGGGTATTCTGTAAGTAAAGCCTTATTTCCTAATAGTATAAAATGATATAAAATTAGATGTTAAAATCCTGGACACTGTACTTGTTTATTTACGGACTAACTCTCTTCATTTTTTACACAATTTTATTAATTTTTCTTTTTTTTCAGATTTAAATTTCTAAATCCGGGCTTGTTATTAGTCATGTTAACAAAAAAACCGGTCCAACTAACAACAGATGACATTTTGGTAATCCCTGGTGTTTCTGATTCCGTCGGATAATCAGCTGCAGGTGAGCTACTAATTCATTTATTTTCAGGTCTTCTGGCGTATGACATCTGATCTTAATTCAAGAATTTCAGGATGGCCTCTTGCTTCGGTTAGCTAACGCGCCGACTACGCCTCCTATTGAAAGAGTACTTTTAGTAGATAACGCTAGTATAGTGTAGCCAAAACAGACGAAAATCGACCTATACTTAAGAAAGTTTACAAAATGAATGAATTTTGTTCGTTTTGATATCTAGAAAAAGTCCAAAACAGAAAATTTGCCGCTATTGCAACGCAATTGTTATGAACAATAATAACTTTGTTCCTAATTTGTTACTTAGCAGAACTGAGGTAAATTAGAGATTTTTCCAAAAAGGGGAGACGGGAATAAGAAGTGAGGAAAAATATCCAGAAAAATTCTGGTGAATGTATTATTAAAATACAAGACTTTCTTTTCCTCTATGACTTTCCTAAAGTGCACTCTGTCCAATCCTATGAAAACATGAACAAAAAAAAATCACCCCCCAGCGCCCACACAACCACCTCCTAGATTACAAGCGGCCATCTCAAATCACCAAATTTCACACAAAAGTAAATTTATAACTTTTTCTACTGATATTTATAATTTTTTCCCATTTTCAACCCCCAAATCCAACTAGGTCAGAGATTCTTAAAACCAGCAGATTAATCCATAGACGGTGTTTCATAAGGAACTGTACATACTTCCAGGGGCATTAGAGGACCACTTGGGTATTCAGGAATGGCCATTGAAATTTTCCTGTTATTTTGGCCAATACATCCTTATTATTGATCGCATTTTGTTTACATTTTAGATGCCTTTTGCTATTATAGTTTTTTTCTAAATTCCAGTGGAGAACTTTTTTAATTTAATTTTCCTGATTCCTGTAAATATGATTACCACGTAATATTTTTTTAACAATCAGGTGCCAATTATAAAAGTCCATACATCACTAAACATAAACCTGTAATTAGATTTTGTCCACGACTATTAATTAATGTACTCATTGTGTTTGTGTTTCCTCAAGGATAATGCTATCCATTATTCCCTGCAGTGAATAATAATTTCATTATTCACTGGTTGCAGTGAATAATGAGTCAGTTGTTTATAAGAAATGACATTAGTGACTTTTTACTCAAAATTTAAAATGTCAAAATTGTAGCAACCAAAACACAAGTGTTGTTTCTGTAAATTTTCTAGGAAACACTCAAATGGTACATGCCGAGGAGGTACTTTAATGAACACTCAAGAAGTACTTAGTACATTTTTTTCAAAGCATCATCTATTAGCAACACACGGCAATCCCTAACATTGTTTATGAAACAATTTACTTACGTGCCTGCAAACTGTATTTTTTTAATAGTAAGCCATGACAATATGTCAAAATGTAATTCTGTAATCGATTTGAAACGTCAAAATTTGTGCGACTTCAACGCCAACGTTATTTACAAGAGTAATATAATTAAACAAATGGATACTGACAATGAAAATGAGATTTCTTTGACACCGCCAGAGACAAAGGAAGCTACAGAAATCGCATCATTAAACTTGTTGGCCGAAAAATCGAAAAAATTATATATCCCTTACGCTCCGTATACTCACAATTGTGAGTGTCTTATTTATAGTGGCAATAAGAATCAAAATATGATTTTAAATCGTTTGCTCCTGCATCATACGATTGTACGCGTTCAGACCATCGCCGGCGTGCACCTGTTTTACTTAGAATTCAATTAAATCGACTGTTTCTGGCTGTTGTAAGATCACATTTTTTAGTGTTTGTGTGTTACCATGGCAACTAGAAGTAAGTACATCTTTTTAATTACTTTTAAGTAAGTTAGTTTATGTATAATTATTTGGAAAAGTCTAATATTTGTATTTTCATAAAAATAATAGGATTTTATTTAGAGGTTAGAATGCTACATCAGGGTTTTGGAGGAGTATCACGTTTGTGAGGGTCGGGAGTGAATTGTGTAAAAATGCAATAAATTTGAAAAACCTTCTGAAGGCAATAATTGGTAATATTGCTGTTCCTTTTTCAGAAATAGCTGATAAAATTGACTTAAACAAATTAGCAGCCGATCCATATGCACTGTGTCAATTGTTGGACGATATAGGCTCTGATTTCGAATTTGAGAGCGATGATAACGATGACGATTGGGAACCCATATTGTCAAAAGATGGGACAAAACTAGCGCGAAACGTATAGAAGTATCATGTCCGAATGTGGTTAAAAATTACAATGAGAAGATGGGGGGTGTAGATATCTGCGACCAGATGATGGAGTGCTACAGAACTTTTTTTAAAACACGAAAATGGACACTGAAAGTAATTTTACATCTATTTGATTTATCGATAGTGAACAGTTGGATGGAATATCGTCAAGACTGTAAGAGCAACCAATATAAAGCAAAAGATATCAAGGATTTTTTATCTTTTCGTTTAGAATTAGGAGAATACTTGCTTTGTGGTACTAAAAATGCAGCATCAGAGAACATAGAGTCAGAAGATTCAGATCGAGAACCTCGTCCAAAGAAATCGAAACCTGCACCTATACCCTGCCAGGATAAACGGTATGATGGTTTCAATCATTGGCCTATTCATGAAGAGGTAAAAAATCCTCTGTGTTGTCGAATAGAATCCTGTAAAAGTAGATCATGAGTATCTTGCAGTAAATGTAAAGTTTATTTATGTCTAACTAAAAATCAAAATTGCTTTCATAAATTTCATACTAAGTGACTGGTTTTTCATAACTCCGAATACTTCATTGGCTTATATGTTTTTGTTAATATTTATTGCATTTTTGTAGTTTCTAAATAAAAGTTAAAAATGAACTTATTTCATTTATTTTGTTGTCACTATAAAGTAACTATAGACTCCCAATGCTCACAATTGTGCCACTGTCACAATTGTGCGTGTACTAAGTATACTCCTGGATAACACAATTGTGCGCATCATAAAAAACTGTCAAAAAGGCAAAATAAAATTTTGAAAAAATTTGGTATGTCTATTTGTTCATACTTGAACTGAAAAAACTGCTGGCCAACTTTATATTTACAATTGCAAAATTTCGGGAGTGTAAGGGTTAAGATGACATATGAATCTTTCTTAAATAGGAGAAGTTAAATGAAGATGAACTAAATAAATATTAAATATTTAATAGTCGTGGACAAAGTATAGTATTCTACTCGCGTATAATGGCTATTATTCACTTTGGTGATTTACAACATTCGCCTGCGGCTCTTGTCTTAAACTTCACCCTCGTGAATAATAGCCATCATTATATGCTCGTTGAATAATATACTATTTTTGTCGCACCTTTGTTGATTTTTTTACAAGCTATTGAATTTGGCAAAAAGGGGAATTTAAAGAAAAACAGCTTTAATTGTCCAAATAAAAATGGTCACATTAATTATTCACAAAAAGTATTTAAAAATATTACAAATACTTAGAGCAAATCTTCAAAATAAGAAACTACAACCTCCGTACATTTATGTTGGAGTTTATTTAATTTGTTGTTTGTTGTTTTCTAATTAGCGCAGGATTGTTTCTAATTTGATCACTACAGAGGAAAATTCGCTGAAGTAAATGATCTCTAGTATTCATTGGCACATCCTAGACTGCAGTTGATAATCCACATCGATATCTTCAAAATTACACCAAAAACATCCACCTAGCATACACAAAACTTGCAAAAATTCCCAAAAACAGCGAAATTTCGAAGCGTTACACAAATCGCTACTGGACCCCCGTATTACCATTACAACATCGATTTGTTAAACATTTTTAATCTTAAAAAAAAACGTTCCGTTCCAAAGACTAAACCTATCATGTAGTTTGTTTGGGTGCTGAAACCAAATTTTGACCTGTGTTATTTTCAAGATGTTTCACAAGTTAGCTACCACAAATTCAGTTCAGTGTATTAAAATTAAGCTATTCAATAGATACTGATATAATTAAAAATAATATTAAAGGCTGTTTCGGTTGAACATTTTCGCTTTCTGGCTTCAATGCTTTATTTTAGTTTATTCAGGGCTCCCGATGGGTCACTGTTCTTTTGTAAACTCTCTTACTGTGGGCTTTTTGGAGAAAATATTAATTATTCTTGTTTTGCTTATCCCGGGAAGCCATGAGCAGGGATCAGATTTGTAATAAAATATACAGGGTGTTGAAAAGTTAAAGGAGCGCTTAAATACGGGATTTAGTCAAAGAAGGGCAATCATCACACTTTACAGAGGATGGACGCCGCGATTTCGTAACTATTTTATTTCATTACAACAAAAATAATGAAAAACGGTTGGACTCTTACTTTAAATTCAACTGAAATGGCGAAATTTGGTTTTCTGAGAGAAAATGCTCATTAAAGGGTAAAAGAATAAAATATAACTAGAACTATTCGCAAATTCTCAAGGTTGGTTAAGTTAAATTTAATTAAATACTACTATGGATATTCTCAGTCGCTGTCAAAGCAAACAACATATCTATTTTCGTCTACTATTGAATAATTTTAATAAAAAATTCCGAATAAGGGGCAAAGAATTTACGTAGATAGGTAGACAGATATTTTATTTAACGAAATTACATAGTACCTACAACATTTTTGGCAAGTCAAAAGAAAAACAATATAATATAACTCTATAGAGTTATCGAACGCATATTGCGAAGGCATGCAATTGTGATCATATTGAAATCAAAGGACATATAAAATGTAGGTACAAGAAGAACTATTTACCAACAGTTGCAGTAAAGACTGAAACAATTATCAATTTATAATACTGTGATGACGGTAAGCATTTCTTAATATAGGGGGTTTGCATATATTCCTCTACTGAATAAAAAAAAAATGCATAAGCATAAGTACTTTTTGATTATCCCCTTAAAATTAGGAGAGCCAAGGATTTTAAATAATTAGGTAAATTATAGAATAATTTAAAATCCAAAGGAATTGTTTTGTTTTCGAGTGGAAAGCCTGGTGTTCGAAGATCGTCTCTGTTTCTAGTACTTTTAGAATTTGTTGTAAATTGAATTTTATTTTTATAAATTTTCAGTAACAGCAAATAAATATATAAAGACAGAAGAAGCATTATTTTGAGATATTTAAAAATAGGCTTGCAGTACAGAGGTACTTCATATTTCGAACTTTTTTTGATGTTCTGTACAATACATTTTAATTTTCATTTTCTGAATATTATTTTTTTAATAAACAAAACCTTTCCTCCTAAAGTATTCTTAAAAAGTAAAAATACGAAAAAAATTTGACTCCAATCGACATACAGCTCGAAGAAATACTGTATATTAAGGCAAATAATTCTATATTACAACTAAATCAAATCAAGGATTGTTGTTGAAAAAGAAATATTTATTTTTTACACAAGTAAATCCAAGAAATTTTTTGACGAACAAATATTTATTACTCAGAAACAAATATTCCTTACTCATGAGTATTTTGATTTATTTGGCAATAATAAATATTTAGATTTCATTTCCAAATAAGTGCCTTGGTAACCACAAAGAAATATTTAATTGGCCAAATACCTACAATTAAATAGTTACTTTCGCGGAAATAAAATTTGTTACTCTCAAGTAAATCATTCTCTCAGTGTTGTGTTTGAAGCCAGCACCGGCTACTATTCTAACAGCTCGTTTTTATAGTCGGAAAACTTTATCTGCGTAAGAAGAGTGACCCCACAGCAATGTACTATAACTAATAGGTGAGTGGAATAGTACAAAATAGCTCATTCTCAGAGTCTCCAATCATAATGTTCTCGTTAGAGTACGTAAATTCCGACCACGATAGTTACTAACTTAGTTGTGCGACGTGAAAAGGCCAATTTAGTCTGTCGTCAATAGTGGCAGCGAGCAGTTTTACGCTATTTCCTTTAGTTATACTACGATTGGTAGAAAAGACTTAATTTTGAGTCTTTTCTTCATTGAGCTGTTCAAATTGTTAAATGTAAACCATTGTTTGGCTTGAGAAACAGTGTCGGCACTTTTTGGCATGAGATCATCGATGTCTGGATTTGTATTTATTGTAGTTGTATCATCAGCAAATGCAACACAAGTGTTAGGGAACATGTTATGGAATAAATCGTTGACATATATAACAAACAACAGGGATCCGAGAACTGAACCTTGGGATTGTCCCTGTATAACTTATCTATAATCGGAAAAATATTTTTTTATACGTACGATTTGTTATCTATTCGCCAAATATGATGTAAAGGATGTTTGAGATGAATCCCATAACAGTATAACTTGTTTAACAAAATATCGCGCGAAACACAGTCAAAAGCCCTTGAAAGGTCACATAATATAATTGATATTAGTTCGTCACTCTCAAGATCATTGACAATGTCTCCTTGCAAGACAGGGTGCCAAATCGACATTCGTCGGACCAGAATCGTTTTGTGGGATAGCAAGAAGTAACACGACGGAGGAGGTAAGAACATGGGAGGATGAACAAAAGTCCTCCTACTGGAACTCAACTCCAGGACAAAAACAAGCGAAAAAGTTCATTACTTATTCGCAAAAGAGAGCTAAAGAGCTACTGGAACTCAGCAAAACGGAATTAAGACTGCTAACAGGTCTTTTCACGGGTCACTGCCCATTAAAATACCATCTTAAAAAAATGGGCAAGGCTGAGGATGAAAGTTGTCGATTCTGTACTAAGACAACCGAAACGTCGGAACACATACTTTGCACATGCGAAGTATTAGTCCGGCAAAGGCTACAACACTTGGAACAGGTGATTTTAACACCTGCAGAAGTGTCAAAGTTAGCCCCCAGGAAAATTCTAAGATTCTTTAGAAGCCTAGGATTGGATGGGAACACATAGATATGGGGTAATCACAAAAGATCTTTATAGGTCGAGGTGAGGAGAGGTCAAACGCCTGAACAACCCAAATGTAATCTGTAATGTCTCCGACTACATTGGAAACTGCTTGAGACGTGCTACATTTACTTCTAAATCTAAATCCCAAACTGGCAACAGTCTAGGGCGTTATTAGTTTCGAATGATTGCATTTTTAGTTTTATTTCAAAAACCTTTCAGATAATGGGGATGATGGGTATGAGGCGGTGGCTCTCTATTATCGAAATGTCCCCATACTAAAATTGTATGAAATCGTCAATATTTCGTATCAATATGTAATTTAACATAAACATAAACACCACATATAATAGTAGACATCCCGCAAATCCAAAACCTCTCATAATCTGTCCAGATGGGGGATTACAAATTTGAAAACACGCAAACAACCTTCCGTTACCCACCAATATTACCAGTGTCGGTGCTAAGGATCGAACCCAGTACACGTTAGGCAGTCCGACCAAGCGCGCTCGCAGCCGACTAAGCTACCGTGCCGATAATTCAAATTATTAATGTAAAATATGCAAATGTAACTGAAATCTTATGGAAAATTTAATGGTCTCGAGATAATAGGGTGGGAGTATTTAAAATCAAATTATTAACAATTTATTGGAATTTCTTTTATGAACACAAAATATGTATAGAGAAGTTGACGTTATTGTGTCATTATCGATTTCTAAACTTTTAATCATCATCATCATCATCATCATCATCATCAACATATTTATTCATCTTTTTACAGTAAAATTGCTTCTCCGGATCATGTGGCGGCTTAAGATTGTCGGTAAGATTTAACATATTAAAACTTAATTCTAAATAATGCATAAAACACTTAATAATCTGTGACCCAGTAATCCTTTTTCCCTAAAATTTTTCCCAATTTTATTAGGGTATTTACACGTCCAAGGATACCCCTAGTTAAGGACACGCCTTTAGGGTGGTCAGGTAAAAAATGTGTGCCTCTTGGCCGGGAGGTGTCGATTTATGAGAAGTTAAAACGGATTAGGATAATCTTAATAGCACAATGGCAGGAAGCGAATTAGGTACTATACATATACAAATTTTCTTTTGTGGTATTCTTAGAAATGGAGTTGAATTCTATTTACTGGATCTGTATACCTAATTCTTTTAAAATTAGTTAAGATGTTCTGTGTTTTAATGAACACTGGCTTTCAATTAACGAGATTGAATTTTTTCAAATTGAATGATGTTTTAGCATCCTCATTCAGTAGCATCCAAAGGATACATGGAAATGTCATGATTCTTGTAAACAACAATATCAAATTTCAGTCTCGTGATAAAGGGGCATAATTTTCTCATGATTGATATGTAAAATTTAATATAAAGATTGTTCGATACAATATTATTATAATAACATTATACAAATCACCTGATGGGGTCTTTAATTTGTTCGCAGTTATATTGCATAAAGTTTTTTAACCAATCAGCTTTTTGGATAGGAAAGAAAGAATTACTGGTAATTTTAACGCACATTTTATTCAGACATTATCGACTTTATTAGTTTTATTTGTTTAAACAATGAACTGACATGCTGATAAGAAAAAGGAAGTGTCTCGATAACCTCCTTCTAAACTTTAATTCTTCTCATGACACGTTCTATGCAGTTAACACAAACCTGCCCGACCATGAATCTATTCTCTTAGAGCTAGATATTATTAAGGAACCACCAAAGCTGAATAAAGTAAGGTATAGGCCAGTAACTCAGGTAGACCGTAACATCGTGTAAAATAATTTAAGGACAGTAGATTGGAATATTGTTAACGAAAAACTCAATATTGAAGAAACACTTAAATAACTCTGTACAATTGAGTACCATAGTCATCAGTAAAAGTAAAATTCGGAGTACCCCAAGGTTTCATAATTGAGCCAATATTATTTTTAATATTGCTAATGATCTGCTTAATCATGTAAATAACACATTAGTATTGTTGGCAGTTGACACTACTATCTTTGATATAAATGACGAAGTAAACACTTTATTGTAGGATATGCAACTGTAAGAGTTAAATGGTTTTGACGGGTTTAGTGCAAATAAATTGCATTTTAATGAGGTAAAGACACAAACTATGTTCTTTCAACCCTTGGCATAGATCATTTTGACATTTCCCAAAATGGATCCATATCTACTTTGGGATGTACACGTTGATTATTATCTCTCTGGTATATTGCCTAAAATTGCGAATTTTATATGAAACTGAATAACAGAAAACTTTAAAATGGTTTTAAAATAGTATATTTTTATTCATTGCAAAGTGTATTCTCTTATGCTCTACCTGGGGGTATTTCTCATTTTTGTACAGAATATTCACACTGCAAAGACGTGTTATGGAAATGACAACCCAATTGACGTTTAGACAAGATGTAAAAGAAAAATGTATAGAGTG
Organism: Stenurella melanura; assembly: GCA_963583905.1. Taxonomy (NCBI): domain Eukaryota; kingdom Metazoa; phylum Arthropoda; class Insecta; order Coleoptera; family Cerambycidae; genus Stenurella; species Stenurella melanura. Next base: position 164,462,414 of record OY757311.1, on the reverse strand, counting down.
GAACTTTCTAACAGTTCTTAGTTATTCTATTCTTACGGCGTTCATGTATGTCAAAAATAACATCAACAAATATGTTTCGCACAGACAAATCCATGAATTTAATAAGTACCAGGCACATAGATCAATTCTGTTTAGAACACAACAGATTATAAAAGCCAGAATGTAATAAACTATCACGGTCCAAATTTTTAAAATAAGTTACCGCCAGACATTAAGCAGTTATCGGGAAAGAAATTCATGTTGGGATCAAATCAATTTTACTGAATGGACGAGTTCTTGTCTGATATTTTATGTTGATTATCTTCGCTGTTCTGATTGTTACTTTGTTGTTATTATACAAAAATGTGATGTACCTAATGTAGTATGCAATATGTGAACTTTTGATGTATGTAAATAATTATTATTAAAGGAGATTACTTAAGGCAATTACGGTTAAAAATTTAATTTATGCAATTTAAAAACAAACCAGTTTTCAAAATCAGCTCACGTCCCCTAATTTTCAGGTTATTTCCTGGATTCAGGTATACCCAGATTATCTTCTAGGAAAATTTGAGTATAACTGGGTCCAGGTAATAATCTGAATATCAGAGGGCGTGACCTGATTTTGAAAGCTGATTGGTTCTTAAATTGCATAAATTAAATTTATAACTATAAATACAATTGATCCGAACCAATTCAAGTATACTTAGTTCTTTCTTTGATGTGATATCACGCTAAGAACAAAATGTATTGTGAAGTGGAAAGGTTCAGTGAGGATGAGCATTTTGAGTTTGGGATTCAGATGAATTTAGATGACGAGAAGATCATGGATGGTTTCTTCTATCGGCAAGAGGCTAATAAATGTTTCGAGGAGAAACAAGCCCTAAAACAAAAGGGTAATGCTTTGAAACACCAGGGATTACCAAACCTAGCATCAAAATATTTTAAGCGGGCCGGCATGTATACGCAACAAATTCAAGAACTCCACGAAAGGGCGGCTAAAGCTTTCCTGGACGAACACGCCAGGAGACTGCAAGACGAAAAAACCATCGACTTGCATTATCTATTCGTAAAGGAAGCTTTAGCCGCTCTTAACACATTCTTGGACAAGAGTATACATCGCCTGCAGAGCAGCTCCTCGGAGAATTATTTTGTGCGAGTCATAACAGGCAAAGGAAACAGAAGTGTAAATGGAATACCAAAAATAAAACCCGCCGTAGTTAATCTTCTAGACAGCAGGCGTATTCCGTAAGTAAAGCCTTATTTCCTAATAGTATAAAATGATATAAATTTAGATGTTAAAATCCTGGACATTGTACTTGTTTATTTACGGACTAACTCTCTTCATTTTTTACACAATTTTATTAATTTTTCTTTTTTTTTCAGATTTAAATTTCTAAATCCGGGCTTGTTACTAGTCATGTTAACAAAAAAACCGGTCCAACTAACAACAGATGACATTTTGGTAATCCCTGGTGTTTCTGATTCCGTCGGATAATCAGCTGCAGGTGAGCTACTAATTCATTTATTTTCAGGTCTCCTGGCGTGTGACATCTGATCTTAATTCAAGAATTTCAGGATGGCCTCTTGCTTCGGTTAGCTAAAGCGCCGACTACGCCTCCTATAGAAAGAGTACTTTTAGTAGATAACGCTAGTATAGTGTAGGCAAAATAGACGAAAATCGACCTATACTTAAGAAAGTTTGCAAAATGAATGAATTTTCAAGAAACTTTGAGGGTTTTGTTCAATTTGATATCTAAAAAAAGTCCAAAATAGAAGATTTGCCGCTATTGCACCGTAATTGTTGTGAACAATAATGACTTTGTTGCTAATTTGTTACCTAGCAGAACTGAGGTAAATCAGAATTTTTTTCAAAAAGGGGAGAGAGGGAATAAAAAGTGAGGAAAAAAATTCCGGTGAATGTATTATTAAAATACAAGACTTTCTTTTCCTCTATGACTTTTTCCTGAAGTGCACTCTGTCCATTTTTTTCTGGAGAAATACGGAAAAAGGCACTTATCGGAAAATGGAAAATTTCGTAAACTATGAAATTTACAAATCTGGAACAATTCAAACGTATCGGTTAATATATTCTTAAAAATTTTGGTCTCTTGTAATTTTTCAAGTTTTCAACACTTTTACATGATCAAAAATATTCCTAAATTTTTTCATATCACACTGAAAGAAATCGACCAAATAGAATGTTTTTCTATGATCTGCATTATCGTAAGTATTTTTTTTGTTAAGACTGTATTATCATTATCTAACCATAAGAAAAACTGTTTTGCTAATGAGATTTTGCAACGGTAAATCTTTGACTATTCGTCCCAAGAGCAGCACTTAATTAAACTAGGTAAATAAGTGCCTTAAGTTAAAATTAACTATTTAATGGTTAAAACTCATAGACCTGTGGTTGGTAAGTCACCTGTTAACTGTAAAGACGGGCTTACTAATCGTAACGTCTTACTTATACATGTTTACACGTGGCGCAAGCGGAATTGCGTTTTTATCATCGCGTGCCATTTCATCCACGCAGTAACACGGTAATAGTGATGGGTCGAACCAGCTATTTTTGTGTAGCAGATAATTCTGCTATTGCTAATTTCATTTAGTTAAAAATAGCTGCTATTTCAATAGCTAGTTTAAAACTCTAGCAAGCAGTTGGTTTTATGAAAGTTCGACCTGAAACTTAGGAACTTCAAGGCATGTTAGATTTATAGCCTAGCATTAACAACCACCAGGCATGTCAAGAGGGGTGGAGGAGGGTCGGGGGTGTTTTTTCGACCGAGAAAAATATTGAATCCTAAGGAATAGTCCCCCCGCTCTTCGAAATTCTTATGGAGATAAATAGTTTATTATTTTGAATGCCATCCCTTGCTCTTCGAAATTTATATTGAAGATTGGTGGGAGTCGTATGTTACAAACCCCCGGGCCCCGATTTTCTCTCGACGGCCTTGACAACCACCTCCAATTCATTTCATAAAGCAATGATAAAATCACAACATATGCTTAATTTCTATAAAACTTGATCCATCTAACTTGGACTTAAAACAGCTATATATTTAGTTCATTTTCAATCAACGATTCAACTAAGAATTCTTAGTTGAATCATTGTTTGAAAATGACCTAAAAAGGGTTGAAACTGCAGTCACGTTTTTGTGCAAATATAGTGGTAAAAAACATAGTAGTGTTTTACTCAATTTCGTTATTACCACAGAGTAACGGCTTCCTCAATCAATTTCCAAAAGACAATTTAGTTTCAATGTAAATTCTTATCGGATTTTTTAAAACTTTCTTTTGACATTTAATAAATCTGGCATAAGGTGGCCATTATGAAACACTGATAAACCCTAAATAAATCTGGAAGCGCAAAGTTGCACTTTTCACTCGGCTGTAGAAGTCATTTTTCAGGTTATAACGGCACTAATACGTATTTCAACTTTCTTTGCATTATTGGAAAATACGGCTTTAGAGTCTGGTATCAGCCTTTATGGCGAGAAGCGTACGGTCTAAGATGATTTGAAGAGAGACAGTGTCGGATCAACCAATCAGAACGCGTCGCACGGCTATACTAATTGAGTGGGCACAAACGTTGGCCCATTATCTAGATTAAGTGCTTGAAAGAATGAAAGAGATGAACTTTAGAAGTTTTATAAGTGGAAAGTCGTAGATAGCGTCCCGCTTGATATATGTATGGATGAGAGCAAATATTAAAGCAAGACATAGCTCGAGCCGTACACACGCCATAAAGGCTGAGACAGACTACTTAGACTTACAGAGTATTTCTGCTGTTTAGAAGATTAACTGCAACTGGTCTTTAATTTGGGTATTCCATTTACACTTCTGTTTCCTAGGACCAGTTATGAAGCGAAGCTGCTTTGTTGACGATATATACTCTCATCCAAGAACGAATCAAGGGAGCCTATAACTCCCTTACGAAAATATAGTACGTCAATAATCTCTCTCTTCTCTTACACCCTCTTTTGGTGTGCTGTGTGCTCGTCGAGAAAATTCTTGAATTTTCTGCGTATACATGCCGGCCCACCCAAAGTATTCCGGTGCTTGTTAGTCGTTCTGGTAATCCCTGGTATTTAAACGCATTACCCTTTTGAATTAGTTTTTGTTTCTTATCGAAAGCATCAGAACCTATATAAACTTTGTTGTAAGTTGAGCAAGTATGTTTATGCAAGTTGCAAGTAGAGACATCTACCGACCACTTATTGCAATCAATCGATGACCAAGTAACCAAGCATAAGTAAGTATGAAATACTAACGGTATCTATACATATATAGTCCACAAGAAAATATGAACTGGTTTCCAGAGGGTCGCATCCCTCACCCTCATATAAACACTACAGCTAACGTGCTAGTAGTTATACAGGAGCACATTCATGTAATATACATTGGTGCAATGTATATTGAAAATGGGTTTAGAATGTCATGAAACGTCGAGATTTTAAATTTGAGCGAAATTTTTTTTTTATCTGCCCGTCTGTCTGTAACTTTTTTTGTCCTCACGTTTTAAGATATTGACTTGGAATTTTGCACACATATTAGTCGCGTCATTTTAGCACGAAAAATCTGAAATCCTCTAGAAAAAAGGTACAGGGTCAATTGACTTCATTTTGGTTGCAGAGTTCAGAAAGACATTTAGAAAAAAACAGTACCTTTAATTTTTTGGCGGAAATGTTTGGTTTCATTTTTTTTTCAATAATTGGCCAATATTAATGGCCGATTTAACTAAATTAATTGAAAAATTTGCTATCATACACAATATGCCATATAATTAGTCGAAAATGGTTACTCGGGGGTTTTTGAGGTCGCTGAACATGAATTAGTGGTTCAATTTACGATATTCAAAATAGCGGACCGGAGGAAGTCAATTTCTCCGGAAAATCTCGTAGTTTTTACTTCTTTGGGCTGAAAGTATATGAAAAATACGAGTATTTCCTGAAAAATATATTAATTCCGGTGCGCCATTTTGAATTCTCCCTAACTGAACATCAGATTCGTTATCAGCGATAACGAAAACTACCGAGTTCCCACTTTCAGCCCAAAGAAGAAAAGAATGCGAGTTTTCCGGAGAAATTAACTATAATCTGTACAATTCTAAGTTGATAAAGGAAAAGTTACAATTTTTTGCTGGTAGGAAAAGCGCTGCAAATTTAAAAATTGGTCATGATCCAACCGATGTACTTTGCGGCAAAACATTTGTTGTACAAAAGTTACAATTTTCCCATGTAGTCTAGTCGATAAAGTAAAAAACACACCAGAAGCTCGCAAAAAATGTTATCTGAGATTTTCCTTCACTAACTCTTAGTAGGAGGATTAAACATCACAAGACCACAATAATCAGTTCTGGGGGTGCCGTGCAACCCTCCCAAAGAACCACCCTTTCGGTGAAAAGCCTTATTTTACTGATAACTCGTTAACCGTTGAAGATATAAAAAAATTACTCATTATAAACAAGAAAGCTTGGCTAGTTGACTAAAAAAAGTCCTCTTGTAATATTCTTGTATATGCCATGGTTTTCGAGAAAATCGATATTGACAAATATTGGAAAATTTGTATTTTTAATGCGCGCGAGTTTCCGTTTATTTGAAATTTTTTGCGCGCGGCTTATTGAAAAAATTGAATTGCTTGAAAATCAAACAAGCTAGGAAGAAAAATCAAAATGCGTATTAAAGGGGATATAAAATACTCTGTTGTGTTGCCATTTTTGATGGCCATTGATATTTTGTGCATCTAACTATTCTCAGGCCCATAAAGAACAACTGACTTTAATATAAGTTGTAAATGCATCATTTTTTAGTTCAAGGTAGTACTTCAATGCAGAAAAATTTAGGAACAAAAATATTTACATTTACAAATTTACCAGCATGTTGAAAAAAAAAACCAAGAAATGCTACATATTCAATTTTTTGATATTTTTTTCTATACAATTTTTAACTATTAAATGATTGAAACCAGTAGTTATATGATATATAAACTCAAAAGAAGAAATTTGAGCTAAATTTTCAAGATGCTTGGGTTTGCTTTTTATTTTTAGGAAACAGTAAAAAAATTGGCCAAAATTTGGCTAACTTCAACACGCTGGTACATTTGAAAATGTGAATATTTTTATTCCTACCTTTTTCTGCATCGAAGTACTACCTTGAACTAAAAGATAATGTATTTATAACTTATATTAAAGTCACTTATTTTGTATGAGCCTGTGAATAGCTAAAAGCGCAAAAAATCAAGAGGTAACTATATTATATTGTTTTTTTTATATACTAATAGATATCAACAGCCATCAAAAATGGAAACACAACAGGGTGTTTTATATCCCCTTTAAAACCCATTTTGATTTTTCTTCCTAGCTTGTTTGGTTTTCGAGCAATTCAACTTTATTTATAGGCCGCGCGCAAAAAAGTTCAAACAAACGAAAACTCGTACGCATTAAAAATACAAATTTTGCAATTTTCTTCAGTATCGACTTTCTCGAAAATCATGGCATATTCAAGAAAATTACAAGAGGACTTTTTTAGGAAATTAGTCCAGCTTTCTTTTTTATCATGAGTAATTTTTTTTTATATCTTCAACGGTTAACGAGTTATCAGTAAAATAGGGCTTCTTTCACAGAAGGGGTGGTATTTTTTGGGGGGGGGGGGGGGGGTGATGTATAATCCTTCCACTAACAGTTACTGAAGGAAAATCTCAGATAACACTTCTTGTTATGGAAATCTTTATAATTATTGGACTAACGGTCCAAAAAAAAGTTACAAGGCCATTTATTTTTAGACTCAGAATTAAGCAAAAATTGAAAATTTCACAAAGTACATATAAAATGGAAAAGTTCTCGACTGAAAATGTTAAAAATTGACATAGGCCTTCGGGATATTATAAGAAATGACATACATAAAAGTTACACCTTTCTGCTCTCCCCCCACTCACCTCCAGGGGGGCCCGCATGCGCATTAGTGCTTAGAGAGAAATTGAAATATTTTTGCCGTCAAATCAAACCTGAGTTTGTGAAAAAACACATTAATCGTTCGAAAAGAAAAAGTCGGTGTGTCCAGAAGTTGAACCCGAGATAGCTCGCGCCCTAAGCGAGAACATTACCCATATGCCACCCATCCACCTGACAATCAGCGCTGTAGCACGGAATAAATAGGTTGACAAGGCGGTACAATAACCAACCGTTATTGGTCCGCCGCAGCAGTACTAATGCGCACCCGGGATTATTTGTGCTTGCTTGGGGTGTAGAGGCTAGTTCCGCATAGCCTCAATTAAAACAACTTTTTTTGAAATCTTATGTATATTTAATAAATCTGTTGCTACAATTACCTTTTATATAAATAACAATCTACATAGGGTATAATACTTCAAAAAATTATAAAATAAATAAAACATGTATATAAAAATTTAATAAATAACTATCATGAGTTGAAAAGAGTAACTCCACACAATTGTGCTCATTTAAGAGTGGACACCAGGGTATTCATAAACATTTTTAATATCACTGATTGGATGGGAAAAAGCAAGTCCCATTTCATTTTCTAAAAGTCACAAACCTTTATCACACATGAAAAACGAAGATATTCTATATAGCAAAAGCAATAGATACTTTATGAGGAAAATCACAATGATTGATGACTGAATTATTTTTAACACTAAAGAGTGACCGCAAGAAACGCTGTTTTTTTCCCTGTTTTTAGGTATACTTGATTGCCAGCCTGGGAAATATCGTAAAAAGGTTTAATAGGTCTCAAATTAATCCTCATTAAAAACCAAAAGAGGCGATGTTCTTGGTTTTCTGAACATGTTCAGTAATTACCCCTATTCAGGGGTTGAAATGAATATATCTAACAATTCTATTTATATTATCTCAATTAAATCAATCTTAAAAAAGCTAAATTATATATTGTCCATCAAGAAGGGTTAACAATTCACCCATAGACCCCCGAAGGAGGTAAAATCATTCCCCAAATATTAAAAAAATCAAAAATATTTTTTAAAATTTTGAAAATAAAACATTAAAATGATTAAAATCATGACAAATGAGAAAGTATTTTTATTAATAATTTTGATGAAAACGCACTTTCTAAGGTATGAAAGTACCCCTAAGCAACTAACTACAAGACATTATAAAAAATAAAAACATTCTATTGAAATTTTCTTTTGAGACTTACATTAACATTAATTATTTTATTTTCAGAATGTTTAAAAATAATTTTAATTTTTTTGATATTTTGGGGGATGATTTCACCCCCTTCGAGGGCCTATGGGTGAATTTTTAACCCTTAGAATATTTTGTATAGAATATAAATAATTTCGCTTTTTGAAGATTGTGCTAATCAAAATAATACTAATAGAATTTGTTTTTAGATTTATTCATTTCAACCCCTGAATTACTGAACATTTTCAAAAAAACAAAAATAACGCCTCTTTTGGTTTTCAATGGCGATTAACTTGAGACCTGCTAAACCTTTTACGACTTTTCCCAAGCTCACAATCCGCTACCCAAAAACAGGTGGATCTTGCGGTCACTTTTTGCACTGTAAAGTTTTTCCATTTTATAACTATGTTGGGATATAATTTGTATATATGGTTTTCAGAGATAAATGAATTTATTTAGTGGATTCTGTCATTCAACAGTCTTTGCGTTCAAACTTTGGCAAAGGTATTACTGCCTGCTGTACCGTTTTTTTTTTTAAATTTTTTTTATAGGGCCGAGAGTTAAGCGGGCAAATGAATCTATTAATATTGCCTGGTTTAATAAAAGAGTTGATTTATAAGAGTAATTCCTATCACATGTATTTTTGTTATTTGCCTCCTTGGGTACCAGGATGGCCCAAATTTATTCCGAAAAATAAACCTAGATTTTTTTTGTCTCAGCCCCAAAATCTACTGGAAGTCACAAGAAAACGATCTCCAAAGAGCAAAATCATTGATATTAAGACATGCCTCCAAGACCATGTGTTACTTTTGGGTAAATTTGCGACAGTCAAGAAAATACCGGGTGAAGCATTTAAGTTGACAAACGCGAATAACTTGAAAATTAAGAATTTTTGGGAAAAATGTTTCAGACAAAAGTTTCATCCAATGGCTATATTTTTTTAAAGCTTGGTATAGGACTTCAAGGTCACCCGAAGGTTAACTTTGGCCTTTTACACTATCACCTTCATTTTCATATTCTGCTCTACAAAATAAACAACTTTTGTCTTTGCCATTCTTTAGTTGGACCCACTGTTTGCGGATAATTAAGCATTGAAGGCGCAAGTAGCACATCTCTGTAACTGGAAAACAAATAATTTTATGGAAAAGTAATTTAGGAATTGCTCCAATATCCAATGTGTAATGGCAGTAACAATTGAAAATGCTAATAAAGCAAGAAATAAGACTTAAGTTTGTCAAGGTTATTGAGTTTTATTGTCAGAAATAAATCTGAGCGGTGAATTGGGCGAGGTGATCCAGTACATTAGCCCACATGATCACCTTACTTAACTTCATCAGATTTCTTTTTGTGGGGATATCTCAAACAAAAAGTTTACAAAAACTCAATTACCTTGATAAACGTAAGTCTTATTTCTTGCAATATTAGAATCCTCAATTGTTACTTCGTTTACACACTGAATATTTACAATAATTCCTAAATTACTTTTCCATAAAATGTATTGTTTCCCAGGTACAGCGGTATGTGTTGAATGTACATATTTAAATGTATTAATAGCAAAAATGAATGAATGGAAGAGTTCTTTGTAAAAGCGTTTAGGTCTTAAACTGGCGATGGCAAGCCGAGTAATATAAACAGTGATTAAATTCATGGACTCTAACCGAGAACGAAATACAACACTCACGATAGCATTTTTAGGAAATAATACTATAGGGAAAAAAATTATTTCAAGCCCAGTTTAATATTAGCAAGCTTTCCGAGTGGTCATAAGCTAAAATAATATTAATAAAAGTATTGAATTCAAATTAAACTCTAAAAGGACTTTTATTTTCCATAACCAAAATACAACAGTATGCTGCTTCCACCTTCAATGCTCAATTACTCGCAGAGACCAAATAAAAAAATGTTAGTTACTTATTTTTTAGATCACTATGAAGAAAATAGGGGTAATAGGGTAAAAAATCAAAGTTGACCTTCGGATGTCCTTGAAATCCGCAACCAAACTTTTAAAAAATATAATTAGATCAATTTTTCAAATGAAGAAACTTTTGTCTGAAACATTTTTCCCGAAAATATTTACATCAGACTAATCGTTTAAAAATATACCTCTCATTTCGCCTGATGATAGGGAAACACCCCCACCCCCCTCTCGGCAGACCTGTGGAATGCAAATAATCGAAATCTTTGATTATCATGTAACACATTTATATTTATATTTATCAATAATTTTGAAACAGTTTTATGTTTACAATTTTCTGTAATCGCAGGATAACACAGGTAGATTTTTTACATTTTGCATGAGATCTAGATACTTTCATTTCATAATTCTCAAAAAAAAATTCAAGACAATGTGGTGGGGGCCCCATTTTGGTTGGTGGGGGGCCCGAGGCTATGCCTCACTGCCTCGGGGTTAATCCGGCCCTGTGTAATTTCTTCTTTGGCGATTTTCTTTGCACATATTATTAATTTCTATTTTAACGTTTTTCATAAACATTAATTATTTACATTCTACATCTACATTTACATCCATTATTTAAATAATTTTAAAAAGCTTAAAATATTAATATAAACTAAATGGTCGTTAACGCAAAAAGCAAATAAACAATCATAAATGTAAAAAATACTCTTCTATTGCCTTTATGGGGTGATATTGGGGTCCTATGAAAGGGTCCTAAGGATGATTTAATTTAAAAAGAAAGCATTAATTCGTACTTTCTGCACAGTTCTGAAGCGGGGACCTACGTGCGATTATTTCGCCACATTTGAACTTTAACTGAAATTTTCGAAAAAATATCTTTTGACTTCATGGTCTGGAAGGCACATGTTAATAGTTTCTCTCAACTTTGGAGATCAATTTTGATTTCAAACGAGCCTGAAAAGCGAAACGAAAAAAATTTAACTTTACTTTTTTAACCACCCTACTGAGTATATACAGGGTAGGGTGTTCCTTAATGACGTGCTAATATTTTAATATTTCAGGTGCGATTGCTTAGGTCAATTTACAAAGAAAAGTTCATATGAAGATATGTCCACAACGGCTTAAACAACTGCTACTTGAATTCTTTAGATTTTATTTTAAATTTTGATATGTGTTAATAGGATATAAAACCACATATTTTAGTTAGAAAAGTTATTTTATCACTCCACCAGTGGCGTCCTTGCCAGCATGTCCGTTGATATTTTTTACCAAAAAAAGTGGTACGCCACTGATATTTCTCCATGTGGATATTTTTCCTGAATAGCCTGTTCTGGTCAATTCTACATGGAAACGGTCTCTTGCATTTTTCTCGTCAGACGCACACTCTTAATTAAGACAATTAAATTCAAATTGAAACTAATTACACAGGCGTAGAAAAAAAAGTTGTCAATTCCACAGACCAGACCATTTCCGGTGCATTTTGGCTGAATCCGAATCCGGTGTCAGTTTTGCCCCACCAGGTCAAATTTTTTTTCTATCCTCAAAAAACAGCAACAACAAGTAATGGCATTTTTCGGTTTTTTGAGTATAGAAAAAAATTGTGACGCGATGAGGCATAACTTACACTGGAATCGGATTCAGCAAGCCAAAACAGTGTTATAAATTACACCCCCTTGGAACTGGAGATTGATACGCCTATGCCTAATAGTGAATGACTGGAAACTTGTAGAAGGAGATGGAGTTTTCTGGAGTGTGATGAGAAAAGATTCTTGATTGTCTCTGGATGGATCAAGAAGCAATTTCGGAGTATATAAGGTGCGATTACCGGCGCAGAGGGGGAAGTTTATAAAGAAGAAGTTTATAATATATATATATATATATATATATATATATATATATATATATATATATATATATATATATATATATATATATATATATATATATATAAAAGTGAACAAGTTGAAAAGCGAAAAAGTGAGGTTAAATATCAAGTAAACAAAGTGTAAAGGTTAGAAGTATTGTCATTCTGTAATCAGTGAATTATTAAATAGTGTTTATCTCTTGTTGAAATTATTTTGAAACCCACTGATTCATACGGGTGTCTCCTAAGAGGTGGAAATACGTAACAATAGCCTATTCATAGTCGAGGAAATTTAGCACAAAATAGACCAAACTTTCGGAAACCTGTGCAGTAAGACGGATCAAAATGAGTTTTTTGCGTTCGATTCCTTGATGCATTTATTCAATTTGTTACATATTTTAATCTTATACAAATGGGGAATTGCACTTGTGCATCGAAAAAAATGCATTTCCGAAATGGATTACCGAATAATGATTCTTTTTTAATTACCTCAAAAATTGCAAGCGAAAAAATGCATTTTCTCGATACACAAGGTGCAATTTCCCATTTTCATAAGATTAAAATAGGTAACAAATTGAATAAATGCATCAAGGAATTGAACGCAAAAAATCGCATTTTGATTCGACAGTGGAATGCCATATTTTCTCGACTATCAGGAAAAGTATCCACATGGAAAAATGTCAGTGGCGTACCACTTTTTTGGGAAAAAATATCAGCGTACATGTTCACAGAGACGCCAATGGTGAAGTGATACAATAATTTTTCTAAATAAAATATGTGGTATTATCCTATTAACATTTTTTTTTCTAATTTCAACACCGTGTAGCAAAAAAATTAAGCTGTTACGGACATGTTCATATAAACTTTTCTTCATTCCAATGACCCAAGCAATCACACCCTGAAATATTAGCACGTCATTAAGGAACACCCTGTATCTATGTACTAGCATTCCAATAGCGTCAGTCCATCTATGTGGTTACGTCTAATAGATTGTGATGGAGGCACAGCCATTTCTATTCGCGATATCACAGGTCAAGAATGTATTCAATGTAATGCATTATAGTTTCTCTGGCAAATGTATTACGAGATGATCGCCAATTCAGTACGTTTTTGATGTTATTCCCTTGCATATTGCAAAACATCCATATGTAAAAGATAACTCGAATGAGCTGTATGCTCATTTTGAAGTGATAAATATGGGAACTGTTAAGGGGTGTCCTCCGTAAGTCACTGTACCACCATCAGAGATTAGATGAACTGTACAACGTTGTACCCCACTCCATATTAACTGTAGTGTGGAACCCTACCACTGATGCTCGATCAGATTCTCCTTCCAAGCGATTCCCAAGCTCTGAAGTTAATTTTTACAATGTGTATGCAATATGTATACAGGGTGGCCATGGACAATCAATATCAACAATTTGAAATTTGACAAACCGTTTCAGATACAATTTGTAGAAGATCAACTAGTGGCAAACTGGCAAATTTTAAAATTATTTCTTAATCTACAGGGTGTTTCACAACGTGGTGGCAAGCTAATACTTGGATTTTTTAAATGGGATGGCCAGACGCTCAACTTTTTTTATATATTTATTTTTGACTCTTAAATCTCTATCCAAATATATACCATTTTTGGACCACGCTACGGCGTTGCCATGCTATTTCACTTTTTCTGATGAAAAAGCACTTGTAGCAAGTCAAGAGGAAAATCCTCAAAGAAACATATTTTCATAAGGGATGTGGGTACATAAGACTCATATTTAGCCCTTGGCAGGACTAAGAAAACATTTTTTTTTCTAAAATGTTTTGACTTTTGATAAAATTTATGATCTAAATTTACTGGTTCTATGATTGTTTTTGACCGAAGACGGTTTTAATATGTTACTCAAGATCTGAAACATAGATTGTTTAGCAAGTTTTAATTTATTTTACAAATGTAAGGTTAACATCGCCCTTAATAAAGACAATTCATTATTATTATTTTAAATGTTTATCTGATAAATTTCAAAGAACTGAGGAGATACCCACCGTCCCCATACCACTGCTTCACCCTGTAGATGGTGTTCCATTTAAAATAACTAGCTTAGTTCCCAGGGTATGATTTCCACTTTTTGTTATTATTATGTTGCCGATAGTACCAAAAATCAAATACTGTCACCGAATTTGCTTTCAAGGTTAGAATTTAGCATGAAAAATACTTATCTTAGTTTATCTTATATTTTAAGTTGGGATATATACGATACTAAAACAATTGAGAGTAAAAAGGAATTGTTAATTTCATGATGGTATGAAAAACTGATGGAGCTAGTATCTTGTATTTGGTACAAAAAAGTTTGTTTCCAAGGATTCAATGTGATGTAAATGTCAAAAATAGATTTCATAAATTACCAGTAACGTTACTGTAACTTACCATAACTACCAAAAAAGACGCATGACCTGACAATCTAACATTCCTAAAAATAACAGTCACGCGGAAACGAAACATCCTGTAGGCAGGGCAAATATAAATGCTAATTTCTTTAATGTATATTAAGCACCAAAAGCCAACTTTGAACCAAATAATCTTTCAGAAATGCGAACATTGCTTTATATCTAGAATTATCACAAATTTATTGACGTATTACTTCCTCCTAGGAGTATGCTTACACGAAAAATTCCGCCCTGGTATCCACCTCCGATACATTTCAGACATTCAAATAATTTACTTTCATATATAAAATATTTAAATATAATTGATTTCAATCAATAAATAAATTCGACAATGAATAAAATCGATCTAATATACACTTTAATTTTATACCACAGAGACATTAGATATTGTAATATACCTAATCAGTGAATTTCACTATTGGCTGTTATGCATTCTTCCTCATCACTATAATCGTCGATACTATAATAATTATTTTTCGACGACGACGAAGGCGAGGGCGAGTCATACCTCGCGTTTTTCCGTGGCGGGAAACCGTCCTCCGCAAAATCAAAATCGCCATTACTGGACGTCGGGCTACCAGGGGGATAGGGCGAGGTGGGAGGGCTCAGCGCGTTTAATATCTTCCCTTTGCTCTCGTTCCAAATATTCGACAGTCTTTCCCTTCCGAAGAGCAACAAGAAGTTCTCGATAAACTCTCTAGACTTCTCTTCCCATTTGGCGATCATGTCGTCTTTTCTCTCGCCGATCGTGTCCATGACTCGCCTTCCTTTGTCTTTGAGTTCATGCATTTTATTTTGCAGTCTGATTTTCTTCTCACTGAGGTAGGAAATGTTCAAATCCTTCGCCGAGTATCCTCGAGCTAGATTGCGCCTAACGTAAATATCATAATCTCGTACGATACGCGCCACTATATCCGAGGTAGAAACGCCTTCTGTGCGTTCTGTGGCCACGAACATACCTTTCGCCTTCCACAGGGCGTAAACGTCATTGCTGTCGTCTGTACCGTAGGGAATATCGTCGTGCGCAATGAAGTCAATTTTGTGTTTGGCGACGTATTCCTCATCTAGTTCCCAGGGAGCATCACGAACGATTTCATCCACATATCTGCAATGCCTGAGGGCCTCGTATCTTTCTATTTCGTTCATAACCGTCCGGCCTTTTTTACTATGCGTTAAGGAATCATTGCACACTGAAAAAAAAAACGATAATTAATAATATAAACATAGCATACGAAGGCTACATTCACGAAAGTTGTACAAGATATACATTTTTTTATATTGGATGGTGAATATAGGTCTAATGGAATAAAACAATTCTTATTGAATTAAATGCCGACGCGACGTTTCAAAAAAGTTATTTTTTCATTTTCAAAGGTTCAATTCAAGTAGTCGCTTTTGTCAAATTTACAGGACCTGAACTAGTACCTACCAGTAGTACGAAAACCAGTATTAGGGTGGCCATTCCCTAGAAAGAGACTTCCGATAGGGAAATATTTATTATTCTTGGCCATAACTTTTTTTTCTTTGTAAGTATATTTAAAAGAACTATAAGAGTACCTAAGTAGAACCATAACAAGACTATTACTATGAATTTTCACTCAATAATTTCAGTGGTTTGCAAAATAGCTAGATTTAAATTTAAAATTTAATGATTTCAATGGTGCATGCACTCAGGATTTGATGCTTCTGAGAATAACCACATAGAAATTCCACATCATGCCACATTTTTACAACAAACTTGACTCTGTATTTGAATCTTGTGTACCTAAGAAATCGACTTCTCGTAGCGGCAGATATCCTCCGTGGTTTAATGGCAGTATCATAAAAAAAATTAGCCTTATAGAACGTCTTAGGAGATAGTATGCAAGAACCAGTGATCCACTTATACACAATAACCTCAAAAACATTAGAAGGGAAATAAAATAGGGAGTTGCTACGTGGACGCCGCGGCGGACATATATCATTTCTTAGCTGTCCGCCGCGCATGCGCATTCGCTTTTGCACGACTTATTGACACAGAGAAATGGGAATATTTTATGCTATTTTCTGAAAAAGAAGGCGGGGGGACACCCCCCGCACCCCCCGTTTTTGTCTACGACGCTAATGCTGCCTGCGGCGCTGACAATTTATTAACAATTATTTAGCAAAATAAAAATCAACCTAACTAACCCAACTATCATCACAGGAAAGAGATAAATTATTACATGAAAAAAAAGAACATTTCTGTCGTCAAATCCAACCAGAATTTGTGAAAAAGGATATTAAACGTTACAAAATATTTTTTAAAAATCCAGTGGGCAGTATTTGAACCCGGGACCTGTCGCTCCACAACGCTAACCAAACCAATTGCCGCGGCGCACAGCTAAGAAATGATAGATGTCCGCCGCGACGTCCATGTAGCAACTCCCAATAAAATATGATATCAATTTAGCCTACAGAAATTTCGTGCAGAACTCTGAAGATAACATAAAAAATGATCCCAATAAATTTTGGGCTTTCATCAACAGTAGAAAACTGTCGGCCAGTGTATCTGAAGAGATGTTCTTTGAGGGATCTTCGCTAAACAATCCCTCTGATATACTAAATGCATTTGCCAATTATTTCGGTCAATCTTATAATGAGTCCTCATTAGATATCATTATTACCGTTATAATTAATATATCATTTGCAATAATTGTTCACATATTTTAATAACACTATTCATTACACTTATAGAAATTATAACAATAAACGCATATTGAACGATAATGGTCTAAGAAATTCCAGGTAGATATTGTTATGAATTACACCCCCTTGGAACTGGAGATGATACGCCTATGCCTACTAATTGTGACTGGAAGCTATCAGAAAGAAATGGACTTTTCTGGAATGTGGTAAGAGAAGATTCTTGATTGCTTCTAGATGGATCTAGAGAGTCAAATTCGGAGTATATAAGGCGCGATTACCAGCGCGGAAGGAGAAGTTTTATTAAGAAAGAAGTTTATTTTAGAAGTGACACGTTCGGTAAAAAGTGAGGTTAAATAAGAAGTAAATAAAGTTATCTTGAATGTTTGAAGTATTGCATAGTCAGTAAATTATTAAATAAAGTGTTAGTGGTGTTAATCTCTTGTTGAAATTATTTAGAACCCACGGATTCATACAGGGTGTTTCCAAAAGGTGAATAAACGTAACAATATTGAAGTGAAAAAAAAAGTTTTCTCCTAAGACCTAAGACTGCAAAATTGTGCAAAAAATGCCACAAAGATCGAAAAACTTATTAAACAATAATCATTTCCGTTAATATTATGCTGTGAAATTATGTAGAATGAGGTACTTTATCTTCGAATGAAAAAAAATATGCTCTAAATTATAACCTTCCTGTAATGTTTTTACAGCAACAACAGACAATTTGTTCCAAACCACAATTTCGTTTATATATTAGGAATCGAACAGCTTTCAATAATTCACATACACCGTGTTGATTTGCGTTTGCGATGAGACCCAAAACGTCTAAATCCAAAGAAACTTCGATTTTTTTTCACCATTACAAAAATTTCTTCACTTGGGAGAAGTGAGTTAAGTGTCGTCGTGAATAGACGTGTTTCTTAAGATGCTCTATTAAAAGAGACAAAAAAGCGATAAAAATCCGGTTAAACTCGAAAAAATTTCAGCCACCGGTAGATTAAGAAACTATGCGTGAAATGAAGTGCCTCAATAGAAAAACAGAGTTCATATGGAATTAATAATTACAAGATTTTCTAATAATATTAAATCAAATAAAGCAAACAAGCTCAAGTGAAGTGCAGTGTCCCTACGTACACCCTAGACGACCCAACAAGATACTCTTTAAGCGGTTCATGGCAATAAATAATAGCACAGTCAGTGTCAAAATGAGGCATATATGTTTACAAAGCAATATAGCTGTGTTGTGACCTAAAGTAGTTGTATACAGTGGAAAGTTTTTAAATGGACCAACCCAACCCAAAAAAGAAAAGGAAAGGAAATAAAATAAAGCAGCAATCACAAGATGCTGCAGAAAGACAGAAAAGCTATAAATTAATTTATTTTATTTTATCTGATTTAATTGATATTATTCTATTCTGTCTTTCTATCTCATCTTTACCATCTTAACTTTTATCAGCTTGATTTATTGATTCAAAACATAATATTTTATTACTAATTTGGAAGGTGGAAATTAAAACCGATTGTCTCAAAGAAACGACATACAGGGTGAGCAAACTATCCCTTCGGATCTTTTTTTTCTCATAACGCGCAAACAATATTGTTACCGCGAGATAGGGCCCTTCCCAGCAACTCCACTATAAATGGATATTTACCTGTGGAACGGTTAATAAATTTAAAAAAAACTGCCAGATTTAGAAACAGAAAACTTAGAAGAAGAAAAATAAGGAAATGACGACAGATGGAAACTTAAAAGAAGCATGGAAACTGAAAAGAAGCATCTCACAAACACCTACACTTCCCATCCTATATTCCTACCCCATGCGTCATGCGGCTTTCGCTGCTGACAACAAGCATGTCCAATGTCCAATCCGGCGCGTATGCAGCCGGTCCGGCGGTATATAAAACATCCGAGATGTGGTGCCGGCACGTGGTTTGGCCGTAAGTTGGGCGTGTTCGACGGACGACCAAGCTGCGTGTTGGAACGAACCTCCATGGATGCCCGGAATCGGCATCAATGCCCACCTTACGCTGGCAAATCAATCAATCAATCAATCAATTACAAAAATTTCTTCACTTCAATGACAATTGGAGTAAAGTAAAAAAACTCTGAACACGGAAATTTTAAAAATATGTATATCTCACCTCCAACTATTAGGTAAACATTAGGAAACACATTTTTTGCCTGCATCAGTTGCCTAGCATGTCCTTGGTGGAATAAGTCGTATATACCATCCGCATAGACTCTGACTGGACGTGGGGCTTTTCCGCTTCGCGCCATTTCATACGTAATTTTTTGGGAATAGTTGCATAATTCACGATTTCGTATCGCGTCTGGTTCATCACTGAAGGGGGCCTCTTTGCATATAGACTGAAACAAAAAATAATTATAACGTATGCAGTTTTAAACTATAATATTGGTAAAAAATTAGAAATCTCTTTTAGACCAAGGAATTTACAGGGCGAGGCTATACGTAGGCAATGACATGCCAATCGTCTAAAAAAGTCAATCCAATTGGATCTCCAACAAAGATATTCGAATTTGAATAGAAATAGGTTTCTCGCTGTTTTTCTTGTTAATTCTCTAATCTTTGACGTGGTCATCCGTATATTCTTGAGCGTATTGAGTGACTTTAATATATTTTTCATACACCAAGGCGATGTCAGTAATTTCTAATTTTTATTGGCATAGCTACTATTAATAGTCTATAGGGATGGATGTCAGGTTTGCGACGATTTAAATCAATTTGATTTAAGTCGTGATTTAAATCAACTGATTTTTTAAATTTAAATCATGATTTAATTCAAGTTGTGTAAAGCCAATAATCTAAGCAAATCAAAGGTCAGAAAATTCAAATAAAAAGGACAGTTTATTTAAAAGCTAGATACAAATTACAAATATTTAAAAGCTAGACACAAATTACAAAAAATTCAAATAAAAAGAAGAAAAGAATAGTTAGGTTACACATATAAAATAAAAGTTACCTTCTTAAATGTACATTATAAATTAGGTGCCTACTTAAAAGCAGAAACATAAAGTAAACAAATTAAACAGAACCAACTATAAAAGAAAATAAAAGATGATTTACTCCAAAACAAAAATTTTAAATTAGGTTAATTATTGTAAAGTTTGTACAAAAAAACTAATTTAGCTGCTTTTTCGGTCCCTGAACGATTTCGAATCTTAGGATGAATCAAACCAAATGTTGAAAATATTCTCTCAACCGAGGCTGAACTAGCTGCAACAGAAAATAATTGCTTGATAATTGGGAATAATTTGTCAATAATATCAATATTTCTTTGGGATTTCCACCAGTCCAAGGGTTTTGTGTTTTTAACAATTTCTTCGTGAAACATAATATCGGCAAAAGGCTTAGATTTTGCCAGAAATTTAATAATTAGTGGTAGTAAACCACTTTCGGGATTAGCGGCTTCTAAAGCATGATTCTTTCGCTTTCTCTTAATTTATAACTTGTTTTCGTGAGGTTTAGAATGAAGGCTAGCAAATGGTATAAGGTGATACACTGGTCGTATCGGTACTTATCTAAATATTTCCATTTGCATTAAGGTAATTTTAGTTGCGTCAAAATGCGACTCAATTATTTTAAATTGTTCTACGAAGTCTGATAAAATTGCATAATTTCCTTGAAGCCTATCAGGTGCAACAGATATAGGTTTTTAGTAGTAATAAGTAATCTTCAGCAGTTCTTTTTAAATAAATGTTTGAAATTTTCTGTCTTACTATGCTGTCAATTTCATTTTTATGTTCTTCGCTAATTTTAAAAAGTGTGGGCCATGATTTAACGAAACCCTCTAAACAGTCAGCAAGTAAGTTCCATCTTATGTCAGAAGGTAAAGTAAGTTTTTCGCATTTTCAACGACGATTCAGAGTTAATTTGTGGGCAGGAATTTGCGGTAATGAAATAATTGGACCTATACAATTACCCGCTAGATTAAATGGTGCTGTATACTTACATTTTTTGCTACAAATATTGCCAAATTTGCTGAAAGATGTACCCTTGGCTACGCGCCAGTCCATTTTAGTCTGGATTTTCAAAATTTTTTGAACGGAAAGTTTCCTAAACGATGGATTGGACGTGGCGGATCAGTACCATGGCCTGCTAGATCGCCCGATTTAAATTGGATGGACTTTTATTTTTGGGGGCATTTTAAATCTCTAGTTTACAGTGACCCAATTGACACTTTAGAATAATTGCAACAACGTATTTTAATGTGCATAGAAACCATAAAAAATGATCCTAATTTATCAAATGTGTTCAACGGAGTGCGTATGTCCTTAGTTCGACGTGCCGAAATGTGTATACTTGGAGATGAATTTTGAACAATTTTTGTGAAAAATTCAAAAAAATTGTTCAGTTATTGGGTGTTACCTATTGGGCATTAAAGGTATGATTATTACTATTATTAGTATTCGCTGTCTTGCTTTGATCTGTTTATTATTGTTTACATTGATTTTCATAGAGACCAAAGACTCGATTTTTAGTTTTCGATACCTGATGGGAAAAATTTTGCGCTCAATTCGTTAAAAAAATCAAATTTTTCCTAGCTTAAAATACACAACTATTTTCTGTTATCGTATCTCGGACGTCTAACTGTTCGTTTTCCACTTTTATAAAATAATTTTTCAAGCTTTTAACACAATGTTACAAATGTTTATAAATCATTTTTAAATTTTATAAATTCTTATAAATGACAATAAAAGATACAATAACTTTGATCCAAATTAAAAAAACACATGTAAACAAATCCTATTTAAACCCCCGCGGCCATGCTGTGCTTGCGTTGTACCGAAAGAGAATGAATTATTTACATTTTCATAATTAGTGGTATAAAAAGTTCGGTACAAGTAATCTCATCAAAGTGTCTCACTTCTTCCGGCGGGAACACAAGTCGGGTATTACAGTTTTCGACCCTGAAAAACAGTGGTTCTCAAATGTTTCCTACCTTAGCAATCAAATTTTAGACCTAGGTCAGTTTTTTTCAAAGTGCCCCTAGAGAAAAGTCATATAGGTTTTTTGTTTGTCTAGTCAGTCCCTATAACCAGTTTTTTTAATGACATGAAACTAATTACACCCTGTATTTTTGGTACTCCAGTAGTCAGTAGCGCGGCGGAATGACAACATTTTTCTAAGAAATCGTCAAACTTCTTTTTTGTTGGTACATATTACACTGTATTATTCCAGTAAGAGTAGGGTCGTTTCCTTCAACAAAATTTATAAAATATTTTCGGTCAATTAAAATAAACTTTGAATTTAAGGTAACCCCATAAAAAATAATCCAATGGAGTTAGGTCCGGAGATCTAGCTGGCCATTCTAGTGATCCGCGTCTCCCAATCCATCTGCGTGGGAAAATTCCGTTTATATAATTACGTACTACTACGTACTATTATGTGGCGGTGCGCAATCCTGTTAAAACCATATGGAGTTTTCCGGTACATTAGGGTTTTCACCATTTGGATACAATGCGACAAGTTCTGGAATTATGTTTTGTTGGAGCCGCCCCAAATATTTTTCGCCATCTAATGAACCTTGAATAAAAAATGGACCCAATATTGTAGGCCCAACAATTCCAGCACACACGTTAACTTTCTGTGGAAACTGAGTATGGGCCTCCACCATCCAGTGTGGATTTTTACGTGACCAATATCGAAAATTTTGGCTATTCACAGTGCCATTTAAACAGAAGGTGGCCTAGTCAGAGAAAAGTACTCGACTTAAGAAATGTGGATTGATATTACACCGTTCCATCATGGTTTCGCAAAAATCTCCTCTGCGGTCGAAATTTTGTTTTTTATTTAATAGTCTTATTTATTTTAACTTCCTGGCGAAGTTTAGCTAATGCCATTCCACCACTTGACCAGGACGGCGAAATGAGATACGGTCACCCATCCAAGTGACGGACTCCTCCTCCATTGCCAGTAAAACATCTAACTGTTTATTTTCTGAAATTGTAGGACGACCTTTCGTGAAATTATCTCTTACATGACCACAATCTCAGAACTTTTCTATTTTGCCAACAGTTGATTGTGTAATAGGTCGATTAGGGTATTTACCATTAAATAATTCACAAACCATAGTTTGTGTTCGGGACTTGTCTCTATAGCCAATCATTATCAAAATTTCAATTCGTTCTGTCTCACTTAAACGTTGCATTATCAGCATTTTCAATACGATATCACAAGTAAATAGTAATGAAGAGGCCTACCCCTTTCAGCGTGGTGAGGCTAATATAATTTAGTGAACTGTATTTAGGTGTAATAAAAAAAAAGAATGTGTCGGAAACTTACACAGTAGGTTTGATGGATCCGTCGTCGATGTCGGCCCAGGCAATAGGACGGGCAAAGGGGGGCCAAAAGGAAAACGAACAAATCTCCGACACACACAATTAACGTAACAATTATTAAATTAATTTAAGAAAGGACGATTATAATTCACTTATCACTGATAAATAACTATAGCGTTCTGCGGCGTAAGTGACTATTGTCTTACTTACTATCATACTACTGTCTCTAAGCGGGTCGCGCTCGACCCACACGGCGTTAAAAAAACTAGCTAAAAAAACTTCTTAGTATTACCATAAAAAATTCAAAACATATATTTTTCTAGGTATAATACTACAAGGCGCGTAACCAAGTAATGAGCCAGGACCGCGTTGCTAAGTAAATGAAAAAAAGCGTAAACACAAAAAAAGTGTAAGGTCACTTGGGGTATTTGGGCCATGATTTTACAACCTGAGCGAGTAGATTATACTTTGAACTTGCCTGAGAACCACTAATAAGTTATATTAATATCTAAAATATTTTTTTATATATAATACAATATACAGTCTTTAAATATATAATATTCAAATCCCGAGTCAAATTTAATTTTCTTTATAATTATAATTAAATAATAAAAAGTCTGATGGGCCCAGTTACCCCTAGAAATTGGGGCAACTGGACCATACGGGTCTTGGTTTCATACAAACGATTGTTATTTGAACTGGGGTAAGTGGGCGTGTTGGTAAACATGTAAACTTCGTACAAAAATTACCACAAGTCATTTAAACCACACCATAGTCAAGTTGTCGACGATGTAAGAGAACTACTACATAACAATTAGATGTGAAATTTATTCAAATTTAGGAATAACATAACTTCTGTTAAAGTAAAAAGGGTAAAATTAAATGTAAAAAACATCCAATTTCAAGTACTTAAGCATAAATAACACAGGCCCACAAAAAAAGTGATGTGCACCAGGGACCTGACATAGTAATCCTATGTATTTCGACGTGCTGAACACGAATCCAATGTCCGTTTAGCTCCGTTACCCACCAACTTTTTGTAAATCGCTAAAATAATCTAAAGAAATGAGGTTGCTTAGGCTATTTTCGCGATTTACAAAAAAATGGTGGGTGATGGAGCTAAACGGACATCAGATTCGTGTTCAACACATCAAAATACATAGGGATTAATATGTCGGGTCCCGGGTTTAGATCGCTATTTTTTGTGTGACTGTGCGCAGTGATCTGCATCTACCTAATAAATAAAAACAAAAACAACATACTTAATGTGCTTGGGGTAACTTGGTCCCAGCCGTGCCCAGATGCCCCAATTAACTGGCCCACTTACCCCATTTTTGAAAAATTGTGGAGGTAACTGGGCCACCCACTCAATCTTATGACCTAACGCAGAATACATGCTTGCAATAACATTTTAGGGATATATCATGCTTCTAATTTATGCTAAATTAACTGTGACGTTGATAATATATACAGTAAACCTGTAGATATTTCATAAAAATCAAGATTACATCACGTTGCTATGAAAATTTTGCACTACAAAATTTAAAAAATTGCTACATGAAAGCAACAACACTCAGAAACATGAGACTAATTGTTGTAGTGAGATGACATTGTCCTTCAGTGCTGCCAACTGCTTGAAGTGAAATTACCCCCACAAGTTTTACGGAAAAAAACCATGGCCCAGTTACCCCCTGGGCCCAGATACCCCAACTGACCTTAAGTTGTAAAAAGGTTCGACGATAAGTAATGAATGTGTTCTATTGATGTTAAATGTTTTTTTCTCGGTAATTTAGTCATGCAATACTCCCTAGAATTTAACGTACTGTATGCAGAAACATGTGCTCTTTCAAATGACATTTCAAAAAATGGGGGTTGCCATTAAAAAAAACGGCGATGACGTCATAACTTTAAAAAAATATTTGCAGCACTTTTTTTTAAATAAACAGATTGAGAAATGTATTGAAAAATCGAGAGGTCTGAGCGAATTTTTGTCACTTGTTTTGTAACTATTTTAATGAATTTATTCCAACCTTTACGTGCTCACTGTATATACATAAAATGTAAGGAATTTTGTCTTCAAGTTTGTCAAAGATCAACTGTTGAAGAATTATTTCGAGACACTTTTTACCACCACATTTTTTAAATCTAAGATGGCGGCTCGCGCCTCCCCTCCCCAAGGTCACGACCTAAACAACATATGGAAATCACTTCTGCCCATATTTTGTGAGACAAAAGCCTTTTTTTTGTCCCTATTGACTGGATTATATAATACTCATTTAGCTCTTTCAGAATATGAAATAATAAAAAATATTAAACGAGTCAATTTCTATATTCAGGGAACGCACTATGACCTCGGCAATGGCAGTTATATTCATTATACAGATGGGCTAAGAAACGTTTTCTTAAAAAAAAAAAAATTCTTGACCGCCTCTTGAGTTACCGAGGTAATTCCTAAATTCAGGATTTGGGGTTAGACAACTGGAAGAAATAAATTTTGAATTAAATTCATTTTAAAAATATTGGTTCGTTTATTTTGTTATCGGTCGACTTTTTACTTAATCTTATTGAAAGTCATGTTACAAATGTTTGTAATTTGATAGCAGTATCTATACAGTCTAGAACTATTATATAAATGTTTTGTTACAAAAGTTAATAACTTCTGCTACAAATGGACTACTTAAACAATTTATCACCTCATTTGGAGTTTTTAGAATCCATAAAGTTATTTGAAATTCTTAAACTATTTTAAGTGTATTTACTTCCAATTTTATCAATAATAACAAAAGCGGATGAAATGAGATTAAAAAATTGTAGAATTTATACCAATATTCGAGACCACTGTCCTCAATGGGTCTGTTCTAAACTTTTACTTATAATGAATCAAATATTTACTCGTGATTATTTCTCACTATATAAATCAGCAATCATGCAAAGCAGCAAAAACAGTTTCTTCTCGAAATAAACACATTATCTTTTAAGAAAATTGTTTTTAAGTTAGTCTGCAATTGACAAACCTAAAATTTGACTCCTCCAAAACGAAGCTAACGAGACAACTTCAATGGGGTCGCTGCACATTTTTTTTTATTGAATATTCTGAAAATATAATGAAAAATATTAGACCCGTTTTTTGTTTTTTTTTTTGTTGCATACGTTGTAAGGGTGTAAATTATCATGAAAGTTCAGTCTGTGGCTCTTTAAACCCTTTAAATGATGACGTAAGCGGGCAACGCCAAATGCCCCCGAAAATGGTCGGAAATTACCTATCTATCTGAGCCCGTCCTTGTCATTCAAAAACCTGGCCGAACGTGGACCAGACCTAGGCCTACGTGTTGATCAATAATCCGGCAATTTATGACGTAGCAGGGGCAAAGGAATTCTGCCGACGGCGCGCTTTATTTTAAAGTGGTGTAGTTTAAATTTTAGGCAATAGTTTGGTCAATTCATGTAGCACAGGACATTAACAAACCCACAGTTACATTTTCCATACAAAATCAGTCTCAATTTCGATATAGTGCACCGCAGAATGAAACTAGAGTAAAAATTATACTCTTCGCCAACTTACTGCACTTTTTTGTTAAATTACAAAACATAAAAATTATGTTTTTTTTTATTTCAAAAATTAATAACTATTTTATTTATGGATCGATTTTGTAAAAAAAACAATAGGGTTCTTCCTCTAGCTAACACTAACTTACTGTTAAAGTTTAAATACAATCGGACTTTTCGTGCTTAAGTTATCGTACAAGAAACGTGACGGATGGACAGACAGGTAGACAGAGACACGGACGGGCAGTCAGACGGACGGACGTTTTGAAAGTTGTCCAGAATTTGATCACCAACACAGTGATATGAAATTTTTTTCTCTACAAGCAATATTACCGGTTTTAGAAATTTGCCGATCGAAAGCAATATACTGTTATGAATTACACCCCCTTGGAACAGGAGATGATACGCCTATGCCTACTAATTGTGACTGGAAGCCAACAGAATAAAATGGACTTTTCTGGAATATTGTTGGAGAAGATTCTTGAATGTTTCTAGATGGATCTAGAGAGTCAAATCCGGAGTATATAAGGCGCGATTACCAGCGCGGAAGGGGAAGTTTATTAAGAAGGCAGTTTATAAAAGTGAACAAGTTGAAAAGTGAAAAGTGAGGTTAACTATTAAGTAAACAAGTATTGTACAGTCACTAAATTGTTAAATAAAGTGTTAGTAGTGTTTATCTCTTGTTGAAATTATTTAGAACCCACGGATTCATACAGGGTGTTTCCTAAAAGGTGGAAATCCGTAACATGGTGTCGGAAGCGGAATTTTGACAAGAGGATTTTTCGGAAGTGTCGAGAAGACTGGGGCAGTATTCTCGGAGTTGGTGCTAACACAGGAAGGACTAATTTACTGGACATTGGACTATTTTCGAACAGAAAAATAGTGTTAAGTGCATTTTTGAGACATTTTTGGAACATTTTGTTGGACATTAGTGGTTAAGTGACAGAGACTCTAAACTTTCTCGTGCCATTTTTAGGTTTTTCTGGACAGCTCCATTACCGATATTGACGTGATTATTAAATTTTGTTGATAATTATATGCCGATAACAACCAGAAGCATGGCAACCGAAAAACAAATGCAGGACTTTATGGCACAAATGCAAAACATGATGATAGACTGTACCGTCCTAAAGTTCCAGGACGCTACAGAATATATATAATTTAATTATGGGGTTCTTAAAACCACTATAATAGCAGATACTTTAAATTTGTTGACTTTTTGTTCACAGAAACCTAGAGCTGCCCAAGTCCTCATTCCTACTCAAAGATCTATCTTTAAAATATACACCGAGCGCCATCTGTACTTTACAAGCAAACCCAACCGATTCTTAACGAGTAGATATGAATTAACTTTAAATATACACCGAGCGCCATCTGTTATTCTACCAGCAAACCACCGGCTCTTACTAGTTAGAAACCTAGAAGTATTGGTAAAAATTAAACAATAACTTTAATTAATAATTTGATTCGATAGAAATTTAGTAACAAATAAGAATTATTAATGGGAAGTAAAATAGTGCAATAATTAAGTAGATTTGATAATAAAAACAGAATTTTAAGTAAACACTTTTTATCATTTTGCGGTTGGCAACAATTGATAGCTATTTTAGAGGAGACAATAAATTAGGCATTTCCGATTCTTGAAGCCAAGAACAAGACGTGTTTGTGCTGTCTTGCCGCAGATTTAAAGCCTCAAATTCCTGGAGATAGGTAATTAAATAAACCAATATCTACTAAATTATAATCACTGACATTTATTGATTAATGTATATGTATTTAATTTGTAAAATTGCCAGCATTCAACCCGATGTTAAGGGATATTTAATAGGTTAATTTTTGAAGTGCTTGGATAGAGATGCACGCGTGCCATAAAAAACAGCGTCAGTAGCTAAAATCTATGTTGGATAAGGAATTACATTTAATTCTGTTGCTTATTGTTAAGGGGAATTAATTGTGAATTTAAAGTTTTAAACGCGATTTAAATATAGGTTTGAGCAATAGTAGAACGCGGTTTTATTAAATTTTGTAAGGTTATAAAAATATCTTGGAATTTGGTAGGGGATATTTGGGCATTTTTGGAAGAAACGTTAAGGTCTTAAAGCATTACGTGGGGTATTAACGCACCCAGAGTGCCTTTTCAAACAAGTAAATGCAAGGTAGAGTAACACGATGGACTCTTTTAGGTGTGAGGTAATAAGTACCAGCTTGATGAGCTAGTAAGTACCAGCCTGAGGTATTAAGTAGCAGCCTGATGAAGTATTAGGTGCCAGTTTGAAGAGGTGGTAATGACCAGCCAAAGATAAGCCTTAGGTGTCAATTAAAGTGACCAGCTTGATGGTGATGGTCCTGTGAGGATAACCTTATTTAGCCCAGGAGGAAATTGTTTGCCCACATCCACACATGTCACTGGATATGGAACTTGTATAGCGACAACATATTAATCAGTCTAGTCTCAACGTTTATCAGTAAGCGTAACAAACAGAGGAAGGGGAAGAGGAGATTTGAGTGGGACGAGGCGCTCTGGCAGCTCGTGAGCAGGATCTGTGGTGAGAGTGTCATTCTCATTTGAACATCAACACGCTCAACTTCTTGTGGAATTTTCAATTAACGTATAATTTTTAGCCTTCAGCAAATGTAAATTTTTATCTTTAACTTTTCATCGGCCGTCAGCCTAATAACATTCTTACTCCTACATATAATTTATGTAAGGAAGGTAGCTACCCTCTAAATTCAATTTTTTGTTAATAAAATATCTAAATTTATATCAAATATTTACCATTCCAGTTTTGTCTTTAAAATTTTAATATACAACTTATTTTTCTTACTTTGTGTTTTTCATATTAAACTCTCTAAAAACTCATGATACCTATGTAAACAATAAGGCCACTGAATAGCCACAGTATTACATTTTGAAAACCAGTAAGGCATAGGTATCGAGCAATTGGCTATTGGCGCCTAACAATTCTAAATTTTTATTAATTTTCGAACCACGACCCAGCCTCCACAAAATAAATGAGAACCGGGTAGTTTCATCGTTCCTATTCCACTCAGGGGCAGGAATTGATGTTACAAAGTGACGCATTCACAACGTGGGGCTTGCGAGTATAGAAGTTGAGTGTTATCAAATTAAAAAAAAATAAAACTTTGAGCTGTTGAGACAAATTGTCACATTTTTAATTTTGTCCTATTTTTTGAATTTTCTTACTGTTTATATATTTGTGTGTATTACTGATATTATGTGTATTGTTTATGGTTGAGACCTCAAGATTTGATTAGATTAGTTTTGCAAAGTCGTGAATACTTTTGGGTTAAATTAAAGAAGGTTAACATTGCGGTAAGACAGTTACAGGAAAATTTTTGAGTCCTTATTGTAGGAATAAGATAATCGTAGGGTGAAATACGAGTTATCATAGTATTTTTGAGAAAGTCTAGAAGAATAACACAGGGGTTATAAATACTTAGTAAGCCAGTGAATTGAATTTTGATATACCTTGCAGTTTGTTGAATTTGAATAGTTGAGTTAATCAAAAGTAAACAAAATGTCTGAAATTTTCATACCTACGTTATTACAAGCTGATCAAGTTGATTATGAGTTACGCGTAAGAGGTTGTACTACAGTCAGGGACACAGAAACATGCTGTAGACTTTTAACACGAGCTCTAATAGCCAAACCATGTAATGATTTATCTCTGAGAGATCCATTATTTAATTTTAATACAGAGAAAGTACAAGTAAACAATACTTTAGATTCCATCAAAAATATAATTAACAATTTAGATAATCCTACGGAAGATGATTTGCCAGTAAAACAGGTTAAGTCACAGTTAGTACATATTATGGTACGTATAAATAGAATGCCTATCCCAGAACAGAATTCTGAGGAGACGGTAACATTTCAAAACGAGTCGAGGGCTACGATTTACTTACTAGAAGCAGATCTTTATGATAAACTGAATTTAGAAGTAGTAGATGATTTAGCATTACAAGTAGGCACTGGTGTAAATATAGCAACTAGTCCTAGTACTAAGTTTGTACCTATCTATAAGTGGGGTGTCACGTTTGATGGCCAGCCTAATAATGTAATTTCATTTATTGAACGAGTTGAAGAGTTAGCAATAGCTCGAAACGTCACTAAAAGAGAATTATTCCAGTCAGGGTTAGATCTTTTTTCGGGACCAGCTCTACAGTGGTATCGATCTGTTAGAGGTAGTAATGAGGTTAGAACTTGGGAAGATTTGGTAGAACAGTTGAAAAATGATTTTTTACATGAGGATTTTGATAAGAGTATGAGTGATTACATTGAAAAGAGAACACAACATGTGGATGAGCCAGTACATATTTATATTAGAATCATGGAAGCTTTATATAATAGACTAAAAACAAAACCAAGTTTAGAAGAACGCATTAAACAAATTAGAAAGAATTTATTGCCATATTTTGCTACTCCTTTAGCATTATTGACTATAGATACAATTTTAGAATTAATTTCAAAGTGCAAAAAAGTAGAATACGCTGAAGAAAGTACAAAAAAATATATACCGCCTCCTATGAGAAGTAATTTAGTGGAAAAGGATCTTTTGTATGTTGGATTGCCTTCTTTAGATAAGAATAATGTTAGGGAATCTCATGAAAAGCCTGTTAAGTCTGTATCACCACCAAAATCAAATTTTAAACCTAATCGTAGAAGTCAACCTGGGCAATCAAATGTTAATGAAATCAAAACTACCAAGACACCAGTAATCTGTTTTAATTGTAAAGGTGAAAATCATGTCTTTAAACAATGTAGGGCTAAAAGAAATAAATTTTGCTTTAAATGTGGGGAGTCAAATGTCACATTTAAAGAGTGTAAAAAATGTTCAAAAAACTAACAAGGGGGCCACATAAGGTTAGTCAATGTCCAAACCCCCGTAGTTATAGTAAGTTTAAAAATGTTGTGACTAACAAATCAGATTGGAATTTTTGGTTAAGTAAAGTAAGAAATTTTTACAAAACTTACCATAGAGTTAGTGATGAAGTACAAGTAACACCTCTATTGTTGTCTAAAAATGGTGACGATAGACCTTACATTTCAGTTTTTTTATACGATAAGAAATTTTTAGCTTTAGTGGATACTGGTTGTAATCGTTCTGTAGTTGGAAGCAATGGTGTGAAAATTTTAGAACAATTTAAATGTAAATTTGTAACGTCAGATCTAAGATATGTAACGACAGCAGACGGTACTCCTCAAACTGTCACAGGTATAGCTCACTTACCGCTCAAGATTAACAACATAGTTCGAATACTTAAGGTTTATATAGTTCCATCTTTGCCTAGTTCTTTTATTTTTGGTATAGATTTTTGTAGGTTATTTGGCATTCATTTAGATTTTGAATCAAATACTTGGGTAAATAAAGTTGGTAGCATAAGAGTTTCAGCTCTGTGTCGTGTGAACACAGTTGAGACCAATGATGGCGGTTTGGCTGACTTAACTGGAGTTCAGCTCCGGCAAGTTGAAAAGGTCAAGCAGTTATTCAAGGGACTTAGTTGTGGGAAGTTAGGCCTTACCGATAGGATGGTATATCATATAGACACTGGAAATGCTGAACCTATCAGGCAGCGCCAATATCTTTTATCACCACATATGATGAATATTTTAAATGAAGAACTTGACAAAATGTTAGAACAAGATGTAGTTGAACCTACTTTTAGTGAATGGAGGTCGCCAGTTTTATTAGTTAAAAAGGATAATGGAAATTATCGATTTTGTTTTGATGGTAGATCTTTAAATTCAGTAACTGTTAAGGATTCATATCCTTTACCTTTTGTAGACGGTATATTGAGTATGTTACGGGACGCTAAATATATCAGTAGCATAGATTTGAAAAGCGCTTTTTGGCAAATTCCACTTTCTGAAACTTCCAAACCCAAAACCGCATTTGCTGTTCCGGGAAGGGGCTTATTTTGTTTTAAAGTACTACCATTTGGTCTTGCAAACGCTGCACAGGCTATGCAACGGCTAATGGACATTGTTATAACACCAAAATTAGAAAATAAAGTTTTTGTTTATCTAGACGATATAATTGTCACCGCTTCTAGTTTTGAGGAACACGTATCAATTTTAAAAGAAGTGTTTGATAGGTTGAAGGATGCTCGCCTAACAGTAAATTATGAAAAATGTCAGTTTTTTAGAAAATCTCTAAAATATTTAGGTTATGTAATTGATACTGAAGGTGGATTACGTACAAACCCTGAGAAGGTAGAAGCGATGATCAGTTATCCTCGTCCTACAAATACAACTCAGATTAAACGATTTATAGGCATGTGTTCGTGGTACCGGAGATTTTTACCTCATTTTTCGACTTTAGTTGCTCCGTTAAATGATTTGCTAAAAGGGAAACGTGGTAAAAGACAACCAATTAAGTGGAATGAAAATGCAGAACAAGCATTCTTGGCACTTAAGCAAGCGCTTATCTCTACTCCAATCCTAACTAGTCCTGATTTTAAGTCAAATAATTTTGTTATACAGTGCGACGCGTCTAGTACAGGATTAGGTAGTTGTTTGACACAAGTACAGGGAGGAGAAGAAAAGGTAATTGCTTTTGCCAGTCGCTCACTAAATAAGGCAGAAAGAAACTACAGTATTTACGAGTTAGAAGTATTAGCCTTATTATTTAGTTTAGAGAGATTTCGGCCCTTCGTGGAAGGTCAGAAGTTTACAGTCATAACTGATAATTTAGCGGTTAGCTGGTTGCATAAGTTAAAGTCACCTACCGGCAGATTAGCTCGCTGGATGGTTAAGTTGCAACAATATGACTTTAATTTAGTGCACCGTAAAGGTAATTTAAATGTAGTTCCTGACGCTTTATCTAGGGTGCAGCGGGACGAACCGTCAGATAATGAAGAACAAAATTTCACAGTAGGTTCATTATCACTTAATCAGGAGAGTCTAGATGATTGGTATATTAAATTACGTACAAAAATTTTGGCAAATCCAAATTTGTATCCATTTTTTAAGGTAGAGAATAATTTAATCTTTAAACATGTTGCTAATAAATTACCGGTGAAAACTAATTTAACAGAATGGAAACTTTTGGTACCACTTTCACAACGAAATAATGTTCTAAAACAATGTCACAATGAAAGTACAGCAGCACATTTGGGGTATTTTAAAACACTTAAGAGAATTTGTGAAGACTACTATTGGCCTAAAATGCGTAAGGATATACTGAGATATGTCAAGTCATGCAAGACTTGCGGTTCGCAAAAAGTGTCATTTTCACGTTACGGTTTAATGGGGAAAGAAAAGAAAGTAGAATTTCCATGGCAAGTCATAAGCGTAGATATTTTTGGCCCGGTAACAAGAAGTAAAAGGGGTTTTTCATATCTTTTAGTAGTTTTAGATTGGTTTACTAAATATGTTCTCGTACATCCCATGCGTAATGCCACAGCTCAGACTATATCTAAATTTATGGAGAATGACGTATTTTTAATTTACGGTGTTCCACAGTTCATAATGGTAGACAACGGGAAGCAGTTTGCTTCATCAGTTTTTAAGAAACTGGCCGATCGGTACAAAGTACAAAAAATTTGGTTTAATGCATTGTATCACCCACAAGTAAATCCAGTCGAGCGATCGAACGCTACGATAGGTACAGCTATACGCAGTTATATCCAAGATAATCATCAGGATTGGGATGTAGAAATTTTCAGAGTTGCTCACGCAATCAGAACGGCTACTCACGAAGTAACTGGTTTCCCTCCTGCTTTCTTGAATTTCGGCCGTAAAGTTCCCATTTCAGGAGACTTTTACGGGCAAGTAGAGTCAACATCAGGCATTCAACTAGCCCCGGGAGATAGGAATAGGTATTGTGATGACATATCGAATCTTTCGGATACATATAAAGATGTAGTAAAGCGGTTAAATAATGCTTACCAGAGAAATCAGAAAACATATAACTTGCGTAGGCGGGAAGTTAAATATGAAGTAGGTGATAAGGTATGGAAGAAAAATAAGGTTTTGTCAGATGCTTCCAAACATTTTTCAGCTAAGTTAGCACCCAAATTTGTACTTTGCACAGTTCGCCAGAAAATTTCTAAATTAGTATATGCATTAGACCATGCAGACGGATCGGATGCAGGTCATTGGCATGTTTCTGATTTAAAAACGTACTATGGATCAAACTCTGACGTTTCAGTCGGGTAAACATTTTTATAATGCATTTTCTATTAAGTTAATTACCCATAAATTTAGATTAGGCGCACTAATTTTAATTAAGATACCTGGAAGATTTTGTCTTGCGTTGATAGTAGTTTTCTAGTAGTGTAGCTTGTTGTCAGTAAACTTCGGAAATATTTTTCCGGCTGGATATCTTTTATCCAAGGGTTGAAGGGTGGGCCACGTTTAGTGGGTGTAGCGTCTTCAACGTCTGCACGCCACGCAGTTGATGTGAACCAAGCAAGTGAAACTCAGCAAGATTTGTCTCGAGGATTTGGAATCCGATGTAGTAACGGTTAAGCCTTTTGTGATTATACGACATTTTGGTGATTTTCATGCGCTTGGAAAATATCAATAAATGACAGAACATCGTCATTCTTCTTTGTATTGTCCTTATTTTCATCTATACTTTCTATTTTTCCACTTCTATAATTCTTTTGTGTTACTCTACTTAGGTTTATGTTTGAGGAAGGGTTAGGGCAGACTGAATTTCGTTAGGGAAACCTTCTACCTGTTAGTTTTTATTATATTTATTGTATTCTATTTGCCAGTCTTGCTAAGGCATTCTCGTGGTCTGGTAAATAAATATAATTGTTCAGTTGTGGTTTGAAAGTCAAGGGAAATTTGTTTGGAGGGAATATTTTTCCTGGATGGTCAAATTGCCCCTTGATAAACAGTGAGTTAGTTTTCCTTTCGTTAGATCAGGAGTAATGTCTTTACCAAACCTGACTCAAAAAAGATTATGCTTTGCTTGTATATTCCTTTTGTATTTCTGACGTTTCTGGAGAACATCCTACTTGAAATCCTCTAGTATCTTAATTTTGGTTAAGTGTTCTGACTAACTTCGTTCTAGTTTTGTTAGTATAAACTTTAGTTACTTTTCGTATTATATTTTCTAGATGTTTACAGGTAAGAAGTAATCATTATCCTAGTTCGTAGGATATTTAACGGCCATTAAAGGAACTTGTTCCGGGATGGGGATGGACTAGTTTCGGCCGGGCTGTCTTGAATGACAGGTGGTTAAGGAGGGTCGAGCGTAAACATGGGTAAGGGAGCTTGTCAGTCAGGAGTGACCTAGGTCGTCTGACGGTCTTCGAGAGACATATCTCAGCCTCCCCGCTTCACCTCAGCCCTTGACCAGTCGCTTGATCGAAACACTGTTCATCGCGCCTGAAGCAAGAGCTTTCCAGAACAATGGTCCTTTTTGTTGTTTAGTCGTCACGTATTTCTAGTTCAGCCCCTTGGAGCTATATCCAAAGTATTTTAGTTGATACGTACGTCTAATTTCAGCCCTTTGGAGCTACATCCAAAATAAATTTTTTTGATTTATTAACAGTCTGGATATTTTATCCCACTGTTAAGGATAGGCAGAGAACTTGGTTCCTGTATCGTGGTTTAGATGTGCTTATGTCTATTCCAATTTCAGCACTGGCAGCCGCTACAACGCTGCTCAGGCACTACACCACAGTGTCTGTGGAGACTGATGTTTGGGTCCTCTCCTAAAACATTTTATGTTCCTTTCCGAACTCTCTTCAAAGGGTTTCTTGTATGTGAAATGCTATACAAGTTTTATATCGATTTAATTCTACTTCCAATTTTGTGTCTGAATAATTAGTATTCAGGGGATATTTTATATCTGGTGGAATGTGGTATTGAATAGATTATGTTTTGGAGCCTCTCGGTCTCTGAAGTAAGTGAAATATGTATAGTGTATATGCTAATATGGCTTGGATTAGTACTACATTGACTTTACCGATTGTGTCTTTCCCAATTTTGTCCTTATTGAATTTGTCGTTACTGATTTTGTCCCTGAAATATTAGGCGTGTAGTACGCGAAGCTACTATTGAGTACTAAATCCTCTCTTATAGCAGCATTCACTAGTATGTAAGATAATTACTTTTAGTTATTTAGTAAGAAGTTAAGGTCTAGGAACCGTAGCTGTCTTATAGCTTAATTTAGTTACAATTTGGTTTATAATCATTTATGGCTAAGTAACCATATCTCAATTCTTTTAAGTTAGCTTTAGTTATATCCATCAGCGGATAAGTAGAAATTGAAGTCTCAATTTATAGGAAAAAATACATGTATGGTGGTACACATATTTTTTTGTAGAGGGAGAGAGAAAGTGTACCGTCCTAAAGTTCCAGGACGCTACAGAATATATATAATTTAATTATGGGGTTCTTAAAACCACTATAATAGCAGATACTTTAAATTTGTTGACTTTTTGTTCACAGAAACCTAGAGCTGCCCAAGTCCTCATTCCTACTCAAAGATCTATCTTTAAAATATACACCGAGCGCCATCTGTACTTTACAAGCAAACCCAACCGATTCTTAACGAGTAGATATGAATTAACTTTAAATATACACCGAGCGCCATCTGTTATTCTACCAGCAAACCACCGGCTCTTACTAGTTAGAAACCTAGAAGTATTGGTAAAAATTAAACAATAACTTTAATTAATAATTTGATTCGATAGAAATTTAGTAACAAATAAGAATTATTAATGGGAAGTAAAATAGTGCAATAATTAAGTAGATTTGATAATAAAAACAGAATTTTAAGTAAACACTTTTTATCATTTTGCGGTTGGCAACAATTGATAGCTATTTTAGAGGAGACAATAAATTAGGCATTTCCGATTCTTGAAGCCAAGAACAAGACGTGTTTGTGCTGTCTTGCCGCAGATTTAAAGCCTCAAATTCCTGGAGATAGGTAATTAAATAAACCAATATCTACTAAATTATAATCACTGACATTTATTGATTAATGTATATGTATTTAATTTGTAAAATTGCCAGCATTCAACCCGATGTTAAGGGATATTTAATAGGTTAATTTTTGAAGTGCTTGGATAGAGATGCACGCGTGCCATAAAAAACAGCGTCAGTAGCTAAAATCTATGTTGGATAAGGAATTACATTTAATTCTGTTGCTTATTGTTAAGGGGAATTAATTGTGAATTTAAAGTTTTAAACGCGATTTAAATATAGGTTTGAGCAATAGTAGAACGCGGTTTTATTAAATTTTGTAAGGTTATAAAAATATCTTGGAATTTGGTAGGGGATATTTGGGCATTTTTGGAAGAAACGTTAAGGTCTTAAAGCATTACGTGGGGTATTAACGCACCCAGAGTGCCTTTTCAAACAAGTAAATGCAAGGTAGAGTAACACGATGGACTCTTTTAGGTGTGAGGTAATAAGTACCAGCTTGATGAGCTAGTAAGTACCAGCCTGAGGTATTAAGTAGCAGCCTGATGAAGTATTAGGTGCCAGTTTGAAGAGGTGGTAATGACCAGCCAAAGATAAGCCTTAGGTGTCAATTAAAGTGACCAGCTTGATGGTGATGGTCCTGTGAGGATAACCTTATTTAGCCCAGGAGGAAATTGTTTGCCCACATCCACACATGTCACTGGATATGGAACTTGTATAGCGACAACATATTAATCAGTCTAGTCTCAACGTTTATCAGTAAGCGTAACAAACAGAGGAAGGGGAAGAGGAGATTTGAGTGGGACGAGGCGCTCTGGCAGCTCGTGAGCAGGATCTGTGGTGAGAGTGTCATTCTCATTTGAACATCAACACGCTCAACTTCTTGTGGAATTTTCAATTAACGTATAATTTTTAGCCTTCAGCAAATGTAAATTTTTATCTTTAACTTTTCATCGGCCGTCAGCCTAATAACATTCTTACTCCTACATATAATTTATGTAAGGAAGGTAGCTACCCTCTAAATTCAATTTTTTGTTAATAAAATATCTAAATTTATATCAAATATTTACCATTCCAGTTTTGTCTTTAAAATTTTAATATACAACTTATTTTTCTTACTTTGTGTTTTTCATATTAAACTCTCTAAAAACTCATGATACCTATGTAAACAATAAGGCCACTGAATAGCCACAGTATTACATTTTGAAAACCAGTAAGGCATAGGTATCGAGCAATTGGCTATTGGCGCCTAACAATTCTAAATTTTTATTAATTTTCGAACCACGACCCAGCCTCCACAAAATAAATGAGAACCGGGTAGTTTCATCGTTCCTATTCCACTCAGGGGCAGGAATTGATGTTACAAGACCAAGAACAAAAACGTCAAGAAGAATTAAGAAAAATTTTTGAGGATCAAGAACGAAGACGTCAAGAGGAGAAACAAGAAGAAGAGAAACGACGTAAAAAGGACAATCATGAATTAAGAAAGACAATAGAGATGCAACAGAATGCCTTTATTTCAGCCACTGAAGAGCTCAAAAATAAGATCGAAGTAAAAATGGACAAGGTTGAAGAGGAAGTAAGCGAAGTGAAAGAAAAAGTAGGCAAGGTCGAAGAAGAAGTTGGTGAAGTCAAAGTGAAAGTAAACAAGTTCGAAGAAGAAGTCAAAGGGGAAATAGACCAGCGTAAACGACAGTTGAGGGATAGAGGAAACCAGCAAGTGGTGTCATCAGGCCAGCGATTAAAAATTCCCTCTTTTGATGGTCAAAGTTCCTGGATGACTTACAAGACACAGTTTGAGGCAGCAGCGAGTGCAAGCAACTGGAATGACGAAGAGAAGGCTAAGGCATTAATCGTGGCTTTAAGAGGCCAAGCATTGGAGTTGCTCCAGACAATTCCGGCAGACCAACAACGGAATTTTAGAGTTTTAGAAGCTGCCTTAGATCGACGATATGGAGATCAACACCTTGCTCAAGTATACCAGACCCAGCTGAAAGTGCGCGTTCAGAAAGCTGTAACAAGTTTTTTCCGCAACTTGTTAATTATTTAATTAGTTGCCAAATATTTTCCATTCAGCACCCGTACTAAGAATAAATTCAATTTGTTGCCAAAAACTCATGTTTAGCGACCGTGCTACAATAACAAATAAAAACCCAGTTAGAAGCAACTGAGCATGTGCGGGCGGAATATTAGAGAGGGATAGAACTGACAGGAATTGAAAACCGGCACTTTCCGTCTTGACGTCGCTGAGGTGAGACTATTCTAATTTTTTTCTTAAAAGATTTGTAGTTATTAGAGCCATCCTACAATACTTTGTTGAAATTTTTACTTTTATAATTATAATTCCTTAAATAATAACCTAGTTATTTTGAATTAATATTAAGCTGGCATTTAATTAAATTATTAACATATTTGAGGTTAACCTTGGTGGTTAATAAGAAACCACTTGTTAGTGGATGCCCCAGCAGTACCTAGTTTATTTGTCATTTTGGTACAGTTCCTGCTGGATGTTTATGTATTAACAGTTTCAATAATTTTTGTTTGCCAGTAGTTTATATTATATACTTACATATATATATATATATATATATATATTTTGGTATTTAGGGTCGCTCTAAAACTTTTATTTAGATAATCTCATTTCACGACTAGTATACTAATTATTGAATTTATTAAAGTACGAGACGTAAAGTCAATTTGTTTAAATTAATTTTTATAATAGTACGGAGACTATCTCCAAAATTTTAAATTTTCTTATTTAATTTTTTCTTAATGTCATATCTTAATATCGATTTCTTTTATGCTGCTTTAACCATTTCATCATAATTTAGAACAATTTTGTTGATTCACAGCCTCAGGGCCAAAATTTTGTGATAATCTAGTAGTAGAGGTTTTTTTATTGGTGTTTAGTTTTTTTGTTTTTTTTTCGATTCATTGCTTAAATTTTACAAATTCTAATACCGATTTTTGTTGTCATTTCTAAAAAATTTGTGACCTTGGCTTAACCAATGGTATTCCATTTTGTATTCTGCTAGATCATTCTTTTCAGTAAGTTTTAAAGTTAATTAATAATTTATTTAGCCATTTTAAATTTTAACCGATAGTTTTTTTCTTTGTGTGATTTAACTAAATTTGTATCAACTGGTTCCTGAATTATCATTGTTTTTCATGTAATAACTGGATCGACCAATTCTGGATCAAGCACATGGTAGTTTTGCTAGTGGCTGGACAAGAACTATAATTCGCTGAATATTTCCAACTTCGTGTCATCCTGGAACCTCCTCGTAGACCGGACAAACAATATAAGTCCTTAAACCCAGGTACCTGTGGCCATCTCCAGGAATTGACACACTGGAACTCCGCACTCGCCACCCAAAGTTACGTAAGCAATTAACTATCATTGTAGCTTTTCTTGGTCAGAAGATAACTACTAAATATAATTGTAAACCAGTTGATCTTTTCAATTTACCTTTTCAAATTAATTTTTTTTGTTTTTCCCTTAACAAAATGTCATTGTCAATATAAACGTTATTTATATATATTTTTTTTATATTGTAAATATCAAAAATTTTCCACTCAACCTATTGTAAAGATTTTGTAAATTTAAATCATTTATTGTTAATATATTGTTATTTTGTTTAAATTTTGCTTTTGATTGTTTCATCCTTAAACAGTTTCAGGAATATCAGTTGTAAGAATACGCTGGCGCCCAGTTTCTTTGTTTATTTTTGTTTTGTAACATTCAATAACTTATTAAATAACTCTTCTCGCCACAGAGTGACCTTCGACCAACCCCTGAGCTAACCGGTTGCTACTCTTTCATAGCTTCCTCAGCACCCCGCTGAGAAGTTGTGGTTGCAAAGCTGGAGAGAGTCTGCAAGAGTTTGAAGCTGCGGTGGAAAGACTGGCACACTTAGCATACCCTAATGCGCCAAAAGAATTTAAAGAGCAATTGGCAGTGGGGGCATTCCTAGACGGGATAAGGGACGAGGAGATCAGACGAGTCCTCAGGCTATCCCGACATAAAAGTAGTAGTAAAGCCTTGGTGCATGCACTAGAGGTAGAAGCCGTCTATAGGGATACTCCAAAGTCAAGAATACGGGCTATGATGCTGGAAGAATCGCAGTCAGAAAAGGAGAACCAGAACCCTATGTTGGCCGATATACATAAAATGTTCAGTCAATTACTGGCTAAATTCAATGCTCCAAGAAGACAGGAAAACCAACAAACTAGAGAAAGGCCAAGTGGGGGTATTAAATGCTACAACTGCGGCAGGATGGGACATATCAAACGAGACTGTCGATATCGGAACTCGAGGAAAGTGACTGCTAGAAAGGTTGACGAGACTCAGAATAAACAAAGTAGTGGAAGGCCAAGTGGACGGCTTATGAAATGTTACAGTTGCGGAGAACTAGGACATATCCAACTTGAATGTCCACGAAGGAGATTGGAGAGAGTGAAAGCCAGAGATGCTGTGAAGCTGAGGGGAAAATCAGAGGAAGCTGGTACCAGAGAGACTGTGACAGATAGAGAAGATGGTACCCCGAGAGAAGTAAAGATTTCTCAGCTTCGATGCATTCCGAGAAGTCCTACCCGCTCACCCTTTTAGGAGTTGCGACACCACAAGTGCAACTTATGGAAAAGAGAAAAAGTACATCGTCAAGCTGCTTGAGGCAGAACCTGGATATCGCCACATCATACACGCATTTTAGACAGCTACAGCAACTCACAGTGAAGTAGAAAATGCCGGAGAGGCTCTTTTTTGTATATTTATGGCTCCAAAGATGGCAAACATACGTTAGATGAACTACAGTACGTAACGTTCCAGAGATCACTCACTAAAAATGTAGCAAATTTGCAATCACTTCCTCCTATATCAGCAAACGTTGCACAACATTCATATCGTACCTTCTAATAAGTACAATTGTGGCTCGGGAATAAACTGGATCCACAACAGTGGGATTGGGTTCGTCGTGGCAATGATTTTCACCCAATCAGTACAACCCTTGCCGCTGCTCCAGAGGCCATCCTTAAATTGATTTCTTGTGCTTCACTTCTCAGTGCTCCCGTGTAAAAAGCGGCGTGGAATGCTCAATTTTGTGCAAAATTTGCGTGGAAGGGGTTTGAATGAACAGTTGCAAATTGCAATTTCGTCAGACGTGTTAAAGTGTATACGAGCACAATTGAAATCGTATAAAAACTAAACGCCTGCAAAAACAGTCCGGCAACTCTTTATTGTACATGGGCGGAGGTAAATAGAAATGCTTGTCATAAGAAAATGTATTAATTTTTATTATTTTTTGTTTAATAGATAGGCCATTTTTGCTCATTTATTCAATAAAATATTTTTTTAAGTATTATATCAGTTTTCGATATTAAATCTAAATATCTAAATTTACTGGGTTTAGTTCTAAAGTTATCCCATACTATATTGAAATATGTTATTGCTCAGCAAGGACCAACGAGAAGGTATGAACATATCCTTGCCGGGGTGAGGGGATGGGACAGATTAGATTGGCGAGGGGTAAGGATGTTACATAGTAAAAATAAAGTTTCTTCTAAAATAAAAATAAAAATGTAAGTTTCTTAACCAAAGCAAAGAATTAGTACAATAAAAATATATATTTGAATAGATAAAACATAAATAAAAACAAAATTAAAATATGTCTCTAGAATAAAGTAACTCAAATTAAAATTTCTTGTCAACTAAATAAAACATATTCCAAAAAATGTAACAATAAAAAAGTAAACTTCCTACCTGATATAACACCTAAATATTTTGTTCCGAAAATATATATTAAAAAATTTAAATGCTAAAAGTTGACGCATCCGAATCTTCACTTTCTGAAGAGGAATCATTATTCGGTTGAATTATAATCGGCGTAATGGGAGGTAGTGTTGGATATTGATTTTCTTTTTTAATTACATGCTTAACGCAATTTTTTCATAAATCAGTATTGT
The DNA here is from genome assembly GCA_963583905.1 of Stenurella melanura. Classification (NCBI taxonomy): domain Eukaryota; kingdom Metazoa; phylum Arthropoda; class Insecta; order Coleoptera; family Cerambycidae; genus Stenurella; species Stenurella melanura. The sequence continues at coordinate 164,418,684 of OY757311.1, read as the reverse complement.
CGAGGTCATTTATTACTTCTCGTATATGATCAACTACTACCGCGCTTAACGTTGGAGAGTCATTACATTTTCGCAAACGATCTTTTAAAGTTGCTCAAACCATCTCGATAGGATTAAATATGCAATAGTACGGAGATAACCGCAAAAATGCATGACCGTGTATATTGGATAAGTTATCAATAACACATTCCCTTTTGAAATTCGGTTCTTTTATTCTGTTCAGTAATTCGCGCTTTATTGGAACTTTTACAGGAATTTAAATATTTTTTTCTCTCATGAATTTTAAAATATCTTCCTCGTGTTTGGTATTTTATTTAATACTCGCGAGTGATAAGAAGCATTATCTAATACAATTACCGAATTAGACGCAATATTTGGTAAAAGCTGTTCTGAAAACCATTTTTCGCACTGCACTGGAGAAATGTTATAAGAACTAGGTGATATATCGAGTCCACGTTGACTAATAACTGATATAACTGAAACATCGACCGACCAATCGGACTGAGGAATACCCGGGTCTCAGCCAATCGTCGCCACCCGTCCTCAAACCCAGACCAATGACAGCACATCTCACAAGTCCACGTTGACTGCTGAGAAACGATTTAGAAGTTTTTTTACGCTTAAACCAGTGCAGTGGTAGATGGTTCATTCAGGCTGATTACATTGCCAGTCTCGGACTCGTCTGCACAGTTTCAACTACTATTCGATTCTCGATACCATTGTTAAATACATGGGACAATATATTAAGTTAAGTGCGCACGTTCCTGTGCTTTAACACTGACCAGTATCAATTCACTTCGTACACACTTTACCCATATCAACAAAGACCTTTGATGAAAATTCAGACTTTGATGACGTTACTAGCGAAGAGTATAACATGTTCGATGAATAAAATATTTATTATCAAGTACTACATACTTCATATAAAAATTTTGTTAAGTACTACATTAATACTATATATCTTTTTTTTCTTTTTAATAAAATCTCTTGCGTTTTATCGTATTTTTATTATTAGAATCAGTTTTATTCGTTAAGGGTTGATCCTATCGACTTGATTTCAATTCAGCATGCAAAGTAACATAGAAAACGACTCCCCACACCTCTACTTTCAAAAAGTGCATTTTCAAAAATTTCTCACATCTCCCGCCCCCCTAAAAACCTCATTTGCACCCCTCTAATTTTTGGGGACTCTTTAGATTCTTAAACTACATGTCGGATAGGAGTTAAAACCAAATTTTCATGAACGGACTAATTTTTATGTAAGTAGTTCAAAGCCTGTTTTTACTGTAGTATTTAGATTCAATCAAATATAATTAAATTGGAAAACTGAAACTTTACCTTTAAAATAATTTTTGTTTTATTTTAATTGTATGATTATTAAAGAAAGAAATCTCAGAAAGAAATTATTATTTCTTGTATAAACTAATGTCCGTCCCTTAAAACTCCGTGATGAACTTACAATTATTTTTAATTATTTACTCGAAAATTGTGGAACTTCCAAAAAAAATGCTTAGAACCTATTTTTCGTAAGATCTACGCACATTTCATATTGTGCTATACAGGACAATCGATATTCATTGAGATATAATTTAAGAATTTAAGAACTTCATCGGGCACAGAAATTACTAGTGATTTCTAAGGCAAAGCGGCAACACCACCAATGCAAACTTTTTAAAATTCTATTCTGTATATAAAATACTACTTACGTGCAGAAAATTTGCTTAGTTAGCAAATAATTTTTGGGGAAAAAACCCATAGAAAATGGACTATATTCCAAAAATATATTTCTATGTTTTCTATCAACTCATTTTGCTGAGAGAAAAAACACCTTGTACGCGCGCCTCTATTTTTATTACTTTTTAATTATATATAATTATCAAGCAGAGCATAAGAAAAAAATAAGTACTGACCAATTTCATTTCAGAGATACACCACGGTCGTCTTCTTACAGTTTCAAATTCGCGCAAGCCACTACATAAATTTATCTCGCCGTTCAACATCAATTTAAGATTGAGACGAATTATTTAATTGAAACCATCATACCACTCACTCTTTCGATTCATGACTTAAAATCTTTAAAAGTGACACTTAATAATGTCAAATTGATTTAAAGTGAATTGTTTTATATTAATCGTGACAAATAATAGCCGACACACATTTTATTGTAACTAGTTCACGATCACGTATTAAAATCAAAATAATAATATTGCATAGAAGGCATTTTTATGCTTCAGGTATTAAATAAATGTTATTATACAATGCTCACGACCGATGCCTGCTTTGTAGCTAGTGGTTCAGTTTCCAGAATGCAAAATATCAAGAAAATGATCATCAAATTAGTAGGAAGGTGTGATAGAAGAATATTCCAAGGGTCTGATAAAAACAAAAGAATATCTATGATGATTTTGAATTTATACTAAATGATAACTAATACAGAGAGACATTGCAGAGTAGAAAAAAACCGATGGAATCACTACTTCCACATCCAGATTTTTAATCCAAGACACTTTAAAGGAAACATTTTGATTAGATTTGCACTCTAGTATGTGGAAATTATTGGTCATAGAATTTTACTAATATTTGTGGCAGATGTCATAAAAAAGTTTTAGGCGTTGGTTTCTACCATATACGTTAAAAATTAAGTTTCTAGTTTACCCTACTTATTTCCCCTATTCACAAACTACCACCTCCCACCCCTTCAATGGAATCATCTCAATCAAATGTCATTACAATACATACGTGTACTAACTTTCAAGTGAATATTAATTTTAATATTTATTTTGTCAACTAGAATTTGTATTTATTACCTCTAAAAAAAAAATAATTTATTTTCGTTATCATAGAGATTTCAGATTTTTTTTTTGTTATATGAAATATTTCATTTTTACTCATCATTTCCCCTACTAATACTAAGATCCTATCCTTTCCTGGCAAGAAATGCCCAAACCTTCCCGTGTCTCTTGCTGGACTGTAGCAATATTAGTCTTTGATTTCTTTTTCTGATCACTCATTGTTATTGACTGAATTGGGCAATTCATTTTTTGTTATCAGTTTTATTTGTGCTCGAACCTATATACCTACAGTGTCCGCCGTAAAGTTGGCTACATATGGGAAAAATTTGTATTATTGAGGTTTCTAAAAAATACTGTATTGGGGGTTCGTTTCTTTTTTTACATGCAAATACCTTTATTCAACTAAAATACAATCATCAATCAAATATTTGAGAAATAGACACGAGAGTTTATGATAATTAAAGGTAGGGGTAAAATTTTCACTTTTTTATTTTCCTCATCTGCTTCAAAATTGATATATGGGTCCTTGTTGTATTCTATATGCACTTTTTCTTCATAAAATGATTCGATATCTTAACAATTTGACCCACTTTTCGGTATCACGGTCAACTATTTTTTACAGTCCTGCCAAACCAGTGATCACATGACATGTGTCAAAATGTAATTTTTTGTTGTTGGACATGCATATACCCTCATATATTTTTAGAAATATCAAAAATACAATTGTTTTACATATGTAGCCAACTTTATGGACACTGTATAATTAGAATTCCAGTAAAATTATGAAGTTACTAAATCAATAATCTTAACATTTTATGATAACATCTTTCCTATTTTTTTTTATAATTATTTAGCAACATCATTGCTGTTACAGGAGTTAACTGTTTGAGAACTGCTGGCATTTCTTATGCATCAAATAAAACCAAATCTTAGTTCAGACGTTTTAGCGGCCATGACACAAGTCAGTTTAAATTCTACCCGACTCTACCTGAGTACCCCTAAACAGTCTTAATAAAGTTAGACTATATATAGAAGACTAATAAATCTGTCAAGTGTCAACCATACCTTACTAGTATAACAAGTAACTCCAACTTGTTTCCTGATTCCTTAAACTCCAGGTATTCCTCAAGGATCAATTTTATGAGCCCTATTTTTCATAATATTTATCAACGATATTGCGAAAGACATCAATGCTCAACTACCTTCTATATTTCGATAACCTTAAATTATATTTTAGGATTTCTTCGGCCTGACTGAGAATCTTTGAAAAAATATTACTACGCTCGACAGTTGGTGTTATAATAACAAACTGCCCCTCAATATCAACAAGTGCAACGCTATCTCTATTAGTCGCAAAAAGCTACCACTATTGTTTGTTTATGCATTTGATGGTGAAATTCTCGAGACGCTTACATTACAGGTTTATTTATTTCCCTAATTAAAGGCAACTTTTAACCGACTTTTAAAAATGGAAGAGTCTCAATTCGATTCATTATGCCTTTTTAACGTGTGTTCAATCATTATTCTGGGTTGGCTAAAATGCTTTCTATGAAACCTTTTGAAAACTGTACAGTATGGCTCGGCAGTGGTTTCATTATAGTTTTGTCGAGCTATGTCTTGTATAAAATGAGCAAAACTCGGAAATAGAATTTTTTTACACCCCCTATTGTGTTATTGCTCAAACGGTGAGTCATTGTAGTTTTTCATCAAGCTAGGACCAGTGTAAAATGGGTTTGACTATCAAAAACTAGATGAAATTCTAATCAATTGCATTGACATTGGTAGTTAGGTATTTTTAGAGTAGCAGATACTGAATTTAACGTCGAATCTAATAGGACTGCCACAGGAATCAACAGACCAGGCATGTTTGAATCATACTAGTACAATATTTATATTCGTATCCATGAATAACAAGAACGATAATATATACTATAACCTATGAAGAAGTCCATAAATTAATATTATCAATTTCCTCTAAACAATCCGGCGAATTTGACGGCATTCCTAGCTCACCATTAGCTAAAGTTGTTGATTATATAACTCACTAATAAATTTCTCGTTTTAAGAAGATATATATCCAACTCTATTAAAAAAACCTCTGATTATATCGATCCACAAAAGAAACACAAAGTTAATATCAAATTATATAGGTATAGCCCCATCTGCCTTTTCAAAAATATATGAAAAATTTTTTCATGGGAAAGTGATAGTTTATTTAGAAGATGAAAACGTACTAACCGGGAGACAATTTGGCTTTAGGAAAGGCATGGCTGTTATATCATGATATAATTTTATTTTAAATAATCTCGACTTAAAAAACAACACTGCATGCGTATCTTTTTATTTAAAGCGTGCCTTCGACACAGTTAATTTGAATTTTAATTAAACTAGATAAACATGGAATCCAAAATACTATTTTAAACTGGCTGAAATCATATTTGGTGGATAGGATACAGGAAGTTGTTATAAGGAGCTGATACTAGCTTGGTCAACATGGGCGTCCCCCAGGGGAGTGTACTGATTACATCTTGATACCCATTTAACGTGGAGCATTCAAATAGACTTTTTGAAAAAATTTGCCACACATTGCTTCGTATTATGGCAAATGAGAAGTAAAGTTATCTGAATCTGAGACATTTTAAAGTCATATTATTTTGCACATATTATGTGCTGGGGAAATTGCTCTAGAGTTAATGAATTCTTGATAATTTAGAAAAAAATTATTCGCACGATGCTGTTTAAACTTATCACTACTTCCTGAAGAGAACTATTGCAGTTAAATATATTAATCGTACCTTCGCCTTATATATTTAATTCAGTAGTTTTTGTGAAATCAAATCCAGACAATTTCATACAAACTCGAGATGGAAGTTCTCGTCATGCTAAATGGTCTCGGGCTTCTCGTGGCATTTTCTACATCTGTCGTCTGTTACGTGTGCGTTTTGTGTTTTTGATAGTTCTTAGTATCAACTACTTGATCCTGGATCGCAAGAAGAAATGCTTTTGTCTCTGGAAATAGACTACCTCATTGTAAAAACGCGTTCGACGCACCTTTGTCGACCTCATTGCGATCAAGATTATGTGGATGTCTACCATGCAGAGCCATACTTTTCCACTCCTGTATCTTTTCCCTATTTATTTGGACCATTTCGTTTATCTGATGTTCGGTGTTGTTGGGGTTAAGAGGTGTATAGGAATTGCCAGCAAGACAAATGCTTGATTATTATTATTATTATTACATATCACACCAACGTAATGCAGATTAGAAACAGCACTTATTCGTTTTTAAATTTAGTCGTATCGGTAGTCACTTAACGGGCCACTATCAAATATACCCCACTAATGCAAGGGTATCATAATCTGCTTCGCAATCAGCTGGCTATTCATTTAATTTTTTACAACCAGAAAAAAGGTTATCAAACAATGGTATTTTTAACGCCACAATCTACACTACGGATCATTGGCAAAATGTACACGCACACAAGTAAAATAATTCAAAATGGTTTATGTAAACACTTTTAGTCAATATTTTTGTTACCGCTACATTAATAAACTCTTTATGGTTTGATAAATATTGTTCGAGATAGAGTCTACACTTTTCTACAATGTATGATATAAAAAACATTGAGAATTTCGGCACCAAATAGAGGAAAGTTCAGTTCGATGAATGATGACCTACAACTCAAATTTTTTAAAAAGAAAAAGTTATAGCACTCTTTGTAAGCTACTTACAGGTTTAAAAGTAAATTATTATTTGTTTGCTTATAACTGTATTGAAACATATTCTTTATGGGATTTTGCAAACAGCAGAAAAAATAACTATCTAAACTAAAAGAAAAACTATGTGTAAAAATATTAATGAAATCTTTGCATTCTTTCGATAACCTGAATTCTGGTTGTACTAGCAAATTAAAATCCTAAAATGAATTTGTCTAATTTCTTATTTGACCGTAGGGGGTTATGTAGATATTAGTTTAATCTGCATGGCCGTAGGGGACTGTGTGGATGCTAGTGTTAGAATGAGAATTTTCAAATAAGAAATTAGACAAATTCATTTTATGATTTTAATTTGCTAGCATAACCAGAATTCAGGTTATCGAAAGAATGAAAGATGATTTCATTAATATTTTTACACATAGTTTTCCTTTTAGTTCTCATAGATAGTTATTTTTTCTGCTGTTTGCAAAATCCTATAAAGAATATGTTTCACTACTTACCGGGTCATTCAATTTAATCGTCTTTAACTTATAAATTCTCAGCTGGAATTTCACTGCAGTCAGTCAAGCACAATGAGTGTAAAATTGATATTTCAATTTATATAGGAAACGAGCCATTCAGAACGAAGAACTAAGAGTGCTTCCATAGCTTACCAACCTCAATAACAGCGGTCAAGTACGAATCGGACTCGCGCCAGGCACAGTGGTCCCAAATCGAGTTTCTTGGTACATGAATCGCTAGAGAGCGTAAATCTTGTCGGAAATGAACAATTTTTTTTTAAATAAAGCTTACCGAAGTTCTAATGAATACTCCAAATTAAAAAAAAAATCCCTTTTTTATTATTTTAAGTTAAAGGCCAAAGAAACAATTACAATTTTCAGACAAAATATTGCTTTGAAGTTTTTTGAATAATTAAAGCTAGTTAGAAAATAAAGTAAAGCAAAATCAGCTGTCAACTTAGACAAAAAGTATCAACTGACAGCTGTCAGATTGACATTTGACTTATACTGCAAAATTTTTCACAAAACTAGATGCTCTTGGGTTTTTGGAGTTACTAAATTCGAACGAGATATCAATGGAGAACTCAGCTAGGCTGTCAAATTTCCAAATAGCCGTTATTTTTTAATTTAAATATAAAAAAATTTTATTGTAAGGGTTTTTGGGTTTCCTGTTATTGTATTTATTCAGTATATTACATCAAAAATGATTTTAAAAAATCGGTAAAGGTATTTACACAGAACTTCCCTCTTTATTTGTGCATGGCGGTCACTCTAAAAAAATAATTACGAAATGACATTGAAAATAATAATCGGAATATAGTTATCAATATTATTCCAAAGAAAACCTGATAAGTTTTGGTCAATGAAATATACATAATCCAACAGCAAAAGTTCAATACTAAATAACAGGTGAGTCGTATGGAAGGCTTGCGCAAATACCTTTACAAATGTCCACCATGACTGAATTATTTCTTGGGATGACCACCCTGTACATTTTTTAATAAAAGTATAATAGGTGCATATGCCAGATATTATTGGCATCTGTCACATTTTCAATCCCACATTCTCGTAATGGAGTGGAAGTATAGCGGTGGTTAAAAAATTTAATTTTTAAAAAAATTTTCAAAAATATTGGTAAAAAAATGTTCAAAATGTTTTTTTTGAAATAGGTTTAGAAATCATGAAACGTGAAAATTTTAAATTTGAGCAAAGAAAAATGTTTCGTCTATTCTATAGTAGCAATAAATAGATTAAAAATGTTTTCAAAAAGTTTTTTAATTTTTCAAAAACATTTTAAAATTTGTTTGAATAGTTTTAGAATGCCACGGAAACGTGGAAAATTTAAATCTGAACAAAGAAAAAAAAATCCATCTATTTTAGCGGTAAAGTTTTTTCAAAAATTATAAATAAATTTTCTAATTTTTAAAAAATAGATTTAGAACGCTATGAAATGTGCAAATTTTAAATTTGAAGAAAGAAAAAAAAATTTTCAAGTGTTGCTAAAAAAAATTATTATTTTTTTTTTTTAATATATTTAGAATGCTATGAAAAGTGGAAATTTTAAATTTGAACAAAGAAAATTTTTTTTTTTCAATTTTAGTAAGAAATTTTTCAAAAAATTTTCAAATTCTTTTTTTCTGAAATAGGTTTAGCGTGTCATGAAACGTGTAAATTTTCAATTTGAGCAAAAAAAAAATTTGTTTTCACTATTTATTCCATTTAGACGGTCCACCCTGTATATTTTCCAGTGAAAGTTTAACCATTTCTTCGCTGACAGTAGGGTCAACTACCACCTACCAAATTTGATTGCTCTCCGTCAAGTAGTTTTTTAGTTAATACACCAACAGACAGACAGACAGGCAGACAGCCAGACAGACAGACAGACAGGCAGGCAGGCAGGCAGACAGCCAGACAGACAGACAGGCGGAATTGAAAAACCTATATTTTCGAAATCTACGTGATCTGAAACGTCAGAATCCGAAAAAATCTCGGAGGGTGATTTTTTCTCGAATACAATACTTCCCTTCGGTATGCGAGGGAGGTAAAAATTAGTTTCGGCCTTTAACTTTTAATAAAAAAGGATTTTTTTTTTAAATTCCGGCTCCGAAGATTTCTTGGAATTTCGATAAGCTTTAATTAAAAAAAAAATGTTCATTTCCTATAAGATTTACGCCCTCTAGCCATTTTTGAAAAAAAAGTCAATTTGGGACTACTGGGCAGCGATCAAGTACGAATCGGACTCGCGCCGAGGTTTTTGTAATACACATGCCAGCATTGGGCATTTTATTTCTACATAATTTTATTCTCTCGTAACAAATTTGAAGCTCTCGACAACCATGAATATCTTACTACAGTCTCTGTTTATTTTGCACATTTTTATCAAGTTAGTCAATATCAACATGTAAAGATCCGTTAGTTGTTGCATTACATTTGAAAACCCGTGTGTGTGTGTATAAACAATACATATGTTTGAATAAGTGCTTTTCAATTTCTACTTCTCGCTCATGCCTGGGTAAAATTTTGTGGATTTTAGTCCAATTAAACCTGTCACGGCCTAATGTTAAATTTACCAAAATTCACACCTGACACGAAAAATATGGTTGCATAGAAAAAACATTCTAAGAAAGTTTTGTGTTTCGATGGACGCGAACTTAACCTAAAAAATTTGACAAGTTGAAAAAATAGTTTTTCGTAAATAAAAGAAAACTTAACACTTTTCGATACATATCGAAAAAACCGTCAAAAATCGGCTTTTATTGTTTTTACTGTATCTTTTTCAAATTTACGTTCAAAAACTTACTACCAACCGTAAGTATAGATCACGTCAAGCAAAAAAAGAACGTGTTTGAAAAATTTAAAAATTATCTTTTACTTTTCGAGATATATCGATTTTTCGAAAAAGGGGCGTTCTCGAAAATCGGCTAGATTTGCTCAACGTAGAGTTCTACACTAACGATACTGGGCTCATTTTATTTATAAAGAGTTATACTATCATGCTGTAAAATAATTCTAACGGTTTCATTAATTACCCTTAAGATAAATAAATGGCTGTATAATAATTGCATTTTTTTAGGTTATGTTTTTTTAAAATAGTATTGCCAATTTCAATTTTATAGAAATGACATACGGGAATCGATTACTGACATGTATGAACGAATTCATACAAAAAAAAAAAATTCCTACGACTTTCTGGAGCCCCGGTATTTTTACTTTTAATTGTAGAGGGCGCAATTTACAACGTTCAGTGACAACCTTTGGTGAGGTTAATGATAAATACCTATATTTATAAAAAAATATACAAGGGTTTATTTTATTGATTTTTTGCATTCATAGTTAAATATTAATCGATATATCTCGTAAAATAAGGTATTTTTCAAAAACGTACTTTTTCGGCTTGCTGTGAGCTATACTTACGGTTGATAGTAAGCATTTGAACATACATTTGAAAATGATACAGCGAAGCCAAGAAAAGCCGATTTTTGACGGTTTTTCCGAAAAGGGTTATCGCAATTGATATTTAAAAAAATAGCGATCGAAAGATCTTTCTAGCACCTACAACTTTCTCAGTGAACTTTTTTCGATTAGTCATATTTTTTTTATTTACGAAAAACCGTTTTTTTCAACTTTTCAAATTTTTTAGGGTAAGTTGGCCATTTCAGATCGCGTCCATCGAAACACAAACCTTTCTTAGAATTTTTTTTCTAGACAACCATATTTTTTATTTCCGGCTATGAATTTTGGTATACCCTTCTACTTATTGATTGGGCCAATTTGGATGTTTGAAAGTATTACCTACCTACGTAGGTGTCAATTTTTTTCACGGGCAAAGCGCCTGTGAAAAAATATGATCTCATCGTATTACCAGTACATTCGATAATTTGGCGAGTGCGCTACTGATTTGGATTAATTCAGTACTGGGTGGGCTAAACTCAAAAATTGCATATTAGTACGGGAGGTAGCGCTGCATTTGAACAAGTCATTTCATACGGACTGAAAATTATAATAATTATAATAGTTTTCCCCTAAAATATAAGCGATTTGGACGTCAGCTACTCTAGTAGCGGTGGAGCTAAAGGTGACAGCATGTTAAAGTTGCTAAAAAAAATTATGCTACGAGTATATTCATACCGTGCCAAAATTTATGGGATGATTTTTGAGATCATATTAATCATATAAAAAATAATAATCAGCTGTATCGAAGATAGGGAATTATACGTCAGTCACGTATATGAATTATATTGATAATATTCATCTATAAAATTATTTTAAATCTATGCAGCTGAATTTTTATACCTTTTAAATAATATAGAAAATAGTCAGCTGTATTTATAACGGGGGTAAGACCGTCAGTCAGCATCATAAACATGCTGCGCGCTCAGTGTATCTGAGTGTTGCATAGTCACTTTGACAAATTAACTCACGATGTTTATTCCCACAAATATTCAGATGACGGCGATTTTTATTTTTGTTAATAATAAAATTACTGTTTCAATTTCAATCAGTATTACTTATATCAATTTAATATACAGTGTGTCCCAGGATTGATGTAACAAGAGGTGTAATGGACCATAATTTTGGAATGGTATTTGGGGATTGAGTCCTGCTTGTTGTAAAACTACAGTATACCAAAAATGTCTTGATTTGGTGTTCTACAGGGTGTTTTATAAGCAAAGTTGTAAAAATCACCACTAATAAAGTACCTTTATTTTTAAAAATATGGAAAAATTCCACTAAGAAATGTTGTTTAGAATGCAATTTTATATTCCTGTACCAAATTTCAGGAATATAAAATAATTTTTTTGAAACTTCCCATTTTTTGCGAATTAAGAGTTGAATTCATATTTAAAGTTGTGTAGGAGCAAATGTTAATCATATCAAAAAGTGGGTTATCGGTAATTAAAAAATTTTAGCTTCTACATACATAACTTTAAATATTACTTCACAAAAAATAATTTCTATGCAGTTTTAATTGAATGGTTCAATATAAAATACTAATTTATTGAAAAAATGGGAAGTTTCAAAAAAATAATTTTATATTCCTGAAATGTGGTATAGAGGTATAAAATTGCATTCTAAATAACTTTTCTTAGTGGAATTTTTTCATTTTTTGAAAAATAAAGGTACTTTATTAGTGGTGATTTTTACAACTTTGCTTATAAAACACCCTGTAGAACACCAAATCAAGTAATTTTTGGTATACTTTAGTTTTACAACAAGCAGGACTCAATTCCGAAATACCATTCCAAAATTCCAAAATTTTTCGTCCATTACACCTCTTGTTACATCTATCCTGGGACACACTGTATAATTAAGTTATGCCACTTTATGCTGTGAATAACTAGTTTTTAATAGATTTTTCATATTAATCAAGTTGGTGTCGGTTTTAAGTTATATTATTATGTAGAGTTCTTCTCATCTATCTAACGGGTTGAAAAAAACGTGGCAAAAACAGATTAAAGATACCGGCGTTCCGGCTAGTTAGGAAAATATCGAGGAGGGACAGGGCTGGCTTTAGTTTTTCCTAAACATTGACAATTAACTTTGAATTTGATATATCAATAATAATTATTTATATCAAATGGACAAGAAATAATTATTGATTTAATTACTGTAAACGTTTAGTTTTAACTTTATAATATAAGACTGATTTAAAAAGTTTAAATCTTTTAATTGCACCATTTAGCCAATAACCACCTGCACGAAACGATGCCGATTCTGTACTGCGATAGCATGTGTCTGTGTGTACACAAGGCCATATATCACACTATGCGGAGATAGTGAAATACTATTGAAAATGACTTAGAAACATAACAGAATTCGTCGCGTATATCAAAGCTATATAGATAACGACAGTGTAATTATTATTTTTAAACTATAATATTATCATTCTGTAAAATTTCACAGCGTAATTAAGGTGCAAACACACTTTTCATATTTCAAATTACACATGCGAATGAGTTCCTCATTGAGAGCGAGAGGCGGAGTTTAGAATTTCTTTGCAATTTTTTCAACCGGCTATATTAGATGAGAAGAACTATACTGTAGAACCAAGAAATCTTCAACTGCAAAAGTCCCACTACCCCGACCCACCCCTCCTAAAGATTTTTTCTTCTAAGCCTTTAGGTAGAATTGCCCTTAGCGAGTTTCATTAATCCAATGAGCGAGTGAGTGTTTATGACGCTGACTGACGTTCTTACCCCCGTTATAAATACAGCTGACGATTTTATTTATTATTCAAAAAGTATAAAAATTCAGCTGCATAAAGCTCATAAGGTATAAAATGATTTTATACTTGAACATTTTCAATATGGTTCATATACGTGACTGACGTATAATCTCCTCTCTTCAATACAGCTGATTATTTTTTAGTTGAAAATGATCTCAATAATTATCCGATAAATGGCACAGTACGAAATTACTCGTAGCATATTTTTTTAACAACTTTAAGATGTCGTCACCTTTAGCTCCACTGCGGGTGCGGTAACTGACGCTCATTTTGCTGATTACTGAATATTAATCAACGGCTAAAAAAGAAATTTATTCGGTATAAAATTCCTCGAAAAAGCGCTAGCTCCCGTATTATATTGGCATTTTCGGAGTAACTGGAAATTAAGTTTTTAAACAATACTAGTATTACTAGACGTGTAATTAAGACTAATAAATGATATTATTATTGCGGGGAAATCCGTATATTTTACTTGGATAAAGAGAAATTGTATAAAACTTCAAATAAACATAAAACTTTATTAAGATAAATACCTATTTTCTAGAACAATTAGTAAGCACTGCAGACAAATAAATTTAAATATTAAATACATTACTTATACTTAGTATTTACATTTTTTCTTATATATTTTCCTTCATTAACAGTCAAATTTTCAAACATTTTTTATAAAATTAGCAAAACAGTCATGCCCACACAATGAAATACAGTGATGTCTTTAGGAGAAACTATGTCCTATAACACACCTTTGATAAATACTCAAAAAAGTCAACAGTGTTAATTGAACCTCCTCCTCTTGGCCGGTATATATTCATCTTCCTCACTACTGGTCGAATCGTGATTGATTGCGTTCAGAATCTTATCCTTGGAATTATTCCACATCCTTAAAGGTTTCTTAAAGAAATACAGCAGAAAACTATCGATAAACTCTCTGGATTTATCCTCCCACTTCGCTATCATGTCATCCTTTCTTTCCCCGATAGTGTCTATAAGATTTTTTCCTTTATCTTTCAGTTCGTGCATTTTATTTTGCAGTTTAAATTTCTTCTCTTTCAAGAAAGAAACGTTCAGTTCTTTAGCGGAGTATCCCCTCGCCAGGTTTCTCCTGACGTACACGTCATAGTCTCTAACAATCCTCGCTACTATATCGGAAGTGGAGACGCCATCAGTTCTTTGTGTCGCCACGAACATACCACGCCTCTTCAGTTCTCCGTAGGTGTCGTCGGTACCGTCTGAAGCATAAGGGATATCGTCGTGAGCTACGAAGTCTATCTTGTGTTTCGTCAGGAATTCGTCCGAGTATTCCCAGGGGGCATCCCGCAGGACTTCGTCTACGTATCGGCAATGCTGGATCGCGTTGTAACGTTCATCTTCGTTTAGGACGGTCCTTCCTTTGTTTTTGTGGAGCATTTTGTCGCTGCACACTGAAATATTTTAAAACATGTTAAAAAAATTATCCTAGGGAGACAGATCTGGCAATTCCCAACTTAGTTGCAAGGTATACATAACGGTTACAATTTTCAGAAAAACAACCGGATTGATACCGTGCTCTGAAGAGATTGAAAACTGATTGAAGATTGCTAAAAGGTTCCTTTGCGAGGTACCCATTTTATTGTAGTGTTTCTTGGAAGTTAACGTGATTTTAATATTACAAGAAGTCAAGGCATGATTTCATAATCAGAGCAAGGTTTTTTTTGACGCCGCATCGTACTCCTTTTGTTTCGGCAATGACAACTAAAACGTGGATGAAAACGTAATACATTTTGATAAATTCCTCTCAGAATTAAAATTTTTGGGACAATCTCTCGTCGCGGGAATTAGCATAAAGTATACAGTTTTTGCACTCGTGATACTGTATTTAAATCTTATTCTTGTCGGATAAATTCACTACCAAGTTCAATTAGCGATGAAAAAAGATGAGCATCATTTAGCATATATTCCACCGTAGATACAAGGACATAATTTTACATCACCATCCAACATACAAGATCAACTCTTTTACTAAACCCAACCATCTCTGACAAACCCTGTCAAAATGTGCTCAAGTTTTCTGAGTATAGGGGATGAACAACGCTGCTCATATTCAATTAATTGCGAAGTTACAGCTACAGAACACCAATAACCCGAAAGAAGCCGAATTTGGAACACGTTTTGCAGGTTAAAATTATATATACTTATAAATGTTGCAATACTTCGGTTTCCATAAATCATACAGAGATCTCGAGAAAGACTGAATGTCTAATGATTTTTTGTGTGCCACTTACATTATTTTGTGATACTTTCAAGATTTGCACGTTGGCGACAGTGACTGATTCATATAGGTTGTGCGCGCGAGACGTCAAAATTTGGACATGTCATCAAATCCGAATACCCAAGATGTTAACTGGAAATTAATCGAACTATTGTGAACATTGTGTCATACAAAATGTCAAGTTTTGGCTGTGTTATTAATTGTGGATGTGTGGTTATATAAAATGACGCCAGTTTCTATTAAATTGCCTCGATTTTTCAACTAGGAAAAGTTGAGGTTGGAACACAACTTCGTAAGCTTGGACTTTTGAATACCTTGGACTTATTCTTTTAATCATGTACTTGTTTCAAAAATCATGTGATTATAATATGTGTGAGTAATATTCGGAAATACATTGGCATCTGCGCCAAAGTGTTTATTTAATATACATATAGAGATTTAAACTGATAGAACCAACTATTTTCCATACACCTACCCTGTACATCACAAGACAATTTCGTAAAATACAAACCCGTCTCCATCTTAACAAATAAAAAACCGCTGCCTAAGGAATCACTACTTCCACATCCAGATTATTCGTCCAAGTCACTTTAAAGGAAACATCTTGACTATATTTCCACTCTAGTATGTGGAAATTATTGGTCATAGAATTTTAATAATATTTGGAGTAGATGTCATAGAAAAGTTTGAGGAGTTGGTTTCTACCATATACGTTAAAAATGAAGTTTCTAGTTTACCGTACTTATTTTCCACTATTTACAACCTACCGATGGAGTCATCTCAATCAGATGTCACTACAATACATATGTGTACTAACTTTCAAGTGAATATCTCAATTTGATGTTATCAATCCCATTAATAATGAAGCGGAGGTGGTAGAGTTTGAAAATTAT
This sequence comes from Stenurella melanura, assembly GCA_963583905.1. Lineage (NCBI taxonomy): Eukaryota > Metazoa > Arthropoda > Insecta > Coleoptera > Cerambycidae > Stenurella > Stenurella melanura. Next base: position 164,402,308 of record OY757311.1, on the reverse strand, counting down.
TAGAAAGAAATCTGAGGCCTTGGTTTCTAGTATATACACCGAATCCCAAATTTCTGTAGCCTTACCAGCTTGCTTTACTTATTTTCCCCTATTTGCCCCGATTTAACCCCCAACCCTTCAACGGCATCATCTCAAATTATGATCTAGTTTCAGACGTCGTTATAATACATACGTGTATCAAATTTCAAATGAATATCTCAATTTTATTTTATCAACCCTTTTCATATTGGAGTAAGGGTAGTTGGGTTGAAAAATATTATAAGAAAATCTGACGCTGTGGCTTCTAGTACATACACCGAATTTCAAGTTTCTGTAGTCTTACCAACGTTTTACTTATATTCCTCTATTTACCCCAAATTAACCCCCAACCCTTCAACGGAATCATCTCAAAATATAAACTAATTCCAGACGTCGTTATAATACATACGTGTACGAAATTTCAAATGAATATCTCAACTTAATTTTGTCAACCCCATTAATGGGGTAGGGGTGGTGGGGGGTTGAAAAATATTATAAAAAAATCTGAGGCCTTAACTTCTTGTACATACACCGAATTTCAAGTTTCTGTACTCATACCAGCTTGCTTTACTTATTTCCCCCTATTGACCCCTAAATAACCCCCAACCCTTCAACGGAATCATCTCAAAGTATAATCTAGTTCCAGATGTCGTTATAATTCATACGTGTACCAAATTTCAAATGAATATCTCGATTTTATTTTATTAACCCTTTTAATAATGAAGTAGGGGTGGTGGGGGTTGAAAAATATTATAAATAATCTGAGACCTTGGTTTCTAGTACATACACCGAATTTCAAGTTTCTGTAGTCTTACCAGCTTGCTTTACTTATTTTCCCCTATTTAACCCCCAACCCTTCAACGGAACTATCTCAAAATATAATCTAGTTCCAGATGTCGTTATAATACATACGCGTAGAAAATTTCAAATGAATATTTCAATTTCATTTTATCAACCCTTTTCAAATTGGAGTAGGGGTGGTGGGGGTTGAAAAATATTATTAAAAAATCTGACGCTTTGGCTTCTAGTACATACACCGAATTTCAAGTTTCTGTACTCTTACCAACTTGTTTTACTTATATTCCTCTATTTACCCCAAATTAACCCCCAACCCTTCAACGGAATCATCCCAAAATATAATCTAATTCTAGACATCGTTATAATACATACGTGTACGAAATTTCAAATGAATATCTCAACTTTATTTTATCAACCCCATTAATGGGGTAGGGGTGGTGGGGGGTTGAAAAATATTATAAAAAAATCTGAGGCCTTAACTTCTAGTACATACACCGAATTTCCAGTTTCTGTACTCTTACAAGCTTGCTTTACTTATTTCCCCCTATTTACCCCTATTTAACCCCCAACCCTTCACCGGATTTCCTCAAAAAACAATCCAGTTCCAGATCTCGTTATAATATATACGTGTACAAAATTTCAGGTCAATATCTTAAACCGTTCCGGAGAAAGCGTGCGGACAAAAAAAGTTACAGACAGACCGACAGACAGACCGACAGACAGACCGACAGACAGACAGAAAATTTTTTTTCGCTCAAATTTAAAATCTCGACGTTTCATGACATTCTAAACCTATTTCACGAATAAAAATTTTTGAAAATTTTTTTGCGATTACTATACTTCCAATCCACTACGTGGATGTGGAAGTAATTAGCCACATGAATAGATTAAGGATAATTGTGGGATGTTAAATAATTCAAAATTAAGTTTTAAAACGTCACAAAATCCTCAAAATATACAGTTAAAACAACGCATTCGATCAGTTAATCACAAGGAGGCTAATTGCATTTCAGAATTCAGTCTAGTATCATAGGAAATTAGTTTTAATATTGTACTGTCGTGAGCAAATAAAAAAAAATTGGACAACTAGTTTTTTCTAAGGTAAATCTGTCTCTATTTGAATATGTAATGAGTCGCCGAAACAAAACAGTCGGCACTTTTAATATATTACTTCCACATCCACGAAGTGGATTGGAAGTAGAGTAATCGCAAAAAAATGTTCAAAAATTTTTATTCGTGAAATAGGTTTAGAATGTCATGAAACGTCGAGATTTTAAATTTGAGCGAAAAAAAATTTTCTGTCTGTCGGTCTGTCTGTAACTTTTTTTGTCCGCACGTTTTCTCCGGAACGGTTTAAGATATTGACTTGAAATTTTGTACACGTATATATCATAACGAGATCTGGAACTGGATTGTTTTTTGAGGATATCCGGTGAAGGGTTGGGGGTTAAATAGGGGTAAATATGGGAAAATAAGTAAAGCAAGCTTGTAAGAGTACAGAAACTTGAAATTCGGTGTATGTACTAGAAGTTAAGGCCTCAGATTTTTCTATAATATTTTTCAACCCCCCACCACCCCTACCCCATTAATGGGGTTGATAAAATAAAGTTGAGATATTCATTTGAAATTTCATACACGTATGTATCATAACGACGTCTGGAATTAGATTATATTTTGAGATGATTTCGTTGAAGGGTTGGGGGTTAATTTGGGGTAAATAGGGGAATATAAGTAAAACAAATTGGTAAGAGTACAGAAACTTGAAATTCGATGTAGGTACTAGAAGCCAAAGCGTCAGATTTTTTATACCATTTTTTCACCCCCAACCACCCCTACTCCAATATGAAAAGGGTTGATAAAATAAAATTGAGATATTCATTTGAAATTTGGTACACGTATGTATTATAACGACATCTGGAACTAGATTATAATTTGAGATGATTCCGTTGAAGGGTTGGGGGTTAAATAGGGGTAAGTAGGGGAAAAAAGGTAAAGCAAGCTGGTAAGACTACAGAAACTTGAAATTCGGTGTATGTACTAGAAGCCAAAGCGTCAGATTTTTTAATAATATTATTCAACCCCCACCACCCCTACTCCAATATGAAAAGGGTTGATAAAATAAAATTGACATATATTCATTTGAAATTTGGTACACGTATGTATTATAACGACACCTGGAACTAGATTATATTTTGAGATGATTCCGTTGAAGGGTTGGGGTTAAATAGGGGTAAATAGGGGAAAATGAGTAAAACAAGCTGGTAGGACTACAGAAACTTGAAATTCGGTGTATGTACTAGAAGCCAAAGTGTCAGATTTTTTAAATAAAATTGTTCAACCCCCACCACCCCTACTCCAATATGAAAAGGGTTGATAAAATAAAATTGAGATATTCATTTAAAATTTGGTACAGGTATGAATTATAACGACATCTGGAACTAGATTGTACTTTGAGATGATTCCGTTGAAGGGTTGGGGGTTATTTAGGGGTAAATAGGGGGAAATAAGTAAAACAAGCTGGTATGAGTACAGAAACTTGAAATTCGGTGTATGTACTAGAAGCCAAGGCCTCAGATTTTTCATAATATATTTTAGCCCCCCATTACCCCTACTCCATTATTCAAGGGGTTAATAAAATAAAATTGAGATATTCATTTGAAATTTGGACACATATGAATTATAACGACATCTGGAACTAGATTATATTTTGAGATGATTCCGTTGAAGGGTTCGGGGTTAAATAGGGGTATATAGGGGAAAATAAGTAAAGCAAGCTGGTAAAAGTACCTACAGAAATTTGGGATTTGGTGTATATACTAGAGGCGAAGGTCTCAGGTTTTTTAATTAGTATTTTCCGTCTCCCCACCACCCCCACTCCCTTATTAAAACAGTTGATAAAATTAAATTTAAATTTTCACTTAAAATTTGGTACATTTATGTATTATAACTATATCTGAAACTAGATTATATTTTGACATGATTGCGTTGAAGGAGTGGGGGTAAGTAGAGGTAAATAGGGAAAAATAAGTAAAGCAAGCTGGTAAGAGTACTGCAACTTGAAATTAGGTGTCTGTGTCCTAGAAGCCAAGGCCTCAGATTTTTTGATAATATCTTCCAACCCTTCCACTACCATTACTACATTATTAAAGGAGTTGATAAAATAAAATCGAGATATTCACTTGTAATTTGGTAGACGTATGTATTATAACGACATCTGGAACTAGATTATATTTTGGGATGATTCCGTAGAAGAGTTAGGGTTAATAGGAGTAACTAGGGGAAAATAAGTAAATCAAGCTGGTAAGAGTACAGAAATTTGGGATTCCGTGTATATACTAGAAACCAAGGCCTCAGATTTCTTTCTAATATTTTTCAAACTCCACTACCTCCCCTTCATTGTTAATGGGATTGATAACATCAAATTGGGATATTCACTTGAAAGTTAGTACACGTATGTATTGTAGTGACATCCGACTGAGATAACTCCATTGAAGGGGTGGGAGGTGGTAGATTGTGAATAGTGGAAAATAAGTAGGGTAAACTAGAAACTTCATTTTTAACGTATATGGAAAGAAACCAACGCCTCAAACTTTTCTATGACATCTGCATCAAATATTGTTAAAATTCTATGACTAATAATTTCCACATACTAGTGCAAATATAGTCAAGATGTTTCCTTTATAGTAACTTGGATGAAGAATCTGGATGTGGAAGTAGTGATTCCTTAGGCAGCGGTTTTTTTTATTGTAATGCTGTCGTTATTGCGAAAGCAGAAGATAGATTGTCAATGAGATATATTGCACTGCTTTCTAATATTAACAAAAATTCTGTGTTTAACATTTTAAAAAAGTGGAGAATGAGTAGAAATCCAGTATCAGGGCAAGAAAGGATATCCAACTTAACAAGAAACTAACTACTAATATTTTGTTATTGCACACTTCTATTTATAACTTCTATAAGTCTGTTTGGCATAGAAGTAAATAAAGTCATACAATAATAATTAGTAATATTTTCCCATGCATTATTTACTACTTCCAGTAATTCTTGGGCATTCTGTGGTCTCTCATTTCGTTTTTCGATACTTCTTACTAGTAGTCCCCATACGTCTTCTACAGGGTTAAGATCTGGCCAGTTAAGAACATTAATGTTGTTATCTTGAAACCAGTTAGTCACGGTATGAGCAGTATGAACTGAACAATTATCTTGTTGAAATATGAATTCATTATTAGGAAATAATTGTGACACAGAAGGGAGCTTAATATTGTCTAGAATCCTAATATACGTTTCAATATTAAAAACTCGTTCCACATATTAACGAAAAATCTACCACTTTTGTCATTGTAAGATATACAGGGTGTCCCGAATTGCATAGGCCAAACTTCACTAAATAATACAACTTTTCAAAATAAGAAAAAAAGTGCCTATAAACATGGGTCGGGAAGTTATTAGTTTCTGAGATACAGGGTGTTCAAGTAATTCTCATGAAAATGTTTTTTATGAATATTTTCGAAACGTCTAAAGATAAACAAATGATAATTTACACTTTTCTGCTTTTTAAGAAAAAATGACAACTATGTATGAAAATCATTCAGGAGCGAGTGAAACTGGGGTGCCTAGGTATAATTAAGCCCCAACTTTATTGTGTGACACTTTTAAATTAATTCATGAGCAGAACTTAAAAATTTGAAGGTTTCTACACAAAAAAAGTCTCTTGTGTTTCTTCTCTAAAATTATCAGTTTTTGAGTAAATCTTATCTGAACTTTATTAATTAGTAACCATTATTACCAGCATTCCTGGTATGCAGGAGTGTGCCGTGATTGTAATGTTTGTAACAAATGAAAAATAATCTAGCATGCAATGCCAGAATGACAATAATGACATTGTTGTTTTTTGGTTTTCTGTAGTTCATTGTTCTGTAGTTTTATTATTTCCTTTTGGAAAAAGCGTTCCATTGAAAAGTAAAAAATGGTTATGTTTAGTAATGTGGAGTGCGCGGATATTCATCTTATTTATGGATATTGTAATGGAAACGCGAATGTCGCGGTACGCGAATATCGCAGATTTCCTAACAGAAGGAAACCATCTAAAGATGTTTTTATTCGAACCTACCTAGAATTTAGAAATGTTGGACTTAAAAGAGGTCCAGGAAATGAAGAACAGCGAAATGGGCGATTTAAAAACATAATTTTCGGCAAATTTAACAATAATAAATTAAGTATCAGAAGAGCGGTCCAACAGCTGCGTGCGCAAGCTGTGCATGTTTCCAAAAACAAAGTTTTTCGGATTCTGAAAAAAACCACAGAAAAGCTTTTCGATTGCAGCCAGTCCAAAGCCTCCAACCAGGTGATCCCGAAAGGCGTATCAATTTCTGTAATTGGTTTATAAATGCCATGAAACAAGATCCCGATTTCGGAAGTAAAATTATTTGGACTAATGAAGCTACCTTTAACTATAATGGATCGGTTAATTTTAATAATTTAAGAATCTGGGCTCATCAGAATCCTCATATAATTCGCTCTAGGGCATTTCAACAGTAGTTTGGCGTTAATGTATGGTGTGGCGTTATAAACGGGACTTTTTATGGGCACCACATCCTTCTTCACCCTTTAAATGGACTATTATTTAATGATTTTTTAAATAACCATTTTTTTTCAATATCTCGAGGATATTCCTCTTAATTTAAGAAATGAATGCTGGTTTCAAATTGACGGAGCTCCTGCACATTTTGCTGCTGAGAACCGTTTGTGGGTAAACAATAATTATCCTGAACGGTGGATCGGTCGATTAGGTGCAAGAGCCTGGCCACCCCGTTCACCGGATTTAACTCCAGTAAATCTTTTTGTCTGGGGCTATTTAAAGGACAAAGTCTACGCAATCCCTGTAAACACGAGAGGAGTTAATGGAAAGAATTCTCGAAGAATGTGAAAATTTGCGGGCTAATCCTGATTTCATTCGTAAAGCTACACACTCTGTACGGCGCAGGTGTCAGAAATGTGTTGAGGCTGGCAGAATGCACTTTGAACAACTCTTGTAATTTGTAATTTACCTTTAATCTAATTCATTGTTGCCTAATAAAAAATAATGTAATCAAATTTTGTTTTATTGTCATTGTTTTTTCTGTTCTGCTCACATTATTCATAAAAAACTATTCCCGAATAAAGCTCAGATAAGATTTACTCAAAAACTGATAATTTTAAAGAAAAAACACAAGATACTTTTTTTGTGTAGAAAACTTCAATATTTTTAAGTTCTGCTCATGAATTAATTTAAAAGTGTCACAATAAAGTTGGGGTTAAATTATACCTAGGCCTCCCCAGTTTCACCTGCTCCTGAATGATTTTCGTAAACAGTTGTAATATTTCCTTAAAAAGCATAAAAAGTTAAATTTGTTTCATTGGCCATAAACCTTCTGCTTTAGCAATAACTCCAGCTTTAACTAAATCGCATATATGGGGCATATTAGTTTTGGCACACTTGCAATGAATTTTGTTAACTAACTGACAGTGTCACAAAAATTAAAGTTAGACGTACACAACTATTATTAAATATTAGAAAAAATACATAAGACTTGTCCTATTTTTTTGCTCACGACAGTACCCCCACACAGCACATGACATCCCTAGGATATCCTCATTTGGTCCCGTATATTCCAATCGAGGACAACATTCCTCAGGATATCCTTAGGATATCCCAATAAAATATATACAACCTGAGAATATCCAAAATGGGGATATCCTAGACAAATCCTGGCAGGATGTCCTAGTAATATCCTGCAAAGATATTAAAAGCCTAACAAAATATCTACTGTGGGAATATCCTGGGCAAGTCCTAGAGTCGTCCCATTATAGGTATTATTATTTAGGAGATTTCAACAAAAAAATTATGAAAAGTATATATATTATTTTGAGGCTATTTATTTATAGTGTATTTTATTGGTTTGTAAAATTTGCTTCTAAAAACTTATTTGTTGAAAGTCCTAAGAAATCTGCCGGGCATCGATGTCTTTTCCACGTTCATTTTAAAGTTCTTTCGACAAATAAGATTACGATAAATATTTCATCAATATGTCTGCAAATGTTATTGTCAGATACGTAATCCTCTATATTTTTCTGAGTGAATAGAATTTTTTTAAATTTCATTATAACTTTTCAGCACGCTATGATTTTTTAAAATTGTACATATCATCCCTTATAACTTCTAACCACCCTAAACTCTATTGATTTTAATTATACCAAAAAAAGGCAATAGATCATTTTTATGTAATATTTCATGCGTTTACAATTTGTATTTGAAACTTTTTTTACTAGCTTTTACACATTGAGTAATTTTGAAAAAACACTATTATATTTTTTTCACCCCTTCTCGGGGTTGAAAAGAAATGTTCTTTCATTAATCGTGTTCAAATACTTCAAAGTAACTTATATCAATACCTCAAAATTTTGATTTGTCATTATATAAACTTGTATTCCTTTGTCTTTGCTTATTGGCTCAGTTTAAAAATAATGATCTAGTATATTATAAAATAATATGTATTTTTTGCTGTCTTTAGAAATATCCAATACTCTAAAAGAACTGTCCTATATAAAGTCCAATCAATGTCCTCAGGTTGTTCATAGTAAAGCCCAGGTATAACCCATATAAGAGCTGATGACGTCCTGTACACACCCATACTGATGTCCTGAGGACGTCATCAGCAAAGCCCGAACTGTCCCATTTGGATATCCTACGGACATCCTAAGGTGATAATGGGATCTTCCCAGGATATCCCATAAGTCCTGAAAAGTTGTCCCCAGTATGTTCTGAGGATGTCCTTGTGCTGTATGGGCCTATGTAGAATAGAAATCAATTTTGATTATTTTAGTGAGTTTTCTGTGTCACGTGACCTTCATTCTTTCTCGATGCACTATATGTGCAGCAACAGTTTAGTTAAGAGCGAGCAAGATGAATCCTAAATTCTAGGCCTAGATAGCGACTACTATGGTTATCTAGTATTATAAGTATATTCAATAAGTGTAAAATATAAAAGTTTGCTTTATATTACGGATAAAGATAGTGCGAATGAAATAGTACTTGAACGCCTCATTTGCTGTTTTTGGCAAATTGGGTGATGTTATTCAACTGAAAATAAGTGTAAGTTGTACATAAATAAATACTACAGATTGTTGAATATTTTTGGCTAAAATTTGCTTATTAGGGAGATCTCTTCACTTAGTGCGTTACCCCCCTTCCCGACTGATCTCAAGCCTCGCTTGCTCTTGAGTTAGTAAAATGATGTAACAGGCCAAGTAAGAAAATAATTTTATCTGGTAAAAGTTTGGTTAGGGGCATGCTTGTTCCACTACTAAGGACTAATTCGTGGCTACGCCACTGGATCCATTTGCAGTTAGGAAAAAATAAGGTGACATGATTCCCTATGTTACGCTTAATTAACAACCTGAGCATAATTCAACCTGCAATTATTGTTCACAAAAACTAAACATCACAGTCACCCTTGCGTCATATCCACGTAGTCGTCTAGAAGGAATAATTAATTGATTACCGTACATACACCTTGCATAATGCATGGGAACAATGAAAATAAAAAGCCAACCGTGAATTTCCCAACCCACATAAAATACAGGCGACATACGAATAAAAAAGTTGCATCATTTTTAACCAGAGTTTTATTTTTATTTTGGTATTTAGAAAATGAATTAATCAGAACTTACTTGTCTAACTAATAGTATTTCTTGATATGTAATTTGACTGATCCATTGTTATAAATTGAGTGAACCGCATAATTCGCACGCTATTAAAATGACAACTACTACGAAACGTAGAAAACGTCATACCTAGTTATAAGTTGATCAAAATTAGTTACATAGAACAGTTAAAGTCAACTGAGACATAAATAAGCGTGCGTCAACGATCGATAAAAAAAGACCACATTTTTTTTTGTAAAATAAAATAAGCGCCAACTGCGATATATTCACATGATTAAATTTTGGCTGTTAAAATGATTTTTAATGACTATTTTTTGTAATTATTCTTACTATCGAGCGACACCAGGAGTGAGGATAGTCCAGGCGACATTTTATTTTTGAGCTACAAATTAGTAATCTTAAAATGTTTCTTTAATAGCCTTCTTCTAGGGATGGAAAAAACATCAAAAGTACCCCGAGGTCAGCAACTATACCCTTAATTTTGCAATTTAGGTAAGTATAGTTGTCTACACATATTTAATACACATAAAAAAAGCCATAAAACCGATCATAAATCGCTGTCCTGTTAGCATAAGGGTTATCCCACAGAGCCGTACTTAAAATTTTGGTGCACAATAACAGTAGAAATTTAGAAATATTGTATTTGGTAAATAAATAATTGTTTGGTACAATGATAAATTTAAAAAAATTACTCTGCTTTGCTTGTATAAAGATTGGAATAATATCTTATAGAGGGTGTTTCATGAGGAACTGTACATACTTCCAGGGGTGGTAGAGGACCAATTGGGTATTCAGGGACGGCCACTGTCCTAACTATACGTAAGCGGCAAAGCTTTGAGGTTTTTTATGTGCATTAAATATATGTAGTGAACTGTATCAAAATTATTGGTTTCTAAGCTAGTGTTTGAAAAGAGTTGGTCTGAAGAAAAATATGTATAGGACCTCTTTTATAAACAATTTTAATATCTTCAATTTTGTATACAACCTTTTCCCATCTAAACATGATGGAAACATGGGAAAAGTGGTGGGGAAATAATGCGAACTTTCTTAGGGATACATAAGTTCAATGTTCGTACTGCTCATGCTTTGTGTTTTTCAAAACTACTTCAGTATCAATACGAAACGAAACATATTTGTAAGGACTTCGATTTCACACCTTCTGTAGGTATATGTATAAGTAAATTTCAAACTAGCTCGACCAGAATCAGATCGAGAAATTTTTCTTTCTATCTGAAATCATGACACTCAATGGACCTGACCTATTTCACTTTTGGTCAATATTAACTAATAATTATAAAACAAAATGCATTTTTTTATTTCTTAAATTCTGATTAGTCTTCAATTTATTAAAAGTTAAAAGTGGTTTAAGAAATCTGATTCTCTTGTATATGTGCGCCTACACACGGAGACACAAAAGCGTCTAGATTGCTCTTAGATTACTAGAGCAGTCTAAGAGCAATCTATATACAACTCTCGACACTTTTGTGTCTCTGTGTGTAGGCACCTTATCAGGGACAAGCAATTAGAGATTCAAAATCATAATCAATTCTTAAATTAATTAAATCGATTTTTTTAAAACCTTGCTTTTAAAAATAATGCAACTTTTTCAAGCACCGTACCCTGCAAAAAATATATATATCTACCTCCTACAATCAAATAAACATTAGGGAAGACGCTTTTGGCCTGCATCAACACTCTGGCATGTCCTTGGTGAAACAGATCAAAAGCACCATCTGCGTATACTCTAACGGGCCTTGGTGCCGTACCATTACGAGCCATTTCACATGTTATTTTTATGTTATAATCGCATTCATCGCGTATTTTCGTCGGGCCAGGATCCTCGCTAAACGGGGCGGCAGTAAAGTTGCCCTAAAATACGAATATAACAAAAATTTAATCGATGCCTTTTAAGAGGACCATTAGTAGAATTAGTCGATAGAATCGCAAAACTGTCTTTATCGTTTTTCAAACCGCTCTTACTTAATCTTTAGCGCAAAATTTGCAAGCATTTTTCTATTTCTCTATCAATCTTTTTCTTTCTGGGCTAAGAAGAAGGAAGGCCTAAAGATAATTTCAAAGGTACTCCCCTTGAAAAACGTTGGGCTAATGTTACCTAGGAGCTGATGGAACAGAGATTTAGTGCGGTTGTGCACCTAACAGACAACCGCGACAGATGGCATGATGTCGCCAGACGCGCAATACGGCAAATGGAGGTCAGCCAGAATAATGTATGGATCGCAAAACGTCAGACAAGGCGTTGTGAACAGGAGAGAAAGAAGATGAAAATATATCGCATCATAAATATTTGATTTCACTGGTGCTAGTGAGATTCGAACGCAATGCACGTTTGTTTAATAACATCCAAAGCCATCAAATCCATTTTCAGGATTTCTGTTTGAATGCTTGTTCGACCACAATTCGAAAGCGATTCAACATATTTTGATAAAATTTTGTACATTTTTCCAACTTAGAGAGGTGAAAGCGGAGAGGAAGATGATGGGGAAAAAGGTGAAGAAAAAATGTGGAGTATAGTGGTAACGTGGGAAAAAAATGTCGGAAGGTTGGATACAAACGAAAATGCTGAGGCAGTGTGCTGGGAGGCCATAAGCAAAGAGTGGGAATGTGGGGTAAAGTAGAAAAAAGTGGTGCGGGGGTAGGGAAGATAGTAAGACAGTGACGAGAAGCGTAAGGGAAGACAGTGGAAATTTGGGAAGATGTTGGAGGAAAAGAGGGAAGATTGTGAGGAAATGACGAAAGGCGGTGCAAAGAGAAATTAGTAAGAATTTGGTGCGATGGGAAGATAAGGAGAAACAGAGGGAAGATCGTATGAAACTCAGGGAAGACGGTGAGAAAGTGGGGGAGAGCAGTGGGAAGGGAGGTTAGAAATGCGGAAATATGGGGGAAAAGTAAAAATGTGGGAAGGTGGATAAGCCGCCAAAAATATGGTGAGATAGTTAGGGAAAGTGCTGGGAAGATGGGGACAGACAGTGGGAGTATGATGAGAAAATGGAAAAAGTGAAGGAGAAGACAGCAAGAAAGTACGGGTATGTTAGGAGTGTGGGAGAAGAAAGCAGAAGTGTGGGAAAATGGTGGAAAAGCGAGGAAAGTGAGAATCAGTTGGGAATATGGAAAGAAGATGTGGGAAGAAGCGGGAATAAGAGTGAAGGAAGATAGTAGGAATATGACACGACAGGGAAGTAGGAAAAATTGTGGGGATACGGTAGGGAATGTGGTGGGGGAGATGGTGGAATAGTGGTGGAGGCGGTAAGTGAAAAACTACAAGAGGTTAGAGTACAGGTAGCAACTGAACTTGAAAATTATATGCCATAAATGGCGAAAAGCAGATGCGTTGGTCCTACTGCATGTGCAAGATTTTGTCGCTACTCTACCAGGAACTCAAGTTGTGATTATGTTACAGGGCAATTCACTCCGTTCTTGGTTAATATACAAGTCAAATTATATTTATGTTCAAAAATGAACAAAAATCCACGCTTTACTGCTCACATTTGAACGTTAATTAAATAAGACTTGACTTGCGTTTCCGGAAACCAGAACAATCACGGATAGATCAATACTTGAAATTGCGATCAGAAAGATTCAAAAAACGATATCAATCGACAGTTTTTGTTCATTTTTAAACAATAAAAAGATAACTTGACTAGTTTTACTAACGATGCGTCCTCCTGACAGTATATCTAAAGTTAGTTTTATACTTATACTAAATTATATGACTGTTAAGATGCCTTATATTGAAATGAAGTAAAATTAATGAAGAAATAATTATTAGTAATAACTGTTAGTAATAAATACTATTAGTAACAAACGTGATCAAAAATAAATAAAAGGTACATTAATTACAAAACAAATCAGAAACTGAGGATCAAATACTAACTAGCAATGGTAAACCACTAATCGTCCAATAGTAAACTGGCTCTAATATCAAATTTTACTCGCTCATTTCGACAAATTAAAACATTCACACCTAATAGATCTTATCAGATCATTGTGTTTATTTAGTTACCAGACTGAAAAGGAGGCAAATATTTTCTATTTTTTGTTTCATAAATCAAGATGACATTCTTGGATACATTGTATTCTGTTTTTATGTGCCAAGAATGGATCTCATGGCAAACATAAAGTGTATTTGTTTTATATGTCACGATGAAAACGATTTTGTTAATTAACAGTTTGCTTGTAAACTTATTATTGATTGTATTATATGGTGATCTACTGTTAATAAATGTAGTCATTTACTATCTGTTTTATCCTGTGGTCAGTCAGTCTCTTTTGGCAAATAGAATAAGCTATCGAGGCGATTGGGTTCTTTTGCCAAAAATGAAACATTACTTTTCCATATGAACTTGTGATTGTAAATTATTATATACAGAATTAAGTATCGCTACTTTCCTCTGTTTAGAATTTCAACCCCCAAAGATATCCTAAGTTAAAATAAACTAAGGTAAACCAAAAATAAAGACTTTCTCTATTTTGTAACACAATTGTTATTTTTTTCCTTGCATTTTAAAATGGATATGTGGTATGCGTATGCATGCAGTCCAAACCTATATGATTAAGCTCTCTATCGCATAAAATGAGATGTAAATTCTAATATTCTAAAACGAATGATTTAGAATAATTATAATTGTTATTGAATATGACTAAGGATGTGTACATCCGTAAAAATATGTTAATGAATGGTACCACAATGTGAGGTGTTATTGCCATAATTGTTTACGAAATATTTTTGGCAATGGAAAAGATAAAGCTAAAACTAATTAACACTGATAATGCAATAAAATAAATACTATTATAATTGCACAACATAGAAATCAATAAATATAATTCCACCTCTACAACAGGGATTAGCGCAAGTTAATACTTCAAATCGGCTGTTGAAATCAATCATTTCGTTTCTCTGGAATTTAGCTTTTCTATAGATTGCGATTAGTGAGTACACTCGGGATCTCGAGCAACTTTTTATCCCGATAATCCCGGGATTTTCGGATCGGCCTCCATCATGAAAGGTGTAAAATGAGCACGATTGTTATTGTATGCTCTTGCTCTCAGTCTGGCACTGAGCGTACTTTTATTTCGCACAAGTTAACACTAGTACATCTTTTGTTAGTATGCTATGGTTTAATATAGGTACTAATATTGGGTATATTAGTAAACTTTTTCTACACCTATTAAATTATCTGACAATTATTAGCATTTTTTTGTTGAAAAATCGTACCTATATGGCGTGACAGCCAAGTGTACCGCCATATTGTTGGTTTACGTTTTCCACTTCTGATGAGTAGGTACCGATTAATGCTATCAAATTTCAGTTTAATTTATTTGTTTAATAGGTGTAGAAAAAGCATAGTATTACATTCGCAACTATGACCAGTATTCACTCAGGATTTGCGCCACTCGCCTAGGGGGGGGGGCTCAAACATCATTTTCGTGAATAATGGATATCATTATCGCTTATATAATGATACACTATTTTTGGTATAACCCCGTGTTATAAAACACGTTTGAAGATTGTAACAAGTTTTTTCCGAAACTTGTCCATTATTTAATTAGTTGCCAAATATTTTCCATTCAGCACCCGTACTACATAAAATTTGAATTTCCCGCGATAAAAACCACAATACAAAGTCACCATTGAAAATGCGCGAGCGGAATATTAGAGGGAGATAGAACTTACAGGAATTGAAAACCGGCACTTTCCGTCTTGACATCGCTGAGGTGAGACTATTCTAATTTTTTTCTTAAAATATTTGTAGTTATTAGAGCCATCCTACAATACTTTGTTGAAATTTTTACTTTTATAATGATAATTCCTTAAATAATAACCTAGTTATTTTGAATTAATATTAAATTTTAAGCTGGCATTTAATTAAATTATTAATATATTTGAGGTTAACCTTGGTGGTTAATAAGAAACCACTTGTTAGTGGATGCCCCAGCAGTAGTTTATTTGTCATTTTGGGACAGTTCCTGCTGGATGTTTATGTATTAACAGTTTCAATAATTTTTGTTTGCCAGTAGTTTATATTATATACTTACATATATATATATATATTTTTTGGTATTTAGGGTCGCTCTAAAACTTTTATTTAGATAATCTCATTTCACGACTAATATACTAATTACTGAATTTCTTAAAATACGAGACGTAAAGTCGATTTCTTTAAATTAATTTTTGTAATAGTATGGAGATAATCTCCAAAATTTTAAATTTTCTTATTTTGTTTTTTCTAGATTGCATATTTTAATATCGATTTCTTTTATGCTGCTTTGAAAATTTTGTCATAATTTATAGTAATTTATTTGATTCAGAGCCTCAAGGCCAAATTTTTGGTGATAATTTAGTAGTAGAGTTTTTTTATCGGTCCTCAACCATTTTCTTACATTACTGCTTAAATTTTACAAATTCTAATACCTAGTTTTTGTAGTTTCTATAAAATTTGTGACCTTGGCTTAACCAAGGGTATTCAATTTTTATTCTGCTAGATCATTTTTTTTTTTAATAAGTTTTAAAGTTAATTAATAATTTATTTAGAGTCATTTTAAATCTAAATCATTAGTTTTCTTTCTTGTGTAATTTAACTCAATTTGTATCAACTGGTTCCTGATTTACCACTGTTTTCATGTAATAACTGGATCGACCAACTCTGGATCAAGCACATGGTAGTTTTGCTAGTGGCTGGACGAGAACTATAATTCGCAGAATATTTCCAACTTCGTGTCATCCTGGAACCTCCTCGTAGACCCGGACAAACAATATAAGTCCTTAAACCCAGGTACCTGTGGCCATCTCCAGGAATTGACACACTGGAACTCCGCACTCGCCACCCAAAGTTACGTAAGCAATTACCTTTCGTCATAGCTTTTCTTGGTCAGAAGAAAATTATAATATTGTTAAACCAGTTGATCTTTTCAATTTAATTCTTTTGATAGAGATTGTTTTTAATTTTTAAATATTCAAATAAATCAATTTTTTTGTAATTACGTATTCATTCTCAATCATTTTAACTTTAAGCTTATATATTTTTATTGTAGTAAATTTTCTAAAAAAAATTTTTTTTCATTAATAAAATTGTAGTCTTTGTAAATTTTAAACTTTATTTCTTGTTAATATATTGTTATTTTGTTTAAATTTTGCTTTTGATTGTTTCCTCCTTAAACAGTTGCAGGAATATCAGTTGTATGAATACGCTGGCGCCCAGTTTCTTTGTTTATTTTTGTTTTGTAACATTCAAATTATTAAATAACTCTTCTCGCCACAGAGTGACCTTCGACCAACCCCTGAGCTAACCGGTTGCTACTCTTTCATAGCTTCCTCAGCACCCCGCTGAGAAGTTGTGGTTGCAAGATAGAATTACAAGCAGTATCGCACACAAAAATCCAATACAGCGTCCATATAAAACAGTAGTTGTAGTCAATATCTCAAAAACAAAAAACAATATTTTGTTCTCTTACCCTTACTCTAAAAATGTTTAAATGTTAAAATAGCGTTACCATTGAAATTAAGTCAAATCTAAAACCACCAGTGAAAAGAAAAAAAAAACTAAAACTTTCTCCTAGAAAGCTAGTTTAATTTTCTATTTTCTATAATAACGGATATAGCAATACATACCAGCCCCATTTTGAAACATACTGTATGTTTATACAGTATGTCCACAGTTAGAGTGAAAAGTTTTGCTTTTGTTCAAAATGTGATTGCCACGGAGTAAGTTAACATGTCATGTATGGGGTGTTCCGAAAAATCTGAAAATTATCTTAGAGTAAACTACGTTCGAGACTACGTTCAATTTCAACGATATGAAAAACTGTCACTAAGAAAAGTCGCTTAGAATTAAATTTTTTGTCTGAATTCCAATTTGTGGATAAATCTACCTAATCCGACTTTTCAAACAGTGAAAATCACATTGTAAGAGACGAGGAGGATGATATTTAAAAAGTTGGGTCGATGTCACCAATGAGCTAAGAAGAAATTTAGAGAGGTGTTGCGTCGCAACACACGGCGTGATGCTATCAGGCGTACTCCACAGCAAAGGGAGATCAATTAAAATAATTCAAAAATCGCATCTGCTAAGTTGTTGTGAAAAAGAACGAAAATAAAGGCCCCAAATCGTGCTAACGTAAGTAATTTTTTTGATAATTATTTTTATACAGCTTGAAATATCAAATTGCATGAAATTTTAGTCAAAAATAAAGTAAAGCTAAACCATTTTTTGGGTAGGCATCTTGAAATTATCCTCCCTTTAAAGGGGTCCCACTCTGTATATAGCCTACTTATAAATAAATAAATACTCAAGAAGTGAATAAGAATGCTTGTTTTAAAAATGACATATTATTTATTAAAATAAATTAAATAATATTTTCTATAACAGATAAGAGACATCATTTTAATACCTTTTAAATAGAAAATAACGTGATTAATAAATTGGTAATTATAAACAAAGTCAAGGTTTGTTTAAAATTTATTGTGTATGAAAAGTGCGATTAAATATTTATCTAGAATTTTCTAACATAATTTTTAAGGAGAAACATATTAGATATGTTTTTATATCCTCGAAAATTGTATGGCATAGTTAGTTCAAGATCTAAGAAATTAC
The DNA here is from genome assembly GCA_963583905.1 of Stenurella melanura. Lineage (NCBI taxonomy): Eukaryota > Metazoa > Arthropoda > Insecta > Coleoptera > Cerambycidae > Stenurella > Stenurella melanura. The sequence continues at coordinate 164,384,180 of OY757311.1, read as the reverse complement.
ATGAACTGTCCAGCAGATTTAACATTAGTGAAGTGAGTACTGTAAGTATGGGAGCATTTGTTAAATTATGTTACTTTACATTAGGACTATAGTAGTAAAATAAGTATTTGTCTAATGTCAACTATATGAGAGCTTCTTGGTACAGAATATTACATATTTTGAGTTTTTAGATAACATTCAGATTAAAAGTGTTTTTATTGCCATAGTTCCAACAACTATGGTATAGCAGAACATTTCTATGAGGCGACGGCGAATATATAGACCAGGGTAAAAATCAATAATTCGTCAATAATCTGGCAATTGACAGATTAAAATGTCAATTGCCACATTTAATCTATCAATTGCCACATTTATTATGTCAATTCCACATTAAATCTCAATGGGCTTGTTACCGATTATTTATTTTTCGTTACATGGTATTCAATAGTATTCAACGACCCAGACAAGCTGTTAAAATTTTAGTTTCATAACTATATCCAATCCTTAGATATTCAATGTTAAAGATTGGGTTTTAGTACAAGGCGCTTCGCCGACTCGTGACGTCATATTGCATAAACGCTGCGGCGAAAGGGTTTGAATTTGCTATAAGTGTCAGTAGCCCACTATAATCAGTCAAACTGTAATGTCATGAAATGAGTTAATCTGACGTTTGAATAAAAAAAGTGTTTGTCTTTAAGATACAATTTAACAATCAAACGCCGTCTCCGTACATACTTGACTCTCACTCGATTAGCATATGCAAAGTAAACTTTCGAACAAAAACCTAATAATTTAAAAATTGTCCTAAAAAGTGTTCTACTATCGATTTCTAAAATAAAATAAATGCTGAACGGGCCCATTGCCAAATTAAATCTCTCAATTGCCACATTAAATCTCAATTGCCAAATTAAATCTGTCAATTGCCACATTAAATCTCAACTGCCAAATTAAATCTCAATTGCCAAATTAAATGTGTCAATTGCCACACTTAATCTGCCAAATGCCACACTTACTCAGTCAATTGTCACATTTAATCTGTCAGTTGCCACATTAAATCTCAATTATTACATTTAATGTGTCAATTGCCATATTAAATCTCAATTGCCAGTTTCAATCTGGAAATTGTCACATTTAATCTGGAAACTGTCAAATTTAATCTATCAACTTCCACATTTAATCTGTCAACTGCCACATTAAATCTTAATTGTCAAATTAAATCTGTCATTTGCCACATTTAATCTCAATTGCCAAATTAAATGTGTCAATTGTCACATTTAATCTGTCAATAACCACAGTTAATCTGTTAATGGCCACATTAAACCTCAACTGCCACATTTAATGTGTCAATTACCACATTAAATCTCAATTGCCAAATTAAATCTGTCAATTACCTCATTTAATCTGTCAAATGCCACATTTAATCTGTCAATTGCCACATTTAATCTGTCCATTGCCACATTTAATCTGTCAATTGCCACATTTAATCTGTCAACTGCCACATTAAATCAGTCAGTTGGTACATTTAATCTGTCAATTGCCACATTTAATCTGTCAACTGCCACATTAAATCAGTCAGTTGGTACATTTAATCTGTCAATTGTCACATTTAATATCAAGTGCCACATAAATCTGTCAATTGCCACATTTAACGTGTCAATTGCCACATTCATTCTCAATTGTCAAATTAAATCTGTCAATTGCCACATTTAATCTGCCAATTACCGCATTCAATCTATCAACTGCCATATTTAATCTGACAATTGTCACATTTAATCTGGAAATTGCCACATTTATTCTGTCGTCAATTGCCACATTTAATCTGTCAACTGCCACATTAAATCTTAATTGTCAAATTGATCTGTCAGTTGCCAAATTAAATCTGTCAATTGCCACATTTAATGTCAATTGTCATCTGGCAATTGCCACATTTAATCTGGAAATTGGTTAAATGTAGTCCACCATTCACTTATTACTAATTTCAGGTTACTACATATCATTTAACGATAACCATCAATTGCCATTTAATCTGGCAATTGACAGATTAAATCTGTCAATTGCCACTTTTTTAATCAAATGGTTACCGATATCTGTCCGCATCGGTAGTTAGTATAGTACATGCACTTCATTTATCCCAATTATGCTGGCAGACGAAACTTCCGGTCGGTGGATGATAACCGGAAATTGAAAAAAAAATTTAGTTACCGGATCAAACCTAGTGCAACATTTTTTATGGCTTGTACAGTACTGTACTGTAGTAGCAGACATTTCTATCGGTCGGTTTTTGAGCAGCTTGACATCAAAGTGACGAAAAATGGACCAAAACGTGTGCCCAGCCAGCTTATGGTTCACAAGGCACTAAAAAACCCTAACCTTGACTGACAGACGTGTTTGCTAAATTTAACCAACCCAAACGGCTCCTTAAAGGGTTAAAAAAATTTGCAATGCTGTATTGCTATTATAATGGGCTTGTTCCATGATATTCTTTTTATATGGTTTTTATACTTTTTCATATAGTACTCGATATTCTCATTATACACTTAAAATTTCGTATTATTAACTTTTTCCGTTCTCGAGATATAAGGAGTTGAAATTAGTAATAGTTGCAAAAACCGAGCGCTCATTTGTGACGTCACTATACGCAAGTGACGTAAGAAAAATGGCTTTCTGGGACCTTTCAAATTTAACCTGAAAAGTCAAAAAACATGGAATTTTTAAACGTTGGTAACTAAATAAATACGTCGAGTGGAAGTCCGTTTTGTGTCTACAGAAAGGAGAAGGTCAGCGATGAATTGTAATCGTAAATTGCAGGGTCAAAATCGAAAATTCGTCCCGGCAGGAGCGAGAGAAAATTGTAATTTTTTGACATTTCACCAAATTGTACTCCCCTACTGTCAAGTAGTTAGCAAAACAAACAATACTTCGAAAACACTTATAATTATAACCAATAAGGAGCATCAAGTCTATTGAGATCGCCGAGTCTATGCGTATAATGACGTAGCGCCTGGCCACGCCCCATTTTCGCGAAATGGAAATTTGTAATGGTTTTTTAAGATACTAAACGTGCGAATAAGATTCTGATTTTTTGTAGATCTATTAATTTATACTTGCACTTTCGATTTATGGAATAAAAAAAATGCCGAACAAGCCCATTATCATTATTATTATTAATATTATTATTATTATTATTATTATTAGTATTATTGAAAACATGCGCGATGTTTAAATGAAAGTAACAGCGTAGCGAGACTGCTGGTAGGGGTATGGTGGTGAACGGCTAGCCGCACATTGGATGTCACTGTCCGCTTGAGGCTGAAAGTGGAGCGCTCGAAGGCTGGTTTGAAAAATCAAAAACATCGAGAAATTATTGCAATAAAAAGAAAATGAAGCTTCTATGAAAAATTAAATTCCTAAATGGTTTTTAGAAACCAAAAAATTACAGTCCTCTTACTGTAATATTTGGAGCAAAGCACGGTTGAAAACAAGTTGTTTTTTTTTTTTGTTAATCTTCATTAATTATGAGCGGATCAAGATGAGCCAAAGCTCAATTTTTTCGTATTTTCTACTGTAATAACATATCCAAAGGAAGTTTCTTAATATGTATAAGAAAATTATAGACAGGAAAAACTTTAAAAACATTTTTAACCCCTTTAGTTAATGGGAATTCTTGGCAAAAATATGTGCCAGCGAAAGTTAGGGTTATTTAATGCCTTTTTTAGTGCACCAATTATATAAAACACATAAAGGTGCGCGAGTTAAATTGTACGTATATAAATCACAATTGGTGTAGCACAAAAATACTATGTTATCCCTTCATAAAGTTCATCAAACTGAAAGAAATTTAATTAAAGAACCCAGCGACCCAGGACTCGACTGGAAGAGGTCCCCCTTTCAGTTTTCTCAAAATAATGGAATGCACACAAGCTCGCATAAAAATAGACATACCGATATGGGTTAAGTCTAGCCTAACCTAGAGGATATACAGAAGAAGCCATAGGAATTATTACGCTGGTCGAATTACGAATATTTAGGGCAAGATAACGCGAAAAATATGGACTTTAAATTAAACATTTTATTACTCACCGTCGCGCCGGCCGATATAACGCAATCAATAGGATTTAAAGTTCAGGTCATCAGAAATATCATATGTAAATTAATGAAAATAACGTCGTGAGTAACAACATAATTATAAATCATACTGTAATTAAAACTACTCATCTTACAATAATTACATCAACATTTTGCGCAAAAGAAAAAAACCGCTCAAGTAATACAGTCAAAAGGACCCCTAGCAGGAAAGTTGTGAGGTAGTTTTGATTTCTTCCATTCTGCATGTTTTTTGGGGTGCTGAATTCGAATCCGAAGCTTGCTAACAAACCTTCGTGGCGCAACATTGAAAAAAAATGCAAAAGAAAATCTCATCGGTTTTTTGCTTACAACTCGAAAACTAAACTTTTCGTAAAAAATCTTTGTATTCAAAATGAAAATAAATAAAATGTACTACAAAATTCGTGATTTCGGTTTTTCTCTCCGACGAACCGTTTGGGCTCAAGCGCAAGTTGAAAATTGGCGTATTTCGGCTGTCCCCGAAAAAAACAAACGTTTATCACTCCAAAGCTGTAATTTATTATTAATGATTTCCTCCTAGTTTTAGGTTGAATACAATACAATGTAGACTGGTTTCAACTGTTATGCCATCTCCAGTAAGAAATAAGCATTTTCAAAATCAGATTGTATTTAAATTCTGTGCAAATATAATTCCGTCTTGTACGTTTTTCATTTTATTTATTCTCTTCCGGCCTTACAGACGAGCCAAGGCCATCTACGTCACCGTGTACCTTTGTTCCTAGTCTCGAGGCCCTCCCCTTGTATTGTTCACGAGGGGTCCTCCCCTCTGCCCCTATCCAGAAAAGACACCGGCCATCTGCTCACTACCAGTGGCTCCGGATTATTAAGAGGGCTGCTGCAATTATTGTTGAGGATATCCGGAGACGGGTTTATGAGACAGAACAGTAGCCCCCCACCTGATAAATTTTTGGGAAGAAACTCATTCCTGAAACCTCACGTACTTTTATGGAAACAGTTGTACTAGACAAAAGCGTGAGAACTATGATGTGTGAAAGAAGAAGAGCTCAGCGCTGGCTCATAGTCTTGTAGCAGCAGTGAGGAACAGCTCATTCGTCTCACCAATCTTCGTCGGGTTGGCAGTGTTTCTGTACGAGAAGTACGGCTCAAGGAAATTGGTCGATGTGGTTTCCTCTTTGGGGTTTTGTTCATTTTATATGGAAACTGTTCGCCTGGAAGCATCAGCAATCAACGACGATCCGCTGAAGTTAACCGGCCGTGCATTTCACAGCAGGTGTACGATAACGCTGCTTTTAACATACATACAATCACGTCATGGCGTACAAAAGTAAAACCATCATTGTCTCACTACCCCCACCGAAGCTGCTGCACGACAACATTCACTGAGAGTTTACTTTCAGGTGCAGCAGTGGTCAAACTACAGTCGACGAGCAACAAAGAGACCCGAACAAGTGGGGCTGGCAAAAACCAAGGAGTGATCTGGTGCCAGTGCCAACCCACTTTGAACCCTACAGCGGACTCGATACTCCAGCACATTTCTTGTAAATGTAAAAAAGACTGCCAATTGTGGATGCAGGAAGATAGGCCTCCAAGAAGAGACCTAGAACAAGCTGAAGAAACGATGCGGAAGGTATGTCTAATCTCACGATCTATTTCGTAATCATTCATTTTTCCTTGAGATATGATCACAAGTTGTTGTTTTCTCACTACCTTTTTCATTTTCCAGATGAACAAGTCCCGACGCTGACGATAGAACAACCCGAACCTGTGTCAGGACCCGCCGCTTTCGAAGAACCTCAGCCAGGACCCTCTAAACGACAACAGCTCATATGATAATGTAATAACTTTTCAAGATTTTTAGTTGGAATTTCAACTTTTTTGTAACTGAATTTGTACAATTTCGGCCTTCATTAAATAACTTGAACATTATGTAATTTTTGAAAAAATGACCTGTACCTTTACATATAAGAGTTCAATAAGACATGTGCACAGAACTGGTAGAAATTCACTAATTAACAGCCTTTAATAATATATTGGAGTTTTGGAGCGGAAAAATGTTTTCTTTTTTTCGGAAACAGCCAATATTTCCGAGTTATTAGCAAAAAAACCGCAAAAAAATTAAGATTTTTTAATCTATTTTTGCATTTTTTTTTCAATGTGGCGTCACGAAATTTTGTTAGCAAACCTCAGATTCGAATTTAGCACCCCAAAAAACATACAGAATGAAAAAATTCAAAACTACCCCACAACTTTTCTGGTAAATACACAATTTGACTGGATTAAAGTAAGAATTAGACTAGCACGCCAAGGGTATTGTACTGTACACCATATACAGGGTGCTTGGAGTAAAAATGTCTTATAAAAATGTTGCCTTCCTTCAACATAATGAACCGAAATGGCCGACTTCCGGTTTCGATGCAATTTACATGAAAATCGAATTTTTAAATGGCACTACCTATATATTTTTGCATATTTAGGTTCAGTTGGCCAAAACAGATATGGTCCAACCCTCGGATATTTTCATTTTGAAAATATTTTTTCGACTTTTAGCTTTAACCATAGAAGGCCGCGACTTGCTCAAAATTATTAAAAATCAGTCTGCAACACCTGTAAAATATTATCTCTTCAAGCATTAGAATTAATAGTACATTATTCAACCGCAGGCAAGTGCTGTAATTCATTAAGTCAGTTATTACCATTATCACAAGTTGAATACTATACTTTATCTACGATTATAACAATGAATACTAGTTCATTTTCACTAGCCGAACTCATTATTTTTGGCACAATCACTACTTAACATGATTTGACAACGTACAAACTGTTCAAACATGTTAAATCACCTTTCTCCCCTCAATAATAATGGACAATTCTATTTTATTTTTGCGCGTTACATCGATTGGACAGGCTAGGCATGAAGTTAAAGGTGATTGGCTGTACGCAGTGATTTATAATAAATCACTTGTGAGTTAATATAAATCACGCTATTTGTTTATGTTTACTATTACTTGCTCAAAAGCAGTTCACTAGCTAATATATAATCTGAGTAGTTAAATACGATTTACTGTTTATTATCTTCAGTTTTGAACGAAAACCATTTTTTATGGATCCTCTATAGGACAACCTGTTATTTAATTGAACCTACAAATTATGAAAAGAATGTAATTAAAAAAGAGAAATGATTTGTTAATTATTTTAAATAAGTTAGCCCTGAGTAGGTTTGATTTCTTAAACCTATCGTGCTTTAGTTTTAGTATTTGAAGATACATCATTTTACTGGAGCTTGCAAACTTAATTTTAACACGCCGCGCCGCTAACATACATGAATAAAACCACAAATTAACCAATTATATTTTTTGAAAATCAAAATGACATTTGAGGATTGGATCATACCCATTGTGGCCAACAGGATCCAAATATGCAAAAATATACATGTCGTCCAATTTGAAAATTTCTCAATTACATTGAAACCGGAAGTCGGTCTTTTGGCTATTTACATGACATAAATGTGTATAGTGATTTTTAAAATGCAAAAGGACTAACAACACACTGGTAGATTACCATGAATTCAGCATATGCCTATCCAGTACGAGAGAGGCAAAGGTTATAACGTAAATGGAAGGTGTTTTAGAAATATAAGGGCAGTATATTCTGGTAAAAATAACGTTTTACTTCCTTTGGGCCAAATATCTATACATATACTCCAGACACACTGTGTATATAATGGGTCTTCGTAAAAATGTTTTTATTTTCTTTATCGTTGATATCAAATTAATTTTATATGTATTTTGGGGTTTTTCGATCGGTTTAAATAAACTACAATATTCATAAAAAGCAAAGATTTTTATGTGCTTTACTAACACTGGAGATATGCATTATTTGCAATTATTATTAACTACCTATTGTTACATATTTTGTAAAAAATGTATAACTACGAGTAAATGCATTTGTTTCCTAAACATTTCAATACAGCAGACAGTCCACATACATGGATATTGCGCACAAAAAATTAGCATTAGGTAACACTTTATTTTTCATCGTTAATGTTAACTCATTATGCGTCAGTATCCAATCGCAGATTAAAAAAAATGAACTTATCTAACTTATTCGGAACATTTTTCAAGGTAAACAGTTCTATTTTTACATACCCTATAAGTAGAAATTTCTAATAATATCAGGCAACGATTCATTTTTTATTTAACGTTAAATCTGAAACTACGTTTTGTTTGAAGTGGTATTAAATTGTCAAAAATAACTCGATCATAACACAAGAAATTCTATTTTATAGCACTTTCAAAAACAATCCAACAATTATTTTTACAGATAAATATCCCAAGTACTGGTGTTACTACTGTTAACGGAAGTCATGACATTACACCCTGACCCACGTATGATTTTTTTGCATTACACCACAGCGTGATATTATAAAACCATTTTATTATTAGAGTCGAAATTTCGTAATTAGTCGAGAATCTAGAGCTTCTCTGAAGACACTTCCAATATGTCGAACCCACGAATCGAAGACATAGTTTGGGGAAAATTTGTACATTAGCTGGAATGACCTTACGCATCTAAATATAGAGAGCGCCATTATGTCTGCGATAGCCAAGAAGTATAAAAATAATTTTACCGACTTTTTAAAATAATTGAAAATATATAAATTTTATGGTCATACCACATTTATAATTATTTCTAATAAAGTAAAGGCTTTTAAAGTGGAAAGCTTATTCTTTATAGATTAGACGCTGCCAAATGATTTGATAAATACTATAGGCTATTCAATATGTCTTTTTGGAACAATTGCGTTAAAGGATTTTTATTATTTAATATATTAGTTTGACAGCTAAAAACGATAAAATCACAAAGTGCTACTAAATTCTAGGGTGCGTTTTTGAGAGTCAACCGAAAAAGCCTATGTTTCAGTTTTTTTCAAACTAACTCAAATAGTACGAGATCCCATCGAAAAAAGTGCTTCGGGCATCGCAGTTGACGCCACTTGGTGGAGATGTTATAGTCATCTGTAGGTGCATTTCTACCTAACGGCAGGTCACGTGACCTCTACCTCTTCGAGAGAGAGAGAGTAAAAAAACATAGGGCCGCTTAAATGTTGCCAAAAAAAATCATAAAAATTCAGGTAAGTACATTTTTAGGGCAAAAACAAACAACATTTTCTCCAAAGTGCTTCCTTCTCCCGAAAAAAAAAAAAAAAAAAAAAATACAAAAAAATAAGTCATAGACCTTTATTAATTAGTTTAGGGCGAAGGAAGAAGAAACGTTTTAGAGAAAAACTTCATGGGCCAAAAGTTGCTTATTTTTGCCCAAAAAGTGTACCTGAATTTTTTAGCCGAAAATAATTTCCGTCAAGAATTTCCGTAGATTTTTATATTTTTCCCTAGATTCTTTTTTTGTTCAGTAAATTTCCAAAAAATTCAGGCATATTTTTTAGATAGAAATATACAACTTTTTCTTCAAATTGCTTCCTTCTCCCGTATTTGTCCCTTTTTGAAGTGGGTGGTATAAAATAAGCAACAGCCAGCCAGATGTGTGAATGAAAGAGATAAGTTTTTGTTTATGTAGCATTAGCATTGGTTTATTTATTAAATTTTAAACAAGATATGGAGATCAAAATTGAAAAGATATTAAACGTAATATATAGGTAATAAACATAATACATAGGTGATGAAATGGAAAAACTGCCCGAAATTGAAACCAATTGTTTCAAAGAAACGACATACAGGGTGAGCAAACTATCCCTTCGGACCTATTTTCTCATAATGCGAAAAAAAAAATGTTATCGAAAGATAGGACCCATCCTAACAACTCCACCGTAGATGGATATTTACTGGTGGAGCGGTTAATAAATTTAAAAAAATAAAATAAAAGCTGTCAGGATCAGAGACAGAAGAAACAGAAAACTTAGAAGAAGAAAAATAAGGAGATGACGATAGATGAAAACTTAAAAGAAGCATGGAAACTTATAAGAAGCATCTCTCAAACACCTACACTTTCCACCCTATATTCCCACCCCATGCTCGATGGACGACCAAGCTGCGTGTTGGAACGAAGCTCCATGGACGCCTGGAATCGGCAGCAATGCCCCCTTACGCTGGCAAATCAATCAATCAAAGAACACGCCTGACGTTTTTCAAGATGTTTTAGACAAGAAATAATTTCGGTCAAGTATTTCGGCGTTTGTCGTGGGTCATCGCAATATTGTGTGGACCTGTATCACGGATACCGTCAGGCTGATGAAAATAGATCTATTGAAGACCTTCATTTTGTTTTTGTTTTTTTTTTTTTTGGGATAATGAAGCGTTTTAGCGAAAAAGTCCAAGAGGCAAAAGCTATTTATTTTTGTGTAAAGAATAGACATGAATTTTTTAGGATTTTATTGAAGAAAAAAAATCTAGGAAAAAAATTAATCTAGGGAAAATCTTGTCTGAAATTATTTTCAGCTAAAAAATCTGACAGACATGTTCCTTGGGCAAAAATAAGCAACTTTTGGCTCTTGGAGTCTTTTTCTAAAACGCTTCCTTCATCCTAAACTAATTAATAAAGGTCTATGATTTATTCTTTTTTGTAATTTTTTTCCGGGAAGCACTTTGGAGAAAATGTCCAAGAGACAAGAGTTGCTTGTTTTTGCCCAAAAAATGTACCTGAATTTTTTGGCAACATTTAAGCGGCTCATTGTTTTTTGCCTCTCTCTCTCTCGAAGAGATAGAGGTCACGTGACCTACAGATGCCTACAACATCTCCACCAAGCGGCACCAACTGCGGTACCCGATCCACTTTTGTCGATGGGATCCCGTACTAAAAAACAATGCAAATTTGGAGATTTTTATAAGAATACTTTTTTGTAGAAGATTAAATTTCTTATCCAAGTACGCTGTTAGATTTTTTTTTCTACTTTTAGTACTAAAAATATTTAAAGAACAAAGTTAAAAATTTACGAACATGCACTTTTTTCCAGTAAGTAATTCGTCCATAACTTTTTTCACGGCATCCTAGGTATATATAGGTAGGCGATCAGAGAAAAAAAAATCTTGAAAAAACAAAGAAATTGCTTTATTCTCTGCTCCGGACGACCAACGATGACCGAGACATCGCCATTCAAAGTTTACCATTTTTTGTCATATTTTACCTTATTTACGTTTTTTGAAAAATTGTTTTGCTTTTAAGGGCTGAATCACCCATAAAACAAAAATTATAAATTGTGCCACGTAAAGTAGAAGTTTTTTCAGATCTTTTTTGAAAACTCGTTGTAAAACACCGCTTTCGCTTTATCATTAATTCAACGCTTAAGATTCTTAATATAATTACGATATTTTGACCATATAAATCGCAATTATCCACTAAGTTTACAGACTTGTCAAAATATCCAGTAATACTAAAGATTTCTTTTCTACTAGAAATTGCTGCAAAGTGTTAAAAATCTACCATAAAAATTGATATAAACCAAATGTGGTTACGTTGAACGTGAACACAATCTGGTATTCGCAGCGCGTCGAAAATCGTCGTATCCCAAATCGGTTTTTGCCAGTGCGGACCAATGTTAGGTATATTGGGACGAACACTTATAGTTGTTAACTTATATTAATGATAAACACTTTATACTGCAAGTTCCAAGCAAATTCAATTGTATTGTGAATTTCTGAATTATTTAATACGCAGTTCTCAAACACTTTAATATAACACTCTTATAGACATAGACAATACCGTCAATTATTACATTCATTATATAAACTATACCTATATAGAACTACTAACATTTAATTTCGTTTTGTCTTTGTTCGTTTTTTCCAATGAAATATTTCCATTCAGGATTCTTTTTTCTTTCATCAGTGAATTTTTCATTGTTATCACTTCTACGATCTACTTTAAAATGTAAGTCACGTTGCTAGAGACGTGAGACAATGTTACAAAAGAAATTGAAACAAAAGCCCTACTTCAATATATGCAAGTGGAAATTGTGCATATATGTTTCGATAGGATTTTTGTTCTAGAATGTGTTTCCTTTTTAATACCTAACTCAAATCGTAATTACTTATTTCCAATACCGAATTGTCAAATAGAAAGTATTGAAAATAAATAATTAATTGCAGGAATGATTTAGCAACCAGAAATTTTATTAGGGAGGAGGCATGGTACAATGGATTACATAAAAATGTTTCGACATAAATATAATCAATATTACAGAGTTAATTTTTCATCATAAATCAATTATTTCATGAATTTATTTTAAGAAATCAAGATATGATTTAAATATTAAAAAAGATTTCCTTGATTTTTGTAATCGTAATTTTTGCAGTGGATTTACTTTTAACTACTATTTTTGTTTATAGTACAAATTAGCCATTTAGGGTAACAAAAATTAATAAAAGGGATTTAAGTACGCAATAACCTGGATAATTCGATGATGCATTCTTTGCACTTCCAAGTTCCGGGAATTTTCCAAAAAATTTGGAAAAACTTTCAGATTTCCGGATTTTTTGCTCTAGCGGCCAAAATAATGAAAATACAGAAAAAAGTTTTGAACAAAAGTTGTAGCTCGTCTCTTTCTCTACAAAAAAGGTCTTTACAAACTTTTGTGTTACTTAACCCGTTCAGAAGATAAAATCGAGTTTTCAACTTATAGCTTCGAGCCGCTTCGAAATGCGCGGAAAATGAACATTCTCCGGAAGTTTCGTACGACCGGGTTCATCGATCGATAATTCTTACTATTCAGAACCCCTAAGAAAATGAAAATAACATAAAATGTAGAGCTTTAATGTGAAAATAATCACAAAATTCATAAAAAATTTTATCATGGAGAAAAAGTGTTAGAAGATGGCTTAGTAAGATTTGTACAGTTGATCCACAGATTTATTCATATCTTTGCCGAGAGTCGTTAGAATGATAATTCATTTTGCTAATACATTCTTATATAATGATATATTAATCTAATTAACATTTTATTGCAATAACTCTTGTTGGAAAAATATGCCTTGCGATCAAAGTAGAGGGTATATTTCTCATCGATCAGTACACCTACAAATTTGGAGTTCAATTCGCTGTTATGTTAATTAATAATAATAGCACAGTCTTAATTTTTGGAATAAGTACAATAAACCATATTCTCTAGAGCTCTTTAAATGCGTGCTGTACTTTTTGAACTTGTCTACATTATTCATACACGTTCAGAAAATGCATAATTATACAGTAAAACATATACAACTTATTTGTTTCTAAACATTCTTCAATGAGATTTTCACTAAATATAGATTAAAGTGCGTGGAATCGAATCCAAGCTGTGAAAAAGCACACGTTGTTACGAGAGAAAGAGGGAGGAAGCATAAAACTCAACGATATGAATAAATCAACTATATAAAGTTTACTAAGCCATCTTCTAACACTTTTTCTCTATGATAAAAAGTATGAATTTTCGTATTAGTTCCATATTAAAGCTGAGACTTTTCTCTACATTTCAAGTTATTTTCATTTTTTTAGCAGCTCTGAATAGTAAGAATTATCCATCGATGTGTCCGGTCGTACGAAACTCCCGGAGAGTTCTCATTTTCCGCGCATTTCGGAGCGGCTCAAAACTATAAGTGGAAAACTGGATTTATCTCCTAAACGGCTTAAGTGAGACAAAAATTTGTAAAGACCTTTTTTGTAGAGAAAGAGACGAGCTACAACTTTTTCTCTATTTTCATTATTTTGGCCGCTAGAGCAAAAACACCGAAAATCAAAAAGCTTTTCCGAAATTTTTTTGAATTTTTCCGGAACTTGAAAGTGCAAAGAATGCATCATTCCATTCTGCAGGTTATTACCTACTTAAATTCCGGAGATAATCCTTTTATTAATTTTTGCGAGGTTTTTACAAAATTTTGCCTTCGTTGCCTGTACTATTAATAATCTCATGAAATTTTCTTTCGGTCTTCTTTATTCACTACTGTACGAAAAAAATTACCCGAGCGCCGTCGGTATTGTTAATTCGTCTGATGGGAGGCGCGTTCGAACTTTTTCTGGAGCTGTCAATGGTCAAAAGATATGAAGAAGGTGGTTTTTATAAGAAAGCTTAGCCTACTTTAACGTGGTGTAATCAATTACTATATTTTTAAACCTCAAAAGTCTATTTCTCTGGCATTTCAAGTTAGATCATTTTTTAATCTGGAAAATTTGAATTGAAGGTCGAATTTCCTATGGAATTTTCATCAAAGATAAGACAAAAAAAAATCAAGAGAATTTTATTAAATTAAATTAATTAAAATTGTTGAAATTTTTTTTATTTTATAAAAATGTCTACACAATTTAATTTATGTGTAACAACTCAACAAAAAAAAAAACAACAATTCTTAGACTGTTATGAATATTAATTTTTCTCGAATTTAAACTCATATGAACCGTTAATTTTCATTCTACAACGATAAAGCAAACCCAAATTAAAGGTATATTATGCTTCTTTTCATTTATCTAGGCGGCGTAAAAAGTGTCGGCGCCTTTGACTTTGCGGTAAAGATCAAAAACCCCGACATTTTTTATACGTACAATAAGTCTGAGGTAAACTATAATTTGAATAATCTTTTGACTTTATAAGAGCCAAGTCTTAGGTAGGATCGTTTTTTTCTCAAATTTCGGAAGCCGCACGACAAAATACGCTTCTTCGATAACGGTGAGAAACTTCACAACATAAAAATTTCTTGTTAATTTTTATGATAAACAAAAACGAAGGAGTTAATGGTTAAATTTGTTCTAAAATATAACCTCCTATTTGGTCGATTTCTCTCATTTCTCTTAACCGATTAAAACAATTTTTTACAATATTCTAGAAAAGAGATTTTTCTAAAGGCCCGTAAAAAATAGTTTGACTCGGTTTTGGGATATAGGCGAAATCGACGAAATACAAGATTGTCTTTTAAAGTAAATCTAACAACCATGAATCCTGCCCCCCCCCCCCTCAAGGCGCTTTTATAAGCTTTGCAAAGGTCTCCTGGTATTTTTCGCTAAAGCAATATTTTCTGAAATATTAAAAATACTTATTTTTTTAACTTTATTACTAGTATCTATGAATCAAGGGTAAATATTTTGTACTGTATTATTTGTTAGTAAATTGAAATAAATACAAAATTTTCCAGTACGAAATCACAGATTCTTTCGATGCGTTGTGTCGACTTTTGCCCCCAAAAGGCTTTGGGGTGACTTATCAAATCTGACTCGTTGGCCCGGATGAGATATGAAAATTTAACGATTATCAATTAAAGCCAACAAATATTCAAAAAGAGGAATCTCCGATATTCGTGAGTAGTATCTAAAATAAGAACGATTTGCTAATCTATTTTTATATTAAATATTTAGACATAAAGATATGTGTCAATGCACAAGTGACATATCTTTATGGCATTTATAAATTAGGAAAATGTCTAGTCGATTGCTTTTTTAAATGTTCCCAGGAACTTTATATAAATCCATATGACCCACGGGTATGATTGTAGTGCAATGTGAGTAAACGTTAATAATAAGTTACACAAGAAAACAAAAGCTAGAAAATGTAATAACTATTAAAAAAGCCTCAAATAGGGGAAAAATCGGAAATCAATGAAACTTTGCTAAGATATTCACATTAGAAAACCCATTAAAAGAAAACAATGGGTAATGCTTAAGAATATCAACACAAATAATACGTACCTAAACATAACAAAAGAACCCAACAATCTTAAAATGATTTAAATTGATTAATAAGTTTCCAATCTAAAAATAATTGATTATTTTCTAACTAGCTATAATTATTCAAAAAACTTCGAAGCAACTATTTTTGTCGGAAAATTGTAAAGTATAAGTCATGTGTCATTTTCGTTATGCCAAATTAGGCATTAAATTTTGACTTAGTGACATCACCAAGGACTCGATATTTTTATAGTTATTCAGTATCAAAAATTACCTTAAAAAAATTTTGTTGGCCTTTAACTTAAAATAATATAAAAGGAACATATTTTTCAAAACAGGGCTTCGAGGATTTGTTGGAATTTCGGTAACTTTTAATTTTAAAAAAATGTGTATTTCCGACAAGACTTGCGCTAGCCATTTTTGAACCAAAAAGCTCGATTTAGGACCACTGCTACGCCTGGCTTAGGAATTTGGGGGAGAACTTTGTTGACGTGTACCATACAATTTTAGATGAGGTTTGTTAGAAACCAAACTAGTAAACACCGCTTTTTATGCGAAACACATTATGCAGATCTGTCACCTTGACTTTTCATTGATAGATTCGTTATAACCTTAAGCAAAAACTACGCAGAGAAAATCCTATATAATTAATAGGGAAGTAGTAGGCCTGCGGTTCATCACGATTTAAACGCTTAGAAAATGAGAGGGGGTACTAAATTTTTTAAAAGTGATATGGACAAAACCTTTTGGAATTAGTTCCTTAGATGTCCCTGACAATGTTTATGGAAAAAAATGTTCGATTCATGCGGGCCTTTAATTGTTATAAACAATTAATTTGTTCACTACATAAGAGGGAAATTTTTTTAGTGACTGGAAATAATTTTTTTAGCTAAAATCGGCCAAAACAAAACCTTTTTACTTTTTGATTATTCAAAAAAATGCTTCCTAAAAAAGTTATGGCCAATTTTATGTCGAAAAGACGCGAAATTCGACTTTCAAGAATTTTTTCTCGCTCATTTTTACACGTACAAAAAACAAGAAAAAAAACAGAGTTTGTGAAAAAAAAGACATGCGTACAGCCGCTCGAGCAGCTGAGCGTGCGCACTCGCGCACACAAACGAGTTTTTTTTTAAATAAAAATTCGCGTTCTTTGAATGAAATTTTTTCATGCTCTCATTAATGGAATCAAAAAACAAAAAATATTGCGTTATTCTACGGGAAAATCTCTACAATTCTGTTTCTTTTTGTTTTTTGTACGTGTAAAAATGAGCGAGCAATAAATTCTTGAAAGTCGGAGAATTTCGTGTTTTTTCGACATAAAATTGGCCATAACTTTTTTAGGAAGCATTTTTTTGAAAAATCATAAAGAATAAAAAGTGTTTATTTAGGCCGATTTTAGCTAAAAAAATTATGTCCAGTCCCTAAAAATATTTTTATCTTAGTGAACAAATTCATTGTTTATAACAATTATAGGCCCGCATGAATCGAAAATATTTTTTTATAAATATTGTCAGGAACATCTAAGGAACAAATTTCAAAAGGTTTTATCCATACTACTTAAAAAAAAAAAATTATAGTCACCTGATGAACGCAAAATTGCGATGAACCGCAGGCCTATAGCTGTGTGAAGAATGTGAACATGTATTAGAGCTGAGGAACAGTTAAAAAGGTACCACAACTATTTAACGAGGAAATAACTGCGTCGGTATGTAATTAATGCGCCAATTATCAACAATTATTTTCTGTAATTTCATACTTGCCTTGACAGCCTTCCAAGGTCGTTTATAAATAATATAAATACATATAATTATGGTCTGTCGGAGATGTGTAATGTTTGACTCATGCAAATGCTCTTTGGGATTTGCGGATGTACTTAATAGTTGCATGTCTCGTAAGAAAACGGACCTATGCGCCGAGAGTTCCGTATTGTAAACAATATATACAGGGTGTACATGAAATCCGGGAACAAACATCAGGGACTGATTCTGTTTGCAAAAATATAAACATAAGTCCGCAATTGTTTCCTAAGGTCGCTACAGTCCTCAAAGGTAACTCCCAAAAACTGATGGTTTATATATAACACATCCGGAACACACCGATACACAGTATAGTTCACTACACCTATTTAATGCACACAAAAAAGCCATAAAAACCGATCATAAATCTCTGTCTCGTTAGCATAACGGATATCCCACAGAGCCGTACTTAAAATTCTTGTGCACAATAACAGTGGAAATTTAGAAGTATTGTCTTTGGTAAATAAATAGTTATTTGGTACAGTGATACATCAAAAAATTTTACTCTGATTGGTTGGTGTCAAGATAGGAACAATATCTTATATATTTGTGGACCATTGACGAATTCGATATTAAATGATACACTGACAATATTAAGTTCGGGTCTGTCGTGGGTAGGGTTTACATACCCGCTGTAAACCGTTACATCCTATAATAATTTCGGTAGGAGAAAGTCGGGTAACTGTATCAAGTTAATTTCTTATTTTAACCATGCCAGAACATACTTTACATGAGAACAATGTTGTTCTATGTATTAAGTAATACATTATATTTATGATTTACCATTTTCTACAATAGAATATGCCCCACTCTTCCATCTATACGTAAGCGGCAAAGCTTTGAGGTTTTTTACGGGCATTAAATATATGCAGTCACCTGTAAAACATGGTACCGATATAGTATTATATAATAAGGGCTGTTATTACAAGCCCGCTCAGTTTCGCTGATAAAAGTAATATTTTTTCTAAGGCTATGTTGATAAAATGTGAGAATGTGTAGGGGAAAGGGGGGTAATTTTTATCTCTCGTAACGGATACAAAAATATTGAGAAGAACTAAAGAGAATGGACGGGTCTCTAGGATTAGCAGTTGTCCAAAGCTAATATCAATCACAGGAGTGCGAAACTAGAGTGGCGCTACATTTTCTTCCCGTATTTTTCAATCCTCAACTTTTTAACAATTTGATACCGAAATCTTCGGAACACCAAATTCTAATTACATGTTTCTAGTTATAATAGTTTTAGAGAAAAACTGCTGTCAGATCGGTGGCCGGGCAGACGGGTCATTGTATAATTGTAAAGTTTTTCACTATTCGGAATCAAAAATCAGTAAATGTAGTCGTCGTCAGCGATTAAGGTCATTTATGAGATGCTGGATTCTGACGCCGCGCCGGCAGACGGCAGCTCAACTGGACTTTGAAGAACTCTGTAGATCAATTCATTGCCTAATCATGAGACGTGTTATAGTTTAACCAACTGCCTCTTTTTTTCTGCAGGTTTATTTATTAACAATATATCCTTGATAAAACCTGGCAATGGATATTACTTCCCTCGCATACCGAAGGGAAGTATTGTATTCGAGAAAAAATCACCCTCCGAGATTTTTACGGATTCTGACGTTTCAGATCACGGAGATTACGAAAATATAGGTTTTTCAATTCCGTCAGTCTGTCTGTCTGTCTGTTGGTGCATTTACTAAAAAACTACTTGACGGAGAGCAGTCAAATTTGGCAGGTAGTTGACGCTACTGTCAGCGCAGAAATGGTAGAAATTTCACTGGAAAATATACAGGGTGGACCATCTAAACGGAATCAATAGTGAAACAAATTTTTTTTCGCTCAAATTTAAAATTTCCACGTTTCATGACGCGCTAATTCCATTTCGGGAAAAAAAATTTTTGAAAATTTTTGAAAATTTTTTTCACCATTTTTGAAAAAATTTTTACCAAGATAAAAAAAAAAAAATTTTGTTCAAATTTAAAATTTCCACGTTTCATGACACGCTAAACCTATTTCTGAAAAAAAAAAATTTTTGAAAATTTTTTTACCAAGCTGAAAAAATTTTTTTTTGCTCAAATTTAAAATTTCCACGTTTCATGGCATTCTAAGCCTGATTCAAAAAAAAAAAATTTGAAAATTTTTTGAAATTTTTTTTTAACATTTTTGAAATTTTTTTTACCACTAAAATAGGTGGATTTTTTTTTTATTTCTTCAAATTTAAAATTTTCACGTTTCACAGCGTTCTAAATCTATTTAAAAGAAAAATTAGACATTTTGTTTACTAAGTATTTTTTAAAATTTTTACCACTAAGATAGAATTTTTTTTCTTTGTTCAGATTTAAACTATCCACGTTTCCATGGCATTGTAAAACTATTCAAACAAATTTAAAAATGTTTTTGAAAAAATTTTAAAAAAATTTGAAAACATTTTCAATCTATTTATCACCACTATAGAATAGACGAAAAATTTGGTTTGCTCAAATTTAAAATTTCCACGTTTCATGACATTCCAAACCAATTACGGAAAAAAAAAATGTTGCAACATTTTGTTACCAGTTTGGAAAAAAAAATAACACTAGAATAGATGGAAACTTATATTACTCAAATTTATAAGTTTCACGTTTCATGACATTCTAAACCTATTTAAAAAAAATATGTAATTTTTAAATCTTAAACTTCTTTTACCACTAGTATAGAATAGACGGAAACTTTCCTTTTTGCTCAAATTTAAAATTTCTACGTTTGACATTTTAAACCTATTTCATAAGAAAAAAATTTTATTTTTTTTTTTAACATTTTTGAAAAATTAAAATAAAAATGAAATTTTTTAACCACCACTATACTTCCGCTCCATTACGCGAATGTTGGATTGATGTGACGGATGGCAATAATATCTGAGATAAACACCTATTATACTTTTATTGAAAAATGTACAGGGTGGTCATCCCAAGAAATAATTCAGTCATGGTGGACATTTGTTAAGGTATTTGCGCAAGCCTGCCATATGTGGCACCTGTTATTTAGTATTGAGCTTTTGCTGTTGGATGAGCAATCTGTATATTTTTTTGACCAAAACTTGTCAAGTTTTCTTTGTAATAATAGCAATAACTATATTCCGATTATTATTCTCAATGTCATTTGGTAATTATTAATTTTTTAGAGTGACCGCCATGCACAAATAACGAGGGAAGTTCTGTGTAAAGACCTTTACCGATTTTTTTTTTAAACATTTCATTCCCTCAGTCGGGCGAACATAATTTCAGCGATTTGAAACAGTTAATCCTTATTTACCACAGGTTTGTTTGAAAATTCTTACTGATCAAGAACTATTAGTAGTCATCGATTATTATTAATACAGTTGTCTTCATTCGTTTAATGCACATAAAAACCTCAAAGCTGTGCCGCTTATACTTGAGGGGAGATCAGGGCATGTCGATTTTCGAGCTAACTCTTCTATAACGTATTAAATATAATATACTACTTGATACATATAACATCATTATTCACATATAAAGTATGTTATGGAATGATTAAAGTAACAAATTTACGAAAACACACCTGTTCCAATTATTTAATTTGTTAATTTTGTTCATATTTACCAACTCGCCACTACGGAAAATATTTTATGACCTAGCGGGGACCACAGAGTCGAACTTTTAATATTGTCACTGTTACGGAATTTCAAATTAATTGCATCAGTTTAGAATATATTTGTATGTGCTTTATAAAATAAATATAGTTGGTGATCTGTGTTTATATTAGATTTAGATTGTGACAGCTTAAAAGGGTAATATGCTTTAACAGACAGGTACATGATATTTTCCTTTATTGTGTTTTAGCGTATTTCATGCAATTGTGTTTTTATAAATATTTTGGCGGGTAGTGAATTATTCGGGTGTTTTGTGTTTATAAGTGGCTGTGGTAAAACAATATCGTGAAAATGTTTAGGAGTTGGGAAGGCTGTTTATCTAGCACTAGCAGAGCATTCTCTGCCTGCCATTACAGGAAAGTATGGGGATTATTAACAGCTCGCAAATTACAGAGAAACTTTCCAGACAACATTTATGTGAACATACCCAGAAAGTAGTTTTAAATTTTTATAAAAGTATAAAAGAAAGTGAAGGAGAAACCGGAACTGTGGAAAGAACAGAACAAACTATTTATAAATTAATTAAGGAAGGACCATATAATCGAAAAGCTAAATCGGACAAAGGAAAATCATGAGCATTAGATTCGTCAGTCGTGGAGTTGTTAAGAGATTTAATTTGCAGTAAGTATAAGGAAAATGAGATACCAACAGTACCATTAGTACATATGGAATTGCGAACAGGTGTAGTGATTTAGTGAACAAACACTTAGGCGATGGCGATTAAAGATAGGATTTAACCTTAAAGTGATTCATGAAAGAGCAAGTATTATGGAAAGCTAGAGAATTGCACTGTAGCATAATGAATGAATATTTGCAACGTATTAAAAAATTTCGAAGTTGCTCGAAGTTCTCTAGAATCGAAATTATTTATTTGATACTTATCTATTTGTTTTCTAGAATTGAATTACTTATTTAATAATTGTTTATTTGTTTTCTAGAATTGATTTTATTTGTTCAATATTTATTTGTTTTCTAGAATTGAATTTGTTTATTTAATCTTGACACAGATTATTAGATCAAATTAGGATTATTGATATAAATAGCAATAACCTTAACTCTGAACCCACATTTTTTTTGGCAAGGAATTGCTCGTATCTCCTCGTGGTCCTTGCTTGGCAACAATAATGATTCAATAAATTAATTTATTATTGCCGAAACCGAGCAATAAGGCAATATTTGATAATTATTCTAATTTAGACTCAAAATTCATTATTGCTCAACAAATTTAAATTTCTATCAGTGTGCACAAAAATTTTAAATACGGCTCTGTGCGACATCAATTATCTTAACGAGACAAATTTATGGTCCGTTTTTTACAGCTTTTTTTACCTGCACTAAACGAATGAAGGCAACTATACCTATATTGTACCCCTCCACACCATCTATTAAGACCTGACCAATGATTTCGCTGGCTGCAATAGATTCGTTTTATTACTTTTTACTTAAACAATTTTATCAGTCAAGAATTCTTTAAATTTATTTATATCATTTTTACCCCTTCTTACCCCCTTGAGCGCCCTGGCAAATGATTTCAGTAGCTAGAGACACAATCCAATACTCGTTGGTCATAAGTTTGGGGTAAAATGTTGGCAAATCAAGATTTACTTAAAATGCTGCTTTTTTCTAAATTTACACTTATTTATGGAAAAATTATATCTATTTACCCCTTCCATTAAACGTTCAAGTAAATTTCCTGAAATTCATCACAAGAATTTTGCTCAGTAAAATAAAGACAAACGTCGTGTCGACTTGGAATTCAATAATTCGGTATTAATTCATGATTACGACTTTATCGATTATGGCAGTACATCGAAATGTGATTGTGGATGATTTCACATCCATGCAAGAATGTAATGAGCAATGACTATATCTATACATACATTAATATTTTTTTTATTCTTTAAATAATAGCACAAAAATAATTACTAATATTATTTTACGTCAGCCATGCAATTTTTTATGTTGTATGTTAATGGACGTAATTCCTGAAAAAATAGCCTTGTGGAAAAATATTATTGACATAATTATAATCGTATTAAATATTTAAAAAAACCATCTAACTGATGACTAATGATCCTTCATAGCAGCTTATAGCACATTAAGGTGGCCATTCCCTAGAAAGAGACATCCCATCGGGAAATATTTATTATTTTTGCCCATAACTTTTTTTTCTTAGTACGTATATTTAAAAAAACTACAAGAGTACCTAAGTAGAACCTTAACAAGACTATTAAAATTAATTTTCACTCAATAATTTCAGTGGTTTGCAAAATAGCTAGATTTGAAACTAGGACATAGGAAGATTAACATGATTTTTAAATTTAAATCTAGCTATATTGCAAACCATTGAAATTATTTAGTGAAAATTCATAGTATTAATCTTGTTATGGTTCTACTTAGGTACTCTTATAATTTTTTTAATACAAATAATAAATACTTCCCCATCGGATGTCTCTTTCTAGGGAATGGCCACCTCAAGCTTAATATCACTATGAACGAGGATTTACCAAATTTGATCACTATCGCTCTACCGAGGTAGCAAGAAAGTAGAGAGTGCTATAGTACGAAGTCAAATGTTTAACGAGTCCACGATAACATTAACGGCTGATTTCTATTTATACTAGTGAGTGCATATTACGTATGGTCGTTCCTCATATTGATATCGATAACAAACGCACTGTCGTTACTGCAAGAAAACACGGTCATTTATAATGCATTAATTAGCAAATCGCCCACCTACTTAGACCTCTAACCAGGAAAAATTTAGGAGGTACTCGTGGAATTTCAGGAGACTAATAATACATTTTTAGAGCCATTTGGACTTTTCCTTTCCATTGATAGCGATGGGTGCCGATACTTAGATGCTATTTAGTGCCCATAAATAAAGGATTTAAGTACCTTGTACTTCAAGGATGTCTGTAAAAGTGGTAGAAAAGGGGGACACTGTGGTCAAAGAAAATCACGAATGCGAGAAAATACACAGGCGCAGTTATTTGAGCCGAGTAAACTTTAGCTTGTCTTGTATATGAGTAAATAAGTGCGGCGCACAGTGGGGCAAAAAAAGCTACATTTGTGGACAAAAATCTCCTGCCAGCTCAAATTTTGACCAAATTTAATAAAAAAAAAATTTTAATGCTTGTGAGGAATGTAGCTTCAACGCCAGACTGCTACAATTTTGAAATAAATAACACAGCCCAAAAAATCAAATATAATACTAGACAATTTTTATAATTTTTTTTATCTAGATCAAATGAATCTATTATCGCAAATAATGTTATGTAAGGGAATCTCAAGGTAGAAAATAGAGAAAAATACTTTTGCGAACAACAATACATTCGAATGTGTTACATAACCTACAAAAAATTAAGAAATCAATTATTGGCTAAGATCGCCTGTCAGCTTTATATTTAATCAAATTTCTTTTTTTTTTATGATCAGGATGAATGCATTTTCAATGGACATCTGCTACAAATTTGATAACAGTAAAACATAACCTTAAAAATCCAAAATAATAAATGAACATTTTTGTGATTTGTTTTTAATCTAGTTTATCTATATCCAATGAGCCTATTATAGCAAAACATGTTCTATAATGGAATAATGGGCAAATTTCCCCATTCGGACAATAAAAATTCGGAAAAAGTCCCAATTTCTAAAAAATTGGCTTAGAAGAGCAAATTTCCGTCATTCGAGTGCGGAAGTTAATAAAATTGACCAATTTTACAATTTTCCTAAATGTACTTAAACGAGCGAATTTTCTAGAAATCGGGTCATTTTCCCGAATTTTCAACGTTCGAGTGCGGAAATTTGCCCAATTTACATGTCCATTATTCTGCTCGTTCGTGATTTGATCCATTAAGTTATGTTAAGTTTAGGGCTTGTGTATGCCTTTCTGCTCGTTTGTATTTCAATCTATCTTTTAGGTAAGATGTAAGACAAATTTGTATGTATTCTGTTACGCAAAAGCATTTTTCTTCATTTGCTACCTTGTAATTCCATTATAGAACATTTCTTGATATAATAGGCTCATTTGATAAAGATACACTTTCTATATACTATTATTTTGGATTTTTTAGGTTATGTTTTATGTTATTAAATTTGTAACAGACTTCCATTGAAAATCCATGCATCATGAACATTAAAAAAAAAAAAGAAATTTGGCTAAATATAAAGCTTACAGACGATGTTAGCCAATAAAATTGATTTACTAATTTTTTTTAAGGTTATGTAACACATTCCAATGCATGTTCGCAAACATTTTTTTCTCTATTTTCTACCTTGATATTCAATTACATAACATTTTTTGCGATAATAGATTCATTTGATCTAGATAAAAAAATTTATATAAAAATCGCCTAGTAAGTATTATTTTTGATTATTATGGTTATGTTTTATTTATATCAAAATTGTAGCAATCGGACGTTGAAACTACATTTCTCACGAGCATTTAAAAAAATATGTATCAAATCTGGTGAAAATTTGGGCCGGCAGGCGATTTCTGTCCACAAATACAGCTTTTTGCGCCACTGTGGAGCGTACGATTTCATTTTCCCCTGGACACAAAGTTGAAGAAATAGCCTTAAAACATTATTCACGTATGTCGGCAAAGCTTAGGTCGGCCGACGAAGCGGCCTTTGAACCAGCCAAGTTAAAGTATTCTGGACTATAGTTAGATATTCCGTATGTAGGTGCTCGTATAGAACACAGTGTTCTGTTATTAGGTTCACCATTCATCTCATTCACTCTTTATCAAGCTCAAGAAGCTGAAATCAGTTGAGAACCCCTTTTACGTGGAGACTAGACTACTCCACGTAAAGGGGAGTAGTCTAGTCTAGCAGTCTAGCTTGCGCTCAATAGTTGAACTGTACCATGGCCCAGTCTCACAGCTCCGACTTGCTGGCCCAAGGCCTGGGAAAGGAGTTTGGAACCCTTCTCCTGCCAAACGGTCTGGTCTACTCCTTTGTCACTTTCAAAACTAGATGGTCGGTTAGCGCCCGTTCAAATCAAATGTGTCTGTATACACTTTCTGGTATTAGTCTTGGACGGTTCAGCTTCTTGGATTTGGAGGTGGTCTCACGAATTCTATCTTTGCTACAAGTATATTTCCCACCGAGCTTTAATCATCACTAAACACACATCGCATGGTAATATTCAGACTCGTTTGAAACGGATGCATAAATATAATGCAATTATTTCTGGAAAGCTATTAGCTATTATGGTCGCGTTATTATTAATTGGAGCATACTAGGATTTTTAATTACAAATATCATTATGGCATTACCAAACTACTAGATTACTGCATTCTATACAGGGTGTCCCGAATTGCAAAGGCCCAACTTCACTAATGCAGCTTTTCAAAATAAGAAAAAAAGTTCCTATAAACATGGGTCGAGAAGTGATTAGTTTCCGAGATACAGGGTGTTCAAGTAATTCTCCTGAAAATGTTTTTTTATGAATATTTTCGAAACGTCTAAAGATAAACAAATGATAATTTACACAGGAATTTAACTTTGTATGCTTTTTAAGAAAAAATGAGAACTATGTACGAAAATCATTCAGGAGCGGGGAAAACTGGGGGGGGAGGTATAATTTAGCCCCGACTTTATTGTGTGACACTTTTAACTTAATTTATGAGCAGAACTTAAAAATTTGAAGTTTTCTACACAAAAAAAGTCTCTTGTGTTTTTTTCTCTAAAATTATCAGTTTTTGAGTAAATCTTATCTCTTTATTAATTCGTAACCATGATTACCAGCATTCCTGGTATGCAGGAGTGTGCCGTGATTGTAATGTTTGTAACAAATGAAAAATAATTTAGCATGCAATGCCAGAATAACAATAATGACATTGTTGTTTTTTGGGTTCTCTATAGTACATTGGTCTGTAGTTTTATTATTTCCTTTTGGAAAAAGTGTTCTATTGAAAAGTAAAAAATGGTCATGTTTAGTAATGTGGAGTACGCGGATATTCATTTTATTTATGGATATTGTAATGGAAACGCGAATGCCGCGGTACGCGAATATCGCAGAAGATTTCCTAATAGAAGGAAACCATCTAAAGATGTTTTTATTCGAACCCACCTAGAATTTAGAAATGTTGGACCTAAAAGAGGTCCAAGAAATGAAGCACAGCGAAATGGGCGTGCGCAAGCTGTGCCTGTTTCCAAAAACAAATTTTTTCGGATTCTGAAAAAAGACCACGGAAAAGCTTTTCGAATGCAGCCAGTCCAAAGCCTTCAACCAGGTGATCCCGAAAGGCGTATCAATTTTGTAATTGGTTTATAAATGCCATGGAACAAGATCCCGATTTCGGAAGTAAAACTATTTGGACTGATGAACCTACCTTTAAGCATAATGGATCGGTTAATTTTAATAATTTAAGAATCTGGGCTCCTCAGAATCCTCATATAATTCGTCTTAGGGCATTTTAACATGAGTTTAGTGTTAATGTATGGTGTGGTGTTATAAACGGGACATTTTGTGAGCCCCCACATCCTTCCTCCCCGTTTAAATGGACCATAATTTTTAATGATTTTTTAAATAACCATTTTTTTCAATATCTCGAGAATATTCATTTTAATTTAAGAAATGAATACTGGTTTCAAATGGACGGAGCTCCTGCACATTTTGCTATTGAGAACCGTTTGTGGGTAAATAATAATTATCCTGAACGGTGGATCGGTCGATTAGGTGCAAGAGCCTGGCCACCCCGTTCACCGGATTTACCTCCAGTAATTTTTTTGTCTGGGGCTATTTAAAGGACAAAGTCTACGCAATCCCTGTAAACACGAGATAAGAGTTAATAGAAAGAAGTAATTCCTTACTAATTGGCAGCTGTCAATATCGTCTATTTGACATCAGATTTGAATTCAGCAACCTCAAAAATATAAAGTTAGATAGGTACATATTCCAACAATGAAAATATGCGATATTCAGACGATTCTAACGAAACCCAATTCCCATAAGGTTTGTGCGGGGTCCTCTGGCAAGTGAGTTAAAACAACATTTTTTTTTAACTGAATCTTCATACAGTAGGGGGTCATGTAGATACTAATCTAAATAGCCGTAGGGGACTATGTTGGATGCTAGTGTTACAATGAGAAAGTCAAATAAGAAATTGGACCAATTTATTTTAGGATTTTAACTTGCTAGCATAACCAGAAGTCAGGTTATCGAAAGAATGCAAAGATTTTATTAATATTTTTACATGTAATTTTTCTTTTAGTTCTTATAGATACTTTTTTCCCCGCTGTTTGCAAAATCCTATAAAGAATATGTTTCAACATAAATTTAAGTTATGAAATATTTTAAGAAAAAAAATTACATAAGAGGTGATGAAACCTTTGATATCATTTTATACAAAAATACTGCATAGTACACAGATGAAAGTTTCGCCAATCAAAATGACATCGCCGAGAGATTAAAACTATAGGTACCTACAAAGTATTCATTTTCTAAAAGCTGCGGCGTATACTATAAAATGTTCAACAATTACATAGAAAATCCAATAATTCGACAAAGAGTATATATAATGTACACAGCTAGTTATTGTTTTTATTCCATGCTGATCTTGCTTCTAATGATAACATACCTTCAATATTCACATCACCATCAGTACCAGATTTTCTATCTGCACTAGGTAGGACTAGATATATGAACAGATGCCAGACATAATGTTCTTGTCTTCTGTTGAATATTGGTGAAAATTCGCATTATTCGCAATGGGGTATTTTCCCATATTTTTTTTATTTGAAAATTGAAAACTAGAAATAAAAATAAGGAATACGTGGTTTTTCTTTCTTTTTTACTTTTTTATTTAAGCCGGAAAAAAATTAGTTAAACTTTCAAGACGTCACTAAGCGATAATTCAAATAGAGCGCCAAATGTACTTATTTCTAGGGAGTTTCAAGTTGGTGATTTGTGATTTGACATTTCATGTAACTATAACCTTATTTTTTGTTTGTTTCATAAACAGATGTTCAGTTTTGTGTAGCACCTAATATCGACCTGTGAATGAGTGTAAAATTTCATTAAAAACGACGTTTGATCTACCTTCTACGTAATTAGTTTCCCTATTTGTATGCTTGTATAGAATGTTTTCAAACAA
Source organism: Stenurella melanura (assembly GCA_963583905.1). Lineage (NCBI taxonomy): Eukaryota > Metazoa > Arthropoda > Insecta > Coleoptera > Cerambycidae > Stenurella > Stenurella melanura. Next base: position 164,354,929 of record OY757311.1, on the reverse strand, counting down.
ATAGCTAAACAAACAAAATATTGGAAATTAATGAGTCACACCACTGTCACCAGATTAACAATGTGGTGTCAGTGTTGCCAATAGTTTTTTGGTGATTTACCTAGTTTTCGCTTAGTGACGTCATTATGAAAAATTGATACTTCTAATTAAAATTATAATTTTATAGTTTTATATAACATATTTTTTTCTGTGCCAAAAATATTTAAAAAATATGCATTTTTCAAATATAAGCATTTCCACTTTCATCTCAGATTAATGAAAATACCCTATTCACATGACCGTAGGTATAATAATGGATTTATTTATATACAACTTGATAACCTCTCTGATAGGTACCATCATTTTAAAAATTCTTTTATGCGAGTAGGTAACTAAATTGATTTACTTTACTTATGCGAGTAATAAACTAACTCTACAAGTTTCGTTTCTACATAAAATTTAAAATAATTTTAATTAATATACTTTATATAGGTTCAAAGTGCTCATGTTATTAATTATGTAGTTTGAACGTAGTTAATTGTTGTTTCTTACTTCTTGTTTTTGTAGACTCTCTTACTGTATTTTCATTAACTTGTAATTAATCAATCTGTACCCCCTGGTTGGAGTTAATAGCAGCTTTATGCTTACATCCCGTCAGGTTAAATAAAGGCCTTTATTATTGTTTTTTATTATTAAAAATTAACATTAAAATAAAATTCTATTATTTGCTTATTCGCAACTTTATCACAGTTTCTCTCCAAACAATGCACAGCTTGCTTATAACACAGGCACACAAGAAAAATATTTTCCCAAAGGACTAATATCCCTACCCTTACGTCATTTTCACCTCCTGAATCAAAAAGTTGTATAAAAAATATAGGTTCCATAGTTCAGGTTTTCGCTAGCTACCCAAAACCCACTTCTGACTAAATATAAGAAAGTCGTTCTTTATGCTTATCGGAATCGCATGTATTATAGAAAATGTAATAAAAAAAAAACTAATAACGAAATAATTCAGTTCACAATTAGGTATAGATTCGAATCTAAAATTCGTTGAACATGTTAATATATTGATAAAAAGAAAGGTTTTAAGTATTGTCACTTTGTGTTCTCAATAATTATAGACATTGTGTAGAGTCTGTTCGTGTGTGGATTCTATAAACCGACAATGTATGTATACAAAAAATCGGTAAAGGTATTTACACAGAACTTCCCTCGTTATTTGTGCATGGCGATCACTAAAAAAATATTAAATACGAAATGACATTGAGAATAATAATGGAAATATAGTTATTGTAATTATTACAAAGAAATCCTGATAACTTTTGGTAAAAAAAATAGTGCTCATCCAACAGCAAAAGTTCAATACTAAATAACAGGTCTCCCATAAATTATTTCTTGGGATGACCACCCTGTATATTTTCCGATAAAAGTATAATAGCATATGTCAAATAGTATTGCCATTAGACACATTTTCAATTCCACATTCACGCAGTGAAGTGGAAGTATAGTGGTGGTTAAAAATTTAATTTTTTTTTTTAATTTTTTAAAACTGTTGGTTAAAAATGTTCACTTATTTTTCTTCTGCAATAGGTTCAGAATGTCATGAAACATGGAAATTTTAAATTTGAGCAAAGAAAAAAAAATTTCCATCTGTTTTAGTGGTTAAAAATTTTTCAAAAATGTGTGAAAACAATTTAATTTTTTTTTTCTGAAATAGGTTTAGAATGTCATGAAACGTGAAAATTTTAAATTTCAGCAAAAACAAATTTTTCCGTCTATTCTAATGGTAATTATTTTCCAAAGTGGTAAAAAAAAACATCTATTCTATAGCAAGAAGTGAAATAGATTTTATCAATTTGTTTTTATTTGTTTCAATAGATTTAGAATGCTATGGAAACGTTGAAATCTTAAATTTGAACAAAGAAAAAAAAAATAATTTTTTAAAAATTTTTCCAAAACCTTGGTTAAAAAATTTTTTAAATTTTTTCTTCTGAAATATCTAGGTTTAGAATGACATGAAACGTGATATTTTAAATTTAAGCAAAAAAAAATTTTCCATCTATTCTAGTGGTAATTTTTTTTCCAAAATGGTAAAAAAATGTTACAATTTTTTACTTCCCTCGCATACCGAAGGGAAGTATTGTATTCGAGAAAAAAATCACCCTCCGAGATTTTTTCGGATTCTGACGTTTCAGAACACGTAGATTCCGAAAATATGGGTTTTTCAATTCCGTCAGTCTGTCTGTCTGTCGGTCTGTCTGTCTGTCTGTCTGTCTGTTGGTGTATTTACTAAAAAACTACTTGACGGAGAGCAGTCAAATTTGGTAGGTAGTTAACCCTACTGTCAGCGAGGAACTGGTAGAATTTTCACTGAAAAATATACAGGGTGGACCGTCTAAACGGAATAAATAGTGAAAAAAATTTTTTTTTGCTCAAATTTAAAATTTCCACGTTTCATGACGCGCTAAACCTATTTCAGGAAAAAAATTTTTTTGAAAATTTTTTTCACATTTTTGAAAAAATTTTTACCAAGTTGAAAAAAATTTTTTTTTGCTCAAATTTAAAATTTCCACGTTTCATGACGCGCTAAACCTATTTCAGAAAAAAAAATTTTTTGAAAATTTTTTTCAAACATTTTTGAAAAAATTTTTACCAAGATGAAAAAAATTTGTTTTTGCTCAAATTTAAAATTTCTACGTTTCATGACACGCTTAACCTATTTCAGGAAAAAAAAATTTGAAAATTTTTTTCACCAATATTTTTGAAAAAATTTTTACTACTAAAATGAATTTTTTTTTTCTTTCTTCAAATTTAAAATTTTCACGTTTCATGGCATTCTAAGCCTGATTAAAAAAAAGTTTTTTGAAATTTTATCACTAAGATAGAATTTTTCTTTCTTTGTTCAGATTTTAACTATCCACGTTTCCATGACATTCTAAAACTATTCAAACAAATTTAAAAATGTTTTTGAAGAATTTTTTAAAAAATTTGAAAACATTTTTAATCCATTTATGTATCACTACTATAGAACAGACGAAAACATTTTTTTTGCTCAAATTTAAAATTTCCACGTTTCATGATATTCTAAACCAATTTCGGAAAAAAAAATTTGCAACATTTTGTTACCAGTTTGGAAAAAAATTTAACACCAGAATGCTCAAATTTAAATGACATTCTAAACCTAGGTATTTAAGAAAAAAAATTTTGAAAATTTTTTTCACCAACATTTTTCAAAAAGTTTTTACCACTAAAATAGATCGATTTTTTTTTATTTGCTCAAATTTAAAATTTTCACGTTTCATAGCATTCTAAACCTATTTTAAAAATACATCATTTTTAATTTTTAAACTTTTTTTAGCACTACTATAGAACAGAAGGAAACTTTCCTTTTTGCTCTAATTTAAAATTTCTACCTTTGACATTTTAAACCTATTTCAGAAGAAAAAAATTTGAAAATTATTTTACCATCTTTTGAAAAATTTTAAAAAAATGAAATTTTTTAACCACCACTATACTTCCACTCCATTACGTGAATGTTGGATTGAAAATGTGACAGATGGCAATAACATCTGGCATATGCACCTATTATACTTTTATTGAAAAATGTACAGGGTGGTCATCCCAAGAAATAATTCAGTCATGGTGGACATTTGTAAAGGTATTTGCGCAAGCCTGCCATATGTGGCACCTGCTATTTAGTATTGAACTTTTGCTGTTGGATGAGCAATCTGTATATTTTTTTGACCAAAACTTATCAAGTTTTCTTTGTAATAATAGCAATAACTCTACTCCGATTATTATTCTCAATGTCATTTCGTAATTATTATTTTTTTTAGAGAGACTGCCATGAACGAGGGAAGTTCTGTGTAAATACCTTTACCGATTTTTTTCTTCCGAAATAGGTTCGGAATGTCATGAAGCGTGGAAATTTTAAATTTGAGCAAACAAAATATTTTCTATTCTGTAGTAAGTACAGAAAATTTTTCGGAAAAATTTTTAAATTTGTTTTAATACGTTTAGAATGCCATGGAAACGTGGAAATTTTAAATTTGAACAAAACAAAAATTCCACCCATTGTGGTGGTAAAAAAAAATTCAAAAATCTTGGTAAAAAAATTTTCAAAAAATTTTATTTTTGAAATACGTTTAGAATGCCATGAAACGCGAAAATTTTAAATTTGAAGAAAGAAAAAAATTGTCATATTTTAGTGGTAAAATTTTTTTCAAAAATGGTGAAAAAAAATTTTCAATTTTTTTTTTTTTCTGAAATAGGTTTAGCGCGTCATGAAACGTGGAAATTTTAAATTTGAGCAAAAAAAAATTTTTTCACTATTTATTCCATTTAGCCGGTCCACCCTGTATATTTTCCAGTGAAATTTCTACCATTTCTTCGCTGACAGTAGCGTCAACTATCTACCAAATTTGACTGCTATCCTTCAAGTAGTTTTTTACTAAATGCACCAACAGACAGACAGACAGACAGACAGACAGAGACAGACAGACTGACGGAATTGAAAAACCTATATTTTCGTAATCTACGTGTTCTGAAACGTCAGAATCCGAAAAAATCTCGGAGGGTGATTTTTTCTCGAATACAATACTTCCCTTCGGTATGCGAGGGAAGTAAAAATATAAAACATGTTGGAGCTGCGTATTTGGTTTAAGAAAATTTGATAGCGTTACTCCGAGTGTTACTCTAAATTAAATTTACTTTGTTAGCTCCCTATGCATTTATTTTGGGAAATTCATCTACTTAATTTTATTAATCTTTTGCTTCACACACGTATACCCTCTTACCTCAAATCTAAGTTCACTTTTCGTTGCAATGTACCTACATAGTGTACAAATTAGATTTAGGAATATTTTAACTATCCCTAACCCCTAACCATAAATCTGCAAATTTCAACGTTCACTCTCATACATACCCAAGGAGCATTGAAAGACACATTTCAGGCAATGTGTCGATACTGGGTCGAAACATATTTTGGGCACGACACATTTTATAGGCACAGTTTCGAAACATAGTCCATACTATGTAAGATATGCCCAAAGTGGTGATGAAAATGTGTACCTACTAACTTGATTCCAAAATGTGCCCAAAACTATTTCCAAAATTTGTCTTGTACCTATGCGTCGCATGTTTACTAAATGTTACTGTAATGAAGCTAATATGTAACTAACATGTTTCTTATTGTTTCCAAGATGTTACTTGAATGTGCCTTACTATGTGTAGTTACAATATTGAAACAAATAAATCTAAATTGTGTCTACAATCACTTTATGGTGTCCTAATTATTTAAAAACAGACTAAAAGTCGACAGAATACATTACTCTCTAAACATTAAGACAAACAAACAGTTGGTATGCAATGATTTTATAAAAATTACGTTACACAAAAGTAATCAGTTTTTCACATTGAATAAATAAAGTATATGACCAAAAACAAGCCCATTTTATCTGTCAAATGTGATGAGATACTCATGAAAAATAAAAACCCTTAAAAAAATGTGAAATTTATTTTGAATATTTAATTAATGATGGTAATTAATAAATAATTGTAATTTTTGGAAATAAAATTATTTCTAATATATTTTGTATGTTACAAGACATCAAAATGAGTGTTTTTATAACATTTTTGTGTAAAAATATGTAAATTGTTAATTTTTAAAATAACTATTTTTCTTTAAGCTCAGTTTTCAATATGGATGCCCATTTCTCTAAAGAAAATATGACCGATTTGTACAATGTGTCTAAATGAAACCACAAATCCTCATTTGGAACGAATTTCACCCAAAATTTACCTGTACGGACAGACAGCTACATATTAGATATTAATCAGACTAAAATTTCGACTATTTCATTAAATGTGTACTAAAATGTGTCTATGTTGACAAATACTCGCATATTTGACACAATTTGAACTCTTGTGTTCACTATATACTGGTACAAATTGTGCCCAAATTATTACCTATACGAAAAAGGCTACATTTTAGACCCAATTTGGAATTTGCAGCATCGCTTTCATTGGTGCATTGTAGCTGCAAATTGGCTTTTTCCACTCCACAACTAACACTATCAGTACTGAGGCTGTCCAGGTCAGAGTAAATAGCAGATCTCTTTTTATTTTTTTATGGTATTTCTGTTGATAACAAAGGCAAAAATGGCCCCTACTTCACCTCTTTCATATAAGTTAACAACTTCACTTGATTTTCTTGTACATGTATTTTTACATTCCTATAGTATGTTGTATTATACTCTTTTGATTGCTTCTTGACGACTTTTGGTATTTTTACAAAATAACCAGAGTACGCTGTTGTCAAAAATGACCTTCTAACAGCTGATAGTTAGTGCACACATACAATTTATGCACAAAATGGAGAAAACGTGTGTAAAATTCAACCTTATGGAAACATGCGTTGGTGAAGACGCATTTAAGGCATGAAAAGAAACATTTATTCCTAAAATATAAACATGTGGCCACATAAGTGTCCTCCTGGCTAAATATCAGCAACATGCTAGATACACGATTTTTTGGCACATTTTAAATACATTTTGCCCAAAGGGTATCGACACGCTGTATCCAAATTGTGTCTAATGTTCCCAAATAGGCTCAAGATAGAAACATTTTGGGCACAAAAAACCAAAATGTTTCAATTTGAACACAGTGCCTATTTTGACACAGTGCAGACACACAATATATTGTGCCCAGGTTCAGACACATTCTGCTCCTTGGGTATCAACGATATATACCTATTAATGACAACATTTTCAGTGAGCAACATTAGAAGTATCTATATAACAAAGTTTTATTTTTTTTAGTTTAAAATATTGTATGACGTGGTAAGTAGGTGAGAATAACTGAATTAGATAAGTGTTTCCCTAGCCTAATTTGTAATTCAATTTCTTAAGCATTTGGGGTTACGTATAAGAGTAGTTTACTAGCTAAACATCGCCCAGTATGTATTTGCTTTTTCAATAAAGAGTATTATTACTGTTATTACATTACAACTAGTCTTTACAGAATTGCAAGCTTGATCTTTTACTGTCTCTAAATTACAGACACTCAATAGGTACCTGCCTAGTTAATTTATACCATTACTTGGAAATATTTACCTTTATTTGCAGAAAAGATTGATACCTAGCTCAGGTATGTACCTATGCAAATTTAATATTTGGCAGGTAAGACCAATGTGAAAGACAAAATAGCAAAAATGTTACAAGTATGAAAACCCCAAGCTATTCAATCTGCAGTACAATATAGGTAAGTACTTTCAGGTACATAAGCAAGGGTAATATTAATTAACGTAGGTACAAAGGAAAAGACCTCATCGTAACTCTTAAAACCGACAATTTTACCAATCGGTGGGTACTTTACTTAGCCAATTTTTGATGTTTGAAGAAAAATTCACAATACAGCATCGGAAAAAATCCTAAAAAACATCTAGAATACAACGATCACTAAATTGTTCAGACCACTTGCTTCTATGCAAATTCCATACAATTTATAATGGGTCTTTCTATAAGCATTAACAGCATTATGTGTTGCTTGGGAACAGTAAAAATTAAAATAATGCAGTTGAGCTAGTATACATATTCAGCCGCTAATGATATTTTACAACTACAGTAAGTATCTTATTATTAAGCACACACATTAAACTTACTAACCTAGTTATGTAACCAGGTCATTTTTAATTTTTGTTGATTTTTTAATATTTAATATTTGGAGTACTTGAAAACAAATTTGTTAAATCAGTTAAATAATACATTGTGGTACCTACATCTTGATGAAATAAGTAAGTACCCATCGAGATAGCAATTATCACTCATACTTTGAATTTGTTATGTATACATGAGTTAAAACTGCAATTTATTTTCATTGTACTTTCTCTTTATAAACCGTAATTAAACAACTCATATTTAATTCCCTCATTATCTGTTACAAAACATGTTTAGATAGTGCCACATAGCAGAACCTGGCTTATGCTTAAATTACTGCGTTTTTTGACCTTCCTCAAATTCCCAGTTAATAAATGAAATGAAGGATTATGAAGCCTAATACTGAAGAGTTTTTTTAGACACTTACCATTGTTACCGGTTGAATATACGTAGGAGAGGAAATGCATTCTTCAGAACGACTTCTACTTCTTTTTCTAGACATTGTAACGCCGGCTGGACTTAAATTTGATTGTATATCTGGAACATATGACATAACCTATATTTTTCGCCACTCCTTGGAATATTAACTATAAAGAGTTCTTTAACATATTGTTAAACTTGTAAATTGTAGATGTGTTAAAAGGGCAATTCACTTTCACAATTACATTAGTTCGTAACTGTTTAAATGATAATTATTACTAAATTATTTAGTACTTATTTAAGACATTCGCCATTCTCCAGTATAATTCGGCAGGACCTATAACTAGGTATATAGTATATATTTAACTTACCTAACATTGAAAAGTTTTTAGTACAAACTTGGACGTTGCAATTCGCAATAATAAATATATGTATTGACACGTATTAATACTTCGGAGGTTCCTCACTAAGAGTTCTTTACCACTGCCTAAGGTCACTCTATTTTCGCACGGTAAATGCCTGGGAAATATCAATGTCCGATTTCCCAATCACTTTACTTTCTCCAAACGCCACTTAAATTAAAGTTCTATTATTATATTAAGAAACAACGTCCTAATACAATGAACAGCAGAGCGTAGACTGGCTCGCATCATGCCTGTGCGCTGACATTCGACTCAGGCTGTCATTGGGACGGAACATCTGACAATTCCGACATTCCGGCGTCAAATGACAGCGAATTTTATTTTCTAAAGTACGCGTTATTTTTAACAATGAATGCTAAAACTGGCCCCCTTCAGCAAACGCATTTTAAAAGGATGCCTTTTGTTCATATTTATTGTTTAAAAATACGTCACAAAACGCTGTATTTAAATTTCTTATTGATTTTTCAAATCCAGACAGTTCCTGTGTATTCGGCGCCACAACTCACGTGACTTACGACGTCGATCGTATGATGTGTTCGAAATCCAAACTAGCTTACGTAAGTAACCGTGTCATATTCAACGCTATCGTATCCATCAATCATCAGATCACTCATCATTTTTTACATGATCGCATAGGTATCTAATCTACGAGGTGTGAAAAAAATTACACATTTAGTAAATTGGAAACCTAATGAACCTATGATGGATTGCTGCTGGGTCCTACCCAATTCCTTAATAGTTGATGTATGCAGACAAAATAAACATTATCTTCTTATTATCTTATCATGTCGTATTTTTATCGCTAAATTATATAAAAACTAACAGGGGCGTGTCATTTCTACTATAAATTATATACCTATATCCAGCAGGCTAATGATATACCTAGGTAGGATAACCATTGAGAAAACAGAAAAATTGCAAATATATGTGCAAACATGTTTGTTTTCTTAGAAAACGTGCCCAGTAAAAAAATTTTAGATTCTTTACTCCGAATAGAAATAGGTAAAATTCTAATACGCCTAGGTACTTGCTAGATAGTACTTATCGGGAGGCACAAGGCACAATGTTGAAAATCTTTTTTACTTAATGTTTTTTTATATTTTTATAAAATAAAAGCAAACTGTTTCATAACTTCTAGAAATAAGTGGTGTTTACATAATATATAAATATTTTGTGCATATTGAAAACAACATATTCGACTTTACATCAACTTCAAAATTAAATTAATATTCAAAGCATGTGGACGCGGGCAACACACGATGCAGGTAATTGTAGAGTGGGTTGCATAATACTGATCGCTGCAAGTCGCTGATATTTTTCACGACGTCCACACAGTGGCGTAGCAATATTTCCGTGAGTCTAGTGTCAATATTAATATATTGGTAGACCCCACTGAACTCTACATATAGTTCACTGGTAGACCCCTAGTGAATAAAATAGCTCAGAACTCTATATAGCTAGTGCGAGAGGTAAGATTATTTTCTTACCGTATTAACCAATACCTAATACTTCAAACTCGGTACTGTACATCAACTAGATAATCAATCTTGTAGCACTGCGTGCTTCTTATTAGGTCCTTAGCCCCGTAAGTAATATACTGTAGATTTACTTTGAAAGTTCTTAGTCTACAAAGTGTGTACGAAGAAAATGAAATTTTCCCTTAAATAAGAACTATTTATTTCCTTTATGCAAATATGTCTATTTCGTAAACATAGTCATAATAAATAATCACTTGAAGAGAGAAAAAAATCATAGTACTGAGTTGTAAACAACTTTTAAAATGTCCGTCTGTCTGTCCATTTGTCATGCCTTTTTATGATTATGATAATTTAGAAAGGAGAAATTCAGAAGGACTGGAATTTAGTTAGTGAGTTGCCCACTGTTAGATAGAAGAAGAACCTTGTTGTATGTGATACAAAGTAATAAATAAATATGCGGTACACGTTAAATAAATTTGCTAAACTTATAAAGCGATCGACAAAAATCGTTCAGATAGAACGATTTTTAAATATATTTATCTACCCACGTTTAAAAATACTTTTTTCAAAAGCCTTTAGAAGAGTTACGACGTATTCGACACCATTTTTAAATGGCAATCCCTATTTCTGATAGTGCCATTCGAAAAAGCACATTTTTTTTGCATATGGAGCTATAGATATCGCACTATGTTACAAATAAAAATTTGGAGAAAAAAAATTGTTTACATGTGTATGTAAGCCAGGCGAAAAAAATTCCTTTTTGGGCAGATTGAGGCAGAAGTGGTTCTTTTTTAACAATTTTGTTCAGAAATAACGTATCGAAATTTTGCAAACTGCGAAGACACGGAACTATCTTTAATTATGCAAATTAGGTACTAACGACAATTTATCAAAAATAATTATAACAATTTAAAATTAATTTAAATTAAAAGCTCAAATTGTCCTCCATGTACTTCTCGACAATATCTAAGATGAAACATACAGGGTGTCTCACCGTGAACTGAATCGATCGATATAGAGAAAAGCACGCATCAGAAATTTTTGAAAATTTAGATAGTTACTAATGTCGGTGTGGTCAATCCAACTAAAATAATTAGAAGTATTGGGTACTTCCGGTTATACCGGGTCGATACCAACTTGCTTATTTTAAATGGAACACCCTATATATTTTCGACTTTTCGAGATGACAATAAAATTCTGAGTTCAGGCAAGTAGCACACCCTATATCTAAACCCAGTAGTTTCGAAGATATTTGACATTTTATAAAAAATTTGACAGGTGCAACGGTTTGCAAGAACCGTTATGACTTTTTCTGTGTAGGCCATCCTCATTTGCTCTTGGGTACGGATAAAGAACACAAGGAGAACTACGTTCTACAACTGAAATAAAATCAATAATATCATACCAAGTGTTCCGTTTTACGCGTTACATTTAGTCAACTTCAAACCGCACAAAACTTGTTTAGGTCAAATGGAACACCCTGTAACTTTTTACGTCAAGTTGTGTAAAATTGAAGTTTTCTTTTTTCCGATATTAGCATTGAGGGGTTAAAGTTTTCAACTTTTTGAAATATTTGCGATTTTATTAGAAATTCATGAATTATTGTAATCATTTCATCAAAATAGCCATAATTAGAAACAATCAGTCATTATCTTATGTCAAAAAATGCCAGGAGGTTTAAATTACACCCACGAAGACTTTTTAAATTTGTTTATTATTTATGGAGCATGTGATAAGGTAATATCAAGAACTTGCAGCACATTTGCTACTCGATATCCACAAAAATGGAAAATAACGCTAACACTGTAACAGAAGATATGGCATGAACTAAAGTAGTAGAGATAAGATCAATTTAAAACATGATTCCATTTTAATTTAATAATTGCTCAAAATTCCGCCCTCGAACCTCGACACATTTTTCGCACCTTCGGATTAGTTCCACATGGGTAGATCTTCTAATTGAATCCTGTGATATGTTTGAAATGCATTTCTTACTCTCTGCATACAATCTTCAATGGTTGTTAATGGGCTCTCATAAACTTTATTTTTAATAGTTCCCCAAATAAAATAATCCAGAACTGATAAGTAGGGCGAGCGAGGAGGCCATAAGAAAGGTCTATTATTGGCAATCCATTGACCATAAAAAGTTTCTTGTAACTAATTATTAATTAAATATGCGTTGTGTGGCAGAGCACCGTCGTGCTGATAAAAAATGTTTCTATGTTCGGCGAGAGGTAAATTTTCTAAATAGTTATTATTCAAATTTCGTAAGAAATTCAGAAAAAATTTACCTCTACATATTAGCAGAAGGGAAAATTTAATTTACCGTTTAAATTTTCCTGATAAAATTGTAATGCCACCACTCTATCGTTTCTTATGGCACAGTAAACATTGAACTGCCAACTTTCCTGAAAGTTTCGCTCTCTGAACATATGAGGATTTGAGTCACTCCAATAATGCGAATTGTGTCTATTAAAAAGTCCATTTTTAGTAAATTTTGCTTCATCTGTCCATATAATATTTCCCAAATAAGAATCGTCACCCTCAGACCTTATTAGAAAAAACTCACAAAAATTCTGTCTTCTTAGGAAATCTGTTTCTTTTAATCCTTGAACCATATGGAATGAAAACGGGTGAAACTTATGTTTTAATAAGATTCTGTGAATTGCATCTTTGCATAGTCCCAATTCCAGAGTAGCTTGTCTTAATGACATCCTTGGAAAGGCATGAAAATATCCCAGAATGACTATTTCAATGTTTTCGTCATCAACAATAGGCTTTCTTCTTTGCATTTTTGCCTTGACAGAGCCATAATTTTTAAAATTTTCCTTGACGGTTTCCGTTTTTCTGGATGTCGAGTAGCAAATGTGCTGCACCTTATCACATTCTCCATAAATGAAAAACAAATTTAAAAAGTCTTCGTGGGTGTAATTTAAACATGCTGGCATTTTGTGACATAAGATAATGACTGATTGTTTCTAATCATGGCTATTTTGATGAAATGATTACAACAATTCATGAATTTCTAATAAAATCGCAAATATTTCAAAAAGTTGAAAACTTTAACCCCTCAATGCTAATATCAGAAAAAAGGGAATTCAGTTTTACACAACTTGACGTAAAAAAATACAGGGTGTTCCATTTGACCTAAACAAGTTATCGCGGTTTGAAGTTGACAAAATGTAACGCGAAAAACGGAACACTTGGTAACTGATAAGTAGGGCGAGCGAGGAGGCCATAAGAAAGGTCCATTATTGGCAATCCATTGATCATAAAAAGTTTCTTGTAAATAATTATTAATTAAATATGCGTTTTGTGGGGGAGCACCGTCGTGCTGATAAAAAATATTTCTATGTTCGGCGAGAGGTAAATTTTCTAAATAGTTATTATTCAAATTTTGTAAGATATTCAGATATCTTTCACATAAGAAAAAAACAAAAATTTACCTCTACATATTAGCAGAAGGGAAAATTTAATTTACCGTTGAAATTTTCCTGATAAAATTGTAATGCCACCACTCTATCGTTTCTTATGGCACAATAAACATTGAACTGCCAACTTTCCTGAAAGTTTCGCTCTCTGAACATATGAGGATTTGAGTCACTCCAATAATGCGAATTGTGTCTATTAAAAAGTCCCTTTTTAGTAAATTTTACTTCATCTGTCCATATAATATTTCCCAAATAAGAATCGTCAACCTCAGACCTTATTAGAATAAACAATAATTCTGTCTTCTTAGGAAATCTGTTTCTTTTAATCCTTGAACCATGTGGAATTAAAACGGGTGAATCTTATGTTTTAATAAGATTCTGTGAATTGAATCCTTGCATAGTCCCGATTCCAGAGTAGCTCGTCTTAACGACATCCTTGAAAAGGCATGAAAATATCCCAGAATGACTATTTCAATGTTTTCGTCATCAACAATAGGCTTTCTTCTTTGCATTTTTGCCTTGACAGAGCCATAATTTTTAAAGCAAATGTGCTGCAAGTTCTTGATATTACCTTATCACATTCTCCATAAATAAAAAACAAATTTAAAAAGTCTTCGTGGGTGTAATTTAAACGTGCTGGCATTTTTTGACATAAGATAATGACTGATTGTTTCTAATCATGGCTATTTTGATGAAATGATTACAACAATTCATGAATTTCTAATAAAATCGCAAATATTTCAAAAAGTTGAAAACTTTAACCCCTCAATGCTAATATCAGAAAAAAGGGAATTCAGTTTTACACAACTTGACGTAAAAAAATACAGGGTGTTCCATTTGACCTAAACAAGTTTTCGCGGTTTGAAGTTGACAAAATGTAACGCGAAAAACGGAACACTTGGTATGATATTATTGAATTTATTTGCAGTTATAGAACGTAGTTCTCCTTGTGTTCTTTCTCCGTGCCAAAGAGCAAATGAGGATGTCCTACACAGAAAATGTTATAACGGTTCTTGCAAACCGTTGCACCTGTCAAATTTTTTATAATATGTCAAATATATTCTAAACTACTGGGTTCAGATATAGGATGTGCCCATGCCTGAACTCAGAATTTTATCGTCATCTCGAAAAGTCGAAAATATGTGTTCCATTTAAAATAAGCAAGTTGGTATCGACTTCCGGTATAACCGGAAGTACCCCATGCTTCTAATTATTTTAGTTGGATTGGCAGCACCGACATTAGTAAGCATCTAAATTTTCAAAAAATTTTGATGCGTACTTTTCTCTATATCGATCGATTCAGTTCCCGGTGAGACACCATGTATATTCATCTAAACCCCTTTGAAGTGTTTCTAATCGAACTAACCCAAATTCGTACTTCATTCTTTTTAAATCCTCTATATTATTGGGTTTGTTCAGATAGACTCAGCATTTGAAGTTAATCCACCAGAAATATTCTAAATGCGTTAGATCAGGAGATCTAGCTGGCAACTCTGTGAATCCACGCCAGCCAGTGGAAAAGATACTTTTGAATATGAATAGGTGGTCCAATATATTTAAAAATCGAGTTTACATAAACAATATTTTCCGCAAAATATCTATTGGTAATCGGGGGCTAACATTGCGGCCAGGTGGATCTCCTGATCTAACCCATCTAGCCTGGTCACATTTGTTGCATCTTAGAAATTCCACCTTCAGAATCAGTTTTGATAATAGGACTGCACATAACTGTTTACAAATCTTAAAAAATGTATATTCCATAAATATTCATAACACTTTATTTATAATTAAAACAACATACAAAATATCTTACTTATTGCGTAACAATACTAAATCCTTAATACAAATAGAAAAGGCTATTCCTACTTTGTCATAACATTAATATAGTTAATAAATAATCAAAATCACAACATTTGGTAAACAATAGTCAAGTCTTCTAGTGAGGCCTTCGGAAGATACCCGCGAAAAGAACGGCTCTTTGGATTTTTTCGTAAATGACATAAATGAATGGGTGGTTGCATATAAATTGGGCTGGTTCGGCTGGCCTACTGGATCTGAAGCTGAACAAAACTGTGGCAGCTGCGGCTTTGGTACCTTCTTCGTTTACTTCTATTTTGGCCTTGTGTAGGGCTTCTCCAAGGGCGAGCTTTTGGTCTGACAAAAATGATAAGTCGGAACTAGGTTGGAATAAGTCGCCGACGCCCATGTATTCCAAAACCTACAAATTAAATTTTATTTATCATGAAAGCGTTCTTTAGGCATGTTGGCATGTATGTATTTGATGTTTAGAATATTGCGTAGTAATTGGTACAATCAAAATCTGAGAAAGAAGAAGAATTTTGCGTAATTGCAATGATATAATTACTAACAGTGATGCAAAATTGTGATTTTGTTAACCAAGAGAATGAAAAAATGAAATATTAATTACTGGATAATTTTCTGTATCATTTACTTTCAGGATAATATTTAAAAAAATGGGTAAAAATGTAAATAAAATCCCATTATTATTGGTTTTTATCTAACCATTTTTCAACAAAACATTATGGTGTAAGTATTGCCATTTTTACAAATAAGCAAATTTTTAACGGTTTTAATAATGGGAATTTAATTTTCTAATCTAACAGATTAAGAAAAGTGCTTTTATAGTTATAGCTCTGCAGTATAATACAGTATTCGAATTACGAATGCGCGCTCCCGCTTTATCATGCTATAGCTTGAAAACGGTTGGTCGTACGAAAAAAAATTATATGAACAATTTTGTAGAGAATACTATTTTACATAAGTTTTGTTATGGGTTCTTATGACGTCAGATGCACTGGAAGCGAGATTTTCGCAAAAAACCGATTTTCATGACCTTTGATCTTCGATATCTCAAGACGCACACGGGTAGGCATATGAGATTTTTTTGTGCTTCATTGGAACATCAAAACGAAGGTCTCTGCAAAAATTCAGCATGTTCGGCCTCATTCCGCAGATGGCCTTTTTCTTTACCTTATTTCTCTGGAGTATAGTGCGAGGATTAAACATCACAAAACCACAAAAATGTTCGGGGGGTGCCGCGGAACCCCCCCAAAAACCACCCCTTCGGTGCAAAAAGCCTTATTTTACCGATAACTCGTTAATCGTTGAAGATGTAGAAAAATTGCCCATCATAAAAATGAAAGCTTGACTAATTGCCTAAAAAAAAGTCCTATTGTAGCTAGGGAGAAAAGTCAAAATTGATTTTAAAGGAGATATAAAATACTCTCTTGTGTTGATATTTTTGAGAGCTATTGATAGTTATTACTATATAAAAATAACAATATAATATAGTTATCTTTTGATTTTTTGTGCATCTATATAACTATTCACAGGCCCATAAAAAATAACTGACTATAATATAAGTTATAAATGCAATATCTTTTAGTTCAAGTTAGTTAGTACTTCAATGCAGAAAAAGTTAGGAATGAAAATATTCACATTTACAAATTTAGCAGCATGTCAGCCAAAAAAAAATCCAAAAAGGCTGCATATTCAATTTTTTGATGATTTAATACAATTTTTTAAGTATGAAATGATTAGAAATAATAGTTATATGATATATAAAGTCAAAAAAAAATTTTTTTGAGCTAAATTTTCAAGATGTTTGGGTGTTTTTTAGTTTTAGGAAACAATAAAAAATTGGCCAAAATTTGGCTAACATGCTGGTACATTTGTAAATGTGAATATATTTATTCCTAACTTTTTCTGGATTGAAGTACTCTCTTGAACTAATAGATAATGCATTTATAACTTATATTAAAGTCAGTTATTTTTTATGGGCCTGTGAATAGTCAAAAGTGCAAAAAATCAAGAGGTGCTATATTATACTGTTATTTTTATATACTAATAGATATCAATAGCCATCAAAAATGGAAACACAAAAGAGTATTTTATATCCCCTTTAAAACCCATTTTGATTTTTCTTCCTAGCATGTTTGGTTTTCGAGAAATTCCATTTTTTATTTAGGCCGCGCGCAAAAAATTTCAAATGGACGAAAATTCGTACGCATTAAAAATACAAATTTTGCAATTTTTTTTCAATATCGATTTTCTCGAAAACCATGGCATATACAAGAATATTACAAGAGGACTTTTTAGGCAATTAGTCAAACTTTCTTTTTTATGATAAGCAATTTTTTTATATCTTTGACGGTTAATGAGTTATCAGT
The DNA here is from genome assembly GCA_963583905.1 of Stenurella melanura. Lineage (NCBI taxonomy): Eukaryota > Metazoa > Arthropoda > Insecta > Coleoptera > Cerambycidae > Stenurella > Stenurella melanura. The sequence continues at coordinate 164,337,351 of OY757311.1, read as the reverse complement.
AAAATAAGGCTTTTTTCACCAAAGGCGTGGTCTTTTGGGGGGATTGCGCGGTAAATCAGTTCTAGGAAACTGATTTTTGTGGTGTGGTGATGTATAATCCCTCCACTAACAGTTATCGAAGGAAAATCTCAGATAACATTTTTTGTTATGGAAATCTTTATAATTATATAATTTAAGATGATAATGAATCATATCAAAAAACATGATAGTTTGCATGCCTCTAGCGATCACCCTCCATGGAGAAATGTGATTTAAAATCTAATATTCTACTGTTATTTTATATATTTCTCAAATTTAAAATAAAATCTTAAGTCTTGAACTTTCTTTTATTTCTAAATCAATTATTTTTTCTTTAGACTGTTAAGTAAACTGACTGATGGCACGTGATTAGTTCTAAATGGAAAGCTCCTCCAGCTTAAGTAACTCTTCATTACGTCCGAAAATAAAGTTAGGACTAATATAACTGGTACTTTAAAATTTCATTTTCTTGTTACGTGAACACTAAGTAAACTATCTTATTGAAATTCGGTATTAGTGCAATTTTGATAGCAGCGACTATGAGATTGTTTTACAATTAAAACTTGGCCAAATATATTTTTTTGGAAAATTAGGTTTATTTTTCTTCATAAGGACGAACGCCACTGGTGGATTTTTAAATATTTTACCGTGGCACAATCTTTTGATGGGTAAGTACCTGCCATCCAATTTTTTTTAAAAATCGTATTGTTAATAAAGGCGCTGTGATATGGATGTCATGAAAAGTAAGACATACTCTGCATATTTGCATATATTTATTTTTTGATTTTACTCAACATTTTGGCATTTTCTGTCAAAATTTTTTGTTGTAACAACGATACCATGACGACTAAAAATGTAACTACTAAGGATAGTTATTGTTGGTAACTGGTTTATGTAGTAATTAAAAAATATATCTTTTTTACGGGTCGAACCAAAAACAAATTTACAAGGCCCCAGTCCGTGTTATTTAAAACTCGGTATTGTTACATATACAGAAAATCTTTTCCAACACTCTCCTATATAAACTACTGCTAGTATTAGTCCGGGAAAGTTAGCTTCAGAAATAAAGATTTCTAGGATAGTTTTGGGACTAGCTGAAAACTGACCTATCCCCTACAGAATTTCCTGAGGAATCCGAAAAAAATAGTGTTGACCACTCAAAATGGTGGCTTCAGTTGTTATTTAACTTAAAAAAAAACATTCATTTGCAACTTTGTGTTTTAGTTATATCTTCGCTTATAAAGGTCGTAGAAAGACGTTTGACCCGTCAGCTTTTTTGTCTTGAACTCCCCCCACATTGGGGCAAAGAGCTCAAGCTCGACCCCTAATCATCCGAGACCGTCATCTTTAGTCAAGAATATTGGCACGAACTCCCGCTACCTCTACGTATTGAACGAAATTCAATTGTTAATAAAATATTATGTCAAAAAAATGAAATAGTTTTCAATATTTTTCAATCCTCGAACTTTGAAGTAATGTAGAAGCAAATGTAAAATCCACATGTTACCGATATTATAAGAAATAACATGTTTTTACCTTTAAAAAATGCGCTTTGTTCCATTCCAAAATATAAAATACTTTTTTTGCATTTTTTTTTTTTTTTTTAATTGAGACTTATAACAAAAGATCAAATTAATATTTTACAATTCTGCTTGGGTTCACATATTCTATTTGACGAATGTTTTCATAACCAAAAAGAATATTGCAAAAAAAATAAATTTTCTACTTCTTTACGCAAAAAAACAATTTTGCAACTTAAATACCATCGGTGGATTTTTCATAAAATTTGTTCATATCTCGGTTTCAGAGTTTTATATGACGATTAAAATGTCGTTGCTTAAAATTTTCGGATTCCTCTTTTACTCAACCCCCTAGGCCTGATCTCTGGATTTGACTTACTCTATGACCCTCTTCCATGTTATTTCAAGTATAAGCCATCAATAGGTCACTCCCCAGATCCGTTTATGTGTGAAAATATAATGAGCCCCTAAAAGGGGTGGTTTTTGGCCACTTCAGGGGGTTGCTGCGATCAAAAACTTCTCCCACCACTCGCATCGTGTTCAGCGCCCTCGAAAACGGGAGGGGGGGGGGCAGGTAACTCGCCTTTGTACGAAATATTTACAAAAAAGTCGTCTTTTAATGCTTTATTACCTAGACTAGTAGTTTTAAGATCATTTAAAACAATGATATATTGTTGCATAATATATTGAACAACGCGTGTTACACTTGGCTGCAATAAATTGCGGTAGATGGCTCTCCTTTCAATTTGTGTGAATACATTTGCTGAACTTGCTTGAGGAGCAAACATTTATAACTTGTTTTTTGTACTTTTACGCTTGAAACTGTAATTTGGTACAATATTACGGTGGTTATTGCAATCAATATTATTTTATACTGATTTCTGCATATTTAATATATGAATTTCAAGAAACCTGTTCAATATTTTGTGTTGACTACAGGTTTTTCAGGTACTGTTACGTATAGATATGAACGCACACATGCAGGCCAGATTTATAAACTTATTGGATATCGTGGTTAAATAAACATTAGGTTTAATTCAAACAGGTTTCATTCCGAATTAAATCAAGCAATAGAGTTTTTCTGGTATTCATACCCGTAGCCAGTCAGACATCCACGATGCAGAATAAATGAACCAGTATGTATCACTATCTTTAAGGCGCAGGACGTCCAATTTTTGACATTTTTTATTAACTCGTATATTTCAAATCTGACTACGCTTTTCTTGAATCTTAAAAACATAATGCAGTTATAAGGAGGCATAGATATTTCTGATAGATGACCGTTGTTTTTACAACTAATAAAATAAACAGATTGTAAATACATCTACTTTATTTAAACTTTGGGAGGAGGCGTTCTAAATATGCCAGCAAACAAAATAGTCTTAGTTTTTCCATTGTAAATAACGTAAACAAACGGTCTGTTGCATATGAACTTTGCAGGTTGAGCTTCCTCGTTCATCATTCTCCAAGAAAAGAGTGCTGTGGCCGCCGCTGCTTGGGCTCCATGTTCATTGATATCGATTCTTGCTTTATGAATGCCTTCACCCACCGCAATTTTGTTAGGAGTTAACGTGCTGAAGTCAGCGTCAGATTTGAAGAGATTCCCAACACCCAGAGATTCAAGGATCTACCAGAAGAAAGTAAAGAGGTGGTTAGTGAGTGAGAAAATTCACAATCACGGTGGTTTCTGCAGTGAGCAATTCATTCACTCTGATGGTTAGTAGTCCATTGAAATGTTACATAGACCTTGCATTTTGGGCAGGACTAAGAAAAGAAATTTAAAAATTGAGTAGAGAAAATTGTTCGCAATAAAATGATCTACAAAAAATATCTGATGTGTTTTTTCAATAAAATCGATAGAAAGAAAGTTATAACCCAGAAAAGTTGAAAATTGTAGTCTATTTTTAATTATAACTTTTTCATTTTCAATTTTACAGTAAGAAGTATCTAGACCAAAACTGTAGAGAATTCAAAAAAAGTTTTAAAAATTTCTTGTGAGACTTACGGTTATCAAAATATTGGGGAAAAACTGTTTACACTCCCTTTTTTTTAAGATGGGGGCTTTCGACCCCATAAACTGAGTTTTATACTCAAACTGACCCCCCTGCAGACAAAAAGAAAATCTTGCCTGCCCAAAATGCAAGGTTCGGCCATAATTTTGTAACATTTCATAGTGTTAGTATACATTTTACTTGTTAACATTTAAACGTTATTAGTTATAGTCTAGTGCATTTAGATGAAAAAGTTACGTTATTACCAGGATTGGGATGAAACAGCGCCGTTTTACGATTTACGAGAGGCGGACTCAGACACCTTTGTAAGAATGTTTTTATCTTACATCCCATGCACTTCATATACAAAAATGATACATCTTGATAATATGATGATGTCAAAAACTTGTTGGTTACATTATGGCATGCATCCACAACAGATAGTTTGTCCTTATCATTGACTTCGTAGGAATGCTAACGTTTTTATATTTCCTTCGCATACAATTCCCTAAAAAGAGGCATTGTTCACTTTATTCCACGCAATATTATATCCGGCCATTATTTTTACTAAATCTAAGTTAATTGTTGGCTCTAGTTCACTTTAAGTACGCTTAAGAAATTTGTCTTGTACTCGATATTCTTTACAATAAGTTACAAACTTACTTACAAATTGATATAGGCATGGATGCACATCGTAAAGCTTTTCTAAGATATACAAATATGTCGATTACCTTTGATGCGTTTTCTATTATATAAAATATTAATATAAAAAGTGTTATTTTCATTATTTTACTTTCACTTTATATTAGTGCCGTTATTTCTATATGAGCAAGTTGTGGTAAACTAAGATCGCTTTACAGATTGCATCCATTCGGTAACCTATAATCTGCTTATGCTAAAAATTGTAGGTTATCGAAAGAATGCAAAATTGTAAATTTTAGATAGTTTTTCTAGATCTTTCATAGATTACTTTTTCTGCTGTTTGCCAAATCCTATAATGAATATGTTTGATTACAATTATCTTTCATTTTAGGTGTTCACCCTGTAATTTTTCTCTAAAAATATATACCATCTCTCCCCTAATAATAATGTCAACTAGCTGTCAGATATTATTTTTTTTCAAATAGTTTTGTACATATAACGTCAACAGACAGATAACAAACAGACTGACGGATTTGAAAAACTTTAATATGCGTAATCTACACTGAAAGGTGAAAATCAGAAGAAATTTCTAAGAGTAAGATTTCCACGATTACAGTACTTTCCTTCGGTCAGCAAAGGGAGCGAAAATGACAAACAACATTTTAAATGCTAAATATTTTAAGTTGGTAGTTTTGATGTCTGTATATACGGTACCTAATCTTTTGTGTGCAATTTATTTATTTAGAATTTAGACGATAAATATTATTCCCGACACTGGACAGTCTTTCCGTGGCCTCCGACAATACACGGAAAGAGCGCCAGCAATATATCCACAGCCACTCCCCTACATTCCGCAGGGTTAGTGACTGTAGATTCCAGAATCATGTGCTCTAAGCAGGCGAAAGGACCCCAAGATGACTGCCTTCTGCATTTGGCCTGCCAACCAATCAGCAGATTTTTGACAGGCCGGTATGGTCTTCAATCCTGAGAGCAGCGTAGCCTTCATACCTCAGATTACACCGATTATGAGGACGTCCATCTTGACCAAGTAGCCTGGGTACAGCACTTGGAGCTCGTACCGGAGATCACGATATTTGGTTCGTTTTTCCTCCTCTTTCAAAGCGATGTTTGGCTCAGCAGGTGCCGAGAACTGGATCACAAACATCACCTTGTTTTGATGGTCGAGAAGGACTATGTCAACGGACTCAATATCTCCGGGGACGTAAGGCAGCACTGGTGTTTGGTCTATCCCATACGAGTGCCGTAGATGATAGTACAGCACCGGTAATGCCGCGTTATGGCGTTGGATGTAGGCCGAAATCGCATACACCGGACATGCAGAAAGTAAATGCGAGCGACTGATGGCAGGTCCTACAGTTTATATCAGGAACCTCTACACCTCGTTACGCAGTTTCGGTAGACCAACGTGTTAATTACACCATCTTGGCAGGCCACAATAAATCCCTCGGTCTCTATTATTATTATTATTATTATTATTATTAAAACAATAATTCAGTCACAAATTTTAAACTACTATTATATTGCGATTTCTTTAGGCGTAAACTAAAAAAACTTAAAAAATATTTTAATTTTAGAACCCGACATCTTCATTGAAAATACTAAATTTGGGATGCGTAAATAATTAAGATCGGAAATACTATAAGCCAATCGAAAGTAAAAATAAAGAATAAATATTTTGTCAAAGTTTGCCAAAATCTGCTTTTCCTTAGTTGTAAATTAGGTTGGAGCCGGCCCTGTCTATCCGAGAGAAAAAAAGAGTCATCCATTTGAAAAAATTGCAGATATAAAATACACAGGCCATTGCAATGGTTCTTAAATGGTTTATTAATAAAAAATAATATCTCTATAAACACTGAATTTATTAGGCCAATTGGCAAACACTCTGTGTATTAATTCCCATTCAGACCGCTTGTTTATATTGGCTAAAATAAATAAAAAATTAAGGTGTGACATAACACTTTATTAATACCCAATTATTACGACAATGAGAAAACTAACTAAAGCACAAATTTAAAGACTAATTATGGCACAATCATTTACAATCAATCAATCTTGTTGAAACAATTTCAGTATTTATACAGGATCATTTTGATCTTATTTGAAAAACATAAAAGGGATGCACCTTTCAACTGGAATTGTACTGTCGTAAGCAAAAAAAAACAGTTTTATAACGCATTTTTTCTAAAATCTAGTTGTGTACATCTAACTTTAATTTTTGTGACATTGTCAGTTAGTTGTGAAAATACATTGCAAGTGTGCCAAAACTAATATGCCCCACAGCGGTCGTGTTCGTGTTTACCGATCTACGAATACTCGATTCGATGAGAAGCATATATCTAATAATGGCAAAAGTGGTAGATTTTCCGTTGGCATGTGGGCTTGGATATCGGCATGTGGTCCTGGTGTTTTGTGGCATATTGAGGAACGATTTAATAGTGAAACGTATATTAGGAGTTTAGATAATATCATGTTCCCTTCTGTGTCACAATTATTTCCTAATAATGAATTCATATTTCAACAAGATAATTGTTGAGTTCATACTGCTCATACCGTGACTAAGTGGTTTCAAGATAACAACATTAATGTTCCTAACTGGCTCAATCATAGTCCAGATCTTAACCCTGTGGAAGACGTATGGGAACTACTCCTAAGAAGTATCCAAAAACGAAATGTGAGACCACGGAATGCCCAAGAATTACTGGAAATAGTAAATAATGCATGAGCAAATATTATTATTAATAATTATTGTATTAGTTTATTTAATACTATACCAAAAACACGTATAGAAGTTATAAATAGAAATGGTGAAATAACCAAATATTAACAGTTAGTTTCTTGTTAAGTTGGATATCCTTTGTTGCCCTGATCGAGGATTTCTACTATCGTACTCCACTTTTGAAAATATTAAACACATAATTTTTGTTAATGTTATAATGTAGTGCAATATGTCTCATTGACAATCCATCCTCTGCTTTAGCAATAAGTATATTATTATCATTGTAATGGTTACAATAAAAAATATAATAAAAGTGCTAACTGTTTAATTTCGACTAACCATTACATATTCAAATAGAGGCAGATTTAGATTAGAAAAAACAGTTTTTTGCTCACGACAGTACCACCACAAAAATTATAATAGGTAAATGTCTAACAGAACGTCGAAAAAAATTATTAAAGCTATAAAGTTACGTCACATTTCGATTGTTGGTAACAGGTTCGTACAGAGTACGATGTTGTGTTGGATCAAGTTTTTGGATTTGTATATGAGAAATTTTATGAGGTTAGTAGTTATGCTATAGGCATTCGGCGCCAAAATCCCATGTTATTTCTTATGGAGGTTGATTTTGCACATTTTTGACCAATTTTACCCCCCACCACTTTTTAGGCTCCGCCTTCGGGGAAGGTCCTACTGGTCGAGGAGATATGCTTTAAAACAGAGTTTGAACAGCTTTTAAACAGGTTTGTACAGCTTTTAAACAGGTTTGAACAGCTTTTAAAACAGAGTCTGTTTACAGATTCTGTTTAAAACCAGTACAAACCTGTTTAAATGTTTAAAAGCTGTTCAAACTCGGTTTTACAGCATATCTCCTCGACCAGTAGGACCTTCCCCGAAGGCGGAGCCTAAAAAGTGGTGGGGGGTAAAATTGGTCAAAAATGTGAAAAATGAACCTCCATAAGAAATAACATGGGATTTTGGCGCCGAATGCCTATAGCATAACTACTGAGGTTAATTTCAATACAGTCGCCCAAATACGAGCCAGTGCCGTGCAGATAAATATTCTTAAATCGGTTTAAACTGTTTTCTTACTCTTTTTGCATAATCGTGGATCTGTTGTACACTATCCTCAAAATATTCGGATGAGATCTGAATGACTCTGTATATTATAGTATATTTTTTGTAATTTAGCAATAACATATTGCTCTATGACGAAAACAAAACTATTGACAGGTATACATTTTCACTTACTGTCAATTATTAGTTCCTTCTATGTTTATTTTTTAATTTTAAATTTAATGTTTTACAAAAAATTAACATTTTTTCATAGTTAGTATTTTGCAATTTATTTCTTGGAAATAACAAAATCTGATACAAATTCTGTGGCGGTACAACTGTAAGTAACGGGCTTTTCACCTTAAGCTTTTGTGGGAGGGTATCTAAACACACCAACAAACAATATAGTATGAGTTTTGCCATTATAAATGATGTATATGAAAGGTCTGTTGCATCTAAACTGTAAATCTTCTGTGCCCATTCTTGGAGAAAACAATGCTGTAGCAGCGGCGGCTTGCGTTCCGTGTTCGTTTATCTCGATTCTTGCCTTATGAATGCCTTCACCCACCGAAACTTTACTAGGGGTTAAATTGCTAAAGTCAGCGTCGGCTTTGAAGAGGTTCCCAACATCCAGAGATTCAAGGATCTACCAGAAGAAGGGAAAGGTGTTAGTATAAAGTATAGGTATTGATAAGTTTCTATCACGATTCAAATTTGATTGAAGTTGAAGAGCAATACAAGACAAAAGAAGTTATTTTATGTCCGGAGAACTGTATCATATATGTAAAATTCATTATTAGTTGTTATGTATATTAAGCATAATGCGTTAAAGAATGGTATGTGAAGAATTCCGATTTTACGATGAACGAAAATAATTTTTATGTTTATGGGCGGTCTATTAAATATATTGCCTACGGATTATGAAACAGTAAAAGACATACTTAAATTCAGTTTTTTATTGATTCTGTAGTAAAAAGTAATAACGAAATATACAGGGTGTTCCTTAGTGACTTGCTAATATTTCAGGGTGTGATTCCTTAGGTTATTTTATGAAGAAAAGTTCATATGAACATCTGTCCGCAACGGCTTGAATTTTTTTAATCGTTATATTTTAATATTTCAGAAAATACTTGATATTATTTTATATGTTAATAGATTATAAAACCACATATTTTAGAAAAGTTGTTTTATCACTCTACCAATGGCGTCCCTGTCAACATGTCCTCTGATATTTTTTACCAAAATGGTGGTACGCCACTGACATTTTTTTATGTGGATATTTTTCCTGATTAGCTTGGTCAATTCTACATGTTCTTTATTAAAACAATTAAATTCAAATTGAAACTAATTACATGGGCACACACAATTTTTTCCTATCTTCAAAAAACAGTTAGAAAAATGCAAGGAATCTTTGTGTATTTAATAGATAGATAGATAGATGTTTATTTGACCACATTATATACCTACCGATCATACATTTATGGCAAGTCAAAAATATTACGGCTGGATATGCTTAAAAACATAGTTTACAAAGACAAACATTTTAAAAATAGGCACACACTAACACAAAGTAATAGAAAAAAAAATGATATAGATTAATTTGAAACCAAATTAACGAATACCAAATTTAGAGTCAATAACAATTTAATAATATTGAATTATTTAGATGCGTTATTAAAAAACACTAACAATACTAGACAGTATAAACTATTTCATAATCATATATAAAACATGCAAAATATTAAAGAGATTAAAAAGATTAAAAGGTTTAGAGATATTAAAAATATTAATTCAAAAATCTGTGAGTATCCTCCATATTAACACCCGGTATATAAGTTAATATTAAGTTCAGTGCACAAAAATTCATCAACAGAATAAAAACAGTGTGTAAGAATATGTGTCCTAATAATTTTTTTGAATTTATTTATGTTTAAGTTTTTTATCTGTTCGGATAATCTATTATACAGATTTAAGTTAAGGGAGTTTTTGACCGATTTAGCAAGACGGCATCTAAGAGGTTTTAATAAGTTGGCTGACCTTGTGTCTTGATTATGATAATCAACTGGCCTATCATAGAGATTAGCGTTTTTGTGTATTTCTAGCAATGAGAAATAAATATACAGCGAAGGAATGGGCATAATACCATATTTTATAAATAAAGGTTGACAGTGTTCATTAAAATTAGCATTTGCAATAATTCTAATAGCTTGCTTTTGTTGTCTAAATATCCTGAGCGCATTTGTTGAGTTTCCTCATAGTACGACCCCATAACTTATATGAGAGTGTATCGGTGAATAGTACCTTGATAGTAGAGGTGTTTTTAAACCTTCATATGCGCAGAGGCATAATCCGCCCTGTTGACTCAATTACACTTCTTAAAAATATTATATTTATTACACTGAACTGAACTTGTGGTAGGTTCCTTGTGAAACATCTTGAAAATAATTGTTAATAAATTAAACACTGCTTTTAGATGAATCAATCAATATATTATAAATACTCTACATATGTTTCGGCTTATTAGGCCTTTATTAAGAGTATTACATAGTGAATACTGTATTCACTATGTAATACTCTTAATAAAGGCCTAATAAGCCGAAACATATGTAGAGTATTTATAATATATTGATTGATTCATCTAAAAGCAGTGTTTAATTTATTAACAATTATTATATTTATTGTTTACAATTTATCCCGAGCTCTTGTTTATGTATACAGCAAAGCAGCCTCCAGTGTCTTCAAAAACATACTTATAACTCAGATTAAATTTTGCCTTTTGCGCATTTCGCGGCTCATGAGATTCTGAAACACCTCTAATGTATTATTATTTACCACATATTTAAGACGTCTCACTAGAAAAATATAACTAGACAATTTACTACTGAGTTGTTCAATATGGCACGACCAAGTTAAAGCATCGCCGAGGACCACGCCTAAAGTTTGACATTGTCCCCTTTTGTATTGAGGTCATTAGTGGAGAAAATCAGTTTTTGTGTTTTATCACGATTTAATTTTAGAATATTGGAATTATACCATAGTTCGGCACAACTTTTAGTTTCAGATATTGTTTCATGTAGATTTGCAAGACATTTATCTGATTCGCGTAGGGTAGCGTCATCAGCAAATATAATGATTCGGCTAGGAAATAAATAGTAAAATAAACTATTTACAAAAATAATGAATAACAGTGGCCCCAGGACAGAACCCTGAGTCACACCATGTGCTACCGATCTAAAATTTGATTTTTTATTATTTATTGAAACGCATTGCTCCCTATTTTGTAGATAAGACTCAAGGAGAGATAATGGTGTTCCATTTATTCCATAAAAACTAAGTTTTTCCTCTAAAAGACTATGTTGAACACACGATCTTGCAGACTGCATCTATTGTCGAGCAGTTAGTTCGAAAACCAAATTTGAATTTATGTAGTAATGAATACTTCTCAAAATATTTGATTAAACGGTTCTTTAGAATGATTTCTATTATCTTGGCAAAAATCGAAATGATTGATATAGGACGGTAATTGTCGGGACTACATTTATCGCCTTTCTTAAAGATTCGTATAACTCTAGCAATCTTGAAAACGTCTGGAAAATATTCTTCACTTAAACATATATTTATAATAGTAGTTAGTGGATAAACCAAAAAATCTAATGTTCCATTAATTATCTTACTATTATCATAAACGTCACTGCTAAATAAGCAATATATGCCATCCTCAGGAAACAAGTCCATATTTACTGTTGGGGTACTTACAACTTAGTCCGTACTGACGAAGGCCAAAAGCCTGAAACTGCATTATATGGATGGTATAACTTACGCCACACAGGATAAATATTTTCTTCTGAGACTTATTGTAATCAAGCTATTATATATTGCATTATTTAAATGTGCTTTTAGATAACTACTAGCCCACTACCAGTCGAGTCAGTGAAGGTTTTTTACTTCTTAGTCCTAAGCGACAGGTCAGATTTTGATGATTTTGTTTTAAATGTGTTTGTTAATATTATTCAAAATTGGAAACATCCCAAGTGGCGCAAACAATTATTTATATTGTTTCGGATGAATGTCACCCCTTCTCGGGGTGAAAATTAGTAAACTCAAAATAACAGAAATAGATAGGGGGATGAATTCTAAGCAAGAAATGTTCTATGAAATTTTTTCGATAAATCAATATTTTTCGAGTTACTCGCGATTGAAAATGTTGATTTTTCATCCAAAAAATGCATGTTTTAGAGCGATTTTTCACGAGTAACTCGACAACCTACGTTTTATAAAAAAGACATCAGGAGTAAAAATGAAGCTTATAAAATAACAAATCAGTTAATTTTTTGTTATTTCTGTAGATGGAATAAGAACTCACTTATGGCTCGTTAAAGGTGACTGTTTGTTTGCCGAAACTTTAAACATAGGAAGAACGACGAATTTTTGGAAGAAAACTTATTAGACCTTTTTTAAAGTACTTGAAGATACCTTTAAAATGAGTCTTAGTGAAAGTCGTTAACATAAAAACTTAAGGAGTTATGATGAAAATAAATCGGTTGTCTCGTTTCCTCGGAGAAAAAATCAGCAATGAAATCAATATCTTAACCGCAAGATTTGAAATTAAACGTAACCCATTCACAATTTACTTTGTCTGGGTACTGCAATATGTTCTAGAAGTTGGAACTGTTTAGTGCGCAGATTTGAAAAAAAATTTGAAATGATTTTTGAAACCCACCCCTAACAATATAAATAATTATTTGTGTCACTTGGGATGTTTCTGATTTTGAATAATATTAACAAACACACATTTATAAAAAATCATTAAAATCGGACCTGTCCCCGAGGACTAAGAAGTTTTGACGATTTTTAGGCTTCATTGAGTTGACTAGAGTGTAGTGTTTATATGAGGGTATAGACAGGAATCTTTGTATATTTAGTATTCACGTTCGAGAGACTAGGACGACTATCACTCATTGTAATACAGATATAGAAAATATCTGACTGCATATACGCAAGGTCAATAATTTTCCTCTAATCTCTCCAACGCATTTATTTTAGGGTTGTTAAGTTTTGAAGTTGTTTGGTTCTCTAAACTCCCTACATTTGTACACAAATATGTAGAAAAATAAAGTGTTGTAGTTTTGAACGTTATGTTTTCCCAAACATAAAATATAAAATGTTGTATTATTTGAAGTTAAGAAACCGAGACATATCCAGGAAAGATATACTCTTATACCAAAATGCCTATAAGTATTTTAATACAACTTCTAGGTTAGTTAAAATAAAAAGGTTGAAGAACAGTATCTTGGTTAGTACGAATAAAAATGGTGATTGTTTTAAATTTTCTCTATTTACATATATACATAGTACTCAACATTAATTAGAGGTGTAACCTCCCATTAATCAAAATAAGTACTACTGGGAGTTAATTAGATTATACTATAAGCAAAAATATTTCATCACTTTTGTACACGCACCTATATACATAGTTGGTGTTCCATTATATGTGTTACATTGAAATTTTTTATATTGACATCTGATAAAATAAGGGCTAGATTTACTCTATTAAGGAGAAGGCCTTGATTAATGTTCTCAAAAACTACACTAACTGCAGAACATTCAATGAGATTCGATATTATGGTTCTATTACCATGGCAAAGTTTTAACTCAGGTAGAATTACCACAAAGAAGTCAATCAATTTAATATTCTGAAAACTTTTTTTTATATAAGTGTAAACAAATGATCCGCTTAACAAACATTGAGAATTTCGATCCGTTACCTGATTTTCCTCATGCAAAAGACGTCAAAATGTAAATGATAAAGTTTTCAGTATAATAAAATTAGATTTAAAAATAAGGTTTTGGAACTAGAACGAAATTCATTCATTTTTTTAGTAACTGCAATGAAAGAACAATGTTAAAAAAAAACTTTTTGGGCCATCCATGGTAAAGTGTGGAAGTCATCGTATTTTGACTAATTTTGGGATGTTGAAAACGAAACCATCACCCGTTTTGGCGAAAAATCTCGGGAACACTTTAAAAAACATATTTAGGGGTGACATTGGAATTGATGTTAGAACTTGCCACTAGAATTAGAACTGCAAGAGGTTATTCTTTAGCAATTAAAATCAATAAGTCCCCTACGGCCATTCAGATTAAACTAGTATCCACATAACCCCCTACGATTATGAAGATTCAGTTAAAAATGAGAACAAGGAATCTTCATAATCGTAGGGGGTTATGTAGCTACTAGTTTAATCTGCATGGCCGCAGGGGACTGTGTGGATGCTAGTGTTAGAACGAGAATTGTCAAATAAGAAATTAGACAAATTCATTTTAGGATTTTAATTTGGTAGCATAACCAGAATTCAGGTTATCGAAAGAATGCAAAGATTTCATTAATATTTTTACACAAAGTTTTTCTTTTCGTTATAGATAGTTATTTTCTCTGTTGTTTGCAAAATCCTATAAAGAATATGTTTCAATACAGTTATAAGCAAACAAATAATAATTCATTTTTAAACATTGTTCATTGAGCTTAGAAATAGTTTATAGAAAGTACTATGACATTTGACGATTTTTTGGACCATAATTGAAAAATACAATTGGGCAGTTTTGACAAAGAGGAAGAACGGATTTCATCTTGAATAAGAGTTTTCGGGAAATCATATTTCACGAAATTTGAATCTTCTAGTGTTGATCAATTGTTACAATCACTTCGCCGTTGTATGAAGTTGAGATCGTACGCCCTTGAGGTACGTCTCACTTACCATGGGTGGTGCGGTGCGCTGATCTGATTTGTTTTATATAATTTGGAATTTGGAATTTGAGTGTTTTACCTTATGCATTGAAATTCAAGTCTTATTAACTATTTTTTTTCAACCTTGACCTTCGTGTGATTTTGTGTCTCGAATCGGCCACTAGTTTTAAACAATTTTACATAATTTCTCAAGACAGGTCAGGACCTCGATTCTACACAGAAATTTAGCGAGGCAGTAAGGTTAAGGTAAGAATACCTAAGAGTGTTAATTTTAAGGCAAGCATCAGAGACTGGTATTGATGGTAATCAAGATACATTTCTTCCGACGACCTGCCCCTGGATACAAAATTCTACTCTGAGGTCTGGACTAAAGCCCTAATAGAGCGTATTAGGGCTAACTTATTACTATATGGTCTTCGTGTGATTTAATGAAAATTAACTATTTTAATCATGCGAAGTTTAAAGTTTTAAACCTGTCCACCCCATGAAGTTCACACATACTAGTATTGCTCACCACAAAATTTATTCTACTGAGTGATTAGTAAAAACAGAACAAAGGTAACTAATACTTACAGGTGTCAATTCGATGGTCGTCTCCAAACTGAACTTAGGCAAGGCAACCTGAACGGTCCTTGAAATCAAATTATCATTTTCCACGATATTCTTGAAGTTTTCTAGAGTTAAATTTTTCAATGTGGCCTCAATCGAGTCTTCAGTATTGGTGAAGGGAGGTAATAGGATGTACATACTAATATTGTCTCCTTTATAAGGCAACTCGAGTATATGGGCTCCTAAGGTCTCAGATACATCTGAAAAAGTATAGATATGTAGATAAACATAACATAAAGGATAGTAATAGTGATATTTGTTGTAACAAATGTAACAAAGGGTAAAGAAATTAAAATAATGTTCCATAAAGTCGCGCGGTAGTTTATAGAAAGTTAGGATTCCAGTTTACGGGCTCTAAAAAGTCGTACAGGAGTCGGCTCAATCTGATTAGAGCATTTTTTTAGAAGTAAATACGCTTGTATAAATTTATAGTGTAACGATTGCTTGTGACAACAACAATAGCTATTTCGGCAATAACTGTAAATTATTCTGTAGTATAGTTTACAACTCGGAATAAGTCTTATTTCCCAAACAGACCTTTCGCAGAAACCAATAACGCCGAAGCCTGGGAAAGTTGGTAAGGTAATTATCAAACCGTTTTATTAGAAATGTCAGAAACGCGACGTCAATTAAAGTGAATGGGATAAAAACGACACCATTTAAGAGAATATTTAAATTAGTCAGGGCACTGGTGCACTCATAAATGTTGTAATTGGTGCACAGATTCCCGAGCTTTACTATAAAATAGGAGGGAACTAGCGAGGTTTTCCCTTTTCTTTCATGAATCTAAACACAAACAAGGGTTTTTCACCTTGGTGGAATTAGATAGCTGTTATTAGAATAGATTAAGTTGTTAGTAAAAGAATGTTTATGGGAATCTATCTGGCCCATATGGCATTGCAGATGGCGCCAGTTGCCAGCTGACTTAGTTAACCAAAAGGGGGATGGGCCCTAGCTCATTAATCGAAGTCTTTAGGTTGATAACGCCCCCTAACTCAAAAATTGACTAGGATGATTTCATCAGGAAAAAGGTCACTTGTCGTTTAGAATTCGGTGTGTTAATATAGTCGTACTTTCAACGGGGTAATTTTTAGTGTCAAACGGATATATTGTTGATTTTCCAGATTTTGTCCTAACCCACACAGCACATGACATCCCTAGGATATCCTCATTTGGTCCCGTATATCCCAATCGACGACAACATTCCTCAGGATATCCTTAGGATATCCCAATAAAATATATACAACCTGAGAATATCCCAAATGGGGATATCCTAGACAAATCCTGGCAGGATGTCCTAGTAATATCCCGCAAAGATATTAAAAACCTAACAAAATATCCACTGTAGGAATATCCTGGGCAAGTCCTAGAGTCGTCCTATTATAGGTATTATTATTTAGGAGATTTCAACAACAAAATTAATGAAAAGTATATACATTATTTTGAGGCTATTTATTTATAGATGTAAAATTTTCTTCTAAAAACTTATTTGTTTGTTCTATTTGATAATCCCCTCCAGTACAAATAATTCATTAAAAATGTATTAAAAATGTATATCCTATTTAAATAGCAGTTATTTATAATTTGGTTTTAATACATTTACTGTGTTTTGAATTAGCCGCCTTTTTGTGAAAAGTCGGAAAATGTGATTGGAATAATTGTTAATAAATTAAACACTGCTTTTAGATGAATCAATCAATATATTATAAATACTCTACATATGTTTCGGCTTATTAGGCCTTTATCAAGAGTATTACATAGTGAATACTGTATTCACTATGTAATACTCTTGATAAAGGCCTAATAAGCCGAAACATATGTAGAGTATTTATAATATATTGATTGATTCATCTAAAAGCAGTGTTTAATTTATTAACAATTATTATCAGTATTCACTATGTAATACTCTTGATAAAGGCCTAATAAGCCGAAACATATGTAGAGTATTTATAATATATTGATTGATTCATCTAAAAGCAGTGTTTAATTTATTAACAATTATTTTCAAGATGTTTCACAAGGAACCTACCACAAGTTCAGTTCAGTGTATTAAATGTGATTGGTTATTGTCCGCAGATGTTATTGTCAGATACGTAATCCTTTATATTTGAGTGAACAGAATTTTTTTTTAAATTCATTATAACTTTTCAGCACGCTAAAATTTTTTAAAGTTGTGTATATATCATCCCTTATAACTTCTAACCACCCTAAACTCTGTTGATTTTAATAATACCAAAAAAAGGCAAGAGATCAATTTTTATGTAATATTTCATGCTTTTACAATTTTTATTTGAAACTTTCTTTACTATCTTTTACACATTTTGAGTACTTTTGAAAAAAACACTGTTATTTTTTTTTCACCACTTCTCAGGGTTGAAAAAAAAATTTCTTGCATTAATCGTGTTCAAATACTTCAAAATAACATCAAAAATTCAAGTATTTACTTTAAAATTTTGAATTGTCGACCTATTTCATTGGACTCATATATAACCTCTATTAGTTTGGTAGATTTACTTTTAAAGTGATATAAGCCAATTGGTAGATACAAATATGTGTATGGAGTTGTACATATATGTATCACATTTTTATTAGTCATTTTACCTCTGCCATTATATAAACTTGTATTCCTTTGTCTTCGCTTATTGGCTCAGTTTAAAAGCATAAAATAATATGTATTTTTTGCTGTCTTTAGAAATATCCAATAAACCCTAAAATAACTGGGGATGTTCTATATAAAGTCCGATCAATATCCTCAGGTTGTTCATAGTAAAGCCCAGGCATAACCCATATAAGAGCTGATGATGTCCTGTACACACCCGTACTGATGTCCCGAGGACGTCATCAGCAAAGCCCGAACTGTCCCATTTGGATATCCTACGGACATCCTAAGGTGATAATGGGATCTTCCCAGGATATCCCATATGTGCTGAAAAGTTGTCCCCACTATGTTCTGAGGATGTCCTTGTGCTGTATGGGAAAATTTAGTTATTGTCACTTTGGAAAGTAAACTTTAACCCATTCAATTGGTCGCTGACAACTGACGTCTTTATTAACTAGTTTTTGGAATTATTAACTTAATGTTCGTTAATTGTACCGTTTCTTTTCTACCCATCAGATAATCAGTTTGTGTTTTATTGTGTTTTATTGTTAACGAATTTATCAAGTACGGGACTACGGTCCATTGATTATCTTTTTTTTAAGTTCCATTTTCCTTGTGTGTTGTCTTTCTAAACAAAATATTTTTGTGTTTACTGTAAGTATGTAGTGTTTAAGTGTTGTTGAAAATTCGTGTTTTATTCATTTACTAACTAGTGGACAGTCGACTCATAAAAGTTAAATCACCGTGGAGAACCCGCAGTTTTAGAATTGTAACATATCAGAGTGTATCTAAATGTCTCTCAGAATTGTCCGCGTATAGGCGATATTAATTCATCTAGATAATACGTGGCACAATATTCAGTGCGTCTATGAGCATAGATTTCGAGAGACCCGCTGTGTAGATTGACGATCATTCCTTGGTAGTGTCACAGAGGGCCTTGACTAATTATGAAAGGGGTAAATCAATTCGTGAATATAATTAATAAAAACGACAACCCCCAGATTAATGTAATGTTACTTTGTACATAATTGATGTTTAGTAAAATAAAAATGTACAATTAAGAAAAATGATGAACATTAAGTTGGCACCCAGAGTTAGCACCCCAGATTCA
Organism: Stenurella melanura; assembly: GCA_963583905.1. Classification (NCBI taxonomy): domain Eukaryota; kingdom Metazoa; phylum Arthropoda; class Insecta; order Coleoptera; family Cerambycidae; genus Stenurella; species Stenurella melanura. The sequence goes on along the minus strand of OY757311.1, from coordinate 164,318,323 downwards.
CACTAGGTCTGAAACGGCAACGTAAAGAGTGGCCGCGCCACCGCTGGCGGGGATTATCTTGATTTAAGGAGTAGAAGAGGCCTGTCGGGGGGAGAAAGTGGCAGCTCGTTGCCGGATCGAATTTTCTGATGTAAAAAAAAATTCCGGCTCTGAAATGCACATGCAAAGAGCTGCCGCGATTCGGGTTGTGGCAATCATCATGATTCAGTGTAAACTAACCGCCTACCAATTTTCAGCGCGGCAGCTCAATGCAAAGTCTAGTTTTTTGGGGGAAAGAGTTTTCCGACCGTGGAAGGGTAGGGCCAAGAGCTACCGCGATTTTCTCTCTGTGGATGCTTTTCTTTTAACAATAGGTACCCTTTGACCCATTTTCAGCGCGGTAGCTCAATGCCAAGTCGAGTTTTCCTTGGGAAAAAGAGTTTTCCAACCATGGAAGGGAAGGGCAACGAGCTGCCGCGATTTTCTCTCTGTGGATGCTTTTATTTTAACAATAGGTACCTTTTGACCTATTCATTCAGCGCGGTAGCTTAATGCCAAGTCGAGATTTCCGGGGGAAAACGAGTATTCCGACCGTGGAACGGAAGGGCTACGAGCTGCCGCGATTTTCTCTCTGTGGATGCTTTTCTTTTAACAATAGGTATCTTTTGACCCACTTTCAGCGCGGCAGCTTAACGCCAAGTCGAGTTTTCCGGGGGAAAAAGAGATTTCCGACCGTGGAAGGGAAGGGTCAAGAGCTGCCGCGTTTTTGTCTCTGTGGGTACTTATCTTTTAACAATAGGTACCCTTTGACCCACTTTCGCGGCAGCTCTTGGCCCTTCTCTTCCACGGTCGGAAAACTCTTTTTTCCCCTGGAAAACTCGATTTGGCGTTGAGTTGCAGCGCTGAAAGGGAGTCAAAGGGTACCTATTATTAAAAGAAAAGCATCCACAGAGAGAAAATCGCGGCGGCTCGTTGCCCTTCCCTTTCACCGCCGGAAAACGCTTTTGCCCGCGGAAAACTCGACTTCGCGTTGAGCCGCCGCGTTGAAAATGGGTCAAGGGATACCTATTGTTAAAAGAAAAGCATCCACAGAGAGAAAATCGCGCCAGCTCTTGGCCCTTTCCTTCCACGGTCGGAATACTCTTTTTCCCCCGGAAAACTCGACTTGGCGTTGAGCTGCCGCGCTGAAAATTGGAAAGCGGTTAGTTTACACTGAATCATAATGATTGCCACAACCCGAATCGCGGAAGCTCTTTGCATGTGTATTTCAGAGCTGGAACATTTTTTTACATCGGAAAATCGACCCCCGACGGGCCTCTTCTACTCTTTGAAATAAGATAATCCCGCCAGCGGTGGTGTGGCCGCTCTTTACGTTGTCGTTTCAGACCTAGCGTGAATCTGGGGTGCTAACTCTGGGTGCCCACTTTATGTTCATGAAAAATGAAAGGCGCTATCGTGTAGAGCATATTCAATTCGGGCTTGTGTGAACCACCCACTGGATTCATGGCCAGTGCTAATAGCAAGACCATAATCATTTTATTATGTCTATGAACACATATTATATTTATTCGTGAATTAATTTACCATGTTTGAAGGTTTCCTCAACGTGCATCATTTCCACCATAATCTGCTTAGACGGGTTAACATAGAACACCTCTTGTTTGGTATGATCTGATTGAATTTGTGTTCCCACATTCCCTTGAAATAAGCAGCATTGACTAAAACCAAATCAGTCGATTGATCCACTGTGCCTCCTGGCAACAAGTCCTTGATCATGTGATGTGTGGTGTTCTCCACCCAATTATTAATTGAAATTCTCGCTCCTTCAGGATCAGTTTTGAAATTTTTCTTTTCAAGTTCCTCGGGAAAATCGTTGGCAACGCATTCCCTAATCGGGACAGCGTCGGACACGTAGATTTTGTTTGCGTTGGTGAATTCGTACGGAGCACTTTTCGCCAGTACTTGAGTTATAAATCTGTCTGTTTTATATGCTGCAAACACGTCGGATTTTTCCTGAAATGATGAAACTATTAAAAAATGAGAAAGCGAGTTCAATACTCTATCATAATAGGTAGAGGACACAATAATCTTGTTAACAACAGGTACAACATTTAGTGAAAGCCCCCAAAATCAAGTTATGAGTGTACTTATAGCATAGGTGACCTGCTGCATTATGAATAAAGATGTAAACCGACAGAATTATCACAAATACAGACATTTTATCAGCTGATCTGGAGTTTTTGAGGTTTTGCTGGGTAAGCAAACATTTGTTAGAGTCGGGTCCAATTTAAACTGACTTGTGTCATGGCCGCGAAAACGTCTGAACTAAGATTTTATTTGATACATAAGGAATGCCAGTAGTTCTCAAACAGTTCTCAGCAATGACGTCGCTAAATAATTTTAAAAAAATAGGAAAGATATTATCATAAAATGTTAAGATTAATTTAGTAACTTCATAATTTTAGTGGAATTCTGATTATACAGTGTCCATAAAGTTGGCTGCATATGGGAAAAAATCGTATTTTTGACATTTCTAAAAAACTCTTTTGGGGGTTCGTATATGCATGTCCATTGTCCAACAACAAAAAAATTACATTTTGACACATGTCACGTGATCACCGGCTTGGCAGGACTGTAAAAAAATAGTTGACCGTGGTACCGAAAAGTTAAGATATCGAAAAATTTTATGAAGAAAAGTGCATATAGAATGCAACAAGGACCCCATATATCAATTTTGAAGCAGATATGAGGAAAATAAAAAAGTGCAAATTTTACCCCTACCATTAATTATTTATCATAAATTCTTGTGTCTATTTCACAAATATTTGATTAGTTTCGACAAAAACTTTATGTATTTTAGTTGAATAAAGGTATTTGCATGTAAAAAAGGAAACGAACCGCCAATATAGTATTTTTTAGAAATCTCAATAATACAAATTTTCCCCATATGTAGCCAATTTTACGACGGACACTGTAGGTATGTAGGTTCGGGCATAAATGAAACTAATAACAAAAAACGAAATGCCTAATTCATTCAATAACAATGAGTGATCAGAAAAAGAAATCAAAGACTAATATTGCTACAGTCCAGCAAGAGACACGGGGAGGTTTGGGCATTTTTTCCAGGAAAGGATAGGATGGTAGTATTAGCAGGGGAAACGATGTCAGGAAAAATAAAATATTTCATATAACAAAAAAAAATCTGAAATCTCTATGAGAATAACGAAAATAAATTAATTTTCTTTTAGCGGTAATAAATAAAAATTCTGGTTGACAAAATAAATATTAAAAAAATTAACAATAATTTTAAAACAAATAAATTAAAACAATTCTGAAAGAACAACGCATTGAAACATTTTCATAAACACTAAAACACTACACTTGAACAATTTATCTACTCGACGCACGTGTCACCATTCGTGTATTAATATAACGTAAGAAAGTAGATTTTATTAGAGATAAACACGCGCTAGTAGTAATAAATTAAGACACATTTTTGGGGAAAATAAAGTTTTAACAAAACTCGCGGCGCAATTTAATAAAATAAAAATTTTAGAAGGAAAATTATTAACTTTTAATAATTAATCAAATAAAAAAAAGTGAAAGTGCTTGGGGATCGATCTCACAACAACCCCATTTATATTTATTGCTGTTCGAGCATCTTACGGATTAAGCTACGCGATCGTGTTTATTTTAGTCTAATACGTGTAACATCTACGTACTAGAAAATTGTAAGACTTAGTGGTATGATACTGTTCGTTTAACGGATGAATATTCGCTATTTACCACCAAAAATAACTGAAATATTTCATATAAGGACGTTTTTCATATTTAGTGTGGTGTTAGTTCACGGAAATAAATAATATTCGTCTTCAAATCCCACACAGTTTGAGAATCGATGAGCTTATGACTATGTTTCTCACTCCTCAGTGTACATTTCATATTTCCGGCTCAAAAGAAGTGGCAAAGAATCTTGGTAGACATACATGGACAATGTCTTTAGGCTATGGCTTTAAGTTTGTGCGTAAGAGATAGTGAAAACGTATGTGCAATATTAATTCATACATCGGTCTTTTTAAACTTGACCCGACTCTAGCATAGGTGTATTGTAACCGATTCCAGGGTCCAAGAAAGTTTTTTGACCCGGGCTACTCCGCGAAATCGCCCCAAAATCACCCAAGTCTCTTTCGCGGCGAAGACATCAATCAAACTCTGTATTTTGGTGAATTGGCTCTCCCTATAACTTAAGGTGGCAATTTCACAGGGGATGACAGATGACCCCAATCACCCCAGCCCTTCTATTTAACCCCTATTTTCATCTTTCCTCTAACAAACCCTCTTATTAAAAATTGTAACCATTTCTTAGAAAAAAAATCCACGCCCTGTAGGGGTTGAATCGAGGGGTAGGCGTGATTGGGGTCATCTCCCTCTAGCATTATCACCTTACGTTATGGGCAGGGTCAATACACCAAAATATAGGGTTGGATTATGTCTGCGCCTGGAAATATTTGTTATTTTGGGGCAATATCGGGGGGTAACCAGGGTCAAACGCGTTTTTAGACCCTGGAACAGGTTTCAGCACCCTCGAAACCGGAGCAGTTGCTATTAAGGCAGATAGCTAGCATGCGAGATTCTGCCAAGATTAGCAAAAAACTAATGTATATTTTTGTCAGCTTAGCTATGGTTTTCCGGTGATTTGTTGGATTTTGCTGGATTGTTGGATTTTTGCAGGATTTTTTAATTATTAGCGGGTTTTTGTGGACATTTGTCAATTATTTGAATATGGCGCGTTGTATGCGTTGAGAGGTCAAACCAATAAAAAGTGGCTGTGGTTGAGGTAGAATTAGCTAACATACAAGATTTCTAGTAAGATAGGCAAAAAAGTTGGAATCATTGTCAGCCCTACTGGGGTTTTTCGATTTTTCGTTGGGTATTTGCTCGATTTTTTAATTTTTACTGAGTGTTTGCAGGTTATTTATCAGTGATTTGAATATGGCGCGTTGTGAAGTTGTGAAGTCAAGCCGATTGTTGCTGGTTGGCGCGGTTTCTGGCACGATTGGCAAAAAACTCGAAATTTTTACAAGCCTCTCCGGTTTTTTATTTTTTGTCGGGTCTCAACAGGTTTTGGGATTTTGCTGATTTTTTTGTTGTATTAAACCTTTGTATAATACCATTTACTAAATGGTATCTTGTTTAAAAATTGGCGAGAACATTCAAAATACAAAAACAAAATTAGCATTTAATTCAAACTTTGAAATGATTTACCTAACGAAATAGATTTTTGCATAACTCTGCATAATTCTGAAGAAAAAGGTTACAAATATAAAAACAAATGTAAAATTTTTGCTGACTTTTTCCAGTCACTCGTGAAGTTGAACAAGAGTAATTAAATACGACGGTTTCAACGTTAAAAACAATAAAAGTCAAACTAAATAAATCATTGGAGTTCATCCCAAAGTCAGTAACATAATCTCAATTGATTTACATATTTTTAAATTATCAGTATATTGTAATGCAAGAGGTTAAATGTCAATGTTTGTACACGATGGGCGAAATACAAGCACACATTTATTTAATGGAATTTCTTATTTTCTCTGTGTATTTGTTTAATTATCTTTGATAAACGTAAAACTTTGTGTCATTTTTGTATACCAAGACATAGAGATATTTGGTATGAGATATCCACCAGATTTGTGAATAGTTTCCCATCAGCTAATTACAAAATTTCGAATATGACATTGAAAAAAATAACAAATTATGTATCATTTTAATGTAATCACACGATTATGATTATTATTTTGGGTGGAATATTTATTATTATGGCCGAAAATCAATGTGCAATGCTACACGGTTGTTGAAAGTAGACAACAAATGGTTCTATAACAAACAGTAACTTGAATACTATTAAGAGGTACGTTTTAGGTACATTTATTTTTATATTTTGCTGGTTTAGTTCACTTTATAAAAATAAACAATCCTGGTTGACTTGACTTTCATGAGACGAATTGTCGCCAACTGGTTTAGGACCATTACTTTAAATTCATCTAAAGGACATTTAATAAAAAAACGACCTTAAGTTGCCTGTTCAAATAAAACCACAAGAATTAGATATGGTTTTACTGAGCGTATTAGGTTAATATTTTGATTACGTGTCATTACACGAGAATTATTTTGAATTAGAACATTTATTTTTAATAAAAATACTGCAACATCCTCAACTACTTGCCCCAAATATTTCTAAATCCTCTAGTTAACTAAATCGAAATACTTTTGCTTTGATTATTTCCATTTTTTCTGCAACTCTGGTTTGAAGACGATCAACATCAGGAATACACACTCATTAAGTGATAATTTTAACGTACCGAGAAATTAACAATTGGTTAATTTGTCATAAATTATTCAAAAATTACCCGTCAGGATATGTCTCAAAAAAACAGCGAAGAATAATTTTAAAACAATGAAGTAGAGTTGAGAATATGCCTAATTTAAGAAAAAATATCGTATGCACTGCCAACAGACCAGATATTTTCACTTGCAATCTCCCAAGTGCTTGAATTATAGCTGGAAATTTTTCGAGTACATGAATTTTCTTAAAAAAATCATGTATGAGAAAAATTTCCTGCAATTAATTCAAGCACGCGGGGGAAATTTCACATGAAAATAAATCAAATAAACTCTAATTTCAACTGACATTAAGATTATTCTAAGACACAACAAGGTATAAGATTAGTAGGCCATGAATGGGTCTTGTTGACAAAGTGACAGAAACGCATCGGAATTAATACGTAGTGTTGTTGTGTCAAAAGCTAAAATTATACGAGTTATTTGAACATGGAATACGTATAATGGATAAATATATCTCTTCCACCCATTTTAGTTTCGAGAAATTACTGAAAATTGTTTAGGACAACTCTATTTGTATGTTATGGAATAAGTTTTATTCACTAAAATAGGTGGAACATTGTTTTCTTTATATATTTTCATGTTTCATACACATAGCATAGCACAGTTTCAGCACAGTATAACTTGACGAAGATGGCTTTGAAACGTCATTAGTTTTTATCATTATTTCATTGACAATGGGCTTGTTCAGCATTTTTTTTTATTTCACAAATCGAAAGTGCAAGTATAAATTAATGGATCTGCAAAATATCAGAATCTTATTCGCACGTTCAGTATCTTAAAAACTATTACAAATTTCCATCTCGCGAAAATGGGGCGTGGCCAGGCGCTACGTCACTATACGCATAGACTCGGCGATCTCAATAGACTTGATGCTCCTTATTGGTTATAATTATAAGTGTTTTCGAAGTATTGTTTGTTTTGCTTACTACTTGACAGTAGGGGAGTACAATTTGGTGAAATGTCAAAAAATTTCAATTTTCTCTCGCTCCTGCCAGAACGAATTTTAGATTTTGATCCTGCAATTTACGATTATAATTCATCGCCGACCTTCTCCTTTCCGTAGACACATAGAACGAACTTCCACTCGACGTATTTATTTAGTTACCAGCGTTTAAAAATTCCATGTTTTTCGACTTTTCAGGTTAAATTTGAAAGAAAGAAAGCCATTTTTCTTACGTCACTTGCGTATAGTGACGTCACAAATGAGCGCTCGGTTTTTGCAACTATTACTAAATTCAACTCCTTATATCTCGAGAACGGAAAAAGTTAATAATACGAAATTTTAAGTGTATAATGAGAATATCGAGTACTATATGAAAAAGTATAAAAACCATATAAAAAGAATATCATGGAACAAGCCCATTTAACCAATTTAAGCTCAATATGTCTTATTGTTAAAGTTATTTGCGAGCTGCTAAAAGAATAAGATTACAGAGTATAGAAAAAGAACATAATATAAAATGAACGAAGAACTTTGTGAAGTTAAAGCCATCCAAAATTGAAATACTTATCATACCCGATGAGAAGTGTAATATGGAGGAAAATCAAAATGAGAAGTTATTCACTATCATAATTAGGTATTAAACATGAAATAAAATGTTGTTTCACAAAGCTCAATGAATTTTTTATAATTATCTCGTTTAATTTGAAAAATAAAATTCCATTTTTATCTAGCAAATGTTAAATATGTTCATATGTCAATAATTTGACAGAAAAATTTCCACTTATTAATTTCGTTCAGGGTACCCTGGAGGTTGAAAATTTCCGGAAATTTTTTGGGTTGCCTTGGTAACGACACAAAACCAAACTTCTGATTGGCTAAAAAGGTGACGTGCGAAATTTTCAATGTTATTAATTTTTGAAAAATGAAAAATCGCCATTTCTACTTTCTTGACGCTCCAAAAGTATAATGAATAAATGTTTTTTTACAATACATGCTTTTTTTATAATATCTTTAGACCTTGCCTATGAACTTTAATTTTATGCCCCATAGCGGCCACTCTTCTTCGATGCTTCTTGAAAAATTCATGTTGAAGAAAAGTTATCATGTGGATTTAAGCATGTAGGTAGTTGATTGCTGAGACATTTTAAGTCAAAACATACAAGGTGTTCCATTTGTTTAAGAATTTTGGTCTAGTGGTGTAACCATGTCTCGAGAGGCAAAAATTCTGAAGATAGAATGGTAGAATTACTAATTAATTAAAATTCATCCTACTTTGTATTTTTTTTTATAAAAAACATATTTTTATTATATCTCTCGCTATACAGATTTCCAAACCTTTGGAACTTTTAGTGTGATTTTAAATTCTATCTAATACGTGTTTTAAACGTCATCAAAATTCCTACTTATTTTGTTTTTGGGCTCACTCAGTACGCAAATATTCTTTTTTAATATTTTTAATATTCTATTCTCGTTTATATGGTAGATATATGCAGTATATTACAATTAATATGTATTACCTGATTTTCATTCAGCCTAAGGGCCTTCTTCAAATAGCTCTCCGTCTGTTTTCCCGACATAAAATATGCAATTAACAATGCATGGTAAGTCGAGTAAGGCGAAAAGAATAAATTTTCGTTAGGCATAAGCTTGTTGATGGCATTCAGAAGGGCCAGAGAAAAGCCCTGTTGACCAGAATACAAGTCGGAATGCGCCTTCTTCTCAGGTTGGTTGGTGGAGTAAGGTGGAAAGCACTGTTGACTTGATCCTTTTAAAAATGCCAGAACGAGCAGACATACTACACCGGTTATCTTCATTTTTATCTGTAAAATACAAAACTTTACACTAACTTACTGACTGTCTTGACCGAAGGAAAGATCGCGGACGACTAAAGCATAGCGTAGACGGGGAGAAAGTTCAAGCATGACCTAAAATAAAAACACTTTCTCAAAACATCTCTGAATTACCAGTGACGTCGCCAGCCAGAAATCACAAAGATATTAACGTGGGTTACATTTGCCGATGAAGGTGACCATTATTTGCACTATGTATTATCATTCGTACAATTGATTGTGTAAAAATCAAATACAGGGTGATTTCTATAGATTTCTTACCTTGGCTCATAGCCCAGTCGTCAGGGGTTATAAGGAGTCACTAAATTTTATATGGCTGAATTTTTCAGGATAGGATAAGTATTTTTGTTGGTGTAAAATACGATAAAAAAAGTTTACAGCTGTAAGGTGTCAGCGACTTCTAAAAAAATCAAAAATATTTTCCGAAATTCGGTTTTGGGCCAATAACTCGCATTCACTAGGCGATGGAGGAGGAAATTTCACATCAAAAACATATATGAACTTTTTTTGTACGATCAAAAATGTAGGCTCCAGATTTTTTTGTTTAACGCACGAGAATGGAACGTGGCGAGACATAAGAGGGGCGCGCGAAGCGTGCGCGGTCTTTAACGCGCTACACTAAATTTGTTGTAACTTTTAAAATAATTAATGAAATTGAGCTCAACAAGGCTTAAATGAAAGGAGAAACATGTGACTATTGAATTATTATATTTTCAAATACAAAAATTAATGTATGTAGAAATAATATATATATGAAGCCGGAACATAAAGAGATTTCCGACGAAATCGGTAAAGGCTCTACCATTTCTACAATTTTTAAGATAGAAACCTGGAACTTTTATATATTACTCTTGAAGTAATATATAAAATACGAAGCTCTGGAAGGGACACCTAAAATAAAATAATTTCTATTTTTAAAATTCCGTGTTATAACTGGGAATTTTACGTAAAAATTATTAAGATATATTAAGATATAACTCAGAATTTTAAAGCAAAATTCTTAGTTATAACTCGAAATTTTAAAATTCCGACTTCTAACTCGGAATTTTAAAATTCCGACTTATAACTCGGAATTTTAATATTCTGAGTTATACAGTGTCCGCCAAAAAATCTGCACCATATGGAAAATTTTTAATTCAGTTGTTTTTTAAACTGGTTCTAACATAATTAATAACCTTAAAAGTGAATAATACGAATTTATTTAATAACTTTCGAAAGGTAATCAAATACGTTTTGAAAACAAATGCTAGGCTTTTGACGTGTCGATGCCTTATTAATGTCTCTAATAAAATCACATTTTTTCTATTTGTTGATCGTTTAAAAAATTCAAACGAAAGAAAAAATTGAAATTATTTTAATTCGAATATAGAACCAATAGGGGACGCCTGATATTTTTATCCAAAAATATCCCTAAGAATCTGTTTCCCATTCAGCAGTTGGGCGTACTTACTAAAAATTCAAAACAACCGGCTCAATTGAAAATCTTTACAAAAAGCCACACACGAATTATTGTGTAAAGTTGATAAATATAAAGAAAACGTTTTGCTTGAAGTAATAGAACATAAACAAACTTTGATTGCCACAATTTCCGACAGAACTGACGTAGGAGGAACTACTAATAATGCAAGGAGAATTTTGAAGAAACCCAAATTTCGTCCGTACAAGCCAAAGTTTATTAACAAGCTTAAAGGACGAGATCTATCTGTTGCTACACAGATTCTATTCACAGACGAAGCAACTTTGTCCTCAAATGGGAGAGTAAGTTCCCAAAATTGCAGGTGGTGGGCTGACGAAAACCCAAGATTTATGATTAAATGTAAAGACCATTACTCTTTAAAAACCAATGTTTGGTTGCGGTATTTTTAATGGCAGACTAATTGGCCCCTTTTTTTCGGCATAATCTCAATTTGGAATTTGAACTTTCTATGAATGAAATTACTGAACTAATTGACGACACGTGGTTGGAGGAAAGAGCCGTTTTGTGGTTTCAACAAGACAGCGCTTCAATTTACAGTGCTATTAATGTAAGAAATTATCTGGACAACTTGTTTAGAGGTAAATGGATTTGCAGATATTCACAATACCCATGGCCAGCAAGATCCCCGGACATAAGGCCTCTAATTTATTTTTATGGGGTTACTTAAAAAATAAAGTTTACCATAGATGACCCATCCAAAATATCGATCATTTAGAATACACCATCAGGGATATCTGCCTTGAAATACCCCCAAGAATTTTGAGAATTTTGCAATACGATAATAATGTGTATGGAAAGAGAAGGAAGACATAAACATGATTTAAGGTTAATTGTGTTATTGACCTTTTAGATTATTGAAGTATATTTAATTTGAGTTTTTGGTTTTATTTATCTGATCGAAATTAGATTTAAATTAACAATCGTTGCTTTAATATTTAAGCCGATTATCGTGCAAAATTCACACACACAATAAGTGTTCAGAATTACTGAAAATAGTCCACGATTATTCTACTGTTTTTTGTAAAAAAATTTCTTTGTCGTTATTAATTACATTTAAAACAGAATAGCAACATTTAAAGTATAATTTTTCTAAGATGACGCTATCGGCAATAACAGAATTCCTGGTTATAACTCGGAATTTTAAAATTCCGAGTTATAACTAAGAATTTTAAAATTCGGACTTATAAGTCGGAATTTTAAAATTTCGAGTTATAACTAAGAATTTTACGTTAAAATTCTGAATTATATCTCGGAATTTTAAAATTCCGATTTATAACTCGGAATTTTGAAATAAAATTTCGACTTATTATATTTCTGTAGGTGCGATTTTTAAAGCTTGAAATGTGTACTTTAAGATGCTTCAAAGGGATTTACCTTACTTAGCAATTAAACTAACCTTCTTTATTTTACGAAAATAAAAGAAAAATTTTTCTTTGCTCCAAAATTCGCGAATCTAGGGGTAAAATAAAAGTTAATAATTTTTATTCAAAAAAATATTTGGCATACCTATACATCGGATCTTTTTATACATTACTTCAATAGTAATATGTGAAAGTTTCAGATTTTTATTTTACAAATTGAAAAGATGGCAGAGCTTTTACCGATTTCATCAGAAATCTCTTTTTGTTTCCACTTCAAATATCTACTATTCTTACATACAATCATTTTATATTTGAAAACATGTTAATCCACATGTTTTTCATTTCATTTAAGCTTTGTTGAGCTCAATTTCATTAATTAGTTCAAAAGTTACGTACTTATGTGTCGCCACGTTCCATTCTCCCGTGTTAAACAAAGAAATCTGGAACCTATATTTTTGATCGTACAAAAAACTTCATATACGTTTTCGATGTAAAATTTTCACCTCTATCACCTAGTATTATTAGTTTTTTGATATATTATTTTATTCGAGTTTTCGAGTTATTGGCCAAAAACCGAATTTCGGTCAATATTTTCGACTTTTTTGAAATGTAATCATACAACATTAGTTACCTACCGGTTTTTATCAATTTCTGTCTCTGACAACTGGCCTAAGTAGGTTTATTATTGAAGAGAAATTAGAATTTAATAGTGATCTAATCGGGAAGTTGAATTTCTTGTTCTTTTACATTAAAAGTATAACCTAACCTCAAAAAATTTGAATTTCTCATTTTTTTAACTAATAATGCAATAGATGAGGTAAAAATCATCAGAACTTTACGAAAATTGGAGAAAATATGTATCTTTATGATTTCACCCCACGTATTGCATTATTAGTAAAAAGAAACATAAATCGAGAAATTTGGAATTTGGATTTTTTGAGGTTAGGATGTGCTTTTAACGTAACCACACCCCAACAGTTCGATAGTCTATTCATTTGCGAGTATCTTAGTTTTTTTAATTCTCTACAACCAATAGAGCCGTAAATAAAAAACAGTGTAGCAATGCACTTGTAACGCATAAAAAATGCATTTTGTCCACGACTATTAAATAATGTACTCATTATGTACGTGTTTCCTCAATGATAATGTTATCCATTATTCCCTACAGTGAATAATGATTTCATTATTCACTGATTGCAGTGAATAATGAAATCATTATTGTTTTTGAAACCATTTAGCTGTGCCTATAAACTGTATTATTTTATTAGTAAGCCATGACAATGTGTCAAAGCGTAATTCTGATTTGAAACGTCAAAATTTATGCTATTTCAACGCCAACGTTATTTATAATAATTTTGTCCACGACTATTGAATAATGTCCTCATTATGTGTGTGTGTCCTCAAGGATAATGCTATCCATTATTTCCTGCAGTGAATAATGATTTCATTATTCACTGATTGCAGTGAATAATGAGGACAGTCAGTTGTTTATAAAAAATGACGTTAGTGACTTTTTACTAAAAATTTAAAATGTCAAAATTGCAGCAACCAGAAGACAGGTGTTGTTTCTCTAAGTTTTCTAGGAAGCACTCAAATGGTACATACCGAAGAGGTACTTTAATGAACACTCAAAAACTACATTAGTAAGTTTTTTTCAAAGCATCATCAATTGGCAACACGCGGAATCCCCAACATTGTTTTTTAAAACCATTTATCGACGTGCCTACAAACTGTGTTATTTTATTAGTAATTCTGTAATTGATTTGAAACGTCAAAATTTGTGCGATTTCAACGCCAACGTTATTTACAATAATTTTACATATTAGGTATTCAAAAAGAGTAATATAATTAGATAAAATGGATACTGACAGTGAAAATGAGATTTCTTTGGCACTGCGAGAAATAAAGGAAGCTACAGAAATCGCCTCATTAAACTTGTTGCCTGAAAAATATCGATGAAATAATATATGATATCATATGAATCTTTCTTAAATAGAAAAAATTAAATGAATATGACTTAAATAAATATTAAATATTTAATGGTCGTGGACAAAGTATAGTATTCTACTCGCATATAATGGCTATTATTATATGCTCGTTGAATAATATACTATTACACATTAGGTACTCAAAAAGAGTAATAAAATTAAATAAATGGATACTGACAGTGAAAACGAGATTTCTTTGACACCGCCAGAGATAAAGAAAACTGCAGAAATCGCCTCATTAAACTTGTTGCCCGAAATATCGAGAAAATGATATATTATGACATGAATCTTTCTTAAATATGAGAAATGAAATAAAGATGAATTAAATAAATATTATATATTTAATAGTCGTGGATAAAGCATAGTATTCTACTCGCATATAATGGCTATTATTCACTCTGGTGATTTACTTCATCATCGTGAATAATAGCCATCATTATATGCTCGTTGAATAATATACTATTTATTGGCTTTTCTCGCGAATCCGCAGCCCGATTTTGCTAATTTTTTTGGTTTTCGACTCAGTTACCTGTATAAAATAAAAAAAATCAACTTCCCGATTATATCACTTTTCATCAACTTTTTGTCTAATTTCCTTCCATTATGTTGATATCAAAAATTTGAAATAGCAAAGATCCCATTTCCTATGGAAAGTACCTTGGTTAAATTGATTAAAACTTTAGTATGTCATAGTTTACGACTCACTTATCTAAAGTTTTCGTAGACACAAGGTCTGAAAATTGATAGTTTTTTTCGCATTTCGCCATTACACGATATCAGAAAAATTACTTTTTTTCTTTTTTATGAACAAAAATACGTTATTCCTAAAGAGTTTTTAACGATGAATTGAACCCCGTTCATAAAATGCTCTATCCCATACCAATTTTGCGATATTGAGGCTCAAACATAGCAAAAATACTGCTTTAGATCAACTTTGATGTGAGATAACTTTTGAAACAAATGTTATCTCGCGTCGAATGAAGATTATTCTATGATAATATGATGGTAAAAAACTTTTCGGTAAAATAGTCTTTGAAATTAAAATAAAATCAGCAAAATCAGATTACCCGTTAAAGAGATATGAAGCCACAGATAGACACATAGAAGTACAGGGTGTTCCTTAATGACCTGCTAATATTTGTGTATTTCAGGTAAAGGATCGCCCGGGTGATTTTCTTAAACTGAAACTTTCAAATATCTCCAGTAATAAGCACTCTACAAAAAAATGTTTCTAACAAAAGTTGTAGAACTAGACGGGGTGAGTTCGGCGCTATATGTCACTTTGATTTTGGGCTAATAGGTTAAGATCATCCATGGTCAAACTCGGGTATTTAAATGGGAACCCCTATATTTCATTGCAAATTCTGATTGTCTGACTAAAAATAGGTTACTTTTATTCGAAACATTTTTTCTGAAATTGTCATTTTTTTTAAGTTATCTGGCTGACTTGATCTATTTGCAGCGTCCTAACACCTCTCCAAAGAAGAGAAATTTAAAAATGAGTAGAGAAAATTGTTCGCAATAAAATTGTGTACAGGAAACATCTGATGTGTATTTTCAATAAAATAATAGAAAAGAAGTTATAACCCTTAAATAACATTTTTCTTGAAAATTTTATTTAGTCCATCCTTAATTATAACTTTTTGATTTTCAATTTTACGGTAAGAAATCCGTAGACCAAGAATCAAATTCTCTACAAAAAAAGGCTTAACGAAATTTTTGTGAGACTCACGGTTCTCAAGATATCGCGGCAAAACTGTTTACGCCCACTTTTTCAAAATGGTGGCCAAATGAGCGGACTTTCAACTCCGAAAATCGAGTTTTATTTATTTTTTCTGACCTTATATTTGAATTTAGCGACCTGGTAAATCCAGGAGTACCCGTTTTCACATCCTTAAAGGCTGTGCAATCTGAACAAATCAATTTTTCCGTCTTAAGCAGTTTGCCTGCTGGGCTTTGTCTGCCAAAATCAGTCCCATTTCGAAAGTTACATATAATTTATCCTATTTGTTTATTATATTTATTATTAACAAACCATAATAAATAAAATCCTGTTGAAATTATTCATAAAACTAGATTTTTTCGTGCTACAATAAAATAAAGGCTCGATAACTTCTAAAGCTATCCATTTCTGAGCATTGCGATTATGGAGACTTTTGATCAGAATGTCCTAAAGTATACCATAGTGAATTTTCTGCCAAATTGACCTGGAACAAATTTCCACAAGATTTGTTCGGGGTTCTTAAAAAAAAGACAATAGTGTTAAATAAATAAATAAATAAATAAATAAATAAATAAATAAATAATAAATGAGTAAAACTGTAAAAGTATGAAATTATACAAACAATTTTTTTTAATTTGAACAAGAATTTGGGATCATTTAGTCAGTCCAGTATAATTAGTAGGTACTGATTCCCGTATACAAACTTTTCACAATTTAAACCCAGCTCATTGGTGGAACTAATGCAAGCGAAAATATATTATTATTACTAACAAACATACCGAAAGAATTAAAATACATTTTTATCCTTAATAATGTATCCGCAGTCATAAAGAATTACTAAGTAAATTATTATTAAATGCCTAGTTTTAATAGTAATTATAAACGAACCTTCTCCGAAACAAATTCCCAACCACAAATCCTGATTATTGATTAGTGTTGAATGAACATTATTTTAATTGTTTCTGTTAAACGCTTTAATTCAAATAATCTGTGTAATCTGAAGAATATCTTTGAATTGGGTATTTTTATATTCTGTGAATGTAATACTGTCACGACAAAACAAAAGAGGTATTGTTAGGGCTGCAATAACTATAATTATGTAACTTTCAAATACATTCATATTCAAGTAACGGTGCCGAATGACGAATATTACTTAGGAATTTTATTAATTTAGCTACATTAGACGTACCTAATCCATACCAAATAAAAATGGTTCCAAAATCGAACCTTGTGGAAATTCCACAATATACAACTCTTGTTTTGAATTGAAAATTAAATTAGCCATTCCTTTTCTAGTTCTAAATGTATCGCATAAACTAACATATTTGCCTTTTTTGTAACCGAATGACCGGATGAACTTTTGACCTATTGCGCAGTATTGACGACCAGAAAAATTATCGTCATCTACTTCCATCAGAGATTAATATACCAATTTTGAACGAAATAGCTGGTAGTATTCTTTTAATTTTTTAAATGATTGGAATGGAATATTCTGTCAGTGAAAACGGATAATGTTATTTGAATGCTTTAGTCCCATAAGTGATCTTTACCGAATAATCTAAGTGTAACATCATCTGGGATACAGTTGTTCTACTAGTAGAATTTGTAATGATTTAAATTAGTCTTGATTCATATGTGTAGGAGTGTGAAAAGGTGAAACATATTCTTTATAGGATTTTGCAAACAGCGGAAAAAAACTATCTATGAGAACTAAAGGAAAAACTATATGTAAAAATATTAATGAAATCTTTGCATTCTTTGAAATTGTTGAAATTATTCAGTATTTAGTTTTATCAATAACAGATATCAATGTAGATTAATGACGCACTCAGTGATAAAAAACTATGAGGATGGGTGTCCCCTATGCCTAAGACATAGTGTTGGCACCGATAGTGTTATATACATCAATCCATATATAATAAAATCCAATAGGTGCGAGTCCCTTCCTCTTCATGATCTGAACTAGACAAAGGCTTTTTAAGCGGACTTTTTTGTGGCACGCGCCCGGTACGGATCGACGCGGGACGACGACCAACGTTGCGCCGTATATGTGGGGATGCTAATTACTAGAGGATTAACTTCTTAATTAATCGATTAAATTCGACCATCTCTTTCTAGGCGTGCTTTTACGATCCTCAAAATTATTCGCGATGCTCTGATGTGCGTCTACTAATTTTAAATACTCGATTGTGGCACTGTGGCACCGAATTTTCGATTTGCGCCGCGCAATTTACAATGTGGATTACCTAGAACTCTTCTTCTTTCCGTCGCGATGCCGTACGGTCCCTCCGAAGGTGTATTTCGAAAAATATGACCGTTTTAAGATTACACGTTTTCGAACTTTTTTCGCCTTCGAGGAGCCCATTTTATTTATGCGGGTTTTCGCCCATATCTCGGAAACCGTTGGAGTTACCTCGAAAATAAAAAATCTCAAAGGACGAGTTCATTTCGTGAGCCACCGTCCGGTTCCATCGCCATTTTCCAGCGGTTTTTCGTTTCGTAGATATCGGCCGAAATATGCGGCGGTGTAAAGCGGGAAATTTCCCTTTAAACCTTCATAACTTCTAAACGGTGGCTCCTAGAACGGAATACTACGAATCCAAGGAAATCGTGTACAATTAAACGATCTAAAAGTCGTTCTCTTTATTTTCGCCCCGCTCCAGAAATAAGCGAGTGGAGGCCCATCCCGGCAGTGATGACGTCACAGCTGAATTTGTAGAGCAATTAATTTCATGGTATACGGGGTGTGCGAACAATTTACCGAAATTACATACCAAATTTTAGTTATTTTATATTTGAAAAGTTTAACTCATTTTATTTTAACGTGGCATTTACATTTTGCGACAGACAAGCCAGAGTTTAATTTTATAGGTTATATGTAGTGTTGACATTATATAATTCTGTCATTAAATTGAAGGTGTGAGGTTTCGATATTTTAAATATAAATTTTAGAAAAAAGTGAAGAGAGAATCGGGGTGATGGAATATTTTTAGTTTTGGACAGGAGAGACATGAAATTTGAGAAGAGGTGAAGAAAAGTACATAATAATTAAAATAACAAGAAAGTCCCGGAAAGTTTTTCAAGTAGGACATATACTTAATGAAATACGGAACAAAATAGATCAAGGGCGAGTTGTATCAATCAAGATTCATTAAAAGCAAATTCTATAACATTAATATTCAAAATTTGATCAAACTGATTTTAGTTGAGACTAATACTTAATATAACCAGTTCCAAAAGAAAATTATATACAAAATTAATTAGAAATTTCTAACGGTTTCCCCATGTGTGTATAGAATTACATGTGACCACAGTAATGTTAAAGCAATAATGACAAGGAACTTCGTTTATAGAAATACGAAGAAAAATCAGTGTGTGCCGCAAATTGGCTATGATATTAACAGAATTAAGGCTTAACCTATTTACTTCACGGTTCTATTTACGGTTCTTCCACATTTACGATTCCCTCCGCTGAAGATATGATTCAGCATTATCACTCCTTTATTTTTCCACACTATTGTAAATACATGTTTCATGAAATAATTACACATGAACACGTATGCATATTATTGAAAATAAATTTACTGGAAGTTACATAATCAATTTTAGTTAGTTATTTTATATCTGAAAAGTTTAAGTCATTCTATTTTAATGTGACAAGTCAAGGAATTTAATTTTATAGGTTATTAAACATTTGACGTTACAAGTCAGTCAGTTTAATTTTATAGGTTATATACGTAGTGTTGACATTTAATTTAGTTATTTTATATTTGAAGTTTAAGTCATTTTATTTTAATGTGATATTTACACTGTTAGTTCTGATAGGGAATTTATTTTTACATGTTTTTAAATAATTGACACTTTAAGTCAGTCAGCTTAATTTTATAAGTCATATTACGAACGTTTAAGAAAAATCAATAATTTCATCATATACACGGCGTGTGAACAATTTGCCGGAAATTGATTTAAATTAAATTTCCTTATTTGTCATCCGATTGGGCCAAAATTCAGTACTCGGGTGTTATCAACGACGTTGATCACGAAATTGCAAAATTCAAAATGGCGGGAGAATTTTGTCATTAATGGTCCCATCCCGCTCAAAATCGATATGTGAAGTTGTCGACGTAGCTGATGACGAATCTGAAATTGAAATAAAAAATTCAAAATGGCGGCATGAGCTGAAGGACAAATTTTCTCATTTATGGGCCGAAAAACTGATAACTGAAAAACTGAAAACTGAAAAACTGGAAACTACAAATTGACTGCGAAAGCAGTCAATATTTACTGCGTAAGCAATCAAACCCCTCCGGTAGGAGCTAGGAAACGCGCAGCGTTTTCTAGTAAATAATATAAATTGTAAATTAATATCCTATGCATATGATACTGTTCTTTAATTTGAAGATAACAGTTGGTCATCCGTACATAAGAATTCGGAAATTGATCTTAGTGTGGATAAGACTAAATGTATCACGTTTTGCATACAAGTGCTACTCTTCCTAATAAAAAATGTATTAAAGTGCATGAATCTAGTTGTAAATGTCACAACTAAAAGTTATTTATGGCGGAAAATTGTATCGAGAAGGTTTTTTATAATTTCTCTTCAGTACACCAGAGGATGTTCCTGGGGGCCTAAAGACTAACCTTCTATTTATTGAAGTCTTGATACTGCCGAATTCATCTAACCCTTCACTTCCTGTCGATATGGGAAGGGGGTTGATTCAGGACGATTTTTGATTATGCATCGTGTTGGTACTAGTAATTTTTGAGTAGTGCTATTAGCGTTGCAATTCTCAATACTCTAAATTTTTCAACATATTTTCTGATTGGATTTAGACGAAAATTTTATTTGAAAATATGTTAGACAGATAACTTCTACCTAGTTGCCGTAATAACCTTGATTCTAGATTTAGTTTAATAATAATTACAACATACTTATCTGTAAGTATTTATCTAAGCAATAACCGCAAAGGAAGTGTTAACGTTTAGTTTGATTAATTATTCTAAAATCATAGCATATGATATTAACCACTAAACACAAATTGCTATGATTACCATATTTAATAATAAATTATGATTTCACCATGCATCGTAACTCTGTAATTTAGAAAATAAAGATATAATACCTGAATACCTATTGTGTTGCATCAGGTCTTCTTTTTAAACAATATCAGTGATGAATAGAGGAATGCGGTGACAACAATTAGTTTATAAAAAATTTCTATGCGAAAATGATATAGTATATAATAATCCCTTTTATTCTCTTTCTGTTTCTTCAGAATTTAACAATGACACAAAAATGCTAAAAAATACAATAAATGAGTAAAATAGGTTCTTCTTCTATATTACTTTAAATATCTCCGTTCCTGCTAACTTTTATTACAACATGTAAATTGTTCGTTATGATATTCTCTAAAGTAGTACCACCGATAGAGAACGCTAGGTGCAATTGTTAACTTGCATATGGCTTCCAAAGCTTTCAAAATACGTTATTTTCACTATTTCTTTACTGGAAAAAAACGAATGCATATGTTATACTAAAAGTTAGTAGGAATACAGATATTTAAAGAAATATAGAAGAAGGGCCTATTTTACTCACTGATTGATAATTATAAAATCAAGTGGTTTACTAATTTGTAAGCAAACTTCCCCTGTAGCACAAGATATTGGGTGGATACAATGGTAGGTACAATGTGTTCCCTATATTGTATATTGGGCCAATATATGTCAGCTTTAATCAATATTGTACCAATATGATTATCAGCTGTATTTTCAATATTTTCACCCAAAATATAGCCAACATTTTACCAATATTGGCAAATTAGATTCAATATTAACATTATTTAACCAATATTGGCGCAATGTGTAGAAACTGATATTAGTTCTGAATATTGGACAAATATAACTCCTTTATTACTTTTAGGTATTCAATTATCATTTTACTTAAACCATTCGTCCATGTACATGTTTCCATCATCTTCTAGAATTTTTTCCAACTTTCCACCATTTTCCCTAATTTCCACTATAGGCACTGTTCCCCTATCTTCCCATCACTTCTCACTATCCTCGCGTTTTCCATAATATTTCCACACTTTCCCTCCATTTTTTCCATTATCATCCCCTATCACCTTTGATGTAAACTAGCCTACGGTCGAAGTTGAAAAGATGTCTATAAATTTACAAAATGTTATCAAAATATATTAGGCTATTTTCGAGGTAGATATAGTTATATCAAACATTCAAACAGACACATAAACAAAGATGAAAATATCTATATTTCTAAGAAAAACAAAATTACAATAATATTTATCTTAATATGAAATTAATTTACATATATTAGTACAAATTTATGTATATTTTGTATTTTAAGTTTGCCGCGCTTAACAAATTTACAAACGGTAGTGTGCGCCTGTCTCGACCATACTGCAAATGCCGGGTTATGGCAGTAAGGTGTTGTGGATTGGAAGCAAACGGCGCATTATTTCAGGTAATTTTCATCATGTTTACAAACGCTTCCTGTATTTTTCGCCTTGTTCTGTTCAATAGAAATTGTTGTACCGGGGATACATAATGTTCAGGAATGTGCAAGTTAACTATATTATGTTATTAAGATATTTACCATTGTAATTTACATTAATTCAAATGTTGAAGCGTTTAGGTACCTAATCCTTCTATAAATATAAATTGTAGCAATATTGGGCCAATTTTTTTTCCAACATTATAGGTACCTAATCCTTTTATAAATATAAACTCTAGCAATATTGAGCCAATACTTTTCCAACATTAGCAAACCAAATTTAATATTAATATCCTTTAATATCAATGATTATCTATCTTTAGAATGAAAAAAATAGATATTTTCTTGACCTTTCTATCTTTCAGATGAAACATCGCTGGAATATCATTCTGTAACTTTTCTGTTTTAATATTTTAACATGTCAAATTTAAGTTGTAACAAGAATTATTATTATAGCTGTGAAAGTTTAATAAAGATTATGTGTGCTTACGCTGGACTTTGTGCTTTAAAACATTTCTTTAACATGGATCAAATTCCTCAGGGTATGTACTCTTTAACGCTACTTAACATTGATGAATAATATTGTTTTATAAATGTATAATCATTTCTTTATTTCAATGAAACTCGCCGATAAAGATTATTAAATAACAAAACTCCCGTTGAGTTATAAAATTAGACCCGCGTTAATTTTTTAACCATACGAACCGTATACATTGTAAAACAAATACGAAAATTTTGGGCACTTGAGTTATGTAATATTAAACTCCCTACGTGTTAGATGCTGAGAAAAAGCGAAAATTAAATAATTTTAATTTATGTAATATTTTAATCTACTTTTAGAAGAATATTACATTCTTTCTGCTTTTTTTATCCTATTTAACTGAATTCTAAATATTTCTTTTTATATCAGGTGAAACTGAAAAGGGGCTAAGTAGGACGCATATTTTTCAAATGTGGAAAGAAATCTGGTTGTGGTTCTTCTATAATGTGTCAGTACGTTGTAAATGTAATTTTATACCAGCCACATATATCGGAACTTCCAGAAATAAATCAAAATGATGTACGACATAATATATATCGAGTTTGTAGCAAAATTGAAGAACGATGAACAAAAATGGATATAGTTAATGCTGACTGGCTGGAAGCAAAATTTAATTTGTATCAAAATGTTGAGGTGGAAAATGATTTACCCAGCACTTCTGGATTAGCAGGGAGACAGAATCTATCTTTTGATGAAAGCAGTGAAAGATCAGATCGTAAAAAGACCCCAGAACTTTGTAAAAACGTTGGCTCTGAAGAACTAGTTTATGCAACCTATAGCAGTTTGTGCGTTTCTTTATTTTAAGAAATAAACAACTAAAATGTATATTTTCTTTTTTTTGTATTCCAAAGCAAACCACTAGTAACAAATTACTCATTTAAAGCTATTTAGTAATTTTGTAATAAGTTCTAAGGCATTCTGTCCCACTGTTGCACCCCTTAAAACCACCCTATTTTATATAGGTAATTTTTTCGCTATTTTTATGTTAAAAATTGATACTATCAGGTTGTCCCGAAATTTCTGCATTCCCCTCTAGGTTCTAACTCTACATGCAATAGTGGTAAGAGCTTCTTAATGGAGCAGTCTTTCTGAGGATGGCACCTAAATTTATGAAACTCAGTTTTACATTATAAAGGTTTATTCTTGAACAATCTCGACCAAAATTTATTTTATTCATAGAAGGAGAAACGAGGGATAGTTATCCTTTTCTCAGGTTTACATTTTTAATTGTTTAAGGCTTAATTATGATTCCCAGGATAATGCATAAAGAAAGTTATCTATATAATTAGATTTATGAGTTTCCGTTTTCAAGGGAAAGTAGTTTAAACGAAATATTGAGATGATTCCCTTGGTAATGAGTGTTATAAAGAAAAGAGACGAAGATTGACTAGGCCTCGTTTCTCCGCTTATGAATAAAATAAGATTTGGTTAGTATTGTGCAGAAATAAGCCTTAATAATGCAAAATAGTGAACCAAGTCTCAAGAAGTCGTCCCAATAAAAGCAGTAATAACCTATACTTGGGCGCCATCCTCTGGGGGTTGTAACTTCCTTAGGAAACATTTCCAGACACAGGAAATTTTCTTACTATTTTTGCATATAGTATCAGTGTCTAAAGGAAAATGTGAGAATTTCGGCACACTCTATATATTTTAAATATTGTGTAGCAATGGGGCGCCAATGCTGCTATCCAATATGCTACCAATGCTGGTATCCAATATATTGCCAATATTGATATCCAATATGGCACCAATGTTGGGATTCAATATGGCATCTATGTCGGTATATAATATGACACCAATATGTGATTGCAATATTGGACATTTATTGCAAAAATCTGACGTTCGTTATATTGGTCCAATATGTGAATCCTATATTGGTCCAAACAGTTTGTGCTACAGGGGTTAGGTGCATCGTCTCAACAACGAGAGCGATACTAATTAGAACAAAAAAATCGTAAGGTGCATAATTAATTGCTTGTAAGATTTCAAATTAAACTATAATTTCACAATTTCGGAAATACTTTCTTTTGTATCTTACCAACATCAACTATAACCATTTTTCAGTTAAAAATATGACGATTCAATACGAATTATTGTAATATCTATAAAATATAACTTTCTTATTTCTTCATTTATCTTCAATTGTTTTATTTCAGGTTATACAAAATATAGATAATTTTGAAATTTTTCTAATTTTTAGGAACTTCAGCAAAATGATGTTTTCTTTATTCAAAACATGATTCAAAGTAATAATATTCTTGCATACATTATATTATTTATATTTTTTTCGTAAACTACAAAAACTATACCTCAAAATAGCAAAGGTTCGCAGATTACCAGTTGAATGACAAAGTTCCATGAAATTTTTGGAGTTACCATTTCCCAATAAACATTTTATAGTACTTCATCAATTAACATTACACCAGATATGAAAAGAACCCATTCACCAATTAAAAAGTTACAGAAGTATCCTTGTGGGCTGAGACACCCAGTATATATTTTTTATCCTGTACCTTAATACTTTGATAAAACAAAAGCAAAAACGATATTTTGTTGTTAGTATTTCTCACCAATTTATAAATGTTTTAAAGAATATTCCTTAATGAACATATTAGGATTTTCCAAGACTTTTAAATGTGTAAATACCGGACGTAAATGTAAATTAAAACTTCTACAATACGTGATAATTTAGAATGAATAAGTGCCGATTTCCAGTGGCGAACCTAGAGAAAGGGGAAGATGCACGTGAACGTGTGAAACTTGTTCTTAATTATCTATGTGGCTAATACTCACGGACGGGAACTATACTATTTATTTTTTAATGAATAACTTGCACAGCGGTAAGTTAATTGGTTAATTCCACATGGAATAGATTTTAATTATAGCTTTATGATTAGAAGATTCTATTGCCAAATATGATACCAATTTTGCGTTGATTTGAACTATTATTAAGTTCTAATACTGCAATTGAAAATTGCTATACGTTTCCGTCAGTTGATGTATATGTACCTACGGAAACACTACACGTCGCAATCAGGGCCGTCGTTAGCCAGAGCGGGCCCCAGGACAGGAGATTTTTTTAAGCCCCAACCAAAGATTAGATTAACAAGATAGGACAGCCGGCGGAAAACCTTCTATCTTTTAGCAATGGCGCCATTGACCTCGACATTTAAATTGGAGTTCTCGCGCAGTTGCCACAATGTGACAATCAAACGGAGAAGGTAACATTAGAAAGATAGGCCAATAATGAAAAATGGACAACACTGTCCTGATAGAACGACCGAGCTCAGCTGCCTGTCAGTACCCAAGGTCACTAAAAAAACAGGTTGCTTTGTAACATATGTCACATGAAGTATTTCTATGTTTATATTTAAGGTATCTATTTGGTTAGGACATAACTGTACATTGAAAGAATAATTTTGAAATTTTTTTCTATAAAATGAGGAAAAACAGCCACACGCAGCTGTCATCGAGGTCTATACGTGACACAGCACTTGTCGATTCTAATAAGCCAACCTATCTTTTAGTAAGCTTGGTCAAATTATGTTTAAAACGTACCCGACAAATCCCGAAACTGTTTCGGCTGGATGTCGTGTCCCTTTAAATTGGAGTTCACAACTATCTTCGTCTATTTCGTCTTCTCAGTCTAACTGTCCTATCTTATTAGTTCTCTAATCTTTGCCCCAACACTGTCAATATAGGTGGCGAGCTGCGGGGGTTCCGGGGGGCAGAAGTTTTCAGGAAGCGCCACAGGCGAAAATTTTTCAGGAATTTCAAGGTTATTGTGTTTTTCTAGCCATTTATATCCATGTAAGCCTATATAACGGCATTAAAATATTGATCATTGGATAAGAGCCTTCAAAGAGGTGCGGGGGGGTCGGGAAATTTGCTCCCACCCCTCTCGTTGAGCCTGGTCGCAATCCTTAACAGATCCACCTGTTTTTTATCTCTTCTTCTACTAAAAGAATAGAAACCTTTTGAATTAAATAATTATCTGTCGAATAGTTTTATTTTTTAAAATAATACACGGTTAATTTTCGTGAACCATTTCTGTCGTTTTCGATATCAGATAAATTCCAATTAAAAATAAAACTAAACATTCATTTTTTCGTCTAATTAAAAAACAGAACAATGAATTTACATAGGAAATGTAAAAAATACGATATTTTCTCTAAGGCTATGTCGACAAAATGCGAGAATTTACAGGGGTAAGTATAGCAAGCAAACATTTTTTTAGTAAAAGGTTTCTGAATAGAAACAGAGGTAAACGATGAAAGCACATTTTTTATTTCATACTTTTTCCTAGAACTAGCAGTAAAATATGAAAAAATGCGGAATAGCCTCAAGACAGAAAGACACAAATAATGATGTAAAGTTAGCACAAATTGAACGTAAACTTGTACCCACTTTGACATTTAAACATGACGTACACCGGTAGAAAATTCATTTGTTTAAATTCCTTTTACATATTGATGTAATTAAGATAGGAAATAAACGAAAACACGCATCTTTTAATTAAAATTTCTAACTCTTTTGATATCATTACGCAAATCACCTCTATCTAGAAAGTCACACACAGGAAAAAGATAAACAGAGCAGCACTTTGAATTTATCTGTCAATGTCGCGACGGACAGGCAGAGCGTCCACCAATGGGTAATATATACCTATCTTGACACAAAACAGCAAGATCTTTCAGTTTACCAGAAATATCATTAAGTTTCTGCCGAAAACACGATTTTTAAATCTCTAGCATTATTTTGTTCATTATATACGCAAAAAGGATCACGCACTAATCTTATGGGAAAGTGGTCCCTACCGAATTATCTGAAATTTTGGTATATTGTAGTCTCAATGGGCACAAACCTCTGCTATGGCTAGTTTCGTCACTACAGTCACCCGAAGATTAAATTATTATACTATACGAGATTTTAATTTAAAAAAATGGTTCTGATGTTTGAGTTGAGTTTTACCAGGGTTTTAAGATGACTGCACAAAGAGGAATCCAAACTATTGAGATCGGGGATCTTGCTGGCCATTGTCGAGGTCCTCCGTGACCATATACGTAATGCACTGTCGCTATTTCCGCATTCCTACAATTAATCATATAAATAAAAATAACGAAAAAATAAAATAAATTTAATGAAACACTAAAAATCGAAGAAATAATTCGGTGAGATAG
The DNA here is from genome assembly GCA_963583905.1 of Stenurella melanura. Taxonomy (NCBI): domain Eukaryota; kingdom Metazoa; phylum Arthropoda; class Insecta; order Coleoptera; family Cerambycidae; genus Stenurella; species Stenurella melanura. The sequence goes on along the minus strand of OY757311.1, from coordinate 164,290,362 downwards.
TTTTGAACATCAACAACTTGCTTTGAAAATGATGATTGTAAGAACATCATTTATTCCAGGATAACTAGATTTATGTGTTCAAAAATTATTATTTATTAGTATGACGCAGAATTCACCCGGCGGTTTTTGATAGCGTCACTTTGGCAGTCGGTGAGGAGGGAATACGGAAAGCTCGGGCGCCAGTTCCTTTTCTGGTGAAACAATCAATTACCCTCAAAGCCGGTTCAGCAGGGCTTGAGTAGCTACAGTGAAGAAATGATAATGTTCAGCTGGTCTAGGGCTAGTTAGACTTCACATACACCACAGTAAAGAACACGATTCAGAGTATATGACAAGATTTATTATCTTAGAACCTACTATTAACAACACTACTTAAAGCTACACTACAGCTTAAACTAAAATTAGGTTACGGTAACAGAAGCTAATGTGAGAAAGGCGACGACGGGTGGTTAGTACACGGTGATACGGCAAACGGTTGGTGAGTGGTGCCGACGCGACGGCCGAAAGCGGTAAAAGCGGGCGGTAGTACCTACAGTGCAATACGGATACCAGGAGTGAGTAGGCACTTACCAAGTTGATACTTACAAACTTCACTCACTTCCTCCTGTTGCTGGTGGGCACGGTGCTGCTGGTAATTTCGGAGTCGACTGCTTACGGCGGACGGTTTGTGTGAACTGCGTGCGGGCTTGTGGAAACTGGAATAGACTACAGAGCTGCTAGAGTGGGGAACTGCGTAGTCGGAATGCGCAAAAGTTCTGGGACTTAGAAAATATAAGCAGTCTTACCTACAAGTTCCTCTACTTACTATTCCTTGCACACGTCTATCCTCGTGGTCGGTTAGACACCAACTAAATTCTCCAACAAACTGTGAGTGTGAACTGCTTGATGGGAGGCAGACTGGTTCTGCGCAGGCGGTGTTAGTATATGGTACATAGCAAACTACATTGCGCACCCCCCCTGTACACTTCAAATATTTTCACGGTTTGTTGATTGAATTTCATCAAGTTTCATCAATTTTCTAACATTATTTTCTAATAATAATAGTAATCTCCAGTTGCGCTACTTCTTCACGGATGGTAAATAGTTTATTATAACAAGAGATTAAATGCCACAAATTAAAAAAATGTGACCAATAAACTTTTCTTATACTCGTAGCACTGGATAAAACAACTTGCACTTTTTGTTTTAACAACGATTGTAAAGTTTCAATTAAAAGCTTTTATTAAACTTTGTAAGTTCAAATCTTGCAAGTTAGTTTAAACCACTTTATTGCTTTGCAATTTGCACATATATGTCGATCACAATACAATATTTTAGGATAGAATCCATAGAAAATAAACTCTTTAAGCCAAATGACGAAAAAAGGAGGTCGTGTTTGTATCACCGGCGACTTCAGCAAAAAAGTGAGAGGGCACTTGGGTAAAAAGCAATTTTTTCAACCAAAAATAATTTTGGTCTGCAAAATGAATTCTCAAATGCAAAAATGTATTCTTAATTTTTTGTTAGAATAATGTATTGTACTAGTCTGAATTGATTTTACACAAATTAAATAAATAGAAAATAAAAAAGAAATGAAAAATAAAACACTTTGGATAACTTGGTTTATGGAATAAAATACTTGTATTATTATTATTATTAAAAAGTGTTTTTCCGTATATTTTAATAATATTTAGATCCGCTACTGTTTGTCACAGCTATATTGCATATATTTGTAAACTTGATTAGTAAATAATTAAATCAATCTATTTTTTACAACACTTGTAGTTGTTTTTAATTATGGAAATTCCAGTTTACTATTTAACCATGAATCAAGTAGGCGTAACGAACTTTTCGTATCGATTAATACCACCTACTACAGCCAATATTCAATATACCTATACACAATTACAGTCTTCTAAACATTGACATTGATTTTATCATTTATTGCACTTTTATGTAAGGATTTATAAAGTGGACAATGATCTAGATATCTCAGTCAAGTCTTACATAAAAAATATTTACCTTGACTCAGTTTTATGCATCACTTTTTTACTTGATTTGCCATGAGCGTGGTCACGGTGAGTGTATTTAGGTCAATAAATTCATTATGTAAACTACATTAAAATAATCCAGTACACAGCTGTTTCAATGTAGTACTGTCTCGAAGTCTCGAGAATTAAATAACAAACAAGGAAAATAAAACAGAAAAATAAAATATAAGTAAATTTACATAAGCGTAGAAAGGCTATTCAATATTTTTTTCTCGGAACTCGGAATTCACAATTTCAAGTCGAAATTCACAATTGTATCTCGAAATTCACAATTGTTAAGTCAGAATTCAACAATCGTAATCAAATACTAAAGCTAAGAGAATCATTCCTAATATAAACGTGTTTTCCGCAGTAATTAAGAAAGGTGTAGTGATTAATTCTCCCAACTACTTCCGAAATTCATTAGCTCTACACATAGCCTTGTTTTGTATCATCTTTATTGAATGTTACTAATTTCCAACATAATGTTTGTAGTGCTTCTAAGGGCAAGGGCAAAGTTCCTTCTTCTTCAATACGATTAAAATTTGAAGGAGACAAAAAATTTAAATCTTCGTACAACACCTTGTGTTTAGAAAAGCGGTTTGTCACGCTTTCAGTTACAAAGTCGGATTTTCTTCAGTAAATTTAAGGAAATTATCCGTAACTGGATTGTCATGAGACACTTTTCTCCGGGCATTTTCGTCACTTCTCTAACCTTCATGATTGGAAAGGTCTGTTCGATACAAATTGTTTCTTCTGTATCTTTGGTTCACCTTATCCATTCATAATTAGTAAAACTATTAACAAAAAACCAACTCTCTTTCAACCGTGCTTTGCTACAAGTATTGCTATAATAGGAGTGTCATTTCCTGTTTCTAAAAATCGTTAAGGGATGGAATAATGATATGCAAGTTTCATTCAAAAAAATTTAACCCTTTAATCGGTGATTTCGGAGGATTAAATTTGGCAAAAATGTCTGCCAGCCAAGATTGGGGTTTTTTAGCTCCTATTGAACCATAAGCTGGCTGGGCAGACGTTACTTTCAATTTTAACTCTTTTCTGCCACAAATTTTGGTTCATTTTCGCCACTTTGATGGAAAATTGCTCAAAAGCCGACCGATAGAAATGTCTGCTACTAGAGCACAGTACTGTGCACGCCAAAACAAACATTTTGCGCTAGGTTTGGTCCAGTAACTAAAATTTTTGTTCTCAATTCCCGATTTGTAACGAAACATTTTTTTTTGGTTTAAGCACCCGTGCTACATAAATTTGAATTACCCGCGGTAATGCCGACGCGAAGTCAACAAGTGCGCATACGCGGTAGAAATATAACTGAGGTCATTTTAAATATCCATGCTACCTCACTTTCGCTTTTGACACTGCTGAGTTAAGATCGTTTACTTATTCTTTAACGGACTTTCACGTTTATTCCTTTAATCCTCTGATATTTTGAATATATTTGATTATTAAATGATGTTATATTATTGAGTTAACGTTGCTGTATAGCTATTTTTGGGAATTAAAGGATAGTCCGCGTAATAATTAATTTTTATTGACGCACATGTTTGTGCGATTTCTGTGTTCATTGGACACATGTTAACTCATTAATTATCGTGGCAATTTTGTATTTTGTGGTCGCTTGAGACAATACCGTGGTGTTTTGTCATTATTTAGATTATTGTGGGCGAGCATTAAACTCGGAAATTAATCAAGGGATAAATTAGAATCTTTGTTTCTTAATCGTGTGTAGACAATCTCATCTCATTAAGAGTCGAAACCGAAAGTCGTTTTGTCGCGTTTAGTAACCTCGTGTTAGTACAAGAGGTTAAGAGATCATTTTTCATTAGTTCATTTTTCGGGAGATTAAACCCATAATTTTGTTTGCTATATTTGTTACAGTATTAGTTTTTTTTTTCAGATAGTAATTCAGATATTTTCTCTCTAATTCTAACTAAATGTTGTTACTTTTATTAAAATTTTTGTGAACGTCTAAAATTTCATGAGAGTAGAGTTTCTCATTTATTCATTTCATTTGTTATATTAATCAGTAGTTTATTCATATATTTTCAGAAATAAAATTTTATCAGTACTCGGGTTTTTTGTTAAATTGCTAATAGTTTGGTTTTGTAGTGACCTTCGTCACCATAGTTTTTTGTAGTTTTCTTGTATTTCTTTTTTTTCTCTCACAATTTTATTTATCTATTATCAACTGGTTCTTTGCATTATCCCTTTTTCATGTAAAATCCTGGACCAAACCACCATTGAAGCAACGTACAAGGCATAAATTGAATATTTGGGGTTATCCTAAAAGTATTGGATATCATTCCGACGCAGCGTCTCCTGGAAATCAGCGTTGTCAGGACCTGAATATTACGTCTTCCTTCCCGGGTACCCGTGGCCGTCTTCAGGACCAGACCTCGTTGGGATTCCACGTCTCCGCTAAGCTAAGTAGCCCAAATTTATGTGCAAAATTCAACTTTTGGTCAGAAGAAAAATTGTAAACCAGTTGATCATTTCTTAAATTGTAATTTTTTTGTTAATCTTCAAAATTAATTTTTTTTAACAACATTTTTGTCAGTTAACTAATTAAATCAAATTTTTCACATTAATATTTTTAATAATTTGTAAAGTGTTGTAAAATTTTTACTCTTTTATACTTATGTTAATATATTATTTATTTTATATTTGATTTTGATTATTTTCTCCCACTGATAAAGTTTGCAAGAGTGTTATTTACTGAATACGCTGGCGTCCAAATTCTTTGTAGTTTATTAAAAGTTTGTTTGGTTAATTTGGCAAGCAAATAATTGTTCAAAAAAATATATAACCCTTCTCGCCACCGAGGGACCCTCGACCAGCCCTGAGCTAACCGGTACCTATGCGGAAAGATATCGGTAACCATTTGATTATCCGTCCACCATGCACCATATCAGAAATGTTCAGAGAGAAATAAGTTCGGTACTTATATGGTCTATTTCCCTAACTAATGTGATTTATAAATAATTAATAATTATATCGAATCAATAACAAATTTATTTTGTAATAAGTAAATTAAAATATGCTAAATATATATTTACGGAAACTGTGGTTTACCGATTTACTTTATTAACAGATATGTTTCTTAATAATCACGTTCATCAGATTTCAATAGAAATAAAATCTAGCGAAAGGCCTCTTCTACATAATCAAGATATTTACAAGGCAAGATTGGAAAAACCTGAGTAAATTTTACTTATTTTTTTGTATGAATGGGGGAACAACCTTAATCATTTGTTAATTTATTTTTAGCTTACTATCAGTCATTTAAATAAACTAGTTGTAAACATAATACTCTTCGCAGGGTTATTGAATTTTCCATAATTTATTAAACATTCTATACTCAACACATTTTTTTTTGGAAAAAGTTAAAGTTTTACCTGTAGTTGCTATATTTGTAATTTTAACCTTCGCTTGATTAAAGAAACGCTCGTCAGTACACTAACCAGTATTGTTTATGTACATTTTTGTTTCCTTAAAATGTTTCATATATTTTATATTTACTGACTGAATTTCAAAAAAAAAACTTCCACTAGCTGATGCAACTTACTATACTAAAGGCTCGTGCACACGGGTTTAGGTAATTCACTCGACTGTCTTCAGTTTCATTACAGTAAATGTTCACACGTAAAAGGGTTAAAATTTTACATTAGTACCTACCTTTCTTGTGGTAATTATGGATTACTCGAATGCAACTTACTGCTGGCCAATGTGTTCAAACGAGTTTAGTGCATAGTTTAGTATCCAGTACAGTAAACATTCTGGTGGAGGGGGTTTACTGGCTTCTTAGTATATTCAAAGTCTTTTTAGTACTTGCCTAGCTTCGCTACTATAGTCAAGTACTCTACTTGCTAGTGGAATACCTGTTCATATAAGGCGAATAGGAAGAAGATAGTGATTTGTTTCAGTTATTTGCGCTAGCAAATAAATCTGTGTGCACGTGCCTTATTTTCAATACAACTGAACCCTCTTCTCTTAAGTTATTGTATTCAAGGGGGCTGCACACGATGCCAGTAACTCGTACGAGTCACTAAAACCGACTAGTGGAAGTTAGTAGTAGTTCACATAACTTAAGCGTCATGACGTCTGTTTATACGAGAGGAGTACTAAAATCCAGTACTCGATTTTAGTGACTCGTACGACTTACTGGCAGACTCTTGAAAGTTATTAACAAGTTGATGACTAAAACAATGTTTGAACAAATACAACTATTACTCATTTCCGCGGGGAGCATAAAAATAACTTGATCAGACGCAGCCTCCTTTCACATAAGGAGAGCTCTGTAATGAAAAAATGAAAATATAATTAAAATATCAATGTTTCCATATTTGTAATTCTCTAACAATCCGCATCTGGTTGTGCTAAAGAAAGAGAAAGAGCCTAAAATGAATTTATTTGCCACTTCTGTGCTGTTTAAGTTCAAGCGATTTCCGCGGATCAAGTAACTCGACCAAGAGATGTTTTAGTGTTAGAGATATATTAGAATCTGGGCACCTTGGTTGTCGTTCTCATCTTAGTAGATGAGCCTAGAACTGTATGCCAAATTCCTATAACAATTTGTAATCATCTGTCAAGGTTTTGTGGTTTTGTTCAAGGAAGGACTGATGGTTGTATATGTCTTAGTGCTGCTTCTTCTCTTTGCCACCTGGTTTGTCATTATTTCTTTTTTCTCCGTGCATTTTTGGGATCTTGCGGACGAATTTTTATGCCTCGGGATCTGCCTCTGTCTTAGTAGCTTGGCGTGCCGCTAGGTCTGTTTTTCATTGCCTTGTATGCCAACGTAAGTTAGAGTTCACTAAAAGTTAATGGTTTTGCCGGTTGCTTCTATTGTAAATATCATTATTACTTTCGCCTGCGGCTTATGCTGCAAACTTCGTCAGCGTGAATTATTTCTTACATTTTATTTCGCAATTCACGATGCTGTGAAAATGTCAATTTCGGTCTTTCGATATCGACATGAGGGATCCTTGCCACTGATCTACTTATTTAGTTATGAACGTTTAAACACTTCACATTTTGCCTTCTCCGATGAAGTTAGGTAATTAAATTTTCAAATTCATCCCGGCAGTAGCGTTAAGCGATGAGTTTCAAAGCGGATTTCTCGCCTCGACTCCTGTACGGGTGTACTTTTTTAAATTTCTTTTGAAGTTTTCTTGGCTGATATTTCTAAGTTCGTTAGGGTGGGGTGACCTTTCATAAAACCGTGTTGTTGCGTAGATATTTTCAGTTGAACATGTGCATAAATGTTGAAAGCTTTAGCAAAGCTACATAATACTATGTCGAATTGTGGCATCATGTGGAATTTCTATGTGTTTCTATGTCATTAGGGGTCCCCAGAGGTTCACTGTGATGTCTTTAGGTATACCAGTTTTCCCTTTTTTTCCATTAGTCCAGTCGATAAAGTAAAACATACACCAGAAGCTCGTAAAAACTGTTATCTGAGATTTTTCTTCAGTAACTGTTGGAGGGGGAGGATTAGACATCAAGCCACAAAAATCAGTTCTAGGGGTGCTGCGCAACCCCCCAAAAAAAACCACCCCTTCGGTGAAAGAAGCCTTATTTTACTGTTAACCTTTGAAGATATAAAAAATTGCTCATCATGAAGAAGATAGCTTGACTAATTGCCTAAAAAAGTCCTTTTGTAATTTTCTTGTATATGCTATGATTTTCAAGAAAATCGATATTGAAAAAAATTGCAAAATTTACATTTCTAATGCGGGCGAATTTTCGTTTATTTGCAATTTTTTGTGCGCGGCCTATAGAAAAAATTGAATTGGTCTAAATCCAAACAACCTAGGAAGAAAAATCAAAATGGGTTTTAAAATGTAGATAAAATACTATCTTGTTTGCCATTTTTGATGGCTGTTGATATTTATTGGTATATAAAAATAACAATATAATATAGTTATCTCTTGATTTTTTGTGCATCTAACTGTTCACAGGCCCATAAAGAATAACTGACTTTAATAAAGTTATAAATGCATTATCTTTTAATCCAAGGTAGTACTTCAATGCAGAAAAAGTTAGGAATAAAAACATTCACATTTAGAAATTAGAAATAGAAAACAATTAAAAAATTGGCCAAAATTTGACTAACTTCAACATGCTGGTAAATTTGTAAATGTGGATATTTTTATTCCTTTTTCTGCATTGAAGTACTACCTTGAACTAACAGATAATGCATTTATAACTTATATTACAGTCGGTTATTTTTTATGGGCCTGCGAATAGTTGAAAGCGCAAAAAATTAAGAGGTGACTATATTGTATTGTTATTTTTATATACTAATAAATATCAATAGCCATAAAAATGAAAACACAAGAGATTATTTTATATATGCTCTTTAAAACCCATTTTGATTTTTCTTCCTAGCTTGCTTGGTTTTCGAGCAATTCAACTTTTTTTATAGTCCGCGCGCAAAATATTTCAAATAAACGAAAATTTGTACGCATTAAGAATACGCAATTTTTTTCAATATCGATTTGCTCGAAAATCATGGCTTATACAAGAAAATTACAAGAGGGACTTTTTTTAGGAAAGTAGTCCAGCAGCAACTTTTTTATATCTTCAATGGTTAACGAGTTATCAGTAAAATAAGGCTTTCTTCACCAAAGGGGTGGTGTTTTGGGGGGGTTGCGCACTCCCAGAACTTTGTAATTTATAATCCCTCCACTAACAGTTACTGAAGGAAAATCTCAGATAACATTTTTTGTTACGGAAATCTTTATAATTATTGGACTACATTGATGTAAGCCCGGAATTTAAAGGGTTTAGATGTGATATTATTTTCAATTCTATTTGTATACATTTGAAATGCAATTTTCATGTCTGAGATCTAAATCTACGAAATTCAGTTAGCGATTCATTATTACCATAGCGTATAAATAATATCAACTTCTTATGCTTTAGCTTTATATTTTTTACAATTTCGCCGTTAAACCAAGGCGGAAACTGCCTTTTATTTTTAGGAGTTTTGAACTTGGGTATGTTCTCATTAAAAACTTTGGTTAATTTCTTATAAAATAAATCGACACAGATTTCAACAACATCATAGTCATTTAAGAACAACAAGTTAACGTGCAGTAGTTGTTCATACAAAAGAGGAAAATTTGCCTTGCGAAAGTTAAAAGAATTAGTAGAATATATATTGCAGGTTAATAGTTTCTGCCTCTGAATACAAACCAATATGTATCCCAATCGTATTTTTGTACTCACTATGTGATAAGTAATCGAAAAAAGAAAGATTTATACCTAAACTAAGCAAAAGTCTCATATCACTTTTCTCGTCTGCCATGCTCTTAACTCTTTAAAGCAAAGGATTAATCATGTCTCTGGCATACACAAATGTGTCAGATGATTGCTCGCTGGCTCTTGTACTATAAAGGTTGATGCTTCCAAAAAAGTGGAAAGTAAGATCAACTATATACCTAGTTTTTTGCTTTATAATTAATGGGGCTAGAGAATATGATTAAATACAGAATTCTTAATGAAAGAAAGAAGCTTTAAACAAGTTCTGTTAGATATTACATACATGTAACTTTTTTCGCTTAATTATTTCGTTTTTTCACAAACCACTATTGCTTTCTACTAAACTTAATTTAATTGTCCTGTTTCATTATTGAACATTTATAAAGAGGTGGCACAAAGAAGGCAGTGTGAAAACTATATTTGACATGAACTGACTTTGGACGCAAGAGAGGTAGGGGGATATTTCTTGCGATGTAAGCAAAATAAAATCACTAAGAGACAGATTTTCCTGTTTTACATATAAGAAAAATTATAGTAGAAGTGGTCAAATAATTATTGTGATTAATCCACACTTAGGACATTCGGATTTGATAAAACTTCGATTAAAGTGTCTTAAGGATGCTGAGGAACATGTACTCAGTTTTTTTGATAAATAATTCGTGAATATGACTTAGTGGCTTTTGGCGATAAAAACATCTCATAGGATACCACATATTTTAATGTAACACAATATTAATATCTGACACAAATAGAATTTTTGTCACACTATATTTCAACAAAAATATATTCAAATAGTCCAAAAATTATAAAAAATACGGGCTTGTTCCACATTTAAGCACGACACACTGTATATAATATTGATGTTTATTTATTAAAAACAAACAAGAAATTAATGAAGTGAGAATTCTCATTAAAATTTCGGTTGCGTCCTGTTATTGTCGTCATATTTGAAGGTATTGTGGTAAATAAAATTTCCAATTATTTACGTCGTTTATATTTTTATTTTAGGTGTTACATTTTTCAAGTTCTCAAATAAATGAAACTAATGTTTAACATTAACATACCTAAACACTTAGTCATGTATCTTAAAAATTGTTTATTTGACAATAACATTTCGGAATTTAACAAGATATAAAATATGGTAAAATCATACTAATAATACGGTTGATAGTCCATGAAAAATGAGTGGCAGAAGGTAAAGAGGACGACCTTCACAACGTTGCACAGTGGTCTCTAATCGACTTTTTTGATTAAAAAATGGTTAGAGAGCGTAAATCTTGTCGGAAATGTACATTTTTTTTTTTAAATCGAAGCCGAAATTCCAACAAATACTCGGAGCCCGGATTTTGAAAAAAATCTTTTTGATTATTTTAAGTTAAAAGCCAAAAAAAATTTTAAAAGTAATTCTTGATATAATATTGTTATGTATTACACCCCTTAGAAAGTGGAGACAGATACACCTATGACTATTGTAGAAAGAGATAGAGTTTTCTAGAGTGTAGTGGAAGAAGATTCTCTATTGTGTTCTGGATAACTCTAGAGGCAATTTCAGAGTATATAAGGCGAGATTCCCGGCGGAAGAAGAAGAAGTGAAAAGTGAGAAGTGAGGAAGTAAATACAGAGTGTAAATTTGAAGTAATAAACATTGTTAAAGATTGTTTTAGTCCAGTAGAAGCATATTTTAGTTAAGGAAAAGCATAATGTAGTTCTGAGAAGTTATTAAATAAAGCGTTAGTGGTTACCCCTTGTTAAAATTATTTAGAACATACGGAAATTGAAGGGGTGGTTTCCCGAAACGGCGGGAACACGCAACAATATACTGATAATAACTTAATGCGACAAAATGATTAATATATCGAATCCACGAATATAAGTCAAATGTCAATTTGGCAGCTGTCAATTGACACATTTTTGTCTAATTTGATAGCTGATATTGTTTTACTTTGTTTTCTAACTAGCTTTAATTGTTCAAAAAAGATCGAAGCAACTGTTTTTGTCTGAAGATTGTAAAGTATAGGTCCTGTCATTTGACAGTTCAAAAGCTTCAGTTTTACTGTTTGTAGAGAAACTAATCTCAAAATGCCCGGCAAAATATATGGTGGTGAATTAGTTGAGTACTTCAATCAGGAAAAATGTAAAGAAGGTCCCCTTTTACGTTTGCAAACGGTCCACGCGGTGAATTGCAAACTTAAATGTGGCATATGTTCATAAAGTAAATTTTATTTAAACTGCTTGTAATGCATTGGGTATTTGTATACGGACGGTGCAATGGATTTGTAAGGAAACCCGTAAGGAGCAGAATTCTCAAATACTACTGTGGCAAAATATGGACCCAAATTTATAATATGTACTCTGGAAGTAAGTTTGTGGCGTAGTTGATTTTGTAATTTTTGTAGTTAGTCTACTCGACCATTGAAGTAGTGTTGTCGCTTGGCGAGAATATTGTATCTAATATCCATATATAACAAAATCTAATCGGTGCGAGCCCCTTCCTCTTTGCGATCTGAACTGGACAAAGGCTTTTTAGGTAGGCCTTTTCACGGCACGCGCCCGGTACCTATCGATGCGGAACGCGGCGTTGCGCCGTATATGTGGGGATGGTAATTACTAGAGGATTAACTTCTTATTAATCGATTAAATTCGATTATCTCTTTCTGGGCGTATTTTTACGACCCTCAAAATTATTCGCGATGCTCCAATATATACTCGACGTGCGTCTACTAATTTTGTTAAAACGTCAAATACTCGATTAAAACGTCGAAAAATTCCGGTTTTCGTTCGCTCCTGTGGCACCAAATTTTCGATTCGTACCGGGCAATTTACGACGTCGATTTGCTAGAACCCTTCTTCTTTCCGCCTCGACGCCGTATGATCCCTCCGAAGGTGTATTTCGAAAAATATTATCGTTTTAAGATCGCACATTTTCGAACTATTTTCGCCTTCGAAGAGCGCATTTTATTTTTGCGGCTTTTGGCCTATATCTCGGAAACCGTTGGAGTCAGCTCGAAAATAAGGAATCTCAAAGGACGAGTTCATTGCGTGAGGAATCGTCCGGCTCCATCGGCATTTTCCCGCGGTTCTTCGTTCTTCGATATCTGCCGAAACATGCGGCGGTGTAGGGCGGAGAATGGGGCATTTTTCGCTTTAAACCCCCATAACTTCTAAACGGTGGCTCCTAGGACCAAAAACTTCGACCCTATCGAAATTGTACACAATTAAATGATCTAAAAGCCGTTTTCTTTATTTTCGTCCTGCTTCAAAAATAGGCGAGCTGTAAGCGGTCAAAGTGGAGTCCTATCCTGGCACTGATGACGTCACAGCTGAATTTTTTGAGACACTAATTTCGTGGTATACGGGGTGTGCGAACAATTTACCGAAGTTACATAATAAATTTTAGTTATTTTATATTTGAAAAGTTTAACTCAAGTCAAGTCAGTCAGTTTGGTCTTATAGGTTATATTATTATGTAGTATTGAGTTTTAATTTAATTTGAACGTGTCAGGTTTAGACATTTTAAATACAAGTTTTAGAAAAAAGTGAAGAGAGAATCGGGGTGATGGAATATTTTAAGTTTTGGACAGGAGAGACATGCAATTTGACAAGAAATGAAGAAAAATACATAATAATTAAAATAGGGAGAAAGTCGCAAATAGGACGTACTTAATAAAATACGAAACAAAATAGATCAAGGGCGAGTTGTATCGATCAAGATTTATTAAAAGCAAATTCTATAACATTAATATCCAAACTTTGATCAAACTGATTTTAGTTGAGACTTATACTTAATATAACTAGTTCCAAAAGAAAATTATATACAAAATTAATTATATATTTCTGACGGTTTCCCCATGTGTGTATAGACTTACATGTGACCATAGTAATGTTAAAGCAATAATGACAAGGAACTTCGTTTATAGAAATACGAAGAAAAATCAGTGTGTGCCGAAAATTGACTATGATATTAACAGAATTAAGGATCCACCTATTTACTTCACGGTTCTATTTACAGTTTTCCCACATTTACGTTGAAGATATGATATACTATTATCACTCCTTCATTATTTTTTCTCACTATAGTGTTGACATTTAATTTAGTTATTTTATATTTGAAATTCAAGTCATTTTATTTTAATGTGATATTCACACTGTTAGCTCTGATAGGGAGTTTAATTTTATATGTTTTTAAATATTAGACACTTTAAATTAGTCAGCTTAATTTTATAGGTTATATTACGAGCGTTTAAGAAAAATCAATAATTTCATCATATACATGGTGTGTGAACAATTCAGCGGAAATTGATTTAAATTAAATTTCGTTATTTGTCGTCCGATTGGGCCAAAATTCAGTACTCGGGGGTCATCGACGACGTTGATAACGAATATGATGTCAAAATCGCAATATTCAAAATGGGGAGCGCACTTTGTCATTTATAGTCCCATCCCGCTCAAAATCGGTATATGGAGTTTCGACGTAGATTAATCTGAAATCGAAATTAAAAAATTCAAAATGGCGGCATGAGGTGAAGGACAAATTTTGTCATTTATGAACCGAAAAAATGATAACTGAAAAACTGAAAACTACAAATTGACTTCGAAAGCAGTCAATATTGACTGCGTAAGCAATCAAACCCATCCGGTAGGAGTTAGGAAACGCGCAGCGTTCTCTAGTCATAGTATTAAAATAGTATGAAGTAATACTTCTGCAGAAAGAACCACAAATTATTATTAATGCTCGTGACGACAGAAGTTCGGATGACGAATTCACAGGCAGCGATTCCGGCTGATTTTTTAAATTCAAATTATAAATATATATTTGTCGAAATCTTTTCAAATGGCACCCTCATGCGTGCTATTTTGTGCGACCTTGAGTCGATTTGATTCGTAAATTAAAAGATGATGACGTAAGCGACAACATTCATGATTTGGACTGGATTTATATGCTGATCCATAGCGAGACCGTCAAAAACAGTGGTCACTATGAGTGCGTTTATACGCACTCACCGTTTTTTCAGTAAACACGCAAAAGTCTGACGCAATCCGATCCAGAAAATTAGAATTGTTTACAATGACAATCCAAGGCTTACTCTAATTGCAACAATATCGAAACGGAGTATAGACTACCACATTTAGCAACCATTTTACAATAATTTGTATTGTACAGTGACGTGTAATTAATAAATTAAAGGAAGTACCTGTTTCCTTTTTTCTGTTGAAGCATCCGGTTCATATTTATGCAATTTATTTTACATGATATTAGTTATAATTATAAAATGTTCCAAATTTTAAAATAAGAAATTGTTAGCTGTTTGAAGTACCTAGATTCTAAACAATACATAAAAAATAAAAAAAGATAGGTGTTACATAGCTAAGATGAGTAAAATCAAGAAAGCACAAATTGAATAATTTAAAGTTTATTTACCTATCGCTTGTCGCTTGCCTTGACATAATTAAGATAAAAATAGAGTTTAAGTACAGTTAGGGCACATATTATATTTTACAAATAATGTGAATACAATCTGCGAACTGCAAACACACGAACAAAAAAAATAAAAAAACAATAAATTAAAAACCAAAATATTTAAGGTTAAAATAAATATTCCATTAGAGAATTCTGATTAGATATTATTTATGGCAATAGCATTTTTCTTAATATTCTTAGGTACAAAGAATATATGTGGTGGATGCATACATACATACTATTGAACAAAATTAAAGCGATTGAACCTAGTTTGCTTCAATCTGAAAGGAGATCTGCTTACTGTAGTCCAGACAAGAGTTTAAGAAAAAATCTCAACCGGATTTTTTCTCAACTCAGCATGTTTAACTATTGTACCTAAAATCCAATAGCTGAAAATTAATGCGTCTATGTTTTATTAATAAGCTAAAAAAAACTACATTTTGATATGCTTTTTATCCCTGTTGGGATGTCCATTTTCAGCAGAGGGTCGTAAGATTACTCAGTACGTTTTGACATGTATTTTTCTTTTTTTACTGCCCTCGTATACCGAAGGATTTACACTTTTCAGATCACGTAGATTACGAAAATATAGGTTTTTCAATTCCGTCAGTCTGTCTGTCTGTCTGTTGGTGCATTATCTAAAAAAACTACTTCATGGAGAACAGTCAAATTTGGTAGGTAGCTGACACTACTACCAGCGAAGAATTGGTTGAAGTTTCACTGGAAAATATACAGGGTGGACCGTCTAAAGCGAATAAATGAAAAAAATTTTTTGCTCAAATTTAAAATTTCCACGTTTCATGACATTCTAAATCTATTTCAGAAAAAAAATTCAAAACTTCAAAAAAATATCTTTACCACTAGAAAAACGAATTTTTTTTTGCTGAAATTTAATACTTCCACGTTTCATAACATTCTAAATTTGTTTCATAAAAAAAAAAATCAAAAAGAAAAATTTCAAAATTTTGCCAAAGAAAAATGTTTAAAATATTTTTACTACTTATAGAATATGTGATGGAATAGAACATTATACCAAGAATAGTTGGTGGAAAACAATTTTTTTGCGCTTTAAAATTTCCACGTTTCATGACATTCCAAATCTATTTCAGAAAAAAAAATCAAAACTTTTTGAAAATTTTGTTACCAGTAGAAAGACGGGATATTTGCTTTGCTCAAATTTAAATTTTCCACGTTTCATGACATTCTAAACCTATTTCATAAAAAAATTGTTTTTTAGTCAAAATCCCATGACCATTGTATCATGTGGGTAGGACCTATGAATTTTTTCATTTTCTGGTGTTGGTGTTTTAATTATTACAAGGTGTTGGAGGGCTGTAGGATAATTTCCTAAATTCTTCCAAATACGCTACAGAATAGTATACAATGCGTAAAAAATTCATACGATATAAAATCTGACTAATAACAGAGTTGTTCTATCTTTTAAAAATGTCTCAAAGTTTAATTTGAGCACTACCTTTTATTTAATATTGAATTATTGCTATGGGATGACCACTCTCTATATTTTTTTGTCCAAAAGTTTTCTTTGTAATAATACCTTTCGATTACTATTCTCATGTGTGGTTTTGTAATTAATAATTATTTAGAGTGACCGCCCTGTATAAATAAAGAGGGAAGTTCTGTGTAAATACATTTACCGATTTTTTTTTGCATTGACCAAAGTAAAGACTAACTACATTTTGAAACACAGGAAGAGCATCGGTTCTATTTTTATTTAGTAAATAAAAATCGGTCAAATGAAATGAATGAACTCGTTTATTTTTAATTTTTCCAAAAAACTCTATTTCAGATTTTTTGTCCAAGAAGGTCCGTACCTTATGCTGGTTATATAGATTGATCGAAGAAATATCTAATTTTCGATTTTTATTAGGAAATTGTTCGTTATTTGTAGAATTTATCAAGAAAATCAAGTTTTTCAGGATTTGTAGATTCGCTTTTGTTTTGTCAAATTTCTCACAAATGTCACCTAATAGACCTAATCGAGCCCTACAATAACCATTTTTGAAAATCAAGATCGGATCTTCGGTTCGGGAGTTATTAATTTCTTTGAAAAATTATACTCGGCCCTGGAAAAAATACTTGCTGTCAGTGGTTTCGGGCCGCTAGCAATAGTCCTCATTTCTGGCCGTGTACCTTTGGTCCCACTAAGTCTCATCGAAATCGATCAATATCCTGGACAATTATCGTGCTTCCTAGCACGATTTCGAGAAAATCAGTTTTTTGCAAAAAAAAAAACAATTTTCATTTGTTTCTCAACATAGTCTCTGGTATACTTATTTGTAGAGCGTTGCCAGCGGCACCATTTCTTTTTTGAAATATCTCGATCCGACTGCCCGTTACCGAGTTATTCAATTTTTCCCGAAGAACTCGAAACGTCTGTATCGGGTACTTCCGGTTTCCGAACGGAGCCGAGCCTCCGGCATTAAGGTTTTCTAAAGGCCTCCTATTAACCACCCAAGTTTAATCGAAGTCCAAAAACGGATTAGGGGGGTTGGGCGTGACAGACAGACATACAGATAGACAGACAGACCAGACCGACGGAAGGAATTTTCTAAATTCGCCCTCGTGTTGATAGATATGACTTTCATTTCGATCCGACGTTTTTTTCGAATTTCGATGGTCCACCGGAAAAATGCAAAACCTATTCTACATTTTTTTTTCAAAATGTAGTAACAAGTGAAGTTACGGAAAACGAGTTCATGGCTTGTTTTTGGATGGCGGATTGCGAGCCTGGGAAAAATTGTAAAAAGGTTTAGCTTGTCTCAAATTAATCCTTATTAAAAACCAAGACAGGCATTGTTCTTGGTTTTTTGAAAATGTTCAGTAATTACCCCTATTCGGGGGTTGAAATTTAAAAAATATCAATAAATCTAAAAACAATTATATTTGTATTATTATTAAATCAATCTTAATAAAGCGAAGGTACCTATGTATTTTCCATCAAGAAGGGATAAAAAATTCACCAATCGGTTCTCAAAGTGGATAAAATCATTCCCAAAATATCATAAAAATCAAAAATATTTTTAGAAATACTGAAAATAAAATATATAATGTTTCAAGTCATGAAACATATAGAGGAAAAGGCAGAAGGACCTCGGTCAATAGCCTGTCGAATCATTTTTGGTTCAATAAATTCATTTATTATTATTATTATTATTATAGAGGAAATATTTCTCGCCAGTTTTGTTGAAAAACAACCTCTACGAACGGTAAAACTACCCCCAGACACTAAAACATGAAAAAAAATCATAGCAATTTTTGGAAACCCTTGTATTCATTGTTTTTCTCTATAACTGACATTGAGTTACATTATGTTATACATTTGTATCCGTTTTAATTGGAATTCATCCCTCGAAAGGGGTGCAATCCGCTAACTGAATGTCAGTTATAGAAAAGAACAATGAATATAAGTATTTCCAAAAATTGCTATGATCTTTTTCATGTTTTCGTGTTTGGGGGTAGTTTACCGTTCGTAGGGGTTGTTTTTCATCAAAACTAGTGAGACATTTTTGCCATATTTATCATGACTTGAAAAATATTTCATTTTCAGAATTTTTAAAAACATTTTTGATTTATGTGATATTTTAGGGATGATTTCACACCCTGTGAGAGCCTATGAGTGAATTTTTAACCCTTCTTGATAGAAAATACATAATATCGCTTTTTTACGACTGATTTAATAGAAATAATATAAATAAAATTGTTTTTAGATTATTGATATTTTTTAAGGAATCCGGCAGTTTTTTATAGTAAAAATGGGTTTCAGTCGATTGTTCTGAAACTTGGAGAAACGTTCTCCTGGGCCCTCTGATTAAAATTCTCTTTGAGCACCAGTCCAATCGAATTGCACTTTTTGATCTAGAGGCAATTGAAACTGTGAACATCTGCGAAGGTCTGCTGAAATGTTCCATAAAAATTGTGAAAATATTCAGGCTCATTTTTTGGAGAAAAATAAGCATCTTTTGACTCTCGGTGCTTTTTCTCCAAGGTGCTTCCTTCTCGCGGAAAAAAATAACAAACAAAAACATATTTTTTTATAATTTTTTTACGGGAAAAGGAAGCACTTTGAAGAAAATATTGGGGGGGGGGCATAAGTTGAAGATTTTTATCTAAAGAATATGCATGAATGTTTTGGGATCTTTCGGAAGTAGAAAAAATAATAATAAATAATAAATTTTGGTCGAAATTATTTTTACCCAAGATATTCTGAAAATTGGCAGGCGTGTTCTTTGAACAAATATAAGCAACTTTAGGCTCTTGACGTTTTTTTTTTTCAAAGTGCTTCCTTTTCCTGTATAAAATTTTTAAAAAAAATTAATTTTTTTTCCGGGAGAAGGAGCACTTTGAAAAAAAAAACACCAAGAGACAAAAGATGCTTATTTTTCTCCAGAAAATGAGCCTGAATATTTTCAGAATTTTTATGGAACATTTAAGCAGACCTTCGCAGATGTCCAGTTTCAAACGCCTCTAGATCAAAAAATGGAATTCGGCCGGACTGGTGGTCAAAGAGAATTTTAATCGGGGGGCCTAGGAGAACATTTTCCCCAATTCTTAGGACAATCGACTGAAACTCATTTTTACTATAATTACCTCTGAATAGGGGTAAGTAGTAGTAGTTAATTATTTTTTTTAACAAAATGCAAAATACTGGTAAAAAGCGCCGTTTCATAATTAATTTTTTATTTTAAATACAATGAACGCACACGTACCAAACTTTGATAGATAGGTTTTGCAGTATAGAAAGTGTTTTTTTTTTCGAAATGTGTACTTGTATAATTGTTGCAAAAGAGCATTTGTTTATTATAAAGGCACTTTTTTGAAACTTAATTTCTAGTGCTTAGGGATGTTGTAGCGTAACATGGTTGGGCTTATTTCCTTTCTCAACCGGGAACTGAATCGATGAATATAGGAAAAAGCATGTAGTAAAAAATGTTTAAAATTTTGGAACTTGCTAAAGCCAATGTGGCCAATCTAACCAAAATAATTACAAGCATGTGGTACTTCCGGTTATACCGGAAGTCGATACCAACTTGCTTATTTTAAATGGAACACCCTACATATCTTCAACTTTAAAAATTCTGAAAATAAAATATTTAAATGTTTCAAGTTATGATAAATATGGAAAAAACATAACTCGCTAGTTTTGATGAAAAACAACCCCTACGGACGGTAAACTACCCCCAAACACGAAAACATGAAAAAAAAACCATAGCAGTTTTTGGAAATACTTGTATTCGTTGTTCTTTTCTATAACTGACATTCAGTTAGCTGGTTGCACCCCTTTCGTGGGTTATATTCCAATTAAAACGGATAAAAATGTATAACATAATGTAACTGAATGTCAGTTATAGAGAAAAACAATGAATACAAGTGTTTCCAAAAATTGCTATGATTTTTTCATGTTTTCGTATTTGGGGGTAGTTTAACCGTTCGTAGGGGTTGTTTTTCATCAAGACTGGCTAGAAATATTTCTTCCACATTTTTCATGACTTGATACTGTTATGAATTACACCCCCTTGGAAAAGGAGATGGCACGCCTATGCCTCTGATGGTGACTGGAAAGGCTCTAGAAAGAGCCAAGGACTTTTCTAGATTATGGTTGAAGAAGATTCTGGATTGATCTAGAGCTAATTTCGGAGTATATAAGGCGCGATTACCAGCGCGGAAAAAAAAAGTTTATTTGAGAAGTGACACGCTCGGTAAAAAGTGAGGTTAACTATTAAGTAAACAAGTATTGTAGTCAGTAAATTGTTAAATAAAGTGTTAGTAGTGTTTAATCTCTTGTTAAAATTATTTAGAACCCACGAATTCATACAGGGTGTTTCCTAAAAGGTGGAAATCCGTAACATTTTGGTGTCGGAAGCGGAATTTTAACAAGAGGATTTTCCGGAAGTGTTGAGAAGACTGGGACAGTATTCTCGGAGTTTGTGCTAACACAGGGAGGACTAATTTACTGGACATTGTTCGAGGATTAATTTCGAACAGGAAAATAGTGTCAAGTGCGTTTTTAGACATTGTAGAACATTTTTGTTGGACATTAGTGGTTAAGTGATAAAGACTCTGAACAAGACTTTCGTGTAGTTATTAAGTGCATTTTCGTGAACTTTCTAGAACTTTTCTATTTGGACAGTAGTTTAAATAAAAGACTTTCTCGTACTGTTTTGCGATTTCTCTAGACAGTTCCATTACCGATATTGACGTGATTAATAAATTTTGTTGATTTTATCATAATTATATGCCGGTAACAACCAGAAGCATGGCATCCGAACAACAAATGCAGGACTTTATGGCCCAAATGCAAAAGATGATGATGGATCAGGAAAGGAAGCGCCAGGAAGAGAAAGAAGAACAAGAAAGAAAGCGCCAGGAAGAGAAAGAAGAACAGGAAAGAAAGCGCCAGGAAGAGAAAGAAGAACGGGAAAGAAAACGACAAGAAAAAGAACAAAAACGTCAAGAAGAATTAAGAAAAATTTTTGAGGATCAAGAACGAAGACGTCAAGAGGAGAAACAAGAAGAGGAGAAACGACGTCAAGAGGAAAAACAAGAAGAGGAGAAACGACGTCAACAGGAAAAACAAGAGGAGGAGAAACGACATCAAGAAGAAAGAGATGAACTAAGGAAAATTATAGAAGGCCAACAGAGTGCCATATTTGCCGTCACTGAAGAACTCAAAAATAAGGTAGCTGAAGAAGTCGGTGGAGTCAAACAAGAAGTAAATGAAGTCAAAGAGAAAATGCACCAGGTAGAAGGAGAAATTGACCAGCTTAAACAACAGTTGAGGGATAGAGGAAACCAGCAACTGGTATCGTCAGGCCAGCAATTAAAAATTCCCTCCTTTGATGGTCAAAATTCCTGGATGACTTACAAGACACGGTTTGAGGCAGCAGCGAGTGCTAACAACTGGAATGACGAAGAGAAGGCTAAGGCATTAATCGTGGCTTTAAGAGGCCAAGCGTTGGAGTTGCTCCAGACAATTCCGGCAGACCAACAACGGAATTTTAGAGTTTTAGAAGCTGCCTTAGATCTACGATATGGAGATCAACACCTTGCTCAAGTATACCAGACCCAGCTGAAAGTGCGCGTTCAGAAAGCTGGAGAGAGTCTGCAAGAATTTGAAGCTGCAGTGGAAAGACTGGCACACTTAGCATACCCTAATGCGCCAAAAGAATTTAAAGAGCAATTGGCAGTGGGGGCATTCCTAGACGGGATAAGGGACGAGGAGATCAGACGAGTCCTCAGGCTATCCCGACATAAAAGTAGTAGTGAAGCCTTGGTGCATGCACTAGAGGTAGAAGCCGTCTATAGGGATACCCCGAGTCGAAGAGTACAAGCTATGAGTCTCGAAAGATCGCAATCGGAAAAGGAGAACCAGAACGCTATGTTGACCGACATACATAAGATGTTCAATCAGTTAATGGCTCAAGTGGATGCTGCAGAAAGACAAGGCACGCCAAGCGGCGGTATTAAATGTTACAACTGTGGCAGAGCAGGGCATATCAAGCGAGACTGTCGATATAGGAACTCGAGGAAAGTGAATGTTAGAAACATGGAAGGGATGCAGAATAGACAAAGTAGTGGAAGGCCAAGTGGACGACGGAGTATGACATGTTACAGGTGCGGAGAACTAGGACATATCCAGCTTGAATGTCCACGGAGAAGATTGGAGAAAGTAAAGGCCGGAGAAGCTGTGAAGCTGAGGGGAAAATCGGAGGAAGCTGGTACCAGAGAGACTGTGACAGATAGAGAAGATGGTACCCCGAGAGAAGTAAAGATTTCACAGCTTCGAAGCATTCCGAGAAGTCCACTACCACCAGGACGTGGAAGTAAGGTGAAACCCCAGAAAATTGCAGATATTTCATCCGGAAGAAGGTGCAAGGAAGATTGCAAGTACTACCACCAGGAGAAACTGCAGGTCACGGGAGCAGTCAACACTGTCAAGGTGGAGGTGCCGGATGACAGGGCAGATGAAGCGCTCAGACAAGAGCAACTAAACGATGTGGAAATTGGGCCTATATTGAGAGCCAAAGAAAGGGGAACTCGTCCAAAATGGAAGGATGTTTCGGACAAAAGAGTGGGACTGAAGGCACTATGGGCGCAGTGGGACTCACTGAGTGTCAGGAACGGGCTGTTGCGGAGAGCATGGGAAAGCCCGGATGGAAAAAAGGTGGTTATGCGTCTAATGATTCCCAGGTGTCGAGTAGCGAAGGTGCTTCAGGAAGTGCACAATGGGGCATCCGATGGACACTTCGGTGTGAACAAGACCCTGAAGAAAATACGAGAACGATTTTATTGGATAAAAAGTCGTCAGGATGTGGAGGCTTGGTGTCGCAAATGCAAGATTTGTGCAGCCAGTAAGGGACCACAGACTGGAAGTAAGGGTGAAAAGAAGCAGTTCAACACCGGAGCTCCTTTCAAGAGGTTGGCTAACGATATAGCGGAACCATCATCAGCCAGTGACCGAATGAAGGCTCGATACGACCGGAAGGGTAGTTCAGAAGGATTCAAGGCGGGAGACCTGGTTTGGCTGTACAACCCACAGCGGAATAAAGGAAGGTCACCGAAACTTCAACCGCCTTGGGATGGACCGTATACTGTTATTACCCGAATTAATGATGTCGTCTATCGGATTCAACGAAGCAAAAAGTCCAAGATGAAGATCGTGCATTTGGACAGGCTGGCGAACTACATCGATGATTCTGAGTTGCCTGATCGGGACGATCTAGGCTTAAGGAGGGGGCAGTGTTATGAATTACACCCCCTTGGAAAAGGAGATGGCACGCCTATGCCTCTGATGGTGACTGGAAAGGCTCTAGAAAGAGCCAAGGACTTTTCTAGATTATGGTTGAAGAAGATTCTGGATTGATCTAGAGCTAATTTCGGAGTATATAAGGCGCGATTACCAGCGCGGAAAAAAAAAGTTTATTTGAGAAGTGACACGCTCGGTAAAAAGTGAGGTTAACTATTAAGTAAACAAGTATTGTAGTCAGTAAATTGTTAAATAAAGTGTTAGTAGTGTTTAATCTCTTGTTAAAATTATTTAGAACCCACGAATTCATACAGGGTGTTTCCTAAAAGGTGGAAATCCGTAACAATACATTTATACACATTTCCTCAGTTCGACTACGGCTGAAAATTAATTATTTCTCGTGTACTTTTCCAGCCACACGACGATATCTCTCCCAAACTATTATATTTATCAAAAAAATATATTCTTTATAAAATATTAGCCATATTTTCAAGATTACAATGGTTCATAAGGTATAGAGATTTTCCCAATGTTTACTCTTTTTTTTTAAATATACAGGAAAATTATGCTTTTTAATGTTTCAAAATGTTAGTTAATAATAAAGATAAAAGAGATTTATTAGAAAAAACAGGTGTATATCAATTAAAATGTAATGACTGCGATGCTATATATATATCGGTCAAACTGGTCGTAAATTAAAAAATCGTCTCGCTGAACATAAAAAATCAATAATGAATGGTATACATAGCACCGGTATGTCAACACACTGCATAGAAAATAATCATTTTGTTAATTTTAATGAAGTCAAATTACTCCATACAGAAAAAAAAAAATAAAGGAAAGACGTTAGATTTACTAGAACAATTTGAGATCATGAAAGCTGTCAAAAAGCATAAAAATGTAACTAATGATCAAACATTATTTATGGGTCACAATATTCTAGAAAAAATCATTTAACATTAAGAACTTATTTGTAGTATATTTACATAGGATAGGAATCATATAACTATTTGCATGTAATAAATAAATTAAAAGCTTTGAATAATTTATACCTTCCATTAGGTATAAATAAGTAAGGAACACATTTTAAATTTAGTAATATCTTGTACTCTTGATAAAGGCCTAATAAGCCGAAACACGTGTAGAGTTTTAATAAAACTTTTTGAAACATTAAAAAGCATAATTTTCCTGTATATTTAAATTATTGAAGAATGTTTCACAAGGAACCAACCGCAGAATCAACCCAATGTTTACTCTTTTGAGATTGAGTCTCTTAAAAATTAATATTGTCAAAATCGGTCCACCTCGCCTTCTTAAAAACACTCTCCGCTGTGATTGACTAAATTTTCAACTCAATTACGTGTTTTTTCGAAAATAGTTTTGGGATTAAAGGAGTAAGTTGGTTTCTGTTGTTCCTTTGACGTTTTGAGGTTAGAACTTAATATTTTGACCTCGGATTTCAACAGGTAGTTAGACAATTTCATTATCTACATCTTTTATTTCCAAAGTTTTTGTCAATCTCTCGAAGAAAAAATAATCTTTTGGCTGTAAAAAATTCAGTAGAAGATATTTTTATTCGCCAATCATGGGTACATGTTTAGCATAATAAAATCTAGCGACTAAGAATAGCAGCAACCTTCTACCTTACGTTGAAGCAAAAAATCCTCTGACGCTTAGTCTAAGAAATTCAAATTTTATTTAGATACAAGGAAATATCTATTTTATGTAGGCAAATTATTTGATAGGTTGTTTATTTGTCACCTCTGGTAATTCAGAAATTGTTTCAATAAATTCAACTTCATCTACAAGCATGAGGAAGAACGAGCATATTTACATATACGTGATAAAATACCTTTGTTATTCTTTGGGTATTCCAAACAACTAGAACGCCTTTGCCACTCGAAACCTAAACTAAAAATGCGGAAAGACCTCACTCACAACAACCGACACAAAACAATTACTGTCAACTACTACTAACCTGAGTGAGACCAAACAGGTTTATATTAATTCAATGACGAACCAAAACAAACGTGTCCCGCATGAATTGCAGCAGTAACAGCACATGAGTCTATGTTCTTACGGCGATAGAGTAGAATCATTGATTCATAGAAGTAGAAAATTGGAGGAAAACACCTGAACGTGATGGTCGGAATACTTAAGTTGGGAAATTGCCGATGATGCAAAGTGCGATTACAACTACATTTTCTTGAGTTGGAATGATACTTACAAAATATAGTGTCAATGGGGGACTGAAAGGATATATAAACCACGTGGTTTCATTTAAATGGAAATAAACTGCATTAGTATTTATCAGGTCTGTAATCAGGAAGAAATTGTAGACGTTGCTCGTGCAATTTCAGGTGAAGCGAATCAGTTTTTTAGATCATAAACTCAAATACAGCCTTATATATTTAGTACAGGCAAATTAACAATTTAGGGTAACAAAAATTAATAAAAGGATCATCACTGGGATTTAAGTAGGTAATAACCTGGAGAATGAGATGATGCATTTTTTGCACTTCCAAGTTCCGGGAAAATTCAAAAAAATTTGGAAAAACTTTTTGATTTTCGGTTTTTTTTCTCTAGTGACCAAAATAATGAAAATAGAGAAAAAAGTTCCCAACAAAAGTTGTAGCTCTTCTTTTTATCTACTAAAAAGGTCTTTACAAATTTTTGTCTTACTTAAATCGTTTAGAAGATAAATCGAGTTTTCCACTTATAGTTTTAAGCCACGAAAAATGAGAATTCTCCAGGAATTTCGTACGACCGGGCTTATCGATCGATAATTCTTACTATTCAGAGCCCCTAAAAAAATGAAAATAATATAAAATGTAGAGAAAAGTCTCAGCTTTAATGTGGAACTAATCACAAAATTCATAAAAAAAATTATCAACGAGAGAAAGTGTCAGAAGATGGCTTAGTGAAGTTTGTACAGTTGATCCATAGATTCATTCATATCTTTGCCGGGAGTCGTTAGAATGATAATTCATTTTGCTTATATATTCTTATATAATGATATATTAATCGAATTAACATTTTATTGCAATTACTTTTCTTGGAAAAATATGCCTTGCGATCAAAGTAGAGGATATATTTCTCATCGATCAATCACCTCCAAATTTTGGAGTTCAATTCGCTATATCTTAAGCAATAATAATACACAGTCTTAATTTCTGGATTATAAGTACAATAAAACATATTCTTTCGAATGACTTTAGAGTTTTTTAAATGCGCGCAGTACTTTTTGAATTTGTCTACATTATTTATACACGTTCAGAAAATGCAGAATTATACAGGAAAACATATACAACTTATTTGTTTCTTAACATTCTTTAATGAAATATTCACGAAATATAGATTAAAGTGCGTGGAATCGAATTCATGCAGTGAAGAAGCACCCATTGTTACCGGAGAAATAGGCAGGATGCATAAAACTCAAAGATGTGAATAAGTCAACTGTATAAAGTTTAGTAAGCCATCTTCTAACACTCCATGATAAAAATTTGTATTTTAGCCGTTAGAGCAAAAAAACCGAAAATCAAAAAGTTTTTCCAATTTTTTTTGATTTTTTCCGGAACTTGGATGTGCAAAGAATGCATCATTCCATTATACAGGTTATTAACTACTTAAATCCCAGAGATGATTCTTTTATTAATTTTTGCGAGGTTTTTGCAACATTTTGCCTTCATTGCCTGTACTAATTAGGGACTTTAGACAATAATGAAACAAAAAAAAAAAAAATTTATTTGGTATATAAAAATTAATAGTATATACTATTTAACGAGCGGTAATGTAAATATTAACTCACGCAGATCAAGTGTGTTATTACCATTATCGCAAGTTGAATACTATACTTTATCTACGATTACGACAATAAATATTAACATAATAGTTCATCTTTACTAACCGAATTCATCATTTTAGGCACAATTAATACTTAACTTGATTTGACAACGATCAAACTATTCAAACGTGTCAAATCACCTTCCTCCCCTCAATAATAATGGACCATTTTATTTTTTTGCGCGTTGCATCGGTTGGACAGGCTAGGAATGAAGTTAAAGGTGATTGGAGGTTCGCAGTGAATTATAATAAAACATTTGTGTTATTGAAAATCATGATATTTGTTTATGGATACTATTACTTGTTGAAAAGCAGTTGTAGTAATTAATATATAATCTACGGAAGAGCTGAGGTGTCAAAGTGCCGCTTTTATTTTTGTCTCAATCTTAACATTTACCTCAAGATCTTGACTCTTTATCTCAAGATCTTGACTTACTATCACAAGATCTTTACTTTTTATCTCAAGATTTTGACATATTATTCCAAGATCTTGACTCTTCATCTCAAGATATTGACTTATTTTCGCAAGATCTCGACTTTTTTCTGAAGATCTTGACATATTATCCGAAGATCTTGACTTATCATCTCAAGATCTTGACTTATTATCTCAAGATCTTGAGTCTTTATTTCAAGATCTTGAGTTATTTTATCAAGACCTTGACTTTTCTGAAGATCTTGACATGTTATCCCAAAATCTTGACTTATTATCTCAAGATCTTGACTCCTTATCTCAAGATCTTGACTTATTATCTCAAGATCCTGACATATCTCAAGATCTTGACTTATTTTGTCAAGATCTTGACTTACTATCACAAGATATTTACTTTTTATCTCAAAGTCTTGTCATATTATCCCAAGATCTTGACTTATTATCTCAAGATCTTGACTTATTATCTCAAGATCTTGACGTACTATGTCAAGATCTTAACTTATTTTCTCAAAATCTTGACTTACAATCACATGATCTTTACTTTTTATCTCAAGATCTAGACTTATTATCTCAAGATCTCGAGTTATTATCACAAGATCATGACTTTCTATCTCATGGTTTTAAGTTGTATTTGACAGTTAGTATTTCATATATTTCCAGTTAATATTTTCAGGTTTGATTTGACGGCAGAAATAATATTTTCCTTCTTTTTCCTATATTAATTTCATTCTTTCATGTGACTTCTGTAGGTTAGCTTGGGTTGACTTTTATTTTGCTATCTCAATAATTATCAGCACCCCAGACAGTATTAGCATCGCAGACAAAGAGAGGGGGTGTGGGGGATGCCCCCCTCCTGGGTTTTTTTGCCACAAAATGACACAAAGTATTTCAATTCTCGATTTGCGGAACACTAGTAAAAATCGATGGTATTCAGCATTGCGGAACACTATCCTCGGTCTATAAAGTACCCAACAATTGCAAAATATTTAAAAAATCATCACACGACGCGTCAAGGTCTTGAGATAAAAAGTAAAGATCTTGAGATAAGAATTCAAGATTTTGAGATAAAAATCAAGATCTTGAGACAAGAAGTCAAGATCTTAAAATAAAAAGTCAAGATCCTGAGATAAAAACTCAAAATCTTGAGAAAAATGTCAAGATTGACACCAAAATAAAAATCGTGCTTTGACCTCTCAGCTATTCCGTAATAATCTAATAGAGAGGATAAATCGATTAACAACGTTGCAAATATCTATTAAAAACTCAAATAAATCCTCTAATTAAAAAAATTAAATGATGATAACGTATCATCGTTCTCATTCAACTAGTGTATTAATTGTACTTTGTATGGATGGTATTTTTCTTTTTTCAATAGACGTACAACAGAAGTTTGACTCACGTTATGATTTAAAGCCAGCTGCCTTGTCTATATATATACATAAGGATAATAATAAGGTGCACTACCTCAATAAATTCAAAGCACTGCATTCCCAAATAAAAAGGGACATTGAACTTGCACACAAAATATATGTTCAAAACACAGAAACACACATTAAAGCTAACCTGAGCAACTTCTGGTCTTTTCTAAGTACTATTAGAAATACAACTAGCATACCGAATTCGATATGTTACAACAATAATTCCTTAAATGATACTCAAAGCATTGTCGATGCATTTGCCCGATATTTTTAATCATCCTTTATCTCATCATCTACGTATCACATAACCCAACAAGAAACTACAGGCAATGTACCCCAATTTAATATTCCAACCATTGCCGAAAATGATGTTTTAAAAGCACTAAAAAAATTCAAAAATAAAGTTACGACGGGTCCAGATGGCAAACCAGCTTTCTTATTAAGAAACTGTATTTTTGCACTGCCACTTTCTATCATTTTTAATCTAGCATTGCAAACTACTACATTTCCCCAATTTTATTATGGATTCAATCAAAAATTTATCCTGTTTTCAAAAAAGGCGATAAGACTAATATTGAAAATTACAGACCTATAGTTATCCTCTGTAATTTTGACAAACTCTTTGAAATTGTCCTATACGATATAATCTTTTTTCATGTTAAATATCAACTCTCCTATATTCAACATGTTCTTGGCAGGTAGATCTACAATTACCAACTTGATAAGAGTTACACTGGATCATGGTGGCCAAGCGGATGTAATTTATACAAACCTCTCTAAAGCATTTGACAGACTAGATCATGGGCTCTTAGTGCAGAAGCTATCAGATGTTGGTTTAAGTCTTGACTTTCTAAGTTTCTTTGAGTCATATATTGGTAACAGAACATTAAACGTGAAGTAGCGCGGGTTTTCATCTATTGAAATGTCAGCGACATCAGGACTTCCACAGGGCTCTGTTCTGGGCCCACCGTTATTTATAATTTTCATCAATGACATTTGCCAAGCTATACAAAGTAATGTCCTCCTATACGTCGATGATCCTAAACTGTTTGCATCTATTAACTCCGAAGAAGACTGCCATCGATTGCAACACGACCTCACAAAAATAAACACATGGTGCGAAAATAATAGACTACCCTTAAATATATCAAAATGTAATTCGATTACTTTTACGAGAAGAAATAACTATAAACTTTTGCTACAAAATAGACAATGATATGGTAGCTAGGTGCACTCAATTCAAGGATTTTGGAGTCATCTTTGACTCAAAATTAACTTTTACTGTCCACATTGATCACACAATTGCTAATGCCTACAGAAATCTCCGCTTTATTATGCGAAACTCAAGGCACTTTAAATATATTTCCACACTTTCTCTCCTATTTAATGCTTTTGTACGCCCAAAACTGGAATACGGTGGTATTGTCTGGAATCCACAATACAATATTCATATTCTTAATTGGGGTACGTTAAATATCTCTCCCTCAAAACTGACGAAATTTATCCTCCCAGAGGCACGCCACAATCTGACTTATTGGCCAGATTTAATCATAATGATTTAGCGACACGTAGAGTCTATGTTTCTGTTTTGCTCCTACATAAACTATTAACAAGTCGGATAGACTGCCCAGATATTCTCAGTTCCATACATTTCAATGTTCCATCTTTTCAGACTCGCTTATACGCCCTATTCTACTTAGCTACGCCAAGAACAAATGTACTAAAATCTCCTATTCACAATATATGCTCTAACTATGTAAGCTATCAGTTGAACCTTGATATGTTTAATTGTAGTACTAATAATATAAAGCAATGTATTTTAAATCACTCTTAAATTAACCTTTATTTCCTACTATATCACCGTTTAGTTAAAGTATCTGCATTTTCCATTTTTGATTTGATAGTTATTATTCACTGTAAAATATTTAGTTTTAAGTTTTTACTCTGTACTGTATACATACTTATTTGTATATCTCCTGCCCTGTAATTGGATGCACCTGTCTGGGCAGCTGTATTCATAAAATAAAATAAATAAAATAAAAATTAAAAACCAGAAAATAATCATACGTCATGAGTGAACTCCAAAAACACTTTTCATTACTCAAATGATTTCACAGCATTTTAAAAGTTCTGCTAATCTGGTAATAATTTTTGTTAAATTGTTAAATAGACACAGGACACACATGTTTTGAGTTATATTTTAGTTACTCC
Source organism: Stenurella melanura (assembly GCA_963583905.1). Lineage (NCBI taxonomy): Eukaryota > Metazoa > Arthropoda > Insecta > Coleoptera > Cerambycidae > Stenurella > Stenurella melanura. Next base: position 164,258,945 of record OY757311.1, on the reverse strand, counting down.
ATCTTTCTGTAGTATTACTTCTATGAATAGTGTAAGGTATCCTCTAATCATGTTTGGATTTTCCCAGCCAAATGCATTCTTCAACGATAGGAAGCTGTAATTCAAGGTAGAGATGTAATTTTTTACTCTCTACTATTGTTTTCAAGTTATATGAATACTGCTTGGAGCAAATATGGGACAGTTTAGTTACGTCAGTACTAATGACATGAAAGAGGCTTAATGTTTAACCGGATACAAGTTTGGCGAAGAAAAAATCTATATCAGTAGAACAGGATTAGATTTTATTGGTGTTTTTATTTGGGAATTTTATACAAATAAATCGTATTGGGTACAAAGGTAAAAATTGAACCACCTAAAGCGTTTTAAATACTTTGTTTCCAAGGTACTTTTTTTCAATACTTCTGAATTATCAACTACTTCCACAAATTTAGTTAAATTTCCTCATATATATACTATATATGAGAATTTAAAAAGAATGAGAATTCGTTATCATCAACAAATGAAATGCCAATGGCAGCAGGAGTGTCCTAAATTTTTTCTTAAAAAAAATAACAAAAAAAATTACAAAGCTTTGCACATAACATTGTTATCTTTCAAACTGTATGGATAGAAAAGAAATCCTATAAAAGAGTATTTCAAGCCCTTTAATTTCTAATATATATGTACTTTTAACATCATACTGATTGTCTCTAACATTTAAGATTTAAACATTATATCTCGAGTGATAAACTTGAATTCTCTCAAGTTCTATCAGAGTGGAAATTTTGCCAAATTTGATTTGTTCCAAATTGGTTAAAAATTTGCTTAAATTTTTCGCAAGTTTCATCAAATTTCAACTTTTTGTTGCCGGGTTGAAAAATATTGTGAGGAAAAAAATTTCCTCCTGTCAAAAAAAAATAAATTGCGCCAATTTAATTTTCAAGTAATTATCTGATTTGCATGAGAAAAAAAAATTGTGTTCAATTTTTTTGCAATAGGAAAATGGTCCAAAGTCCAATTTTTATTTTTTGTGCAAATCATTTTTGAGCAAAATAATAGCCTTTGCGACGAAAAAAAATGTTTCACACAGGAGGGCAAGAAGGGGGGTTTACTCGGTTCAAGTTATGACAACGATGAATGATAAATTATCATTATTTTTCGATCGAATACTGCATGATGAGGACGGAAAATGCATTATGTCGGCAGCGGGGGCAAAAGTGGGGGGTTGTGGGGAGGGCGGGCTTTCAGGATGCAGTAAAAGTAATTTTTTGTTAGTTTATAACCTAATTAACATTTGAGTACAAAAGTTGCCAAATTTTAAATCCCTCATTTCGCAATCAACGCTCCAATTTTCGCGAATTTTTTCGTCCCTCTTTTGCCACCTCCACCCTCACCGCGTAGCCCGCGGGAGGATTCCGATGCAGTAAATCGTTTATTTGGCCGTCAGGATGTACCCAGGATCGATTGCACCCAATTCCGTGATTTTACCTCTTGGGGTGCCGGGACCCCCCTAGTGGCCCTATGTCACTATTTTTCATTTTTGTGTTCTTGGACACCCAGAAAATCCATTTCTAGCCTTTACTGCATTTCCACCCAACGGGATCCGGGCCACTTCCAGTTGCGCACCATCTTGGATGCAGTAAATGAGTTAAAACATCTTTTTGGGACATCCTTACCCCCCCCCCCCAGTGCTTTACTGCACTTGCTTTTTCTGGGACAGGGGCAAAGAAAAGTATTCGAGATTTTTCCCCACTTCCGCGCGAGATAGGTATAAGCATCGCAACAGCGGACCTCGCTCTACCGTTTTAGACGGTATACTGCAGTGCCGCTTGTTTAGGTTATTGATTGCAGCTGGCTCTCGGACTATTAGTTGTGGAAGGCAACTTATATATTTAATACCTATATTAATATATACCACCTAAATAATTGGGGTTTTCTCATCTATTGTGAGAAGGTATTGTTATTTCTGTGTTATTTTTTGTATTGTAGCTAGCATTTTATAGCTACAATATAAAGTTTCTAACAAAATTGTTTTCATTAGATAAGAGGCAAAAGTTGCAATTTTATAAAAACATAGCGACATGACTAATAGTTTGAGGTACTTGCCCGCATTTATTTTCCAGTTTTTTTCTTGCAGCATAAAAATTCTGTTAAACTACCTCTATGAACCCCAAAAAATTATTCCATACTTAACCTTGAAATAAATTCGGCATGATAAAATGAAAACACCATCTTCAGATTTGCGATACTACTTAATTTATAAAAAGCAAAAGAGAGCGAATATAACTTATTCAACATACTTTCAGTATGATTTTCCCAACCTAGTCCATTATAAATCAAATCCTTTTGTTACACTTACCTGTTGAATTGACCAACGCTCTATTTTTAGGGTATAACTTTCGTCGGTTGTACATCTTCAGGTTGTTAAACTGACAAAACTAGTTTTAGACGGATTTAAGTACAATTTATTTTCTTTAAACCACTTCATAAAAGCATTAATCATAGTTTGCTATTGTTTGTACATCTTTCTTTGTAAGCCAATACAAAGCAATATGGTGACATCCGCAAACACTGTCAAGGTATGAGGGAACAGTTGTAGTAAGTCATATACAAATATTAAAAATAATTGCGGCCCCAATATAGGCCCTTGTGGTACACCTATTTTGATCTTTAATTTCTCAGATCTAGCCCCAATTACTTCGAGTATTTTGTTTCGATCAGCTAAAATATGAAGACAACCATTCACTTATAACTTTAAAAACCTTAAAACTGTACACCATAAGCTTTTCCCTGAGCAAATCATGCTCGACTAAGTCGAAAGCTTTGCACGGGTCACATTGATACATGGCATTAAGTACTGTAAAACAATAACTGGGTCGATATTTTTAGCCATTCAGGGGATATTTTAATACTTATGTAAGCATTCAGTTCCCAGTAAAGCCGCACTAGTATTCCTCATAGGTTCAAGCCATTATCTGAACAATTTTCAATAACACATGTTATCTATTGTAAAAACCCACCATCTAAATGCATAACTATTCTCTTAATGTATTCATAAAAATATGTATTAACAATTGACCATATACAAGTTATAGCTAATAAACTGTTTAGTTATTCACTCGATCAATTATTATTATTGATAAAATCCAAGTAATTGAAACGATATAACTCAGATGATTTACCTCTACCGAATGAATCAATAACTGCAAGCAATGACACAATTGCATTTAATTCAGTTCATTATTTCGCAGTAACAATACCACGAAAGAATTTTAATGATAAGATTTGTCCCAAGGTGTTTGAACCTCCACTATATACTGAAGAGCCTCTTTTCTTTTTACCTAATGACGCAAAATCTTGTATTTTCAAGGAAGTACTTCAGTGACTTGAGAACTAGTTAAAAACAACTTGCCGTTAGAATAGGTTTTAAAATCTATTCTATATGATGATGTTACTTTTGAACAACTAAAAGTTGCGTAAATCGTAATTTTAACTCTTAAAAATAACTAATTTTCTATTATACAATATTGGTGAATTTAATAAACTTTTCAACCGTTTGTAATTTCGTTAATATTTAATATAGAGGAAGACTAAAGCACACAAAAATGTAGCAGACTTTAACGCAGTTTTTGCATTATTTTTAAATGCTTATGTTTCGAGTTATTGATGAAAGACCAGCAAGGAATCAGCTTTTTGGAACATTTATTTAAAAATGACTAAGTTAACATTATAGTTCATTTACAGGTAAGCTATAAATTTCTTGCAAAGCGTTATTTTAGAACCCATTAAAAAAATGACGGTTGAACATTTCCCAAATTTACGTCATTTGCATCAAGTCAATTTTATCTTCTGTTGTCATAATTTGGTCTAACTGTCCGCGATTTAAAGTTAGTTGTGGATTTAAAAATATAGTTCAAATTTTGAGTCAATAAAAGTCGCAATTTTTTTTAATTACAATTATTTCACTAATGTAGATATGTAATAAGTAATTACATAGATTACATTTAGATTTTACAATCTATAAAATGCTTTCGTCTCCTCACTATTTCGTTTCTCAGTAAGTACGATACGTTGGTTTTTGTCATCAAATAGGCAGTTATTGTTGTAAGAAGCCGCTTCCTAAGTAATCACTACTTCCACATCCAGATATTTCATCCAAGTCTCTTTAAAGGAAAACATATTGACTATATTTGCACTCTAGCCTGTGGAAATAATTATTTGTCATAGAATTTTAATAATATCTGAGGCAGATGTCATAAAAATTTGAGTCGTTGGTTTCTGCATATACACCAACTGGATTCTTATCAGCTTCATCTACCTATTTTCCCAAATTTAGAAGCACCCTTAACGAAATTATCTCAATCAGAGATTATTCAATACATACGTGCACCAAATTAGTTTTATTTTATCAACCCCTATAATAATGGAGTGGAGTTGGTGGGGGGGGGGGGGGGGTTGAAAAATATTATAAAGATATCTGAGGCCTTGGCTTCTAGTATACACCAAATCTCAAGTTTCTGTACTCTTAACAGGTTGCTTTACTCATTTTCCTCTATTTACCTCTACTTGCCCCCCACCCCTTCAATGGAATCATCTCAAAATATAATCTAGTTCCAGATGGCGTTATAATACATACGTGTACCAAACTAAAAGGGACGCAATATTACATATAAATATATTTATTTATATTACAAAAATAATATCAAATTCACAAAATATGGCACTATAATCAGACCTATGGTAACTATTTACAACACAAAATTATTTATAAAAATGGCACATAATTCACGGCAAGAAATATTTACATATGTATATAGAATGTATATGTATGGTATAAATGTACATTATAAAATATATCAAAAGCGAACACAGAATAGAAATGTAGGAAAACGTAACTAATCAGAAAAATAGTTTTGTATAGTGTATCCTTTGCTCCTTTTCTGTTTATAAGGCACTGCATATAAAAATAGTACGGTATCATATTACACAAATATGGCAGGATCGGAATATATATTCCTTTGATTAAACCAAAAGCCTTTGATTGTATATTTCCAATACTTTTCCTTATGTATTATATACAGATTCAGAAAGTGTTCGTTTTGGCATGGTAATATTTGGCAATAAGAGCAAGCGAGAGCGAAGCAACTAGGTTATTCTTTTCTATCGTATAGGGCAAAACGAGAACTGACGTGACGGAAACAAATTTAAACTCTAGGGATGTCCACACACATGTGGTGGAGATAGCAGGTGGCGCTTTGTACGATGTGTTATACATACGATAGAAAAGAATAGCCTAGTTGCTTCGCTCTCGCTTCCACTTATTGCCAATTATTGCCATACCAAAACGAATACTTTCTGAATCTGTATAACAGGCATATTATCATGTACGGTTGAAAATAATCTAAAATTCTTTAGATACCGGTATAATTTGCCAATCCTTTAATTGCCAAGGCGTTACGCGTTGTGAATGTCTAACTGACTCCTGGCACGTGTACCAGAAAAACCCTGTTGTAAAGTTTAATTTGAAATAGTTAAACTTCATTAAAACAATTTAAAATTAAAGAGTTATCAAAATAATTTTGACATAATTTATCCAAACTCTGACTAGATGACATTTTCTCAAGTTGTACAAGAGCATCGCACTTATGTGGATCTAATCAACTGGTTTTGTCTGATGTCTTTATGTTATCGGCATAAAAGTAATTTTTAAGGTGGACATTTTCTAGTCTACAATATTAATTATGTCGTCTGTTATATCTCCCATAGAGTCTGCACGTAGAAAAATTTGAGTGACATTTTATGGTCCAAGAGGCGACTGCAAATTTGTGTGGGGAACGAGTGGACGGGATTTAGCAGTTTAGAATACTGCAATAGTATGCCCTAAACTCATAACCGCTGGTCGGCCGATCACGGTCCCTGGCGGTAATGAATAATTACAGTAATTTTTTATTGGGGCAATTGGGCGATTGTGGTGACAAAGTGGACGGTTTTTTTTGTAACTCATTTGTTTATTATGATCCAAAGAATGTAAAAGGCTCGGTCGGCCGACTCCCACCCCTGGCGATAGCCTTGGCTGACCATTAACAACAATGCAATTTTTAATGCCTAGCCTCCCCCAAGGACTGACCAGGTCTGCCTTGGTCTATTCGAAAGAACAAAATTTTTCCTTTCACAAAACCCCGGTCGGCCGATCTCGGTCCCTGGCTTTAATGAGTAATTACACTAATTGTCGTGGGGGGCACTGGGGGGATTGTGGTGACAGAGTGGACGATTTTTTGTTTAAACTTTTTTTTATTGTAATCTCGAGAGTCTATAATGCCCGGTCGGCCGATCCCCACCCTTGGTGATGTCCTTGGCCGACCATTTGCAATATTGTAAATGCCATTCCTCACGCACGAATTTAGCAGATCGGTCTTGGAATATTCGAAAGGGTGAATTATCAAAAGAATTTTTATTACCTCACTATTTTCACTTTTAGCAACTGCACTCAGAGAAAAAGTGTACTATAGTTTTAGGTAAATTTCTACAGTTTTAAGAAAACGTTCTAATTTAAATATGAACCTATGAAATGTTACTTCGTTTTAAGTAAATCATTTATTTAATTGTATAAAATTTTACTTAATTCAAGTAAATTATTTATTTCATTTTATGATTTTTTAAATTGTTTCTAAGATATTAAATTACGTAATATCAAATAAATCAATTTTCTTGAAGTAAATAAAGAATTGTTTGTTTTAAAGGATAAAAAACTTTGATTCAATAAAATGTGATTCAAATAAATGAAGTTACTTAAAACTAGTAAATTTTTTCTGACTGTATGATCGGAATTCATAGTGTTTATGATGGCATTTTGCTTTTATAAAATTACATTTGAAAAAAAATATTTACGATGTTAATTAAAAAATGCATATACCATTTATTAAAATAAATATACGTGTTTCATTTTGAAGTTACACTTGGAATAACTTTAAACTTGGATCGAAGAAAAAAATTGGCCGAATGAAAGTTGTTTGTTTTGGAAGGGAAGACATTTATTAAGGGCCTATTAAGGAGTGTAGTGGTGGGAGATTTCCAGAAGCCGGCGAGCGTCATCAAGGTCTCGCGCTGGTATAAAATTTTAACTTTTTGAATTAGCTACGGCAGCCAATAGCCGAAAAGTTTCTTCGGCCGACCGGGGTTTTATGAAAGGAAAAATTTTGTTCCTTCGAATAGACCAAGGCCGACCTGATCACTCCTTGGGGGAGGCTAGGCATTAAAAATTGCATTGTTGTTAATGGTCGGCCAAGGCTATCGCCAGGGGTGGGGGTCGGCCGACCAAGCATTTTTCATTCTGTGGATCATAATAAACAAATTAGTTACAAAAAAAACCGTCCACTTTGTCACCACAATCGCCCCATTGCCCCAATAAACAATTACCATAATTACTTATTACCGCCAGGGACAGTGATCGGCCGATCAGCGGTTATGAGTTTAGGGCAAACTATTGCAGTATTCTAAACTGCTAAATTCCGTTCACGCGTTCCCCACACAAATTTGCAGTCGCCTCTTGAATTATTATCCCCATAGCAAAAGTTTACAAATAAAATTGGTCTTAAAAAAGTGACAAGAAACAATTTTTGCAAATATGCACTACATGTTTAAAAGTGAATTATTTTTTTGTTTGCCTATAATTGTAATGAAATTCTTTATAGAATTATAGTTCTCACAGATAGTTTTTTCTGAAGCTTGCAAAATTCTATAAGAATATGTTTCACATGCACTACAATTTTGAACAATTTTAAAAATCTCAAATTTAATTCTTTCGAAAGGATTTCGATGGCACATAAATACAGTATTCTCAATTTACTTATGGTACAAATATTTGAACATATTTTAGGTTAGTTTCATAATTTGTGTGAAATTTTTAAATAGATTAATTAAGACGTCTTCATAAACTTTTCAATAAGAAATCCACAAATTGTAAATTTAATTTCATATGCATTAACTGGGGTTAGTTTTCCTCAAGGTGTTAATTTAGAATCTTCAAGTTGTATATTATTCTTGCTGTTTCTCTATCAATAGAACTTACTTTACGCAATGTTTATACTCCTGTCAAATTTGCTGTTATTCTATAAGTAATGAAATGTAATTAAATTGACAATTATTACCCCAAATCCTCGATAAGTATACTATTCACTAGTAGTGTTAGTGCTCTGGAGTATATCAAATAATTACCAGACATGCTTATAAAGAATCTGTAGTAAATGTTGAAGATGAGCTTTATATTAAATCAGAAAAGCCCTGCGTCCGACTCATTTCCAGCTTCTTGGCTGTCATCAACGTGAAGTAGACTGACCAAATTGACCAAAGTTTTATTAACTCCACCAGCGTGGAGGTAAGGCACCAACTTGAATATCAAGTCATTAGCTCCATCTACAATTATTTACTACAAATACTTTTGAAAACCTCGATGACGGTGATCATCAGACAATTGTCTTTATGGGAGATAAAATAATTGCAATAAACTGACTGTAATTAATATGTCATTAAATCACCCAGTTTCTAGTGGCGGCATTGATAAAATTTCACAATTTTTATATTACGCAAACTGTGCAAATTCTTTAAAAGATGTTCAAAACTAATTGTAAATGGAATGGTAACAATATACGAGGTTTGAGGGTATGAATTCAGCTTAAGTTGATATTACTTGCTGAATAAAATTAAATACTGTTATGAATTACACTCCCCTTGGAACTGGAGATGATACGCCCATGCCTACTAATAGTGACTGGAAAGACTCCAGAAAGAGCCATGGACTTTTCTAGTATGGTGGAAGAAGATTCTGGTTCAATCTAGAGAGTCAATTTCGGAGTATATAAGGCGCGATTACCAGCGCGGAAGAAGAAGTTTATTATGAAGGCAGTTTATAAAAGTGAACAAGTTGAAAAGTGAAAAGTGAGGTTAACTATTAAGTAAACAAGTATTGTACAGTCAGTAAATTGTTAAATAAAGTGTTAGTAGTGTTTATCTCTTGTTGAAATTATTTAAAACCCACGGATTCATACAGGGTGTTTCCCAAAAAGGTGGAAATCCGTAACAATACTTTTGACTTTTAATTTGTCCAATTTATTACAGCACATTTCCAACAAAATCATTGTAAATAAAATGTAAAAGAATTGTGCATAGCGTTTTGCTTTCAAATATAATTGTAAAAAAAAAAAATGCAACACAACCCTTTTCCACAACGTCTAGTCGTGTCGTGCAAAATTTGTTAAATTCATTTCTCTTTGCGGTATTCGTGTAGACTACTTCTTATGTAGGTACTCAATTTTGACTACATTGCTCATCTCTTCTCACATATACAGATTTATACAGAACTAAATCATAAGTATTGTCTATTTACAATTTTGGCTAATTCAGAAAAGGGGGCAAAGTAACATACGTTTGGTTCCCATTACCAGACTCTGGTTTTATCTCCTTAATTCTCCCGTCTTCGTGGAAGCCTTGATCGTACTTTGGGGAGGCATTTGCGTACCTTTCCGGAGACTGGTTCAACGCGTTGTGATCGACGTATTCGATTTTCACCCCAATCGAATTCTCATCTGCACTCGGTGAGTGAGTTTGCAACATTGAGTATTCTCGTCCTAAAGGTGGGCTTTGATTTGCAGGTGGCGTGGAGTATTCGTGGGTGCGCATGGGCGCGCTGAACAGCTGACTGTCGTGAGAGTTCAACATATAGGAGTAACTGTTTTGCGTCGATCCGAAACTGGAATAAGAAGCGGGAGATCCAAAACTGGAGTTATAACCGGAAGTACTGTTAAGTAAGTTTAGGTGGGATCCTAGGTCGTAAGAGGATTGGTAACCCCAAGAATCCACGGGTGTCGATGTGCTAAGAGTGTTTGCTTGGGTGAAGGGTATGGGGTTATTGAAATTCGTTGTAATACTGGAACTAGGCGAATTTGAGCTGATGTACCCTGTTTTTCGTGGTGGCTCGCGTTTTCGCCATTTGGCACGTCTGTTTTGGAACCAAACTTGCACCCTAGACTCGCTCAAGTTCAGTTTCAAGGCTAATTCTTCCCGAGCGAAGACATCTGGGTACGGGGCTCGTTCAAATGCTCTCTCTAGTTCTTCCAATTGAAATGCGGTAAAGGTAGTTCTGTAATAGAAACAAAGCATAAAAATATGTTTAGCATTTCTTAATACTATATCATATATTGGAGGAGGAGAAATTCGGATTTTTGTAATATCCCAAGTAACAATTTAAATGCTTTTTATTTAGTTTTTATCAGTGTTTTATAATGGGCACCTAATAAAACACTAATTTATGCCAGATTTATTAAATGCCAAATGTACTTAAAGATAGTTTTGTCTTAAAGAAAGTTTTAAAAGGGCTTTTAAGAACTGACATTAAAACTAAATTATCTTTAAAGTTTTAATTAGCAACAAACATCTGGAATAAATCAGTCTTAAACATAAAAGGGTTTGGTTTACTTTTGCCCAGACTATAGTGTTTTAAAATAGGTAGTTTTAATACTGTGATAAGATATATACATATTCGTCGAAATTTTGTTATAGAGCGGTGATTGACGTTAAATTAAAATACCACTCACTGGTAAAACAAAGACACTATTAAATACGGGAGAGGCGAGAATTTAGTGGACATATACCAAATAGCGTCTGGGCAAACTGACTTCTTAGCTTATATTATCCAAGCACCATAAATTCTATAGGTTTTAAAGCGGTTATGTTATGTACTGAAATGGTTTTAAATTGGTTTTAAAATAAGTCTACGTTTCAAAAGATGTATTAAGACCAATGAGGCTTAAACTATACTTTTATAAGAATAAATCGACATACTGAAGGAACAATTAGTAATGTAATATGCATTTTAAGACAAAACAGAAGAAGTAGAATTTTTCACAGCTTATAGGGTTTATACATACAGCTGCCATTTTATGTCCAGCTGTCGAGGAATATGACGAGCCATATTGGGAATGTCCCAGATTGAACAAAAAAATGTAATTTGTTTCTAATAGAAATATTTTATAAAAAAATTTACATATACTTAACCATATTATGGGCAGATACTAAAGCCCTCTTTACTTTTTAAGTCACAGAAAAAAAAAATTATTTATATGTTTTAAAAACTGTGTTTTTAGGAACCGCATGAATTTTTAAGAACTATCCAATACCTGTGTACAGTAAACTTAGCCTCGTTGAAAATTTTAGTCCACTATAAGTAGTCCCATCAATTCATTAATTTATTGCACTTTTTATATAATTGTCGCACATTCTATAGGATACTATTCTCAGTTATATCTTAAACAATCGAACCATTATAATCTTTATAGATTGACTGCACTTTTTATATATTTGCTGCACATTCTACCAGGTGTAACAGGATCTCCTTTAGTTTTGAAAATAATTGATTGAACTTTAGGATATACATAATAAGCTACACTTTTTGACACACAATTGATTTTTTTTCACTTCCGGTTTCGCCGATTTATTCTAAATGATCCGTGTAATGCTACAAAAATCGAAATCTCGTTAAAAACACTATATTACGTGATTTATGAGCAAGTAATATTCACCAAAATTGTTTTTGGGGCGAAACTCAATTTTTCAAATGGAACTATGTGTTTTGGAATACAAAAAATTAACACAAAACATTACAACAGTTGTTCAAAATGCTGTCCATTAACGTTAATGTACTTCTGAACTCGCATAGCTGTTTCTCGAAGAACGTTCGCCAATTGCTGGGCCGTTATGCTATTAATTGCTCGTCTTACTCGTAGCTCCAGGTCCTCATGGGTTGTAACGGTGGTTGCATAAACAATCTTTTTTAAATGATCCCAAACTAAGAAATCAAGGGGCGTTAAATCAGGTGACCTTGGAGGCCACCTCACAGGATCATTCTTCGAAATTACGTTTTCTCTGAATATCCGTTGAAGGTAATCAATTACTATCCTTAAATTATGGGGAGGAGCGCCATCTTGTTGGAAATACATTCCCTATCCTAAATCTAAAGGTAACTCATCTAAAATGTCCTCAATCTCATTTTCCAGTGTTCTCAAGTGTCTGGCACCAACCAGAGGTCTTTCAAATATTATTGGACCAATGATTCTACTACTGATTATTCCAAGCCAAACATTGAAACCGAACCGCACTTGAAAGTTACCCTCCCGTATTAAATTTTGATTTTCTTGTTACCAATATTTTGTATTTTGTCGGTTAAATAATCCCAAATTTAAAAACCTTGACTCGTCCGAAAATAAAATCAGTCCCAAAAAATCATTGTTTGGCTGCACGTTATTATACAAAATCAAATTGCAATGTTCCATCCTACGTTCGTAATCACTTTCGTACAAATGCTGGTGCAATTGGTATTTAAAAGATTTATAGTGGTATTTGTGCAAAATTCGGCTTACTGTTTGGTGACTGATATTCAATTCAAACCCAACTTGCCTTAAAGAAACAGCCTTATCAATTTCTATTCGAGTCAAGACATTAATTTCCGCTTCTTCGACAATAATGAGGTTTTCTTCGGGATCATTGTTGGGCTCTCTTCGGAATTGGTTTTAACACGTTTAAAATAATTCTTCGCTGGACCTTGCCTATCAGGATATCGTCGGCCAAAAAGGTCCATAGCTGTAATTGCATTTTTTTTTACTTTCCCCATAAATAATTAGCATATCCACTTTTTCATCACTTGTATTTCAAACAATTTTTAAAGACACAATAAAAACACCGTTAAACCAGCAAATGTTTGACAAGCTAAATATTTCATTGCTTTCAAAGCCAACTCAGTTACTTTTTAACATTTAATTAGAACAAAATTGTATTATTATTTCCTTTTAGCTGTAATTTTTTTAATATTTGTCGCACATTTTAATACGACATATGAATAAATTCCTTATTAATAGTACTAATAAATGGTACCACGAAAAAATTAAGTTTTGCCCCAAAAACAATTTTGGTTATTTGCTTTTAAACACGTAATTTAGTGTTTTTAACGGGATTTCGATTTTTGTAGCATTACACGGGTCATTTAGAATAAAGCGGAACCGCCATGGCACACTTAAATGGAAAACTAAAAATTGTATTATAAGAAAAATTGAGGTTTGAAATGTCACTTATTTGGCATTGTCGGATTCAGAAAATTATGCAAAATTCAAAAATGCAATAATATATAGGGCGTTCTATTTAAAAATCGAAAATTAGTGTTACTTCCGGCGAAACCGGAAGTGAAAAAAAATCTGTTGTATGTCAAAAAATGCCGCTTATTATGAGCCAAATTGTATTAAATTGATTGTTAGGTAACCTGTACCGAATTCTATGTTGAATGTTAAGAATTCAAAAGAACGAATCAATATGGCTGCCATAATTGCAGAAGTTTATGAGATTTACATAAAAATTGGTACATGGGAAAATCATGGCTACCTGATATTAAGCTGATGCCAACGTTTAAAAGCTGAAAATGTCATATTTTCTTTTACCCTGTTGAAGCTAGGGAGGAAGACACTAGAAACGGTGAAAACAAATTTTGAAAAAATCGAAACGCCCTTAAAAGAAAGTAAAATAAACAATTATTGACGGATTATTGATAACCGATTTCTTAATGAGGATTCAATTTCTTTCATATTTTCTTTGATCCTTCTTTTTCTCTTTGCTTGAGGGATGAGAAGTACAATTTATTAAAAGATATATAAGGTACCTATGCATTATAAAGAACTACGACTATTTAATTCCTATACATGTTTATATTAAGTAAATATTAATTAAGTCTATATGAGGAAACATCGTATAAAATCTGAGGTTACAATTATTTCATAACTAAAATAATACCACTTCATATTATAAAATCAAAACTGTATTTAATACATATCAAAAACCATCTATAAGCTACTCGACTACGCCGTATCGATCAACTTTATAATGATGTAAATTAATTTTCCAAACATCCCTTCAATGCTGACATGATAATGGTTCTAAAAATTAAAACAGCATTTGTGGCAGTGAGGGCGTCAGATGCAGTTTACAGGAAGTCGCACCTCGTGGCTCGTGCCGAAATTTTGATACAACAGATGCGTGACAATCGTGGCATACCGGTGCGTGGATGCAAACAAAAACATGCATTATTTATGCATTTGTAAGGAACCGAAACCAAAGTGATATATTGATGTACGGATCGATATATGCATTTTTTAAGTCAAATTTTTCTATTTTAAATCAGGAAAAGCGTTAGTTAATGTATTTTTTAATTTTTTAATGGTCTTATTTATATTATTATATTATATGTATTTACAGTCTTTATTAAGCTTTGTCCAGGTTATAGAAATAAACGTGTTTTTATAAAGACTATAAAACATAAAAAAATATCGGAAAAAATCTATTAGAAAAAATATTTTCAGAGAAAATTTCATTAGAATCACCGAAACCTTCTGTAAAATATTAAATATTAATACACAATCTATCTATTCTATTTTTATTTTCTTTTCCTATACTTTTGTTTTCCAAATAAATTGTTCAATGTATGTAAAATTACTGTAGTTTGTTAGGTTTAGTGTTAATATGAATTTTAGCAGAGAAATAGCTAAAGTTCTTTTGTCTTTTATCTAATAGACGCTGAAAACGAGATAAATGAACAGCGAAAGCGGTGATAAATAATCATTTATAATAAACTAGTAGACGGATCATGAAATTCAATAAGGTTCTGTTCTGATAGTGCACGAAGGAGTTTAACAAATCCAAGTGAATCCACAGGATTGCCACCTGTAGGGTGTTCTGTACTCACAGATAAACTGACTGATATTTATGGGAATTTTCAATGGCGATTTTAGAACTTCGTACAGGTTTAGACCAATCTAGAACAAGTACCATTTTTAGAGGAGAATCTTCCCTTTTCAAAAAGCTATGATTAAAATGGATTTTTTGCAAAATTAACCAATCAAAAATGACTTTTATCACCGAAACTGATTTCAACAAGCTTAGCCGCATATTAATAAATCAGTATATAAAATAAACATGTGTATAACAGAAAGTTGAATTTGCACGGTGAGGCGATAGCTGGTGGAAAATTATGAAGAAGCGCTTTTGGTGGAGGTTCCTTCAGAATCCATGTAACTTTTCAGCATGAAGCCAAAGCCTTATATTCGTTAAAAATGTCTCATCGAAGTCAATTTCAAAGAAGGTAATTAACATACGACGATAAACAAAGAAATAAATTGAATTGACAAAGAATGAAAGTATTGCGATGTTATTGTGGTACCAAATCCTTCACCATATTTGCAAATTACGCAGTGTAAAATTTATTGTCTTCTTTACTTTCAGTAAACAATATATGTCAAAACACGTGTCCGAATATTTTAAAGTTTAATGCAACTGACATTATATTGTATTACTAATTTCAATTAAAAATAAACTTAATAACACACATAACATTGTCTTTCTTATAATTCAATATTTATTGTGGTATACAGCCGGGGAAGCAGTTGTTTACAGAAAATACAAAGATAACCATAAAGAATGTGACATCCTTGCCTCAGAATATAAAGTACTAACTATCATATTTAAATAAAGTGTTCATAGTTAATGAGTTAAATGTTTTTAAATTATTTTTTTTCGAAGTAATTCATATACTATTTCACATATCAAGCTGAAAATCGGTTCTGATATGTTTCTTGGGAAAAATCGAAAGAATGACAGCAAAATGGGCCGTTTACCGCCTTCTTTTTCAACATCCATAAAAGTTATAATTGACCAGATTTAATGTAAAAGGTCTGAAAACTTTCGTAATCTGTCGCCTATTTAAATAATTATATTTATAAACAATTCAGGTTTTGATTTATACAATCAATTGTTTTTTATCTTTGTTAGGTGATTGAAAGCCAGTAAATATGAAAACTACCTTTAACAGGGGGCGAACGTGGATATAATAGGTACAATGCACAAAATGGAGCTGAAAAAATTTTTTAATGAAAAGTAAAAAATGTACATATAGTTAATAATGACGACTTTCCTTTGCCCCCAAAAAAAGTTTATAATATCGGATCGGGAGATAGATGACGAAGATTTTGAGACCTTTTGCTTTCAATATGGTCAATTCCATTCAATGTTGCTAAAAGAGGCGGATTTTGCTGTCACTCTTTCGTATTAGTTTTACCTTCATACGTCACCGATGTCACACACAACACATTAAATGACAAAAATGTGTTCTAAATCCGCGTTGGTTCCCTTATAGCTCCCTTAAGCTACGCCTAGCGTAAGGTGAATATAAATTGAAAGCAAGTTTTTTTATTTCAAATGTGAATGCGCTAGTGTTAAAAATGATTTACAAAAATAATGTTTTTTATAGTATAGACTATAATACATTAGTTTTTGTGGTAGTCCTATTGCAGCTTTCAAGCGACGATCAGTACACAATGGGAGAGATATTCAAAAACTAGACGAAATTTAAATTTATTCAGAATGGCATTAAAATTGGGAGTTAGGTATTTTCAGAGTAGCTGGTACTGATTCTAACGTAAAAAGTTAAGACTTCAAAAGAAGGAATCCAATATGGCTGCCATAATTACAAAGTTTTAGCAGATTTATATGAAATCTGAATCACGAGAATTCTATGATAAAGCCTAAAAATTCAAAGCGATGCAACGGATGTTTTTTATTACTAGAAGACTAGGAGGATTACTACAAGACTACTAAACGCGAAAAGTAATTGCCAAAGAATTGAACCGCTTTCAAAAAAAAGGTAACAAAAAATTTTGAAATATAATTTGACCGATTTATAACATTTAAAAAAAATAAATTCTAGTGTTATTGTTCGGAGGTTTCGTTTTATAGGTACGACCAGTACACAGTGGACAGGACTTTCAAAACACCGACAAAATTCAAATTTTGTCGAAATTGCATTAAAATTAGTTGGTATATATCTTCGCAGTATCTGATACTGAATCTGATGCCAAAAGTAAATAAATTCAAAATGGCAAATCCAATATGACTGCCATAATCGTAAAATTGTAATAAATTTACATGAAATTTGGTATATGAAGATTTCAAAATTCTCGAGTCTGATGTTAAACCTGAAAATTTAAAACGACGGATATTTTCGTTCACTACGTAGAATCTAAATAGGAGACCAGTAAGAAAAGATCACCAAAATTTATGAAATAACATTGCACTAGTTAATTTAATCGACCTCATTATCGATATTAGATAATATCTAATATCAATAATGAGGTCGGTCTAAAAATAAACGAATATCAAACCTACTTTTAATCGATGCAATATCGATATTAGGTAAAATAGTTCAAAATTATCTGGACGACAGTGAATTCTTGTTTCATACATCAAAATTCTTAGCCTTTTTGAAAATGGTACAATTTTTGCCATATTTTTTTTACGCACTTCTTAAGGAAGCATTTTTGGGCTCAGGTATCGGCAAATTCGTATCGGTCGTCCTACATCGTTTTTATGGTGAAATGAACCCGTTTCTCCCAAACGACGAAACAGAACTTTGAAAATTTTATGCTCTGGCTGTATTTATTTGGATATTCAAATGAGTATCTCCTCGCTGCAACACGTCCGCTAAAATTTTTTTGTACGTAAACACATATCATATCCCTCATTTCCCTATTTGAAACATTATTATGTCGAGGCATTTTAAATAAAGAAGTTAAAGAAATTAGCTCGAGGAGCACAAGTACAACATAAAATGAAATGACGTACATGACAGAACTAAAACGTAACCAAAGCACACTTTTCTATAAATACACTGAATTTGTCTCTCAAAAAATTGTTCAAACATTTAACAGGAATCTCCTCGAGAACGGTTGGAGTTATCAAGTTCTACCAAGTGTACCTTTTACACGTGGAAATGACGCCCTTATAAAATATTCTGGTTAGAAGTACCACAACGTTTCGTCCAAAAAAATATGAAAAAAAATCATCATCGGATACAGGTCCTGCGGCGCCCTCTATGATCTAGCGTGATGTAATACAAAAATTATTGTTTCTTAGAATAAAAAATGTAAATTTGGCAAAGAGCAGTCAAGAGGCTGTTGAGTTATTGCAAGAAAACGAAAAAATAATTTGAATTTGTATATAGGGTGAGTCAATAGTGCGAGGACGGCATATTTCAAATTTATTTTTAAATCTACAGGGTGTTTCAAATAATGATGGCAAGCTAATACTTCAATTATCTCAATGGAACGTGCAACATATTTTTATATACTTATATTTGACTCTTAATTATCACTCTAGGCATACATCATTTTGGACTTACTCTGCGGCGTTGCCATGTTATTTTACTTTTTTTTTGACACCTTGTGTCTCTGTTGACATTAACTTTTGGACTAAAGTTAGGTTAAATCGTAATATTTTTACGTAAGGAATTTGCCATTGCTCTGTGTACCATTACTTATGGAACACCCTGTATAACCTCAAATCCATAGCACAGTGGTCCCAAATCGAGTTTTTTGGTTCAAGAATGAGTAGAGACCGCAAATCTTCTCGGAAATGAACTTTTTTTTAAATTAAAGCTTACCAAAATTTCAACAAATCCTCGGGGCCAAAATTTAAATAAAGGCTCACTTTTTATTTTTTAAATTAAAGGCCCAATAATTTTTTTTTTTAAATAATTTTTGATACAGTATGCTGAATAACTTCATACGATAAAAATATCGAATCCACGAGTATAAGTCAAATGTCAATTTGGCAGATGTCAATTGATACTTTTTGTCTAATTTGACAGCTGATCTTGCTTTACTTCTTAACTAGCTTTAATTATTCAAGAAACTTTGAAGGAACTATTTTTGTCTGAAAATTATAAAGTATATTTCATATGTCATTTGACAGCTGCCAAAAAAGATTTTTTACAGCTGTCAAATGACATATGACCTATACTTTACAGTTTTCAGACAAAAATAGTTCCTTCAAAGTTTCTTGAATAATTAAAGCTAGTTGTAAAATAAAGTAAAATCAGCTGTCAAATTAGACAAAAAGTGTTAATTGACAGCTGCCAAATTGACATTTGACTTATATTTGTGGATTTGATATTATTATCGTATAAAGTATATTATATCAAACATTATTTAAATACATTTTTTTTGGCCTCTAACTTAAAATAATAAAAAACAAATTTCTTGTTCAAAATTCGGCCTCCGAAGATTTGTTAGAATTTCGGGCAAGCTTTAATTAAAAAAAAAAATCCTTTCCGACAAGATTTACGTCCTCTAGCAATTTTTTATCCGAAAGACTCGATTTGTTACCACTGTTCATAGCTCAGAGCCCTGAACTTAACAAAAATTAAATTTTATCTATAATTATTGAGAATATTATTTTTTTAAATTTAAACTAAGATTTTCCAACGAATTTTATATTATTAATCTGTAGAAATAAAAAAAAACAGGAACAAAATCTCGTTAAGCAATAAGCACTTTTTACAAGTTGCAATTAACAATAATGAACTATCGAAACATTGTAACACTTTCGAACTCTGATTATAAATTCTACGCCTGCTCTTTCCACTCTAAATTAAACATCTTCTATCAAATAGACGTTTAAAAATCAACTATACAACAAAGTACTAACCTGGTTTTTTTCTTTTTCACTCCGTTGTTGTCGTTCTTTTTCTTCTCATTCTTCTTAGTGGTCGTGGTAGGCGCGCTTCCAATCTCCGTCGAACTCAAATTCTGCGACTGCAGCAGCACAACGTCTTCACCCTTCCTCTTAACACCGTTAGAATTATTATTAACATTCTCCATCCCCTGTTGGAACATGCCGAGATCCGGGTGATGCATAGGACTTATAGGCGAACTATCCAATTTTTGCGGGGACCCCTTGTACTCCAAGGGAGACCCCATGTTCCCGAACATGTCGTGCTGCTGTTGCAATCCCAACATCACCTGGATCGAATGCACATTTAAATTTTCCTGATTTTTATTCAATAAGGTAGACGCGAGGGAAGGCAACGGCTGATTGTTATAATCGTTAAAGGTTTGATCGTCGAAAGGAGCACCTTCCATATTAATTAACACAAACAATCAGAGCAATCTATTTCAATTTACCAATTTGCTCAACTAACTTTTTTAATCAAACAATTGAGACGAGCTGTTTCAGTTAAACTGACTTCTGACATTATTATTTTAGACAATTTATATTTAACGAGCTGAATGAAAGATGCCGAATCTAGCCAATCCTGCTCGAATGTCCTGGAGCTCGCTCTATGCCCATTGGCGCTATTTTCGGAGCCAGCTCCGCCTAGCCAATGGGGGACTCGGGAAGCTGAATAGTGCATCCAAGTGTTGTGTGAGATAGAGGTAAATAAGGGCTCTACAGGTCCTACTGTGATACTGCACTTTCAATAATCGATATTAGGATGGTGGTCACGTGGATGTAGAGATGTGGGTTTGTATTAATTGCCTTTTTTCTTGTGGGAACGTAAACCGAATTGATTTAGGAAACGATAGTGCTAGGAAATTTATATATTATATGAGGTAAAATAGGTATCAACGTGATAAACTCTGTCCCTTCTTATACAGGGTGCGCCAAAGTTCTGATTTTGGTCGATTACGGCTGTATTTGAAATGGTGGAAATATATTGTCTATAGATTATTTTCTTGATTTTCAATTCTGAATAACCAGAAAATATGTACAATTATACAGGGTACTCCGTTTTCGTTGTCCGAGCAACAACTTCGTTATTTTAAATGGAACACCCTATATTTTTTTCCTTTATCGAGTTACCCATCTAATTATATTCATAATTCTATTAAGGTGGTAGGTACTTAAAATGAACCGTTTACGATATAAAAAAGATTTTTTGACAAAAAGTGAGGTTTGCGGATAAGTTTTTGAGTACCTCTGATTTCATAGACAAGAGAGTTTTCAAAATTCTGCTTATACTGTTATGTTGAGCATATTAAGGGCTAGTAGGGCAGAAACATTATTAATATTAATCTTATAGAGTGCTGAAAAAATTGAGTTTAATGTTTCGCTAATAAAAAAGGCCGTAATTCAATTTTTTCAAATGGGACGTACTATTTTCAGTTCTGTCATCTAATGAAGTGTTAAATTATCTTTCCATTGATATATCATAGTAGGTATTTATCTTTAGGAGTTGCATAGATATTAAGGTTAATTGTCTGGATCAGTCATTTTTCTTGCTGGAACTTCATGAGGTTTGTACTGCACTTCACCAGTTTCGATAAATCTGTCTCTAAGATTACTAAATGCAGGTTCTAAAGGGTGTCTCCTTTCAGGATATCTGGTTTTATAGACTCGGGATGCTAAGAGGCTGTTCCTTGAGCACTCCCCCAGAATAAAAATCATGTCAACCATTTCTTCCCGCGAATAATTCATATTTAATATAATTATATGCAAATGCAACTTCCTGGAACTGTAAAAGCTACTAGTATTTTATTAAAGACAATCAAAACAAAAGCACTTACCGATATAGCAGTAACACAAAACTTTAGAACATCCACAGACACGTGTTTTGACATCTATGTCTCTTCGGTGCGGCTTTTTCTAAAGTTCACAATCAACTGAAATATGTAAGCAAATACTCGTGTTATAACTATCAAAGGATTACCAGAACAGGATATTAAAAATTAAAATTAGATTATAGGAAATTCCCCGTAAAGGGATAATTATCAATATAATTATATGCAAATGCAACTTCCTGGAACTGTAAAAGCTAGTAGTATTTTATTAGCTAATAAAATACTAGTAGCTTTTACAGTTCCAGGAAGTTGCATTTGCATATAATTATATTGATAATAAAATATAAAAATAATTAATAAAATACTACTAGCTTTTACAGTTCCAGGAAGTTGCATTTGCATATAATTATATTGATAATTATCCCTTTACGGGGAATTTCCTATAATCTAATTTTAATTTTTAATATCCTGTTCTGGTAATCCTTTGATAGTTATAACACGAGTATTTGCTTACATATTTCAGTTGATTGTGAACTTTAGAAAAAGCCGCACCGAAGAGACATAGATGTCAAAACACGTGTCTGTGGATGTTCTAAAGTTTTGTGTTACTGCTATATCGGTAAGTGCTTTTGTTTTGATTGTCTTTAATAAAATACTAGTAGCTTTTACAGTTCCAGGAAGTTGCATTTGCATATAATTATATTAAATATGAATTATTCGCGGGAAGAAATGGTTGACATGATTTTTATTCTGGGGGAGTGCTCAAGGAACAGCCTCTTAGCATCCCGAGTCTATAAAACCAGATATCCTGAAAGGAGACACCCTTTAGAACCTGCATTTAGTAATCTTAGAGACAGATTTATCGAAACTGGTGAAGTGCAGTACAAACCTCATGAAGTTCCAGCAAGAAAAATGACTGATCCAGACAATTAACCTTAATATCTATGCAACTCCTAAAGATAAATACCTACTATGATATATCAATGGAAAGATAATTTAACACTTCATTAGATGACAGAACTGAAAATAGTACGTCCCATTTGAAAAAATTGAATTACGGCCTTTTTTATTAGCGAAACATTAAACTCAATTTTTTCAGCACTCTGTATAAGATTAATATTAATAATGTTTCTGCCCTACTAGCCCTTAATATGCTCAACATAACAGTATAAGCAGAATTTTGAAAACTCTTTTGTCTATGAAATCAGAGGTACTCAAAAACTTATCCGCAAACCTCACTTTTTGTCAAAACATCTTTTTTATATCGTAAACGGTTCATTTTAAGTACCTACCACCTTAATAGAATTATGAATATAATTAGATGGGTAACTCGATAAAGGAAAAAAATATAGGGTGTTCCATTTAAAATAACGAAGTTGTTGCTCGGACAACGAAAACGGAAAACGGAAAACGGAAAAATGAAATCCTAAAATCCTGATATGAACAATATTTCATAACATAAAATAACAATGAAAATTTTACAACAGCATCAGCATTAGGTTCATCAACTGTAAAAATTGTTCTAAACGGCCACCATAATACAAAGCTCATACTTTTTTCTTAAATTATTTAAACAATTAGAAACAGAGCTATTATTGTTCCTGTTTAATTCGTAAATTGTTTCCCTAATTTTACTTTTAAATATTTCAACATTCTGATTGAAATCATAATTCACTTTGTTCTTTAAATACCCCACAAAAATGCATCCAAAGGTGTCAAATCAGGGCGGTTTGGTGGCCATGGAATTGGTCCGCTATTACCAATCCCAAGATCAAATCGATCATTTAAATGTAAGATATGGAATCTTCCAAACCACTGTGCGGGGTTTCTCTAGCGATAAAGTTTGCAGCACGAGCCGCAGGCGAGTGAGTTATTACCTTTATCGCAACTTGAATACTATACTTTATCTACGATTATAACAATAAATATTAACATAATAGTTCATCTTCTCTAACCGAATTCGTAATTTTTGGCACAATTATTACTTAACTTGATTTGACAACGTCCAAACTATTCAAACGTGTCAAATTACCTTACTCCCGTCGATAATAATGGACTGTTCTATTTAATTTTGCCTGTTACACCGATTGGACATGTTAGACATGAAGCTAAAAGTGATTGGCTGTACGCAGTGATTTATGATAAATCACTAGGGGATTTTTAGTATATGTTCAAAAGTAAGCCTTAATGAACATTACATAGTTTCAAAACTTCCTTAATTATTTCTGCGAAACGTCGAAATTTGTTCTTATTTGACTGGAGTATATCAATAGTATATATTACCTTCTTTAAGACGTAAAACATAGAGTTCCTCAAGGATCTGTGCTGGGACCTCTGTTGTTTATAAATTATGTAAATGATTTATTTTATTACTTACTCCCTAGCAGTATAGCTATGTTTGCTGATGACGAAACTCTTACAGATAGATAGAGCCGGTATATCCATAAGGCAATGTAGGCAGCTGCCTAGGGGCACTGACGGCTTGGGGGGCGAAGTGCAAAAAAAAAACAACAAATTTCCATACTTGAAAATTATCAGCAAAAAATAAAAAAATTCTTAAAAGCTATTGTCATTTCTTTTTTTCTGGTAGATTTGGTTACAGATGCGGGTCGAATATTGGACCACCTTAAATAGAAGCGCAGCCCGGCGTTTGTTACAATCGATGTCGCGCGACTATTTTTTCAACTCGCTCTGTCACAGTTTTTCATCAATCGGTGTGAAACTTTGTAGAAATAATCCTTAAACACAATAGAACAATTCTGTAGATCGACATTTGTCGAAACTTGAAAGTACTTCGATATTTTTTTCCTGAGAAGCACCGAAATGTGAGATTTATCGTCTATTCGTTTGCATTAAAATAACTATAAACAGTAAACGTTTTTCTACATTTCCTGCAATCATATGGCAGCGCTAGAGTCTAGGAATCGTTTGAGCCGAAAATCAATCGTTTTTGTCCACATTCGGCCGAGTAATGGAAATTTATGTGAACAAGAACGATTGATCTTCAATGATTTCGAGAGTGATATTTTTTTGGTTTTTATTTTTTATCTCGAAGCCAAATAATTGGATTAAAAAATGTCTATATGCCAATATTTTTTATTTCTTATTTTGATGACGTTTTTTTTTTTTCGAAATATTTCTCGGCGATTTTTCAAGATTTCTCTAGGCTCCGAGCGCTCAGCGGACAGCGAGTTATATTGTACGATGGATAGGCTAGATCAAGAATTAAAGAAACGATTGATGGCT
Source organism: Stenurella melanura (assembly GCA_963583905.1). Classification (NCBI taxonomy): domain Eukaryota; kingdom Metazoa; phylum Arthropoda; class Insecta; order Coleoptera; family Cerambycidae; genus Stenurella; species Stenurella melanura. The sequence goes on along the minus strand of OY757311.1, from coordinate 164,234,298 downwards.
TACGTAGAAATAGAAAAAAGCTGAATATTCAAACGATTTGGACGAATGTTTTGCTGAGGAATGTATTGAATTTAAATATTTTGTTGAAAACATAGAAAATATCAGGGAAAAACATGTTATAACCGTGTTTCCTAACGTGGAAATTGCATTATGAATGTTTCGTACTATAGCAATAGGAAATGCGTTAGGAGAAAGATCATTTTATACTTTGAAAAGAACAAAAACATATTTACGAAATGCCATTAGTAAAGAAGGGCTTAACAATTTATCTGTGTATCAATAAATCATGACTTAACTAGTGCGCTTAATTTTACTGATATTATAAATAATTCTGCCAGTAAGAAATCCAAAAAACATACATAATATTTATGATACAAGTGGTAAAAATGATGTTCTATTTACAACATATTTGTTTTTATTGTTTTGTCCCCACTCACAAAATAAAACATAATTTTTAATACTTAATCATAAATAACTATTATACCTATTTTTTTTTAACTTGTTCCATTTAATTCTTTTTTTTTTTTTCGTTTGTGTTGATTATATATTGTTTTTGATATTACATTATTTTGTATATTGTAAAGAAATACTTTAATAACATTTTAAAATTTTTGTAGTGAGAGGGGGGGGCTATAATATAGTTGCCTATGGGCGAAAAAAATCATAATCCAGCATTGCTTCTTACCTCACGTCAAGAAAATATAAATGGGAGAAAGGTTCTCAATTTGACCCGTATGTATGGTTTTTTATACATGTTCAATGATTTCACTGCGTATATTGACATATTTCTATGAGAACTTTTGCATTGTGGAGTACCACACGGCCAAAGATTAGGGAATTAACAAGATAGGGCAGCCGGTGGAAAAACCTTTATCTTTTAGCAATGGCGCCATTGACATCGAAATTTAAATTTTTCGGGCAGTTGCCACAGCGGGACAATCCGACGGAAAAGGTAACATTAAAAAGAGAGGTCAATAGTGAAAAATGGACTACACTGTCCTGATAGAACCACCGAACTCAGCTGACTGTCAGTATCCAAGGTCACTAAAAAAACAGGTTGCTTTGTAATATATGTCACATGAAGTATTTCTATGTTTATAGGTCAGGTATCTATTTGGTTAAGATAGAATTGTACATTGAAAGAATAATTTTGAAACTTTTTTCTATAAAATGAGGAAAAAACAGTCACACGCAGCTGTCATCGAGGTCTATATGTGACGTAGCACTTATCGATTTTAATGAGCCAACCTATCTTTTAGTAAGCTTGGTCAAATTCGTTTAATGCGTAACCGACAAATCCCGAAACCGTTTCCGCTGGATGTCGTGTCCCTTTAAATTGGAGCACACAACTGTCTTCGTCTGTTTCGTCTTCTCCGTCTGACTGTCCTATCTTGTTAGTTCTCTAATCTTTGACACGGCCGTGGCGCCATTTTAGTTTTATCAAGTTATTTAGTGTAAGGTGACCAAAAATTGGAAACAAACGTTACCAGCATATTTGCAATTATGGCGAATGCGCCAGTGAAACTCAGTTTTCGATTTATAGTAATGATAATTTTCTACAAACAATAGTGTATTATCTATCGTGGAAAGTTTTCAAATAACAGAACAATGTTTGAGGAGTCGGTCCTGCTTAATCTACAACTAATTTTTCATTTTATATTACCAGATCTAAGTAATTAATAGAGGAAAACTTTAGTTTAACTCGAAAATTTGTGCAGAATTTAAAATTTGGCTATAGGTTCAAAATATGCCAAATGATTTATGTTAATGATACGAAAAAAACATATTTTAAATTCTATTCATAATTGAAATAAGGAAAATTACGCACAAATAAAGAGTAGATATATTCAAAGTTAGACACTTCTTAAAATAGTTGAAATATCACTGTGTAAATCATCGATTTCTGCATAACTTTCAAAATATCCGTCCGAAAGTAACGAAAATCGCAACTTCTCATACTGCAAAAATAAAAATATCGCACTGTATGCCGAAGAGATATCGTCAAAGAAACTTGCGTCACCCGGAGATTTGTAAAATAAAAAGTACATGGATTTCTTCTATTGAAGTCTTTAGCAGCTTTCCTCGTTATTCGAGCATTATCACCAACTAAACGAATAATCGGTATTCTCTCGGATAAGTTCAAAGCCATTTTGTAAATACGTAAAAACCGTTTATAGCCTATTGACTATGTGATTTAGCAAGGAACAATTGCATTAAAGGGTTTTTATTGATTCGTCCGTTAGTGGATCAGCTAAAAGTGATAAAATTACAAAATGCTGCTAAAATGTGTATTTTTGAGAATGGAGTGAACAGGGTTGTTTCTTGGTTTTTTTAATATAACTCAAAAACTAAGCGGAGTAGCTTTGCCTCCTTGACACATTAATTTTTATATGAAATAAAAGCATTAACAAATCTGCAAGAAATGTAAAAAATCACGAAATTAGTTTTTTTTACATTTTTATTTATAACTTTCTTCTGAGCGGAGATGGGTATAGGGTGTGCTGCACAGAAAATAAAGTATATATTTCAACCGTTAAGAAGAGCTTTAGAAGAAGGTTCTATGATGAAAATTGACTGATATGTTGCAGTTCAAATTTGGCTCTTTTTTGTCGATTTTTTACGGCCGTCGCTTATTTTCCCTTTTGTAGTCAATTTTCAATGATATACTTTACTTTTATTGGTACAACGCTATTGTAATGTTATTGAGTGACAAATAACATATTTCATAACATATATCAATTTATAAAATGTAATAATTATTGTAAATAAAAGAAGGTATATACAAGGAATCATTTTTTGAGTTTTTTATACATAAATTCTAGCTGATTTCTCATCAACAAAATTGCAATCGTCGATTTGAAAATCATTGAAATTTGCGTTTTCGCAAAAATTGGAGTATTTAATACTCAACTTCCTGTAACCACAGTTTCCACGGCAGCATTTCAAGCATCCACAAGCTATCCGCTTGTGCAAAGTCTGTGGTGCGGAATGTCCTGCAGGAGGAAGTTGTGCATTACTTATTTATTTGTTTTCTTTTGCAACAACAAGTTAATTTTACAACTTAAAAAACATATTTATTGTTATTTTTAAAATTGCATTGTATTCAATAAAAACAGCAATTTTTCATTGATAATTGTAAGAAAAAGAGGAAAAATCGACAAAAATAGCCAACATTGAACGGCAATATCTCAGTCAATTTTTATCGTAGAACCTTATTTTAAAGCTCATTTTAACGGTTGAAATATTTACTTTATTTTCACTGAACAATCCATTTCTGTTCAGAAAAAATAAATCCATAAAAAAGTAAAAAAGAAAAATGTTCTCGATATTTTGCATTTCTTGCCATTTGTTTTCACATAAAAATGAATTTTTCAAGCTCGCGAGCTATCTCTTGTAATTTTTTCAAATTCCGTTTAGTTTTTGAGTTACATTAAAAAATACAAAAAACACTGTTTCACCGTGTTCTCATAAATGCATCCCTAAATTTAATATCATTTTGTAATTTGAATGAAAATGATTCATCAAACGTTTCTGTACAAGGCTCTGCCTTTTTCGGTACTTATTTTTTATGAACAAGTACATCATCAAATAAAATAAGGGAAAATTCCAAAAAGAAACGAAATTGTAATTTTTGATTTGCGAGTTATGTAGATAAATTCTGTCATAATTTTTAATCAATACCTGGATACCTCATGTGCCTCTAAGTTTAAGTGGAATGAGTATTTATTTTTCCATTTTAGTAAACGTAACAGACTTTTATACAGGGCCAGTCGAAAAGTAAAAAATTTGGGCGACTGAGTAACAAATACCCTATATGAGATATCGATCTAAAATATTACATAAGGCTATTTGAGATAACTGCGAATCGATTACGCTATCAACGTTTCGGACAAAAAATGCCTAACAGCCGATCTCGAAATTTTTTACTCATTTAGGGGACTTTAATAGGCCATGAAAATATGAACATTTTTTTTTTTTTAAATGGTCAATAGCGCTCATCGGGTACTATGTCCAAAATATATGAAATCGTGCAACGCGTTCCACAATAACAGAGTGTTGCGGTATTAAAAAGCGCACACTGCAGAATATCCTTCGTATTTTTTAAAATTTAAATAATGTTTTTAACTATAAATACTGTATTTTCATTTCCAATCATCTCGCGATGATGTCAACTTGATTGATCAAATTCTTTTCAGCATACCATCCAGTATTTTTGTTTTGTGGGATCTTACAAAGGTTGCAGCCCTGTCTACGTACATGTATGAATTAAAATGTTTAACCACTTATTTACTAATCGATTTTTTTCCAAGCCTATAGAGTTCTTCCTGTGACTAACAGTAACACTGTCAAAATTTCAATAATCTCGAAATTTTTCTTAAATTATCATGCCGGCAGGAAAGCATATGGACATATTGATGGACCTATATTTTTTAAAGTTGTTCGATCAGTATTAACGATTTTATGTCATCTTCCGACGATGCCAACTATGTTGACGAAACGCGTGTCATTATATTTTACAATATTTCGGTGTTTGTGAAAAATACTTCAGTTTCCGAATCGCATTGAAAGGTTTTAACCGCCTTCGGGGCCAATTTTCAGATAAAATTTTAATTAGAAACAGTGGCGCCCATTTTTCAAAATGGCCACCAACCGTAACACAATAAAAGTAACACTCTTACGTTATTTAAGTATTTTCCTATGCAAAACTTTTGTCCACGATTTCTTCGGAAGATGTTACATCCTGCAGGAGGAAGTTGTGTATTACTTTGTTTTACTGGGCTACAAATCAAAATTGACATCTAGTCCAGGCGGTGTAGCTAATTTTGTCTATTAATCTGAAACATGTTGGGAAGCAGATGTTTTATTTTTTTATGAGTTCCCTGAAATGTAGTTAATAATAAAGTTTGCATGTTTTCCAGACCGGTAACATTAAAAAAAAATAAAAAACTTTCTTTCTCCGGTTTTTCTTCAAAATTCTTAACATGAGTCGATGTATGGTAAAATAAAAAATATATTCAGAAAGAGCATACATTTCTAAGCAAAAAATGTCTCTACAAGTTTTTTTTTAAAGTCACAGGTTTTCCGTAAAAAAATATTGAATTAGAAGTGCAGATCTGCGTCTTGATATATTCGCAAAATATTACCCCAGGTACGAAATATATTATAAAAATTGCATTATCAAACAATATTATTGGGAAGAAATAATAGAAAATAATTATTATAAATGACATTTATTCAATGAAATTTCATACACAACACAATAGCAGTAAAACAGGAGTCGAGCGAAGCCGACGCTCCCGCGCTGATAACTGAATACTATGCTTTGTGTTATATACAGGTAGATAAATGTGTCTTTTCACTATATTCTATGTATACGTGATACTCTTCTGTATCGGTATCGGTATCGTCACTTTTGCTTATCACAAGATGCGCTGAAGATTTAGAAGAACATGTAAAATTATATAAATTTTTTCTTGAACATTTGAAAAGCAAGTATACTTTACTTTATAACTGAATTTGTTTTATGTACATAAGTAATTTTTTCTGAGTTTCGAGAACATGAATATAAATTTGTTCCACAAATTCTTAAATTACGGAATTGTAATAATTTCAGAAATTAACGTTAATAACGTACAGACTGCTTTATATTAATATACAATTACCTGCATAGGTAAGGTGACACTTCCAACTTTAAAATGATTCCTTAATTTTTTTAATCTGTGTACCTTCATTTTGTTTGTCTAAGCAAATGATTTTTCGCGCATCAAGCACTACAAGACACGCGTTCAGGCGCGGACAACCTTGCACCACGCTCTATCCAATATCTCCATTTCACAATTTTTTATGGGAAATCCGTGGCATTAGACGAAATTTTTGTAAATACATTTTTTGTGTGAAGACGCATGCTATTTCTAAAAATATTTTTTATTTTCTTCTACCTCGACTCATTTTGGAAATTTTAGGAAAATTGGGGGAAAGTAATGTTTTTGAATTGTTTTAATGTTGCCTATCTGGAAACCATGCAAATAAAGAACTCATAAAAAAAAATCATCCACCTCCGATTTGTTTAGAGGTAAATGTCTCTAATGACTAGGCTAATCCTACAGCTCTAGGGTTTAGTTGCTATTATTAATAAGAGATATATACATACCAATAATAGTAATAAATCGTAAACCTCCGTTTAACTGCATCGGGAGTGGTAACATTTAATCACCATGTTACCACAGCACAAAATTACGTTACACCCCTAGGAACGCATATACATAACTGAAAGAATTAAAGAATTAAGAGTTATAATATGTCAATTAAACCATTCATAAACAATAACTTGATGAAGTTAACGAATCTAAACCGTTAAGCGCACGCATTTGCCTCAATAACCCATAAGTGAATTTATCAATTTACCCAATTTTTCCCTATTAGCGACAATGACTATTAGTGCAGCTATTAGTATATTAGTTTAACAGACCAGATTCTTTAATGCAATTCAACTCAATATTGTCCAATTGTTGCTATTAAAACATTTTACACAGTTAATGTGCACCAGTCAAATAAAGGTCTCTATAGAAGAGGGTTGTGTGTCCACTAATGTATTTTGAGATGAGTTTTTTCAAAGCCAACATAATTCTACCCTGTAATTTCGTTGTATACGTACGTGTATATAGAATACTGTGTTTGCTACAAAGTGTGACCTTGGCAGTGAAATTTAGCAAATGTTTTTCTCAAGCTGTGAAGTGGTGGTGGCTATAAAAAAATTGTGTATTGTGTTGAGGCGATGATTATTGTTCTGTTTGTAGTTTTGTCTATTTGTCTGAATAATAAAACATTATTCAATGGGTCAGCTTTCTATTAAAATGACCTTGAAGACAATGTTTTAGCAATTATTTATCGTTCAGTTGCATAATCTTCGGAATTTAGTATACGGTACAGTAACTACAAAATTCTTCAGTAATAGCCATATCGTTAATAAACGCTTTTTTAATACTGTATTCGCAAGAAAAAATTGTGTTTCTACTAAACCTCATATTTTAGGGAGGATTTTGATAGTTCTAACGAGTGTTTTGAGGCAAAATTTAAAAAAATGAACTCTTCAAAATAAAAGTCTGTCAAATTCGAGTCGAAGACGCGCGCTAAATAATATAGGTATATGGTCAGATGAGCATAGCAACAACTGAAATTTTAAACTGTCTTGAAAATAACTAATAAAAAATGGGTAAAGGTATTTACTCAGAACTTCCCTCTTTATTCATACAAGACGGTCACTCTAAAAAATTACTAATTAAGAGATGACATATGAGAATTATAATCGCCATGTAGTTAGCCCTACTATTGCAGAGAAAACCTGATAATTTTTTTTCACCAATTTTTTTTTAATTTTCAAAAATTTTTTTGTTTGTGGAAATGCTAGAATTGAAGACAAACATGTTTTACATCATTTATTCTATTGTAGTGGTAAATTTTCAAAAAAAAATTCTTTCCTGAAATATGTTTAGAATGTCATGAAACGTGGAAATTTTAAATTTAAGCAAAAAAAAGTTTTACATCGTTTTTTTTACTTCCCTCGCATACCGAAGGGAAGTATTGTATTCGAGAAAAAATCACCCTCCGAGATTTTTTCGGATTCTGACGTTTCAGAACACGTAGATTCCGAAAATATAGGTTTTTCAATTCCGTCAGTCTGTCTGTCTGTCTGTCTGTCTGTTGGTGCATTAACTAAAAAACTACTTGACGGAGAGCAGTCAAATTTGGTAGGTAGTTATCTCTACTGTCAGCGAAGAACTGGTAGAATTTTCACTGAAAAATATACAGGGTGGACCGTCTAAACGGAATAAATAGTGAAAAAAATTTTTTTTGCTCAAATTTAAAATGTCCACGTTTCATGACGCGCTAAACCTATTTCAGAAAAAAAAAAAATTTTGAAAATTTTTTTCAATCATTTTTGAAAAAAATTTTACCACTAAAAAAAATTTTTTTCTTTGTTCAAATTTAAAATTTCCACGTTTCATGGCATTCTAAACCTATTTAAAAGGAAAAAAAAATTTGAAAATTTTTTACCAACATTTTTGAAAAAATTTTTACCACCAAAATAGATGAATTTTTTTTTTCTCAAAATTTAAAATTTCCACGTTTCATAGCGTTCTAAATCTATTTAAAGAAAAATAAAAAAAAATTTAAAAATTTTTGAAAAAATTTTGCCACAAATAGATGGAATTTTTTTTTCCGATTTAAAATTTCCACGTTTCCATGACATTCCAAATTTATTAAACCAAATTTAAAAATGTTTTAGAAAAATAAAAAAAATGAAAACATGTTTTAGTAATCTATTTATCACCATTATAGAATAGACGAAATATTTTTTTGCTCAAATTTAAAATTTCCACGTTTCATAACATTCTAAACCTATTTCGGAAAAAAAAATTTGCAACATATTTTCACCAATTTGGAAAAAAATTTAACACTAGAATAGACAGAAAACATTTTTGAAAATTTGTTCTATATTTTAATCACTACTATACTTCCACTCCATTACGTGAATGTGAGATTGAAAATGTGAGAGATGGCAATCATATTTGGCATATCCTATTATATACTTTTATTGAATAATGGCATACCAAGAAATAATTGAGTCATGGTGGACATTTATAAAGGTATTTGAGCAAGCCTTCCATATTTGGCACCTGTTATTTCGTATATTGAACTTTTGCTGTTGGATGAACACTCTGTATATTTTTTTGACCAAAAGTTATCAGGTTTTCTTTGTAATAATACCAATAATTATATTCCGATTATTATTCCCAATGTCATTTCGTAATTAATAATTTTTTTGAGTGACTGTCATGCACAAATAACGAGGGAAGTTCTGTGTAAATAACTTTACCGATTTTTACTTCCCTCGCATACCGAAGGGAAGTATTGTATTCGAGAAAAAATCACCCTCCGAGATTTTTTCGGATTCTGACGTTTCAGAACACGTAGATTCCGAAAATATAGGTTTTTCAATTCCGTCAGTCAGTCTGTCTGTCTGTCTGTCTGTCTGTCTGTCGGTCTGTCTGTCTGTCTGTCTGTCTGTCTGTCTGTCTGTTGGTGTATTTACTAAAAAACTACTTGACGGAGAGCAGTCAAATTTGGTAGGTAGTTAACCCTACTGTCAGCGAAGAACTGGTAGAATTTTCACTGAAAAATATACAGGGTGGACCGTCTAAACGGAATAAATAGTGAAAAAAAAATTTTTTTGCTCAAATTCAAAATTTCCACGTTTCATGACGCGCTCAACCTGTTTCAGGAAACAAAAATTTTTGAAAATTTTTTTCAAACATTTTGAAAAAAATTTTTACCAAGATGAAAAAAATTTTTTTTTGCTCAAATTTAAAATTTCCACGTTTCATGACGCGCTAAACATATTTCAGGAAAAAAAAATTTTTGAAAATTTTTTTCAAACATTTTTCAAAAAATTTTTACCAAGTTGAAAAAAATTTTTTTTTGCTCAAATTTAAAATTTCCACGTTTCATGACGCGCTAAACCTATTTAAGAAAAAAAAAATTTTGAAAATTTTTTTCATACATTTTTGAAAAAATTTTTACCAAGATGAAAAAAATTTGTTTTTGCTCAAATTTAAAATTTCTACGTTTCATGGCACGCTTAACCTAGTTCAGGAAAAAAAATTTTGAAAATTTTTTTCACCAATATTTTTGAAAAAATTTTTACTACTAAAATGATTTTTTTTTTCTTTCTTCAAATTTATAATTTTCACGTCTCATGGCATTCTAAGCCTGATTAAAAAAAAAGTTTTTTGAAATTTTATCACTAAGATAGAATTTTTCTTTCTTTGTTCAGATTTTAACTATCCACGTTTCCATGACATTCTAAAACTATTCAAACAAATTTAAAAATGTTTTTGAAGAATCTTTTTAAAAATTTGAAAACATTTTTAATCCATTTATGTATCACTACTATAGAACAGACGAAAAAATTTTTTTTGCTCAAATTTAAAATTTCCACGTTTCATGATATTCCAAACCAATTTCGGAAAAAAAATTGCAACATTTTGTTACCAGTTTGGAAAAAAAATTAACACCAGAATGCTCAAATTTAAATGACATTCTAAACCTAGGTATTTCAGAAAAAAAAAATTGAAAATTTTTTTCACCAACATTTTTCAAAAAGTTTTTACCACTAAAATAGAATTTTTTTTTATTTGCTCAAATTTAAAATTTTCACGTTTCATAGCATTCTAAACCTATTTTAAAAATACAACTTTTTTTAGCACTACTATAGAACAGAAGGAAACTTTCCTTTTTGCTCTAATTTAAAATTTCTACCTTTGACATTTTAAACCTATTTCAGAAGAAAAAAATTATTTTACCATCTTTTGAAAAATTTTAAAACAATGAAATTTTTTAACCTAGACTATACTTCCACTCCATTACGTGAATGTTGGAGTGAAAATGTGACAGATGGCAATAACATCTGGCATATGCACCTATTATACTTTTATTGAAAAATGTACAGGGTGGTCATCCCAAGAAATAATTCAGTCATGGTGGACATTTGTAAAGGTATTTGCGCAAGCCTGCCATATGTGGCACCTGCTATTTAGTATTGAACTTTTGCTGTTGGATGAGCAATCTGTATATTTTTTTGACCAAAACTTATCAAGTTTTCTTTGTAATAATAGCAATAACTCTACTCCGATTATTATTCTCAATGTCATTTCATAATTATTATTTTTTTAGAGAGACTGCCATGAACGAGGGAAGTTCTGTGTAAATACCTTTACCGATTTTTTATTTCCTTTTTTTAATCTTCTAAATTTTTTTTTTTTTGAAATATGTTTAGAATGTCATGAAATGTGGAAATTTTAAATTTGAGCAAAACAATTTTTTTCCATCATCCATTTTATACAAAATTTTCAAAATTTCAAAATTTTGTTCTATTCTATTAAATTTTCATAAATTTTATTTTTTTAATAGGTTTAGAATGTTACGAAACGTGAAAATTTTAAATCTGAGCAAGAAAAACTTTTTCAAAATTTTCAAAATTTCAAAATTTTTTTCTAAAATTTTCAAAACAAAATTTTCTTTGAGATAGGTTTAGAATGTTATAAAACGTGGAAATTTAAAATTTGAACGAATTTCTTTTTCCATTATCTATTTATTCCCTTTAGGCGATCCACCCTGTATATTTTCCAGTGAAAGTCTAACCTTCAAAAACCCCGAATCCGAAGTTCTGCAACCCTCTGAAAAGTTATGAGCAATAACAGAAAGCGAATTGAGGCATGTATATTCTTAGGATTGATGGAGGTTTGATAGAACATAATATTTAATTCTTTTGGTTGTATTTATTATTCATTTGTATAAATTGTTTCAACAAAATAAATTTAGAAATAGTTTTTATTTAAATGCCTCAAAAGGATTTTTTTCATCAAGACCTCATTTTTTAAGAATTTAACTGAACTTCGGATTCAGGGTTTTCGAATTTAGTATCGTAGATGGCCTTGCATTTAAAGATCTAAAGTGATATGGTGGTCTTAAATAGACCTTGGTGACCTCTATCTTTTAAGATCAGTTTGATTCAGCGGGGAAAAAACAAAAGAATTATTACGCTGTTACACTCTTAAGTGAGACACACTGTACATATATTAAACTTTTTTTCTTGTATTAACCTCCTATACTTATGATACAAGTGTTTTGGAATTGAAAATCACGTTATTTATGATTTGTTTATAAAATTGTTATTAAAAAATGGGTTCCCATATGACGATTTCGCTAAAAAATTAAATTTAAGGTGGCCATTCCCTAGAAAGAGACATCCGATAGGGAAATATGTATAAGAGTACCTAAGTAGAACCATAACAAGACTATTACTATGAATTTTCGCCCAATAATTTCAGTGGTTTCCAAAATAGCTAGATTTAAATTTAAAAATTGTGTTAATCTTCCTATTTCGTAGTTTTGAATCTAGGTATTTTGCAAACCACTGAAATTATTGAGTGAAAATTCATAGTAATAGTCTTATTGCGGTTCTACTAAGGTACTCTTATAGTTTTTTTTTAATACACGTACTAAGAAAAAATAGTCATGGGCAAAAATAAGAAATATTTCCCTAACGGATGTCTCTTTCTAGGTAATGGCCACCTTAAACCAGGTTTTAGTAACTGGTGTAAAAATTAGTAAAGCACCTAAGCAAACCATTCGCTTAGAAAAGAATCCCCGAACCCATTAGAGCTTAAAGTATGATCGTAAATTTGCCACTTAAAAATAATGTATAATTATTATAATTAGTAACCTATGATTTACTCGCTTGTCTGCGGTTTACGAGTATTGAACTCGCTATTCCCGAGGCATCTAGAGTTTAACTGGCGTGTCTGTGACTTTACGAGAATTGCAAAACTTAGCCAGGGGCCCTACAAAGTCTTAAGCCGCCCCTGCCTAATGGTATGAAAACCTTTGACTTAATTCGCGTAATGAGTACAGGCAAATTAGCCATTTAGGGTAACACAAATTAATAAAAGGATCATCTCTGGGATTTAAGTAGGTAATAACTAAGTTCCGGGAAAATTTAAAAAAAAATTGGAAAAACTTTTTGATTTTCGGTTTTTTTGCTCTAGCGGCCAAAGAAATGAAAACAGAGAAAAAAGTTCCCAACAAAATTTGTAGGTCGTCTCTTTCTCTACAAAAAAGGTCTTTACAAATTTTTGTCTTACTTAAGCCGTTTAGAAGATAAATCGAGTTTTCCACTTATAGTTTTAAGCCGCTTCGAAATGCGCGAAAAATGAGAATTCTCCAGGAGTTTCGTAGGACCGGGCTCATCGATCCATAATTCTTACTATTCACAGCCCCTAAAAAAATCAAAATAACATAAAATGTAGAGAAAAGTCTCAGCTTTAATGTGGAACTAATAACAAAATTCATAAAGAAATTTATCATAGAGAAAAAGTGTCAGAAGGTGGCTTAGTAAACTTTGTACAGTTGGTCCACAGATTTATTCATATCTTTGCCGGGAGTCGTTAGAATGATAATTCATTTTGCTGATGTATTCTTATATAATAATATATTAATCCAACTAACATTATATTGCAATTACTTTTGTTGGAAAAATATGCCTTGCGATCAAAGTAGAGGGTATATTTCTCATCGATCAATCACCTCCAAATTTTGGAGTTCAATTCGCTATATCTTAATTATTAATACTTAATAGCACAGTCTTAAATTGTGGATTATAAGTACAATAAAACAAAGTCTTTCCAATGACTTTAGAGTTTTTTAAATGTGTGCAGTACTTTTTGAATTTGTCTACATTATTCATACACGTTCAGAAAATATACAATTATATAGTAAAACATATACAACTTATTTGTTTCTTAACATTCTTCAATAAAATTTTCGTGAAATATAGATAAAAGTGCGTGAAATCGAATCCATGTAGTGAACGGAAGAAATAGGCAGAATGCATAAAACTTAAAGGTATGAATAAATCAACTGTATAAAGTTTACTAAGCCATATTCTAACACTTTTTTCTCTATGATAAAAATTGGTATGAATTTTGTGATTAGTTTCACATTAAAGCTGAGACTGTTCTCTACATTTCATGTTGTTTTCATTTTTTTAGCGGCTCTGAATATTAAGAATTATCGATCGATGTGTCCGGTCGTACGAAACTCCCAGGGAATTCTCATTTTCCGCGCATTTCGGAGCGGCTCAAAACTATAAGTGGAAAACTTAATTTATCTCCTAAACGGTTTAAGTAAGACAAACATTTGTAAACACTTTTTTTGTAGAGAAAGAGACGAGCTACAAATTTTGTTGAAAACTCTTTTCTGTATTTTTATTATTTTAGCCGCTAGAGCAAAGAAACCGAAAATCAAAAAGTTTTTCCAAATTTTTTCGAATTTTCGCGGAACTTGAAAGTGCAAAGAATGCATCATTTCATTCTACAGGTTATTACCTACTCAAATCCCGGAGATGATCCTTTGACAGCTTCGAAATATTGTAATAGAAAATTAACTATCGACTGTTTATACAATATTTACATAAAAGCATGGATACCGAGACCGAGAATATATTTCGGCCCAAGAATGGCTACAAAATATCGAATTTCGAATTATCGAAAGTAAAAGTATCAACACTGAAATGTCCATTTGTATCAGACATCCCTACTTTATATCAGATTTGCAAACTTTAAGGTGTTTAAATGGTATCATTTCAAAATACTATCTAGTTCCAGGTGTCGTTATAATATATACGTGTACCAAATTTCCAGTGAACATCTCAATTTTATTTTATCAACCCCTTTAATAATGAAGTGGTGGGAGGGGATCGCAAATATTATAAAAAAATATGGGGATTTGGCTTTTAGTGTGTAGACCAAATCCCAAATTTTTGTACTCTTATCGGCTTGCTTTACTTATTTCCCACCCCCTCAACCCTTGACCGGATACGTTCAAAGAACAATCCAATTCCAGGTCTCATAAAATTCCAAGTCAATATCTCAATATAAACTATTCAAAACTATCAATATAAACTATTCCAGAGAAAACGTGCCTACAAAAGAAAGTTAGTTTGACAGACAGAGAGACATTTTTTTCATTCAAAGGACACCGCACCAAATGCATGGGTAATTTTTTTGTCAACGAAATCGTTGCAAATTCAAAGCATAGAATCCTTAGGTCATTCTCAATGAAAACTGTTATCGATAAAGTTCCAAAATGTCCTTATTTTAAAAATACAGCAGGTCTAAGCTCCAAAATTCAAAATTTTTAAAACGCGATTTTACGTATTTTTTATCGAAACGGTAAATACTTTTAATATTTAATTTGCTTTAAGAATATAATACTGATGTACAGTGTAACATAGGAAAATACATTATTTTAATATTCATATAAACAAATAAGAAAAGATTTATAAAAATTACTAAAAATTAAAAAAGTTTGCGAGCACTATAGAAAAAAGTGTATTTTTGTTGGACCTCAGAAATTAAATATACGTTTTTCCTTCTGTTTTAATGATTCTGTGCCACAAAGTTTCTTGAGCTTAAAAAATGTGATTTCGGCGTTATATATTTACTTACTAAGTACACAACATATTCATTCTACTGCTTCATATAAATCAATACATAAGTTCGTTTCAATAAAAAATACGTAAAATCGCGTTTTTAAAATTTTGATTTTTGGAGCTTCGACCTGCTGTATTTTTAAAATAAAGACATTTTGGAACTTTATCTAGTTTTCGTTGAGAACGACCTAAGGATTCTATGCCTTGAATTTGCAACGATTCCGTCGACAACAAATATACCCATGCATTTGGTGCGAGGTCCTTTAAAATCTCGACGTTACATTCTAAAGCTATTCAATAAGAAACATTTTTGAATTTTACTGAACGAATATGCTAAGAAATGATAATAATACAATTTGATTTAAACATATTTCTAGAATCTTTACATTAGACCTCTCAAACGATACCTCACTTGACTCAACCAAGAAAAGTACAATATTTTGACGTACAAACGGATGGTAGAAAACATTTTTGGGACGTCAACTTCTGAGTCGCCTGCCGAATAGGGGCACACGAGCAAATGAGTCATTCTACAGTGTGTCTCATTTAAAATGAAGACACAATTAATTATAGTCCTATATAAGACGTACATTTCGAGACTACCAACTTAAGTTTAAGTAACAAACTGAGAGAACGGCATCCCCCAAAATGGAGCCCATTCCCAATATTTTGCTTCGCGATGTAGATATCGAAAAAACTTATTAGAAAAAGTTGTTCAGAATCTAGTTTTAGTATGAAATTCGCATTTTCAGTTTTTTTCAATATTTTGCTGTAAAGTCCACACACGGTTACAATTTTGGATTTAATTTAATAGGATGCCATGGAATTGCAAAAAAATTTGTTGAACGAGTGTCCATTTGACAAAAAATACATTTTAGGAGAAAATAAAACAAACAATTAACTTTTGGTAACTGAAATAAGTAAAAAAAGCAACAGTTTAAAGTAACGATCAGTTTTTGAAATAATTACTCATTACATTTATTTAACTGAAAATTTTAATTAATTATCGGATGTAGCCTTTCTCAAGTAATCCTCCTTCAATTTGAATACATTTCTGAATTCTTTTACGATCATGTTTGGCTACTCTTCTCAGCTCTGGAATGCTGATTTCGCGACAGGCTCGTTTTATTTTAGCACAAAGTTTTTCTCTACTTATGGGCCTTGTTTTGTAAACTGTATTCTTCACTATTCCACAGAAATAAAAATCTAATGGTGTAATATCGGCTAACCTAGGAGGCCAGAGTTCAAAAGGACTACTTCTTCCTATCCAGCGCATTGGAAAATATTCGTTCAACCACATTAGTGGTAAATGTAGCCTGATCAGTGAGCAAAATTTTATTTAGAAATTTCCAGTCGTCTAAAAACTTTCCCTGGGCCCAATAGCAATAATCTAACCTTCCATTTTCATCACCTTCTTTCAAAGTGTGTAAAAATTTCGGTTCATAAGGTTTGATTTTATGACGTATGAAACATCTTCTAATTTTTTCCTTGTCGATATTCAATTGAGGTGCTAAATTTCGTAAACTCGCTCTTGGATTCACTCGATTTGCGACTAAGATTACGTTACCTTCAGGATGCGGATATCTTCGACGGGGTTGATCATTCTGAGGCCTTTTAATAACACTGCCAGTTTCATTGAGCCGAGCATTTAAGGTGGCTGCAGTTCCAAGTAATATCAACTAGTAAAGGATGTATGTCCTCGGTTAAATTCGGTGGCTACTTCTCTGCTGGTACGAACCCCATCACCAAATAACCTTATTATTTCGATTTTTTTCCCTTAAATGAAGACGCATTTTACGATTGTATACTAGAACTTTACACATAGTTTCTGTATTCGTGGCATCCTATTAAATTGAAAACCAAAATTGTAACCGTGTGGAAAAATATTGAAAAAACTAAAAATGCGAATTTCATAATGAAATTTGGTATTGGGCTCAAAATTAGATTATGAACAATTTTTTCTAATAAGTTTTTTCGATATCTTCAACGCGAAGCAAAATATTGGGAATTGGCCACATTTGGGGGGTTGCCGTTGTTTCAGTTTGTTACTAAAATTTAAGTTGGTAGTCTCGAAATGTACGTCTTATATAGGACTACAACTATACCAAAGCTCAAATCTGGATTTCAAAAAATTACGAAAATATCCGGCTGTCTTCATTTTAAATGAGACACACTGTATATAAGGGTTCCGCTGTCACCCAGTTAATGGGACCTTCCCACACAGCACATGACATCCCTAGGATATCCTCATTTGGTCCCGTATATCCCAATCGAGGACAACATTCCTCAGGATATCCTTAGGATATCCCAATAAAATATATACAACCTGAGAATATCCCAAATGGGGATATCCTAGACAAATCCTGGCAGGATGTCCTAGTAAGATCCTGCAAAGATATTAAAAGCCTAACAAAATATCCACTGTGGGTATGTCCTGGGCAAGTCCTAGAGTCGTCCTATTATAAGTATTATTATTTAGGAGATTTCAACAAGAAAAATAATGAAAAGTATATGTATTATTTTGAGGCTATTTATTTATAGTGTCTTTTATTACTTTGTAAAACTTATTTGTTAGTTCTATTTGATAATCCCCTCCAGTACAAATAATTCATTAAAAAAGTATCTTATTTAAATAGCAGTTATTTACTTATAATTTGTTTTTAATACATTTACTGTGTTTTGAATAAGCCACCTTTTTGTGACAAGAAAGTTCTAAGAAATCCGCCGGGCGTCGATGTCTTTTTTCACATTCATTTTAAAGTTTTTTTGACAAATAAGATTACGTTAAATATTTCATAAATATAATGCTGCTATGTTATATCTTTGTATTTATTATATTATGTAAAAGGGGAAAATGTAATTGGTTATTGTCCGCAGATGTTAATGTCAGATAGTGAATAGAACTTTTTTTAATTTATTACAACTTTTCAGCACGCTATGATTTTTTAAAGTTGTACATATCACCCCTTATAACTTCTAACCACCCTAAACTCTGTTGATTTTAATAATACCCAAAAAGGCAAGAGATACCATTTGTATGTAATATTTCATGCTTTTACAATTTATGAAACTTTTTTAACCAGCTTTTATACATTTTGAGTAATTTTGAAAAAACACTTTGTTAAATTTTTTACACCCCGTCTCGGGGCTGAAAGACGATATAAGCCAATTGATAGATACAAACATGTGTATGGAGTCGTACATACGTACATGTTGTACATGTGATACATATATATGTATCACATTTTTATTAGTCATTTTACCTCTGCCATTATATAAACTTGTATTTCTTTGTCTTTGCTTATTGTCTCAGTTTAAAAGTAATGATCTACTATATTATAAAGTAATATGTATTTTTTGCTGTCTTTAGAAATACCCAATAAATCCTAAAAGAACTGGGGATGTCCTATGTAAAGTCCAATCAATGTCCTCAGGTTGTTCATAGTAAATCCCAGGCATAACCCATATAAGAGCTGATGATGTCCTGTACACATCCGTACTGATGTCCTGAGGACGTCATCAGCATGGCACCAACTGTCCCATTTGGATATCCTATGGACATCCTAAGGTGATAATGGGATCTTCTCAGGATATCCCATATGTCCTGAAAAGTTGCGTCCCCAGTATGTTCTGAGGATGTCCTTGTGCTGCATGGGTTAGTACCTAATATTGATTTTAAGCCGGTTAAAAATACGTTTCATTTTTAATTTTACATCGACTTAATAAATAAATAAATAAATGGCATATATGACTTCATAAAATTTTTACAAATTTTTGACATACAGGTACTTTTCAAACAAGTTTTTTTTTTAT
The DNA here is from genome assembly GCA_963583905.1 of Stenurella melanura. NCBI lineage: Eukaryota > Metazoa > Arthropoda > Insecta > Coleoptera > Cerambycidae > Stenurella > Stenurella melanura. The sequence goes on along the minus strand of OY757311.1, from coordinate 164,215,433 downwards.
TATAATACAAATATATCCATAGAACGGGATCTGAGGTTTTTTTGGGCAAGTCATCAATTTACGCTCTATCCATTGAACTCTACATTTTATTTGTAAAGTACAGTGGCTCTATCAGATATTTTGATAGTTTTATGAATTATAACGATTCACAAAATCGTGTTCTGGCGGTGCACCACCCATCAAGTACATCGCGAGATGAAGAAAATAGAGCCTGATCCTTAGAAGATTTTTTTGTATATTAAAAATGTTTATTTCTACATTTTGAACAAGGCAAAATGTTGAGTTTCTGCTGCTAGGTGATTTCATAAATTTCAAAATCACTTTCATTGTGAAGATAATGCCTTATTATAGTTAAGAACACTTGAATTTTGAGAAACAGTCGAATAATACCATAAAATAAGCTATTTTAATTTTGTATTGAAATTTTTTCGCTAAAAACACTACATCAATTCACTACTCACTCATGGCGTCATCAGTTATAGTGTCAGTGTCATTTTGTGTTATAAACACGTTATTTTGGAGTTAAATTTCCTAAAATAGCTTTTGCAAATCCCGTATTAGGTAGGCGTTACTTATTTAATCACATGTAAAACGTGAATAAAGTGAATAAAATGTTGTGTTTAACAATTTTTAAACGCGATTTAAGAAACTGATATAACCGATGACGTCACCATGTGTTTTACGTACTCGTTCAATTACCAAAACTTTATGTTATTTATTTATTGAAATTTTACGTTTATGGACGATAGAATGCTGTTTAAATATCAATAAGTGCTTTAGTATAACAAATACTTCATTTTAATAATATCAAAGAAGCAAATTTGCACATAGTGAAAACACCTATTTGTTAAAGTGTCATTTCTATTACCTTGACTTGTAGCGTTGTAATATAATTTTACTTCTTACTTTTCAGCCACTTCCAGATGTCGTATTGACTTGACATTTTGTCATTCAATATCCAATTTTACTAATATATTCTTGTGGAGAAGTTGTGCAACCGCCAACAAAAGTCCAACAAAACTTTTCTGATTGCTGTAAGGACCCTCCTTCTGAATTTGTTCCCAAAAAATATTTACCTTGTTGGAATGGGTCATATCAATTTTTAAAGCTTTGAACCCCCATCTAACTAGTCAATGCTCGACAAATATATTAGATATTATTCTCATCTTGACACAAGCAAAACAGAGTAAATTTTTAAATGTATCTCTGTACCAAGTATTTATAAGTTATTGCGCACAAAATTTTTAAATACGGCTCTGTGGAAAGCTGTGATATACGTTCGTTTTCATGGCTTTTTTATTTGCATTAAATATTTTTAGACAACTATATGTTTTTTATGCATGTTCAATATTCTCCTCTGACCCCCTAACCGCCTTGTATACGGCCCTGGTTATGGGGCTCACCGGACTGGTCCCATGAGAGCTACACCACTGATAGTGTGATAAATAATAAAATAACGAGCCAGTAGCTAACAAAAAGTAAAATTGCCCGCATTGTAACTTTGTTACTTTACTAATTGAGGGAAGCTCAGAAAACCATAGTGCACAAACATTTCTCGGTGTCGCATTATATCAAGCATTCCATTGAAACAGATTACAAAACATTTAGCTGGAAAAATGTACAGAATGCGTACTAGCAATTTTCGGTTGATGCAGACACTTGTTGCGAGGCTGTATCATCTCCCCAATTGTGTCCAATTAAGGAGCCATTAGATTTAATTTAACTTAACTCGCTCAATTGACGATGGCGTAGGGGTCACATGTACCGACAGTGTCATCCATGCGGGACACGCAATCATCATACTCACAGTATAGTCACTTCAAACAAAAAAAATGTAACTGTTACGACCCACTATATGGAATATAAAATATATAAGTACACTCGACGGACATTGTTGCAACAGGAAGTTAGAAGTATAGGCAGAACAATAAATTCTAACGAGATTGGAAATTCGAATTATTTTTTCTTGTATATATTGTTGAACTGTGTGTAGGTATATGAGGGTGCAATATTTAGATTATTCTGTAAAATTTCAAAATTTGTTGGTTGGTATAATAGGTTCCACACATTTTTCTACAGTCTTAACTTGGTTAACTTAAAAATGAATATTGTACGGGGTAATTCTCAATTATAGGGCAAAACTGTTTGATTTTGATTTTTTTAAAGTGTCCGCCAAAAGGTCTGCACCATATGGAAATATTTTTATTCAATTGTTTTTCTTAAACGGGTTTCAGCATTAGTTTCAGCATGATTAACAACAAAATTGTCAAAAATATTTGTCATGTCACAACTATGTCATCTCCAAAATGTCATAAGAAATTTTAAAATGACATGAGATGCCTTTATTTATCAAAATATGGAAAAGTGTTATAAGGAAAAGTAGTTTGTAATAACATTGAGAATCTAAACGTGCAGTTTGGTTTGAAAATTTCAGATGTTTTACTTTTTTCATTTTTTCCAATTTTTTTAAATTCTTTGTTTAGAGTTTAGTCGGGCAGATCTGGAGAGAAAACGGTCAAAAAGTGACTGCTCCAAATGAAAATTTTTTTTTTGTTAACTTATAAAGTTAGGTACCCTCCATCATTCTGGCCAGTTTTTACAGGACGGAGTCGGCGATGGGTGGGTGACACGGCCCACCAAAAGCATGAGAAAGCAGTTTTTCCGACGTATCTCCGTAGATGTTTGTCCTACAAAAAAATCATACTTACCAAATATGAAGAACTTGACAAAACACGTAAGCTTGTTCCCGAACCTGATCGCATAATAGGCGGGTTCGGTAATTTTAAATTTTTGCTTAAATCGATAGAAACCATGGAAAAAAACAACCATATAAAATTTAAAAATTAAATGTCCAAAAATAAAGGTTCTATTGATACTTGAAAATCTTCCCGTCGCCGCGAGGCTAGAAACGTACCTATGCGTGAGGCTACTGCGGTGACGTCAGTGGCCCGACAGCGCTGAGCGGTCTCCATAATCTTCTCTTCCTGATTTGTAAAAAGTGGGTAGGTACGTAGTGTAAATTTATTTACAATGAATTTACAGCTCAGCGTTTTTGTAATGATCAGTTTTATAATCGGGCTGGTAACAAATCGAAAGCGGCTTGGTCAATCATAAATGAAAATTTGTGGACAAAAGGAAAGGAGAATCCTATAAAGGAGATTGAAATAGATGATAACACGGACAGTGATGTAGGTAAAATAGTTAATGCATTTAACCAATACCTCATAAATTTACACTCTATCAAATGTTTTATAATCTGGTACACGTTGATTTCCAAACCGGCGTCTGTATTCCCTTTCAGCAGCTTTTGTATTGCCATAGCAATATCCATAGATAAAAACCATATTTGCGTATTTTCTACTCGTGTATGTAAACAGCATGATTTAGAATTGTTACAAGACAATATTGTAACCAAAAAAAGCAACAGTGTTGACGTGATACTTCTTAATTACAATATGACTGATTTTTGACAGGTACCTACTTGATTATTAAAAAGTACGTAACCATAACTTTTAAAACAAATGTAATGGCAAGACTAGATGATTGTAACAATTAATTACTCTTGCAATGAATTAAATATTGCTGAAACCAGAGTTTGGAGAACTACCTTTTGGTAGTGCAGACAGGGAACAAAAAAATAATATGCAGTTAATCCCTAGAGTGACTTATTTCTCTCAATTTCTCATTTAAAGAAAAAAAATTTGAACCCTCAACAATTTAATTTTTTTATTTAAACAATGAAATGGTGCCAAAAGATTTTTTATGGGATGTTGTACCTTTCTAGGTGTAAATTAATATTTTATTATATTATTTGCCAGGAATAATATTTTTATTCTGGGTCCGGCCCTGATATTTTATTAATATCCCAGGCATTAGAAGGTGAATGACTACTGTAATCAAAATACAAAATTTCATTGGATTCCGCTTACGCATTACAGATATATGGCGAAACGGGTCCGCTTTAGGCATTACTGTTTGGGGATTTAAGATCACCTCAATGTTTTCTATCTTTGGTGTATATGTTCAGCAATATAGTCGCAGAAACTGTGGCCTGACTGTCTGTAATTTTCCTTTTTATATTTGTGTTTGTGTATTCATTCTCTGTAAGTAATCGTTTGACGAGTCCGATAACATATGTTGCAGTGTGGTCCATGGATAATAAAGTTTATTATTTTTAAATCATTTTTGTTCCTTATATTCGGTTTCAGCGCACCAAGAAACGTAAAAATAAACATGCTTTTAAAATTTTTAGAACAAGTGTGTTTCAATTTGTCAGAAGGGTTGTATGGGGTTCTAGGGGAAAATTGGATAATTAAAACTTTTTTTATTGTCAAATTCTGGGTTTGTTTGTGTGTGTGCGCCTGTGGTATTTAACACAGTTTCTGTGACTATTTTTCTTATTCCCGACATCTGTTGGATAAATAATAGTAATAATTAAAATTAAAATAAGAATACTATTGTTTTCGATCGAATTTTAATGTGTAGAAAATTTTGATTTATTTCCAAGACCATGTCCATAAACTAGGATAATTTGCAGGGGTAAATATGCAGGAAACTTTTTAACATTCGAAACAAATACCAGTATACCAGGAAGAATTAAGTGTAAATGATGGGGGGTAATTTTTCTATTTGAAACTTTTTTTGCAGGTTTGGCAGTTTTCGAGAAGAAACTAATGTTGTACGCATGCACTTACTGAATAAAACAAATTGCAAGATGTACATTTTTGATTTCATCAACGATTTATATTTACATACTTTATATTGTAAGAGATATACAGTAAAAAAATCATGAAATGACAATGGTTCTTACGTCTAATTTTCCGTATTCCAGATGTAGAATAAAATATTCAAATCAGTGTTATCAACAAAGATCTTTTAATTTTTGTTGTCAAAATAGTTAAAAAGTCTCTAAATAGATACATAAATTCTCTTAAAATGTATATCTTACAGTTTACTGATTGGAGAAATATTAATATTCTTTAAAGGTAATAGGAGATTAATTGACAAGTAATAGAAATAAAAAATATATAAAATTATTGCATGATAGCGACCGAAAGTGATAGTATCTAAAATACCCATATACAAACCACTCAATTTACATAAGCACGCTATGTCGATATACTTTCCCTAAATATGGTAATATTTTTTATTGTTAGCGTTTAAATTTAACAGATCTGCCGATTAGAAGTGTAGATATCACTAGAAACTGACTACATAAAACATAATACCACCATGACCACCATATGCTATTATTGTGAGGTACAGTATTAAAAATATGGGGCCAAGTCTGAGTCTACTAAGGGGTGACTTTCTGGGCATATATGAGGGTAGCACGCGCCGAAGAACTCGAGAGAAGATCATTTCAAAAAGCATTGGAAATGTTAGTGGTTGGATTTAAAGGACCATGCGGGATTCCCACGTATACTCCTCGGACTTTTCTATTGTATTTTTGAAATAACGACTTGTAGAATTGTCACGGGAAAGTAGGGTCCGCAGTAGTGGAGGAGGTGGGTATATGAAACCGCGTCCTTGTTTTTTTATAGAACACTCGACTTCTCATATAATAAAAGTGTATTTTTAATAATGAGTAAATATACGGAGTGTTGACAAAAATGCATACACAAATTCAGGAGTCTGTTTCTTATTTGGCAGCTGTTATAATTAGCATAAGCGCACTACAAGGGTCGGCATTAGGTCCTATATTATTATTAATATATGTACAGTGTGTTCCAGGATAGATGTAACAAGAGGTGTAATGGACCAAAAATTTTGGAATTTTGGAATGGTATTTAGGGATTGAGTCCTGCTTGTTGTAAAACTAAAGCATACCAAAAATGACTTGATTTGGTGTTCTACAGGGTGTTTTATAAGCAAGGTTGTAACAATCACCACTAATAAAGTACCTTCATTTTTCAAAATATGAAAAAATTCCACGAAGAGAAGTTATTTAGAATGAAATTTTATATCTCCATACCAAATTTCAGGAATATAAAATTATTTTTTTGAAACTTTCCATTTTTTCAATAAATTGGTATTTCATTTTAAACCATTCAATTAAAACCGCACAGAAATTATTTTTTGTGAATTAATATTTAAAGTTATGTAGAAGCTAAAAGTAGGCTATGAAAAAAGCAGTGGATACACATTTATCTTTTATTATTGACATATCTGTCAAACGTAGTCAACATTATCCTTAATTTCTGTTTCAAATTAACGAACCAAGCATAAAAAATTAAGTGAAAATGGTAGTCACAGTGCGTGAAAAAATTTATATTGTGCAATGCTACGGAATTGGCGGTGAAAACTCGCTAAGAGAAGTGGTAAGCCAATTGAATTTGAAATTTCCAAACACTGCTTTGTCACGTACTCAGGCTATGAGAATAATTAAAAAGTTTCTGGCTACTGGTGGTGTGCTTAACATGAAAAGAAAAATAAAAGCATATGATGAAGACAATGTTGGGGCTATTATAGTTCATGCTTCTGTTATGGAAAATTCTAGGATGCCACTGAGAGAGAGGTCAGCTCTTATTAATATTAGCAAGTCTGAACTCCAAAGAATTTACAAGGCAAAGAAAATTAGGGCACATAAAGCAAATTATAAATATACGCTTGAAGAGGGAGATGACGGCCGTAGGTAGGATTTTTGTTTAACCATTGAAAAAAAAATCATGGAATAGAGATTTTTTCATCATTTCATAATTTTCTCAGATGAATCCACATTCACAACCAATGGTGTTGTTTTATCTCAGAATTGTCGGTTTTGGGCTTCTGAAAATCCAAATTTTAGAATTCATTGTAGAAGACAATGTTATAAAAATGTGAATGTATGGTGTGCCGTTTCCTATTACGTTGGAGTTATTGGACCTTATTTCATTGAGGGAAGGTTAAACCAGCACACTTATTTACAGCTTCTGGAAAGATTTTCTGAAGAACATTTAAATATTTTAAGAGGTACCTATGCCTTTAGTTCATTTTCAACATGATGGTTGCCCTGGTCACTCCACAGAAATGTTTAATCGGTGGTTGAATTTAAATTTTGGAGAAAATTGGATTGCCAGGAATGGACCGATCAAGTGGCTGGCGAGATCCCCAGACCTGTCAATATTGGATCTCATTTTATGGCGTCGCCTCAAGCAGTTGGTTTACGCTGAACCACTTCCTAATGATGTAGCAGTATTGAAGCAGAGAATTACAAATGCCGTAAACTTCATACCGTTAGATCATATTCGAAACAGTTTTAAGGACTTCAGGCGAAGGATCGAACTGTGTGTGGATGTGGGTGGTAGCTACGTCGAATAATAAAAAAATTGTAGACATTGTTTTGTATTGGTCAATAATTAATATGTTTGTGAATCTGTTATGTTTTTGACATTTACTACTTTTTTTCCTTCTTCAATTCTTTGGGACTTCCTGCCACATGCATGTTTTCTTTTTAAGCGGTGCTCGGGGAGTCTACAAAATATCACAATTAACCAATATGTTACTGGTAAATAACCTCTACGCCTGTGACTTTTACGTCAAAGGATCAGTTAAAGGTTTTTTTTTTTTTAATTAAACAACACAATAAGTATAAAAACTTGAAATTAAATATTTCGCCGACGTTAGGGAAATCTATTCTGTTTCCTTTTTCAAGTTTTTATACTTATTTGTGTTGTTTAATTAAAAAAAAAACAACCTTTAACTGATTCTTTGACGTTAAAGTCAAAGGCGTAGAGGTTATGTACTAGTAACGTACTGGTTAATTGTGATATTTTGTAGATTCCCCGAGCACTGCTTAAAAAGAAAATATACATGTGGCAGGAAGTCCCAAAGAATTGAAGAAGGAAAAAAAACCTCATTAATCTTCTGTTAGTAATTGTTTCTTGTTTTACAATTAGTTCGATTAACGTTATACCTTCTTACATCTCGTATATTCGATTTTTTATTTACCAATAGCCTACTTTTTGAGATGATTAACATTTGCTCTTACACAACTAAATATGAATTCAACTCTTAATTCGCAAAAAAGGGAAGTTTCAAAAACATTATATTATATTCCTGAAATTTGGTACAGAAGTGTAAAATTGCATTCTAAATAACTTTTCTTAGTGGAATTTTTTCATATTTTGAAAAATAAAGGTACTTTATTAGTGGTGATTTTTACAACTTTGCTTATAAAACACCCTGTAGAACACCAAATCAAGTCATTTTTAGTACACTTCAGTTTCACAACAAGCAGGACTCAATCCCCAAATACCATTCTAAAATTCCAAAATTTTTGGTCCATTACACCTCTTGTTACATTTATCCTGGGACACACTGTATACTAATGATTTTGAAGGTTTAAGTATATTAGCAGATAGGTATTACTTTTTATACAGATGATAAATCGAATACAATCAATCAGATAAAATTGACACTCTAAGGTCAAATGTACTTTTTGAACTTGATTGAAAAGTCCTCAGTAATTGTGCCTGAGATTTTTTTATTTGAATGTTGAGAAAGTTCTGATATCGACATAACACAATAGGCATAAAAAGGTAGTTATCTGGATATACAGCTTGATATACCTACATCAATACAATTGCAGAATTTTTTGGATATGAATATCGATGGTTGCTTAAACTTCATTGGGAATATTTAAATTACAATTAGTACCTTATCAGGGGCTAGTAAACGCTTGCTTTGAGAGGGGAAGGGTTACCAAAAATATAACAGAATGAATAATGAAGGGGAGGGAGTTTATAAAAAGTAAACGTTCTCTCAAAAAAATTGTTGGAAAGCAATCGAAAAATTCAAGTTCCCTCTGCCATGACAAACTAATTAGAATGTTTCTTTTAAGTGTATATTTTTATCTTTAAACGTAGTGGGGGTGGCAGTTTGAAAACGAACATTCGAATGAGGGAGTTTCAAAAAGTGTTACAAAGTGGAGAGGAGTAGAAATAGTCGATTTTTGGGAACGCATTTGTTGAATGAATCCTTACCATTTTAAAAATATAAAAAATTGATTAAGGTGACCATTCCCTAGAAAGAGACGTCCGATAGGGAAATATTTATTATTTTTGTCCATAACTTTTTTTCTTAGTACGTATACTTAAAAGAACTATAAGAGTACCTAAGTAAAACCATACCAAGACTATTACTATGAATTTTCACTCAATACTTTTAGTGGTTTGCAAAATAGCTAGATTTAAAACTACGAAATGGAAAGAATAACATAAGTTTTAAATTTAAATCTAGCTATTTTGCAAACCACTGAAATTATTGAGTGAAAATTCATAGTAATAGTCTTGTTATGGTTCTACTTAGGTACTCGTATAGTTTTTTTAAATACACGCACTGGGAAAAAAAAAGTTATGGCCAAAAATTATAAATATTTCCCATCGGATGTCTCTTTCTAGGGAATGGCCACCTTAAGCTAAAGAATTCATATTTTGCTGAATTTATGGTAGCTATTGTTCTTAGGGTTTTTCACCCTATTGAACAATATATCTTTAGTGAAAAAGTGTGTAATATGATGGTCAGGCTTATCGGCAACGGATACTTACAAATAAATTTACGGAATAATAGCAGATTTTTTAGCAATAGCGTCAACTACCAGCAAAATATAATTCTTCTTCATCAGGTATTTTTTAGCACCAGAAGATATTCAGACGGACGGAAGGACGCACGGACAGATAGACAGAACTGAAAGCCCATCATTTTCGTAATTTACGTAACTTGAGACAAAGTAATTTCAGATTTTTTCACTATAACACTACCTTCCAATCCTTCACCGGATAATTTCAAAAAAACAATCCAGGTCCAGATCTCGTTATAATATATACGTTTATTAAATTTCAAGTCAACATCCTAAACCGTTCCTGAGAAAATGTGCGCAGAAAAAAATGTTACAGAGAGACAGACAGAAATGTCTTTTTTGTTAAAATTTAAAATCTCGACGTTTCATGACATTATAAACCTATTTCAACGAAAAAAAATTGACTTTTTTTTACAATTACCATTCTTCTACTCCACTACCTTGATGTGGAAGTACTTACCAATGCGCCTACTTAATTTAAATAAATACAATTATTTTTGTACTAATAATTTTGGTCAAAATTTAATGATTTTAGATCTACAGAAAACCAAGAAACAACAATGTCATTCTGGCATTACATGCTAGATTATTTTTCACATGTTAAATTAATTTAAAATTCTCACACAATAAAGTTGGGGCTTAATTATACCTAGGCCTCCCCAGTTTCACCCGCTCCTGAATGATTTTCATACACAGTTGTCATTTTTTCTTAAAAAGCAAAAAATTTAAATTCCCGTGTAAATTATCATTTGTTTATCTTTAGACGTTTCGAAAATATTCATAAAAAAACATTTTCAGGAGAATTACTTGTACAACCTGTATCTCGGAAACTAATCACTTTCCGACCCTTGTTTATAGGAACTTTCTTTCTTATTTTGTAAAGTTGCATTACTTAGGAAAGTTTGGCCTACGCAATTTAGGACACCCTGTATACGTAAAAACATTTTATCTATTGTATATGAGGCTTCTAGATCATAATTATGCACCTATACTATATTAACATCACATTGTCATAAAAGGAAAATAAAGTTTAATGCTATTATTGTTATTACCAAAAAGTGAAAAAAGAGCCTATGTATCCGATAAAAATTAAGAAAATTAACATTTCCCTATTTTGACAAATGCACGTTTTTGTATATAAAAATTTCTACAGCGATTAATACATCGGTTCTCTATGTATCATTATTTCTGCAAAATATTCGCCGTCGCCATGAATGATTGTGTAAAACAGTATGCTACGCGTCATGAAGAGAGTCTTTATTTTTAGATTTATCTGACAACTTTTTTTGACATTCAGGTGCGGTCTTCATAAACGTCATATCTATTATTATTGTGCTATTCTCGCATGCAAGAGTTAATGAGGAAATAGGTTATTATTACAATTTAATTGGCGTGGAAACTTGAAAAATCAGACATACAAAATGTTATTTTTATAAAACACTTTAATAGATGCACACGGTATAAAAAAATCCATTAATTGATCTGTCCTCGCTACGTATAATAATTTACTTACTAGAAAATATCCTAAAAATAATTCTCTTAATGGTAAAGTCAGGAAGTATTTGCATTAAAATTCTGAATTCCTATTTCAACAGTGAACTTTATCATTTTGTCTTTGGAGGTTATTTACACAAGTTATTAAAAACAAAAATTCGTTAGCATCGAAGTTTATTGTTTTATGGAAACTTCTTTATATGAAACAGTTATTACTATCTAGTATATACACCAAATCTAAATTTCTGTACTCTCACCAACATGTTTTACCCATTTTCCCCTATTTACCTCTACTTACCCCCCCACCCCTTCAAAAGAATCATATCCCAAAATATTATATAGTTCCACACATCGTTGTTATACATACGTGTACCAAATTTCAGGTGAATATCTTAATTTAATTTTATCAGCCCCATTAATATAATGCAGTGGGGCTGGTAGAGAGGTTGAAAAATGTGATAAAAAAAATTGAGTCCTTAGTCGCTTCGAGTATATACAACAAATCCCAAGTTTATGTACTGTTACCAAAACACCCTGTATTTCAACATCGAGGACCCAACTAGCTTTTCCAATGGGTGATTATGATTACCCTCTATCTGCCATTAAAGCAAGTCCATTTCCTCGTGAAACACGTTGTATAGATTATTATTATTATTATTATTAATTTGAGCATTTAGAGAGGTTTCTTTTCATCGGTTCAGCAAGTGTAATATTAGTCCTGATTTTACGATTTGATTTAGATTCAGCCTAAATTTTGTTATGTTCTCGATATTTGCCTTTTTATAGATGCATGTGAATATGTCGGGGGCTGCTGTAAGATATTAACAAACAAAATTAAAGTAGACACATCAGTAAATACTTCTTGAACTATTACTTAAATTGTAATATCCAAAGTAGCCGCCACGGACATATTCATGAAGGCAAGTTGTCCTGTCATTCATTTTGGACAATAAAAACCCCAGTAAAAACAATTCATAAATCTAATTATAACACATTGTTAATCTCAATGTGGCTGTGCAGAGAGATGTCAGTAAAAAACACAAATCACATCATCCTTGTATGTAAAGAAATGCGATATTTCTCACGACACTAATATCTATCTGTGAAATGCGCGTAGCCAATAGTTAGGGTAGGCCATGCAAAAACAAAACATCCTAAGAAAGTTTATTCTCCGCCCTCCATTTTATAAGCGTGCAATTTTTGTTTTGTTTTGAATCGGCTGTGTTTAGTGTTATGGCGTTATTTTGTGTCTTTGTGAACTCTTAATTGGTTTTGTGATTTATGGTGCACTAAAGACGAGTGGCTTCAGGGAAAGGGAGGACAAGGTACATTTCGTTTAATAATTCGATTGTTTTTTATGGGTCTTAATTTCTTTAATAGGTAAGTCCCGAACGAGGTTGAATCCAGCCAACATCCTAGGTAAGATTTTAATAATTATATTTACCACTCGCAGCTATAATAAAATAGACAATATTTATATCCCGGTCTGTGTATTATAATTTGTTTATCAAAGTATAGGTACATTATTGGAAGCTACATACTTTTATAAATTAAGTAGGGACCTTTATTAAGATTGAGAGAGAACTGGAGAGATGATTATTTACAACCCTGATAACACCAAACGTCCCCAGGACGTTCACTTAGGTCCTCGTTTGGTCTGAACGTCCCGGGTTTACATGGTACGTCCCAGGGACGTTCGTTTGCTATCGTCCCTAAAACGTTCTGAATAAAACGTTTTGAGGACATCCTGCTAGAGTCTAGTCAAGACAAACCTAAACACATTTGTGAAATAACCTCTAGGGAGTGATGTTTTTTTTGAGCAGATGAGGATATGATTAAAAAAGGAAATTAAAAACTGTAAAAATGAAATTAAAATCCTTAAAAAGTTTTGCTAACAAAATTTCTTTTGATAACAAAACATTTTCATATTTCATGGTCCATTTAAATTTTGTCAATTTGATTTTTCTGATTTCAGAAATCTTATATTCGTTTCAACTATTTTTTTCATGAGTTTCGGTTATATTACAGCCATTTTCACCGCAATATTTAAGCGGAGCTTATGTAATGTTACTCAACCTGACTCAACTCAGTTGCTGTCAAACTATGGGAAATTCAATTTGGCAGGCATTGCATCATTTTTACAAAGAATTTATATAAATTCTTTGCATTTTTATTTCTTCCGCACACTGGCAGTGTCACTTTTAACGTCTACAAAAGAAAGTACCAAAAACAGGTAAGTCTATTTAATTGATTTATTAATATATAAGTATTATTAGATCGATATTTTATTCTAGATAAATTTGGTGCGGCTTATTTGTAGGTTATAATAAATATACTACCACCCACCTTATTTGGCTCTGTTAAAATTCTATGGGAGATCACCTGTGAACCTGAGTATGTAGTTTTTAGTTGTTTATCATGCAGCGAACTTATTCACTTAAAAGAAGATTGTTGGTTAAACATTATAAATACAATACTTCCCTTCGGTATGCGAGGGAAGTAAAAATTGAAAAGAAGTACCTACTCATGCAGTGTGTTAAACAAAGTGTTATATATGGTTCGACATCTCTGATGAACAAGTGGAGGTGATGAAACTTTTAATAGGTAATGTTTGATACATCGAGTAATAAAAACATTTGCCAGAAAACATCAACAAACTTGTAAAGTATATTTAGGGATTTCAGTAAATTAATATAAGGAAAAAACTAATAAAGGTACTTTTTGAGGAAAATTTACAAATTTGTAACTTATGTGCCCTATTTGTTATATTTTTCTGAAATTATGCTGTACGTACGTACAAAAACTTTTATACATCATCAATGTTCAACCTAATAAACCTGCTTCTAACCGTAAATCCTAATGCATCTTAACCCATAGCCATTTTCTTTACTTGAATTCTGTAATAATATTGGCAAAAAATATAACGTTAAACTTATAATAATGTTATTAATCTGCGGTAGCATTAGTCACAAAATATATTTCTGCTTCTCTCGGTCTTTGGTATTATTTGTAGAATCGATCATTCATATAAAGAGGCGTTCTTAAAATTTTTAAATGAACAAGGGAACCTTTCAAATGCAAAAGTCAGTTAAACAAAAAAATTTTCACATTTAAACTGTGATTTTTTTTTAAATAGGACACCAAGAAAATTATAACAATTTATTTTAAATATAAGCTTGCCATCAAGTGGCATATATTAGTCTTAATGTTTTTTGCCAAGATTTCATCTGAAATGTTAATTTTTCTTTTATTTGCACAGGGGCTGCTGCAGTCGCTAACGCTTCAAAGTCTTGGAAGGACACCGAAATGGCTATTACATCGTGATTGAAGAGGGCAAAAGAAAGAACAGAGAGGGTGTCAAAAAAGAGAGAATATTAGAGAATAATATAAACTAAAATAATTATAAAAAGACGAAGTGTGCAAAACGTTAAGAGAAGGTGAGATATACATTTATCTTACGTTTTATTGCATACTTGGCTTATTTCTTATAATATTCAATATGACTTAATGTATATGTATATAACTATATTATACTGTACTAGGTATTATAATATATAACTTTTAAATCCCATAAAAATTGTATTTTTGACACTTGACACTTAATTTCAATAGCACAATAGAAATAAAATGTTCGCATAAATTTGTCATTTGGTGTTGATAAATAAAAGTACTAAGTATTAAAATCAATCTAATTGAATAATTTTTCTACATGGTAATTATATATTGTCATTTTTTTATCTTTTTGGCTTTTCTAACCACATTTATTTCCTTTGAAATAGAATCCTATCACTGGATTCTATTTCGAAAGAAATGCATGTGGTTAGAAAACCTAAAAAGGAACATAAATGCCCTCTGCTGTGAATACACCTTAAAAGTGGTGGAGGGGGAGGTACCTATATGTTTTGCATAGTATGTCCCAACAACGTTTTCAGGACGTCCTCTCTAGACCTACATTCGTCCCACATAAGTCCTGGGTGGGACGTCCTCGGGACACCCCGTTTTGCTGACACGGAACGTCCCTCAAACGTCCTCGGTACGTCTTACGTCGGTAGAGTACGTCCTCGGGACGTTTTCATGTCCTGTGAGTACGTTCTTGGGACGTTTTCGGGACGTCCATGTGCTATTAGGGAATCACTATAGGAAACAAAACGTGAGATATTACGCACAAAAATCAGGTGAACTCTATATACTTATAAACTTTTGTGGAAAATGCTGTAATAAATTCATTCATCAATCGATCACAGCAATTTTTTTCGGATTTGTTTTAAAAATGCACTATGTAACACAAATAACATACCTACCTACTTACTATAAAGTCAATCAGCCGGATGATGTTTATTTGATCTCAAACGTAAGACAATCTTCATTCTACTAAACTATATTCTGTAGTTATTGTTTGGTATCTACCCAAGGGATAACATTCAAATGTATTATACCCATTAGATATTATATGAAACTGATGCATACTTATATACAACACGTTATTGTATTATAGTTCACAAAGAGCGACTGTAACGTAAACATACCTCACGATTTGGTCAATGAGAAGCTGGAAAATAGCTCCCTATCTGAAACCAACGCGTAATTCTTAAAATGAATGGACTGTAAAACACAAATTTAATAGCAATTTCTACACATATCTGTTATTTCGGAGCAATGTGATTTCTCATTATAGGCACTTCTATGCTCAGAAGTTTCTCATGAATTAACAATTTCTTCGTTACTCAGAGGAGGTGTGGAAGTTAAACAAATCAGTGACGAATCAAACTTAACATCACAGTAATTGACTTACTACAGTAGAAATTTTGAGGTTATATTATTATCATCTAAGTATATCAGTTAGAATAAATACATATATATGAATTATATTATTATATAGTTATTTAAACATTCACTCTACATGATTCTACAATGGGAATAACTGATTACTTTGCTACCCTCGCTGATAATCCATATTTCGGGGCCGGCTTCGGACTATTTGGGGTAGGAGCTGGAGCAGCCCTTCTACGTAAAGGAATGCAGGTTTCTATGATATATTTCAGAAGGCATTATATGATTACACTGGAAGTTCCATGCCGTGATAAATCTTATCAGTGGTTATTGCATTGGATGACTACAAAAGGTGCCCGGCAAACACAGCACTTAAGTGTCGAAACCAGTTTTGAACAAAAAGATAGTGGCCATGTGAAAACAAAGTATGATTTCATACCTAGTATAGGAACCCATTTCTTTAGGTAATATGAATGTTTAACTAACAATATATTTGTTTAAATAAGTAAATTTTAGGTATGGAAGGACTTGGATTCGAGTAGAAAGAACACGAGAACAACACACATTAGATTTACATATGGGTGTTCCTTGGGAAACTGTGCAGTTAACTGCGTTTGGAAGAGATAAGGGGCTTTATTTCTCAATTTTAGAAGAAGGTATAAAAATAATGTTAGCTCAATTTATTTGGTGGTGATTTAAAATCAGAGTATAATTTGTGAGGTTATGTAATTGCTACGGTGTTATAAACAAAAATTTCCTTGAAAATTTACTGTCGCTTCTTGACATTGTATTGGACCATGCCAAGACGACGGTGTTTATCATATATCATTCAACTTGACAATCAGTGGTAACGGATATTCAAAATATAAAAATAAATTCTAATATCAATGCATTTACTAAAATATACCCTTACTTATAAAATATTTTTGTCAGCTAGACAGATGGCTCTGATACAACACGAAGGAAAAACTATAATGTATTCAGCATTGGGTAGCGAATGGAGGCCATTTGGACACCCGAGAAGAAAGCGACCCATTTCTTCAGTTATATTAGATGATGGTATAAGTGATAGAATTTTGAACGATTGTCAGGAATTCATTTCAAATCCGTCCTGGTACCTAGAAAGAGGCATTCCATATAGAAGAGGTAAGATAATATAAGTACACACCAGCAAATTTAACGGAACGGAAACAAATTTTTCTACATTTCTTTTTCTCCTAAAATTTAAACATCTACATAGCCATGAATTTCTCACTACAGTTTTTATTAATTTTGCACATTTTATGCAGTTAGTTGATGTCAATATGTAAAGGGCACCATACACATTCAGTAATAATGTCATTACCTGGCATTATTAATGAACGTTAAAGTTATAAAAGTGAAATGGTAATAAGTAACAAAGTGATAATAAAGCATATTTGGATATTTTGATATTCGAGCATCATTATTAGCAAGCGGAGGGGATACTGTCAGCAGTAATGATCTCCTAAATGAGAGCATCATCATTTCGTTATTATTGAGTTCAGTTTGCCAGATATAAGTACTTGGCAAAAAATAATAGTACTTATTAAGGCCGGTGACATTACAACTGAAAATTTCAAATCTTCAAAGCTTCCCCCAGTGGCTGGCTAGGTACTCCAGTCTTTCATTAACTGATAAACTGCTCCGGATAACTGCATTTTTCCATATTAAAGTTGGTTTGACCATTCGCAATAATGAGTTTCTTCGTCCATACGAAAATCATTTTTATAATCACCAACTTTTCTCATCCTTCAGTAACAATAGATGTAAATAATTTTGCCTTTTTTCAAACATTCTTTTATTCAATAACGACGTTTAAGGTGACGTTTTATACTTAATGCAATAATTATAGCTAGATATGCTCTTTCACTGTCACTTTAAGCATTAAAGTTACTTTAAAATCAGTTATTATTTGTTATTTTATCTTCAAATGATCAAAAATTATAGCAATTTGAAAGGCTTATTAATGTTACGCCGGTTCCAATCTAGAAATGTGAATAAAAACATTAGAATAAAATGGAAGGAGGTATACAGTTTAATGACAGACGTCATAAGATGGCATTTTGTAGCTTGTCTGGACACTTTTACGACTTAGGATGCTATAAGTTTGAGACGGACTGTAGGTAATATCTTGGTGTTCCTTGGGCTGTCAAGGGTTACCTAGCCTAGATTTCTTAATCTACCTAACCTAACACTTTAAATTAATAGCAGGTTGTTGTTTTTAAAATAATAAAACTACCAAAAAATGTATTCTTTTCAACCACAGGAATTTTAATTGCAAACATTCATTCAAATATTTTGACATATTGAACTTAGACAGACGTAACAACTTATTTTTGTAATCTGTTAAAACACTTTTTACTTTGTTCTTTATCACTGAATTTATTGTAACCAAAATGTTACTGCAGTTTTGACACTTAACGTGCCATTTTCAAATGTTCACAAGTGATTTCGAGAGTACAAAGGTGTGTCACAATACTTCAAGTAATTTATCTAAAAGCAGGATTTCATAATCTAATTTAAAAGGGGATGAAAATTTACCTACCATGTTTACATAAACGATTCATAGAATTTGTGGATAAGAGGGATATGAACTATAAATACATCAAACAAGGGTGTGTAATATAGATCTAACTGGTCATTAAGGATACCATTATGAGAAATTAGGTTAGATTTAAAAAATTCTAAAGATTCTAGTAAATTTAATTTAAATCTTTTCTTTTTGTATATGTAATATGTTTAGATTTTCTAAATTTGGAAAAGAATGTCCAGACTCTAGAAAATGATTTGAAAATGTGAAATCTGTTTTGTTGTCTTAAGAACCGTAAGTGTTCAATATATCTAATTTTAAACGTACGACCAGTTTGACCTATATAGAGATTCAGAAAGTGTTCGTTTTGGTATGACAATAAGAGCAAGCGAGAGCGAAGCAACTAGGCTATTCTTTTTTATCGTATAAGGCCAAATGAGAAAGCATCACAATCTGGACATGTAAACTTATAAACACCTGATTTTTCTAGATCATTAGTCTTGTCTTTGGCATTAAACAAGAGATGTGAATTTAAAATTAACTTTAAGATTATGACTTGACAAGATACTCCCATAATATGTTAACAATATATATTTAGTATTTTCCATAGATTGGTATTTTCTTTAACTTTAATATATGGATAGATCTTATGGTATGCTATTTTTAATTGTTTTATATTAATAATTAAAGTTTCTATTGTTTTCTGTTAAAACCTGTTGTTAAGAGCTATTGTTTTAATGATATTATTGTATTTAGGATACCTGTTGTATGGACCACCTGGTTGCGGTAAATCCTCGTACATTACAGCATTAGCAGGCGAGCTGGGATTTTCAATATGTGTGTTGAACTTATCTGAGAGAGGCTTAACCGACGACAGACTTAATCATTTGCTTAGTGTTGCGCCACAACAAAGTATGGTTTTATTAGAAGATATAGATGCAGCTTTCGTATCCAGAAAAGATACTGCTCAACAAAAGGCTGCTTATGATGGGCTAAACAGAGTTACATTCAGTGGGTTGTTAAACTGCTTGGATGGAGTGGCGAGTACTGAGGCTAGGATGGTTTTTATGACTACAAATTATCTTGAAAGGTAAGTACTGGGATATGATACAGGTGGTGGTTTGATCATGATACTATTTTTTGACATATTAGCATTCTTAAGAGCGAGCAAGGTAACCAGATTAATCCTAAATTCTGCTCCTAGATGGCGCTATAGTACATTCGCCAAGCTCTGAGAGCTGTTACGTGGGCTTAGTTCACCAGAGCCATTCATGCGTAAAACTATTAAAAATACAAGAAGTTTCCTGATCGATTTTAGAACGATGGAATGTTAATGAAAATGTAGGATATTGTTCTTTTAAACTTGATAATACACTACCAAAAACTTCAAATGGATGCACTAAACTGTTTATGAGTTATAATAATTCAAATTTTGGAACAAATGTAAATACACTCTTACGCAAATTACATACAACCTGAAGTCGAGAAAACCGTTGGCAATCTCCTGAAAAATGTAACCAATGAGGATGGAACACATCGCGATCATGAGGCAATCACGCATATTTATTACTCTGAGCCTTCCGCGAATACGCTTTAGCGACTACTGTGGTTATCTAGTTAAAGTTTGTACTTTCTTTGCGCTGAGGTACATGTCTAAATGTTGACACATTCGCTGCCCAC
Source organism: Stenurella melanura (assembly GCA_963583905.1). Lineage (NCBI taxonomy): Eukaryota > Metazoa > Arthropoda > Insecta > Coleoptera > Cerambycidae > Stenurella > Stenurella melanura. The sequence continues at coordinate 164,195,379 of OY757311.1, read as the reverse complement.
AACGTGCTTCGCGTGTTTTGTCTGCTTTCCCGGCTGTGCCCTTGGTTTCAATAGCTTGTGACGAAGTGGAGCAATACTCGCTTGGTGTGGGTATGTGATAAGGCACACAGTAATGGTTCATCTTTGAGAGGGATATGTTGGTTTCAAATTCGTCCCACGATCTTCAATAAATTTAGTGTTTTTTGGCAGAAAGTCGTTGTATAGTGTTCAAAGAGTTAAATATTGCCTTCTTTTATTCTGTTTAGATATATACACATAAAATAAGTGTTGTAAAACGTGATTCACCATAGTTTGCGCATTCGGAGGTGTTGATAAAGATTGCGAACGTGCGAGGTGCGTTGCTGGACACATAATGAATACATGTTTTATTTGTACCATTTTTCTTCATTTTGTTATAGGTCTCCATGAATATTTAATTTTTTTTGGTATAAAAAATGTTTATTTTTTTATAATATATGTATACATTCAAATAAATGTTTTGTAGGACTCAGTTGCCTATACATAATATTAACAATTTTTGTTTTAAAACGTGCCTGGCGTGTTCATGGGCACGGAGGTCGTCACAACATTGATCTATGCCCACACTGCGCCAGGAGCTTTTCTGTTTTTTTGTCAGAAAAAAAATAAAAATCAACTCTAGATACTATTTTTAACTGCAATTATGATAATTATAATACCTATATCAAAATAACTTCAGGGGCACATGGTGACAACCCCATGTATCCACGTGGGCAGCGAATGTGTTAAAGTACCTCATCACATCGATGTGTGACATTCCTCAGACCTCAATAGACGATATAAGATAGTACGAATGAAATATTATTGAAAAGCCTCATCTTAAATTTTAAATTGTTTAGAAGTGGTTCCATTTACTAAAACAACGTTGTACTAAAATTATGATTAACAAAAAACTGTTTTTGGCTAATTGGGTGATGTTTTTAAACTGAAAATAGGTGTGAGTTGTACATAAATATATACTACAGGTAATATAATTAAATGCAATTATTTCAAACTCCTACTAAAGACTTAGAACCATAAATAATTATTGCATAATTAATGATTGCCTGAGAAATGACTATTCAGTTCATTTTAAATATGAAGAGTGTAACCTTGGTGTAGGATACCGAAACACGTGTATGTGAAAGTTTCTAGAGTTTCTTAGTAAGTGTTTTTTTGTCTTTAGTTATTTTTCGGTTTTGTTGAACAAGATAATTTAAAATTAAAAATAACATTATTGTGACAGGTATGTTGTACGTAATGTGCATATTTCTTTCTTAAAATTCAATGTTGTTCGTGGCATATAGCCAGCAAAGTATTTTGTTTAGAAAGATATGTGTTTCAGTACTTATCAACAATAAGTCTTTAGTAAGAGTTTGAAATAATTACGAGTATTTTTTGCTAGTAATATATTTACTTCTTCAGATTCTAATATACTAAAGGATTGTTGAAGAGTATTTTTTGCTAAAATTGGCTTGTTAGGGAGATGTCTCTTCATTTGATGCGTTACCCCTTGTTCCCCACTGATCTTACCGCCTTGCTCGCTCTTAGTACAATTTTTGTATAAATTTTTGTTCAATTTTAGGCTTGTTACTAGACATAATATTTGTATTTGTATTTTATTATTTATTTTCCGTTGAATAATAGTCATAAAATTACTTTATTTGGAAAGTCAAATGGCTATCGACTGAGGTGCTTCTGCCATTCCATTAAATATTTTATGTCAACAAGGTTTATTAAATTATGCTTAGAGTCAGTTTCACGTTTTACCGTGTGTACTGTTTTTTATAATAAGTGACAGCTTCATATATGAATATAAAAATATTACATTGAATATTTTATGCTCATTAAATTTTCTTTGCTTATTTGATTACAATTAAATATTCCTTAGGCATTGTTTTTGTAAAATTAATTTTTGATTGTATATATGCATGATAAGCAATTAATGCTTATATATATATTTACACTGTCAAACAATATCTTTAACAAATTTCGCTGCAGAAAGTGCATATGCGCGTCTTGTTGGAACTTCACAGTGTGCGTTAGGCTCACACTTACACTCTCCGCTATTTCAGATTTTGTAGGCTTGGTGTGACTTCCGCAGTTTAACAAATCATATGAATATTTATTCGCATGTTTCAAGGAATAACTATTAGAAAATGCAAAAATGTTTTTCTCGCCAAGGAACTGGAATTTCTAAGTTTTTTTACTTTTTAGAATGTTATTTTTTCGTTTATTTTATATTTTATTCAAATAAAAAAGTGGTCTGTGTTAGGAAAACTAATTTATAAAAGAAAATATTTACACGCACAAGAGCGTTTTCTGCATGGCACTAACATTTCGTATAAATATGCGGATGGCGGACATGCGCGTCTTGAAAAAAAAACTGACATTCATCAATCTGCTTTACAATGGCACAAATTTAGGTTATTGAACAAAAATTTACTTACCTTTAATATTGATGCTACCTCCGCACAAAGTAATAGTATGCTTATTAATTGCCACAGCGAAAGTGTTAACGCATAGTTGTGAGATATAGCTTTTACTACAATATTTTACTTGCTCTTTACACTTAAATCTGGAATCTGTTTCTATTCTTAGGAATGAGATATTGGTACTTGACGTTAGCTCTTTGCCTTGATAATCAAGCTTAAATTCCAAATTTTAATGATTATTGAAATTAGTAATTTAAGGTTTTTCTATGTGCTTGTTGAAAACTGCTCATTTAATTTGTCCGTTGGTTCCACAAACTTCACTCAACATTTTAATAATAATAATAATAATAATAAATTGCCCTTATTTAGTATTACAATATATAATACCAAGGGCGAAGTCTAGCCGAAGCTACTCTACCAGTCAAAATTGTTGAGATCATTGGCACATATTATTACTAATAACGAAATAAATAAATAAATAAATTTTATTTTATTATTACTTATAATAGATTTTCAGTAAGTAGTGGTCGAGTCTATTAAATATATTATTACGTTGTGCTCAAATATGTTTATGCCCCATTTTGTATAAAGTAGCGGACTCATCATAGTGCCTTGAAGTACACCTTTTTTTTTACTTCTTTAACTTTCAAACTTAGGAGCCATCCATTAATTATCTAACACTTTGTGAGGGAGGGAGGGGGCCCATAAAGTATGGCAGACCGTGACAGCAGGGGAGCAGGGGTGACAGACTTTTGTGACTTCACATTATTTAAAAAATGAAAATAATTAATTACGTCTACATTACCAGAACTACCTATAATAAAATTATTCAAAATTTATTTTCACTTATTTGTCAAATAAAACCAATACAATTACTACCAATGAAAGTCATTGTTTATTTTGTTTTTTAGGATGATTTATTTTGTTAGATATTTGAAAAGCTTTTAAGAATAAAAATTTAATCGTAATGTTGTTTTAATTTAATGGAATTCAAAAAAATACAAGAATCATAAAATTAAACCTCAAAACATAATGTTGTAAAGTATGTGACATCACAACGGGGGAAAGGGTTGACTCGAATGAACCTGTGACATAGGGGGAGGGCGGAGTAGAAAAGCCATGAAATTGACGTGATTTAATTAATGGATGACTCCTTATCACTTCTTATTAATTCTTTAACCTTCAACTTATTGTATATATAAGTTTAAAATCCTCAAGCATCCTTGAGTAATTATTAATTATACCTAGTATAATATAGGTAAAAGTAAGGTTTAAATAAAACGTGCTTCTTTAATAGGTTAGATCCTGCATTAATACGACCAGGTCGCGTGGATCTTAAGGAATATATAGGATGGTGCTCAGAAAACCAAATAGAACAGATGTTTTTGAGATTTTACGATGGAGACAATGCCAAATCACAAGCAAAAGTATTTGCGGAAAAAGTTGTATCGTTTCAGAAAAACGTGAGTCCTGCACAAATTCAAGGCTTCTTTATGTTCCACAAACATTCTAACCCACAAGAAGTGATTGAAAATTGTAAGATGATATGGGAACTATAGTAGGACCACTGTTATTAGTATTAGGGAAAAATATTGTGTTATTTGTATAATATTGTTTATATTTATTATATCATGTCAAATAATGACTACAGAATTCCAAAACACGGAATATTAAATATGAAATTATAATACGAAATACTCATTCTGGTTAATAATTTCTTCCTACCACTCATATGACATTAAAAACTAGACTAGATTTTTTTATATCATTGTTGCATATTCTGTAGGATATTCCCTGCAGTTTTTTGTTTGTGAATGATGTCAGTGTTAGACATTTTAAATTTGATTTCGTTGGTGAAACATCCATCAGTATAAAATAAAGTGAAAATACTGTAATCGCTGAATAGGAAAAGCCGTTTGGTGCAGATTAAGTACCACCTGTTCTTTCTAAGACTCTACATCACTGTGCTACTGTCCAAAACGGATATGCAATGCCTATTTGCACATGCATTTGGTTCCTACGTAGCCGTCCACGTTTGCTATAGTATTTCTATTCTAAATTTAGAAATTCAGTCTAAAGCGTTGCTACCAGGAGGTCGTTAAAAGCCTCTTTGGCATAGAATGACATCGAGACCGTGTTTGAATATTACAAACGATACCCGTATACAAATATAGTTAACCAGATATGTTATGCGTTTATCTCAAACGAAAGTAGTCGATTGTTTACCTTGCTCACCATTACAAGTCCGCTGTCTGCTCTTGGTTCATTCTTAATATTGCCGGTAGCATAGCCGTAAGTTAAATGACATTTATTTACTTTTATTGAATCATTTATGGAGTTGTCCATTAAACTAACATTATTTATTATAAATAAATAATTCTGCATTATAAATAAATAATTAACGTCATGCCTATCAATTAATGTAACATAATAAAGCAATATTTACAATAATTAAAAAGTGATTAAAACATTGTCGGTCGGCGCTTATGACATCGCTGGTGTTATGAACTATTCCCTTGTCGGTCTCTCTTATGATTTTCAAATTACACTGAATAACCTATACAGCTGGTGTTTCTATATGTTTAGGACGGGCATGGTTAGAACTCGTCATTCGATCAGCCTCATGCTATACGGCATTTACAGTGTTTAACTACATCCAATCTAATTCTGTCTCGAACCACGATCCTTAGATTTTTAGTCTAATTAAATCATAGCTAATTTATTATAAATTCAATTTTACAACATTTACCCTCACCAAACGCTCATCCTGGAGCCATTCAAACATCTGCATTGTTGGGCACTGTGGCAGCTGAAGGGCTGGATGAAGTATACTGGGTGAAGCGAAGAAAAATCTTTAACGGTTCTCGAGTTATTAAGGGTGGCTCGTTTTGAAAAAATCACCCGGCATAGGATTAGAAAGAAATTAAAAATGTAAAATGTTATCTCCTGTTCTCAAAGTGTGGTATAAAAAACAATTAAATTAACATGTTAAAAAGGTTTTATGATATTTGATAGGATTGTGTTTATGTGGACATAATTTTTCGCCAAAAAAATATTTATTAAATAGAAATAATAAACAGAACTGATAGGAAAGAATTAAAGATAGAAATTGTGCTTTAACATTTTTTATAGTTGTGGCTATGGCTAGATAAGTTACCAGAACATCTGGTGATCTATCTAGCCATAGCCACAACTCTTTTTTTTATATAACTATAAAAAAACTGTTAAACACAATTTCTGTCTTTAACTCTTTCCTATCCGTTTCTGTTTATTATTTCTATTTGATATATTTTTTTTTTTTTTGTAAAAAATGTTGTTTGTGTTATGCGAAAAGGTTAACTATGTTTCATGCAATGGTGTTTATACATAGACTATCGCCAAATGTAAAGTTGTAGACTTGATGATAGTCCAGTTACAATAATATTACAAAAATTATAGAGCATAATGCATATTTTCAAGTCTAAAGTGTAACCACGAAACCACCATTCGATGTGAAATTCGTTAATGTCTATAATATAATGTGTCTAGGCAAAAATCTTACCACAACATTTGGATATTATATTATGGATTGTTTATTAGAAAATATATAAATAAATAATGATTGAAAGGAACATTCCACAAGATTTCTATTCCATTACAAAACATACAGATTTAGACGATATTTGAAGAATAACAACTTTCTTATTTACCAATTGACTTGGTTCAAAAACGATAGAATTCTTCCTTTGGCTAATACTAACGTGTTCCTCAAATTTAATACAATAAGACCATAGACCAGATCAATAAGACCACTTTTGACATATTGTTTAAATTTCTCTCTTTAGGCAGGTGCCAATTTGTGAAGTGATTGGCGCATTGATTATACCAATCACAGTCGTTGCGTGAACGTTGCGTTTAAGCCGTGTGGTAGTATATGTTAACCACATTTCCCACATTTTCTCTTCTGCATATATTCTAGACAAGTCATACGTCATACGGCAAAAACGAAACTGTGTAGATGGGAAATACTATTAAGTGAAAGTTTGATTGATTTGGCCTGTGATTAGACTTTTCTTGTTATACTTAAGAGAAGTGTGATAGTTGGCCGGATAGACGAACATTTTGAGAGTTGTTCAGAAGTTCACTGATATATGAATTTTATTCTGTATTAGTGACCTTTACAGTTTTAGCAATCTGATACTGAGATGCATATACTCTTTGTTTTGGTATTTGTGAAGAGTATGATGATGCCGTTTTATCAATATTGGATCTCATTGGCTGAACTGCTAGTCTACCGATCCAAACTAATGAATTATTAGATTGTGTAATATTTGATTACATGTTTAAAAATAAATTATTATTTGTTTGCTTATAATTGTATTGAAACATATTCTTTATAGAATTTTGCAAACAGCAGAAAAAATAACTATATATAACTAAAAGAAAAACTTTGTGTAAAAATATTAATGAAATATTTGCATTCTTTCGATAACCTGAATTCTGGTTATGCTAGCAAATTAAAATCCTAAAATGAATTTGTCTAATTTCTTATTTGACAATTCTCATTCTAACACTAGCATCCACACAGTCCCCTACAGCCATGCAGATTAAACTAGTATTTACATAACCCCCTACGATCATGAAGATTCAGTTAAAAAAGGCCTAAAATGAATTTATTTATCTACCTTGTCTTAAAAAAAAACTTCATTCTGATGGATTACATTTTCATGAAATCTATCATTCCGTTTCTTGGAAATGCTTAGCCTTCCAGTCAATTTCAAATATAATTATTTCACACTTATTTATAGAAATTGCTTGGTTTTGCATGAAACATCTTTATGAGTGGCTTTATGTCTTTCTGATGAGCTCCAGAATAAGGGCGAAAAACGTTTCAAAGGCTAAGCGTTTCCAAGAAACGGAATGATAGATTTCATGAAAATGTAATCCATTAGAATGAAAATTTTTTTTAAGACAAGATAGATAAATGAATTCATTTTAAGCCTTTGTTCTCATTTTTAACTGAATTTTCATGATCGTAGGGGGTTATGTAGATACTAGTTTAATTTGCATGGCCGTAGGGGACTGTGTGGATGCTAGTGTTAGAATGAGAATTGTCAAATAAGAAATTAGACAAATTCATTTTAGGATTTTAATTTCCTAGCATAACCAGAATTCAGGTTATCGAAAAAATGCATATTTTTCATTAATATTTTTACACAAAGTTTTTCTTTTAGTTATAGATAGTTATTTTTTTTATTACACGTTGTAAGCAGAATTGTGCAACAAACTTGTGAGTTCATTGGTGATGAATTTTGGAGCAACTGTAACTTGTAAGAAGTTCAAGACAATAATGCTGAAAAGAATTCATTCAGCTCTATGTTTTTAAAATGGATTTCTATTGATGAGTCGACAAAGCTACTGTTTTTTCTATGAAAAAAAGAATAACTAAATTATTACAATGTAATTATTTATTTTATTTATTAGTTGTGTTTATTAATAGTTCAAATTTCATGAAACCAGTTGAATTATGGAAAATTTATTTAGGTCTTGGCTTTTGTTCAGAACTCTTCTTTTTTGGCTTCTTGTCCTTCTTTTTCCGGAACTTGCCGAAACCTTTCCTAACCATGGTGCCCCTCCACCAGGCTTGAATTTTTGTGGCTGCTTTGTTTCTCTTTTCCAAATCTGCTTTGATTTCTTGTTGTTTTATCTTGTACGCTTTGTAACTGTCTATTTTTTGTTGTCGTTTCGAGTACTAAAAAATAAATTACATGAATAAAACTCATTTACTCATCTAGTTCTCCTGGACTTAAGAGGGTCATTAAAAATATTTTAAACATTTGCAAGGAACATTCTATAATTACCACTTCTTTGAGTTTAATTGATGCTTCTTGTTGTTTCTCTTGTTCTCCTTTTAGCTCTTTTATCTTTGAATCTAGTTCTTTAAGATGACTATCGTATTTTTCCTTCCATTCATCTATTTCACGTTCCAGGTCCTACGAATTTTTAAGTTTAGAAAAATACAGTGTTCATTCGGCATAGAATTTTGACGAGGCAACCATTAATACAAGCGTTCGGTATTTATAGTTGCATAGCGAGCAGAATAAATAATAGGCAAATATATGTGCAAGTCTGTGTATCCATGGTTGTCTAACAAATGGGGCTAGATTGAATATTTTAATATCATAGTCAAGCGCCTCCTAGATAACTTTATACAACTGTATGGTATTAATGGTTGCTTGATGAACGACACCGTGTAGGAAATTTTAAAATAAAACACTTCTAATAGTGTGGGCGAGCTAATTATAGGCCAGTCATTACAGCAAACAAGGTATGACAAATTGCGCGAATCTTTAATCTTTGAGACAATATTGTAGGAGGTGAAAAGATAATGAATCCGGTTTTGCACCCTTTTCCGCCCCCCGGAACACTGTTTAATTGACAAAAAACGTTTATTTTCAATAACTTTTTGAAAAAAATTCCGATATTTATGCAAACCTTGGAGAACATTTTAATAATTATTATTACACATATTCTATCAAGTTTGCACCCTGCTACGATGACCGGAACATTGCAAATAGTTGTTTTTTACTTTATAATGAAATATTTCGTTGAAAGAAATTGCGAAAGTTATGCAAATAATTGTTTATGTAACAGAGTAGGGTCACAAACCCGTTTGTAATTTTACATGACTTTCTTTACCCCAGAAGATTTTTTTCACAATTTTTTTACCTGGCACGGACACGATTTTGATGTTTTAAACAATAAGTGGGGGTCTAAATAATGGGAAAAGTCTTAAAATCGGGTTGCAAATGTTTGTAACACCAATAACTGATATAATCTAAATTATTTAAATAATGGAGCTATGCTTGATTTAAAAAAATGGAAAATAGGTGCAAATGATGAAATTTTGTGTAGTTATAGTTTTTAATTGTAGAAATTGCATAAAATTATTGCCAGAAGTCTAGGTCGGAGATTAAACGTTGCCAGAAGTCGGTAAAGTTGTAAGAAAAGGGTTGATATTATTAAAATTTGACACTGGTCAAAGTGCAGTTCCGGCGATTTTGGTTTTCTGTTTAAAATCTCCCTATTCTTCCAGGTTTTCCGGTTATTAACGTACCAGTGATATTAATGAAAAAAAGAAAAAAAAACAAATCCAATTCGCGAAATGTCAAAAAATGCTATTTTTCGTTCACTTCTGCCTTTTCGAACTTTCTATTTCGCCTATGCAATTACCGATGCCGTGAAAATGCCAATTTCGATCTTTCGATATCGATATTACGAAGCCATCCTGCTGATGCATTTATTTAGTTATGAACATTTAAAAATTTCATGTTTTGCCTTTTCCGACGAGACTAATTGTAGCCCATCGCGTTAAGCGACGACATTCACAGCGGATTTCTCGGTTCGAATCCTGTACGGGTGTACTTTTTTAAATTTGTTTTCAACTTTTTGGCTGATATTTCTTATCCTAAAATTACATGGCATTTATTTATTTCTTTCTAGAGTTAAAATATATTACTACACAAAATTTCAGAGCTGCACTCAAAGATTTTATTTTAATTAAAAATTAACGCGGGATGTACTTCTGGCTGCACAGCTATGTACTTTTTAGCTGGTAAGGAGGGTTTTTACATAAAAAAATTTACCATTTCAAGCTTTCTTTTTATTTTTAGCTATCCTACATTTCAAACTTATTGCCTAGGTGTATATAAAGTGCACATATGAAACATATAACAAGATTACAGACTATACAAGTACTGAGGGCCGCTTAACGCATATTAGTTAGTGCGTGGCTGGGCGGAACAAAAATAATCTTTTATGAACACGTAGAAAATAAAAGGAAAAACCTACTCAAAGCAAATGGGTCGTTAGTTAAAAAGACGGGGGATAATTTTTAGAGTTTTTTTCTTAAATGTAAAAATATTTTTTAGGGTGTTTTAGGGGGCATGGTATGGCGAGGAAAGGCAGGATAGTGGGTTTTTTGTATTTTCGTGTGTTGAGTATGTGCGAGTGTATGTTATTGTCACCCTTTTTCAAGGAGATTGTATTTATTTAAATCATGTTCCTCATTAATAAATGGATTGCAATTTGATGTTAAGCTATGTACCCACATAATTGAAACAATAATGAATTTGCAATTTTTTTCTGGAATTATTTTTATGCTGATGAAATTTTAATGAAATTGTGAAATATCTCAGATGGAAAGCGAAGATAGATAAATTAGTAATTTCATTAACTTCCGGGACATTTACGAGGTTTCAAATTCAGATTGCATCATTTATTGGTGTTACAAACATTTGCAACCCGATTTAAGGACTTTCGCAATTAATTAGATCCCACTTGTTTAAAACGTCAAAATCGTTTCCGTGCCAGATAAAAAAATTGCGAAAAAAATCTTCCGGGCTAAAGAAAGTTATGCAAAATTACAAACGGGTTTGTGACCCTTCTCTGTTGCATAAACAATCATTTGCATAACTACAAAATATTTCATTATAAAGTTAAAAAACAATTATTTTCAATGTTCCGGTCATCGTAGCAGAGTGCAAACTTGATAGAATACGTGTAATAATTATTAAAATTTTCTCTAAAATTTGCATAAATGTCGGATTTTTTTTCAAAAAGTTATTTGCAAATTTACGTTTTTTGTTAATTTAGCAATGTTCCGCGGGGCGGAAAAGTGTGCAAAACCGGATACATGATTTTTTCACCTCCTCCAATATTGTCTCAAAGACTTTCGCAATTTTTGTCTAACTTTGCATTATGGAAGTCCGTGGTGACTGGCCTATAAGTTTTACTCTTAGACTAACTGTAACTTCAGCAAAAAAACAGTTGATTTGTACAAAAAAATGGACGAAATGAAAAAACGAATAAAATGGGCACGGTGGAACTCAATTGGTCCAGTGGTTCCCTCGTAAATTGTAAAGAACCATTAAATTTGCAGGTTTTTAAAAAAATTCATAACTCCGGTTCAAATTCACATTAAAGGCTGAAATCTGCACACGTTGGAGTTTTAGTAGTTCTTAATCTACCCTCGAAATTTCAATAGAAAATGCGTGTAGTATTTGCAAAAAGGCACTTTTCTGCACAGCGGCAGCGCCGCGAAAGTCATGTGGCGGTCGGACTGATATTTAACCAACGCTGTTGCATTCTTCGAGATTGTTGTGTTTTTGTTTTGTTTTGCCAAAAGTCTATTGGAAGCATGCGAAAAACGCCATCGAAAACAGTTAATTTCAGCGCTACGAGTTCAAGCAGCGTAGTGTAGGGGTAGCCGAGTTCCACTTAGCTCTCGTTTGTCTGCTGGGTGTTGAAATATTTATCTTATTAATGTCATGTCTGGTAAATGTTTAATATTCTTGATATTTAATTTCACCTTAAAATTAGCTTCTTTATTATTTTAAGTGATTACCTAAGCTAATCCAGATCCGGAAATTGTACTACCTAACTGTTGTATAATATCTGTTTAATATTTACCTTTTGCATTTCGTCATAAGCAGCCAAAATTTCTTGATGAACTCTTATTTCCCTGTATCTATCAGAGTCAAGTTTTCTTAACTCATCCAGTTTTTGTGGCTCATTTCTTGACAGCAGAATATCGGTCATTTCCATTTTTGAATTCTGCCAATTTCTCACGTAACTGAGCTTGATTTCACTTTCAACTTTGAAGTCCTGAGGGATTTATGAACAACATTAGGACAATTGAGTATATTATCGGGATTAAATATATACTACAACGTATCCTTTAAATTAAACAAACACTTTTGTGATTCTCATAAAATGTTAAATGTCTCCAGTAAGAAACAAGAATGCAGCTACAGACATGTGTTTAGTAGTTATTGTTCCTCATCAGCATAGCATAGCTTAGAGAATCTAGTTATAGATTAGAAGCAAACCTGTATACAAACTGTTTCAGGACTATGGGGCAACGCTTCAGGAGCGTATAGTTTGTGTCATGACAATACTGAAAGTATCTATAAGTTCTTACCGCACGGAGCCCCTTTTCGCAGTTACTCACCTTTAAGGAGGTTGAGGTGTTACAGTTCCAACCAAAAGTAAGTCGAATTCTAAGTCGAAACTTTTCCGTAATAAATGATTACAAAAGGTTATAAGTCGATGATACTAATAATTATTGTCATAAAAGCAAAAATAAATCATTTTTATTATTAATTAATTATTTAGACCACCCTAATGCATCTTAAGCACAGACTAGCCTCAGGTGATGGTTTAGAAGCCAAATTTCTTTATAAAGAACACTTTCCTAACGGAGTTATTCCAAATACCTACGAAGATGTCAGTCTACGTTCTTTATCACTAAAATCAATTTTTCTGCAATACGGGTCACTTTCTTTATGTCAAACAAATATTTTTTTTCGAAAATTGTTTAAAAATTTAAACATGTTATCTCAACTTTCAAAAAAATTTTTTTTCAAAATTTAGGGATAAATGGTATTAGGGGCGTTCCACCTCTAATACTTCCTAGACAAGAAAGGCACCATACTTCTAAATCAAAGATATTTACTATCTATATTCTCAAATTTTATTACAATTGATTTTTAGCATTAGCATTTTAGAGCTATCACTACGTAATACTTTCAAAATTTTATTTTTAACGGTAAATAGTTACGAAATGGGGCGCCCAATAAAAAAAAATTACAAGTACTTTTATTGCTATTTTGACCCAAACTATACGCTGCCGAGGTGCGGACCCGCATTCCTGGGACATCTTGTATATGGTACATGGTAATACATGATGTTTTAAATTTTTTTATCAGACCATATAAACTTTTCCATTCTTTTATTTTCTAATTACTTTGAAGACATTAGTAAAATCTGACAACAGTTTGTCCGATTTTAGTTATTATTTAATTGTTTTGTATATTTTGCAGAGCCTAACAATAAAGCTCAAAAACTCAAAATATGTTGGCACCAGCAGCAGCAAAATTACAATCTATTTTAGTCCTAGCTGTAGTCTTCTCTTGCTTTGACATTTGCCTTTTTTGGTATACTTTTTTATCTTTACTGAGTGGAAAATGTTTTTTGGATGGCATTTTTTCGCTACTGTGTTTAACTGTGTACCGCTGAAATAGTTTTCACAAACACCAAAACACTTGAATACAACCCTGTGGATTCCACGTGCGTTTCGTCAGCCACATCATCTGGAGATGATTAAAACTCAATTATATCGTCTCCTGATAATGCCAACGTGGTTGTCGAAACGCACTTCGAATATTATAGTATTCGAAGGTCGTGTTTTGAGGTATGTGGAAATTATTTCAGATGCAGCGTCACACTGAAAGTTTCAGGCCAAGAAATTTTGAGTGGTACGTTAATTTTGGTCGTCACTGTAAATAAAAAATGTCTTGTTATACTCTTCGCAAATACAAAGCGAAAAGTATATTGCATTCGATCGGCACACTTCTAAAACCGGTAATATTGCACGTAAAGAAAAAAATTTCATATCACTGTGTTGGTGATCGAATTCTGAACAACTTTCAAAATGTCCGTCCGTCTGTCTGTCCGTCTATCTGTCCGCCCGTATGTCTGTCCGTCCGCCACGTTTCTTGTAAGCACGATAACTTAAGAACTAAAAATCTGATTGTATTGAAATTTGGACAGTAACTTATTGTTAGCTAGAAGAAGAATCCTATTGTTTTTTAACAAAATCTATCAATAAATAAAAAAGTTATTAAATTTTTGAATAAAAGCAAAAAATTAATGTTTTGCAATTAAACTAAAAATGTCTAAAACTAATATTATTTACAAAAAAAAATGCGAAGAGTATCCTATAGAATGTGCAACAATTATATAAAAAGTGAAGTAAATCGGCGAAGAGTGGTTAGCTTGTTTTCTTTTTTCTCTGTCCACCTTATTCCGAATTAAGAATGAGAAGTGCAATAGAAGCTGATTAAAATCATAACTTTTAAGCAGGGACGGACTGGCAAAAGTTTAGCGGTGCTGAGTCTTAATACTCGCAGGCCACGTATTACTTTATTATTTTTATTAATACCAATATCAATTCCTATATAGTAGTTAAAATAGAATACAAATCGTTTTACAGTGGTTTTTGAATTTTAAACGCAACTTACTTTTAGATGGCGGCAGGGTATGTTCGGGCAATAGATAGATATTTAAATAATATAACATCTCTAACAAAATTTTACTTGATTACATTTTATAAAGATAATTCCCTCCTCAACAAATTGCTTTCCACGAAGATTTTGTCAATTATTTTATCACTATCTCGGTTATCTAACAAATCGTTTTCTACTGTCGTTAACAAAAATACTTCGAAGTGATTATTGTTGAGCGTACTCCTTAGTCTGGCTTTCATAAATTTTAGGGTAAAAAAATACCTTTCACAAGCTATTTGTGTTGTGGGTAAGATCAACAAATATTGGTAAGCCATTGTTAATGTGATTCACTATATAAGTTATATTTTATAAGCACACTGTAACTGCATACTGCGCATTTCTTGAAAGTTTTCAAAGTTTTACAGAATTTAAAATTTACACCCCTCTTTTCCAGAGAATCTTGTTCTTGTTCTGCATCATTCTCAACTTCATAATATCGTTCATACTTGTCTAATAGTTGTTTCAAGTTCTCCCAACTACTCGCGAAATTCATTAGCTTTTCACACATAGTCCTTATTTTGTAGCATTTTATTGAAAGTTAATAATTTTGAACATAATGTTTGTAGTGCTTCTAAGGGTAAACTTCCCTCTTCTTTAATATGATTAAAGTTTGAAGCAGATAAAAAATTTTAGTCTTGCTACAACATCTTGTATTTAGAAAAGCAGTTGGTCATGCTCTCAATTACAATATCTAAAATAGCATTGTGAACTTCTGCAGTAAATTTATGGAAACTATCCATGACTAACTAATGAAATAAAAAACACTAAACTGTTTTTCACGTTTTCACATGTATTACGTCAACATGACGATCGTTTCGCTAAAACATTAGCTTCATCAGATGAGCGCACTGTAACACTACTCACAAATTGAACTTATTGAACCTTAAATACATGAAATTGAATTACCTGAAAACTAATTTGCATAAAATTGTGATTATTTACTTATAATATAAAATGTACTACTAGGAAATGGAATTAAAATAGATTAACAAGTGGAGAATTATTTATGTCTAATTGATCGTTAAGTAAAATATTATCGTTTTTATACCTATTAATTTCTAAGCTCTCAAGTAACGACAACTTTGATCCCTTACCAGCTGTATGAAGGATATCAAAATCGCCGTTAAATGAGTGCTTTTCTTCCAAAGGGTGATTTGCAAAGGTAGAAAAAAGATTTTTTATGTTCCATTATCCGTTTTTTAAAATTTCTACCTGTTTGTCCCACATATATCTTAGGGCAAGTCCCACAAGTTAGTTTATACACTCCCGACAACTCTTCTTTTTTATTCTTATCTTTATTGTTTTTAATAATAGAGCCTAAAGTATTATTAGTTTTATAAGCTATATTCAGACCTTGCTTCTTTAAAAAAGTACTAATCTTTTCCGACGGGTCCCCAATGAATGTTAATGACCTGAAATTAGATTTTGAATTATCATGATCTTTGTAGGTCGGATATACTGCATTTATCGCGTTTTTAAACAATCATTTGCATAACTACAAAATATTTCATTATAAAGTTAAAAAACAATTATTTTCAATGTTCCGGTCATCGTAGCAGAGTGCAAACTTGATAGAATACGTGTAATAATTATTAAAATTTTCTCTAAAATTTGCATAAATGTCGGATTTTTTTTCAAAAAGTTATTTGCAAATTTACGTTTTTTGTTAATTTAGCAATGTTCCGCGGGGCGGAAAAGTGTGCAAAACCGGATACATGATTTTTTCACCTCCTCCAATATTGTCTCAAAGACTTTCGCAATTTTTGTCTAACTTTGCATTATGGAAGTCCGTGGTGACTGGCCTATAAGTTTTATTCTTAGACTAACTGTAACTTCAGCAAAAAAAACAGTTGATTTGTACAAAAAAATGGACGAAATGAAAAAACGAATAAAATGGGCACGGTGGAACTCAATTGGTCCAGTGGTTCCCTCGTAAATTGTAAAGAACCATTAAATTTGCAGGTTTTTAAAAAAATTCATAACTCCGGTTCAAATTCACATTAAAGGCTGAAATCTGCACACGTTGGAGTTTTAGTAGTTCTTAATCTACCCTCGAAATTTCAATAGAAAATGCGTGTAGTATTTGCAAAAAGGCACTTTTCTGCACAGCGGTATGAAGGATATCAAAATCGCCGTTAAATAAGTGCTTTTCTTCCAAAAGGTGATTTGCAAAGGTAGAATTATTTTTATTATTCAAAAAAGATTTTTTATGTTCCATTATCCGTTTTTTAAAATTTCTACCTGTTTGTCCCACATATATCTTAGGGCAAGTCCCACAAGTTAGTTTATACACTCCCGACAACTCTTCTTTTTTATTCTTATCTTTATTGTTTTTAATAATAGAGCCTAAAGTATTATTAGTTTTATAAGCTATATTCAGACCTTGCTTCTTTAAAAAAGTACTAATCTTTTCCGACGGGTCCCCAATGAATGTTAATGACCTGAAATTAGATTTTGAATTATCATGATCTTTGTAGGTCGGATATACTGCATTTATCGCGTTTTTTAAAGAAGCAAGGTCTGAATATAGCTTATAAAACTAATAATACTTTAGGCTCTATTATTAAAAACAATAAAGATAAGAATAAAAAAGAAGAGTTGTCGGGAGTGTATAAACTAACTTGTGGGACTTGCCCTAAGATATATGTGGGACAAACAGGTAGAAATTTTAAAAAACGGATAATGGAACATAAAAAATCTTTTTTGAATAATAAAAATAATTCTACCTTTGCAAATCACCTTTTGGAAGAAAAGCACTTATTTAACGGCGATTTTGATATCCTTCATACAGCTGGTAAGGGATCAAAGTTGTCGTTACTTGAGAGCTTAGAAATTAATAGGTATAAAAACGATAATATTTTACTTAACGATCAATTAGACATAAATAATTCTCCACTTGTTAATCTATTTTAATTCCATTTCCTAGTAGTACATTTTATATTATAAGTAAATAATCACAATTTTATGCAAATTAGTTTTCAGGTAATTCAATTTCATGTATTTAAGGTTCAATAAGTTCAATTTGTGAGTAGTGTTACAGTGCGCTCATCTGATGAAGCTAATGTTTTAGCGAAACGATCGTCATGTTGACGTAATACATGTGAAAACGTGAAAAACAGTTTAGTGTTTTTTATTTCATTAGTGATAATGGATTTTCACCAAGTAAAGGTCGAGTCTATCAACTATCCATGACTGGATAGTCATGAGACACTTCTCTTCACTTTTCTAATCCTCCTGGTAGCAAACGTCTGTTGATACAAAGTGCTTCCACTGCTCTTCTCTGAGTAAGCTCCTCCGTTGCCCAATGTATTATGCTGATTTTATCCCGCCAATGTCTCTGTTCACTGGTTTGTAAATGTTTTGACAATGGATTTGTAATACTAAATATTCTTAAATATATTTGCGACAACATTATTTCAAATTTTTGCAGGGACGATCTCAAATTTTTAGCCTTTACTCTCACATCTGCATTAAACTTCTCACTGTTTTCAATTGCAAATAGAGACAAAATAACGTCCACGTAAAGTGAATCTTTATAAGGATTTTAAAATGTCCCGAAAATACGACTAATAGCCGTATGTTTGGCCCACCAGCGGATTCACCTAACCGAAGGTTTTTAAATATTTTCTTCTATATTCATTCGTTGATACATCTCTTTAAAAAATACTGCTAAAGAATTGATTGTAGTAAAAAAAACATGCTTCAGGAATAGGAGCATTGGCATTGCCTCTGCGACCGTATTAGTACATATTTTCAATATGTAGCGCTGCGTCGATAACCAAGAAGACTAAAATCGTATTATAGTAAACAATATCTAATTTTATTTATCATCATTCTAATGCAACTACCAACAGTCGCCGGTCATCGTGCCAAGCAGTCAGGGCGGCGCCAGCGGAG
This sequence comes from Stenurella melanura, assembly GCA_963583905.1. Classification (NCBI taxonomy): domain Eukaryota; kingdom Metazoa; phylum Arthropoda; class Insecta; order Coleoptera; family Cerambycidae; genus Stenurella; species Stenurella melanura. The sequence goes on along the minus strand of OY757311.1, from coordinate 164,176,943 downwards.
CGGGCCACCGGTATTCGTCCCGGTGGGCCAGTCCGCCCCTGCTTTTAGGTTTATTTCTTAAGCAAATTAGCATTTTGTTTCATTATAATGGTTAACTTTTCAATTTTGAAAATATCTTTTCTACCCCTCCCCCTAAATTTAATAGGTGTAATAACAAAATACCAACCTCTATCTCATCTTTAATTCTTCCAATGTTAGCGATAGACTCCTCAATTTTTCTGTGATAAAATTGCGTGTCTTTCTGAAAAACACCTTCAAGATTCCTAAGCTCAGCTTCATTGCGTAGAGCGTCTTCTTTGAGTTTTCCTTCGTCGGATTTCATCGCATTGAACACGTTTATAATATTTAAAAGTTGGTTATATGAGCCGCTTCTTTGCAACTCTTCAACGGTAGTTTTCACGATTGCTAAAATATAGGAACATCTCTGCTTGAAATCTAATGTACTGTCAATCGCGCTCCGTGTGGTGTCTGGCGCTTTTTCCGAAAACCTTTCCTCAATGGTTTTATAAGTAACGTCTAGTTGATCTTCTTCTGGCCAGTTGTTAATTGTTTTCAATATGAGTAGTTGGTCTAGTGCTTCTCCAAGAATGGCAATGCATATTTGCGAGACAAGAGTCCCTGGTAAAAAATCTACACCGTTAATATCTTCTTGCAATTCATCCATATTCACTATTATTCTTGCGGTAAAAATTCATTTGAACTTTTATATAGACTGAACTATGTGAGGATATAAGACTAAGTGACTATACCTATACCTAAATGAACTTATTCCCTATGTTTCGCAGCAACGGCGTTTGATACAATATTGATTTAATAACCATATAAATTTGAAATCACGTGATGTTACCAAAATATTGCCGTTTAAATTATTTACACTATGAAAAAGCATATATGTATATAGAGCTTATTTAAAAATATATACGGGGCGTATAATTTCCGAATATACATTGAGAGCTAAAACAATCGTGCCTTATTTTCAAATGTACATCAGTACAGAAAACATATTTTACTGAGTGGAAAAAGTTCTATATTTTAGTACTCATTTGAATTAGGAAAAATTCTACTTTTTTTTTTAAGTGAATTATTTATTATTTGTTTGCTTATAGTAATGAAACATATTATTTATAGGATTTTGAAAACAGCGGAAAAAACTATATAAGTATGATAACTAAAAGAAAAACTATATGTAAAAAATATTAATGAAATCTTTGCATTCTGTCGAAAACCTGACTTCTGGTTATGCGAGCAAATCAAAATCCTAAGATAAATTTGTCCAATTTCTTATTTGACATTCTCATTAAACACTAACATAGGACATAGTTCTCTTCGGCTAAGCAGATTAAACTAGTATCTATATGACCCGCTACGGTATGAAGATTCAGTTAAAAATGAGAACAAAGGCCTAAAATGAAATTTATTTAGCTACCTTGTCTTAGAAATTTCTTCATTCTAATGGATTACGTTTTCAGAAAATCTCTCATTCAGTTTCATGGAAATGCTTAGCCTTTGAAACGTTTTTCGCCCTTATTCTAAGCTCATTAGAAAGGCACAAAGCCACTCATAACGATGTTTCATGCAAAACCAAGGCAGTATCCATGAATAGGTATGAAATATTTATATTTGACACTAACTGATACAAAATAACAGTTATCATAGAAAGTTTTTTTCAGCTGTTTGCAAAATCCTATAAAGAATATGTTTCATTACTATAAGCAAGCAAATAATAAATAATTCGCTTTTAAACATCCACAGAGTATATAGGCTCCAATACTTGGTAGCTAATAGATAGGTGAATAGAAATTATCTAATTTACTTTTTTAATATTTATGTTCAATCACAATCTTTATTAATAAAATGTAAAAATTAGTTGAAATTGACTTTTGGCAGGCCCGACGAAACGGGGAGAATAAGAGAGTGATTCCTCCAGGGCTCCTTTAAGAAAGTCCGGAATCGTTTGAAGGGTCCGGTGTATAAATTTTTTCTAGCCCATTTTGCGCCCTCCGCTCTTCAAGCTGTTTCTCCCCTAAAAATTAGTCAAGAAAAACTGAATTGTATTAGTCAGGGAAATCAGGGAAAAGTCAGGGAATTTGAGGAGCTATTTTAAGTGGCCACCCTGTCAAAACACTAACTTGCTCGCTTACTTATGTTTGATTGTATGAAATACTCTATACTTAATTCTTAAACACAGCGCTATAAACAGCAGAATCTTAACAGGTAAACGAGAGATACTCGCCCCAACATTTTCACCAGCTCTCCTACTCTTAGTTCAGCTGACGGAGTAACCTTTGGACTGGCCAAGCGAATTATTTTTAAGTCGAAATCTATAGAGAACCTATAAAAATGAAGATAGTAATTTCTTTTGGAAAATTATAAAAAGTAGACTAGTTGCTAATGCCATATTAATCATTCCTCAAATGATTTTAAAAAATTGAAAAAGTGCGTCAATTGAAACGAAAACGTAAGTGTTTAGACATATTATATATGTACAATTGTTTTTCCATTTGTCTGGCGTCTAAACTTAAAAACAAAATAGAAATCGATTAGAACATTTTATTTATTATAAAAAGTCAATAGAATAAAACTTATCTGACAAGTGTGGTAGAACAAATTATAGATAAAAAGATATATAGAAAACATTGTACTATAATGGTAATAAATAAAAATACAAAACATTTAGTGGGAGAAGTACAACAGAGAAATATGACTGTTTGTTCATATTTTTTTTATACTTGTATTGCCAAAAAATTTATTAAGATATTAAGACTTATAACAATTGTAGAATTATGAATTTGCGTTCTGTAATGTTAGTTGCTTGAAAAAATGCGTAATAATCACATCAAAACACTTGAACTCTACATTCGAATATTGTTCTCACCAACCATATTGCACTTAACTGGAGGCAATTAAAATCAGTTTTAATCATCTTCTGATGATACCAAAATGGATGGCGGAACGTACGTCAGGCAGTAGTACTGCAGGGTAGCGTTCAAATGTTTCTCTAACACTGTTTCAGAAGCTACAAATTCCACAACTAAAAACTGTGTCGGAATAAGTATCATTCCAACACACTGCTAGAGTAAAATATCGACAAATCAGACGCCGGTAAGCTATATTTCGTTCTGCGGTTGCTATGGTTACGTTGAACAAATTGTATTTATTTCTCGTTTGACGTTTTGAAAAGTTTTGAATTTTTTTTGTATAATTTCTAAAATCTTGTTAGAGAAAGTATAGTCCACAATACGTTTGGAATGGCATATTCCACACTCGTGAATCGTACAAACTTTTCGCTTGTGTGGAATATGAGCCGTTGCATAACTAGAAACTACTCTAGATGTGACCACTGCTAATTAGTAATTAATTACTATACTTTTTGCAACTTATGAAACAGTGTATATCATAAGTTCCAGCCCTCTTCAGGACTAGTTACAATTTTTACAAAGTAATAAATATATAGATGTTACAAGTAATTGATAGCTTCATGGTGAAAAATATGATTAATTGCTTCATTTACTGTTGCTACAGCTGCTTGCAATCCTCCTTTAACGATTACCTCAATGATGCGGATGATAAGAGGATGTAAGAATAGAGTGACAACGCTAGTCATAGTGTTAGTTATCCAATCTACCAAACCATGTCCAGTAAATTTCAAACTAATTTTCCTAAAAACGAAAATTTGAATTAAAATGTGGGAAGGCCTGCAAACGTGTACCGGGGCATGCCCTGAGTTTCGACGGTCCTAAACATCAGTCTTTCTTAGATTCTGTGTAGTTTTAATTTTGTCCCGATGATTCTAACTTGGTTGCCGAAAAGTGCGATGAGTATAACGTTATACAAGGAGCACTAAGGCCACACTCGGCGTTTAGGGTAAAAATAGAGAGGGTATGGGAGGAACAAATTGAAAATGAGAATGAGATTGTGGGTTATTCGGACGCTAGTAGGGACGAAGAAGGGAGAGTGGGAATAGTTGGAGCGATCGGAAGAATATTTGGAGAAGGAAGAATTGAAGAGAGAATTGCGGATGGTATCCCAGTGGGAGTGGCGGAAGTCATTGCCATGGGAGAAACTATCCAAATGATTGAGAGAAGAATGAATGACGAGAAAATGAGACCACGAGAGAGGATACAGATGTCTATCCATCGTTACTGATAGCCTGCAGGCTCTCGAGAGGTTGGAGAAAGGAGGGGCGAGAGAAAGAGAGATAGATGAAAAAAATTGATGATCGAGAGAATGAGGAGGATGTATTGCCATATGGAGAAGAAAGAGTGAGGAAAATAGAAATAATAAGATGGTGGATGAGGATGCAAAAAGAGCAAGGATGAAAGACGAAATGAAAAGGTGAAGAAATTTGGATTGATAGTAGAGGGAGAAAGACAAGAACAAGATAGAGAGTAATCGAGGAATGGCAGAAAAGATGAGAAGAAACTGGAACTGGAACCCTCTTCGGGGTATGTCCGGACGTGGGTTACGCTGCCATTTGATTATCATTTAAAGGAGTGCAGATGGTGACAGGATTCGGAAATTTTTTGGGTTACCTTAAGAGGTTTCGCCTGCGGGATGTGGATGGCGAGTGCGAATGTGGAAGAGGAGAGGAAAATAGTGAGTATGTGAGGTTTGCATGTGGGAGAATTGATAGGAAGAAAGGTAGAAGGTTTGTGAAAAATGAACGGGGTCATGGAAGTACGAATGAGGGAAAATAGGGTAGTACGAGAGGAACACGTGAGAAAATGGAACGAGAGGGCAGAGAACTTGATGATGACTGAGGAATTGCATATGTGAGGATTGCCTTTCAGGTATTATGGATATTGTATATATCTGTATTATATGACAACATAAAATTATTTAAGGCCGTTTTTGTTATAAAAGGAGAAAGTTTTGTTCAAAGTCGCAAGGCGGAGGAGCTGAGAAAGTGAAGGATAGCGTTAAATACTATGGTATTTGAGAAGATAATTTGAGTTTCAATTACTTCTCTTTAACAATTCATGTTATTTTAATCACTAATGATAAAGCTATTCGGTTCAGTTGCCAGGTTGTCGATCGACAATTTTGACGTATATTCGGATGTTTAAACAGTAATTCATTTATATATCTACTTACCCTGTATCTCTAATGTCAAAATTGTCCAATGAGGCATGATATTTATCGAAATTAAAGGACAGAACTACGTTGGCTTTTACATTGCTAACTTTCCCTTCTGTGCCTCCGGATATACTCAGTAGTACTTTCGTATGGTAATGGTAGGTAAACTAAAGAAGAAGTAGTACAGTTTTCAAACATTAACTTCAATTCAAGTAACAATTTAGCTTTAAATTGTTTGTCACATTTGTTACAATTTATGATTTTATTGTACGTACCATCAACGCATCAAATTTAATGGGAACAACAATTTCCAAGTTTTTTGTAGAAGAACTATAAGTAACCGTTACGTCATTATTTCTTGATATTGAGGAAACGTCCTGTAACCATCCTTCTGATAAGGTGATTTTGCCAGTTGGAAACATCTAGAGACAAGAATTAATAAAAGTCCAGATTCAAAAATTTGAGGTGTCTATAGTCCAAATCACGAATGTTGTCGTTTACGTCATCAATTTATGTACTTATAAAAGACACGAGATTCTATGAACTTAAATATTAGCGCATTGCAATGTAAATAACAGTTAGTCACGTCTGATGGAGCTACGACAGAAGTTCCAAGCGTAACGATGCGTTTTAGCGATGAATAATACAATAGCTTGTTGTAGCCGCAACCAACGTTCAGCATTCGGTCAGTTCAGTAGCGTGCAGTTGGCGCATTTGTTAAATTTAATGATTTCCTATTTCCTCTCGTTATTTATATGTCTGCTGTGTTTTTTATTGTGGTATTTTAAGTTTCCTCTAATTATATAAATTTTTGTGTAAATAGATTGCGAGTGCTTTAGTGTTCCTCCTTTCAAATGGTACGCCCATGCGTGCCATTCTGTGTGACCTTGATTCATTACAACATGCATGATTTGAACTATAGTTATTAATTATACAAAAAAAATATATGTTTCTAATCTTTTAATCAGACCACTTTACCCTTATGTATTTTGAGTCGCTGAATTCAAATCTTGCATCAGAATTGTGCCAGTTTTTTTATGGTTCAAAAATAGTCCAGAAGTGGATCAAAAAGACAATTTTCTAAGAATTTGCTAAAGTACAAAAATTGCCCAGCAATCGGGTAACTGTAAGTAAGCTATGTTACTCCCAGGAAGTATAAGTAATCATAAAAAAATGTTCAATTTTTTTTTTCTTGAAATAGGTTTAGAATGTCATGAAAATTTGAGAAAAAAAAGATTTTCTGTTCGTCTGTCTGTAACTTTTTTTAGTTCCCACATTTTCTCCGGAACGGTTTAAGATATTGCCTTGAAATTTTGTACACGTATATGTTATAACGAGATCTGGGGCTGGATTGTTTTTTGAACATATCCGGTGAAGGGTTGGGGGATAAATAGGGGGAAATAGGGGAAAGTAAGTAAAGCAAGCTGGTAAGAGTACAGAAACTTGAAATTTGGTGTGTGTACTAGAAGCCAAGGCCGCAAAATTTTTTACAATATTTTCCATCCCTTCACCACCCCTCCACTCCATTATTAAAGGGGTTGATAAAACAAATTGAGATATTCACTTAAAATTTGGTATACGTATATATTATATTGATATCAGGAACTAGATTATATTTTGGCATTATTCCGTTGAAGGGTTGGGGGTTAAATTAGGGGTAAATAGGGGAAAATAAATAAAGCAAGCTGGTAACAGTTTAGAAACTTGAATGTGCATGTACTAGAAGCCAAGGCATCAGATTTTTTATAATATTTTTAAACCCCCCACCACCCCTACTCCATTATTAAGGGGGTTGATAGAACAAAATTGAGATATTCACTTGAAATTTGATACGTTTATGTATTATAGCGACTTCTGGCACTAGATTATATTTTGAGATGATTCCGTTCAAGGGTTGGGGGTTAAATAGGGGTAAATAGGGGAGAATAAGAAAAGCAAGCTGGTAAAAGTACAGAAATATGGTATTTGGTGTATATACTAGAAGCGAAGGCCTCAGATTTTTTTAAATAATATTTTCCATCCCCCCCCACCACCCGCACCCACTCCCTTATTAAAAAATATGATATAATTAAATTGAGATTTAACTTGAAATTTTGTACACGTTTGTATTATAATGACATCTGAAACTAGACTATATTTTGACATGATTCTATTGAAGGTGTGGGGTAAGTAGAAGTAAATAGGGAAAAATAAGTAAAGCAAGCTGGTAAGAGTACAGAAATTTGGGATTTGGTGTATGTATTAGAAACCAAGACATCAGATTACTTTCTAATATTTTTCATCCCCCCACCTCCACCACCTCCACTCCATTATTAAAGGCATTGATTACATAAAATTGAGATATTCACCTGAAAGTTAGTGCACTTATGTATTGCAATCAAATTCAATTGAGATGATTCCGTTGAAGGGGTGGGAGGTGGTAGGTTGTGAATAGCGCAAAATAAGTAGAGCAAGCTAGAAACTTCATTTTTTACTTCCATATGCACGTAGTATAGTAGATTGGTAGTAATCATGAAAAATAATTCAAATTTTTTTTTCTTGAAATAGGCTTAGAAATGAGTAATTATTTGTTTGCTTATAATTGTATTGAATCATATTCTTTATACGATTTTGCAAACAGCAGAAAAAATAACTATTTCTAACTAAAAGAAAAACTATGTGTAAAAATATTAATGAATTCTTTGCATTCTTTCGATAACCTAAATTCTGGCTATGCTAGCAAATTAAAATCCTAAAATGAATTTGTCTAATTTCTTATTTGACAATTCTCATTCTAACACTAGCATCCATACAGTCCCCTACGGCCATGCAGATTAAACTAGTATCTACATAACCCCCTACGATCATGAAAATTCAGTTTAAAATGAAAGCAAAGGCCTAAAATGAATTTATTTATCTACCTTGTCTTTTAAAATTGTGATCAAATTAAAAGTCCAAAAATATCCACTCAAAATAAAAATTATTACAATTTTTTTAACGTGATACATGGGATTTTATCATTTAGGGTGGTTTTATAACCTTTAAGAGGTTGTTTTACTATAATATGGATATTGAGTGCAAAAAATAGCTTATTTATAGTTACCAGATTGCTGGTCAATTTTTTGTGTACTTTGACAAATTCTTAGAAACCTTCCTTCTTGACCCACTTCTGGACTATTTTTGAACCATAAAAAAGATGTGTGTGTAGGCACAATTCTGATGCCAGATTTGGAGTCAGCGGCTCAAAATACACAAGGGTAGAGCTAGTGCTCTGGTCAAAAGATTAGAACACAATTTTGTTTTTGTGTGCCTGTGTTATTATTATAAATTTAAAATTTTGATATTAACACCTACCTTTAAGACTTGATCGGGCAATTCAAAAGGATCAAGTCCACTACGAATTATTAGCTGTTGTATATTTACGAGAATTCTGTCAGCATAATCATTAACGTTAGCTATAATTCCACCAGCTCTAAAACATGGTAAAGGATTTGATCAACGATATGAACAGTTTCGGAGTTAAAAAAAATACTTATGTGTTTATAGAGGGTAACCCGACAGTAGACTGCAATAATAAGAAACTAAATAGAGGGCATGAATACCTATCACAATAACTCCCATGTGTTTTCGAGACATTCGCATTTTTCTGTTTTTTTTATAGCTCCTGCCCTTATTAAAATATTTTCACAATAATTTATTTTTAACCGTGACAATCGTTTCGCCTAACATAGGCTTCATCGGATGGTTAGTTGATAACTAACTTACAATCTATAAACTATCTCCTTAAATAGTCAATATTTGACAATTTCGTAAAAAATGTAATTAGGGTAACAATAAAGGATGCTTAAATAAATACTGTTATGAATTACACCCCCTTGGAACTGGAGATGATACGCCTATGCCTATTAATTGTGACTGGAAGCTGCCAGAATGAAATGGACTTTTTCTGGAATGTTGTTGGAGAAGATTCTTGATTGTTTCTAGATGAATCTAGAGAGTCAAATTCGGAGTATATAAAGCGCGATTACCAGCGCGGAAGGGGAAGTTTATTTTAGAAGTGACACGTTCGGTAAAAAGTGAGGTTAATTAAAGCGTAAAGGTTATTTTGAATGTTTGAAGTATTGTATAGTCAGTAAATTATTGAATAAAGTGTTAGTGGTGTTTATCTCTTGTTGAAATTATTTAGAACCCACGGATTCATACAGGGTGTTTACTAAAAAGGGTGAAAAACCGCAACAATACATTATACAAATAATATTAACAAAGTAGGAATAAATTTAGAAAAACTATGCCAGCTATGCAAATCATTTCCAAGTATTGTTAAGTAAGGGAGAATGATTTATCTCGGCTTGATCAATTAACAAATTATCCAGTGATTTATCTTTATTAATTTCTGATCATTCCAATAGAGATAATCTCAATCCTTTACACTCTACGTGTAAAATTTCGAAATCATCCCTAAAAGATGTTTTTCTTCTAATAAACGATTTGCACATGTAGTTCGTTTTGTTCTTAATGTAACTATTTTTATCCCCATAGTGATGTTTCTTGAAATTGCTAATTAATTATTTGCTTTATAAACTATATTCAAATTTAGTTTTCTTAAATATTCCGAAACTTTTTCCGTTGGGATCCTAAATACGAGAGGGTTTAGAACGTTGACTGATTTTTCTTTTTAATTATTGGATATAGGCAGTTTTCAACTTATTTCTAATTTAATTGAAAATATTATAGCTAAAAAAAATTTAAAAAATACCTTGAAATTAATATATCCTATAATCAAAAAGAAAAACGACTCAAAATTCAAAACCCTCACGTGTTTAGGCTACCCAAATGAAAAAGTTTCGGCATATTTAAGAAAATGAAATTTAAATATAGCTTATAAGCAATAATTAATTCGGAAAATATATTAAAAATAATAAAGGCAAAACCCAAAAAGTCTGTAAATCAGAGTACATGTTAACTTGCGATTCATGCCCTGGGGTATACATTGGACAAACAGGCAGGAATTTCAAGAAATGTCACTATGAGCATAATAGTTACATTATGAATAAAACGGAGTGTACAAGTGCAAATTATTTATTGGAAGAAAAACATTCCTGAAATTTTATACGTAGAGAGTAAAGTATTGAGATTGTCTCTATTGGAATGTTTAGAAATGAATAAACATAAACCATTCGATAATTTGTTAAATGATCAAACCGAGATAAATCAGTCTCCTTTCCTTAACATTACTTGGAAATGATTTTCATATGTGATATGTTTTTTAAAATTTATTTCTAATCTGTTAATATTATTTGTATATTGTATTTATTGAGGTATCCTTTATTGTTAGGTTAATTGCATTGTTTATAATATGAAATTGTCAAATATTCAGTATTTAGGGAGATAGTTTATAGAGTGTTTGTTAGTTATCAACTCACCGTCCGATGAAGATTATGTTAGGCGAAACGATCGTCATGGTTAAATATAAATTATTCTGAAAATCTCAACCACAGTGTGTTCGTTAATCGTGTAATGGACCAAACATTTTGGAATTTTGGAATGGTATTTGGGGATTAAGTCCTGCTTGTGGTAAAACTAAAGTATATCAAACTTGATTTGGTGTTCTACAGGGTGTTTTATAAGCAAAGTTGTAAAAATCACCACTAATAAAGTACCTTTATTTTTCAAAACATGAAAAAATTTGACAAAGAAAAGTTATTTAGAATGCAATTTTATACCTCTATACCAAATTTCAGGAACATGAAATTATTTTTTTGAAACTTGCGAATTAAGAGTTGAATTCATATTTAAAGTTGCGTAGGAGCAAATGTTAATCATCTCAAAAAGTAGGCTGTTGGTAAATAAAAAATTGAATATATGAGACGTAAGAAGGTATAATGTTAATCGAACTAATTGTAAAAGAAACAATTACTAACAGAAGATTAATGAGGTTTAAAAATTATAACAAGTAATAAATGTCAAAAACATAACAGATTCACAAACAATGATTGATCGGTCCATTCCTGGCAATCCAATTTTCTCCAGAATTTAAATTCAACCACCGATTAACCATTTCTGTGGAATGGCCAGGGCAACCATCATGTTGAAAATGAACTAATATTTAAATGTTCTTCAAAAAATCTTTCAAGAAGCTGTAAGTAAGTGTGCTGGTTTAACCTTTCCTCAATGAAATAAGGTCCAATAACTCCAACGTGATAAGAAACGGCACACCACACATTCACTTTTTTATAATATTGTCTTCCACAATGAATTCTAAAATTTGGATTTTCAGAAGCCCAAAACCGACAATTCTGAGATGAAACAACACCATTGGTTGTGAATGTGGATACATCCTTTGATTTTAAGTAGTATAAAATCAAAGATACATCTGATAAAATTATCATTACATATGAAATGATTTTTTCTCCAATGGTCAAACAATAATCCAACCTACGGCTGTCATCTCCCTCTTCAAGCGTATGTTTATATGCCCTAATTTTCTTTGCATTGTAAATTCTTTGGAATTCAGGCTTGCTAATATTAATAAGAGCTGACTTCTCTCTTAGTGGCATCCTAGGATTTTCTATAACAGAGGCATGAGCTATAATAGCCCCAACAATGTCTTCATCATACACTACCAGTAGCCAGAAACTTTTTAATTATTCTCATAGCCTGAGTACATGACAAAGCAGTGTTTGGAAATTTCAAATTAAATTGGCTTACCACTTCTTTTGGCGAGTTTTGACCGCCAATTCAGTAGCATTGCAAAATATAATTTTTTTCACGCACCATGAGTACCATTTTCACTTAATTTTGTATGCTTGGTGCGTTAATTTGAAACAGAAATTAAGGATAATATTGACTACGTTTGACAGATATGTTAATAATAAATGATAAATGTGTATCCACTGCTTTTCTCATAGCGTACTTTTAGCTTCTGCATAAGTTTAAAATTAATTCACCAAAAATAATTTCTATGCAATTTTAATTGAACGGTTCAAAATAAAATACTAATTTATTGAAAAATGGTAAGTTTCAAAAAAATAATTTTATATTCCTGAAATTTGGTACAGAGGTATGAAATTGCATTTTAAGTGGAATTTTTTCATATTTTGAAAAATAAAGGTACTTTATTAGTGGTGATTTTTACAACTTTGCTTATAAAACACCCTGTAGAACACCAAATCAAGTCATTCTTAGTATACTTTAGTTTTACAACAAGCAGGACTCAATCCCCAAATACCATTCCAAAGTTCCAAAATTTTTGGTCCATTACACCTCTTGTTACATCTATCCTGGGACACACTGTATACTCAACTTATTATCATTTGCCATCTTACCTTACGTTAGGATTTTCCAACTCTTGGTAAAATTCGTCGAAAAATTCCCTGGTCAAATTGAGTTCCAAATTATCTAAATCAAAGCCTACATATTTCAAATTTGTTCCTATTATTTCCATTTCTTTTTCCGCTCGACCGAAGCAAAATATCACAGCAAAAATAATGAGATATTTCATTTTAGCAAATTAATATCACACTTGTTAATCAAAGCACAATTCTGTTTGGTGGTAATGTGCACACTATTAAATATATAGATCAAACCATGAATATATATAAGAAGAATCTATTGTATTTATTATAAAAACAAATGCCTAAACTTATTGTTTAATATGTCAATGATTTTGTGTTGAAATTATGTCGTGTAAACAATATTTTCTAATGCTGATTGTAGTTCTCTGATTCATTTTGGTATAATTTGAGTGGATTTGAAGGTCCTAGATTTCCATAGATAATAGTAAATAAAATTAAATGAAAATTTTGATAAACTGTAATTTGTAATATTCCATGAAATACGCCCCCCAAATTGATTCTCCAGCATCTAAAAATAATTACACCCATGGTTAATACAAAGAAAAGAAAACATGCAACTTAGACCAATGGGCTAATGGCATTAAATATGTTAATGACTATAAATTATTATTTTTATTTTTTTCCTGAAGCAGTTTACATTCATTCCTCTCAAGTTATACAGATTCGGAAAACGTTCGTTTAGGTATGGCAATAGGAGCAAGCGAGAGCGAAGCAACTAGGCTATTCTTGTTTATCACCTGCTTTACCCACCACATATGCGTGAGCAGCTCTGTCTGCGGCATTTCAATTTGTTCCCGTCGTACTTCATGTTTTAGTGCAATACCAAAACCAACACTTTCCTCTGTATATTTTGCCAATCCGATGGTGATACCTAAAAGAACGTTTAATTGCTTTGTTCGATGGACAGGTGGGGTTAAAAGGTAATTAAGGTTGTGTATATCGGTACGAAACTTTGTTTTATTATATAAATATAGGGACATTTGTTTATTAAAATTTTATCATATACATATGCTGAATTACGTATTCTGCGATTATCCATGTTCAGCCTTTTAACTTGTGCTATATTCTCTCACGCCTGCGTATACCATAAATTAACCTGAGGCAAGCGTTTTAAACTTGTTGTGTTTTATATTTACATATAGTAGTTAAATTAGGGCCATGCTGGCAGTCAGCAAAATCTAACAAAGACAAAACCAGGTTTTCACATAACATCACTTTGACTTTTTGAGATGAATAGTGCCTATTCCCATAAATTAATTTGATAGAATTATATGCTTTTTGTATTCATTTACATGTTTTTCAAATCGGAGATCACTGTCAGTAATAACATCTGAGTTCTTAGCATACTCAACTATTTCAGGGTTTTCTTGATCTACACTTATTTGAACCTGATTTATAATAAGTTTTTAATACGTTTTTAGGACCAAAGATTAAAGCATTGGATTTGCTGGTTAATAATACATTTAAAAAAGATTTTTAGTCTTCCTTTATACGTTAGAAGTGTTGATAACTAACTTATATAATCTATAAACTATCTCCTTAAAACTGAGTATCATCAACGTATACATGAATTTGGTAATGTTTTAAACATGAAATAAACTGACTGATGCATAGAATAAAAAGTAACGGTCCCAAGAGAGAACATTGTGGTACACCTGATCTTAATAGTAAGAGATATACTAAAGTTATCCAAAAACCAGAATATTAAGAAAAGGTAACTACTAGTGATTGGCTTTAATGCGAATTGGCTGATTTACCCCACAGGGTAAAAATTTAAAAAAAAAACGGGTTTTAAATGTTACACTCGGTATTCATATAAAATTAAGTGGTTGATAAAACTCATTTGTATACGAACCAACCTACAATACAAAAAAAGATCATCCAAATTGGGCAAATAGTTTATGAAAAATTAAGATTGAAACCTTGCTTAATATTTGGTGTACAACATCGAACTTTGAGTAGTGTAGATACAGCTGAAAAATTTTAGCAAATTATAGAATTTGCTACGTTTTTTGTCATCATAGAAACTATAATTATTATCCATTATTACGCGATTATTTATTAATACGATAAAAGTGTACAAACTGTGGCGTGGTTTTAAAAATAATGGAACACAATGGAACAGTATTTTCACCCTACAATGTTATCATGTGTTATCTCTTAAATTCATAATGGATTTTATCGATATTTCTTAAGGGTCTCAGATTATAAAAAAAAACAGCCAAGTGCAAATCGTACCTGCGTACTATCAGTTGTTTTTAAGTATGGGTTTGATAAATACATACAGATTATGCCACAAAACAAAGTTTGTCGTCTTTCTTTTTATATGCCAAAAAAATTGTCTAAGATAATGTAATCCTGATAACTTTCGTTCAATCTACATTTCATTCCCAATGTTCATGATTTTTGTCAGATTTTTCTGAGAGGTACTCTCGTTTCGAAACTAGAATTAGTTTTCTTCGGAAAATAACTTCCAGTTATAGCCGTGATTTTAAACCTTTAAGTTATCGGTAATAGAAGAATTCTCTTCAATCGTTTTACCTTATTGCCACAACTGGATTAGGTATATGAATTCTTTTTTTCGATGAGTATTGTTCAGTAATTAAAACATTGATGTATAAATCATCACAGATAAAAAAATAATTACAGTAACAAGTTAAGAGAAATATTTATATAATTCAGCATAAATTCATGTTTACAATAAATTAACAAAGAGTTTACATAAGTAAGTTTTCCTTGCTGTATCTTCATTTCAGGAGAGGATGCTCTTAATTAAAGAATTCACCGCATCTACGACTGAATCTAATCCTCCTCCAACCAAGGCTTGCACAATGCGAATGATGATTGGTTGTAAGAATAGGCTTACAACTGATGTCATAGTGTTAGTTAACCAGTCCACTAAACTATTTCCCGTAAATTTGAGGCTTATTTTCCTAAAAACAATGTCGGATGTGATGATAATTTAAATGAAAATTTCACTTCATGCCTATGTTTTATATACCGGGTGAGTTACGAATTGCGCTCGCGAATTCCTAAAATGTTTGGAATAGAAAATTGAAATTGGGAGGCCTTATTACACGACTAAAATGCCATCTTTTCGATAAAAAAATCAAGTTTGGTGCACATCCGGTTTGACCGGAAATGCCCACAACTTTCGATTTTTAAATGGAACACCCTATATATTTTTACATTTTTGGAATCTAGAGGAAATTTTGAATGCAATACATCCATTTTGGTCACTTTTTGATAAACATTAAAAATTTTATTAAAAAATCTATTTCTGAATCCAGAGTACTGTGGTGCCCAAAATATATTTTAGTTTGTGTGCTACGTTACTATAAAAATAAAAAGAGCAATATGATTGCATTACTTAATTCTCTAGAGGCGTTTAAAATTTTTAAATGTGATTTTTACCTACTAACTCGGTTTTTTTAAATGGGAATTTAATCGTCCACCACCATTTTTAAATACCTCATTTTCATACGAATCTAATGATACCAAAATTTTGAAAATCCGCTCAGAAGTATTTGAGATTTCAGCCAAAATACAATGCAACCAAGCTTTTAGAAACATGAGGCTAATAGATAATAGATTAGTGGGCTTTGGAAACTAAAATGGCACATTTCTGTGTAAATCTGGTAACCTAATAACATTGGAAAAATCATAGTAGCCATTGAATGTAATAAAACAATATCAGCTGTCAGACAGACTCGTGTAGTTATAGGCAATCTTGAGCTATCAAACATTTAATAATTGTGAGCGCAAAGAACGTTACAATTAAGTTTAGCATAGGTATGTGGAGGTAAACACAATTACATCCACAAGGACATTTGCAATAGAATGCGACATCAGTTCAGTTTTCAGAGTTTTATTTAAATAAACATAAATATCGGGCCTATAAATAAATAAAAATCAATTCCGTTTGAACAATTAAACTTAAACTAGGTAACAGTAGGTATCTTTAAAATAATTAATATAATTAAACCATAAATTGACATTTATAGATATTGTTCAAAATGTCCACCATTTTTTTCTATACACAATTCGGCTCTGCGTATAGTTGCTTGAATGGCTCTACGCAATTCAGCCGGCGTTATTTCATTAAGAGCCCGTACAACTTTATTTTGCAGCTCTTCACGGGTATTTGAAGAAGTTTTATAAACTTTATTTTTGAGAGTGCCCCATACATAATAGTCGAGGGGTGTTAAGTCAGGTGACCTAGGAGGCCACCTGATATGATCTTGATTTGCGATAAGGCGTTCACCATGCAAGTTGTTTAAATATTCGATCACTCTTCTGAAATTATGTGGGGGAGCACCATCTTGTTGGAAAAACAGATTTTGTAAATAGGCAAGAGGAACTAAGTCAAGAAATTCTGCTGTCTGGTTTTGTAAAAAGAATAAATATCGTTCGCCAGTAAGTGTTCCATAAAAAAGTATGGGTCCAATTATTCGATCTCCAAGTACTCCAAGCCAACAGTTAAACCCAAATCTTTCCTGAATATTCCCCAGCCCTACCATCCTCGGATTTTCTTGAGCCCAGTACCTAGTATTATTTCTGTTGAACATACCTTGGTTCGTAAATCTACTTTCATCTGAATATAAAATATGAAAAGGAAAACCTGGGTTTTGTTGTACTGCATTTAAGAACCAGTTGCAATATACTAGCTTCCTGTCGTTATCATCTCCATAAAGATGTTGGTGTATTTGGTATTTATAAGACCGAAACTTATGTTTCTTTAAAATTCTGCAAACCGAAGACTGACTAATGTCGCATTCCATTGACAATTCCCTTGTTGATGTTGTTGGGTGTACCATCACAAATCCTAATACATCAATTTCTTTGTCCTCACTTACAATAAATGTTTGATGGTCATCTTGTTGATTGGGTTCGTTTCTTAATTCTTGTTCCACTCTGGCAAACAAGTGTCTGCTTGGATGACGTCTGTTGGGATATCGTTGCTGATACAGTTCTGCAGCTGCAGTTGAATTTTTGAGACGCTCTCCATATATCAGTAACATATCGACCTTTTCATTTCTACTAAAATTAATCATTTTCTTTAATTTTTACTCAAAGAGATTTCCGCAACGCTTTATTTTGTATCTGTCTGACAGCTGATATTGTTTTATTACATTCAATGGCTACTATGATTTTTCCAATGTTATTAGGTTACCAGATTTATACAGAAATGTGCCATTTTAGTTTCCTAAGCCCACTAAACTATTATCTATTAGCCGCATGTTTCTAAAAGCTTGGTTGCCTTGTATTTTGGCTGAAATCTCAAATATTTCTGAGCGGATTTTCAAAATTTTGGTATCATTAGATTCGTATGAAAATGAGGTATTTAAAAATGTTGGTGAACGATTAAATTCCCATTTAAAAAAACCGAGTTAGTGGGTAAAAATCACATTTAAAAATTTTAAACGCCTCTAGAGAATTAAGTAATGCAATCATATTGCTCTTTTTATTTTTATAGTAACGTAGCACACAAACTAAAATATATTTTGGGCACCACAGCACTCTGGATTCAGAAATAGATTTTTTAATAAAATTTTTAATGTTTATCAAAAAGTGACCAAAATGGATGTATTGTATTCAAAATTTCCTCTAGATTCCAAAAATGTAAAAATATATAGGGTGTTCTATTTAAAAATCGAAAGTTGTGGGCATTTCCGGTCAAACCGGATGTGCACCAAACTTGATTTTTTATTGAAAAGATGGCATTTTAGTCGTGTAATAAGGCCTCCAAATTTCAATTTTCTATTCCAAATATTTTAGGAAATATCGGGGCGAGCGCAATTCGTGACTCACCCGGTATACTACTGTACCTTGGCAACTAAAAGAGAATTCGAATTTTTTGTAGTTGGTTAATCAACCTAAAATATTTTGTCTGCTATATTTTTAAGCAAAAATAAGTAACTGAGGTGTCCAATGAAAGACCCTGAGGGCCGCAAATTGTTATTCGCCGTAAACTGTAAAAATTTTGAATTAAAATCAGCGCAAATTTAAAATATCATAAAACCAAGTAAAATTAGTCAAATGACGTAAAATCTCTGACAAATCGTTCTTTGGATTTCAAGTAACTTATGCTTTGAGTCCAAGGATTTTCCGATGCTCCAAACCGTTTTTCAGCTATTGCAGTTGAAAACGTTAGAAATATGGCGTATAATTATCCGTGGAAAGGGTTAATTAAGATAAAAATTAAATCCAAAAATTATTAAAAATAGTTTTGCTCTTGTCTTGTATATTAGGTACTTTTGAAATGGTAGAATGGCCAAGGTACATGCAATAATTTACTATAAGCTTAAACAATACTAAC
Source organism: Stenurella melanura (assembly GCA_963583905.1). Classification (NCBI taxonomy): domain Eukaryota; kingdom Metazoa; phylum Arthropoda; class Insecta; order Coleoptera; family Cerambycidae; genus Stenurella; species Stenurella melanura. The sequence goes on along the minus strand of OY757311.1, from coordinate 164,158,214 downwards.
CCTGAATCTGTGATATCAAAAGTATCCAAGGACACTTGATAAGTTCCATAATTGAAGCTGAGCTTTGCACTAACTTTTACATTTGCTAGTTTTCCATCTGTATCTCCTGATATGCCTAAGAGAAGAACTTGGGTGTGATATTTATACGTAAACTAAAACAGATAATATAATTACTGTTCATATTTTAAGAAGGAAACTTTAAAAAATAAGGGGCAAGGTAATTTTTGTACTAGATGCATACAATCCTGTTGAAAAATGACTACAAAGGTGGATCATTGGAGGGTTTAAAGGGTGATAAATAATTAAAACAGTAGAATAAAATATTAAAGCAAGATATTGTCTTATGTTATATTTCAGCTGTTTCAATTTGTGTATAAAACTAACGGGAGTAGGTGCTTGACAAGAAGTTATTTTTGAAGATTATGTTAGACTATATTAGAAATAATCTTACATAAAATACGAAGTGGAGGAATACCTCTACTTTGTCTTCACCTTAAACGTTTTTAAAATGCTCTCTTAACTGCTTCTCAAGCCACCAATATCATTTTCTGTTAGGTAAAGAGAAATGAGGCATTACAGTTTATAGTGAAGTCCAAATCATTTTGATCAGATTAATTTCCCTATATAACGTCAATCCAACGTCACAAAATTCCGTATCTGGACTGTGACATATTGACGTAATTTTTTCATTATTGTTACGTCTTTACAGAGGTTAAAGTGACAAAGAATGAAGACAACATAACGCTAGTCTACTGCTTGTAATTTTTTATAGGGGTTATATGTTACAATGACTGTGATTAATAGCCAAGCCAAAGTATTAGTATGGATATGGGGATAATTGTAGTAAGTTATGAACATAGGCTGATGGATATGGGTCAGGGATGTAAGCACAATGTATCTTTACTATATCCAGAAAAGTGAGATCTGAGGAGTCGGATATAGTGATTAAAAATACGAATTATGCACGTGGGGAGATCAGAGGTGTAGACTGGTGCCGCTGTCCTCATTGACATCAGTGATATGCATTATGTGCGAAGTTTCCTCAAATATTCCCATAACCACATAACAGTGTTTACACCTTCTCTATATTCTTCAAGAACATAAACAATCATGTAATTAGAAGACATTGAAATGGTGAAATATCTACTTCTAAGTGCTACTAAACTTAACTTACCAATAGAGAGTCAAACTTGATAGGCAAAATCAGCTCCATGTTTTTCGTGGTTGAGCTATAGGTTACTTGTACATCTCCATTTCTGTCTAGAGTTGACGTGTCTTGGAGCCATCCAGAATACAAATCAATGGTTCCCGTGGGTATCAACTAAAATAATAATAATATTAGAATAAAGAAATGATCCTCCACCGAATACTTTATTTGTTTATAGTGTATTAACACCAATTTAATGCTAGCAGCTATAATACATTTTGTAAATTAGAATATCCTCTTATACTGTTTCATCTGAGGCGTTATTTTGTCCATTGTCTATTATATTATGAGAACGCTTTAGTAATAGACAGCCTCCTTCAATTTCCCTAAAGCATGTTGAAAAATTACCGCTATAACTGAGGCTAACAGATCAACAACGTAAAAAATGTAAAATACAAACACGTAAGAACGTGCAATGTTGCTCAAATTCTTGTCGTACCTGATTGTTATTTTCGATGTATCTAAACGTTCCATCAACAAAGAACAGAGTATTGATCTCTTTGATAAGACGTTTCCCATTGTTTAGTATTTCATTATTAGGAGAAATTATATTGGCCCTATCATAGAAACATTTTATATCACCGGTTTTAACATGCATCGACTGATTTGACTAGCCAACTAGCAACAACTAATGGCTAGAAAATATCTAAACATTTATTCTGTTAAATTGTAGACTACATAGTTCTGCAACAGACAGTCATTTTGGCAAAGCAGATGAAATGGATTTTTATTTATTTATTTATTTATTTATTTAACAGTACGCTACCCAACAGAGCATTCCAGTTACAAGGTAGGAAATAATAAGTATAGTATTTATGAACTCAATTGGAACAACACGGAACTAGGAGATCTTACGGGGTATTGTCAATATATCGCTTCACATTGAATGAGAGATCACAGAATTTTACAGATTTATATTCACCACTCCTCGCTACAGTCCACGTGGACTTGATCTGCCTTTCACATAGAAATATAGGTGGGATTGGATGCTTAGCGAATTTGTCAACACCAACCTTGTTCAAAGTTTTTGCATGCCACATTATAAAACAAAAAATACGTATGAACTATTTGTATCGTATGATCTGTGCGAGGCAGTGCAGTACAGCCAGGCAGCGTTATAAATCACTTAACTCTAGTGAATATTTGAAGAAATTATTAGTTTTATTACTGTGTTTGAGCGATTTTTTGCAATTAATTGTTTAAAATGGCATTTTGGAGGCCTCTCGATAGTAGTGACAACGAATCGGACGATTTTGATACAGAGCCTATACAAGCGGAATTTGAAAATAAAGACTTACACCTTCAAACTCAAAGGGTTATTTTGAATATTTACTCGTGTTTAAAAGGCGAAAATATTGATTCTTCATATAATCAAATTGTGAAGAGGATTTGTGAATGAACCAAATTTAGCCGTACTACAATTTATAGGGTTATTAGAGCCGGGGATGTAGTTGATCATTCTGTTAAACGGAAAAGAAAACTTAAAAAACTTGATAACGCATCCAAAGATGTCATTTGTCGATTTGTGTATGACTTGACAATAAACAGAAGGTGCCCACATTAGAAATGATTAGGGATTAGTTACGCGACTATTCAGATTATAACTATAAATCATTATACTTTGCGAAACGGTTTGCTCGATTGCTGTTTTAGGTACAAAAAATTGGGAAAATGAATGGTAGTTATTAAATTAGCACACATCGTTGATCATCGACACGAGTAGAGTAGTGTTATTATGAGAAGATGCTCGCAAAAAATAATGCGCAGAAACGAGTTTGTGTGCTTCCATTGTTCTAGGCCAATGAGAGCGAATTGCTTCATATTTGACGTCGAAGCCAGTGCACCGTCAACCTGCTGTCACAGGATCTGTGCTGCAATATACTTGTTGTGTTCGCCGTTTCTGATTGAATTAAGTGATATAACCTTACTTTCAGTGAAGAATGTCTTCATCGTAAACACCAGAGTGTGACAAGCTTTAATATTCTACATTACACAGCTCTTCGACCTCGAAAATTTGATTACAATTATTACATATCCTTCTACCCCAGATGATGTGTCACTGGCAGTGTTGCCGATGATATTAGCTATGATTATCCGCCGACTGACATGAAAATATCCGAAAATGTCCGATTCGATGATGCTGCAGCCTTTCCTCCGGCTATAGCGATATATGTATTAAGGCAGATAGATTTCGTTGAAAATGTTCACCTGCAAATTTTGAAGAATGTGGGGGAGATTTCTCTGGCGCACATTTTCCCCCCTCGCTCGAAATTTTTAATGAGCGGGGGGGGGACGATTTCTCTACACATTTTTCCCCTCTCGAAATTTTAAAGAACGGGGGGGGGGGGTGTTCGACGATTATTCACTTTTGCACCAAACAAATCCGATCAGCCACCCTACAATACTAGATTGAAATTATCCATTTTTTATCCGATTTTTAACAGGGTGAGAAAATTATCCTCCACCTTCCTAATTTATCCGCCAATCGGCAACACTGGTCACTGAATACCGAGATGCAAATAGAGACATAATTTATCTTGACGAAAATGGTTTGACATCCAATACGGTTGGGTAGATAACATCAAAAAGTGTAATTTAAGTGCTCCATATTCTAGGGAAAACGAATTATAATTCTACACGCTGGAAGTCAAAACGGTTTTATTCCAAATGAGTTGTTGTCTGCTAAAAATATCAAGCAATCCTCTGCCGACTACCACGAGGATATGACAGCCGAATTAGTTGAGAAGTTTGCAAAAGAACAGCTGTTACCAAATATCCCACCAAATTCGGTAATTGTTATGGACAATGCGTCATACCATTCGCGGCAACACACAAAAATTCCGGACACCAACACAAGAAAAGGCGATATCGTTGAATTTATGAAAGGTTAAAAAGGAAAATGAATATTCTATATTACCACATATTAATCCAATTATTATTAATGTAAATACCGATTCAAGTTCTGAAAACTCGGATAGTGACGAATGAAATATTGTTTATTTAAAGTCCATAGACATAGCTTTTTTGAAATTTGTTTATTTAACGTCGACCTGTTTCCGCTACTGAGACCAATTACCAGGAAACGAGTTCCCTCTTTAAAATTTTGCCGAGTCTTTCCTTTATAGAATAGTAGAAATTTTTTGTCTGTCTAACATCATGATACTGCAAATTTCATAGCATCATGGCCTAACATGTAATAAACGAGACAGTTGCTGCTTTACGCCCCTTCGGAAGGATTATATACCATCTATGCAACTCCCGCCTAAGATTACCTAACTTTGCCGCTAGAAGAGAGAACGAGAGGAAGGTCACTAGACAATAGACGTACCCTTAATATATCATTTATGTCACTTATCAAATGTGATTAACATATTTTTTCATTAACCACTTTTATTGAATAAAGGTATTATAGAAATCCCTTTCTTTAACAATTAAAAAATAATTATTTAGTATTTAAAGCATTTTTACATTTCTACCGCCGCCGCCGCCTATGTTCCATAAAGAAGATGCCGACTTTACTCCGAGTTTTCGTTTTTATGCTGTCCCATTTGAGATCATATATACTATACTTACAAATATATAATGTAAGAGAATGGAAATAAAAAATACAAAAGTAACAGATAAAAGCAAAGTAAAGCAAACATTTTAAATTATGCAGTTAATCTTTTTGTCGCAGCTACACTGCAGTGGAATACATCGAACTGGTCTTGCAGTCTTGACAAATCAAAATATCACGTGTATATCCAAAAGTTCCCAAAAAAATCTTTCAATTATTTACTTCAAATATAACCATTTTCAAAGACACCTGTCTTGAACGAACTTTCTATAATATATTATGTTTTATCTAGAGACGATTCATTTCGTCAAACTGATGGTGGCAAAATTTTAAAATGCATGCACACTCCGTCTCACCAAGCGAGATTCACGAGCCGATACTGCCCTGTTCAGATACGGTATCATTCCTTTTTGAAGTACCTTAGTAGTTAACGTATCGATATGGTTCAATAAAATGAACTTGTAAAAAAACACGCGTTTTAAAACAAACTGAAACTGTTAATAAAATGCTGTAAAAAGAAAAAAAAATGTTAATAATAATAATAACAAGCTAACCGTTATACTCTTCGCCGATTTACTGCACTTTTTATATAATTGTTGCAAATTCTATAGGATACTCTTCGCAATTTTTTTGTAAATGATATTAGTTTTAGACATTTTTAGTTAAATTACAAAACATTAAAAAAACATGTAATTTTTTTTTATTTAAAAAATGTATAACTTTTTTATTTATCGATCGATTTTGTTCAAAAGCAATAGGGTTCGTCCTCTAGCTGTCCAAATTTCAATACAATCGGACTTTTCGTTCTTAACCCTACAATGCTCAATTTTTTGTAGTGGCCGGGAAAAAATATTTAGTCATTCGAAGTATTCTCTAGAAACCGGTAAAAATAGTTAAAAAATTCCAAATAGCATAAAAATTTTCGAAATTGAAAAAAAGCAGTTGTATTAAATTTGAGACAAAACGTGTTTATTACTACATTTCTACATTGCATAAAACATCAGGTATTAATTGATATGGAATTGCATAAAACAGTTATTATTCTTATTTAAGCACAAGTACACCCCACATTTGCTGCATTTCACATGGGAACAATATTTACACGTGGGAAACTTGCAGCGTTGCCTGGTTTCGGTATAAATAGGCCAATGAGATTGACCATCCATCCTTACATCTCTTGGTGGAATGTAGGAAGAAGTCGTGGAACGGCTCTTCTTTTGGATAATTTTTGTTTCTACATCAGAGGGTCTCCCTCTTTTTAATGTCCGGACAATGCCAATCCTGCAAAGGCAGTCAGCAATTTCTGCCCTGAACTCTGCTAATTTTAAGATCTTCTTGTCCTTCTTTTCAACTGCAACTCTCTTATATAGCAGCCAAGCATTCACCAAAGCCATATCCAGCAAATTATAGAAAAGCCTCATATACCATTTTCTACTTCGCATAATAATTTTATAGCGGCCAATAAGACTATCCAGGAGGTCCACGCCTCCCATATGTTTATTGTATTCTAGAACAAGATTTGGGCACTGGACTTCCACTGGTTTCTTTTGTTTTTTATCGAAACGCTTTACTTTCCCCTTCGGCAGCTCTCCTGAGAAAGTGGACAACAAGGATACATTCTTATTATCTTTCCAAGCAACAGAGGTTACATCGACACCATCAAAATTGCAAACATACTCTCAAGAAGTTCCTCGCTTTTCATTTTTCATTTCGTCATCAGAAGGTAACTTGCAATTAGGAATTCGATTTCTTTTTACAGTACCCAAAGTAAGTATACCTTTGGCTGCCAAGAATGACATTAGGGGAAGTGATGTATAGTAGACCACATAATTTAGATTGTTTGGAATAACTCTACATAAGCGTATGACAGTATTTGAAGATGCTCCTAAATCTGGTTCATCAGGTAATCTAAATTTCGGTTCATTTTCTGATCCGGTGTATACTTCAAAATTATAGGAAAATCCACTACCTCCACAAAGAACGAACAGTTTGTACCCCCACTTATGAGGTTTTTTAGGCATATATTGTTTCAAGTGGTGCCTAGCCTTTGTTGCGCACATCTGCTCGTCGACTGATAATGTCTGCTCCAATGGAACACTCTGAAATTTTGAACAAAGTGCAGTTATAACAGGACGCAACTTATGGAGTCTGTCATGGTTTTCATTATCTCTAGGTAACATATTTAAATTATCATTGAAATGAATTGCCCTTCGGATTGCTTCAAAACGTTTTTGGCTCATCGCCTCTTTTATTTGTGTAAATCCTAATCGACAACTCCAAAAGGATCTGGCATTAGGCATGTGTACGATGGACATATATATACAAATGCCTAAATACTTTTGCAACTCTGTTGTTGTGATTGTTGTTGTCTTATTGGGATCCTTTTGAACCATGTAGATATTTGACTCATCAGTTATTTTTTGTAATAGGTCATCGTCAAAAAAATATCTAAAAAATGCAAATGGCGTTCCTAACTCCATGAAATTACCACCAAGTTTTTCACTTCCTTTGAAAGCTTTAGCATCCTCATTCAAAAATAAATTTCGTTTCCCCCATACGACTTGAGAAAGTTTTTCCTTCAATTTTTTTTTATTACTTTTATCAATATTTTGCTGATCACCGTTGGTTTCGGCTGTACCGTTAGTCTCAGTTTCAGTATTTTCTATCTCATTATTATTGTCAATTTCTTCAGTATTTTCAGTTTCATCAATAATCGCAGTTTCTTCATTAGACTCTGTTTCCCCACTATCTAATATAAATCCATCCTCAAATTCAATTGCGAGGCCTTGTATATCAAATTCTTCTAAGGCCTTTTCTATAGAGGTTTGTTCTTCATCATTTTGGGCATCAGAGAAATCAAATTCGTCTTCGCTTTCAGATAAATGTGCAATACATTCATCTAACTGGGCCTGTGTAAGAGCAACCTTTCTCGAAGCCATATTTAACGAAAAGCGCGATGTCTCAAATTTGATACATCCAAATTTATATCGACAATTCTACAAATGTGTAATGGAAATAAATAAAGTAGTACTATTTTATTACAATTATCTTACCTTTACAAATGAGTTTCAAATAATTTACTTGATTGTTTACAGTAAAAAACACTCAAATACCGTATATATTGTACTACGTGTTTATTCAAACATGGCGTAGACGATACTGAGCATCTTGAATAGTATAAACGCAAACTGTAACTTGCGCATTGAATATTGAGTCTTAGCTAAAGTGTACATAAAGGTGTCCTACATTTAAAACAAAACGTTTTGTGAATTTATTTGAAATTTGCAAGCGCTCTAATGGAGAAAATAATGTGATGTCTTAAATTTGACACATTACGCACTGTAGGGTTGTTATCGTGCTTACAAGAAATGTGACGGACGGACAGACAGACAGACGGATGAACAGACAGACGAACGGATGGACATTTTGAAAGTTGTTCAGAATTCGATCACCAACACAATGATATGAATATTTTTTCTCTACGAGCAATATCACCGGTGCAATGTGCCGATCGAATGCAATATACTCTTCGTTTTGTAGTTCGAAGAGTACAATAATAATGTTAATAAATGTAAAAGCGTGAGGAACCCGATGCGTAAATTTTCTCTTTTTCTAAGTATTTTGAACCGACTATATATGTTAAAACATATCCACGATATTGACGTCGCTAACATTTTTTTTTCACAAAGATACAAAGTAACAGATAACAGCTAATAAAATTGTCTTAAGAAAGTAACAAAAGCTCACTTTGATTTGTGAACAGACTTGGTATTACGCAAAATTGTGTACTTACTTTTAACGTACTGTTTGGTAGTGACATAGGATCTAAGCCATAACTTAAAATAGCACTTCTGATATTTATCAATAATCTGTCTACATAATCATTGACAACAGCTATGATCCCACCAGCTCTGAAAATAAATTTTAAGTGTTTTAACGTGTGTAGAAAATTTTCGGCGTGCTTACCTTTCATCCCCACTTTCTAGTTCTGCAATAAATTCTTCTACTAATCCTTGTGGCAAGTCCACTTTTAAACCTTCCAATCTCAATTTCAAAGCATTTATGAATTCGTCATTTTCAATTTCAACGCTACCAGCAGCTAGAACTAAAGAAAGAAGAAACGCCAAGACCCGAGCAACCTTCATGTTGATTATGTTTCAAGAGTTCCGTCTCGACTAAACAAAATTTCACAAATAAAAATTACTAAAAGAACAAAATGTATTTAAACGCACTTTTTGAGAGATCGGGGATAAAAAATATCTACATCTTGATACAGATAGTATAAATATACTTGGACTAAACTCCAATGTATAAGTAGGTATTTTAATATATAATTAGTTCATAGTACAACAACATTTTATAAAGTTTGTATCCGAAAGGTAGGTACTTCTATATTATATATATTAAGTCTTCTAAGATGACATTAAGAATAAAAATTTAAAAGTAAAGTATGTCGCTGCGGAAACCTATTAGTCTAAGATCCGGCAGCTGATTCCAAGATATCGGTTTTTCTAATGAGACTTGATTTAAGTGAATGCTTAATGATAATGTAATACATTATTGCTTAGCAGCCTAGCAAAAATTTGCCGCAGTTGCCTTTAAACATATTGTAATTAATTTGTTTTGACGAATTGCAACTATACAGGGCTACATACATTTATATCTTCATTTTACAGCTCTTCAATGATGTAAAAATATTTTTCAGTCCTGTGGGTTCTATGTCACGGCTTAAATAAAACCACAGACGCAAGCAAATTAAGAGCTTTGAGTGCCGAATCTTTGAGATCTGTAACCCCAGGCAGTGACAGTGTGTTTTACAGCGATCCTAGTAGTCACACCGCTGACCATCAAGTTCACTCTTTACATTGTAATGAGAATCAACAAGATATAGTGCTGAAACATATTCTTTATAGGATTTTGCAAACAGCGGAAAGAATAACTATCTATGAGAACCAAAAGAAAAACTATATGTAAAAATAATAATGAAATCTTTGCATTCTTTCGATAACCTGACTTCTGGTTATGCTAAGAAGTTAAAATTCTTATTTGCCATTCTCATTATAACACTAGCATCCAACATAGTCCCCTACGACTAGTTAATGCTAAACTCTTGTTGAATTGCCCTAGGGCGAATTATACGAGGATTCTGATGAGCCCAGATTCTTAAATTATTAAAATTAACCGATCCATTATGGTTAAAGGTAGCTTCATCAGTCAAAATAATTTTACTTCCGAAATCGGGATCTTGTTCCATGGCGTTTATAAACCAATTACAAAAATTAATACGCCTTTCGGGATCGCCTGGTTGAAGGCTTCGAAAAGCTTTTTTGTGGTCTTTTTTCAGAATCCGAAGAACTTTGTTTTTGGAAACATGCACAGCCTGCGCACACAGCTGTTGGACCGCTCTTCTGATACTTAATTTATTATTATTGTTAGATTTGGCCAAAATTATGTTTTTTAATCGCCCATTTCGCTGTTCTTCATTTTAGTAAGGGGTCCAAAGCTTTAAAAATCGAAATGACCCATTCCAACAAGGTAAATGATTTTTGGAAACGAATTCAGGAAGAGGGTCCTTAGGGGCATCAGAAATGGCTTGTTGGACTTTTGTTGGCGCTTGCGCAATTTCTCCACAAGAAAAAAACTTGGCCGAATGTTATTTCAAGAATTTGTGTTTTTAAACGTTTACCTCTTCCTAAAAAATTAACTACTTGCGATATCAATCTGATTTTTTATATCTATATACTACAAACACGAGCGCATCTATCTGTACTAATAGACCTTCAAAATCACTTACGGTTTTTTTCTAAATAAATCCAAAATCACATGAACGAATTTTGTGTGTTTGAAATTTCGACGTGCGGGCAACTATATTAAATATTCGAATTTTGTATCTATTACATACGAATGAAATATGGTCTAAAGTTTTTGCAAAAAAAATTTGCTCGATACCTTATACAGTTTTCGAGATACGGATTTTTAAATTCGACCGTAATAATGTCTTGTTATTAGCGCGCAACGTGACAGCTACGGCAGGGCTCGTTCTGTGCAATTGTGGATAGATCATATATTAGTCTAATACCTAATTTGATTTAGGTGTTATATTATTCTTGATCATTAGATCACTCATTGTCTGAAAATTATTAAACAATTATTTCGGTGCAATAAATACGTGGTTTTAAATTATGATGTAATTTGTTACATGTAATATACTGCCGTCCTAAGCCGAAATGACGCACAAAATTATACGCTCTTCTTGAGATATTTGACATTTTATGCCGCTAATCTCAGCACATCTTATTTTTTTAAATAGTTTCATTCTATTTTTTAATTTAATTCTCTGAGGCAGATGCAAAAATAATGGTTTATTGATTATTGAAAAAAAGCCGGTCATTTAACAAGGAAACTTTGAAGTACGTCATTTTGGTTTAGGACAGTATATCTAGACTTGCAAATAGAGTACGAAATCGTTAATAAGTTTTAATAAATTGAGTTTAAAAATAAAAATTGACCTAAACTTCGGATTTAAAAAAAGTACGATAAGACTTAAGAAAACAAGCCCTGAATATTGGTGTAAATAAGGACAAATGTTGCCCAACAATGTGAACTTGGATTCCTCACGTCTAGCATAAAATTTGAAGTGCAGCGATAAACAAACGAACACAATAATATTTACGAAAGGTATGTTTAATTTTTCCAAAATAGAAAAACTACAAAAGTTTTGTGGGTATACGACAACAAAGGGTATTTTATAGTATTCACGAAACCAATAAATAATTAGGTGAAAAACATGAAGAAGAAAATATTGTAAATATATTGTTTATTGGCACTCTATGTATTGTGTGTCCTGTCAGTTATTCTTTCCGAAGGGGAAAAAGTGAGCAGTTACAGTTGCCTTAAATCAAACAGGCCATCTAAACAGTTTGACTAATCTTGGAGATAACTGCGATGCAATTGGTGATCGTGTCATTGAAGATGGTCGTAAGACCTATGTGAATCTGTATGGCCATAGTGAGTTTAATTAGGTTCACCAAGGCAGCATTTAATTTTCATAAAGTTATTAGACATACTTTCGCTAAGTCCTACAAGAGAGCTTACTTACTGCATTTGAAACGGTCATTAAGTCCAGTAGTTTGGTATGCTTAGCTTAGCTTGCAACTGAAGTACTTAGCGAAGCAGGGTCAAACCCTGCTTACTGCAAAATAATTTTAATTGTAAAAATTATTCACAAGAAGTGGTTTAGATTCTCCTATACTTTCCTTACCTAACACAAAATTCTGGATTTTAAACAAATTACCTCGGTGACTTGAAAAACGGTTAAGAAAACACATCACACTCTTCCAGAAAATTTGGATATCTGATAGAGAATAACCAAATAAACCCACAAATGATGACAAAAAACCACAAGTGGTTAAAAAAAAAAACAAAAAGTGGAATTGTAAAGTAGAGTGTGACTAAAAATGTTGATGTTCTGTTGCATGTGCATGTGACCTTTCCTACAATTGTTTTAAGGGCAGAAATAATACAGTGTTTAACAGACAGTAATTCTTATTAGTCTAGTAGTGCTTTATCGATGCTTACTGAGCTGTGTATAATTATGCATTATTATTATTATTATTATTATTACTTATAAATTACACGTTTTGTGTACGTGTTTATATTTTATTTCTATATTGTATAATGATGGTATATATAATAAATATCTCCATATACAACACCTTCATAACCTATAGATCTAATAAATACTATGCCAAATGAGTTTCATTTTACATATTAATATTTTTGTAAAATTATAAATAATAATAACACAATATTAAAAATGTATTGGCTTACTATCTTCATGCATTACAATTAACCACATAGCAGTACGTGAGATAATAGCCGCATGGAAATAGGAGTATCACGGACCTAAATTATGGTTTAATTTGAAAAGTCTGTAACTCAAAAATTGTAAAAGATATGGAGCTAATTTTTTTTGCAAAAACTTTTTTGATCTTTAGACCATATTTCATTCGCATATAATATATAAAAAAATTAAACATTTAATATAGTTGATCGCACGTCGAAAATTCAAACACACAAATTTGCTTCCTGTGATTTAGAATTTATTTAGAAAAAAATCGTAAGTGATTTTGAAATTCTAGCAGTACAGATATATGCGCTCATGCCAGTAGTATACAAATATAAAAAATAACATCAATATCGTACGTAGTTAATTTTCTAGCGAGAGGTATATGTTTAAAAACACACATTCTTGAAATAATGTTCCGCCATCTTTTTTTCTTGTGGAGAAGTTGTGCAAGCGCCAAAAAAGTCCAACAAGCCATTTCGGATGCCCATTAGGACCCTCTTTCGATATGCGAGCTCAAAATTTATTTACCTTGCTGGAATGGGTTACTTGGCGATTTACACGGCTTTCGAAGGTGTGGACCCTCTACTATTTATTGGACCTCTTTTAAGTCCAACATTTCTAAATTCTAGGTGGGTTCGAATAAAAACATCTTTAGATGGTTTCTTTGTGTTAGTAAATCTTCTGCGATATTCGCGTACCGCGGCATTCGCGTTTCCATTACAATATCCATAAATAAAATGAATATCCGCGTACTCCACATTAGTAAACATGACCATTTTTTACTTTTCAATAGAACACTTTTTCCAAAATGAAATAATAAAACTACAGAACAATGAACTACAGAAAACCAAAAAACAACAATGTGATTATTGTCATTATGGCATTGCATTCTAGATTATTTCTCATTTGTTACAAACATTACAAACACGGCACACTCCTGCATACCAGGAATGCTGGTAATAATGGTTACTAATTAATAAAGTTCAGATAAGATTTACTCAAAAACCGATAGTTTTAGAGAAAAAACACAAGAGACTTTTTTTGTGTAGAAAACTTCAAATTTTTAAGTTCTGCTCATACTAACTAATTGTCACACAATAAAGTTGGGGCTTAATTATACCTAGGCCCCCCCAGTTTCACCCGCTCCTGAATGATTTTCGTACAAAGTTGTCATTTTTTCTTAAGAAGCATAAAGCGTTAAATTCCTGTGTAAATTATCATTTGTTTAGCTTTAGAAGTTTCGAAAATATTCATAAAAAAAAACATTTTCAGGAGAATTACTTGAACACCCTGTACCTCGGAAACTAATCACTTCCCGACCTATGTTTATAGGAACTTTTTTCTTATTTTGAAAAGTTGTATTACTTAGTGAAGTTTGGCCTATGCAATTCGGGTCACCCTGTATATTGATGATTTGCGTCTATATATATTGGCCCCATGTTAAAAAAAAATTATACGCATTAGAAAGGTGAAACTTCCAACATTAAAATGATTTAGTTTTTAATTTGTGCAAATTGGGTTTTTCGCGCGCCAAGTACTGCAAAACGCGCGTTCGACTTTGCATCGCGCTTCATCCAATATCTCCACGTCACTAACTTTTATGGAAAATCCGTTGCATTAGACGAAATTTCTGTAGATACATTTTTTGTGTGAAAATGTATGCTCTTTCTAAAAATATGTTTTATTTTTTCCTACCTCGACGCAGTGTTTAATTTTTTTATTTTTTTTATTTTGCCGGTCTGGAAAGCATGCAAACTTTACGTAATCTTATTGCTTGCCACCCAAAGAACTCATTTTAAAAAATCATCCGCCTCCTATTTGTTTGGAGGTGAATATCTCTGCGCTATATATTATATTAGTACAGGCATTGAAGGCAAAACTTTGTAAAAACCTCGCAAAAATTAATAAAAGGATGATCTTCGGGATTTAAGTAGGTAGTAACCTGTAGAATGTAATGATGCATTCTTTGCACTTCTAAGTTCCGGGAAAATTCAAAAGATTTGGAAAACTTTTTGATTTTCGGTTTTTTTGCTCTAGCGGTTAAAATAATGAAAACACAGAAAAAAGTTTTCACCAAAATTTATAGCTCGTCTCTTTCTCTACAAAATAGGCCTTTACAAATGTTTGTCCTACTTAAGCCGTTTAGGAGATAAATCCAGTTTTCCACTTATAGTTTTGAGCCGCTCCGAAATGCGCGGAAAATGAGAATTCTCTGGGAGTTTCGTACGACCGGACATATCGATCGATAATTATAACTATTCAGAGTCGCTAAAAAAATTAAAACAATATGAAATGTAGAGAAAAGTCTTAGCTTTAATGTGGAATTAATCACAAAATTCATACAAATTTTTATCATAGAGAAAATAGTGTTAGAAGATGGCTTAGTAAACTTTATACAGTTGATTTATTCACATCTTTGAGCTTTATGCATCCTGCTTATTTCTCCCGTAACAATGTGTGCTTTTTCACTGCATGGATTCGATTCTACGCACTTTAATCTATATTTCGTGAAAATTTCATTGAAGGATGTTAAGAAACAAATATGTTTTACTGTATAATTGTGCATTTTCTGTACGTGTATGAATAATGTAGACAAATTCAAAAAGTACTGCGCGCATTTAAAAAAACTCTAAAGTCATTCAAAAGAATATGTTTTATTGTACTTATAATCCCAAAAGAAAACAGTATAATAAACCGCTGCCTAAGGAATCACTACTTCCACATCCAGATTATTCGTCCAAGTCACTTTAAAGGAAACATCTTGACTATATTTGCACTCTAGTATGTGGAAATTATTGGTCATAGAATTTTAATAATATTTGGGGTAGATGTCATAGAAAAGTTTGAGGAGTTGGTTTCTACCATATACGTTAAAAATGAAGTTTCTAGTTTACCGTACTTATTTTCCACTATTTACAACCTACCACCTCAATGGAGTCATCTCAATCAGATGTCACTACAATATACGTGTACTAACTTTCAAGTGAATATCTCAATTTGATGTTATCAATCCCATTAATAATGAAGCGGAGGTGGTAGAGTTTGAAAAATATTAGAAAGAAATCTGAGGCCTTGGTTTCTAGTATATACAAATTTCTGTAGTCTTACCAGCTTGCTTTACTGATTTTCCCCTATTTGCCCCTATTTAACCCCCAACCCTTCAACGGCATCATCTCAAATTATGATCTAGTTTCAGACGTCGTTATAATACATACGTGTACCAAATTTCAAACGAATATCTCAATTTTATTTTATCAACCCTTTTCATATTGGAGTAGGGGTGGTTGGGTTGAAAAATATTATAAGAAAATCTGACGCTGTGGCTTCTAGTACATACACCGAATTTCAAGTTTCTGTTGTCTTACCAACTTTTTACTTATATTCCTCTATTTACCCCAAATTAACCCCCAACCCTTCAACGGAATCATCTCAAAATATAAATTAATTCCAGACGTCGTTATAATACATACGTGTACGAAATTTCAAATGAATATCTCAACTTTATTTTGTCAACCCCATTAATGGGGTAGGGGTGGTGGGGGGGTTGAAAATATATTAAAAAAATCTGAGGCCTTAACTTCTTGTACATACACCGAATTTCAAGTTTCTGTACTCATACCAGCTTGTTTTACTTATTTCCCCCTATTGACCCCTAAATAACCCCCAACCCTTCAACGGAATCATCTCAAAGTATAATCTAGTTCCAGATGTCGTTATAATTCATACGTGTACCAAATTTCAAATGAATATCTCGATTTTATTTTATCAACCCTTTTAATAATGAAGTAGGGGTGGTGGGGGTTGAAAAATATTATAAATAATCTGAGACCTTGGCTTCTAGTACATACACCGAATTTCAAGTTTCTGTAGTCTTACCAGCTTGCTTTATTTATTTTCCCCTATTTACCCCTATTTAACCCCCAACCCTTCAACGGAATTATCTCAAAATATAATCTAGTTCCAGATACATACGTGTAGAAAATTTCAAATGAATATCTCAATTTTATTTTATCAACCCTTTTCAAATTGGAGTAGGGGTGGTGGGGGTTGAAAAATATTATTAAAAAAATCTGACGCTTTGGCTTCTAGTACATACACCGAATTTCAAGTTTCTGTACTCTTACCAACTTGTTTTACTTATATTCCTCTATTTACCCCAAATTAACCCCCAACCCTTCAACGGAATCATCCCAAAATATAATCTAATTCTAGACATCGTTATAATACATACGTGTACGAAATTTCAAATGAATATCTCAACTTTATTTTTTCAACCCCTTTAATGGGGTAGGGGTGGTGGGGGGTTGAAAAATATTATAAAAAAATCTGAGGCCTTAACTTCTAGTACATACACCGAATTTCAAGTTTCTGTACTCTTACAAGCTTGCTTTACTTATTTCCCCCTATTTACCCCTATTTAACCCCCAACCCTTCACCGGATTTCCTCAAAAAACAATTCAATTCCAGATCTCGTTATAATATATACGTGTACAAAATTTCAGGTCAATATCTTAAACCGTTCCGGAGAAAGCGTGCGGACAAAAAAAAGTTACAGACAGACAGACCGACAGACAGACCGACAGACAGACAGAAAATTTTTTTTTCGCTCAAATTTAAAATCTCAACGTTTCATGACATTCTAAACCTATTTCACGAATAAAAATTTTTGAAAATTTTTTTGCGATTACTATACTTACTTCCAATCCACTACGTGGATGTGGAAGTAATTAAGACTGTGCTATTATTATTACTTAAATATAGCGAACTTCAAAATATGGAGGTGTTTGATCGATGAGAAATATACCCTCTACTTCGATCGCTAGGCATATTTTTCCAACAAAAGTAATTGCAATAAAATGTTACTTGGATTAATATATCATTATATAAGAATATATAAACAAAATGAATTGTCATTCTAACGACTCCCGGCAAAGATATGAATAAATCTGTGGATCAACTGTACAAAGTTCACTAAGCCATCTTCTGACACTTTCTCTCTGATAATTTTTTTTATGATATTGTGATTAGTTCCATATTAAAGCTGAGACTTTTCTCTACATTTGATGTTATTTTCATTTTTTTTAGTTGCTCTGAATGGTAAGAATTATCGATCGATGAGCCCGGTCGTACGAAACTCCTGGAGAATTCTCATTTTTCGCGCATTTCGAAGCGGCTTAAAACTATAAGTGGAAAACTCGATTTATCTTCTAAACGGCTTAAGTAAGTCAAAAATTTGTAAAGAACTTTTTTGTAGACAAAAAGACGAGCTATAACTTTTGTTGGGAACTTTTTTTTCCAAATTTTTTTGAATTTTCCCGTAACTTGGAAGTGCAGAGAATGCATCATCTCATTCTCCAGGTTATTACCTACTTAAATCCCAGAGGTGATCCTTTTATTAATTTTTGTTTACCCTAAATTGTTAATTTGCCTGTACTATATCTAAATAGGCAACTTTCAGTTCATGCGGTAGTACTGTTTATCTTCACCAGTTGGCGCTCAAATAACTTTACGATTCAAATGTTGCTGTTATATTATGTTGACTCATATCTAGATTGCAAAGCATTAGAAAAAATTCAAAGTGACAAGACAATACGTCATAATTTAAGTTCCCCATAAAAACTACCGAATATGGAGGCTTTACCAGAGGGTTTCCTTGAAAATTTGAAGAACCAGTTCCAAGATATAAAACTAAGCACATCGAACAATGAAAAGAATGCGAGCGAAAAGACTGTGCAAGACTCAGGTGACCGTAATACAAAAGATGTCGACGTTTTGGAAAATCAATTTTCTCTTATAGTTTCCAAAATCGACGAGGTTTTATCGACCATAGCGAAAGAATCCGCAAACTATTTGAGAGTGCTCTCGATGAAGGCTTCCATATTTTACGAAAAAGCGAAAATATACCTTACCAACAATAACTTCGAGAAGTCGAAAGAGTATCTAGAGTCCAGTCTGGAATTGATTCAGGAGCACGCATTGGAGCCCCAAATCACATTTCTTCATTTAAGAATTGTTAATTATCTCTCGTATGTTCTATCTAGATTAGGAAAATTAGAGGAAGCGAAAACATTGTTAGAAAAAGTCATAAATGATGACATTAAGTGCACGCCAACCGTATACAGTACAGAAGATTTGTTTTCAGACACTACCACTGACCCGGCGGTAGCTAAAGTGAAAGTAGATAAACTGTTAGCTAATAATATGCAAATGCTGGGTTGGATTTATGGAAAACTGGGTACAAGCGATTTGTATGCCACCATGCAACACAGATGTTTGCAAAAGGAATTGGATCTCAATGATGGCGACCCGATTCAATGGAGCATTAAGTGCTACAGATTGGCTTCATCGTTGCTGAATAGTTGTAACTGGGCAAGCGCAAGGTATCATTTAGCTGCCGCTCAAGTTGTCTTGGATCCTTTGGAAGTTGGACTCGCCCCAAATCCATTACTCTATAGGGCACAAGCGGAGTTGGCGCGAATTTGGGTATTGTTTCTTTTTTATGTTTTTGTAGGTAATATACAGAATGTTTGGCGGATGATTTGCCAAATTAGGGGAGTCATCTTAGACAAAAAAGGTACTTATATACCTCGGAATAATTCCTCGATCCATATTTTTTTATGAAACCTTTTGCATTTACTTCTAAATAGTGTCGATGAAAAATGTCTCCTCTTAAAAATGGGTGCTAATTGTTCATGTGTTTAATGACGACAAATAAGTGCAAAAATAGTTGCAAAATTGAATATCTCAAATACAAATCGATGAAAAATTTCGAAAATAGGTTCCTAGGGGTTTTTGGGTATGCTGATTAAGAATCTGATATTAATTTTTTGAAATTCAATATGGCGGAATCAAAGTGGCGGATAAAAATGTTAAATATTGCCAAATTAACCGAAAAAAAGATTTTTTGGGATTTCTTGGGATATCCTTCTTAAAAGATTGATGGGTCCCGTGATGAAGCCCGTTTCTTCGTTGTGTGATTGTTTAATCTGATCACGTGCTTTCTTAGAGCGGGTTAATTCAAAAATAAAATTTCGAAAAATGAAAAAAATTGAAATTTTAATTTGTAGGTTTAACAATATCTGTTATAATAAAGCCGTTAATTTTTTTTTTATAAATTATGAAGCCCCCTAGTATATACAGAGTGATCCATTTAAAAGCGGGGCACCTTTATAACTTTTTTCTTTTTTATCCAACTTGAACCAAATTTTACCAAAAGATAGAACAAATTAGGATCTACTTATGACCAAAAAAACATTCGAGTCTTACAAATGGAAAGCCACCTGCGGTACCAAAATAAATGGAAAAAATAGAGACATCATATTAGGCATTTTTTTATCGAAAAACTTTATTAATGAAAGTTGTTCAGAATTGTCCAAAAACCTAGAGTCCAAAATTTCAGCAATATTAAAAAATATTGAATTTTGTTTTTGAAGTCCAAAATTTCGACAAAATTTAAAAAAATGCAAATCACTTACGCAGCTTACGCTTAATTTCAAACAAAATTGTCAGGACAATTTTCTAAAGAAAAAGAAACATCTAAAATGATATTTTCGGACTAGGTTTTCTAGGTTTTTGGACAATTCTGAACAACTTTCATTAATAAAGTTTTTCGATAAAAAAATTCCTAATATGATTTCTTTTTTTCCATTTACTTTGGTACCGCTGGTGGCTTTGCATTTGTAAGACTGGAATGTTTTTTGGTCATAAGTAGATCCTAATTTCTTCTATCTTTTGGGAAAATTTGGTTCAAGTCGGACAAAAAAGAAAAAAGTTAGCTTTTAAATGGCTTACAAATTTAACGTTAAATAACAAAAAATTGCGATGGCTTGTCTAACATAAAGTATCATATACTACTATTGTTTTATAATTATATTTCTAGTATTTTTAGGGAAAAAATTTACCTTGTAATATCGTTGACGTATCTATTTAAAAAGTATAAAATTATTGGGTAAACATTGATTTTAATAAATTTACAATATATTTTTATGAAATAAAAATGGAAAAATTAAACAATGAATAAAACTGTACACATATTCAAGAAATTGCCTCACGACCCGTTAGGCGGCCAAACATTATCTTCCTGAATAATGGCTATCATAATCGCTCATATAATACTACTACTAATATACTAAATTATCTAACCGACTAATGTTAAAAAAACTGGATATGTTAAGCGCAACATGTTATTACGCAGCTAGCTACTTGCCGAAAGAAAATGTACTGTTTTGAGCTAAATTATAAGGCTTGCCCACTCTAGATACAAGAGAACAGATGGCTTTCTCCCTTCCCAGAATATACATCAAAAGTATAAATCCTATATACACGGGTCAGGTCAGCTTCCATTGAATTGCCCTGCGCTAGTTGTAGCCGTACTGAAAATATGTATATTTTAACTATTTACCGCTCATTTTGTTCCCCATTGTTTTTACATAAAAAATAATAAAGCTTATCCTTCAAGGTTTATATGTCAGCTACCACCTCCATGTGGTCAGAGTATTTTTTTTTGTAACAGCTGTTTATTTATAATGCAATTTTCAGATTTTTAGAGTATAAAAATTTTTGTTTTCTCTTTCATTAAAAAAACTTACGAAAAATTATAATTATCATAAAACAAATTTTTGTGTCTTAAAGTACACATCATAAACTTTAATTTAACCCCCTGTAGAATGCCGATATCATTTTCCAATGCTTTATTATTTACAAAGTTAGAAAGTCAAAGTGGAAAAATGCATTTTTCGGAAATCGACCAACTTTGAGGGTCCGATTTTCGTAAAATAGATTTTTCTAATTTTTTTGACGAAAGGCGTATTTTGGGTAATCCCTTTAAATACAATATCCCGCTATTTGTTTATTTTTTTTGCCTATTTTATTCGAGTAACGTTAAATATTATGAAATAATCGAAAATTCGTGCAATACTTAACTTCAAGCTTATGTAAGAAATGTTCGAAATATGAAAAAAATATTTAAATACACGTAATACTTCAAAAAATTGATCTTTTTTAATATACATTTGGTTTTATGTCGTTTTCTTCAGTCAATTAAAAGTTACAGCTACTTTAGTGCCGCGCGCGCCCTCGCGCCGCCGGCCTACTTCCAGCGCAGCAGGCGTCTGACGCAGCGCGAATCGCAACGTTACTTAACAAATTACTGCTCGCTCAATTTATATTGAAAAAACAAGTATTGTATATGTTTCCTTTGTAAAATGTTCCGTTCTTTCGAATGGCGGTATTCGTTTTTTGATAAAAATAAAATTTAAAAAGTTATTAGCAAAAAACTGCATTTTTGCATACAAATTGTTAAATAAAAAATTTAGCACCCACTTTCTCGCTGAGACATTTTGATATGATATTCTACACACTTTCGTGAACACGTTCCAAAAGGAATCATCGATCGAAGCATATTTTCGAAGTAAAAATCTAACATGACTCTCCTAAGTGGAAAGGGTGGATAGGTGAAGCCATTTGAACATATTTAGCCGCGATGGCTTCTTTACAAGTCTTACGGCTTTCGAGTTATCATGTTTTTCTTTTGAAATATTTCCAAAATTTAGCCTTTCAGCTGTTATAATTTATTTTTTATGGTTCTAACAGCTAAAGATAATGTTTATGTATAGCTTTAGGATGATTAGATAAATCCCAAATTCTGCGCCTAGATGGCGATTTCCCAGTCCTATGCTCGGAAATGGTCGGTTCCATGGTAACACTTTTCCCATTACTAACTGTAGAACAAAGATATCACATGATAGGTTAGTGTATTCTCTGCCCAATTAAAACAGCGTTCTTCAAAAAAATGGGTATGTATCTCTAGTCCGACAAAATTTACACTGGTCTACAAAAAAAAAAATTCGGCTCCAAGAAGTATTCTTGTGTGCTGAATCCTAATTTTCAAATTAAAAATTTTTCTATCTTATAGATTTCGAGTAATTCGCGGTTTTTATTGTCAAAAACTGTATTTTGGCAATAAAAACCGCGATTTACTCGAAATCTACGTGGTAGAAAATTTTTTAAATTGAAAATTCGGATTCAGCACACAAAAATACTTGGATTGATAGGTTTAGTCCTTAGAGAAGAAAATTTTGTTTTATTGTAGACCAGTGTTTTT
The DNA here is from genome assembly GCA_963583905.1 of Stenurella melanura. Taxonomy (NCBI): domain Eukaryota; kingdom Metazoa; phylum Arthropoda; class Insecta; order Coleoptera; family Cerambycidae; genus Stenurella; species Stenurella melanura. Next base: position 164,135,500 of record OY757311.1, on the reverse strand, counting down.
AAAACAAGCTAAACATTATATTCTTCGCCGATTTACTGCACTTTTTATATACTTGTTGCACATTCTGTAGGATACTCTTCGCATTTTTATCGTAAATAAAAAAATATTTGCAAATTAGCAACAGAATCATTGTTCATAACAATTGTGAGGCAATAGTGGCAATTTCTTTTTATAGAGTTTGATCTAGACATCAAAACGAGCAGAATCCAGAAAGATTCATGAAAATCATTTCATTCAGTAAACTCTTTGAAGTTTAGGTCGATTTTCGTCTAATTTGCCTACAATAAGACCATTATGAGATTTGTGAGAATTGAACTGAACTTTGTGAAGTTTTCTAAAAACAAAAAAAATTATAGTTTGTATAGTATACTTTGTATAGAGGTCATTGGGGCTAAATAAGTTCCAAATAGCCTTACCTATCGTCCTGTCCCATTTTAAAAACCACCCACAGTACCATGTATAAAACACATTAAATTTTTAGTGTTTACAACTTTTCATAAACACCGCGTACGTTTTATATGATTGGTAAACTGGCAATAAATATTTAAGTTGCGCTGCTTAAGTTATCTTAATAGATTGAGGGCCGGTTTTTCAATGTCCAGTTAAAAGTGCCAGATAGGTAGCTGCTAGTTACACTTAGCTGGCAGTTATATCGATGGTAGTGTTTATCAACAGTAATTTAACTGCCAGCTACGTATTCATGAGTTGAATTATTTCTTAGCGATGTTGGCACTACTGATTCTACCTGAAGTTTCTTTCAATTGGTTTTATTCAAATTGCGCGCGTGTTTTAGTGACAGTTTATTTAATTTAACCTCAAAATTCATTGCGTGATCTAGCGTGTTGATTGATGTTCTGTTCTTAATTCTGTGCGTTTGTGTATCAGCAATAATTGCAATAGAGCGTGTAAAAAGGAAAAAAAGGCGTTAACTGCACTTTAAGTGATTGGAGAAACAGAATTATTCCTGCAACTTCCTCTATCATCTCAACGATATGTAAAATAGTTTCTTGACGCAGTCGAAATCTTATTAAAAAGTCTTTATCATCATAATTCTCAAAATTATTTTCTCGTTCCCTTATGGTATAGGGTATCCTTTCATACTTTATAAATTGTGTATCAACGTCATCATCACTCATATCCAGAATATTATTATTATTATTAATTATTGGCAGTAATGTATTTAATATAAATTAAAAACCTTTCATACTTTATAAATTGTATATCATCGTCATCATCACTCATATCCAGAATATTATTATTATTATTCATTATTGGCAATAATGTATTTAATATAAATTAAAAACGACCATATCAATCAATCGTATGGGTTTTTAGGTTAGAATGTTTTAGAATTGTCAGAAATGGACACAAATGCGCATGTGCAAATCCACTAACAGTAGAATAAATCCTTAACTGGCACTTTCAACTCTCTGCTAAATTTACTTTCAGATGGGGAGTTTAACCCTCCGGTAAATTTTACCTGCACATTGAAAAACAGTTTATCTGCTAGATAAATTTTATCTGACAGTTAAGCTATTTAAGTGGACATTGAAAAACCGGCTCTGAGTAGATACAAATCATGATTAGCTTCAAATTGAGAATTGTTTTTTATTCTTTTGATCACCAAGTCTTGCTACACGTTTGGCGGTCTGATCTATGCATTACTCTGTCGGTCTCCCTTTACTGTATAACATGCCTGACAGCATAATGTCGTCTGTCGCGGTTGCGTGTTAGGCGCAAAGTCTCATTAAAGCAAGTGTGATCATTGTGTGCGTGATATTTATGTCACGCCAAATTTTGCTCATCCGGTAAGTCGCCGATCTTGCCTTACATGAACAGATAATTATTTTCAGTAAATTTTCCGGGATTGGTTGATGATTCATTGTAGTCGTATTTAACATATCGCCCATGCCCTTTTTATTGGTAAAATATGTTATCCCAACCATAACTACACCTGTAAAGTGAACTTCATATTTCTAAGTCACTTTAGCTTTAATAAGGTCGACTACTTTGGCATCAAATTTGGGGAAGGTGTTATTTTTGCGAATACTTCTTTTCAGCTGACTCCATATTAGTTCTATCGAGTTAAAAATGCAAAAATATGGGGGTAACCGTAAAACTGTATGTCCTTGAGCTTTAGCCATGCTATCAATCACATATTGTTTTGGGAAGTTTTGCTTCTTAACAATTTCCAAAAGATCTTTCTTGCTAAAATTTTCTTCAAATTCCAAATTGTGTTTTCGGAGAAATTCTTGAATATCTTTTTTCTTTGTTCCCGTATTCGGTATTTTCTCAATTTGTCGCGAATCGTACGAAGCATTGTCTAAAACAATTACGCTGTTTTCTTCTATATTTGGTAGCAATGAAGTCTGAAACCATGCTTCAAAAATATCCGCAGTCATGTTTTGGTGATAGTCAACGTTTGATTCTTCCATTTTTTTTCCACTTAATTTGAGACCATTATGCACCCATCCATTTTCTGATGCACAATGTACAATTACTAATCTGGTTCCTTTATTTGCAGGCATATCAACTTTTTCTTTGAACTATCTATCCAGCCTTTTTTCACTGTATCATGGGTATCATACCAAGTTTCATCTAAATAATAAATAGGTCGTTGTTCATTTCGATTTTTTTTTATATTTTCCAAATATTCATTACGCCACTGCACAATTCTGAAGCTTTCCATAATACCTGCCCTTTTATTAATAATCTTGAACCTAAATCCTAACTTTATTATCCAGCGCCGAAGTGTTGCTTGACTAACTGACACTGCACCATTTGTTTTCAGTTCCATATGTATTGATTCCACCGTTGGTACCTCATTTTCCATATACTTGCTATAAATTAAATCTCTTAACAATTTCACCATAGACGAATCTAATGCTCGTGCTACTCCTTTATCCGATCTAACTTTTCGATTAGGTACCACATCCTTAATTATTCTATAGATAGACCGTTCTGAAATTTCTGTTAAGTAGGCCGTTTTTTCTACGGTTCCTTTTTCACCTTCACTTTCTTTTCTATTTTTATAAACGGTTCAAACAACTTTATTAGTATGTTCGCATAAATATTGTCTAGAACTTTTCTCTGTAATTTGTGAGCCATTACCATTTCCCATATCTTCGTTAAATTCTCTGCTAGTGCTAGGTTGAGGGTCTTTCCAAGGCCTGAACATTATCACAATATTATTTTACCACAGCCACTAATAAACGGAAAACACTCGAATATTTCACCATCCGCCGGAATATTTTTACACAACTACATAAAATACGCTTAAACAAAGAGCAATTTCACTTATCTGTTAAAGTATTATACATTCTAGGCACTCACAATCAAAATAAAATGTAAACACTGAACCACACACTGTATTATTGTATGAAGCACATAATCTATATATTCTAAATATAACAAAACTCGTTCGAAATATCGCGGAATACTGTGGTCCGTCTCTGCTTAATACCTGTGCCGTTCTGCTTGCCCTTTTACAGCATTATGTATGTGTAAAAAATTAAGTAAACAGTAGTGATCGTTAGATCGTAAAATATTTTAGGAGTGAGTTCCGTAATTTATTAGAAATTATAACTGATACTGGCGAGTTTCCCTTAATTTCTAGTTTTAATCCAAGCCCCGCTCTATCCTAGTGGTAATAGGCGGCAAAGCTTTGAAATTTTTTATCTGACTTAGAAATATGAAGTTTACTTTAAATATATTCTTCTTATTGTCCCTGGAGACTAGTTTCCACAAACACCGACATTTTTAACACAGCGCTCGAACGCAAACACTCGACGCGCGTTTCGCTAACCAAGTTAGCATCGAGGAGTGATTAAAGTTAAAGGGCATGCCGGTATTCATATTAGTATAAATTACAACCCAAGTAACAATTTAAATGATTTTTAGATTTATTTAGATTTTATCAGTGTTTTATAATGGCCGCCGTTTACCTTTAATTGTATGTTATGTTTGTCCAACATTTCAAATTACAACTCCTGCAACTAATTTCGTAAATTCCAGGTTGGATTCAATTTTATTCTTTGAGTTGCAATTCATTTCCCGGTGTTTTGGTGTTTATGAAAACTACCCAGATGCAGGTTTCAGCTCCTTTTTTTATTTGCTCTAAAGCTTTATCATGTGTAAGCACCACCAAAGCCCAGGTTGACACAGCAATTTTTCGATAAAATGCCGGATTCAAGAATATCTTTAATTCACCAGTTCTAAAATCAAAGCTTACGTTGATAATACACAATTATTTTATAGTTTCCCAATAAACGATTTTAATCATAGGCACGCAGTTTCAATGACGAACTAAGAGTGGATTGTATCGATTAAGGGCGGGATGTATCGAGTCAGTTTAAACCAAAATCAGCTTGATCAACGAAAAGTAACCAAGGTTGTAGGTTGTAACCATCGTTACCATGGACTTTGATCTTTAATCAAGCTGATATTGGTTTAAACTTTGTTCACACTACGCGGCCTTAAATGTTATTTCTAAAAGTCAGCAACACACTTTCGTCAACCAAATTTAGTGGAGTAGATCTGGCAGAAAAAAGGGGGTGAACAACTAGTGCCTTTTTTCAAAAAAAAATCTTCCCATCTTATAGAGAATGACATTCCCCACTTCCCTACACTTTCACATCCGTGATCTAGTAGGTGGCGGGGGAGGGGGGGGGCTGTTAAACATATGGAAAATCGGTTTTTCTCAGTTTGCGCGCGATCGGGAAGATGAACAAAAAAATGTTTCGAATAAAAAAGAAAGGTCTCCCCGAGGCAAGTAAACTGGTTTTTGTTTGTTTTAAATCGGTCAATTAGAGCCGGAGATATGACCCTTTGAAGGGATTTGAGTTTCAGGGTAGGAAAAGGAATCGGACAGAAGGTATGAGGGGTGTTTAAGAGATAAGGGATGGGGTTAGGATGGTAATTTTTGTTGTTGTTGTGGGTGGTTATAGGAAGAGGTCGAGGCCGCGGGGGGAGCTCTCTAGGGCAATTAGGGAAGGAAATGGAGGGGGGAACGTGCAAAAAATGAAAATGGTTATATCTCCGCTTCTAATAGGGCGATTTAAAAAAATCAAAATGAGATTTCTTCCTTTTTTGAGCAGCTAGAATGTTGGTAAGGTAGGAAATAATTTTCGACAAAAATTTAAAAATGGGGGGCAAAAGAAAAAAGTGTATTTTTTTTTTCTCAAAACGATTTTTTTATGAAGGGGGGGGGGGTTAGGGGAATGAAATCAAAAGACGGGATTTTCATTCCCTTTAAAATGAAAACAGATTTTTTTAAATTCCTTCATAAGGACAGGCAGGGCGACAACTTGAACTTTAAGAAGGGCAAGGGAAAGTCCTACGCCCTTCTGCCAGGGCTCATTTTAAAGAGAACTAATTTCTCTTTATTTAAAAGAAAAATAAATTCAATCGGACAGTAATTTGCGCTACGCGCGCGGGTTGCACTTATAAATTTGTTTCTTTTCAATCAGCAGTTGCAGCGGCGGGAAAATAGGCGTGGCCTCTACCCTCTCTACTCTCTCGCCGCTCTCAACCACACAAAGAGAATTTCTTTGTGTCCGTGTGAGCCGTCGCCGCGCGAGGCATTTTCAAATATTTAAACTCCCTCAGTTCTGAACCATTTTTAATGTGCATGAGGAAGTTTCTTGTCGACGTAAGGGTGAGCGGCGAATAAAACGAAAGAGAATGAAAGAGGCAGATAGCGGCCGTATATCACGAAACCTCCCGATTCTTATTTCATTATCTTATACACGGCGTACGCCGGTCAAGTCGGCCGTGCGGGGCCTCAATTATCACGCGTGTGTCCGTGGCCTCGTCATATACCTATATTCCATGTTGGCAACTGGATAGAAGCTCTGTAGAGTGGAATATGCCGGCTGGTTGTGGAGATATCACACGTGTGTGATCATGTTAACGTCCGCGCATCCGACTTCATCGACGCGCGCCGCATACAAGAATTCAATGCACACCGTTCAATTTGTTTCTTCTTGTTCTCGATTATTCTTCCATTACCTGCTCTTCATTTCTCTCTCTCTCTATTATTATTTCACGCGCAGCCTAAGACGAGGAGACAATGCTCATGAGAGACTGTCGCGGCAGCGAGCTGCATCTCCGTAGGTCAAAAGTTCCTGCGGACCTCTCATCTGATAGAGTAAGAGGAAAGTAGAGAAGAAGAGTAACACGCGGTGGGGGTGGGGGTAGGGAAATCGAAGGTCAGAAAGGTAAGTCTGACATTTTCCCTTAATAAAAAAAATCGTTATTGAAAAAAATACATTTTTTCTTTTGCCCCCATTTTTATATTTTCGGCGAAAATTATTTCCTACCTATCCAACATTATAGATGATCAAGAAAGGAATAAATCCTATTTTGATTTTTTTAAATCGCCCTATACAACCGGAGATATGGCCGTTTTCCCCCTTTGCACGTTCCCCCTTCCCTCTCCTTCCCTAATTGAAGTAGAGGGCTCCCCCCGCAGCTTCGACCTCTTCCTATAACCACCCACAACAGAAAAAAAATTGCCATCCTAACCCCATCCCTTATCTCTTAAACACCGCTCATACCTCCTGTCCGATCCCTTTTCCTACCCCGAAACTCAATCCCTTCAAACCTGTTTACACGCCTCGGGGTGTCCCTTTTTGATCGAAACATTTTTTTATCCGTCTCCCCGATCACGCGCAAACTGAGAAAAACCGACATTCCATATGTTTAACAGCCCCCCTCCCCCGCCCCCGCCTAGATCTCGGATGTGAAGGTGTCAGGAAAGTGGGGGAAGTCGTCCTCTAGATAGGAAAAAAATTTTGTTGAAAAAAAAAAACACTTGTTTTTCAAATGCCAGATCTACTCCACTAATTGACATTATTAAAACTTTAGATCTTCTTGAGTGACAAATTGAACTGAATACGGAAAGATTAGATGTATCAAATTGTTGCTGTTTATGACTGTTTTCAGGTAAACTATGGATTACATTTATTCAGCACTAGCAAGAAAGCCATCTTAGAGAAATCCTGGATTGACGAAAACGAAAATAAAAGTGACAAAGCCCCAGAAGCTCCTGATATTCCGGATGAGCTAAAATTTGTCGACTTGGAAGTAAGCATTCCGAGCGTTCCCGTAAGCCAAATTCATAACAGCGAAGAAGCGAAATCCCTGTTCTTGCATACGCATAAATGGTTGAAAAGGGCGCGACTATACTACACGCTTAGAGACTATCCGTTACATTATGTGAATATAATCTTAGAATTAAGTGAACTATACAGATTACTAGCTTTCTATGAAAGCGACCTCGATGCCCAATACGATCTCCAGAAAAAGAGATTCGACACGTTAGAGACTCTTAGCGGAGTGTTAAAAGAGGTACGGCCTAACTGTTACATCGCTGTTAGTGTAGAATTAATAAGAGAAATAATTGAGGTGCAAATCGAGCTTATGAATATAAATTTAAAGAAATTGTACAATCCTAGTTCAGAGTCAAATATGAACCAGGATGATATAAAGCGTCGCATGGAAGCAGTCGTAGAGATAAGCTCCAAAATGGAAAGTCTTGGTCGTGAAGAGGATCAGAAATCTACAGAAATCACGATTGTGGAACCTACAACTGATGACGTCGTGAGTAAAGGAGATGCCTGTGTGAAGAATAATGAAACTGTCGATGAGAAGAAAGACGAAGCTGAAGCCCAGATTACAGAAATTCAACTATAACTTAAAACGTTTATAATATCTCTAAAAATATCCTTTGTATTAGAAAACGTAAATATATTTTACCAAATAATGGCGGATTAATCTGTTAAATATATCTATACAAAAAATTCAATTTATTTTAATTCGTTATGTACTATTTAGTACTGTATATTGGCTAATATTATCGACCACATAAATGGATCGGAAGAAACGATAGTACAATCAATGAAGCCGTAGAACTAGAAAAGACCTGAAACTTTATTTAAGTGCTTTTAGAAACTATGTAAAATAACGTTAGAAAACAAAGAATGTCGTTTTTGCCTCCAAATGCAAGAAAATAAATCATAAAATACTTCGAATTAGTCGCTAAGATTGTGTTATGTTTTTGAGTTCTCCAATTGTAGTACAGGCGATGAAGGCAAAAACTGAAACTTGTAGAATAAAATGATACATTTTTTGCACTTCCAAGTTCCGGGAAAATTTTGAAAAAAATGGAAAAACTTTTTGATTTTCGGTTTCTTTGCCCTAGCGGCTAAAATAATAAAAATAGAGAAACAGGTTTTCAATAAAAGTTGTAGCTCATCTCTTTATCTACAAAAAAGGGTCCTTACAAATTTTTGTCTTACTTAAGCCGTTTAGGAGATAAATCCAGTTTTCCACTTACAGTTTTGAGCCGCTCCGAAATGCGCGGAAGATGAGGATGCTCCGGGAGTTTCGTATGACCGAAAACATCGATCGATAATTCTTACTATTCGCTAAAAAATGAAAATAACATAAATTGTAGAGAAAATTCTCAGCTTTAATGTGGAACTAATCACAAAATTCATACAAATTTTTATCATAGAGAAAAAGTGTTAGAAGATGTCTTAGTAAACTTTATACAGTTGATTTATTCATATCTTTGAGATTTATGCTTCCTCTCTATTTCTCCCATAACAATGGGTGCTTTTTCACTGCATGTGTTCGATTCCATGCACATTAATCTATATTTCATGAAAATCTCATTGAAGAATGTTAAGAGACAAATAAGTTGTACTTATATGTTTTACTGTATAATTGTGCATTTTCTTCTGAACGTGTATGAATAATGTAGACAAATTGAAAAAGTACTGCACGCATTTAAAAAACTCTAAAGTCAATCAAAAGATTGTGTTTTATTGTACTTATAGTCCAAAAATTAAGACTGTGCTATTATTATTAATTAAGATATAGCGAATTGAACTCCAAAATTTGGAAGTGACTGATCGATGAGAAATATACCGTCCACTTTGATCGCAAGGCATATTTTTCCAAAGAAAGTAATTGCAATAAAATGTTAATTGGATTAATATATCATTATATAAGAACATATTAGCAAAATGAATTATCATTCTAACGACTCCCGGTAAAGATATGATCAACTGTATAAAGTTTACTAAGCCAACTTCTAACACTTTCTCTCTATGACAAATTCTTTTATGAATTTTGTGATTAGTTCCACATTAGAGTTGAGGCTTTTTCCTACATTTTATGTTATTTTCATTTTTTTAGGGGCTCTGAATAGTAAAAATTATTCATCGATGCGTCCGGTTTTACGAAACTCCTAGAGAATTCTCATTTTTCGCGCATTTCGAAGCGCCTCAAAACTAAATGGAAAACTCGATATATCTTCTAAATGGCTTAAGTAAGATCTTTTTTGAAGAGAAAGAGACGAACTACAACTTTTGTTAAAAACGTTTTTCTCTATTTTCATTATTTTGGCCGCTAGAGCAAATGAACCGAAAATTAAAGTTTTTCCAAATTTTTTTGAATTTTTCCGAAACTTGGAAGTGCAAAAAATGCATCATCTCATTCTCCAGGTTATTACCTATTTAAATCCCGGAGATGATCCTTTTATTAATTTTTGTTACCCAAAATGGCTAATTTGCCTGTACTATTGAGAATGTGAGGTCCAAAGTTATGAATCAAAATGCCGAATGCCAAAATATTAACATTTTTTCAAGTAACTATTTTATCATTTCATTTCTCTCATCAGTGTCTTTAGTTTTAATAAATGAAATGTTCATGTAACTGCGTCTATTGCACATCCAACAATATAACCCGCCTTTTCGTAATTCCAAGCCGATTCATAACCTGAAGTTATTTACTTCCCAATCCATGAAGTGGATATAAAAACATTTCAAATTCTTTTTTTTTTGCTGAAATAGGTTTAAAACGTAGAGAAACGTGCAGATTTTAAAGGACCACACACAAAACACACGGTAAAAGTTATACAGTCGTTTGAGCTAAAACCTGCTAAAATGTAATACACCCCATCTCTTCTGGAAGCCTGTAGATGGCTCTAGAGTTGTATTGTTCTGGAATTGGAAAACTCCAAATTGATCTAGAGGCAATTTTAGGATATGTAAGGCGAAATCGACGGCGGAGAGGGAAGTTTTTTATTGAAGTGAAGTTTGGTAGCGAAAAGTGAGGTTATAAACATTGTAAAAGTTAGTTTAGAAGTATTGTGTAATCAGCAAATTATTTAATAAAGTGTTAGTGGTTACCCCTTGTTAAAATTATTTGAAACCCACGGATTCATACAGGGTGTTTCATATGACCGGAAACACGTAATAGTTTTATAACGAGATCTTGAAGTAGGTTATATTTTGAGTTTATTCGGTTGAAGGGCTGGGGATAAATATGGCTAAATAGGGGTAAATACGTAGATCAAGCTAGTAAGAGTCCAGAAACTTGGAATATGGTGTATATACCTGAAATAAGGGGTCTAAAACTTTTTAGTGATATTTGAAAGTGGTGAAAGTAATGATTTCAGCAGTTTTTAAACAAATTATATGGTGCTGGGGCTTGGTAGTTGATTCATACTAACTGATTTTAAGGAATCACAACCACGCTTGCAACCCCAGTCTTCTGCTGATATACTGTTTCCTATCTGTAATTGCACCTGTACGAAAACTCTTTTTATAAATGTAATACTGTTTACGCTATTTATGAAAAATTATTTCGAGGTGAAAAAGGATTTTTTTATGAACCAATCGGTTAATGTAAGGACAAAATGAAGGAAGTATCCCAGGAAAATAAACCAATTATAACTAATATTTTGATGCAGCTATATCTTTAGTATAACTAGGGAAATTGATTCAAAATGATCGCAAATTATAATATACAATTTAAATACAATATTACTTCTAAAATAGGACGGCATCGAGACATTTGTATCTAACCTAACGACTACTATACACAAAAATATATAAATTAGTGTAAGACACAATTGTTTTAAACAAATTGTGCGATAGCTTCAGTAGCGGGATGCAGTAGGCCATCTAGAAAATCGTTCACGGCATCGACAACACTGTCTGCTACACCTGAGACGATTCCTTCGATTATAAGAACAATAATTGGATGGAGGATGGTAGATACGAATTCGGACAAAATGTTAACCACCAGGTCTAAAATTCCATTCCCCTGGAACGTCAGGTCCACATGCCTAAAAAATAAGAGTATTTTAGGCCGTCTGGTAAATGATGGCGTATGGCGTCAGTTAATCACTAGTGGGTAAACAGACATACGTTTCTAAAACGTATTCTCAACGTGTCACTAGTTAATAATTCGTGTTAGGCACGTATAATTTCAAGTTCTTTTCTGCAAAAATTTGTCATATGCTTATTGGCGAAATGTTTAGGTTTAAATATATCATTTTTTCTGCTGTTTGCAAAATCCTATAAAGAATATGTTTCAATCATATGTTTAAGTCTAGTAACATTATTAAAATTGTGTATTTACGTTCAATAAACACATAGTGTTTTTACTTTACCTACTGCTATTATTACAACCATTTAGTTTTTATATCTGCTACCTGCAATTATTATCAATACAATTTTGAACATAACAAATTTTTGAATGAATTCTTCATTGTTATTTGTAGGTAGAGTCGGGTACAATTTAAGCTGACTTGTGTCATGGCCGCTAAAACGTCTGAACTAAGATTTTATTTGATGCATAAGAAATGCCAGTAGTTCTCAAACAATTTTTTTCTGTAATAGCAATGATGTCACTAAATAATTATTAAAAAAAATAGTGATAATATTTTATTAATTCGTTTCCCATTTAAACAACGGATAGAACAAGTCATAAAACCTTAGTTAATTAATGTAAAATAATTACACAAAGTTGATAGAAACACTGTCAATTACTTTCTTCAAAACAAGAGACATATGAAACAATATAAATATATGATGATATACAATCATATACTTGACACTTAACATAGTCGATAAATTAAATTTATAAATAGGTATCGTTAGGACATTAATGAATCGCACAAATATTCGCCCACACTATAGTAGCACTTTTTGAGCAACATTTTTTTCACACTGGTTTTAAATGTTTGTATTCTTTTTTTCTCGCGAATTGATTGAGGAAGCTTGTTGTATAATTTGGGACCGATGTAATCAGGTGACTTTTGGAATAAAGTTGTTTTGTGCTGGGGGAGCTTTATTAAAGAGCCACTACGAGTGGGATATTTGTGGGAGTCATTATTTTTCACAAAATTCTCATGGTTTTGTTTCACATATGTTAGTGATTTTAAAATAAAAATACAGGGCACAGTTAAAATTGAATATTTTATAAAACAAGGCTTACATGAGTCTTGAAATTTTAGATTAAATATCAATCTAATGATTCTCTTTTGGCTGACAAATATTCGGTGTGCGTTAGCGGAGTAGCCCCACAGTTGAATATTATAACTAATGTGACTGTATCTTAAAGCACAGTAGATATTGATGAGAAATTTTATTTCAAAGTATCTTTTCAAATTGAGAAGGGCGAAATAACAGCTGTTTAATTTTTTAGCTAAATTATTAATGTGTTCTGACCAGCTTAATTGTTCATCAAGGTAAATCCCTAAGTACTTTAACGTTTTGGAAAATATGATTGGTATACCGTCCATTGCTAAATTTATATCTGATATAGGTTGCTTTTTGTTGAAAAAATTGATACATACTGTTTTCTCAGTATTTAGGATAAGACGATTTTTTGTTGCCCATTGATTAAATTCCTTGAGTATAGTTTTCACTTGAATTTTAATAATATCTGGATCTAAGAAAGACACAATTAAGCTGGTATCATCAGCGTACATGATAATTTTACAATATTGTGGCATGTGATTCGGTAGATCATTTGCAAACAAAAGGAAGAGCAGAGGTCCAAGAACGGACCCTTGGACGACTCCTAAGTCTATGTTATAATTTTCCGATCTAGTTCTGTTCAATTGTACAATAATTTTACGGTTGGATAAAAAGGACATTATTAAATTAGATAAGTTTCCCCGTGTGCCTAGATTATTTAGTTTGTGTATCAATATATCTGTTTCTATCGAGTCAAAAGCTCCACAAAAATCAAAATAAATGCCAGCCACAATTTTACCCTGGTCTAATTCTGAATACATATAACTTAAACCGTCAGTACATGCGGACTCGGTGGATCTTTTGGGGATAAATCCATGCTGTGCTCCGGTAATTATTTTGAACCTAGTTAAAAACTTGAGGACTCGATTATACAATATCTTTTCTAGGGTTTTAGATATAACACACAGCATAAAGATCGGTCGATAGGAAAGATGTTGTCATAAAATGGTAAGATTATTAATTTAGTAACTTCGTCACTTTAGTGGAATTCTGATTATACAGTGTCCGCCATAAAGTTGGATACATATGGGAAAGAATTGTATTATTGACATTTCTAAAAAACTCTATTGGGGGTTCGTTTATGTACGTCCGACAACAAAAAGTTACATTTTGACGCATGTCATGTGATCTCCGGTTTGGCAGAACTGTAAAAAATAGTTGACGGTGGTACCGAAAAATGGGTCAAATTTTTATTAGAGATAAATACGCGCTAGTAGTACCTAATAAGGCACATTTTTGGGGAAAATAAAATTTTAACAAAACTCGCGGCACTGCTTAATAAAATAACAATTTTAGAAAGAAAATTATTAACTTTTAATAATAAGCTTAAATAAAGAACAAAAAGTAGAAGTGAGGATCGAGATCGAACTCGCAACCACCCCATTTACATTTATTGCTGCTCGAGTATCTTACCGATTGAACTACGCGATCCTATGTTCATTATATTCTAACGTGTAATATGTACATACTAGAAAATTGTAAGACTTAGTGGTTTAACATTGTTCGTTTGACGGATGAATATCCAATATTTATCACAAAAAATGTTTTCATATAAAGACGTTTTTCATATTTATAGTGGTGCTAGTTCACGGGAATAAATAATATTCGTCGTAAAATCTCACAGTTTGAGAATCGCTGAGCTTATGACTATGTTTCTCACTCCTCAGTATATATTTCATATTTCCGTCTCAAAAGAAGTGGGAGAGAATCTTGGTAGACATACATTGACAATGTCTTTAGGCTCTTGCTTTAAGTTTGTGTGCAAGAGATAGTGAAAACGTATGCGCAACATTAATTCATACATCAGTCATTTTAAACTGGACCCGACTCTATACAGTATATCACATATTCGAACTTCGCCACTGGGATCACGGTAATTATTGTCGGTAGGAACATGATTAAATGGAAGAGAGTTTTGTGGCTATCTTGCCAATCCTTTTCTCCGACTTTTAAAAGAAAAACATTTCCAAGGCACTCATTAATCAATACTTCTTGACATCCGCAAAAATACATTCTTTTGCTTTCTAGTTATCAATTCTATATTTTGTTTTTGTATGATAGTCATATTTGACATTGTCATCAGAATACGTCAAAAAGGCGTAAGATATTCCTTAATAATGCTTACTTTTTAGAAATCTAGAAATAAAAATAACGATACGAGTATAATAAAGCTACTTCTTACAATGTCTTAAAAACCAAAAAGTGGCATTATTTTTGAAAATGTATTCGGAATGATCATAAAACACCAGAAAACTTTCGCAATTTAATTATTTTTCTGTCATTAATAGTACCCGAGATCCCAGTGGTGACGGTGGAGGACCCAAGAGAAATAGAAAACACGTCTATGATACCTTTTTCTAAATGTTAAAATTGTAATATGCAAAGACCCAAGAAATGCGTTGGAGAGACGCATTTCCTAAATCTTCGTATCCAAATTTATATTAAGTTAACTTAAACGTACAAAAATCATAATAGGTAATAGACACTTAAGGCAGCACATCTAAAACACACGTAAACGGATCTTATGACATCTGCGCATGCGCAGTGTTCATTTTCTTTTCGTTACGAGATACGTTAGACGTAAACATGTATATTTTAACTATTTATCGCTTATTTTGTTTCCCAATTGTTTTTTCATAAAAAAAAATATAAAGCTTATTCAATGTTTATATGTTAGTTAACACCTCCATGTGGTCAGTGTTATTTTTTTTTTGTAACAGCAATATATTTATAATGTAATTTTCAGACTTTTAAAGTAAAACATTTTTTTTTTCTTTTTTATTAAAAAAACGTACGAAAAATTATAATTATCATAAAACAAATTTTTGTATCTTAATGTACACATCATAAGCTTTAATTTAACCACCTATAGAGTGCCGATATCATTTTCCAATACTTTATTATTTACAATCAAAATTAGAAAGTCAGTGGAAAAATGCATTTTTCGTAAATCGACCAACTTTGAGGGTCCGATTTTCGTAAAATAGATTTTTCTAATTTTTTTGACGAAAGGCGTATTTTGGGTAATCCCTTTAAATGCAATATCCCGCTGTTTGTTTATTTTTTTTTGCCTGTTTTATTCGAGTAACGTTAAATTTTATGAAATAATCGAAAATTCATGCAATACCTAACTTCAAGCTTATGTAAGAAGTATCTGAAATATGAAAACAAAGATATAAACACACGTAATACTTCAAAAAATTGATCTTTTTCAATGTACATTTGATTTTATGTCGTTTTCTTTTGTCAATTAAAAGTTACAGCTACTTTAGTGTCGCGCGCGTCCTCGCGTCGGCCCACTTCCAGCGTAGCAGGAGGCTGACGCAGCGCGATTCGGAACGTTACTTAGCAAATTACTGCTTGCTCAATTTATATTGAAAAAACAAGTATTGTATATGTATCTTTTGTAAAATTTTCCGTTCTTCCGAATGGCGCTATTTATTTTTTGATAAAAATTAAACTTCAAAAGTTATTAGCAAAAAACTGCATTTTTGCATACAAATTGTTAAATAAAAAATTTAGCACCCACTTTCTCGAGGAGACATTTTGATATGATATTCTACACACTTTTACGAACACGTTCCAAAAGGAATCATCGATCGAGGATTTTTTCCGAAGTAAAAATCTAAAATGACTCCCCTATAAGCGGTGCCTTAAGTGTCTAATAACTGAAAATTATTGTTTCATATTTATTGATGTTAAACGTTTATACTTTGGTTACATGTGCCATTTTTAGCTCGATTATAGGTAAAAAGGACACGATTTCTTCAAATACTGTTCGGATATTATACACGTATTTCCAACGTGTATGTTTACTGGATATGATCAATCGCAAAAGGAATCCAATGAGCTTTTGTGAATAGTGATCTAACGATATTAGACCTTGACGAAGTTATTTACTTACCCAGTATTTCCAGTTCTTACACTCTCAACTTTGGCCAGGTAGGTATTAAAGTCGAATCGTAACCTAACGTCCATTTCAAAGTTTTCTATTTTTCCTGTAAACCTTCCCTCGGGTCCAATAAGCAGAATGATTAAATGATAATCATATGTGAACTGAAAAATATTAAGCGAAGATGTTTTCAAAAAATAATTTTTAAAAAAGGGCTTCTTTGGCCCATCCGTGGTGATGTTCCCGAGATTTTACACCAAAACGGATTTGTTTTCAGCACCCAAAATTAGTAAAAAAAAAATTGCTTCCACACGTTACCACGGATGGCCCAAAAAGACCCTTTTTAACATTCTTCTTTTATCCCCCTTCCTTCAGGAATTTACTTACATTTAGATTTGAAAATCCAATAGGGAAATATAATTCCAATAACTTACTGCTGGATTGATATATAACTTCTACGTCACCTTTTCTTCTAATGGTTGAAATGCCATGTATCTCGCCATGTGTCAATGTTATCGACGAGAGGAGAAACTAAAAAGGAAAATAGAAATCAGAACCAGATATTAGCAATCCATCAGCTCCGGCCCGAGAGAATGTCAGCACATGCCCAGTCCCGTTTTGTTACAATAGTTCTCTTTTCAATATACTTGGTAATAGATCAGTTTTTAAAACTGTTTAAAATAAATATCCACATTTTAATACAACAAATTGGCAAAAATGCAACTATTGAAAAGGTAGTTTTACAAATCTGTACTTTGGAATGAAAGGGCGGTTGTCACAAAAGCCTATTTTTTAGAATCGTACATTTTTGTAAGATACGCGGGGCAAGTCCCTTTTAAAAAGAGGCTTGTATTTGCTATTGATGACTGTAGGAAATATATTTTTATCATTTGTTATAAGTGGATGCTATATAATTAACTCCAGTTCTTAAAATTGGTTTGAAGGCAATATTTCTTTAAAAAATAGTGACATCCGTCCTTTATTTTTATTTATTTGTTGTTTTCTTATGCATGAAGATCTGGCATTTTATTATTTTAAAGAATGATACATGTATTTTAATACATGATAAGCAAATATTGTCTGTAATTGTTTATTTGTGGCATGTTCAGATTTTCTTACTTTTTATTGGGTACATACTTTCAATTAAATAATGACTTCTATCAACAAGACATTGGGATGGCCATGGGTTCTTCATTATCTTCAATATTAAGTAACATTTTCATGGAAAATTTTGATGAAAGTAATATTAATAGTCTAGCTTATAAACCCATTGTATGGTGGAGATATGTAGATGACATTTTTGCTATATGGCCTTATAGTAAATAATGTTTAAGTAATTTTTGGAATCAAATTAACGAAAAAGAACCTTCAATTAAATTTACAATAGAAATAGAGAATAATAATGGATTACCTTTCTTAGATATTTTAATTAAAAAATTATATAACGCATACCAAACCAGTATGTATAGAAAACAAACACACACAAACAGATACTTAAATTTCAATTCAAATCAACATATTAGTGTTAAGAAAGGTGTTGTTAAGTGTATGTATGACAGAGCCAAAATTATTTCTTCAAATGATGTAATATTAAGGAACGAAAAGCAATTTATAAAAACTGTCTTATTAAATAATCAATATCCTGAGAGTTTCGTTGATAATCAGTTATTGAACATTGGTAGTAGAGAGAATATACTATGACAACCTGAGATATTTAGGTCAATGGCAGTAATTCCATATATACATGGTTTATCGGATAAATTACAAAAAAATTGGGAATAGGTTTTCCGTACGCTCCACGCTAAGATCGGTTTTATCAACAACGAAACCTCTAAATATTGTTCAAAATTCAAAAAATTGTATTTATAGTGTTCCGTGTGAGTGCGGAAAACATTACGTAGGTGAATCATCTAGACCTTTCAACGTAAGGCTTGGTGAACATAGGAATTACGCTAGAAGGGGAGAATTTGAAAAATGCAAAATTTGTGAACACGCGTGGGATAATAATCACAGGATTAAATGGGACTCGGCGAAGATTTTGGAAAAAGAGAGCAACGGAACTAAAAGAAAACTTAAAGAATCCGCGATTATATTATTAAACGAGGATAGATGCGTTTCGAATTATTCAATAGATTTTTGTACTAGTTGGATGCCCATCCTTAGAGACGAAGTAAGTAAAAATAAGATAAATATAATTTAATGTCTCACGTGACTATGGAAATACATAAACAAAGAACTGTCGTGGTTGACGGTCAAAAAAGTTTTGAGAACGGAAGTAGGTTCTCTTCCGAAACGTTAACTACCTATAGCTTTCATTTTCAGTTTTTAGTTTATAACATTGTTCTAGTTTATATAATTTTAGGTGTGAGACTTTTTGAAACAGTCAAGTATTCAAGAACCAACCTCTGTCTGATCCGTTTGGCGCAGAGGTTTTTTCATTAAAAATTTTAAAATATTTTTCAGTGGCAAAATACCCAATAAAAAGTAAGAAAAACATGAGAAGCAAATAATTTAAAACGTTTCGAATACTATTTTAATACCGAAAGCAACTAGACAAAATAAAATCACCTGTATCTTATAATAAGAACTTAAATACGTGTTATTTGAAAAAGCCTCATATCCACTTAAGGCATTTTAACATTAACTAATATTGGACAGCCGTCTATTTAAACTTGAAATATATTAAAACATTGCATAATATATGGACTTGTGGCCTTTAAAAATAGAAATATAAGACTTTTGTAGATCGACGTGCACTAACACCAGCCGTGTTAACTATCGTGTAGGGCCGGACCGGCCCCAAAGCGATCGGTCTTCGAAAAATCTTTCGTCCTTCCAGCCGGCCCATCCGCCCCTGAACAGTAGAATGTTTAACGTTAAATTGGTTTCTATTCTAAAAAAAAATCCGATCTTCTATTTTCTTTAATCACTTTATTACTAAAGGTCAATAAATTTGCATACAGGGTGTTCCATTTGAAAAAATTGAGTCATGATAGTTTAAAAACATATAAATTTGAATAATCGTGGAGAACACCTTGTAGAACTAGGTTCAGCTTTGTACCGTGGTATGTTTTGACGTAAGATGTTTCTGAAATGAATTACCTACACGCTGAAATAGTGAAAACTTTTCTTCGACATGAATATTTCAAAAACCGTCGAAGTTACTTGGTCTGGTCGTTATAAGGTACAAAATTAAAAATCGTCAATTTCATGTTTAAAGTAGTTATATCGCAATTTACGTTATTTAAGAAAGTCGCGAAACTTTCAGCAAATTTAATTCTTATCAATAAACATTCTGGTAAAATATGAACTCCATTTACCGTACCGTTTCCGAAATTTAACATTGCGTTTATGGACGGCATGTGAAATAACTTGATGTCGTGATACTATTTTCCCTCTTACGACTGATCCTGGTTTAAGAATGATCTCAAAAATGAGGCAAACTTAAATTAATTCCTGACGAAGCACGTGTACTAATATCAAGATGCGTCTAGTAACGTAATGGTAGCTACCCGAAAATTATTGAATGTGGACATGGGTAGTAGACGTGGCAACGTCGCACTACTTCTAGTACTTGGCTGGAATATTTGAAAATACTTGCGTTTATTTTAAATGCAATATTATATAAGAACGTAGAAGGTTTACAAATTTTCATTCAGATTCTATTTTTTTCATGTATAATAATATACTTTCCATGACTTTGCTAACTATAACAGGTAAAAATATTTTTTAAATTTTGTCAAAAATAATAGTATACAGATACCTGACTCTTAATATGTAGAATAGTGAATGAATGTAGTATAATATATTTTGATGAATGAATACATTTTGTTATTGAATTGAAAAGTAGGAATACTTTATTATTTAATTATTATATGATGTTGCAATCAGTATTTTTTTTTATTTGAATATTATCTGCCAGGAATAATTTTGCATTTTTATTTATACTTTTAGAGCGCCAAAAAACGAGAAATTGGCGATATTTCAATTTTTAAAAATTAATAGCTACGAAAAAAATCGGTAAAGGTATTTACACAGAACTTCCCTCTTTATTTGTGCATGGCGGTCACTCTAAAAAATTAATAATTACGAAGTGACATTGAAAATAATAATCGGAATATTGTTATCACTATTATTACAAAGAACACCTGATAAGTTTTGGTCAAAAAAATATACAGAGTGCTCATCCAACAGCAAAAGTTCAATACTAAATAACAGGTGCCAAATATGGAAGGCTTGGGCAAATACCTTTATAAATGTCCACCATGACTGAATTATTTCTTGGGATGACCAACCTGTACATTTTTCAATAATAGTATAATAGGTGCATATGCCTAATATTATTGCCATCTGTCACATTTTCAATTCCACATACACGTAGTGGAGTAGAAGTATAGTGGTGGTTAAAAAATTTCATTTTTTTTCAAATTTTCAAAAATGTTTTTAAAAAAATTTTCAAAATGTTTTCTTCTGAAATAAGTTTAGAATGCCATGACACGTGGAAATTTTAAATTTGAGCAAAAAGGAAAGTTTCCTTCTATTCTTCTTCAGTGGTATTTTTTTTATTGGTTTAGAATGCCATGAAAAGTAAAAATTTTAAATTTGAGCAAAGAAAAATTCTATTCTAGTGGTAAATTTTTTGCAAAAAAAATTTTTTTTCAAAAACATTTTTAATCAAAATAATTTTTAAATTTGTTTGAATAGGTTTAGAATGCCACAAAAACGTGAAAATTTTAATTTTGAACAAAGAAAAAAAAATTCAGTCTGTATTAGTGGTAAAATTTTTTCAAAAATAGTAAAAAAATTTTCTAAAAATTTTGTTTTGATAGGTTTAGAACGCTATGAAACGTGGAAATTTTAAATTTGAACAAAGAAAACATTTTTCCATCTATTTTAGTGGTAAAAATTTTTTCAAAAATGTTAGTGAAAAAATTTTCAAAATGTTTTTAGCGTGTCATAAAACGTGGAAATTTTTAATTTGAGCAAGAAAAAATTTTTTTCATAATTTATTCCCTTTAGACGATTCACCCTGTATATTTTCCAGTGAAAGTTCTACCAGTTCTTCGCTGTCAGTAGGGTCAACTACCTACCAAATTTGACTGCTCTCCGTCAAGTAGTTTTTTTAGTACATGCACCAACAGACAGACTGACGGAATTGTAAAACCTATATTTTCGTAATCTCCGTGATCTGAAACGTCAGAATCCGAAAAAATCTCGGAGGGTGATTTTTTCTCGAATACAATACTTCCCTTCGGTATGCGAGGGAAGTAAAAAGTTATCGGACATCGGACAAAAAATATTTGAAAAATTAGTTTGATTGAAGATTCTAATAGATCCGTGAGTTAAGCTACACAAATTTTGATAATTGTATGTACTAAAGTTAAGATAATTTAACTAGAAATAAAATTATGAAGAAAATAAATAAATTAAACTAAGTATTCAAACTGACTTCCATCTACTTTTCTTTTTTATGAATATTAATATAAATTTATGTCGGTGTAAATAATTCTCTTATTAAGTATATAGAATAAGAATATTATTTTCAAAACATAGTTTACCTGTTTAAAAATTATAGCTTTCATTTTTGGTTTCATAATAATTATTGAAAAATGCTATTTTTAGTATTTATAATGTACTTACATTGTCATTGACATCCGACAGACTAATAGGATCCAGACCATTTTCCAGCGCTAAAACTTCAATATTTGCAAAAATTTTATCGGCGTATTCATCAACCACAGCAATAATTTGGGACTCATCTCTAAAAGAATTCATTGATATGCAAATTTGTAATAGTCATAATGATTTCGAAAAATAGTCAAAGAATACGCTAGGCGAATCTGCCTATTATAACGTGAATTATGCACTAGCATATTCCCATATGTCTTTCAGCATCATGGTTTGGGGCACATATTACTACTGAATTTTTGTTAATCAAAGAAGGATCATCAGACTTAGTATTCGATGTGATTACAAGAGATACTTAAAAACTAAACTTGATTAAAAAGAAAATACTTTCCACTATCTGTAGTTTTATTTAAGTGCCAAATTGGACCAAGATCCGTATGATATTCAAGGCAATCCGTATGATATTCCTACTCTCTATTTATATAAAATAATGACGTACCAATTGTACAATTTTTATGTCTTATGAAAACTGACAAATAAAGTAAACGTATAAATCAAACTAAAAATTATATCACACGTTACCACGGGGAATGAGAGTCAACAACATTACAATGTTTACCCTACCGTCCTTTCTTGAAGAGAAATTCCCGAAAAACAGCAAAAGGGGCATATTTTTGAGAAGAGCAGCATTTCCCTTGAATTCCAATAATTTTATATACATTTTTTTTTTTTTTATTAATTAGGCATTTGCTTAAAGTGATTCGATTCCTAACATATACATCCTTACCCAAGCCTAGCTTCTTCATATTTCTCTAAAAATGAATTCCCCAATTCTTCGTCCAACTGAAATTCCAAGTGTTCTAGACCTAAACTCTTCACATCCAATATTTCCAATGCAAATGAACATGATAACACTGCCACAAGTAAAATTAGAAACTTCATCTTGGAGCTATAGAAGTAAAAAACTTGAAGTACAATGCCTGCTATTCTTTTATAGGTGTTAATTTATCAGTATATTATTGATAATTTGCTAGTTAACTTATTGTTTCAGCTCTTGTGATATTCCTTATTAGATAACAACAACCTCAAATGTTTATCTTGCAAAATCCTTGGTCATTTGTATCATTCAAACCAAGATATTGATCTTAATGTTTGTTGCCTGGTGATATTGATCAATAATAAAATTTTAGTAACTATTACTTTTGTTCTATGATAAAAATCTGTCTTCTAAAGATAATATTTTTATTTCTTTAAAGATTTAAAACTGTAAGGACAGACATTTTATTATATATAAACATTACATCTCGACTTATAAACGAGCCCCATTTATAAACTGCCACATATTTAGAACTACAACTACTTATAACTTCATTGTATAGAAATAAATAAAAAACCGAAATACTTGTCGTTTATAATCTATTACGTGTACCTACCATTTTCTTGTTAAATATAGCTATAATTTCATTTTTGAGTCATTTACGAAAAATAGTTTCGAGATGACAAAGACTTTTTATGAACCAATCGGTTAATGTAAGGACAGAGTGGAGGAAGTATGCAAGGAGGAAAAAAACAATTATCTTTAAAACTAATATTTGGTGTAGCTTATCTTAAGTATAACTATGGAGATGGTTTCAAAGCAATTGCCAATTGTTAACATACCGTTTAAATACAGTTTTACTTAAAAGATCAGGCGACTTCAAAACATTTTAGCCCTACTATATACAAAAATTTATAAATTAGAGTAAAACACGATTGTCTTAAATAAATTGTGCGACAGCTTCAGTAGTAGGGTGTAGTAAGCCATCCAGAAAATCGTTTACGGCACCAACAACACTGTCTGCTACATCTGAGACGATTCCTTCTATTACAAGAACAATAATTGGATGGAGGATGGTAGACACGAATTCCGACAAAATGTTAACGATCAGGTCTAAAATTCCATTTCCCTGGAATGTTAGGTCCACATGCCTTGAAAATAAAAAAAGCGTTTTAATTACATTTTGACTCATAAATAACGCGAAGGATTCATTACAAGCTGGCCACTTCCAGCAAGGCAGCGTTTCTACCCATACTGCAAGAACTACAATGCAAGCCTTACAGGATTTTATAATGATAGACTTATCAGCAGAGACTATAGCCTGCACGCTCACCAGATTTAATGCTCCCTGAATATTTTTTATTTGGGCAATTAAAGAACCAAATTTTAAAAATTTGGCTATAATTTCAACAAATTTCAACAAGTAATAAAAAATCGGTAAAAGTATTTACACAGAACTTGCCTCTTTATTTGTGCATGGCGGTCACTCTAAAAAATTGATAATTACGAACTGACATTGAAAATAATAATCGGAATATAGTTATCACTGTTATTACAAAGAGAACCTGATAAGTTTTTTCAAAAAAATATACAGAGTGTTCATCCAACAGCAAAAGTTCAATACTAAATGACCTTTACAAATGTCCACCATAACTGAATTATTTCTTGGGATGACCACCTAGTACATTTTTCAATTAAAGTATAATAGGTGCAAGCCAAATATTATTGCCATTTGTCACATATTCAATTCCACATTCACGTAGTGGAGTGGAAGTATAGTGGTGGTTAAAAAATTTCATTTTTTTAAAAATTTTTGAAAAATGTTGGTGAAAAAATTTTCAAAATTTTCAAAATTGTCATGAAACGTGGAAATTTTAAATTTGAGCAAAAGAGATTTTTTTTAATAGGTTTAGAATGCCATGAAACGTGAAAATTTTTAATTTGAGCAAAGAAAAAAAAATGTTCCATCTATTTTAGTGGTAAAACATTTTTCAAAAATGTTGGTGAAAAAATTTTCTGAAATAGATTTAGAATGTCATGACACGTGAAAATTTTAAATTTGAGCAAAAACAATTTTTTTCCATCTATTCTAGTGGTAAATTTTTCCAAAATGGTAAAAAAAATGTTGCAATTTTTTTCCGAAATAGGTTTGGAATGCCATGAAACGTGGACATTTTCAATTTGAGCAAAAAAAAATTTTTCATCTATTCTATAGTAGTGAAATAGATTAAAAAATGTTTCAACAAATTTTTGAAATTTTTCAAAAACATTTTTAAATTTGTTTCAATAGGTTTAAATTGCCATGGAAATGTTTAAATTTTTAATCTGAACAAAGAAAAAAATTTTGGTGGTAAATTTTTTTCAAAAATGGTAAAAAAAATTCTAATTTATTTGTTTTTAATAGGTTTAGAACGCTATGAAATCTGGAAATTTGAACAAAGAAAAAAAAACGTTCCAACTATTTGTGGTAAATTTTTTTTCAAAAATGTAAAAAAAAATTTAAAAAAAAATTTTTTTTGAAATATTTTTAGAATGCCATGAAACGTGGAAATTTTAAATTTGAATAAAGAAAAAAAATTTCATCTATTTTAGTGGTAAAAAATTTTTCAAAAATGTACGTGTAAAAAATTTTCAATTTTTTTTTTCTGAAATAGATTTAGCGTGTCATGAAACGTGGAAATTTTAAATTTAAGCAGAAAGAAATGTTTTCATCATTTATTCCCTTTAGAGGTCCACCCTGTATATTGGCCAGTGAAAGTTTAACCATTTCTTCGCTCACAGTAGCGTCAACTACCTACCAAATTTGACTGCTCTCCGTCAAGTAGTTTTTTAGTTAATGCACCAACAGACAGGCAGACAGACTGACGGAATTGAAAAACCTATATTTTCGTAATCTACGTGATCTAAAACGTGTAAATCCGAAAAAATCTCGGAGGGTGATTTTTTCTCGAATACAATACTTCCCTTCGGTATGCGAGGGAAGTAAAAAAGAAATTCTTAATATAACTGTTGATCAGCTATAAAATGTGTGAAGAGTACATGTTTGTTTAACAGCACAAGACTGTAAATTTGAATAGCTATCGTTCTCAGTTGTCGCATTTGGCACCGTACAGTATGCATACTCCAGTAAATAAGCTGGAAAAAAGTGCCATATGTTACAAATTGGGAAACAGCACCGATTTTAAAAATTCCTTCTGCGTTGTGTTTCTTGAACCCCCAGATCATTCGTAACCAGTAATATCTTTGCGGAAGGACAAAATGAAGGAGTTGTGGGAGAATTGGGAAATTCAAAATGGCGGATCGGAAATCGGGCCATTCTCCAGAGGAAATGAGAATGGGGGTTTCGAGGCTGCTCATACGAATTCGAGGTATAAATTAGGAAATTCAAAATGGGAGACCGGAAGTACAGTCAATTTCTCAGGAAAAACTAGTACTTTTTTCGTTTTTGGACTGAAAATTAGAACTCGGTGGTTTTCGTGGTAACAAATCCGATGTCCAATTAGGGAAATTCAAAATGGCGGGCCGGAAGTAGAGTCAATTTCTCAACTCTTATTTTTTTCGTCTTTGGACTGAAAGTGGGAATTCGGGGGTTTTCGTGGTCGCTGATAGCGAATCTGATGTTCAAGTGAGGAAATTTCAAACTGGCGGGCTGGAAGTAGAGCCATTTCCTCAGGAAAAACACGTTTTTCTTCTATTATTGTGATTTTGAAAGAAAAAATGTTTATACAATTACTCGATATGATAAGCTGAAAAAATATTATTTTTTATATTATTATTTCTCCGCAATCAGCAAACTCGAAAACCCCGACTACCCATTTTAGCCTAAAAATGAAAAAAATACTGGGTTTTCCTAAAAATAGGTCTACTTTCGGCCTTCCATTTTGAATTGCCTCTAATTGGACTTGATTCGTTATTTGCGACCACGAAAACCCCCTAGTTCCCACTTTCAGCCCAAAAGTGAAAAAAGTACGAGTTTTTCTGAGAAATTAACTGTACCTCCGGCCCGGCATCTTGAATTTCCTAAATTAGACCTCAGATTCATGATCAGTGACCTCAAAAACTCCCGAGTACTCATTTTCAGCCCAAAAACGAAAGAAATATGAGTTTTTCTGAGAAATGGACTCTCCTTCCAGTCCGCCATTTTGAAATTATCAAATTAGACTTCGAATTCATAATCAACGATCGAGTACAAATCTCAAGGCCAAAATATCCGTCCTCATTATTTCTGGAAAATGGCCCGATTTCCGGTTCGCTATTTTAAATTTCCCAAATTCCTCAAATTTGTAATCAGCGACCTCGAAAATTCTTACACAATTTCCGCCTTATTACTGGAGTAACAGTTAATAGAAAACATGCAATTTTTAAAAATTATGTAACTGTTTTTAATTTACTATTCAGAATTTTATACCTACGATCGTTCGTTATAGTATAGGAGCCAACGTGCAATTACTTAACACATTTTTATCAGCTAGAAACATGATTAGTCCTTTGTCTTAGAACATGGTAGATAACAAAAGTGATATGACGATTTTTCTTCTGTGGTGCAAACTTAATTTATAAATGAAAATAATTATTTCAAAAATCAGCTTGATATTTATTAATCATGGCTTAAAAGTAGACACCTTGCAGGTTCAAAATGTCCGCCGCTGTACCTCTACTAATCAGGCTGTAAACCTACCGCTGAACCTTCTCTGACCGGGATGTATGAAACGTTAAACTTTCTTAAGTGGAAATAAAACGAAACATTGAATGTAACTTACTTTAATGATTTACTAAAAAAATACACAAAGTAGAGCAATTTACATCAGGGTGTGAGTAAACTTTATAATAATAATAATAATAATAATTCGTTTATTTAGCTAATGAAAGCTATACAGTTTCACATACATCTTACGTCTAACAAAAGTATAGATACAAAAATAAAATCCTTGATTAATAATATCAAACAAGTAGAATTATGAAGTGGTCTTAGTACTATTTAAATAACAAAATACTGCATACAATATAATATAATATAACTGCACATTTCATTTTTTTTTTATATAGGTATTGTCCTTTATAAAAACTTCGTCAGAATAATCATGTAAACAAACCATTAAAAGTCCATCTGACATATAACAAAAGACAAAGTAAAACTTGTACACATAATAAGAAGCAGTATACAGTAAATAATGAAACTAAACTAAACGCGGTCTGGCCAGGGCGTTGCAAACAAATAATTTTTACGATAACATAATTAAGCTCAGCTAATGGCGATTTAGCATTGTTGTTAACGGGCGGAGAGCTAAACAAAACCAGAGAGGGCTGAGGGCGTCTCTTTGAAATATACCTCTTTTGATGTCTATGGTTCCTGCGTCCATTGTATCTTCAGGTGAGTTAATCAAGAGCCTTCCACTTCCACATGGCGGGTTTTAAGAATTTACGTATATGGTGGTTTATGCCATAAAGTTCTAATACTTCAGACAGCGATGAGTGAGGAATGCTGTCAAACGCTTTCTGATAGTCAATATATGGTGTATACAGGAGCTTTTTGTTTTCTTTGCGTTGAACATTATCGTGGCGTCTATGATTGGCTGCTCCTTGCAGCCTCTTGAACCCTTACGGCATCCCTTTTGCTCCTCATCCAGTAACTTATTCCACTCAAGATGATTGTATACCTTCTCTGTGAGTATGGCGGTCAGTATTTTATATATAGACACACAAAAGGAAAATATTACTATCTGCATGTAAAATTAATGACAAAAATGGCCCGACAATTAATAATTTCGACATAAACTGGTTCGACAGTTGAACACTATGTTTTTATGCTCAAAACATACGGGAGATGCCAAAATAACGGAACGGTATAGCGACACCACCAAAACGAGGTTATTCATCTACTATTATCTTCTCATGGGGTACGAGAAGTCTTTATCGCACGGTAAAACTGGATACAATCAAGAATATTACTGGCCAAACGTGGAATGAGGTATTGAAGCCGTCAATAATTCTGCATTGTCGCAATAGGTTTCAAACAACAACATTAGCATCAAGAGAGGCATACATAATATAAGTCTGTTGTACTTACAGTTGATTCGACGAAAACATTGCCTTGCTGTAACTACGGGCAATGTTACACTATAACACAGAACATATAAACTAAAATAACTACTTTACTGATTCTATTCGCAGTTATTATTCACTATATACAGATATTTACAAATATATGGCGGTTTTTTTAATTCTTACGGCCTACCGGCCAACCGCCCCTACGCCATCTTTTTCAGCGTCTCCCCCTTGTTGCCGACTTGGCCTAGGAATATGCCCGCTTACTATTGGTCGTACAAGCTCCCTCGCTATTGGTCAAGCATTTGTCATGACTTGCCGATAAAATTTAAACGCGTGTAATTCTAATCAATTTCTTATAATTTAAATTTAAATAGTAAAAGGAATAATCGCGCGCTTTATCGCATTGGCACACATAATTGAGATTTACAAATTAACCTACACGGTGTTTCAAAACGTGAGCGTTACATGTATGCCAATCGTATTTGATAAGTAACCGATAAAAAAAATATTCGTCTGATGCAATACTTGTAACAATTGTAAAAAACATTTCGAGTTATTTGATGAAGTTCACCACTAAAAACATTTCTCATATCACTTTCGTTGTCTGCCATGATCTCAGGAACAGGATTAATAATGTGTATAGCTGATACAAATGTGTCAGGTAATTGAGCTCTGACTACTCCCATACAGCACAAGGACATCCTCAGAACATACTGGGGACAACTTTTCAGGACATATGGGATATCCTGGGAAGATCTCATTATCACCTTAGGATGTCCGTAGGATATCCAAATGGGACAGTTCGGGCTTTGCTGATGACGTCCTCAGGACATCAGAACGGGTGTGTACATCAGCTCTTATATGGGTTATGCCTGGGCTTTACTATGAACAACCTGAGGACATTGATTGGACTTTATATAGGACATCCCCAGTTCTTTTAGGGTTTATTGGATATTTCTTAAGACAGCAAAAAATACATGTTATTTTATAAGATCATTACTTTTAAACTGAGCCAATAATCAAACACAAAGGAAGTTTATATAATGGCAGAGGTAAAATGTGATAGATATATATGTACAACTCGTGTACAAAACGTTTTTTCAAAATTACTCAAAATGTGTAAAAGATATTAAAAAAAGTTTCAAATAAAAATTGTAAAAGCATGAAATATTAACATAGAAATGATCTCTCATTTTTTTCGTATTATTAAAATCAACAGAGTCTAGGGTGGTTAGAAGTTATAGGGGATATGTACAAATGAGATATGTACAAATTAAAAAAACCATAGCGTGCTGAAGTTATAATGAATTAAAAAAAAATTCTATTCACTCAGAAAAATATAAAGGATTACGTATCTGACAATAACCAATCACATTTTCTCCTTTTAGATAATATAATAAATACAAAACTAAAACATAGCATATTTATGAAATATTTAACGTAATCTTATTTGTCAAAAGAACTTTACAATGAACGTGGACAAAAAAGGCAGCTAATTCAAAACACAGTAAATGTATTAAAACCAAATTATAAATAACTGCTATTTAAATAAGTTATACATTTTTAATGAATTATTTGTATTGGAGGGGATTACCATATAGAACAAACAAAGAAGTTTTTAGAAGCAAATTTTACAAACCAATGACAGACTATAAACAAATTGCCTCAAAATAATATATATACTTCTATATTATTTCTGTTGTTGAAATCTCCTAAATAATAATACCTATAATAGAACGACTCTAGGACTTGCCCAGGATATTCCCACAGTGGATATTTTGTTAGGTTTTTAATATCTTTGCAGGATATTACTAGGACATCCTGTCGGGATTTGTCTACTATATCCCCATTTGGGATATTCTTAGGTTGTATATATTTTATTGGGACATCCTAAGGATATCCTGAGGAATGTTGTCCTCGATTTGGATATACGGGACCAAATGAGGATGTCCTAGGGATGTCATGTGCTGTGTGGGCTGTACCATTTCACATTTACTAATGTTAAACCTTTATACTTTCGTTGCCTAAAACAAGTGCCATTCTTAAGTTGAATGCATGTTTTTGGACATTATGCATGTCTTTCCAAAGAATATATTTACTAGGTTTGTAATTGTAGAAAGACCACAATGCGAATTTGTGAATCGTGGCTTCACCCGACGCAAATCTTGCTCAAATTATTTACTTACCCAGTATTTCCGGTTCTTACACTCTCAACTGTCGCTAGGTAGGTATTAAAGTCGAAGCTTAACCTAAGGTCCATTTCAAAGTTTTCTATTTTGCCTATAAAGCTTCCTTCGGGTCCAATAAGCAGAACGATTACACGATAATCATATGTGAACTGAAAAATATTAAGTGAAGATAACTTTAAATTTGGTCCTCTTCCTCTGGAAATTTACTTACATTTAGATTTGTAAATACGATTGGGAAATATAATTCCAGTAACTTATTGCTGGATTGGTATATAACTTCTACGTCTCCTTTTCTACTAATTGTTGAAATACCTTGTATCTGACCATGTGTCAATGTTATCGACGAGATAAGAAACTAAAAAGGAAAATAGAAATCAGAACAAGGAACTTTGGAGGAACAGGAATATCACGAAGCGCACAAAGGTCTAACTTGTTAAGTGCACGGCCACACATACGACGGGTGGTGGAGTGCACAGCACAGAGCAGGGCGCAGCGTAAAACGAAAGGGTGACTTGCATATTCTGGAGTTACGTAAAACAGTATAATAAAAACAATAGTATAACAAAACCGCGGTCATTCATAAAGAAAGTTTATTGTGAAAATTTCCATTTCGAATTTATTTCTGTACGAAAGTTCAGTTTTGAAGTTTCGTATGTTACAAACAAACCGGGCAGTGTGGGTACATGAAGTAAAATTAAGGGAAACTTTAGGGGAATTTCATCTTCTTTACGAAAAGGTGAGAAAGTATCCCCAAAAATGTTTTGAATATACGAGAATGTCTGTAAGTACTTTTGATTTATCAAAAGTAGAGCACAAATGCCCATAATTTATCAAGCACATCTCTATTGTGATGCTAAGGATGCGACATATCTCAAAGTTGCTTGCGGTTAAACACTTATAATTCAGTAATATTACGGTCCAAATTGCGATATATCCGACAAAATTCATAAAATTTTGAAAATTGGTGGAAATAATCAGGACAGCATATGTAATAATAAACCGAAAAGTTCCCACCCCTAAATTGTGTGCTTCATCCCCTACGACATAGTATTCACCCCAATTTTCGCTTTTTTAAAATTATCCATGAAATGGTGCATTTTACGACAAAAATACCTATGTACAAAAGTGTTCTACAGGAAATTCTCTACAAAAAAGGTTTTTAGACCATTTCTCCTCAAACGAATAGTACGTTGGTAAATCAGGGCCGTAATTAGCGCAAGTCATATAATTCGTTATCTATTTACCATCACCGAAATGTTCGGTGTTATTATGCAGCACATCATTCCGCACTTCCATAGGTCATTGCCCTTTACGGGTTGGTACTTCATCGCAGATGCAATAGTATATTATTTTAGCGCTTGCTGTATTACCTACCCCCTCAGCAGAAGTTCCTAAGTAATTTACTTAACAAAGAACGTTTAATTACAGAGCTAGTGAAAAGGTTTAGAACTGAAGGTATAGATGTGTTCGTTGCTGCGGATGACGCCGATTTATTAATAATACAAACTGTTATAGAAAAATGTAAGAATTGCGATACAGCTGTTGTCGTAGGGCAAGATATTGACCTGCTAGTCCTTCTTATTGCACTTTCTCCCTGTGACAAAGACATTAAATTTTTAAAAGAAAAGCATGGTAATACCTGTAAAAGGATTTACAGTTCTCAAGATTTACAATCTGCAACATTCTTAAAAAATTGCAAATCCGCTATTTTATTTGTCATGCCATCAGCGGTTGTGACACAACCTCGGCGTTTTTTCCAAAGGGAAAGTGAATGCAATCAATGTATTTAATAAAAGAAGTGATTTGCAACATATTGTACAAACTTTCAACAATGAGGAAGCTACTCATGAAGAAATTGCAAACATGAGAGAGCGATTTATTTTAGCTTTATACAACTGTACCTCGGCAGAAAAAAGTCTAGATGAATACAGATTTATGTCTTTTAACAGACTAGTTGGTAAAGCCAGCAACACTGTTATCGAGTTTTTCACCAAATTCAAACATGGAAAAACGTGACACTCAAAGCTACCGATTGGGGGTGGAAAAAAGTTGGCGGTATATTAATCCCAATAATGACTATAAAAGAACCAGCTCCCGAATCTGTTTTAACGCTTATTTCATGTTCATGTACATTAGGGTGCGATTACAGGTGTAGTTGCAGAAGAGCAGGCTTGCGTTGCTCTACAATGTGTTATCATTGCCATGGACAATCATGCTTGAATGTTGAATCTGTGGAAGACGACCAAGATTTATAATTAACATTTGATAATTAGTGGATTAGGCCTACAGGGAATACCACTTTTTAAAAAACGCGTCAAGTACTTTACCTCTAGGGTGGTGTGGAAATAAGTACAACACGGTCTTTTTATAGAGGTGAGAGGGTGGAAGTTGTATATTTATTAAAATTGTAAATAAATTTTAGTGCCTACTGCTATTTTAAGCGTTAAACGTTAAACTTTAAGGTAGATCGTACTGTAGAGAGTGCTAGTCGGAACCAACCCTTATGTTTGCGCCATATTTCCCACGTTATTATTAATTTTAGGAAAAAAGTGGTAAAAACCTTTTTGATAGAGAATTACCCAAGGAACAATTTTGTATATAGGTATTTTTGTCGAAAATTGCACCGTTGCCGAGATAATCTAGAAAAACTCAAAATGGGGGTAGAAACGACGTCCTGGGGGATGAAGCACACTATTTAGGGATGGGAACTTTTTGGTTTAGTAATCCTTATGCTATTCCCAACATACCCACCAATTTTCAAATCTTTATGAATTTTGTCGGAATAAAAACGTAATATTCCTGAACTATTATCAAAGTCTAACAATCTATGGTCTAGTGGTCTTCACATTTTTACAGACAACGCCTAAGTGCGCTGGAATATTTCAAATAAATTTAATATCTCCGCTGCCAGTCAGTTACTACGCTTGCCGTACACTTTCCTCTCCGCTGTATGTGTGGACAATTACATAAGGATTCATGGCTTTAAACGCTTCCCAGCCCACTCTGCTATCCCCTCCGCTCCGCCGTACGCCCTACATCAAAGATGAGAGAATTAACAAGATAGGACAGCCGGCGGAAAACCTTTTATCTTTTAGCAATGGCGCCATTGACCTCGACATTTAAATTGGAGTTCTCGCGCAGTTGCCACAATGTTACACTCAAACGGAGAAGGTAACATTAGAAAGATAGGCCAATAGTGAAAAATGGAAAACACTGTCCTGATAGAACGACTGAACTCAGCTACCCAAGGTCACTAAAAAAAGGTTGTTTTGTAATATATGTCACATGCAGTATTTCTATGTTTATATGTAAGGTATCTATTTAGTTAGGATAGAATTGACCGACTCGGTGGCACAATGCTAAGGCGTCCAACCGCACTAACACCACGGCGCTGCGCGACGTGGTTGTACGGTTGGCTCCGCGTCATGATCCGGGGAAGCATTAACTGTACAAAACAAAAAATAAATATGTTGATGATGATGATGCTAAGGCGTTTGGCTTGCGACCACGGAGTCCCGGGTTCGAATCCTGGCCAGGGTATGGATGTTTAGTGGCGTTTTTAATGTGTTACCGAGATGGTAGCAGTGAGCTAGGGAATGGATGTTGTGTTGATGTCTATGTATACGTGTTGTCCTGGTTGAGTGGTGGAATAGCATTAGCTAAACTTCGCCAGGACGTTAATATAAATAAGACTATTAAATAAAATAAATAAAATAAAATTGTACATTGAAAGAATAGTTTTGAAACATTTTTCCATAAAATAAGGAAAGAACAGCCACACGCAGCTGTCATCGAGGTCTATACGTGACGTAGCAATTGTCGATTCTAATGAGCCAACCTGTCTTTTAGTAAGCTTGGTCAAATTCATTTAATGCGTAGGTACGTTATAATCGATAGTGAGATAATTCTCATCAAATGTTAGAATAGTATTTTAAAGAAAACTAATTTCACAGGAGAGATTCCAACACATCATTTTTTTTATTCTACAAGGACTAGACAGCAAATATTAACCATTGGGTGTGTTAACGTAAACATGAATTTACCAAAATAAAAACGATAAAGAAGATAAATTAAATATTCAAGCCGAGTTCCATGTATTTTTCAGATACATTTTTTATTTATAATTATTTAGATAAATTTACACCGAGAAGTGGCTCTTGAGTAAAATATAAACTTATTAAATAACAACTATAAATAATTCTCTTATCAAGTATTTCTGATATAAGAATATTGCAATAAAACATAATTTACTTATTTAAGAATAATTCCTTTTTTCTGCTTTCATAATGATTGAAAAGTATTGTTTTGTATATTTATAATTTACTTACATCATCGTCATTGACATCTTCCAGATTAATAGGATCCAGACCATTTTCCAACGCTAATGTCTGGATGTTTGCAAAAATTTTATCGGCGTATTCATCAACAACGGCGATAATTTGGGACTCATCTCTGAAAAAAATTGTTGGTAGGTAACAAGCATAATGATCTCGAAAAATAAAATAATGCTAAGACAAACAAACAAAGTGCATATTACAGCAATCTTAAGTAAAACAGGCTGTTTTAAATTCGACTGCGGTCTGGGCGTTATTAGAGATGACTTCTGTACTATTTTTGCCTAGTCAGACTCCTAACTCCTCAAACTGGATGAAAGACAAAAGAAAAATTCCTTTTCTACTTAACGAATTTTAGTAGCTACTAATAATTCGGGTCTGAGCTTCGAGTTTACAGCACCAATTTAATTTTAGTATTGAAAATGCTACTGGGCGCATGATATAAGACCCATCTTACGAAAAACGTATCGAGATGGACAGATCTGTCTAGGCCGCTGCACCGGCCTTGTAACCGTACCGTTCACTCAACGCCATGCTATTAGGGATATCACGTTTCAGTAACAATCCAAGTAGGATCTCGAAACTAAAATATAAACATAAACACTCCTAAACGTAATGGTCTCTTGTCAATCATGACGACACTGCCATATCTTATGTCACTTAGTTTGCATAACTTGCGTTATTTCTTACAGAACACCCTCACTTTCAAATTAACATTAAAAAAACAAAATAACCCAATAAAACATGGGCTAGCTTAATTCGATCGTATGGACAAATATATTTAAAATTATGTAAATAAAATTATCAAAGACATCTAAGTATGATAAAAAAGTACAGTAGAAAAGCACTGTACAGGGTGTTCTACAAGCCTTATGACAAAATTTGACAGATGATAGCTGAGTTAATCAAAATTATCAATGAACATGGGTCCAATTACAATGAACCCAAGTGGTATTATTAAATTTGATAAAAGTTTTTATTTTTTTTATTTTATCGCTAATCGCTAATGGTACCTAATGCAAATGCTGAAAATACTTATCATCCTAGCCATCCATCCTTGGACTCCAAGAGCGGTATAGTTGCATCTGATATTTTCAATACGCTTAAGACACTTGCGAAAGATGTGTGATTTTTTTTATGGTTCAAGTGCAACATCTAAGGTCACTTGGGGGTATTTGGGCCATGATTTTACAACCTGGGCGACTATATTAAACTTTGAACTTGCCTGAGAACCACTAATAAGTTATATTATTATCTAAAATATTTTTTTATATATAATACAATATACAGTCTTTAAATATATAATATTCAAACCCCGAGTCAAATTTAATTTTCTTTATAATAATAATTAAATAATAGAATATCTGATGGGCTCAGTTACCCCTAGAAATTGGGGCAACTGGACCATACGGGTCTCGGTTTCATACAAACGATTGTTATTTGAACTGGGGTAAGTGGATCTGTTGGTAAAGATGTAAACTTCCTACAAAAATTACCACAAGTCGTTTAAACCACACCGTAATCGAGTTGTCGACGATGTAAGAGAACTCATAACAATTAGGTGTAATATTTATTCAAATTTAGGAATAACACAACTTCTGTTAAGGTACAAAAGCCCACATTAAACGTAAAAAACATCCAATTTCAAGTAAGCATAAATAACACCGGCCCACAAAAAAAAAGTGATCTGTACCCGGGATCCGACATAGTAATCCTATGTATTTTGACGTGCTGAACACGAATCCAATGTCCGTTTAGCTCCATTACCCACCAACTTTTAGTAAATAGCAAAAATAATCTAAAGAAATGGTGTTGCTTAGGCTATTTTCGGGATTTACAAAAAATTGGTGGGTGACGGAGCTAAACGGACATCGGATTAGCATTCAACACGTCAAAATACATAAGGATTACTATGTCGGATCCCGGGTTCAGATCACATTTTTTTGTGTGACTGTGTACAGTTGCACAAAAAAAGTGATATACATCTACCTAATGAATAAAGACAATAACAACATACTTAATGTGCTTGGGGTAACTTGGTCCCAGGCGTGCCCAGATGCCCCAATTAACTGGCCCACTTACCCCATTTTTGAAATATTATGGGGGCAACTGGGCCACCCACTCAAACTTTTGACCTAACGGAGAACACGTGCTTGCAATAACATTTTAGGGATATATTATGCTTCTAATTTATGCTAAATTAACTGTGATGTTGATAATATATACAGTAAACCTGTAGATAATTCATAAATATCAAGATTACATCAAGTTGCTATGAAAATTTTGCGCTACAAAATTTAAAAAATTGCTACATGAAAGCAACAATACTCACAAACATGAGACTAATTGTTGTAGTGAGATGCCATTGTCCGTCGGTGCGGCCAACTGCTTGAAGTGAAATTACCCCCACAAGTTTTAGGGAAAAAAGCCATGGCCCAGTTACCCCCTGGGCCCAGATACCCCAACTGACCTTATGTTTTTTTATACCACCCACTCTAATTTCCTCTGAGGTGGTGCCAATAAAATCATTCACAAACATTAAATGAAAAACTGCTGTATATAGAACTAATTGAAGGTTTAAAACAACATAAATACAAATATATTATGGTCAAAATTATGAATAATCGATGAAGTTATCTTTCCTAACTATTGATCCTGGTAAACTGAGGTCTTTTCAAGTGTGGTAAGTTTCCCATCACTTCTTCCAAGTAGAAAGTGCTCTGATGAAAAACATAAAAGCAGCTAAAAAACTTTCTTAAACCCAATCATGTTATTCTTTTTCTGCTTTTCTTCAACCTCTGCTCAATATTTTAGGAATCTGAGAAGAATATATTTTGGAATGGATGGTTCTTTTATGTATATCAGGTTCCGGTTTCCAGTTGATCAGAATTTTTCACGAAAAACGCCCATACGAAGTTACTAAGTGAGATGTGTGGAATGACTCGGCAAAAACAAAGATCTAGTATATCTACATAATGTTATGCTCTCTGAAGATAAACGAGATGAGAAATTATCCCCTATTAATATTTTTTAGCCGCCTAAGTTTTTTAGGGTACGGCATCGAACGCGTATACGCTTTTGGGAGCAAGTTTGTGTGTTTTTGCTTGTTCTTCTATCTTCGTTAAGGATGAATATATTTAGATTTGGATATATATCACCATACGTTTCAACATTCCTACAGGAAGATATATATTTAAATCCATTTCAGCCGCTATCTTGATTTAATCACACAGAAATATTAAAATATGTTCTAATTGCGCTGAAATTGAAAAAAACATTCGTACTTTAGCACTTTGAGTACGAATACAGAGAAAACAAAATTTGTCTGTTTTTCCACTCATCTTCTGTCAAGTGACGTATGATATAAGCCCCCTGATCCCTCTACATAACATTTTGTGGCGTTTTATTAAAACTTTTCCCTTCCTTCCGTATCCGTATAATTGATGGTTAAAACTACCTCTGTGAGTAACTCTTACATCTACCAACACTACCAGGTCTCTTCAAGACAGAGTATAATAATTTCGTCGTATTAACTTTGAATGTTATGAAAGTCAAGCCTACATTTCTCTTGGTGGTGATGTGCCATTTAACTCTAAGATGCAGAAAGATGGTTAAAACTACCTGTGTGAGTAACTCTTACATCTACCAAGACTTCCAGATCTCTTCAAGACAGTATAATAATTTCGTCGTATTAACTTTGAATGTTATGAAAGTCAAGCCTACATTTCTCTTGGTGGTGATGCGCCATATAACTCTAAGATGCAGAAAGATGGTTAAAACTACCTGTGTGGGTAACTCTTACATCTACCAAGACTACCAGATCTCTTCAAGACAGAGTATAATAATTTCGTCGTATTAACTTTGAATGTTGTGAAAGCCAAGCCTACATTTCTCTTGATGGTAATGCGCCATATAACTCTAAGATGCAGAAATGCGATGTTCTGAATTGTGGCGTTCGGATCATTAAAAATCTGTACAGCGCCATTTAATTCCTAATTTTATTTTACTACTATGGAAGACTTCAATTTGTCTCAAACATATGATGTTGTGTAGCGCCAAATAAACTTACGAAAATGTGACCATATGGTACCAGAGACTAGACAGAAACTACAAAATAAACAATGCAGTCGGCTGCTGAATTTGTTCCCCTAATCCCCAACACATTTCCAACAAAATCATACTAACGAAATCTTTGTAATGGGCAAATAAAATGTTTAAAAAATACAACAGTTTGCTTTGAATTTTTACAGTTATTTAGAAAAATATGACCTCGTTCAATTTCTCTCCATGTGATCAAGATTGCTAGGATGACTAGGCTAAATAACAATGAATACAAACCTTCACTTTTCAACACTGGGAAATTTATGTAATCACAATTTGTCTTATCTTTTTATAGGTACAATAAATTAATTGAGCAAATGCCTATTTGCGCAATAATATACATCCTTACCCAAGCCTAGCTTCTTCATATTTCTCCAAAAATGAATTACCCAATTCTTCATCTAATTGAAATTGCAGGTTTTCTAGACCTAAACTCTTCAAATCCAAAATTTCCAATGCAAATGAACATGATAACACTGTCACCAATAAAATTAGAAACTTCATCTTGAAGCTTGAGGTAAAAAACTTATGAAGTACAATGCTTCTATTGTTTTATAATAAGTGTTAATTTATCAGTATTATTGATGATCTGTTTGTTTTCAGCTCTTGTTATATTCATTATTAGATAACAACAACTTTAAATGTTTATCTCTGCAAAATCGTTGGTCATTTGTACCGTTTAAAGTAAGATTTTGATCTTAAATTTGTACGAATGTCGCTGCAAAACGTTAAGTACATGGGCATAATTATTCATGTTAGTAGGAGTTGGTTAAGGTGCAACGTTTGTTGTCTGTGATATTGATCAATTATACAATTTTAGCAACCATTTACTCGTGTTTTTAGATAAAAATATGTTTTTATTATAACGATAACATATTTTCGGCAGTGTCAGTCGCGTCTATTGAGAATGGAGAGCATGGGTCTTGGCCCAACTAATATGATTCGGCCTACCCTGTCTCAATCTATGTTAGATATGACTTATGCTTTTAAATTTTATCTATACTTTTTCTTTTGAGCTTATTGTCGAAAGCTAATATAACCCCTATAAACTGTAGTAATATATAGTAAATATATAGAACTATATGAGCTGACCCTTGTCTACCTCTAGCTATTTCAATTTCATTACTTTTTTATTTCTAATTCATAAGGTTATGCTCTTACAATAATAATAATTATAAATATAGTCCATACAGTCATAGGTTTTACACTGCCTTCAATGGCTTAAAAACGTAGCTACAAAAATAACAATAATAATACCTATCAAGCAAGTAGTGATTACATGTATAGGCCCATGAGACATAAAGTTATGTATAGAGAAAAGTCCCGAGAAGATATATGATGAAAATGAACTGTACGGTAATCCATTAAAAAGTAACAACACAGTAGTAATTTGGGGAAATTAAGACAATACACTATACATTACAATTCGTAGCACTTATTTTACCTTTGAGATACCACTCTCTACTTGATTAAATGTTCTACTATCAAAGAATAAATTGCTTATAGTGAAGTGCTTAGGATTTAATTAAACAAAATAAACTGACAATTTTCACTTTTAATATTACTGGACTTCCACGTTCTCGAGAAAAATTTACCGATAAAATTCCAAGCACTATTGATATTACAAATGATAGAAATATTGTCCTGTTATAATACCCCCATTTGATTTAACCAAATAAATATAATAACGTGCTAGGCCCTAAAGCATTTGACAACTTGTTTAGCTGCAGATTACTGCTGGAAACTTCTTTGTATAATTTTAAACTATTAATAAGTGTTACAAACAAATTTAAAGTTATGTTGGATAAGTCTTTCGCTCGTTTTTTTAGTAAAGGCGTCGAATAATCACTGATGAATTTAGGCTTAGGACTACGAAGCCCGGACTCAGGCGCCAAAATTTGAAGGGCAATTAAAAATTAAAATAAATTGGTTTCTGTGTTCTCCAGTGACTATGAACAAATTTTGACCGTCTCTCTTTTCCATGTATGAAAGGTTTTATTATTTCAAGAGTATAGTTATTTTGTTTAAATAATCATAAAATATTAATCT
Source organism: Stenurella melanura (assembly GCA_963583905.1). Taxonomy (NCBI): domain Eukaryota; kingdom Metazoa; phylum Arthropoda; class Insecta; order Coleoptera; family Cerambycidae; genus Stenurella; species Stenurella melanura. The sequence continues at coordinate 164,094,104 of OY757311.1, read as the reverse complement.
ACAAAATAAAAAGTTTGTTAAAAAAAGACTATTTTTTCATGTGATACATGAAATCAAATTCTGTTGTTTTTCATTTGTCAAAACCATAAGTAAAATGTTCATCTTTTCTCTAGTAGAACAAAAAAAAAATCGGTAAAGGTCTTTACACAGAACTTCCCTCGTTATTTGTGCATGGCGGTCACTCTAAAAAATTAATAATTACGAAATGACATTGAGAATAATAATCGGAATATAGTTATTGCTATTATTACAAAGAAAACTTGATAAGTTTTGGTCAAAAAAATATACAGATTGCTCATCCAACAGCAAAAGCTCAATACTAAATAACAGGTGCCACATATGGCAGGCTTGCGCAAATACCTTTACAAATGTCCACCATGACTGAATTATTTCTTGGGATGACCACCCTGTACATTTTTCAATAAAAGTATAATAGGTGTATGTGTCAGATATTATTGCCATCCATCACATCAATCCAACATTCGCGTAATGGAGTGGAAGTATAGTGGTGGTTAAAAAATTTCATTTTTATTTTAATTTTTCAAAAATGTTAAAAAAAAAATTTTTAATTTTTTCTTCTGAAATAGGTTTAAAATGTCAAACGTAGAAATTTTAAATTTGAGCAAAAAGGAAAGTTTCCGTCTATTTTATACTAGTGGTAAAAGAAGTTTAAGATTTAAAAATTACATATTTTTTTTAAATAGATTTAGAATGTCATGAAACGTGAAACTTTTAAATTTGAGTAAAAAAAGTTTCCATCTATTCTAGTGTTAATTTTTTTTCCAAACTGGTAACAAAATGTTGCAATTTTTTTTTTTTCCGAAATTGGTTTGGAATGTCATGAAACGTGGAAATTTTAAATTTGAGCAAACCAAATTTTTCGTCTATTCTATAGTAGTGATAAATAGATTAAAAATGTTTTCAAATTTTTTTTAAAATTTTTCAAAAACGTTTTTAAATTTGTTTGAATAGTTTTAGAATGCCATGGAAACGTGGATAGTTTAAATCTGAACAAAGAAAAAAATTCTATCTTGGTGGTAAAATTTTTTTAAAATAGTAAACAAAATTTCTAATTTTTCTTTTAAATAGATTTAGAACGCTATGAAACGTGGAAATTTTAAATTTGAAGAAATAAAAAAAAATCCATCTATTTTAGTGGTAAAAAAAATTTCAAAAAATTTTCTATTTTTTTTTTTTGAATCAGCCTTAGAATGCCATGAAACGTAGAAATTTTAAATTTGAGCAAAAAAAAATTTTTTCGTCTTGGTAAAAAATTTTTCAAAAATGCTGGTGAAAAAAAATTTTCAAAATTTTTTTTTTCAGAAATAGGTTTAGCGTGTCATGAAACGTGGAAATTTTAAATTTGAACAAAAAAAAATTTTTTTTATCTTGGTAAAAATTTTTTCAAAAATGTTGGTGAAAAAAATTTTCAAAAATTTTTTTTCCCGAAATAGGATTAGCGCGTCATGAAACGTCGAAATTTAAAATTTGAGCGAAAAAAAATTTTTTTCACTCTTTATTCCGTTTAGACGGTCCACCCTGTATATTTTCCAGTGAAATTTCTACCATTTCTGCGCTGACAGTAGCGTCAACTACCTACCAAATTTGACTGCTCTCCGTCAAGTAGTTTTTTAGTAAATGCACCAACAGACAGACAGACAGACAGACAGACAGACAGACAGACAGACAGACCGACAGACAGACAGACAGACTGACGGAATTGAAAAACCTATATTTTCGTTATCTCCGTGATCTGAAACGTCAGAATCCGTAAAAATCTCGGAGGGTGATTTTTTCTCGAATACAATACTTCCCTTCGGTATGCGAGGGAAGTAAAAATGAATTCACAATGTATGATCATACCGCCTCAACTGAACTAAGGCAATTATAAAGAGGTAAATAATTCGTTCTCTCTTCGTGCACAATTGCAAGCAAATAATGGCCATAGAGGTTTAAACAGAGCCATTTCTTTACATGTGTGTTTTTTAATTTGGAATAAAATATTGGATTGTTTATAATTTAGAAAATTTAAATGTGATTTATTAACATTTGTAACATAAATGAGTGTCCTGGGGTAAAAGCTTACCTACCTAAATTATTCAAAATCTCTCTATCTGCATCAATACACAGTTCGGTACGTCGAATTAAGGACATACGCATTTCGTTCAACACTAAACACTAAACTATCAACTAAGGTCAATAAAAAAATATAAAATAAAAACTTGGTACAAAAGCCAAAAAGGAATACAAAAAGAACGAACAAGTAAGTTGTGTCTGTACGTAATCAAGAATTTGACAACTTGAACGGTAAGTCAGTAAAATAAATCTTAACTATAAATACACAATGACGCGAAATTCAAAAATAACAAAAACAACGAACGGCGTGTTGGACGTGTGTACATAACGAAACACCCACAGTAACTAAAATATTGCACAAGGGAGAGTTAGAATATAGTTTTCTTCAGATCAGATCTAGATCTAAACCTACCTCAATATTCCAGCAGTTCTCAAAAAATGTTATTGAAAATTTGCGAAATTTTTGTTTATTTTTTTTTCTCCAAAACTATGAGCTTTAGACCCCATGTTATATAAGGTTTTTTTATTTGTCTTGTCGTTCCCTACCACCAGTTTTTTTAAATGACATGAAACTAATTACACCCTGTATAAATCTAAAACATCGATTGTGCCACATGATTTTTAGCTGGGATCAGTTTTATTTTTCATGGGTGTACCCCAGGGATCTCACTTGAACCTGGTGTATTATTATTTATCAATTATATAACCAAAGTGGCTATTTTAAATTATTCCAATCGGTTATATCGATCCTTTGCATTGCTTTGTACAATGATTCAAAACGTTTTTAGATTTAAGCTATTATGAAATAAATATATCATCTTTGTTTCATGTAAAACGTTTATTCTGCTTTCTCATTCCTATTGTACATGTAAGTTAGTAGATTACTTATATAGAAATTACAAGAATATGCTAATTAATATAATCCTACGAAAGTTTCATTAGCGGGGTGTAATGTACCATTGATCGCATGGTTTACGGAATTCACCACCTGGTTCATTACATTTGACACTATTCCTTGTATCACAGCAGTGATCACTGGATAGAGAATGGTAGTCACAAATTCTGACAATATATTCACCACGAGATCTACAAGTCCATTTCCTTGGAATGTCAAGGTCACCAGTCTAAAAAACATAAAAAAGATTTGTTGAATCCTTCAAACTCAATATATAGTAAACCCAAAAAAAGAGTTTTGTTTTACAAGAAGCTGATACCTTCATAAATATAAGGAACGTTTAAAAATTGACAGAACGTGATATTAAAAAGATTTTTATTACAGTAGGAACCCGAGTGGGTAAAATAGAAAGTATGACCTGTTTGAAAGCAAAATTAAAGTCAATTTTCCTTTGTTACATTTTACGCCCTATATATTTTTGAATACGACGTTTCGTCATGACACACTCAAAATCTGATTCCCTCTTCATAACATGAACTTGGTGGTCCCATGACGAGAAGTCCTATTATTTTTCATTATCAAAAATAAGTATGAAATTATAACAAAATGGATGTTTTTTAAATCTTAAAAACAGATTTTTTACCTATTATTACTGAGCACTAAAATAGGTCGGAAAGTGTTATACTACGTTCCAATGTTGGCCATAGTTGATGTGGGATACTCTTCAACTAGCACCAAACCCCAAAGTGTTATACTCTGTTCCAAAATTGAATATTTTTTGGGGCGGCTAGTGCTAGAAGGGGCACATAATATAAAATATTTTTGCTAAAACATAACAGCAATGCTAACATGTTATATCCCAGACCCCATATATGTAGCTATCTCCTAGACCAATACTGTGGAGAGAGTTTGTAAGAGCCCTGAATATATATGAATCAGATCTTATCCAACGAAAGTGCAACGAAAAATTTTTGTTTGTTAATTAAAATTTCGCGAAGTGTAACAAAATTTAAAAAATGAGGATGCGGACAACTTCATAAGGGTCGATAAAAAGCAAGTCGAAGTCACATAACCCATATCGGGTTATACTTAACTCAACAACATAACTTAAGTTTTAAACTTCTCAAATTAAAAATAAAGATTAAATAGACATATACAGTGTGTCCCGCTTTTCATAAATCCACCCTAATATCTCAGTTATTAATAATGCGATTTTCTTCAAATTTGGGTGGTAATTATGAATTATTTGGCGTAGTAAATATTTTCATTTTTCATTGGCGTGCGGTTTTAAGGGGTAAAATAGGGTATTAGGGCTTATTTTAGACAAATTTTTCTATTATATTTGAATTCAGCATATCCAAGAACCCCTTAATCCATATTCTCCATGATCTCAGAAACGGATTATGCAGAAACGAAAACTTAATTAATTTCTTTTAAAAAATGTTTACTTTTTTATAACTTTATTTAATTGTTATAATAAACCTAAAAACAATTTTTTTTCTAATTCTGGTCTTTTCAACTTAACCACCTTCCAATAATACACACTTTTCAACAACCTTTCTTAACCGTTCAATCACTTTTCTTAAAGTTTGGGGGGTAATTTCTTGACACGATGCCTAATCCTACGGCAAAGCTCTTGTCTGTTACGCGGCCGAGTAGCATACACTTTATTTTTCAAGTACCCCCATAGAAAAAAGTCACAAGGGGTAATATCAGGCGATCTAAGGGGCCACGATTCTAAAGGGATATTTCTACCTATCCACTTCATAAGGAAATTTGCATTTAAAATTTTTTTAACTCTCAGAGAATTATGCGCCGGGGCACCATCTAACTGAAAGTAAACATTTTCTATCTGGACTAAAGGCACTTCCATAAAAAAACCATCTAAATCATTTTGTAAAAAAATTTGAAAATTTTCTGCGTTGAGGTTATACAAGAAAAGGGGACCAACAATTTGTTTGTTTAATATGCCACACCACACGTTAACTTTTTCACTGTATTGGCTTTTACAGTTAATTACAAAGTTGGGATTTTCGACTGCCCAATATCTACAATTTTGATTAGATACCACAGCGTTTGTCGTAAATGTTGCCTCATCACTAAACAGCATGTTCTTTAAAAAAAATCTGTCGTTAAGATTGCAATCATAGGCAAAATTCAAACCGGCGTTCAAAATCACCTTCTAAGAGAGTATGCAAAAATGTTGGTTTAAATGGCCTAATCCTATTGCGTTTCAGACACCTCCATACTTTATTTTTGGTTAAATTTAGTGTTCTCTCAACTGCCCTTATTGGATTGTTCCGAAATTCTGTTAAAATGCGTTCGTCGTCTGGATATTGCCGTAAATTTAAATTGTACCTTCTTTGTCTTTTCTTGGTAATGGCTCCAGTTCTTGCAATCAGTTTGTTGATAACCCCAATGGTTTTGTGCTAAATTGGTGCTCAATCACGATGACGTTAATTAAATATTCGAGCAAGCTGACGCGTAGATCTTATCAGCAATTAAGCGGATAATTTCAACATTTTCTTGAATTGTAAGAACTACTCTCCGATTTTCTGCCATTATCAGTAAGATTGATAACTTAAACTTTTGACAGTTCTTATGAATCGCCAAATATCAAACAAAAACTTGTTGTTCAAAGCACTTTTGATTAATGCCTATATGGTTGCAAGTTAACTATCTTAACGACATTTACGACAAACGGTGTGGTATCATTGGAAGGTGGATATATTGAGGACACCAGAATTTATAAAAAAAAATTGTTTTTAGATTTGTTATAGCAAAATTTTTTTTTTTTTAAGAAATTAATTAATATTTCGTTTCTGCCATAATCCGTTTTTGAGATCATGGAGAATATGGATTAAGGGGTTTTTGGACATACTGAATCCAAATATGATAGAAAAATGCGTCTAATATAAGCCCTAATATCCTTTTGCCGAAAAATCGACCTATTTTTACCCCTTAAAACAGCACGTCAATGAAAAGTGAAAATGTTTACTATGCCAAATAATTCACTTTTCCACCATATAATTACCACCCAAATTTGAAGAAAATCGCATTATTAATAACTGAGATATTAAGGTGGATTTATCTAAAGCGGGACACATTGTATGTATTATTATATTATTAATATATTTTTAATCATCTTTACGTGACATGAATGATGGAATTGAAAAGAAAAAGTTTAGTAATTACAAAAAATGCCGAGAAAGCACCTGGAACCAAAAACTTGGTATTGAAGATACGTTTCAAGTATGTAATTAATTTATTCTTAACATATTCTCCTCTAACTACCGCTTGTACTTTTCTTGTTTATAAATTTTTTCGGAAGCTAAGTTGGCAAAGGGTAATATAGTTCGTGTAAATTGGCTGTTTATTATCGAAGATTAAATCCCTTGCGCTAAGGGGTTCAGGAATTAATGAGATAATAAACTGGCAATTTGCAGTCTTTATAATACTAGCAATTACGATTTCGAAAACAATATTACCGATAAAACTCTGAAGCAATAAAATCTTTTTTCTGCAAAAACCGGTCGAATCCGTCGATTTTTATTTATGAAGAGACTGTTTTTGGTCTACGCGTTCCCTCAACAACACTTCCAACCACCACAGAAGTGACACCAAAATTGGTGTCACTGGTGTCAATTTTGTATTTTAAATACAACATCTTGTATATTTCCACAGATTCGGATGAAAAATAACAACACATTTTCATTAAACCCTCTACACATGTATTTTCAATTGAAATGACGGAAAATTGTTACTACCATAGTAGTTGTCCGTTAGTTCTGCATATCTCCTTATAGTCGCTTCATTTTAGCATGAAGAATCTGAAAAGCTCTAAAATTGAGGGCACAGGGTCAATTGACTTCATTTTTGTTGCAAAGTGTTCAGAAAGGCATTTAGAAAAAACAGTACCTTCCCTGATAACACCAAACGTCCCCAGGACGTTCACTTAGGTCCCCGTTTGGTCTGAACGTCCCGGGTTTACATGGTACGTCCCAAGGACGTCCGTTTGCTATCGTCCCTAAAACGTTCTGAATAAAACGTTTTGAGGACATCCTGCTAGAGTCTAGTCAAGACAAACCTAAACACATTTGTGAAATAACCTCTAGGAGTGATGTTTTTTTTGAGCAGATGAGGATATGATTAAAAAAGGAAATTAAAAACTGTAAAAATGAAATTACAATCCTTAAAAAGTTTTACTAATAAAATTTCTTTTGATAACATAATATTTTCATATTTCATGGTCCATTTAAATTTTGTCAATTTGATTTTTCTGATTTCAGAAATCTTATATTCGTTTCAACTATTTTTTTCGTGAGTTTCGGTTATATTACAGCCATTTTCACCGCAATATTTAAGCAGAGCTTATGTAATGTGACTCAGTTGCTGTCAAACTGGGAAATTCAATTTGGCAGGCATTGCATCATTTTTACAAAGAATTTATATAAATTATTGTTTGCATTTTTATTTCTTCCGCACACTGGCACTAGTCACTTTTAACGGCTACAAAAGAAAGTACCAAAAACAGGTAAGTCTATTTAATTGATTTATTAATATATAAGTATTTAGATCGATATTTTATTCTAGATAAATTTGGTGCGGCTTATTTGTAGGTTATAATAAATATACTACAACCCACCTTATTTGGCTCTGTTAAAATTCTATGGGAGATCACCTGTGAACCTGAGTATGTAGTTTTTAGTTGTTTATCATGGAGCGAACTTATTCACTTAAAAGAAGATTGTTGGTTAAACATTATAAATACAATACTTCCCTTCGGTATGCGAGGGAAGTAAAAATTGAAAAGAAGTACCTACTCATGCAGTGTGTTAAACGAAGTGTTATATATGGTTCGACATCTCTGATGAACAAGTGGAGGTGATGAAACTTTTAATAGGTAAGGTTTGATACATCGAGTAATAAAAACATTTGCCAGAAAACATCAACAAACTTGTAAAGTATATTTAGGGATTTCAGTAAATTAATAGAAGGAAAAAACTAATAAAGGTACTTTTTGAGGAAAATTTACAAATTTGTAACTTATATGCCCTATTTGTTATATTTTTCTGAAATTATGCTGTACGTACGTACAAAAACTTTTATACATCATCAATGTTCAACCTAATAAACCTGCTTCTAAATCCTAATGCATTTTAACCCATAGCCATTTTCTTTACTTGAATTCTGTAATAATATTGGCAAAAAATATAACGTTAAACTTATAATAATGTTATTAATCTGCGGTAGCATTAGTCACAACATATATCTCTGCTTCTCTCGGTCTTTGGTATTATTTGTAGAATCGATCATTCATATAAAGAGGTGTTCTTAAAATTTTTAAATGAACAAGGGAACCTTTCAAATGCAAAAGTCAGTTAAACAAAAAAATGTTCAGATTTAAACTGATTTTTTTTTAAATAGGACACCAAGAAAATTATAACAATTTATTTTAAATATAAGCTTGCCATCAAGTGGCATATATTAGTCTTAATGTTTTTTGTCAAGATTTCATCTGAAATGTTAATTTTTCTTTTATTTGCACAGGGGCTGCTGCAGTCGCTAACGCTTCAAAGTCTTGGAAGGACACCGAAATGGCTATTACATCGTGATTGAAGAGGGCAAAAGAAAGAACAGAGGAGGGTGTCAAAAAAGAGAGAATATTAGAAAATAATATAAACTAAGATAATTATAAAAAGACGAAGTGTGCAAAACGTTAAGAGAAGGTGAGATATACATTTATCTTACGTTTTATTGCATACTTGGCTAATTTCTTATAAAATTCAATATGACTTAATGTATATATAACTATATTATACTGTACTAGGTATTATAATATATGACTTTTAAATCCCATAAAAATTGTATTTTTGACACTTGACACTTGAATTTGTAGAGTAAGTTAATTTTAAAAAAATACAAATGCCAACATATTTTTCAATAGCACAATAGAAATAAAATGTTCGCATAAATTTGTCATTTGGTGTTGATAAATAAAAGTACTAAATATTAAAATCAATCTAATTGAATAATTTTTCTACAATGGTAATTACATATTGTCATTTTTTTATCTTAAGGTGTATTCACAGCAGAGGGTATTTATTTATTCCCTTCGAAATAGAATCCAATCACTGGATTCTATTTCGAAAGAAATGCATGTGGTTAGAAAACCCAAAAAGGAACATAAATACCCTCTGCTGTGAATACACTTTAAAAGTGATGGAGGGGGAGGTACCTATATGTTTTGCATAGTATGTCCCAACAACGTTTTCAGGACGTCCTCTCTAGACCTACATTCGTCCCACATAAGTCCTGGCCGGGACGTCCTCGGGACACCCCGTTTTGCTGACACGGAACGTCCCTCAAACGTCCTCGGTACGTCTTACGTCGGTAGAGTACGTCCTCGGGACGTTTTCATGTCCTGTGAGTACGTTCTTGGGACGTTTTCGGGACGTCCATGTGCTATTAGGGTTTTGTTTTTGGCGGAAATGTTTGATTTTATTTTTTGTCCAAATTTAATTAAATTAATTGAAAAATTTGTTATCATACACGATATGTCATAGAATCAGACGAAAATGGTTACTTGGGTGTTTTTCGGGTCGCCCGATCTGCCACTTTGATTACCCCAAATTGGACTTAAGATTCGTGAACAGCGACCCCAAAACCCCCGATTTTCGTCTAATTCTACTACATATTATGTGTGATAACAAAATTTAATTAAATTGGCCATTAATATTGGCCAATTATTGGACAAAAAATGAAACCAAACATTTTCGCCAAAAAGTAAAAGGCACTGTTTTTTCCAAATGCCTTTCTGAACTCTTTGCAACAAAAATGAAGTCAACTGACACTGTACCTTCAATTTTAGAAGTAAAATGCCAAAATGACGCGACTATTAGAATTTTTCGGATAAGACCTGAACCACTTTGTATACTTTATACCTGGAAATGAAGTTATTGCTTACCCACTATCTGTTGTTCTTATTCTCTCGAGCTTGGCCTGGTAGGTATTGAAATTAAAGGATAAAATGATGTCCATTTTAAAGTTCCTTATTTTTCCTGTCATTCCTCCTCTAGGTCCAATAAGCAGAACAACCACATGATAGTCATACGTAAACTAGGAAATGCACAAAAAAATAAATCGAATATAAAGAGATTTCAGCTTTATCAACCCTTCTCAAGACTCTTCTCTGAGTGAAATTTGGATAAATCTTCGATAGCATAGCGACTGAAAACTCATTTTCTTCCCTTTTTAGCTACTAATTGCCCGCCCAAAAGATATATAAACTAAAATTATTCGAGGAGCGAAGTAACATTTGGAGTGTATTGATACTATTGCCAAGAGGAAAACATAATAATTTTTTTATGTAAAAAAATATGCAGTGTAGCCACCTTTATTGAGAATAGGAACTTAGTTTATATGGAAAAAGAAGTATCTGTGTAAATACAATACAGATAGATGTAAGTTAGTTTATCGTTTAGATATAATTTTAGCATAGCATTCTGTTTGCTACTAAGTTGCACACATTGTATTTAACAGTGTTGTAATTTAATTTTGAGATACGCACAGAAGATAATGTAGTACTAATAAAACTGTATGCATAATTAGTTATAATAAAGTAGATATAGAAGCCCACGTACTGTACTTTGTATTTTTGTGGGAACAACTTTATTTGTTTACTATAGCATTTAGTATGTCAACAAAGCTCCATATATTATGTGCTGCTTTTTAGGTACAAAACTCTAACTGTACAAACTCTGTAGATACATATGGTAAATAAATATAATAATTATTATTATTATTATATTATATGTTATTATTAAATAAACAAATGGTGCCAAATAGAGAGAGAAGTTTTGTGTAAATACTTTTACATATTGTTACAAAATGTCTTGCATTTAACAATGTTTTAAAAAAATAAATAAATTTCTTAAATACGTACTTTTTCTAATATAATAAAACTGAAAGGCAACTGTAAATATCGTGAGGATTTGACAAAAAATAACACTGTTACGGAAGAGCTGAGGGGTCAAGGCACCACTATTATTTCTGTCTCAACCTTGACATTTGTCTCAAGATCTTGACTTAATATCTCAAGATCCTGACTTATTATCTCAAGATCTTGACTTATTATCTCAAGATCTTGACTTATTATCTCAAGATCTTGACTTATTGTCTCAAGATCTTAACTTATTGTCTCAAGATCTAGACTTTTTATCTCAAGATCTTAAGTTTTTATCTCAAGATCAGGACGCCTCGTCCGATGATTTTTTAAATATTTTTGCAGTCGTTGATCATTTTATAGGCCAAGGATATTGTAATTTTTACTTGTGTTCCGAAAGTCGAGATATTGAAATATTTTGTTGTCTGCGACGCTAATACTGCCTGCGGCGCTGATAATTATTAACAATTAGATAGCAGAATAAAAATCCTAAACAAATCACACGAAAGAATGAAATTATCATAGGAAAAATAAATATTATTTCTTCCGTCAAATCAAACCTGAACTTGTGAAAAAATATGAACTGGCTATATATTAAATAGTAACTGTTAAATGTATGCAACTTAAATCCTTGAGATAGAAAGTCATGATCTTGGGAAAAAACTCAAGATCTTGAGATAGAAAGTCAAGATCTTGAGATAGAAAGTCAAGATCTTGAGATAATAAGTCAAGATCTTGAGATAATAACTCAAGATCTTGAGATAATAATTCAAGATCATAAGATAAAAAGTCGAGACCTTAAGATAATAATCAAGATCTTGAGATAATGAGTCAAGATCTTGAGATAATAAGTCGAGATCTTGAGATAATAAGTCAAGATCTTGAGATGAATGTCAAGATTGAGACAGGAATAAAAGCGGCGCTTTGAACTCTCAGCTCTTCTCTACACTGTACATAGTTTCACCAAATTTCAATTAGTGAGTCAAGAGTCATAAAAAAAATTAACAGAGAACTCAATTTTGTTATTTAGTACTTACATTAAGATTAGAAAATACAATTGGCACATGTACTTCCAGTTCCTTGGTGCTGGATTCGTAGCTGACTTCAACGTTATTGGTTCTGTTAATAGTTGATATACCATTGAGCAAGCCATGGGTTAGTGTTAGCGAAGATGCGAGGAACTAGAAATGGGAAAATAAAGACAACTTATTAAGTGAAGAAAATAAAATAACAACGTTATTGTAGCCATCATTCATAGCTGAACTGTTAAGTTTATCAACAATATTGATTTTAAAATTCAATTTTCTTGTTTGGAAATAATCGAAATTTTGTAACTTCTTTTTTTGGGCATTATGTTTATATAACGGGTAACGTACGTTCTAAAAAAAAATTAGGACGAGGTTCGTTAGAAATTATAAGTTGATTCAAATTTAGGCCACCATTTTGAATTTTACAATGTTCATCAATTTTTTTGAGGGATTTGAATTAGTCCCCATCCAGGTACTTGTAAAGCACCTTGGTATGTCTAGAAGCGCCTAAAAAATATATACAGTTATTGACAAAGTACCAATTGGTTATGTATAAGAACTTCCTTTATAAACCGCTTCTCATTGTTTAGTATTTCATCATTAGAAGAAATGATTCTGGCTCTATCATACAAACATTTTACGACACCCCTCTTACATCGACTGATTTGAGTTGAAATTTAAATATCCAATACCCTGGGGATTTTGTCGATAAAACCTTCATAAATATTGAAAATAACAATCAGGTACGATAAAAACCTGAAAAACGTTACACAGCGTTAATTCCTTATGTATGCGGATTGTCCGAAAAGTTGCGCCGCATCGGTGATAGATTTGATATTAGGACGGTATTTCAAACAAACAACACTTTAAGATCTATTCTGACAAAGACGAAATCGAAGAACGACGAGCAAAATTAAAAAAACTGCATTTATAGTATTCCGTGTGAGTGCAACAAACAATACGTGTTTAAAAATGAATTATTATTTGTTTGCTTAAATAAAACAATACGTGGGTGAGTCATCCAGACCTTTTAGTGTAAGATTGGGCGAACATCAAAATTATATCAGAAAAAATGAAATTTAGATGTCCAAGATCTGCGAACACGCTTGGGAGAACGGACATAGAATAAACTGGGACTCGGCAAAAATTTTAACAAAAGAGGCAGATAGCAAAAAAAGAAAAATTAAAGAATCCGCGATAATATTATTGAATGAGGATAGATGCCGTAGATGTCTGTACAACTTGGTTGCCAATGTTAAAAGAAGAACTTCATTGTATAAAAAGTAAAAAAATTGTTAACTATATCAACAGTTCTATGTAAATAGTAAGTATCTATGGATATTGAATATAACAAACATTCTTAGAGCTGTGTATTTATCATACACAGCAGAAAAGATTTTTCAAAAAAGCCTTGAAAAAGGAAACAGATTAGATTTCCTAAACGTCGGCGAAATATTTAATTTCAAGTTTTTATACTTATTTGTGTTGTTTAAAAAGAAGAAAAGAAAAGAAAAAAAGAAAAAGAAACCTCTAACTGATCCTTTGACGTAAAAGTCACAGACTTAGAGGTTATTTATCAGTAACAAACTGGTTAATTGTGATATTTTGTAGATTCCCCGAGCACCGCTTAGAAAGAAAACATACATGTGGCAGGAAGTCCCAAAGAATTGAAGAAGGAAAAAAAATTAAGATAATGCCACAAATAACATTTAAACAATATGAATGATAATAGGGTACTTGCATGGTTAGGGACATACATAAGAGGAGAAATAAGGACTAATATCGACCAGTATACTTTATATTTTCGTCATAATTTAATGAACTCAGTAAGTAGAAATGATGAACTGGGAAATCGTGATATATTGTAGTGTAGTAGTGCCATTACTTAACTAGCTTTAGTACTAGAAATTAATTGATAAAGGTGATACAATTAATAAAAAAATCAAATTCATAACTTTTCTCTTTAACTATAGTACAGTGTCTAAATATGTCAATAATATATAATTCATACATATACTCAAAGTTTTAGAATTATTGTTTATCTAAAAATGTATAATTTACTTACATTGTCACTAATATTACTCAGAACCACGGGATCTAGTCCATGTGACAACGAGAATGTTTCAATATTTGCAAATATTCTGTCAGCATACTCGTTAATCAAGGCTGTAATTCCTGCACTGCTGCTAAAAGAGAACAGAATAACTAATGGAGGTAATGAAGCTTTTTCGATCGGAATTTCGTCCAGTGTATGGACTCCTGTAATATGTATTTTAAACTAAGTAAATAAATTAATGTTAAAAAACTCCAAATTTGTAAGTGATTCTGGAGACGTGAACAGAAAATTAAAAACAAACCACCGGTTCTGATAAATACAATTTTAACAAAAAGGAGGTGATCAATTTGATTGAAAACTGATATTCGGTATCATCCTCCCTTTGGCAAAAATAACCAAACCAGGAGATGATTATAGTCCAGTCAGCAAAACCCAAAAAAAGGCCGAATAGGAGAAATAATTCGTGTAGAGGCCAATTTTTGCACATCTGTCGGGAGGAGTGTTCCGAACAACATACTAAAAGTCCTGACCAGAGAATGGTCTGCGGGAGGGGGGGAGGTGAGTTAAAAGGTCCCAATTTTACGTATCTTCTTTAGTTTTTGAGTTATTGTGAAAAATAGAAACTTTTTTCAGGAACTTCAAAAATCATTTCAAAAGTGAATCAAACATTTTTCCAAATCTGCGCATTGGTTTCATTGCTGATTCTTTCCCCGAAACAACGAGACAACCATGTTATTTTCGTCATAACTCCGTAAGTTTTAAAGGTCTTTTCAAGCAGGTACTTTAAAAAATATCTAACAAGTTTTCCTCCAAAAATTCGTCGTTCTTCCGTTATCTAAGTTGAAACGTTCGAATTCAGTTTTCGGCGAACAAACAGTCACCTTCAACGAGCCATAACTCGATTCGTATTGCATCTACAGAAATATTTAAAAAAAAACAATCTATTTGCTATTTCATACGCTTCATTTTTTTTATAAAACGTAAATTTTTCGAGTTACTTGTGAAGAATCGCTCTAAAACATGCATTTTTTAAATGAAAAATCAACATTTTCGCAAATAACTCGAAAAATATTGATTTATCGAAAGAACCTCATAGAACATTTATTTTCTTTCTTAGACTTAGACATTTTTTACCTAACCTCACTCTTCTCGAGATATAAGCGTTTAAAAAAAAACGTGTATTTAGGCTTTTTTTTATAAAAACTAATATTTACGATTATTTATGGGCGTAAATTATGAACTAAAACTTGAGGACTTTGTATGCTTAGAATTCAACCCCCTATCGATTATTTTGGTTTACTAATTTCTCTCCCCTCGAAGGGGTAGCATCGACCCCGAAACAATATAGATAATTATTTTCGCCACTTGGGATGTTTCTGATTTTGAATTATATTGAAACACACATTTAAAAAAATATATCAAAATCTAAACTGTTGCTGAGACTTAAGAAGTGAAACCATTCACTGACTCGACTAAAAGGGCATTACAGAGGTTTAATAATAATAATTTTCCCTGACGATGATTAACATACTGAATAATAAGAAAAATCAATAATCTGCATTTAAACTGATCGAAAAACAACAAGATACATTTTAAATAATGAAACTACAAACATAATACAAATTAACATTTTTATAATTTCTGCTAAAATTCTTACCTCGACTTTTTAGCTACTTCATATTCCGCCAAAAATTCATCCACCAAATCATGATTCAGTTCAAACTTTACATCTTCAAGCTCCAAATTGTCAAAATCATAAATTTCATTATTTGCCAATGAAAGCGACAATACTGCCGCAAGCAAAATTAAGATTTTCATCGTTGCACACAGTCTTAATGAAACTAAAAACTGTATTCACCTTATATGACACTTATAAGGATTTATAAGTGTTTCGTTTTATCAATGCACTATAGATTTTTTTTAAACTATTTTTTTACTTATCAAGTGTTGTAACATTAATAAATCGAATAAGGTGAGCAAAAAAGCAACTATTAAGGGATCATGTGCCTTTATTTAAAATAATACAAAGTAATAATCGCACTTAGTGTAAGTTTTGCGAGGTAAACTTTTATATTTTTGTTTGCTATTATAATTAGGGAAGGTTTAGAAATCTTCTATACATCATATATACAGTGCAAACCAAATGTTCTGCGTATTATTGGTATTAATTAACTGCACTATTTTTAAAAAACCTGCATTTTCTTATCTACTCCTGCACCCTTAGATACCCTTATAGTGGAGTCGATCTGGATTTCAAAGTGACAACGTTTTCTTTTGTGATGTTATAAAGTCGGACCTCCCGAAACTTGTGGTGACTAGCGTGAGCGACTCACGGGTAGTTTATAAAATATAGTAATATGCATATAATAGTGTGGGACATGACGAGTCACCTGAGACTGGGCCGGTATAGGACTGGCAAATAAATAATAGAATGTCAGGACTATGTTTTCATAAATGTATCACGCGCGCGTGCAGGCCTTAAAGCCGGGTACAGACTACAGCTGCAACATAACAGATTCAGAAAGTATTCGTTTTGGTATGGCAATAATTGGCAATAAGTGGAAGCGAGAGCGAAGCAACTAGGCTATTCTTTTCTATCGTATGTATAACACATCGTACAAAGCGCCACCTGCTATCTCCACCACATGTGTGTGGACATCCCTAGAGTTTAAATTTGTTTCCGTCTTACACACGTCAGTTCTCGTTTTGCCCTATACGATAGAAAAGAATAACCTAGTTGCTTTGTTCTCGCTTGCTCTTATTGCCAAATATTACCATGCCAAAACGAACACTTTCTGAACCTGTATAATGCAACGTGTAATGCAACAAGAGACAAAAAGTCAAGGTACTGGAAAAGGTAAATATGCTAATAAGATTATATGATGGCTACACATGCGCGTCGATTTGTTGCACAGTGTTTTAAACACCGTCCACATTACATTGCATGTTGCCTTACACGTTGCATTGTGTTACAACTGTAGTCTGTACGAGGCTTAATCCAGTTAGAGCTTCGTGGTAAAATAGTTCTGAAAGTGAATTGATTGCCGTTGAAAATGAGCCCGGCCCGAAGTCCCCACCCTTTCCCTGGCCTTTCTATGGGTTAAAAATTTTGCGCTCCTCTCTCCCCCTGTAATCATCCGATCGCAATTAGACCGGGCTCAAAGCAAAGAGAAAAAAATTCCGCATCCGATGGCGAAAAAAATTTATTCCCCCACCCCTTTCCTTCCTGGTAAAAAATGACTTTTTCTAAAATAGGAAGGAAAACGTTGAAGTAGGAACATTAATACACAAAGTCGCGTTTGCTGGGCGATATGTGGCCAAAATTTCGGAAGTTACAGCAGTTTTAATTTTATTTTCGTTTTCCCCGACCCCTCCTAATCAACCTAGCGACTTGAAATTTGTACACAGTACTTTGGACCCGACTATCTACTGGGGAAAAGATAGCAAGTCGCTTTCTTCCCCGCAAAAAACGCGAAAACGACTCTCGATACGTTCTCGCCGCAGTGCAAAAACCGTATACAAAACAGGACCTTGAAGTTGCAATATCTCCAGAATCGTTAGACAGATTTCGACGAATCAAAATTCAGTTTATGCACATTTGCGAGCCCGTTATTTTTACCCCATACAATTTTTCGATCCGAATCAAACTATGCGAGTTATGTCCGAAAAACTGATTTCCCGTATCTTTACGTAATCGTCTTTTTTTTCATTTTAACGCCCAGGAACGTCAGGAGTTCCGATCCGCTTCAAACTTTCAGAAAATATGCCTTTGGAGCAGATCGGAATTCTTAACGGCGCTAGGCGTTAAAATGAAATAAAAACGCATTTTAGCCAGTTCATTTAATTTTGTATATGTACGTACTCAAATGACTCAAACCCAACGCAGATTTCTTGGAATTTAATTGCGAAGGTGTTGGATTTTTGGTTGTCCCGATCGAACCTCTAGAACCGGAAGAAATCAACTTTTTACCTAAAAAAACGATGTCCAAAAAACAAAATTGTTTATGATAAAAAAAGGCAATAGGCGTCGGAGGTCCAAAACTCAGACTCAGAAAGGTATGACAGCATAATTTTGCTGTTACAAAACTATGCATATCTCATCTTTTTTTGCTGCACTGTTATGCAAACGAGCGCAATGAATGTTGGAAATGATCCCCACCCTCTATTTTACATGCACCAAGGCAATGGCAAAACTGTCCTCGATCTGTGTATAGATTCATGTGTAGATTCAAGCTCTTCCTTGTAAGTAACCTCAACCGAAGTCTAGCGGTGCTAAATCTGGAGATAATTGAGTTCTCTACAACTTTCATGTGAACTTTATTGCTATCTGATTTTTTCGCGAAAAACCGTGTTCTTGAAACTTTGACCTAGAATATCTCGAAAAAGGGCAGGGGGTGGTGAAAAATAAAAAAGGGAACTTTAGATAATTTAATTCTCTACAACTTTCACATTGACCTCATGAGCATCCGATGCATAGGACGCGAGATATTTGCAAAAGCCTTTGACATTCAATGTCTTGGGTAGCCATGTTGGGATCTTTGTGATTTATGTGGATTTGGGTTTGGACACCTCAAAGCACATCTGTGTAAAAATTCAGATTTTACTAATTTTGTTCAGGCCAAATGCTAATTTTCGTGAACTATTGGTTAACTACAGCTTACAGTATGGAGTAATCGATAAAAAAAATCAAAAAATATATTCTTGCAAGGCTAATTCATCGATACAAGAGCAACGGAGTAATTTGGTTATATGAGGCCGAGCCTGTTCTTAGACCTGACATTGTCCGGGGTTTCTTAAGTCACTTACGTCACTAAAGCATGGAGGGCGATTTTCTGCCTATAAGATCAAAAATATTTTGTAGGCTCTACTGAATCCAACTTAACTTTTTTCTTAAATAAAATACCGGTTATTAAAAAAAGTGCTCTACTGGAGAGCTTCGCCGGATTGCGAACGTTATATGTTAAGTGTTTTTATGACGTTTTAAAGGTAAAGTATGATATTCATCTTATCGTTAATTGCTTTAATTCGAGATATGAACTAATAAAGCAACACCTGCAGATTTTTTATACACTTGTTTTCTCAAGTACCTAAATCAAAACAAAACAAATTCCAGATTTTATTACGAATCCATTCGCGTGTAAGCCTCCTTTGAACTGATACATTCATTAATTTATATATAAAATATTGGCACTATCTCACTCTGTCACTGGCTTCTAGGAAAATCGTTTTACCAAGTTTCTTCTGCTCTTTGGTTCCCAAATGTTTTAACATCCTAAGAGGTTACTAATGATTCCAAAACTCATTATTAGGAACTAATTGTGACACAGAAGGGGGCCTATTATTATTTAAAACTAAATATACGTTTCACTATCATTCCTCAATATGCTATAGAACACCAGGACCACGTGCCGATATCCAGGCCCACGTATTAAAGGAAAATCTGCCACCGTTGTCATTGTTGGATATATGTTTCTCATCGAATCGAGTATTGGCGGGTCGGTAAATACGAACTTAATTAGTTTATAAAAAATTTAAGCTAAGCAATTTATAGAAAATTAGCGACCAAATACTTTTTTAATTGACACCATGTACATTTTTACGTTCTTTTGGAAGAGCTTTAAATTAGCTTTCCAGTCTAATTTCCAATCAAATTTAAAATCGATCCATAAGTTGATGTGAATATACAGCTTGAAGTTGGAAATGACATAATGAGGATTTAGCATTTTTGTCAGTGGTTATTATTATTATAACGCGAGCAAATCTACAGGACCCGCAGCATTCGGGCCTGTCGGCCCATTATGCATTAGCGACGTATAGGATATTCTAGACCAGTGCTCTCTACAAAGGATAACAGTCTGTTCCAGGGTTGATCCCCTAGTTCCTCCGGCTGTAGAAATTGCTTTTGTAGATGCCTATACCTTGACGCACCTAGAGGTGTGCAACTGCATAGAATCTGAGTGGTGGTTTCATTCTCCACTCCGCACATCCTACAAATAGGATTGTTCTTCAACCCCATTCTATGAAGACGTTTGTTCAGAGAACAGTGTCTTGTTATCAAGTTTATTATCCGTCTCATCTTTTTCTCCACCGAGCCCAAGTAATCATTTAATGCTTGAGTCAGTCGAGGGCCCCATTACATGGAGCCTCGACTGCCCGATTCCAGGGGCCTGAGCCCAATAGTTGTTCTTGCAGTGGCCTAGTCTTGTAACTCTGATTGAATCGAACTTGTTGGCAGACCGAAGGATGGCTCAGGAGTTGTTGCTCCTTCTCCCGCCAATCGGTGTGCGTCTTCGTTAAACTCCACACCTCTGTGCCCCGACACCTATATGAATATGAGAGAGTTGTGTTCACACAGTTCTGTCAAAATATTTTGACTGAGTAAAACAAGCCCTGAGGCCACTTTGTTTGACGCAAGAACCCTCAATGCTGCTTGGCTGTCACTGTATATGTAAATATGTTTGTTAGCGAAACCTCTTCTGAGATTCTCACTTGCACACACCAATGTGGCATGTGCTTCTACTTGGAACACACTAAGATACTTTTCAAGTGGCACCAGTTCCCTCCTGAGTCTTAGATCTGTCTGTGTCTCGAGATCTCCGCAATTCAGAAAACGATTTCTATCGCATTTCCAGTCCCCTCGACTGGGAAACACAACTGAGTATGGAATAGTACCTTCTGCTTGAGTGATGACCCGGTCTGTTAACGACAGATCCAGGGCCTTTGTATGCCCCACCCCCGGCCAGTCCCGGTCCACATTCCATTTTTGAACAGCCTATTTACTGCATTTCTAGCTTCCAGTTCCACCTCGATATGCAAGGGAGTGAGCCCAAGAATAGCCTTAATTGCTATCGTTAGCGTTGTTCTGATAGCTCCTGTAACTCCAGAACAAACTAGCCTTTCAACTTGACATAGGCAAGTCCTAATTGTAGAGCACTCCTGGGAGAGACTAGTGCCGCGTATGTTATAAGGAGCTTTACCATGGTATATGTCCAAAGAGCGATCTTGGGACTAATTCGCCATTTTGGATCGAAGATGCTTTTGCACATCCATAAGGAAGCTCACGCTTTCCTCGTTTGAGCTTTCACGTGATCCTTCTATGACAGCTTGGAGTCCAGGGCTACCTCAAGATATCTTACTGTACGAGAAAGACACAAACGTGTCCCCATGAGAGAAGAAAGCTGGAAATCACTAATTTCTCTCCTGTTAGTTACCAGCATTAGCTCTGTTTTGCCAAGGTTGACAGAGAGCCAATATCTGAACTATGTTGAAAGCACTTTGCATGTGCCCTGTAATAGTTATTTCAAATTGGCCTCTTATCATGATAGCCATCATCTGCGTATGCTTGTGCATAAAAACCCTCCGCGTTCGATTTGGCCAGTAGCTCGTCGAGCAGAAAATTCCACAATACTGGAGATAGTACCCCTTCCTGCGGACACCCTCGGTACTCCTTGGCCCTGGCCGTCTCGTTACGAAGCGTGATCAAAGATTAGAGAACTAACAAGATAGGGCAGGCAGACAGAGGAGACGAAATAGACGAAGATAGTTGGGAACTCCAATTTAAAGGGACACGACATCCAGCGGAAACGGTTTCGGGATTTGTCGGGTAGCTAACTAGAAGATAGGTTGGCTCATTAGAATCGACAAATGCTACGTCACGTATAGACCTTGATGACAGCTACGTGTGCCTGTTTATTCCTCGTTATATAGAAAAAAGTTTCAAAATGATTCTTTCAATGTACAATTCTATCCTAACCAAATAGGTACCTTACATGTAAACATAGAAATACTTCATGTGACATACATTACAAAGCAACCTGTTTTTTTTTTAGTGACCTTGGGTACTGACAGTCAGCTGAGTTCGATCGTTCTATCAAGACAGTGTTGTCCTTTTTTTCACTATTGGCCTCTCTTTCTAATGTTACCTTCTCCGTGTCATTGCCACATTGTGGCAACTGCGCGAGAACTCCAATTTAAATGTCGAGGTCAATGGCGTCATTGCTAAAAAATAAAAGGTTGGGGTTATTAAACGCTTCTTCGATGTCCAAAAACGCTACCATAGTAAGTTTTTTCTACTCTAGCGCCGCCTTCTCAGATCTTATGGCAAGCTGGTGAAGGGTTGTCTCTGCAGATTTCCCAGTTGTGGTATGCATGGTGATTGGGATAAATTGGTGATACCACCAATGCCCCGCCCCGTCGTTAATATTCGTTCTAGAGAAATAAAGAATAAAAGCAATTTTTTTGAAATAAACACGCTAAATTTTTGTACTGTTGCATTTCTTATGTATCTTCTTTAGTTTTTGAGTTATTGCATGTGAAAAAAAGAAAATTTCAAAAATCATTTCAAAATTGAATCACACTTTTCAAATTCAAGCATTCTAAACCGCTCAACCTTCTACAACATATTGTTAGTAGCTAAATAAAGTAAATTGTAAATGGATTATGTTTAATAACAATTCTTGCTGTGCAGCCATCGGTTTCATTACTGATTTCTTCTCCGAGGAAACGAGACAACCATTTTATTTCCATCATAACTCCGTTTTTATACTAACGACTTGTACTAATGCTCATTTTAAACGTCTTTTTAAGTACTTTAAGAAAGGTTTGACAAGTTTTCCTCCAATATTTCATAATTTTTGCGCTATTTAAGGTTGAAAGGTTCGAATTCAGTTTTCGGCAAACAAACAGTCACCTTCATCGAGCCATAAAAGAAGTTCTTATAAATAACCAATACCCTGGAGGTTTGGTCGATAGAACCTTCATAAATATTGAAAATAACAATCAGGTACGACAAAAACCTGAAAAACGTTACACAGCGTTAATTCCTTATGCGGATTATCCGAAAAGTTGCGCCGCATCGGTGATAGATTTGATATTAGGACGGTATTTCAAACAAACAACACTTTAAGATCTATTCTGACAAAGACGAAACCGAAGAACCACGAGAAAAATTCAAAAAACTGCATTTATAGTATTCCGTGTGAGTGCAACAAACATTACGTGGGTGAACCATCCAGACCTTTTAGTGTAAGATTGGGCGAACATCAAAATTATATCACAAAAAATGAAATTCAGAGGTCCAAGATCTGCGAACACGCTTGGGAGAACGGACATAGAATAAACTGGGACTCGGCAAACATTTTAACAAACGAGGCACATAGCAAAAAAAGAAAAATTAAACAATTCGCGATAATATTATTGAATGAGAATAGATCCGTGTCGAATTGTTCCGTAGATGTCTGTACAACTTGGTTGCCAATGTTAAAAGAAGAACTTCACAAACTTAACATTGTATAAAAACCTTAAAAAACTCTTAACTATATCAACAGTTCTATGTAAATAGTAAGTATCTATGGATATTGAATATAAAAAACATTCTTAGAGCTGTGTATTTATCATACACAGCAAAAAAGATTTTTCAAAAAAAGCCTTGAAAAAGGAAACAGATTAGATTTCCGAAACGTCGCGCGTCGGCGAAATATTTAATTTCATGTTTTTTTACTTTAGCAACCTCTAACTGATCTTTTGAAGTAAAAGTTACGGGCGTAGAGGTTATTTACCAGTAACATACTGGTTAATTGTGATATTTTGTAGATTCCCCGAGCACCGCTTAAAAAGAAAAAATACATATGGCAGGAAGTCCCAAAGAATTGAAGAAGAAAAAAAATTAACATAATGCCACAAATAACATTTAGACAATATTTAGATAACTCGGTTAGTCTTGCATCTACAGAAATAAGAACAGATTTGCTATTGTATAAGCTTCATTTTTGCTCTTGATGATTCTTTTGATAAAATGTAATAGCACGGAAGGCAGCGACACTTTTTGTGAAATCATTTCTATAATACTAGATTTTTTTCCAAAGAGAGTTTAGATAGTATCTATTATGAAGGTGTAATTCTATCAAACTCTTAGTGGTGCATAAATGAGTAAAAAAATTAAAGAAAAAAATAGTCGTTTTTCGAATTGTCACGAATTGTCAAAAATGACGATTTGCCTTCGCTCCTGCTGGCCCCAATTTTCGATTTTCACCTCGCGATTAACGTTGTACGGTCATTGCCGACCTTCTACTCGCCATCGAGACATAGAACGGGTCTCCGATCGCCGTATTTATTCAGTTCTTACGTTTGAAAAATTGACTTGCGGTCGTGTGCTAATCGGCAACTATTTTTAAGCGGTTTCCTGAATTCGAATCCCGCCCGGGGATACTTCTTTTT
Organism: Stenurella melanura; assembly: GCA_963583905.1. Lineage (NCBI taxonomy): Eukaryota > Metazoa > Arthropoda > Insecta > Coleoptera > Cerambycidae > Stenurella > Stenurella melanura. The sequence goes on along the minus strand of OY757311.1, from coordinate 164,069,889 downwards.
TTTTTCGTTTTAAATTTTTTGGCAGATATTTTTTATTCTATAATTGCTGTTCCCTCCGTTCTATTGCATTTCTCGAAGAAGTTTTGCATTTTCCGCCGCGGAATACGTATACCAAGCCAATTATAAGCGAAAAAATATATAAAAAAAGAAAATTCTAATCTCAATAACCGCTTATATATTACAGCTATAAATATTACAAAACACGTAATGTAGTAAAATCTGTCACACTGAATGCATTTGAAGCGATAAAATTGCGTTATGTTTTGTGCAAATTCTCGTCCAATTTCGGAGGAAAGTTTTGCTTACCATGTCACACATCTTCTTCGGGCAGAAGATGGAACCTTTTCTAAGTGGTGACCTACGCGAGCACGTGGATTGGACGTTTCAATATTTTCAAGCTTAGAAAGATCCAAGAAATGGCTAACCAGCTCCTCTTTGAAAGAAGTGATAGAGAGTTTCTGATTGGTGATTTTCTGGTGAATTATATAGGCGTTGGCAAGTGCTGACCCAAATAGAAGCTCAATTGCTATTTTACTATACCATTTTATCGGCTTTTTTTTAATACAGTTGAGTAGGACTTTATTTAGTCCGAAAGGTCTATGAAACCTTTTCATTTACTGTAGTCAGCAATCGCAGATGGCTTTTGTACTACTCCACCTCGTTAACACCATTCTTCTCCGAGAAATGCAATAGAACGGAGCGAATAGCAATTATAGAATCAAAAATATCTGCCCAAAAATTGAAAACGAAAAAAAAAAGTATCCCCGGGCAGGATTCGCACGCAGGGAACCGCTTAAAAATAGTCGCTGATTAGCACGACCGCAAGTAAATTTTTCAAACTTAAGAACTGAATAAATACGGCGATCGGAGACCCGTTCTACGTCTCGAAGGCGAGAAGAAGGTCGGCAATGACCGTACAACGTGAATCTCGAGGTGAAAATCGAAAATTGGGGCCGGCAGGAGATAAGGCGAATCGTCATTTTTTGACAATTCGTGACAACTTGAAAAACGAAATTTTCGTTCATCTATTTTTACTTCCCTCGCATACCGAAGGGAAGTAATAACAAAATTTTCGCGAGTAACTTGGTATGGTCTAGTATGTAATACGGGCTAACCAAAGCATACCTTGCCGTTTTCGCGAACGTATAGTAAGGTAGGGGAATACGTACGACGCGCGACGGCAATATATGACGTCACGAAATTATTTTATATCATACTTCGAGTAACCTAGTTTAAGAGGTAGTTACTTCTAGTTACATTGTTTTTAAGACTTGTCAAACGATGGCCAAACGTCACTTCTTTTAACAAGGTTATGTTTGATTTTTGTTTTGGAGTAGGTAGTTCGTTTATAATTATTAGCAACATCGGAATTATGGAATCAGAAACTAAATTATATACATATTACTGTCTGTTAAACAATAGCATTATGTAACTCTGTATTTATAATGAAAATTAAGTTCTCCGTCATAAAAATTAAATTTTCCATTACGTTTAAATTTGTAAATGCCCTGATGAAACTATAACAACTAACCTGAACTAACCAACTTGATGATTCTACGTTTTCGCGACTATCTGGCCTTACTAGTGTTGGTATGGTGGGGGAACTTACTAGACCTAACTATTTGGTTAGTTAAAGTTACTCGCGAAAATTTTGTTATTGTATTCGAGAAAAAATCACCCTCCGAGATTTTTACGGATTCTGACGTTTCAGAACACGTAGATTACGAAAATATAGGTTTTTCAATTCCGTCAGTCTGTCTGTCTGTCTGTTGGTGCATTTACTAAAAAACTACTTGACGGAGAGCAGTGAAATTTGGCAGGTAGTTGACGCTACTGTCAGCGCAGAAATGGTAGAAATTTCACTGGAAAATATACAGAGTGGACCGTCTAAACGGAATAAATAGTGAAAAAATTTTTTTTTCGTTCAAATTTAAAATTTCCACGTTTCATGACGCGCTAATCCTATTTCGGGAAAAAAAATTTTTACCAAGATAAAAAAAAAATTTTTTGTTCAAATTTAAAATTTCCACGTTTCATGACACGCTAAACCTATTTCTGAAAAAAAAAATTTTTTTCGCCATTTTTGAAAATTTTTTTACCAAGATGAAAAAATTTTTTTTTGCTCAAATTTAAAATTTCTACTTTTCGTGGCATTCTAAAACTATTAAAAAAAAAATTAAATTTTTTTTACTTTTTGAAAAATTTTTTTCTACTAAAATGATAATTTTATTTTCTTCAAATTTAAAATTTCCACGTTTCATGGTATTCTAAGCCTGATTCAGAAAAAAAAAATTTGAAAATTTTTTAAAAATTTTTTTTGCCAACATTTTTTAAATTTTTTTTACCACTAAAATAGACGGATTTTTTTTTATTTCTTCAAATTTAAAATTTCCACGTTTCATAGCGTTCTAAATCTATTTAAAAGAAAAATTAGAAATTTTGTTTACTATTTTTTTAAAATTTTACCACTAGGATAGAATTTTTTTTCTTTGTTCAAATTTAAACTATCCACGTTTCCATGGCATTCTAAAACTATTCAAACAAATTTAAAAATGTTTTTCAAAAATTTTTAAAAAAATTTGAAAACATTTTTAATCTATTTATCACTACTATAGAATAGACGAAAAATTTGGTTTGCTCAAATTTAAAATTTCCACGTTTCATGACATTCCAAACCAATTTCGGAAAAAAAATTTTTGCAACATTTTGTTACCAGTTTGGAAAAAAAATTAACACTAGAATAGATGGAAACTTTTTTTACTCAAATTTAAAAGTTTCACGTTTCATGACATTCTAAACCTATTTAAAAAAATTACGTAATTTTTAAATCTTAAACTTCTTTTACCACTATTATAGAATAGACGGAAACTTTCCTTTTTGCTTAAATAAAAAATTTCTACGTTTGACATTTTAAACCTATTTCAGAAGAAAAAAATTAATTTTTTTTTTTAACATTTTTGAAAAATTAAAATAAAAATGAAATTTTTTAACCACCACTATCCTTCCACTCCAATGCGCGAATGTTGGATTGATGTGGCGGATGGCAATAATATCTGACATATACGCCTATTATACTTTTATTGAAAAATGTACAGGGTGGTCATCCCAAGAAATAATTCAGTCATGGTGGACATTTGTAAAGGTATTTGCGCAAGCCTGCCATATGTGGCACCTGTTATTTAGTATTGAGCTTTTGCTGTTGGATGAGCAATCTGTATATTTTTTTGACCAAAACTTATCAAGTTTTCTTTGTAATAATAGCAATAACTATATTCCGATTATTCTCAATGGCATTTCGTAATTATTAATTTTTTAGAGTGACCGCCATGCACAAATAACGAGGGAAGTTCTGTGTAAAGACCTTTACCGATTTTTTTTCTTTAATTTTTTACTCATTTATGCACCACTAAGAGTTTGGTAGAATTGCATCTTCACTATAGATACTATCTAAACCCTCTTTGGAAAAAAATCTAACTTTATAGGTATTAACGCGAAAAATATGTTTCTGCTTCCCGGGCTGTAAGGTTTTCGAGTTATTTGTGAAAATCGCTCTAAAAGCATTTTTTAAATGAAATATCAACATTTTCAATCGCGAATAACTCAAAAGATATTGATTTATCGACAAAATCCCATAGAACGATCTTTGCTTAGAATTCATCCCCCTATTGATTTCTGTGGTTATTTTAAGTGTACCAATTTCCTCCCTAGAGAAGGGGTGGCATCCACCCCCAGGGTAAAAGCCCACCTTCGGACCATGTAGACGTTGCAATATCAATTACCAATCGAACGCCTTATATCAAGAAAATCCATCTTTCCTAACCGAAGTCAGAGGTTTTGCACTTTTTCTGTCTTTACTGACTGGACTATAAGCTGATTTTGGGTTAAAGCCCACCGCTATATACCCTTATTGGGTAACAATGAACTGACACTATATTAGTGTCAAAGCAAAGTTGTCAGTTCTACTCTTCTATCCGTTTAAAAAATTAGTCGCCCCTCATTTCAAAGAATTCATCATGGGAACCCAAAGATTGGTAGCAGTTCCAATATCCGACATAATGTTAGAAGCACACCCCGTTGCGCCGCTGCTACGTACTACAACCATAACTTCAAAACGTGAAAGCAGGACAACGACAAGCAGGACAACGTCAGAAAAGGAGGTGGTAGGAAGATATTTCTTTGACAGAATGAATCCAATCACCATATTATTATTTTGGATACTTTTCATACTAATTATGTATACACTCTCTATGTCTGCCATTTTATTGGCAGGTGCAATTCATAGAAGCGACGAAAATGATAATAACCTTACTCTGCTGATTTTACTCCTGAAACGTAGTCATTAGAGCTTGAGTATCATGCCAATGAAAATGTATTTTATTAACCAATAGTATAAAATTAAGGATGCGACATGTACATGATAATGTTAATAAAGTCTCTATTAGGAAAGCGCGTAAAGTTCATCACTACACATACCTATTACGTACAGGTCTACAAAAAAATGTTTTGGATCTGGGAATCTGACCTATGATATCTTGCTGCGCTGAATCCGGTCTATTAAAACCTCTTTGGATAACACCAACAAAAAATCTGACGAGACATTTTGGTTCTACAGCCTCTCAGTGGTCCCTGTGGGGGTGAGAGGTGAGAGAAACATTCGAATACAAACACTGACACCAGAGAATGTGTGTGGGGCTTTTCGAAAACGCTGCAAACACGAATTCGGGGTTATAATTTATTGATGACAAGATGACAGCCGTTAATCAGCTGTCAAAAGTCTTTAAATTATTGGAAATTCAGTAAAGGGTCAAGGTCATTGAGTTAGAAGGTAGAGAGAGTGATCAAAAACAGCATCATTTCGCCATCATGTTACTGCTTTTCCGTCAAATAGTGACAGTTTGTTTTCCATGCGATTTATTGTGATTTTTACTGATAGTTTGTTAAATTTTAGACAATAAACATTAAAAGGACTATGGTGTCGTGTGCTAAAAGAAGTTGCTCTTCTAGAGATGGTGTTGATAAGAAGAAATTAACGGGAATAACATTTCATGGGTAGTGTAAACAACAGAGCCGTATTAAAAAAGAACAGCTAATTAAATGTTTCTTAATATACTCAGGTTATACAATATGTCCGGTGATGTGGTAGACAAGAGGACAAACGGACCGAAAATTTCATTTTTCGAGGAAAAGTCATTCTTTATGAAAAAATTTGCTTGCTGCAAAAATACGATTGTCCATGAAAAATAATAAAAATTGTATACAGTGTGTCCAAAATGTTAAAAATTCATCAAACTTACAGTAAAGTACCCAAATTTTAAAGTTTTTAGCAAAATGCTATTTAAGAAAATATTTTCAAATCATCGCATCTTCTAAGATATTGTTTTTCATTAAATTTGGATATCATAATTTTTTTTGTTTTAAATTATTTTTTTAATAATTTTAAAAGAATTTTTCCAATAATTTTTTTGCTATAACTTTTAATGATTTTGTTAGTTTACAATGTAAAAAAACGGGACAAAGAATACATAATTATTTATTTCAAATTACTAAATAAAACATTTAACAAAATACTATAAACAGCAACCAATACATGATTATAATTTAAGGTATCATTCATAAAAATAGACCATAATAATTATTATTCAAACACCGCTCCACCATGAAGGACGCATTTTTCCAGTTAGGCTCTAAGATAGTCATAACTCCTCCGCACTTCTTCTAGGGATATTGCTTCTACAGCTTGTGTAATTCTTTGTTTTAAAATGTCCACATCATTTGGCAGTGCATTGGCATAAGTTAACTGTTTTAAGCGTCTCCATAAAAACATATCTGCCAACGTAAAGTCGGGACTTCTTGGGGGCCATAAAACTGGACCACTTCGCCCGATCCATTTGTGTCCAAATTCCAAATCAAGCCACCCCCTTACTTCTGCAGCATAATGAGCTGGGCATCCATCTTGCTGGAAGTACATATCTCTGTAATTTAGTGGCAGTTGTCGCAAATGATCAGAAAAAGAAGTATTTAACATATTTAAATAAGAATTTCTGTTACAAGTATTATCAAAGAAATATGGTCCTATTATACCATAATAGGAAACAGCGCACCAAACATTCACTTTTTTTAAATATTGACGTCGGGTTGGGATTCTGAACATAGGATTGACATCACTCCAATAGCGGACATGTTGTGATGCCACAGTTCCATTTGTCGAAAACGTGGACTCATCCGAGAACATGATAAATTTATGGAATCGCCTATTACCACCTAAAATCACTCCCTACCCACAAACAAAATCCAACCTTTTGCCATCATCACCCTCTTCTAATGTGTGGTTATGATGGGGTTTGTAGGGACGTATCTTATTTTGTTTTAAATTTTCTTGAATAGTACTTTTTTGGACCACCTGTAGTTGCGTAGCTCGTTTCCTCAGGGACATTGTGGGGTTTTCTCTAACAAACTGCAGTACGAGTAGAGTCGCTGCATCATCTTCATTGTAGGATTTTTTTTACTTTTTTTGTCTAATACGGATCCTGTTTCACGAAGTTTCTTGAGCAACTTGCAGACCGCCCATTTGGTTACTGGTACATTGGGGAACCTTTCATGAAATTTTTCAATAACGTATCTGTATGAAAAATCTCTGTCACCATAACATAGTATTAAATGCGTTCTTTGCTCCGTTGTTAACATTGTAAACTAACAAAATCTTTAAACGTTACTGACCATGACGTTTTGATTGACACTGTAATCGTTTATTTCTGTTATGTCTTAGAAGATGCGATGATTTGAAACAATTTTCTAAAAATTTGCTAAAAATTTTAAAATTTTAAAAGTACCTAACTTTACTGTTGCAAAAAATTAGAATTTTTAACATTTTGGACAGACTGTATACAGTTTTAATTTTTTTTCATCGACAATCGTATTTTTTCAGCAAGCAATTTTTTTCATAAAGAATTACTTTTCCTCGAAAAATGAAATTTTCGGTCCGTTTGTCCTCTTGTCTACCACATCACCGGACATACTGTATATTTCATAGAACATAAAAAAATAGTTTATTTTAGGATAACGTTGCACATTTTATATATCAAGATGAATAAAAACTGTTAGATATTTTGCATATAATTTTTTAAATATTAGTTATATCAAAAAATGTCTTATACAAATCATGTCTTTGTTTTCCTCTTTTTATCTACAAGGTTGGTGTTTATGGTGTTAAATAAGTTATAAAACCATATAGCCCGGGAGGCAGCGACAGTTCTCGTGACAACATTTCTATAAAGCGAAATTTTTTTCCAGAGTTTAGATAGTATCTATACCTAATGAAGATGCAATTGTACCAAACTCTTAGTGGTGCGTAAATGAGTAAAAAATTAAACAACATGCTGCAAAAAACAGATGGACGAAAACTTCGTTTCTCGAATTGTCAAAAAATGACGATTCGCCTTTGCTCCTGCCGGCCCCAATTTTTGATTTTCACCTCGCGATTCACGTTGTACGGTCATTGCCGACCTTCTCCTCGAGATCGAGACATAGAGCGGGTTTCGGATCGCCGTATTTATTCAGTTATTACGTTTGAAAAATTGATTTGGGGTCGTGCTAATCTGCGACTATTTTTAAGCGGTTTCCCGAGTTCGAATCCCGCCCGGGGATACTTTTCTTTTTTGTTTTCAATTTTTTGGCAGATGTTTTTGATTCTATAATTGCTATTCGCTCCGTTCTATTGCATTTCTCGGAGAATAATGGTTACGTTCGTTAACGAGATGGAGTAGTACAAAAGCCATCTGCGATTGCTGACTACAATAAATGCAAAGGTTTCATAGACATTTCGGACCAAATAAAGTCCTACTCGGCTGTATTAAGAAAGTCGATAAAATTGGTATAGTAAAATAGCAATTGAGCTTCTATTTGTGTCAGCACTTGCCAACGCCTACATAATGCACCAAAGAATCACCAATCAGAAACTCTCTATCACTTCTTTCAAAGAGGAGCTGGTTAGCCATTTGTTGGATCTTTCTAAGCTTGAAAATATTGAAACGTCCAATCCACGTGCTCGCGAAAGTCACCACTTAGAAAAGGTTCCATCTTCTGCCCGAAGATGTGTGACATGTTAAGCAAAACTTTCCACCGAAATTGGACGAAAATTTGCACAAAACATAACGCAATTTTATCGCGTCATGTGTACCTATTCAGTGCAACAAATTTTACTGCATTACGTGTTTTTGTAATATTTATAGTTGCAATATATAAGCGGTTATTGATAGTAGAATTTTCTTTTCTTATATATTTTTTCACTTATATTGGCTGGGTATACGTATTCCACGACGGAAAATACAAAACTTCTCCGAGAAATGCAATGGAACGGAGCGAACAGCAATTATAGAATCAAAAATATCTGCCAAAAAATTGAAAACGAAAACAAAAGTATCCGAGGGCTGGATTCGAACTCAGGAAACTGCTTAAAAATAGTTGCCGATTAGCACTACCGCAAGTCAATTTTTCAAACGTAAGAACTGAATAAATACGGCGATCGGAGACCCGTTTTATATCTCGATGGCGAGGAGTAGGTCAGCAAGGGCCGTACGACGTTAATCGCGAGGTGAAAATCGAAAATTGGTGCCAGCAGGAGCGAAGGCGAATCGTCATTTTTTGACAATTCGTGATAATTCGAAAAACTAAATTTTCGTCCATCTATTTTTTCTTTAATTTTTTACTCATTTATGCACCACTAAGAGTTTGGTTGAATTGCACCTTCATTATAGATACTATCTCTCTTTGGAAAAAAATCTAGCCTTATAGAAATGATTTCACGAAAAGTGTCGCTACCTCCCGGGCTATGACTGTATGTAGATGTGTACTGAAATGATTCAAAAATTGGACCTTTGTACCTATTGTGCTCCCCGTGCCATCTATAGTATTCACTGGTTTTCTCAACTGTCGACAATTTCTACCCAGAGACTCAGAGAGCAAGTAAGTATACAATCTTTTTCACGTTATTACTAGAGTTGGGAAAAGCGGTTCCACTTATGTAGCGTTACAAACGCGATCGCTCCACAGAAATACCGCGACAAAACAACGCGATTTTGGAACGACAGAAACGAAATAATTCGATTAGCTCCGTCAAACGCAACGCGATTAAAAGACACCACGTTTGTCGCCTACCGTAGTTTCTTCGGAGAGTAACGTAACCTACTCAGTCCTTCAGTCGCCTAGTCGCGTTGCCAATGTATAGAACGATTTTTAGTTTCTATTTATATATGGATTCTTACATTTTTTTTAGTAAATGGTAGACACCAATAATATGTAGGTACATGTTATAATAGACTAGTATTATGTTGTAAGGTAATATATAAATATTTTGAACTTGAATATATATTTATAAAACCGGTTTGGGTGTGGTATGCCGAGTTTTTTAGCCAATAAAGGACACTCTTGTAACTTTTGAATGGGTCGATGGATTATTTTCAAAGTTGGTGTAGCAATATAAAAAAAGAATCCGATTATATGATGTTAAAAGAACCAAAATCGCCGACTCCCATTACGATGATAATCTGATTTTCAAATGGGATAACCGGCATATTTTTGTATATTTCGATCCTGCTATCCAAAATACATATAATCCAACTTTCAGATGTTAGAGTAACCGATTACTTTAGCCCGTTGCAGCGACAAGGCAGGTCAGTTGTACAACGTGCGGTCGTTACTTGGTTGCTCGTTGCGAGTAACCGGTTATTTTGGCATTTCGTAGCGCGACGGTACGTTACCTAAAAATACCGCGACAAAACAACGTTACAGAAATAACGACCCATCTCTAGTTATTACGTTAGTTAGTAGATGTCGCTGTACTTATGTTAAATGTTAATAGAATTTATTAAAATATATTATTATAATAAAGTATAAATATAAATACGTTAGATAGCCTTAGTCTTTAAGTGGCATGAGAAACAGGATAATTATGGCTTATTCTCGCAAAAGCCCTTCTCAATTTCGTATCACAAGGGCGAATTCATGAGTGGAAGAAGATAACCTCAAAGTACCAAAATTGTTATTTGTGATTTATTATGTTCAGTAGAAAGGAAAAGCTAATACAAAAAACTGGCGAGGATGGTATTGGTAGATACGAATTCTTAAGACAACTTATTCATGAGTTCACTACTACGTTATCTTTTGGTAAGCGATTTATTTTCGAATTAGTTTAGCCAGATTAAATAGATTTTTTGTTCATTTCAGAGTCAAAGCGGCAAACGTTAGCAAACTTGGCTAATTTTGCATATGATCCAATAAATTACGAATACATGAAACAGCTACACCTTGTCGATTTATTTTTGGCACAACTTTCTGAAGACAACGAAGAACTTATCCATTTCGCTTTGTCTGGCCTTTGTAATATTTCTTGTGGTGAGAACTAACCTAAATATTTGATTTTTTGTTATACTAGAATCTATTTTAGACCCAGAAACCAGAGAGTACATAATATCTTTGAATGGAATCCAACTTATTTCCAACTATTTATTACATAAGAGAGAAGACATTTCTATAAACTCATTGACCACATTATACTACCTTTTCGAGTCAAAAAACGCTGTTTTATCAAGCAGTCTAGAACACAAAGTTATTCAGTACGAAGCTAGCTCAAATCCTCGGCTAAAGAACTTAGGAAAGGTGTTCTTGCAAACGTACTGCAATTCTCAAACTTGAAACTAACATGGTTGTCTATAAATTGCCCTCGAGGATGTTTTCTAATGTCCTCTCCAAATTGAAACATAAAGTTGGTGATCAAGTTACCATTGCAAGAAAAATAACAAAACAAGATATCGATGATTTCACACGAATTAGTGGTGATACAAACCCTATACATTCAAGTGACAGCGTTGAGAAGGCGATAGTGCATGGGGCTTTTCTAAATTCAATTGTTTCAGGAGTTATAGGTACAAAATTACCTGGCCCAGGAGCAGTCGTCGTCCAGCAAACTTTGAACTTTCCAAATAAGTGTTACGTTGGGGAAACGGTTAGTGTTACGGTGAAACTCATAGAGAGCAGAAAGATTATTAAAGTTGACTTTAGTTGTGATAGTGAGGATGGAAGTAAAACTGTTTTATTTGGGAGTGCCAAACTATTGATGAATAGATAATTTTATTTTTTGTACTTTATTTCATTGCCTATGTAAAATAAGCAAATTATTTATGGGATAAGACCATGGCGTGACGTTCTATAAGATAGATAGATAATTTATTGATACTAATATACATATTAAAATTTAAAAAAAAACAAAAAAACACAATTTCAAAGAGCCGGGGGAGGGGGGGGGGGGGGATTGCATGGTTCCACGCACACATTTAATATTTTGCTTAGCGGAACTTTGGAGAGCAGGGATGACATTACAATTCAATATTTATCTCGATCAGTATTTTGAATTCTTATTAATCATTTCAAAGTATACCTCTCTCATTTTACCCCATGCAAATGGTAGCAAATGCGGGGGAAACACTCCCCCTCTCGTCTGGCTTGATTCGCTGGAAGAAGCAATCTAGTCAATGAAAGGCTAAACGCTGAGCGCCGTAGCGAACTTCGATTTCATGAGGTTGATGGCGCTGATGTGTTTTATAATGTCTGTCATGCTGTGTTCGCAGCATATTCAAATACTATCGGAGTATCCGGATGCATCTGCGTTGCATGAGTGGCATGAGTTAAGTGCTCCCAGTTTAACATACCATATGACATATTTGCATGAAATGAGCCATAGGAAGCCATAACTAAGAAGTTTAGGGATAAAGTGTTGGCTAGATTCCTTAAAAAATAAATATCTTTAGAGAGTTTGGTTGATAATTTTAAAATGTGTTGCTTCCAGGATAATGTTGAGTCTATTTTCACCCAAAAATTTTAGAACTTTATCTGTTTGAACAAATTGATCTGCTGGGTCAAGATTTCATAGTGTGAAGTTTAGAGTTTGCATTTTGTCTTCGTTTAGCTTTAATCGATTAGATAAAAACCATTCGTTAATATATTCATTTGTCCAGATAACATTCAGATTTAGTTCCCGAAGAACAGTATTTGTGTTTAACGCCGTTGTATCATCAGCAAACAACGTGTAATCTGTACGATCACTGGCGTTGGCAAGGTTAGAATAAGAATAAGAACTTTATTTTCCCATTTGGATCTAGTATAAGATATTGGATGTGTCAAAATATACAATTATAATAACTATAAACTACTACTAAGAATAAGGCACAAACTAACATATAGTAAAAATATCACACACTAATACACTTAAGACTAACAAATATAAAAATAAAGGAAGTTACTAAACATGTGAGCATAGTGTTTTGAATACAGTTTTAAAAAAAATAATTTATTACAATGTATATATCATCATTTAATGCATAACAGAATTAAAGAGAATGTACATGTAATTGTGTGAATTTGTTGACCGGGTAATTACATATTTAAAAATTCCTCTATACTGTAGAAACCATGTTTAAGTAGGTAATCCTTCAAATGGTTTTTGAATTGCGTAATGGATCGGTACTGTTTTATTTCATTAGGCAGTTTATTATAAAGTAGAGCACCCTGATAGTATGGACTCTTCCTGTATAGCTCAAGTCTATGAGTGTCATATTGTAGATTGCTATTTCCTCTGGTTGCGTAATCATGATTCATGCAATGTTGGGTGAAGTTTTTAAAATTTAATTTCACATATATTAATATGCTGTAAATGTAGTGCGAAGGTAGGGTAAGTATCCTCAATGATTTAAATTTTTCTCTACAGCTGTCTCTTAGATTCATGCCCAACATGTATCTAATGGCCCGTTTTTGTAGCTTAAAGATCCTTTCAGACTCTGATGATTTACCCCATAAGATTACACCGTACGTCATAATAGATTCAAAATTTGCGTGGTAGTAAGTTTTAACAGTGGGGAGACTACACACTTCTTTGAGTTGTCTTAGTGCATAACAAATGCTGGATAATCACTTGATTCTGAGATAAGAGAAATATCATCGGCATACTCTACCACTGTACCTGGGACAGTTTGGTCGAGGTCATTGGTGAAGATAATAAATAGCACGGGGCCCAGGATTGAGCCTTGTGGAACACCATGGTTATTGGTCATAGTTTTTGATTCTTGACCATTGCATATAACGTACTGTTTTCTTTCCCGAAGGTAAGATTTAAACCATTGATTGCAGGTTCCTCTGATACCAAGATTATTCAACTTGCATAACAGCATATTGTGGTTGACACAATCAAAAGCCTTCGATAGGTCAATATAGCTGGCTAAGATGTTGTTGCCATTGTCAAGATTTTTATAAATTTCCATTATAAACTCCACTAGGGCAGACATCGTGGATTTTCCTTTCGTGAAACCATGTTGTTTGGTAGACATTAATTTGTATTTGTTTAAGAATGAGAGTAATCGATTTAACATGGCTTTCTCGATTATTTTGGAGAAAACTGATATTAAGGATATTGGCCTATAGTTATCTATTAGGGTTTTATCACCTTTTTTGTAAATAGGTACAATTTTACTTAGTTTTAGTAACTCAGGAAAAGTTCCAAATTGAAAACTGTTATTTATGATATATGCAAGTACCTCTGCTATAAAATCTTTGCATTCTTTAACTAGTTGAGCTGTTACTTCATCTGGGCCACTTGAGTTAGAGTTTTTTAAGGAGTTTATGATTTGAATTATTTCATTGGTACTGACTGGTTTTAGGAACATAGTTTCATTATGCGTTATTGATATAAATGATAAAAAATAAGGGATACAGATTCCTGGGGAACGCCATGTGAAACTCTCCTGGTTTTTAAAGTGGATAGATTATAGTTAACATGCCGGAACCTGTTGGTTAAGTAGGTTTTTATGAGTGTTACACTAACGTTATTGAAGTTATATGCCACTAAGTTGTGAGAATTTCATGGGATACACCATGGAAAGCCTTTGTTAGGTCATAAAAGCTAACAGTTGTGAATTTCTTGGTTTCAAAAGTGTCGAGGATGGTTTGTACTACGTTATTTATTGCCATTGTTGTCGATCGTTTATTCCTAAATCTGTATTTGCAAGGGTGAAATAAGTTGTTAAGCTCAAAGTATTCATTGATTTGGTTTTTCAATGCTGATTCGAATATTTTGGCTAGTATTGGTACTAGTGAAATCGGACGGTAGTTATCTATATCCATCGTATGAGCCATTCTTATGTATTGCAATAACCTTTGTCAATTTTAGTGCATCAGGAAAGACATTGCTTACGATACACAAATTGATTATCTTAGCAAGGGGGTAAGTAATTAAGTTTTATTATGCATTTGATAAGTTTTACATCAATACAATAAGCGTCTTTGCTTTTACTATCTAAGATTAGTTATTATGGTGCGGACCTCGTCATGGGTTATCTCCCCGAAACTAAAATTTATTGTATTATTAACAGGTATTAAACGATTAATGTGATTAGTATTGCTTTAAGTTACTGTAGTTATAAGTTATATTTAGAGGAATGTCTGTAAAATAATTATTGAAATCATTGGCAGATAGTGACTGATTTGTTTGGTTGAAGTTGTTCCTTTTAATGATATAGGAGCCATTGCTGCCGGAGAATGGTGGTTGCAAGAGCACCATTCCCCTGAATTCTTGGTAAAACTGATTATAGTAGTATGAGGTTACATCCATTAGATTTTAATGATTTTTGGTATACAGCTAAAAGTATTTTCCAATATGAAAATAATTTTTTTTTAAAGTTATTCATTTCTTTTTGGGGATATTGAACTTGAAAGTTGAATACTTTAACATGGCGGGTGTATGGAGGAGTATAGAATCATTCACTTAAAATGGCGGTAAAATCTTTAACACTTGTAAACATTTATTAAAAAACTACACAAATGTTAATGAAGCTATGAGAAATAATAATAACACTCAAAAAAATTGTGCATTTGATTTCAGAGATATTAGAGTTCCAAAAATCTCTCATTCTAAATTTAAATTATTTCATGGATGCAGTTGTCATCATTGCTGTTCATCCTTACCACTTCGTAAATAAATATCTTTTAAATTATCGTAACAGTACCATTTTTTTTTTACAAATTGCTTAAAAGAAAATCCCTTCTGTTTTTCCTATCTTTGTTTTCATTTATTAAAGCTATTTTTTTTATTAATTACACTTTCTTTTGCGAAACAATCTCCACTGTAATCAACAATTCCTCTAATTGATGTAAATAATCTGATATTTCCTTTTCTCTTGCTCTTCTTTCGCCCAACTGTCTTGGTTTTGTCAACAATAAACTCCTGTTGAGTTGGCAGGAAATTTGTGAGGTACATCGGATTTCATACGTGGTCTGAAATTACTTAATTTGTACTCCATATAACTTTCCATATCCTAGAGCAAGGATATGGAAATATTAATATGTGCACTAAGGAGTGCACGTATTAATATATTTTGGTATAAAACACCACTTCTTCCTCTGCAATAACTTTTTTACCGTTGGAAAGTCTCATAATGTAGGGATTATAATTGCGCAGAAGTCATCCATTCTTCATGTTCCTCTACGTCCGATAGTTTTTCCAGTATTTTAAGAAAACTGAAGTTCTGCTCTAATTGCTGACAAGAAATTATGATGCAAATGGAATTTTTTTACTCACGAAATGTAAAGCCTCTCCCAGAGCCAATCTGTAAAAAACATTGTGGCTACTAGTCCAAATCTTTATTGGCCTGGCCTATAATAGAATATCCGTTAGGTACGCAAAGTCGCAAAAGAGGATTATTAGAACTATCTTTAAGTTAGTGAGTTTAAAATTAACACAAAATAAGTTAGATATTACGAATCCGTTGTTTGACTTGCATTATTAATGAATACGATTAATTAATTTCCTATTCGTGTTAGTTTCTTGAATACTTATCTGTTTTTTCTAAGTATTTAATAGTTTTGAATCGTCTCGCCATCTAGTGGCAATAGCAAATAATAGGTTACCTTCTATTGCGCCTAATGACACATAGATGTCACTGAACAGCTTACAGATTTTAAATATACTACAACCTTGACAGAATTATATTTTCTCAAAGTATCCGACAGCTATTGATATTTACAATCAGCATACAATTGCATAAATAATTCGGTCGAAAGACACTTTATTCAAAAAGTAAGTAATTGTAATAACGACGATTTTCGTACTTTTTCACTATGATCTCTTTAAAAGTTATTTTAACGCCGGTTTTTTGAGTTCACTAGGGAAATTGTGCCAAATTAAGTTTTAATAGAAATTAAAACAAACATTTAAAAATATTGTGATCATTATCAATAATAAGCTAGGCAAATAGCGCCGGCACCGTCACACGCTCAGAGGCGGATTTAAGATACCTAGATTACGCCCTAAGCCCATTCCGATTTGGCGCCCTGCTTGCTGTTATTGTGATATACATGTTATAATGAAAAATATGATGATAAAAATATGAGAAAAAATATTTTATCTAATTTTTTAACGACATTATTAATAAAGTATGTAGGTACTCATTTATTAGTTCAAAATTGACAGCACTTTAGGTCAGTCGGTAAAGTAAAAAATACACCAGAAGCTCGCAAAAAATGTTATCTGAGATTTTCCTTCAGTAACTGTTAGTGGGAGGGTAAACATCACAAAACCACAAAAATCAGTTCTGGAAGTGCCGCGCAACATCCCCAAAAATCACCCCTTCGGTGAAAAAAGCCTTATTTTACTGATAACTCGTTAACCGTTGAAGATTAAAAAAATTACTCATCATAAAAAAGAAAGCTGACCAATTGCCTAAAAAAAAGTCGTCTTGCAAATTTCTTGTATATGCCATGGTTTTCGAGAAAATCGATATTGACAAAAATTGCAAAATTTGTATTTTTAATGCGCGCGAATTTTCGTTTATTTGAAATTTCTTGCGCGCGGGGCAATAGAAAAAATGGAATTGCTCGAAAACCAAACAAGCTAGGAAGAAAAATCAAAATGGGTTTTAAAGAGGATATAAAGTCTTTTACAAATTTACCAGCATGTTGAAATTAACTTAAAAAAAATCCAAAAAAGCTGCATATTCAATTTTTTGATATTTTTTTTGCAATTTTTTACTATTAAATGATTAGAAACAATAGTTAGGTATATGATATATAAACTCAAAAAGAGCTAAAGTTTCAAGATGTTTGGGTGTTTTTTTTAGGAAACAATAAACAATTGGCCAAAATTTGGCTAATTTCAACATGCTGGTAAATTTGTAAATGTGAATATTTTTATTCCTAACTTTTTCTGCATTGAAGTACTACATTGAACTAAAAAACAATGTATTTATAACTTATATTAAAGTCAGTTATTTTGTATGTGTCTGTGAATAGTTAAAAGCGCAAAAAATCAAGAGGTAACTATATTATATTATTTTTATATAATAGATATCAATAGCCATCAAAAATGGAAACACAGGGGAGTATTTTATATCCCTTTTAAAATCCATTTTGATTTTTCTTCCTAGCTTGTTTGGTTTTCGGGCAATTCAACATTTTCTATGGACCGTGCGTAAAAAATTTTAAATAAAGAAAAATTCGTACGCATTAAAAATACAAATGTTACAATTTTTTTTATATCGATTTTCTCGAAAATCATGGCATATACAAGAAAATTACAAGAGGACTTTTTTGTAGGAAATTAGCTTTCTTTTTCATGATGAGCAATTTTCTTATATTTTCAACGGTTGAGTTATCAGTAAAATATAAGGCTTCTTTCACATAAGGGGTGGTCTTTTGGGGGGTTGCGCGGCACCCCCAGAACTGATTTGTGGTTTTGTGATGTATAATCACTCCACTAACAGTTACTGAAGGAAAATCTCAGATAACATTTTTTGTTATGGAAATCTTTATAATTATTGGACGACTTATTCAATACGGTGAATCATATTTTAATAAACACAGGTACATAAAGAAAGTGGTCTGCTTCTGTGACTCGATTGCGTAACCCCAGACCACTTCTCTTTTTGCACAGGCATACACACAAAAAATGCGTTTCTTTGGACTCCATTGGGTAACGCTTACGTATTTCGATGTATTTAATTCGTGTTCATTTGGCTCCATCACCCACTTATTTTTAGTAAATCGCGAAAAAAGGCATTGGCCGCTATAATAATAATAATAATAATATTTATTTACCATCCTCAATTATACAATCTGTACATATGGCAAGTCATAGAATAAATAGAGAAAAACCGTATACATTAAATAATCACATAACAACAATAATACACATTACATTGAATATAAAAATAAATACCAGAAATATAAAAAATAAATATGAGAAAAATAAACAAACTTATTGTCAACACGAAATAAACATTACTGTCTTTAGTCAACCCAAACTCTTGGATACTGTAGAATGCCCTTTCTATAAGTAATTTCTTTACTTCAATCTTAAATTTTGGTAGAGGAAGATTTTATACAGTATTATACAACTGTAATCCAAAGATTCTTTGAATTTGGCAGTTCTATGTTGTGGAATTGATAAGACCTCTCCGTGTCTCGTTTTGTAAGCGTTAGTGTTTAGATTCCTGCAGGGTAGGTTTAACATATATTAAACATTCAAGTATGAAAATACGGGGTGCAGTTAGAATTTTCTTTGCAGTAAAAATGTCCTTAGAGATAACTCTATAATTACGGTTAAACATTAGTCTTATGATTCTTTTTTGTATTATAAAAATTCTCATTTGGCTTGACCTTCCCCAAACACAGATGAGTGATAAATGAGAGTAAGCCAGGCAATAGTAAACATCAATAATTCCCTCCTCATTTAGAGTGCCTTTTAGTTGCAATATAGCAAAGTATGCTTTGTTTAATTTATTGCATACATGATTGCCGTGAGGTTTCCAGGATAATGAGTGGTCTATATAGGTACCTAAGAATTTTGACCAGTAGCTTATCGGTAAAGAATTTAATGATCATTGTTTTCTTGGACTGAAATTCAGAAATACCGTTTTCTCTCATTTAGAAGTAATTTATTTCGATTGCACCAATCGTTTATTTATTTGATGCACAACAGTACTAATAGCCTTAAGTAAATCATCCCCATTTGCAGCAGCTACCGAAATAGTTGTATCATCCGCGTATATAATAGTGAGACCTTTTGTTATATGGCAAGGAAGGTCATTTATATAAATGTCAAATAATAGAGGTCCCAGAATTGACCCTTGGGGGACACCTAGAACTACACCATTGTCCCGCAATTGTTATAAATAATGATTTTGTTGCTAATTTGTTACTAGCAAAATTGAGGTAATGTAAAAAAAACAAAATGTATTTTTAGATAGTTTGACGAATAATAAAAACTTTTTGCAGAATTTTTGAAAAAATGCGTATTTTTCGAGCTTTTCCAAAAAGTGGAGCGGGGGAATGAAAAGTGACGAGAAAAAAATCCATAAAAATTCTTGTCAATGTATTATTAAATTACATAAATTTTTTATAGCAATTGTAGAGCAATAGCGGCCAAATTCTTTTTTTTTTTTGGAATTTGATATCAAAATGAAGATAATCCACAAAGTTTCATGAAAATCCATTCATACGGTAAACTTTTTCAAGTTTAGGTCGATTTTCGTCCAATTTGCCTACACTGGCTACAGTATTTTCGCACCTTGTATATTTAAAATGTTTTGAGACGAATCATATTTTCAGCTGGTAGTCAGTGTTTTACTATATTGCGACTACTGCTAAATTTTCTTTGTGTCTGATATTTCTCGAGAAATATTGTACAAACGATTTGCATTATTTAATTGTTTCCCTTATCGTGGCTTTGTTTTTGATAACATTCCTTTGCGGTGGAATGAAAACGTGGGAAAGGCGTATTTATGAATCGCTGACGATTCTCACAAAATATTTAAATTTGTTATCTTAACACACAGCTTATGAACTATGACAAATAATCGGAAATACGTACATAGTCACGCACCCCCATTATTTCGAATCTATGTTCTGCGGTGAGCACTGGAGCACTCCGCACTGGTGTCGTGGTATAAGGCGTGAACGTGCAGTCATTGTAGCGGATAAAAATCGATAATTGGATGAAGAACCAGTACGATATTTTAATTATTTTACGAAGAACTTCCGTCCGCATTAAGTCCACTGTCGTTAAGATTCTTTATTTCAATCTGCTCAAACAAGCGTGTTATCTGATTTTATTTCATGTTTCATGGGTATTTCAAGCGAAGCATGTTGATTAAAAATTCAAACCCGATATTTTTCCTAATCCTGGATAACATTTTTAGCAAGACTTTTAATAGTCCGGGAGCCAGGTGAAAATTTGGTCAATTATTTCTTCTCGAATGATAATTAGTGAGACGCATCAGGGAGTTGTATTATAATGCCTCGTGAACGTCAGCTGCGGTTCAGTGGGTGGGATGAGCGGCGGTAGCCTCCCACGTACGGAGAAAACATAATATTTTTACTCATTTCCTCCTGACTAAAAATTTGTGAAACTATAGCTTATCCAATATCTTGAAGAAAAAAAAGTCAGCTGACTATAACATGGTGTATTATACGTCAGCTGGTGGTGGCAAAGCCGTAAAGCGTCGATAACATTCGCTGTGATACAGCTGAAAATTGTTTTACTGTATAGGAAGTACTGCTTCGTGTCCAGCTAGTTTATTACTTTTCGAACAATCAACACTGCCACTGCACTTGGGCAAATTATCCTCACTAAATGATTTTAAGTGAGAGTTTTTTTTGCAAAAGACGCAATAAGGCGTTACGTTTGACATTTTTATTTTGTGTTTAACGATCACTATACTAACGATAATTCTTCTTGAACCCTCTCTACGACTGACTCAGTTGGAAGTACATCGTTGTTGTATCTGTTTACTTTTCATTTCATTGTTTAAATTGTATCTTTGTAAATATCGTCCCTTGTGATATGATTATTGTTTTTTATTTTTATGCTTTCAGAGTATATTAAATAAGTGTGTTTGCCTCTCGGGCATCGGTGTATTAAATATATCAAGGACACCTAATATTGTCTACTAGCACGGATACAGCTGATTGTTTGTCTCCTCTTAAAAAAAGATCGAAAAAGTCTCATTTCGACGTAAAGACCAAGAAAATGATTTTAAGCGTGTATAAGTATGAGATTCAAGAAAATCCTATATTAATCAAGATAAAATTGTAAATAAAGTGGCAAATATGACAGGAGTGGGTGGCCGCAGTGTTTACAAAATTGTCAGAGAGTATACCACTAACCATAAATTCTCGGTGCCAAAAACCAACCGTAAAAAATTGTTGGACTTCGATCGAAATGAAATCAGGAGAAAAGTTCATCAATATTTCTTTAGAAATGAACTCCCTACTTAATTATGCTCCCGATTAACTTCTGCGTTACAACTTTCACGGTATCAGCTGACGATCTTTCCACCGAGGTACAGCCAGCTGACATTTATATTCATATATTCACAGTAGCATATAAGCTATCATCAGGTAAATTTTTAGTTGAGAGGAAATCATTGAATGTATAAAATTGTTTTTCATGTTCAAGCGACCAGCTGACGTATAATACACCATGTTATAGTCAGCTGACTTTTTTTTCTACAAGATATTGGATTAGCTATAGTTTCACAAATTTTTAGTCGTGAGGAAATGACTAAAAATTTTTTTTTTCTCCGTGCGTGGGAGGCTACCGCCGCTCATCCCACCCACGGAACCGCAGCTGACGTTCACGAGGCTTCATAATACAACTCTCTGATGCATTCCACTAATAACCGCTTAAGAGGGACTTGGTCATGAAAATCTGTCGCTGGTTCCCGGTCTATAAGTATGCAATAACTAAGGTGGCTATATATTTATTTTTATTGCGTATTTCTTTCGAGTTTTGTTTCGCGTCACTCCCTTTGCTACAAATAGTAACACGGTATTTTCTCTCCGTGAAATTCGATATCCTCTGGTTCCCATAACACAGAATTGAAAGTGGGAGCGAATTTACTTGGTCAGCTTATAGCCAAGACCTTGAACCATTGGATTTTGATTTTTTGGGCGTGCTGAAGTTAGTGTATGGACACTTTGTTATTCGTAGAAATTAATGAAGACGTTAATATTATTAAATACAAACCAGCAGCTATTTTGCAGTAAATGAAAAATCATTATATCGTATTTTCAAATTCAACAGTTGGTACCGGTAAACTGAATCTCAATAAAGAATAGCATGGAGGCCAGACCAATTTAATTTGGAAATGGTCATACTTTTGCCATTTCCTAAAACTGTACAGGGTGGCCAAAAATTAGTTTTCAATTAAGAACTTTTTAAATTGAATTTTCTCAATTTTTTCAAATGGAACACCCTGTATATTTTTCAACAGTGTGATGTAGAAATGAAAAACGAACATTTTTTGTAAGTACTTCCCTATGGCTAATGGGCTTGTTCGGCATTTTTTTTTATTTCATAAATCGAAAGTGCAAGTATAAATTAATTGATCTGCAAAAAATCAGAATCGTATTCGCACGTTTAGTATCTTAAAAACTATTACAAATTTCCATCTCGCGAAAATGGGGCGTGGCCAGGCGCTACGTCACTATACGCATAGACTCGACGATCTCAATAGACTTGATGCTCCTTATTGGTTATAATTATAAGTGTTTTCGAAGTATTGTTTGTTTTGCTTACTACTTGACAGTAGGGGAGTACAATTTGGTGAAATGTCAAAAAATTACAATTTTCTCTCGCTCCTGTCAGAACGAATTTTCGATTTCGACCCTGCAATTTACGATTATAAGTCATCGCCGACCTTCTCCTTTCCGTAGACACATAGAACGAACTTGCACTCGACGTATTTATTTAGTTACCAGCGTTTAAAAATTCCATGTTTTTCGACTTTTCAGGTTAAATTTGAAAGGTCCCAGAAAGCCATTTTTCTTACGTCACTTGCGTATAGTGACGTCACAAATGAGCGCTCGGTTTTTGCAACTATTACTAATTTCAACTCCTTATATCTCGAGAACGGAAAAAGTTAATAATATGAAATTTTAAGTGTATAATGAGAATATCGAGTACTATATGAAAAAGTATAAAAACCATATAAAAAGAATATCATGGAACAAGCCCATTGCAACCATTTTCGTTTCATAAATAAATAAGTGTCGAATTCAAGAACAAACTTAAAAAAAGAAGCTCCCTCAAATAATTCATTAGAAAAATGTATACTAGGTGTTCGACGTGTTGCCCATTTTGATTGACACACGTCTTTGTGCAATTTTGAAATGAGGCCACTTAGTGGGACCATTTCTTCCAATCCATTGAAATGAGTAAATAGTATTTAACAGGTCCTTTACTGTAATGTTTTTTTATACACTTTTGCCGTTTTCGTTATTCGACAAGCAATAAAACCTTAGTTTGGTATAAATTGTCCTGTACAACGGAGCATTTATCACACTTATCGATCGTTAGTTACAATTTGTATTGAATTTAAAATATTTGGAATTGTACAAAGGAATTTTAATAAAGCGGAACTTGTAGACATGACTTTTGTTTTGGGCGAAAAAGCATATAATTATTTTTATTTAAAAAATTTATAATTTTTTTATTTATTGATCGATTTTGTTAAAAAACAGTAGGGTTCGTCCTCTACTGAACACTAACTTACTGTCCAAATTTCAATATAATCGGACTTTTCGTTCTTAAGCTATCGTGCTTACATGAAACGTGACGGACGGACAGACGGACGGACGGACATTTTGAAAGTTGGTGAGAATTCGATCACCAACACAGTGATATGTGCAATATTTCCGGTTTTAGAAATGTGTGTGTTAAAGAAACCTTTGTTTGCTTTAAAAAGGTGACTGGAGACATTTTTGATTTAGAGCGTATTTTTTACGTAAAAGACGAAAAACTTCCCATAATGACCTTTTCTAAGTATGTTCTGCCCAGAGTGCGGGGATTTATCGCCTTCTTCAAAGGTAAGTATTTTTATTTAAAGCAGAATGAGTATTTCTCGTTCAGACGAATTTTTATCTATTTTTCTCGTACCATATCTCTCAGCAACGAGGTATCTTACAACCCATATTAGTCGCGTCATTTTGGCATTTTGCTTCTAAAATTGAAAGTACAGGGTTAATTGACTTCATTTTTTGTTGCAAATAGTTCAGAAAGACATTAAAAAAAAATCGGTAAAGGTATTTACACAGAACTTCCTCTTTATTTGTGCACGGCGATCACTATAAAAATTAATAATCACGAAATAACATTGAAAATAATAATCGGAATATAGTTATCACTATTATTACAAAGAAAGCCTGATAAGTTTTGGTCAAAAAAATATACAGAGTGCTCATCCAACAGCAAAAGTTCAATTCTAAATAACAGGTGCCAAATATGGAAGGCTTGCGCAAATACCTGTACAAATGTCCACCATGATTGAATTATTTCTTGGGATGACCACCCTGTACATTTTTCAATAAAAGTCTAATAGGTGCATGTGCCAAATATTATTGCCATCTGTCACATTTTCAATTCAACATTCTCAAAAAAATTCAAAGAAATTTTTAAAGTTTTGAAAACATTTTTTAATTTGTTTGAATAGGTTTAGAATGCCATGGAAACGTGGAAATTTAAAATTTGAACAGAGGAAAAAAAAATTCCATCTATTTTAGTGGTAAAATTTTTTCAATGTTAAAAAAGTGTTGTACATTTTTTTTGTAGGTTCAGAATGCTATGAAATGTGGATATTTTAAATTTGAACAAAGAAAAAAACATTTTCCATCTATTTTAGTGGTAAAAATTTTTTAATGGTAAAAAAATTTTGTAAAATTTTTTTTTAATAGGTTTAGAATGCTATGAAACGTGGAAATTGTAAATTTGAACAAAAAAAATTCCATCTATTTTAGTGGTAAAATGTTTTTAAAAAATGGTGAAAAAAATATTCAAAAAAAAATTTCAAAAACAGTTTTTATTTGAAATAGGTTTAGAATGCCATGAAACGTGGAAATTTTAAATTTGAACGAAGAAAAAAAATTTCATCTATTTTAGTGGTAAAAAATTTTTCAAAAATGTTGGTGAAAAAAATTTTCAAATTCTTTTTGCTGAAATAGGTTTAACGTGTCATGAAACGTGCAAATTTTAAATTTCAGCAAAAAAATATTTCTTTCTTTATTTATTCCCCTTAGACGGTCCACCCTATATATTTTCCAGTGAAAGTTTAACCATTTCTTCGCTGACAGTAGCGTCAACTACCTACTAAATTTGGCTGCTCTCCGTCAAGTTGTTTTTTAGTTAATGCACCAACAGGTCGCTGATCACGAATCAGAGGTCCTATTTACGAAATTCAAAATGGCCGACCGGCAGAACAATCAGTTTCTCCGGAAAACTCGTATTCTTTTCTTTTTTGGACTGAAAGTGGGAACTCGGGGGTTTTCGTTATCGCTGATAACGAATCTGATGTTCATTGAGGGAAAATTCATAATGGTGGACCAGATGTAGTACATTTTTCAGGAATAACTCGTATTTTTCTTACTTTCAACCCAAAAAAGAAAAAAATAAAACGTTTTCCTGAGGATCTGGCTCTACTTCCGGTCTGCCATTTTAAATTTTCTCTGATTGGACATCGGATTCGTTATTAGCGACCACAAAACCCCCTAGTTTCCATTTTCAGCACAAAAACGAGAAAAGTACGAGTTTTTCCTGGGAAATTGACTCTCGGATTCGTAATCAACGACTCGAAAACCCCCGAGTACTTGTGTTTAAGGCCAAGATACCCATTCTCATTTTTCTGGAAAATGGCCCGGCTTCCGGTCCGCCAAATTGAATTTCCGAAAGTGGACTTCAGATCCCACAAACCCCCGAGTTAACCATTTTCGTCTAATTTTATGGCATCTTGTGTATAATAAATATTTCTGTTAATTAATTAAATTGGCCAATAAATTTGGCCAATTATTGGACAAAAAATGAAACCAAACATTTCTGGCAAAAAATAAAAGGTATTGCTTTTTCTAAAAGTCTTTTTGAACTTTGCAACAAAAATGAAGTCAATTTTGGAGATTTCAATTTTGGAGATTTTCAGGTTTTTCATGCTAAAATTACGCGACTGTATTTATAGGAAGTTTTATTCAAAATAGGCTTTCTAATGATTGTCGAAGTCCTGTTAATAATAGTGGAGTACCCTGTATTTAAGGGTTTTTTTTCAAATTGTTTTAACACTTTCCAACGAGTCCAGAATTGTCTTCAAACCGGACATACCGTTATTACCTGCCATTATATTGACAGATTAGTTCGATTACCTATATATTGTTTGGTCTCTGTAGATTTCAATCTATTTCCTTAACAAGCCTAACATGTTTTTTATACTTTTAGATATTTTTAACGACGGTGTAACTAAAAGGGTTTTAGTAAGTTTATCTTCTCATCAAAACTTGTAATTTGTAGGGAACCTTTGTCTGAGACGATGTCTACTGACCGTACAAGGGGGATGAGTTTGTAGACAGTAATATGCTCGGCAAACGAGAAACTTCACGCGGGGTTGCCGTAGTCGGTTAGCAACCACTTTGTGATGACGGGATGTTTGCACTGAAAAATGTATGTCCACAATAAATTCATTGTGCAATTTTGATCAAGTTTCACGTTTTTTTTCATCTTCCATAAAGAACAATTTTAGAAAAACGGCTCTAGACAAATAGGGCAGTGGAATTAGTGAAAATGCAAGACATAATTCGCCACAATTAACGAAATCCAAGTATTTAACTAGATATAATATAAATTTTAATGTTTTTAAATAAAGATTTGGGGAATTTAAGGAAACAAAATTATCATGGCTTCTAAATGTGCTAGAGTATTTTTTTTGAAATGTGTGTTAAATTACCAGCCACTCAGATAGCAAAGTTTTATGCCGATAATTTCACTTGTTAAGATATTCGCAAAAAACATACCTCAAGAAAAGAATACTTTTTCCGACGCCATTTTGGAGGTCTAAAATAGAAAAACAACTATTTCATAAAATACGTCTTGACAAAAAAATTGAGCTCGGATGAGCCACTTTGGTTGACGGAAACAGGAACAAATTGCACTAAACATTTAAGGTCTTTCTAAAACAAACAGATTTTCTCGTTAACGAATAAAAAATTTTCGGTGATTTTATGGTAACTTGAGAGTTATAAGAGACATATTTTCTGAAAGTTGCAAGGATGTAAGAGCTTTTTTCACGAATTGAAAATTATTATAAAATTTTGATAGTATTTTGCTATTATTTAAAGAAATAATTAACCAATTTGGATCAATAAGGTCTTAACGGATACTTTTATTGAAAATAGTCTTGGAGCTACTTTAAAAAAAAGTTGTGTAGGGTCCCAAGTGCGAAACATGTCTAAGCCAGATATCTTCTTTAGTTGAAACAGTCCATCTGTTTGATGCTTCTTACATTTCAGATGGAAATGTAGGAATCTTTGTTTGTTCTTAAGTTTACTCATAAACTCTTATACTTCTACAAGGGTTACTACCTTAAAAGAGAACCGGTGCTGTTTATTGACAAAGATTTTCGTTTAGATAATCGGCGATGTTTGCATTAGATTCAAGCTTGTAGCCAAAAAGAAATTGTAGGGGGCACATTTTAGATCATTGCCGGTTAACTTTTTCATTTCCTTTGCTAGCGATGAGCGTGATCAAATTTTCCCTGGACACCCCCCGGTGTACGGTTTACGATTGCAGAATAGTTATTATTATTATCAAATAAAGAGAAGAGAGGTATGCATTTATAAGTTATTACATTTGGTGTTTTCACTATATGCAAATTAGCTTTTTCGATATTATTAAAATGAAGTACTTAATGTATTAAAGCATTTCCCTGTATTTAAAAAGCTGCCCGTCGTCTATGAAATTAATATTTCAACAAATAAATAACATAAAATTTGAATATTTGAACAGCTACGCGAAACACGCCATTATTGGTGGTGACACTGGTGATGTCATCGATTACATCGAACAGTAATATCGCACGTACGTAGTATATAAACATAGCATTTTAAAGGCTCCTTGTACGTTTTTACAGGTGATTTAATTCTA
Source organism: Stenurella melanura (assembly GCA_963583905.1). NCBI lineage: Eukaryota > Metazoa > Arthropoda > Insecta > Coleoptera > Cerambycidae > Stenurella > Stenurella melanura. The sequence goes on along the minus strand of OY757311.1, from coordinate 164,041,895 downwards.
AATGGCTAATACAGGACTCGTAAGAGCTACTTCAGGAAATTTAAGGCAGTGGATGTGTTCATGATCGCGGAATTTATGAAGAAAGATGAACGTTTCAACATTGAAGTGAGGGGCTCTAAAGCTGCAACATAAGTACTAAACTTTTTTATTCTCTTTGTATTTATCTATTACTTTAACGAAGTCTATTCCTTCCTATAGTATAATTAATGTATATAGTTAGCTTAATATAATATACATAAAAGGTTGATATTATATAAACATAACCTATAAATGTTGCTCATAAACTTGTAATGTAAACGGGGTCAGGTAGCTAGTTATATTAATTTATTTTTTACTTTGCTTACTCAACTTACTTTGAAATGATCCCCATAGCAGAAAAATACTGATGCCGTTGTAGGTGGATCACGTCTAGCGGTTTAAAGTCACTTTATTTTGCGTTGTATTTGTTTTGGTACTGTCACAAAAACCTTTTCAGGTGCGTTCTTGGATGTACTTTAGCATCCTGGCACAGTGCACCACGTATTTTCCATTATAAAAAGTTAAGTTTTTGCAACATAATGTGTATTTATAATAAACAACCCATGTTTGTTTACCGAGAATGTAACCTCTGATGTCATTAGTGCGGGATACGGTGCGTACGTACGTATGTACGGTTTTTCGCGGTAAAATTTAAATTAAAATTTAAAAGGTCTTATTTTAAGAAATAAATCGATTGCTTGGGAAAATTCAATTTTTTTTAATAATGAAGTATTGTCTTCACAGTTAAAGAGATTTTAAAATTTGTGAAAACGCCGAATTTTCCACATTGCTTGTTGAGTATTATTGTGGCTGTTTATGTAATTCATTTGACTGGCTTTGAAGTTTATTTCATTGCAGTACGCAGACTTAAAATTGTTTATTATTTTTGGTAGAGTGTTTCTTATATAAAAGTTATGTAAGAAGTTTAAACAATCACCCACATATTTAAAAAAATTTGAGTGTACATTTTCTTATCTTATGATTACTTTTACGTAAGATCGTAAGGAACAAGAAATCTGAAAAGAACGTTTTTCAGGTTAAAAAGCTTAAAATATGAAATTCATATGAAGAGCATATTTTCTAAATTACCGGGCAGTTATTTTTTGACAGTTTTAAATGCACTTTACAGAGTTATTTTAAAACAATTGTAGTTATGCGAAACAGGCTCGAAAATATACTATTGCAGTTATAGGCTTTTTTTGTATTTAGGAAATTGGGTATATTTAAACTAACTTTGAACCATTTTGCACATTGTTATCAAGAACTGCATTTCGAAGAAACCTGAAAAGTCTAATTTTTGCACCAAAGATGGTTAGTTTTTTGAACGGGCTTTTTTCAAAAAATATTTTTTGTCTCTCGACCGAGTTTTTGATTTTCAGAGTTCAAGTAAAAAAATATCAACTCTACCCATCACGACGACTTGATGACTGTTGCTAATTAACTATTTTCACATCTCCCTTATTTATTTGAGTTGATATAGGATATCAAAAGAAAATTGAATTTTTTTTTAAACTATGTTGGTTGATGTGAGCTTGATTTTCATTGGCACAGAAGGTGCAAAAACGCAAAGAACCAGTTTTGCCAATACAAAACCGATTTTCTTTTCACAACAACGGAGAATAGTTAAGAATAATTTATTATTAATTTTACATCATCCTGACAAAGTTGAAGAATAGGTTCGATTTTTTTAGAAACAATTATTGATTTGTCAAGGAATATAGGTACATAAATATTTTTGGTAACTATATTTGAAAAATTTACAATTCAATTCAGCTTTCATATTAATATGTAAAATGTTCTAATCGATAGCATAGACGCTAAAAGCGATAAAGATGGATTCAAGAGCAAAGGATCAAATATTCAGAATATAATTTTCATATGTAATAAAAATCCAAGCATTTTAATTCCTGTTAATAAATGCAAATAATAATAATGGGTATATTAGAGGTTCAAAGCCCTAGGAAGATCAGTGTACTATATAGTATATAAAGACCATAGGTAGATCAATGAAAATTATAAATATAAATAATTCTATAATAATTTATCAACATTAAGAGGAAATGCATTATTAATTTGAATATTATTAAATTACAATATCTGACAGAATAACAGAAAACATGTATTTCAGTATATTAGTTTTGACAAAGGAGCGGAAAAATAGCTACAGATATTTTCCGCTTTCACATTTATTTGGTTGAGAGGCGTCGTCGTCTTCGAAAGCCGACAACCCTGGGACTAGACGTGGTAGTCGCGGTACTGACTTTAGTGAGTACCTTCCACGGGGTTGCCCGGTTATCGACCCGTACCAGCAGTGCGTATCACACCCCGCTCGCCCTTGAGTACCCTCGTACTGGACCCCTAGAAACTCTATAGTTCTTCGGACGATGACCATTGTGATGTCACCTTACACTTCTGCAGGTCCGGATCATGTGTTTTTTAACCATTTTTTGACACCTGGAACGAAAAAAAGTAATAAAAAAAAAGTTCATAGCCGCTAGTTTTTAAATATACACAGAAGAGAATTAAAATATATAAAAGTAATGCTGGTTAAAGAAAGGGTGAAAGTAATAATACATTATGCTTCAAAATTAAAATATAACTACAAATATTTTGTTGGTTTATTTATTTATCAGAATATATACGGGATAAAACCCCACATGTGTTAAATTTGTACTATATACATACATTACTTCATATACAGCGTGACCCGCTTGGAAACATGCCTATAGAAAACGCGTTTTTAACTGGATTAAAAAAAATATATCCTATTAAAACATTTACTTTATGTAAAAAATTTAGAGGTTAAGTTGAATATTCAAGGCCTACTACGACTCTTTGTAAATGTCAAAAATGCACAAATTTGTACAATATTTTAATTGAAAATACCACCGAATTAGGAAAATTCTCGGGCTTAATGCCAAATATTGTAATAAAATATTGAATAATGACAGACCTATGAAAGAATTAATGTATGCAGTATTTTATAATAATTATTTTTATATTTTTCTTTTCTAAAAACTTGAAGCAGACCGTAAAAAATAAATTATGAAAAAGTTAAATCAACTGGATAGTTTTAATAATTACTGTTATTGAATATGTGACTATTGAGGTTATGTAAAAAACCACTGCCTAAGGAATCACTACTTCCATACATCCACATTTTGCACCCAAGTCTCTTTAAAGGAAAACATCTTGATTATATTAGCAATCTAGTAGGTGGAAATAATTGATCATAGAATTTTAATAATAAGTGTGTCAGATGTCAAAAAAAATTGGAGGCGTTGGTTTCTCGACTCTTATTAGCTTGCTCTACTTATTTTCCCCAATTTAGCATCACCACCCCACCCGGTCAGCGAAATCATGTCAGCCAGATCTCATTACAATACATACATGTACCAAATTTCGAGTAAATATTTCAATTTTATTTTATCAACCCATTTAATAATAGAGTGGAGGGGTAGTGGTGGTGGGGGGGAGGTAGGAAGTCGAAAAATATTTTAAGGAAATCTGAGGCCTTCACTTCTAGTATATACACCAAATCTCAAGTTTTTGTACTCTTACCAGCTTGCCTTACTCATTTTCCCCTATTTACCTCTACTTACCTTCCACCCTCCACTTCAACGGAATCATCTCAAAATATAATTGAGTTCCAGATGTCATTATAATACATAGATGTACGAAATTTCAAGTGAATATCTCAATTTAATTTTATCAGCCCCTTTAATAATGGGGTGGGTGTGGTGAAGGGGTAGAAATATGTTATAAAAAAAATCTAAGGCCTTGGCTTCAAGTATATACACCAATTCATAAGTTTCTGTACTCTCACCAGCTTGCTTTACTTATTTTCCCCTATTTAACCCTCAACCCTTCAACGGAATCATCTTAAATTATAATCCAATTATGGATGTAGTTATAATACAAACCAAACAAGTGAAAATCAAATTTTTTTTCCGACCCTTTTAATAATGGGGTGGGGACGGTAGGGAGGCGTGGTGCAGAAAAATATTTTTAACAAATCTGAGGACTTCGCTTCTTTCTAGTACATACACCAAATCCCAAATTTCTGTACTTTTACCAACTTGCTTTACTTATTTTTCCCTATTTACCTCCAACCCTTCAACGGATAAGTTTAAAAAACAATCCAGTTTCAGATCACGTTATAAGTCAATATCTTACACCGTTCCAGATAAAACGTGCGCATAAAAAAAAGTTACAGACAGACCGACAGACAGAATTTTTTTTCCCAAATTTAAAATATCGACGTTTCATGGCATTCTAAACCGATTTCAAGAAGAAACATTTTTGATTTTTTTCACGATTACTATAGGTACCTACTTTCATTCCGCTACGTGGATGTGGAATTAACATATAATGTATCATACACTAAGGAGAAGAACTTGTAGGATGCCACGGAAAACAATTTTTGAAGTCAAACGTCATTTCTTTAAATTTCTTTAAACTACGTATGTATATTTTCAGAGCATATTACTATTGAAATGTAATGGTATTAGTTATCTAGTACTAATTTATTACTTACTGAACAATTTTTGCAGTAAAAAAAATTGAAGCATACTGTTTTTCATTATTTTGACAATAATTCAAACGCCAGTGTGAGAGTAGCTGGCTTATGAAACATATTCTTTATAGAATTTTGCAAACAGCGGAAAAAAATTTAGAATTTTGATTTAGGTTATCGAAAGAATGCAAAGATTTCATTAATATTTTTTACATATACTTTTTCTCTTAGTTCTCATAGATAGTTTTTTCCCGCTGTTTGCAAAATCCTATAAGGAATATGTTTCATTACTATAAGCAAACAAATAATAAATAATTCACTTTTAAACATAGCTGGTTTATATTTAAAACTCAGAAAACATATTCGCCGATGCCTTAAAACAAATAAGATAAAATGGTCAAATCCAAGTTTTTATACAGGGTGTAACTAGTTTCATGTCATTAAAAAAACTGGTGGTAGGGAATAATAATAATAATAATAATAATAATAATAATTTATTAACCATGTTGATACAAATACAGTATATATGGCAAGTCAACAATAATTAGTGTATAACATAATGATAATAATAATAGCAATAATATAAATTCACCACTAAAAAACGATACAATTCAGTATATACGGCGGCAAATGGCAATACATGGTAGAGATGATATAATGATAAAATTTGATGATAAGAATAACAAACAAATAAATAAAAATTAAATAAAATATAACTAACAATGTGACAAATATAAGACAAACAACATTCATTTATTCAATTTTACTCTTATTTTGAAGAATACCGTTGGCAAATGGTCAAAAAAGTATAAAACTAATGTAAGACAAAACTAATATAAGACATATGACGGACAACATTCAAATAAGTTGATTATATAAAACAAAATTAAAAATCAGTCTGTAAATATTCTGTAACTGAATAAAAGGAAGATTTTAATAATAAACATTTCACTTCTTTTTTAAACAGATGAATGACATTTATTCGCTTTATGTGCAACGGTAATTTATTAAATAATTTTATAGGCATTACTTTTAGACTTTTTGCTAAACTGGATAAGGTATGAGGTGGAATATTTAGTGAGTAGTTTTCCCGAAGATTATGACCACTACTAACACAAGTATCATGTCTACTATTAAAATGAATTAAATTATAAGAGAAACAAAAAAACCTTGTATAACATGGGGTCTAAAGCTCATAGTTTTGGAGAAAAAAAAATAAAAAAATTTCGCAAATTTTCAATAAAATCTTTTCAGAACTGCTGGAATATTGAGGTAGGTTTAGATCGTCGCGCGCGTCTTTGCCTATGATACTCAATATTTGTGTAGATAGCCATAAATTGTGGGCGGTCTTTGGCGGTGCGGTAAATAAGATGAAAGATGTCGACGTTTTCTGAGTGTTTAGTAGATCTGATCTGAAGAAAACTATACTCTGACTCTCCCTTGTGCAATATTTTAGTTTCTGTGGGTGTTTCGTTATGTACCCACGTCCAACCCGCCGTTCGTTGTTTTTGTTATTTTTTAATTTCGGGTCGCTGTGTATTTATTGTGAAGATTTATTTTATTGACTTTACCGTTCAAGTCGTTAAATTCTTGATTACGTACACAACTTACTTGTTCGTTCGTTTTGTATTCCGTTTTGGATTTTGGACCAAGTTTTTCTTTTATTTTTCTTTATTGACAATTACTTGATAGTTTATTGTTTAGTGCTGAACGGAGTACGTATGTCCTTAATTCGACGTACCGAACTGTGTATTGATGCAGATGCAGATAATTTACTTAGGTGGTAAGCTTTTAACCCAGGACACTCATTTATGTTACAAACGTTAATAAATCACATTTAAATATTCTAAATTATAAACATTAATCCAATATTTTGTTCCAAATTAAAAGACACACATGTAAAGAAATGCTCTGTTTAAACTTCTACGGCCATCATTTGCTTGTAGTTGTGCAGGAAAAGATAACGAATTATTTACCTCTTTATAATTGCCTCAGTTCGCTTGAGGCGGTCCATCAAAGGCGCTTGATGATCCAAGGCCTTTGCACTTTTTTATGACAATTTAAAAGTTGTATAATTGGGAACTACAAGTCCATTGGCCAAGAAAAGCAGTGGTTCTCAATTATTTTCTACATTAATATTAAAAAAATATATATTAAAAAAGTTGACCTAGGTCAGTTTTTTTTTCAAAGTGCCCCTAGAGGGAAAAGTCATAAATGTTTTTTGTTTGTCTAGTCGGCCCCCATTACCAGTTTTGTTTTAATGACATGAAACTGATTACACCCTGTATACGTAGGAACCTGGTGATGATGAAACACGGATGGAATTTTGCTAGTGGGTCCAAGGAGAATACCCTGATAATTTTTTTTAAAACTACTTTGTTCAGCGATTAGCCGATTTTTACTACAAACGAGGTATTATCGACACAAAATTACTAGGTATTGGGCTACAGAAAACCCAGAGTATTTTCAAGTTCATGTTTGCTGTGGGATATTCAATGAAACGATCACTGACCCTTTCTTTTTGGATACCTAATATAAATAATATAATCCATGCAGTTTTTACAGTTCCTAAGAAACTGATTTTGAAATATATCACATAATCTTCCAATACAAGGAAGAGTAAATCTATATATTCAGTTAGAAGGAAGCCGTATCCATAATGGCAAATTGGTTACCGAGTGGATTAACGTTAACTTTCCTAACCAAAGGATAGGTCGAAGTAGCCCTCTACTCGATGGCCACCACGGTTGCCTCTCTTAACACCGCTGGACTTCCCTTTATGGCAATTAGTAGAATCAAAGATTCCTTCACTCGTTTGAGTCAACAAGTGCGTCATTGTGTAAACTCGACGAAGTATTTTATTCACGGTATTTGCATGTCAATATGTGATTTTATGCTTAATAAATGTAAAATACATAATAGTAATTAATATTTTAAAAACTACATTATAGGTTGGCGAGCATCGTTCCGTGATGAAAATTATGTAACGTGGTTATAATCAGGCCCTGTGCCGTGCATGCCGCGATCCGCTCTAGCTACTCTGGGAGATTTCAAATTTACTGAAGAACTACTTGGGAAGATACCTACGTATGACAACGAGGCGGGATGGTCAATCCAAACTACACGTTAATTCAACCAGATAATAAAAGAGAAACTTTATCTTCTATCGGTGTACTACAAAGGGAAGCGTATGTGAGAGTACAGTTGCTTCAAGGTTCAAGTGGGTTTAAGTAAAAGGTATTGTTTTAATAGTCGTACCCTGTGGCGAACTGTAAAACATGAGATCTTTCTCAAATAATATCTCTTGGTATTCTTTAAGACTCTGTTGCTCATTTTAAATTTTAATTTAATTGAATGAAGAAATTAACCAAAAGATCCCACGTGTTTCATCTAAATCTTCCAACGACAACGACAGTTATTCGGAAATAATAATAATAATAATACTTTATTCAATAAAGACATGAAAGGGCGAAGTTCAGCTTAGTATAGCACAGACGCTATAGCAGCTGTTCTTCCACTTAACCCAGAGAAAAGAGACAACCAATACACATACAAAAAAATATCTATATATATGCATACTTACTTAAAAACAACAGAAATTACATACACAATTCTCCTTCCTCTTTTTTCCCCTTTTCATTAGTTCTTAGTTTTACCATTTTTTCTAATTTTTTTGTTACGCTAAGATAGAAAAACTTTATGATAGGCAGGTTCGTTTGAAATTTTTGGGAAAAGAAGAAACAGAGAGAGACTTAACTGCAGAGGGAATAGAGTTATATAGGGTAGAGATGCTTTGAGAAAACGATCTTTCAAATATCGCGGATTTATGAACTGGCGGCGTTAGAGTGCCCTTGTGTCTAATATTTATGTTATGTACATCAGTCCGAAATACAATTTTTCTGAATAAATAGCTGGGACTATGAAACAATATTATTTTATGGTATAATGTAGCGCAATGTAGCTTACGTCTGTTTTTCATGCTTATCCACCTGGCGTCTATTAATTTGTGACTGATTGGCTCACGTTTTCTGATTCCATATACGAATCTTAAGCAATAGTTCTGAATTTTTTGTATCCGTTGGGAGGAAAAAGCTGTTAGACAGGGTCCATAAACGGTATCACAATAGTTAAAAACAGAAAGAACCAGGGAATCACACAAAAGTAGTTTAAGTTGTTGATTAAGGATATGTCTGGAATTATAAAGCAATTTTACTCTACATATGGTTTTTTTAATACAGTTCGAAACATGTTCCTGAAATCTGAGGTCAGTGTCAAGTATAAGTCCTAAATTTTTTATATTGTTTTTTATGGGTATCATTATGTTATTGATCTTAAGCTTAATATTTGGGGTTAGGTTAATCCTATCAGCCTGACGCGACGGCCGAAAAGCATTACAGCACACTTACTCGGATTTAAATGAAGACAGTGTTCTAGCGATATTTCAGAAATTTTTTTAAGTTCACGACTAACAATTTCACAACTGCTGTGAAAACTACTAGGATCAAATGAATAAAACAATTGTGTGTCGTCTGCGTACATCTATATGCTGCATTTTTCGGTAAGTGCTGGTAGAAAAGATTTGTATAATATAAATAAAATTGGTCCTAGTATAGACCCCTGTGGTACCCCGCATGAAAGTTGTAGACTATCTGAAACATCCCCATTTAAGACGACTCTTTGCTCTCTTTCTTGTAAATAGTTCGCAATAAAAGTTACTGCAGTTGTATCAAAGCCTACATATTTTAAGATTAATAACAGAATATCGTGGTTTATAGTATCGAAAGCTTTAGAATAATCAAGCAACACGAGCACAGTACACATTCCAGAATCGATGGATCTAAAAATATGGTCTGTAACATTTAAAAGGGCAGTTGCACAGCTATGTCCTTTCCTAAAACCAGACTGTGTTTCTGGCAAAATTTTATTTTTTTCAATATGTACTATGATTTGACTTTTGGCCTCATATTCTAATATTTTTGATAAAACTGGCAGTAAACTTATCGGCCTCAAGTCTTTAAAATCCAGCGGATTTTCAGTTTTAGGCAGAGGAACAACATGTGCAACTTTCCACACTTTAGGAAAAACTGAATTATTAAGGCAAAAATTGACAATATGACAAATATATTCTAGAATGAAAGGACAACATAATATGACAAAGTTTAGGTGTATACCATCGGCACCTATTGCGTTAGATTTAATTGATAGTAAATGTTTGGAAATTTCTACTTCTGTGACAGTTTTAAATATAAGATTTGAGGTTATATTTTCTTTAGTATCATTGTAATAATTGGAAACTTTATTAATATCTGGCGTAATTTGTGGTATACAGTTCAAAAAATATTGGTTTATAGAATTGACGTCAGATAAATTAGGCGGTATAACTTTTTTATTTTGTTCATTGCGGATGTGCAGTTTTTTGATAGCATCCCATGCATCCTTGCTATTTCTTTTTTGCACTTGTTGATTTAGATAAGCTTTTTTCTCACGTCGAATTGCACCGATAGTATAGTTTTTTAAATCTTTATACTCTTGCCAAAATTGCGGAGCTTTGGTTCTTTTAAATTTACTTAAAGCTTTGTCTCTTAACTTTACAAGTTTTTTGATAGTATTAGTAAACCAAGGGTTGTGTGGCTTTTTATTTATAAATGTTTTTAAAGGCGCATGCATATCCATTAAAATTGTAATATTTTCATTAAGAAATTGTACTTTTCCGTCTATGTCATTAATGTCATAAATGTTACGCCATGGTATAGATTTTAGGTGATCATAAAGTAATTCTTTATCTATATCCTTGAAATTTTTGTACATACGAGGTGTTACCTGATTATTCTGTGTTGTAAAACTTATATTAGCGTAAACCATTTCATGATCAGAAATGTTAGGCAAAGAAATTGTACCACTTTCAAAAAAACTGCATTCCTCAGACAAAATTACATAATCCAGCAAGGATGCGCAATTTAGTGATATTCTGGTAGGGCTGTCAATGACTTGTTTTAGACCAGTGCTATCTAAAATATTTAAAAAAGATTTTACGACAGTATTATTTATATTTAACAAATCTATATTAAAATCACCCAAGCATATGAATTAAAAAAGATGTTTTGATTTCGTAAACTTTGATGCTTTTAAATTAAATTGGTACATTCATAATATGATAGATGCCACATCAGAATTCGCAACCCTTCAACGGAATCATCTCAAAATTTAAACTGGTTGCAGATGTCGTTATAACTGATACACAGTATCAAACTAAGTCCTGTAGGAGACTTTCCTGTAAATGAGAAAATAATATGGCGCATATAAACACCAACCCATATTTTATTAAAATTGTATAGAACATACTGTAGTCTTTAAAAACAATTTTTAGCTTTTTAGCTATTTTATAAGTGTTTTATGACAGCAATGTCTGCTTCATTTACGAGTATATAATTGTAATTGTAATCTTTATTGGTCATAAAAAATGCACCGTAGTGCTTTGACATGTCAAAACAGCATATTACGAGTAAATAAATAAATACAATACATAATACAAGTATATATAGTAACAAAAGGACCAAGTCCTAAATATTGTTAAATGATATAACAAACAATTAGGAAAATTGGGCCCTAACATAGTCAACCGATTACATGACAAACAAAAAAAATGCAATAAGTATAACACAAAAATCACAATTTAGGACAATAGGTCCTAATATAGTCAAACAATGGCGTAACAAACAAAATAATAAAACAAATGGATTGAATTGATAAATAGGTAGTTAAGATAATAACTAACGTAATCACAATTATTGGGAACATGTATATAATATGGACAAACAATGACAAACAGGATCATATTCACAATACAAATATATAAAAACAATCTGCCTAAGCCTAAATATAAAAAAAAAACAATTTACAATACAGTTACACATAATTAAAATCCGATATATTGTAGTAGGCATTAGCCAAAAGATGTCTTTTTAATTTAGTCTTAAATCGCGCAATTGGTAAATCTTTTATGCTATTTGGAAGAGAGTTGAACAAAGCAATTCCAAAGTTTTTTTTCTGCGTAGATGACAGTCTCTGATTCGGAGTTTGTATATCATCACGGTTACGAGTGTTGTATTTGTGAGTATCGCCATTTTTTTTATATTTGCTCAAATGCTCTTTTATGTGGATTAAGTTACAGTAAATAATTTCCGATGGTAACGTTAATATATTAAATCTAAAAAACCATGATTTACAACTCTCAGATTGATTCACACCTGCTAAAGTCCTTATTGCCCTTTTCTGTACAATGAAAATGTTATGAATCTGGTTAGATGTACTCCAGTTTATCAAACCATATGTCATCGTATTATGGAATAGTGCATGGTATGCAATAAGGGCGGCATCTATGTTGACCCTATTTTTTATTTGTCTAATGGCATACACTTTTTTTGACAATGTTGTAGTTAAATTACTAATGTGTGAATGCCAAGTTAGCTTACTGTCCAAGGTTAGGCCCAAAAATTTTACAGTTTCAGAGGTATCTCTCTTGGTAGAAAACAGTAATGTGTTTGTTTTATCTACATTTAAGCATAAGTTGTTTGCATTAAACCAATCAGAGGCTTTATTTATTATGACACTTTCTGTCTCAGCAACAGCGCTAGCAGTATCTTCCAACCGTTTCGCAAAAGTAGTGTCATCTGCAAAAAGGACCGTAAAAGTCGACATAGCGTCGGGTAAATCATTTATATAAATTAAAAATAACAGAGGTCCCAGGACACTACTCTGCGGAACTCCGTGTTGAACTGCCAACGTGTTGCTATATTTACCTTTATCAAACACACACTGATACCTGTTCGATAAATAGGATTTCATTAATTGAGATGCTACACCTCTGAAACCATAGAATTCTAGCTTGTTCAGTAAGATATCTTTTTCAACGCAATCAAACGCCTTACTCAAATCAAGAAAAAGTACTAATGATGAGTTCCTATTTTCAAAACCCTCACTAATATAGTTCACAAGCTCCAGCACAGCCTTCGATGTACTTCTACCCTTTCTGAATCCAAACTGCCTGTCTGTAAAAATATTGTTGGATTCGAAGTAATTTACAATTCTTTGGGCTAAAATTTTTTCAAATATTTTAGATAGAATTGGAAGTAGTGCAATTGGCCTATATAATGATTGTTTAGCAGCTAGGGCCAAATAAAATATGCTCCCAGCAATAATATTATGTCAAGAAGAATCCTAATAAAATTGTTTTATTAATGCTTAGCTAAAATCTTAAAGAATAGTTTTATAGATGTTTGCAAATTGACGCAAGTACCGGCGGGCATTACTATAAATCTGTTATAAATCAATTTTGCTTTGTGAGCTAAAACATCCTATAATAACTGCTGTATAGAATATAGCTATATAAAATAGCGAAAAACAAATTCTACAAAATGTCTTATAGTTTAGCTGTAAGAGTATTCTTAGCACTTATTTATATAACGATGTAGTTGTGAAGACTAAATAATTACTTTGGCAGTTTAAATGAAACAAAATAATTTTTGCAGAGCAGTAATGCAGCAGTAATAAAATAAAATTGTAAAATGATACTTTAAGTTTATAGAGCAACTTTGTTGGTTGGGAAATTTTAGCTTTTTCTCTCGTTTTTATGTATGAAAGATATTATTATTTCAAGCGTATAGTTATTTTGTTTAAATAATTGAGTGTTTAATCCATAAAATTTCTTATAAGTTGATTAAAAAAAATTGTTTCATGTAACATAGAACCTATCTATTTGTACATTTTGTATGTCACTTCCACATCCACGTAGTGGAGTGGAAGTATAGTAGTCGTAAAAACATTTTCAATTTTTTTTTCTTGAAACAGACTTAGAAACGTTGAAATTTGAAATTTGAGCGAAAAGAATTTTTTTGTCTGTCGGTAACTTTTTTTGTGCGTACGTTTTCTCAGCAACGGTTTAAGATATTGACTTGAAATTTGGTACACATGCATATGTGCCATGACGAGATCTGGAACTAGATTATATATTTTGCGCTAATTCCGTTGAAGGGATGGGGGTTAAATAGGGGGTAAATAGGGGAAAATAAGTAAAGCAAGCTAGTAAGAGTACAGAAAAAGCCGAGGCCTCAGATTTCTTTACAAGATTTTTCAAGCCTCCCACCACCTCCTCTGCATTATTAAAGGGGTTGGTAAAATAACATAGTGATATTCACTTGAAATTCGGTACACGTGTGTGTTTCTGTGTTGTAAAGCCAGCTAATAAGAGTCCAGAAACTTAATGTTTAAAAGCTTTTATTTAACTTGTTTTGTATGTTAGTTAGTATGCTTGGGTCAAATGTGGCAATCAAAATGGATCCTGGATGGTAATGTTCAATAGTGGATCCGGCAGCGCTCGGAAGTTTCATTGTTATTCTGCAGCGCCCTAATTTGAATTCGGCAGTGCCCAAAAGTTACCATGGGATTCGGCAGCGTTCTAATATGACATCTGCAGCGTCCAAATATGGAGTCGGCAGCGTCCTAATATGAATTCGGTAATGCCCGGAAATTGCCTTGGTATTCGGCAGCGCCGAAAGCTCTGGAGGCTTTTCTGGTATTCGACAACGTCCTTTTATTAAAATTCTATGACCAATTATTTCCACATACTAGAGTGTAAACATAGTCAAGATGTTTTTCCTTTAAGGGGTCTTGGATGGGAAATCTGGATGTGGAAGTAGTGATTTCAGTTTTTTTCGCATATTTTTCATTACCTATAACATGAATACCATCACAAAACAAGCAGACAGCGCCAAATCGGAATAGTCCTAGGGCGCAATCTAACTTAAATCCGCCTCTGTATATCGTTCAAAGAGCTGTTCTTTGATACTATAGCATTCCATTAGAACAAAATGAGAAAAAATTGATTAGGCGTCTTCTTTAGATCTGATAACAGCATCGTAAATTAGTCTCTTGACATTTTTTTTACACAAACTGTATATCTAAGTTTGTTCCATTGGATTCCAGTGAGGTTACAAAATTGACATGTCTTTGGTTCAAACTCACCGATATCATGGCACCGGCCCATAGCAGACTCAACAAATTACATATCATTTGAATCGGTTGAACGGATAATTTAATTATGTAATATACCGGGTGACACGGGAGACATGTAACACCCCGTAGCATGTTTATTTAAAAAGATATTATTTTGAAATTTGGTACACTTATATAATGCGTGATTGTCCGTTTTTAAGTACAAAAAATGTATGTCCACCACTTCCAATTTCATCGGAAGTGACATCTACTCTGTTATCTTAAATGGCACCCTGTATATTTTTTTACCTATCTGATTCCTCCCTAGATTCTCTTTTCAACCATGTATCGGAACATGGCATGTGTTTTTAAAATGACAGTTAATATCAATTTTAGTGTGTTAAGTCTAGGTGGCCCTGATATGAACTTTGGCAGATATTGATGCGTAGTGTGCCGTGATATCGAAAGACCTCTGGCATGCAACTTTGTGCCTCATATTATTTTGGGAATAACCAGTAGCTGAACAGACTAATAAGATCTAACTTATTTAAAAAAAAATATCTTTAAACAACCCACGATATCTTAAAAACCAAGATAGGAACCTCATTTTTTTACTTCACCTAGTTAAAAAATACTTATTTATCTTTTATTTTTGTCCAATACAATTGCTGTGCCTATCATATTTTGCTTTCTTCATTAAAATTAGTATCTAATGTTATTGCATAGTCATGAATATTGTACTTTTAATTCTATTTTGCCGTGTATTCACGAAATGAAAACGTAGATATACTGCTAATCTATGGTGAATGTAAAGAAAATAGCAGGCAGGCTGCTGACTTATATGAAGAAAGATTTCCCGAAACAATTCATCCACCAAACAACTATTTTGTAAGAGTTGAACGGCAATTCAGAAATGAATAAGAAGTACCGGAAAATAATTGAGGACCAAACCGGTGTAAATCGGGAATCAGCTCGACGCATTTTGAAAAAACATAGATTTAAATCATACAAGTACCAAATACACCAGCATTTATACGAAAATGATTTTCAAAGAAGATTGAACTATTGCAATTGGTTTCTGAACAGACACAATTTGGATAATAATTTTCATGAACAAATTTTATTTTCCGATGAGTCCAGGTTCACTAATTTGGGATTATTTAATCGTAACAACATCCGTTATTGGGCACAAGAAAATCCCAGAAATTTGAGAGAAAGTGCATATCAGGAGCGATTTAGTTTTAATGTATGGTTAGGAGTAATTGGCAGAAGAATTATTGGGCCAATAATTTTTGATGCTCAATTAAATGGAGAAAGATATTTGGGATTTTTGCAAAACCAGATACAAGATTTTTTGGAAGAACTGCCACCTAATGTTAACCCAATAATTTTTCAACAGGATGGGCCTCCACCACATAACAGCAGAGTTGTGGTGAATTATTTAAATGGAAGGTTTGGAGAAAACTGGATGGGAACAAATGGGCCCGTTCGATGGCTTGTAAGGTCACCAGACCTTACGCCGCTTGATTTTTTTGTATGGGGCCACCTCAAGGAAAACGTTTATAGGACTCCACCAACAAACAGAGAAGACATGGAAATGAGAGTCAGAAGAGCAATCGATGGGATTACTGAATTACAGTTAGATAACGTGCTTAGGGCTACCGTCACAAAAACACGATTGTGCAGAGATAATAACGGACAACATTTTGAACATCTGTAGTAAAAAAATGTTTTTTGTATGTAGCACTTCAGTAAATATTTTATTTTAATTTCATTCATTCGTTGTAAAAATGTATTACATAGTGTAATGGTTTTTCTTCAATTTTGTTCAAATGTGTTTTACTGATGTCTCTTATTTATTAAAAAAATCGTTTTACCTACTTTTATTTAGTTTCCACCGCCTGCTTAGTATATATTTTTGTTGCAGTACAATTTTCATTACTATGCAATAACATTCGATACTAATTTTAATGAAGAAAGCAAAATGTGATAGGCACAGCAATTGTATTGGACAAAAATAAAAGATAAATAAGTATTTTTGAACTAGGTGAAGTAAAAAAATGGGGTTCCTATCTTGGTTTTTAAAATGTCGTGGGCTGTTTAAAGATATTTTTTTTAGATAAGTTAGATCTTATTAGTCTGTTCAGCTACTGGTTGTTCCCAAAAAAATATGAGGCACAAAGTTGCATGCCAGAGGTCTTTCGATATCACGGCACACTACGCATCAATATCTCCCAAGGTTCATATCAGGGCTACCTAGACTTAACACACTGAAATTGATATTAACAGTCATTTTAAAAACAAATGCCATGTTCCGATACATGGTTGAAAAGAGAATCTAGGGACGAATCAGGTAGGTAAAAAAAATATACAGGGTGCCATTTAAAATAACAGAGTAGATGTCACTTCCGGTGAAACCGGAAGTGGTGGACAAAAATTTTTTGTACTTAAAAATGTACAATCACGCATTATATAAGTGTACCAAATCTCAAAATAATATCTTTTTAAATAAACATGCTACGGGGTGTTACATGTCTCCTGTGTCACCCGGTATACTGAGTGTTCCATTTAAGAAAGCATATGTTTATGTCACGCCTAAATGATTCATCCTGTATACATATTTCAGAATATTTTTACACTATACACCTTTGTGTTTTCTACCCTCTGTTTTCAAGATTTTCGGTATTTTGATAATCGAGCGAAAGTAGTTGGAGGACACGAGGTTAGGACACCCCATCCCATAATGATTTATAAGAAAAAAAAACACTAAAATGCACTTTTGGTTGCTGATCATTTTTAAATGCACCTAAATAGTAGAGGGTCCACGCCTTCGAAAGCCGTCCAAATCGCCAAGTAACCCATTCCAGCAAGGTAAATAATTTTTGAGCTCGGATATCGAAAGAGGGTCCTAATGGGCATCAGAAAAGGCTTGTTGGACTTTTGTTGACGATTGCACAACTTCTCCACAAGAAAAAAAGATGGCGAAATGTTATTTCAAGAATTCGTGTTTTTAAACGTATACCTCTCGCTAGAGAGTGAACCACATGCGATATTGATTTGATTTTTTTTATTTATATACTACTGACATGAGCGCATCTATCTGTACTAATTAAATTTCAAACTTGCTTACGGTTTTTTTCTAAATAAATCCTAAATCACAGTAACGAAATTTGTGTGTTTGAAATTTCGACGTGCGGGCAACTATATTAAATATTCAATTTTTTTATATACTATATACTAATGAAATATGGCCTAAAGATCAACAGAGTTTTTGCAAAAAAAATTAGCTCGATATCTTATACAGTTTTTGAGTTAACGACTTTTTAAAATAAACCATAATTAGATTCATGGTATTCCTGTTAGCATGCAGCTGTTTTCTGGCTAAGTGTAATGCATTAAGACAGTAAGCCAATACATTTTTGAAATTGTGCTATTATTTACATTTTTACAATTTTGCAAAAATATGAACAGGTAAAAAGAAACTCATTTGGCAGATGATTTACTCGATCTATTAATTATGAAGGTGTTGTATAGAGATATTATTTATTAAGTATATCATTATTGTGGTACAAATGACATAGCATTTTACAAATATAAAAATATAAAAACGTACACAAAACTTGTAATATATACATAAGTAATAATAATAATAATAATAATGCATAATAAGTATACACAGCTCAGTAAGCATTGACGAAGCACTACATAGGCATTACTGTTAAGAAGCACTGTCTGCTAAAATCTGCTCTGTATTATTTCTGCCCTTAAAACAATTATTAGGAAAGGCTGAACAGAACACCAAGTGGACGCGCATTTTTAATCACAGTTTACTTTACAATTCCACTATTTGTTTTCATTAGAACCAGTTGTGATTTTTTGTCATCATTTGTGATTTTATTAGGTTATTCTCTATCAGATATCCAAATTTTCTGGGAAAGGGTAAATTGGGAAGGAGATCGGAAAATCGCTTGGACACTAAACTTTTATGTGCTTTGTTAACTGCTTCTCAAGTCGAGAAAATTTGTTATAAATCCAGGATTTTGTGTTAGGTAAGGGTCTAAACCAAGTTTTGTGGATAATTTTTACAATTAAAAGTATTTCGCAGTGAGCAGGGTTTTAACCTACTTCGCTAGGTTCTTCCTTTGCTAGCTAAGCTAAGTACACTAAACCACTGGACTACCGTCCCCTGTAATGCTCGTTTTAAATGCAGTAAGGAAGTGTCTTGTGTATGACGCGGACGTAGCTAACGTAAGTCTAATAAAATTAAAGAAAAATAAATACTGCCTTAGCAAATCTAAAGATTTAAATTCACTACAGATGGTCGTAGTGAATTTAAATCCTTAATCCGTAAGTCCTATGTGAATCTGTATGGATAGAGTCATATAGGACTTACGAGCATCTTAAATTACACGATTATCAATTGCATCGCAGTTATCTCCAAAATTAATCAAAATATATAGTTGGCCTGTTCATTTTAAGGCAACAATAATTGCTCATTTATCCTCTTCGGAAAGGATAACTGACAGGTCACACAATACACCGACTACCAATAACGTTTTTACAATATTTTCTTCATATTTTTCACTTAATTATTTACTGATTTCGTGAGTATCCTAAGATACCCATTGTTGTCATGTACCCACACAATTTTTGTAGGTTTTCTATTTTGCAAAAATTAAACATACCTTGCGCAAATATTATTGTGTTCCCTTCTTCATGATTGCAAGTTCACATTATTGGGCAACGTAGGTATGTCATTATTTACACCAATATTCTAAAATGTATTTTAGATTATTCGCTTTATATTTTTTACTATTTATAAAGTAATTCCAGTTTAGAATAAGAATTGAGTCTGTTATGGTGAATTCATATACCTAATTCTGATGGGTTTTTAAGTCATACCATACATTTTCTTAAATATGAAATTTCGAACAATTTTTATTTTTTAATCTCACATTTGTATAATTTATTGACGATTTCATACTGTATTTGCACTTTTCGATATATACAGTCCTTCTAAGCCAAAATAACGTAACTGAAAATTTTCTCAGCAAATTGGACGTACTTCAAAGTTTCCTTTTTTCAGTAATCATTAAACCATTATTTCTGCACCTATATTTTAACAGACTCTGTTTTAAAATCACGTAGTTGTAACATAACACATAAATGATTGTCTAATTTTCAGACAATTGGTGACCTATTGATTAATAGTAGTATAATACCTTAATCAAATTAGTTATTAGACTAATGTCTATCCGCAATTACACAGACCGAATCCTGCCGCAGTTGTCACGTTGCGCGTTATCATAACAAGACATTATTACGATCGAATTAAAAAATCTGTAACTCGAAAACTGTATGAGATATCGAGTTAATTTTTTTTGCAAAAACTTTGTTGAACTTTAGACCATAATTCATTCACATATAATATATAAGAAAATTAAACATTTAATGTAGTTGTCCGCACGTCGAAATTTCAAACACACAAATTTCGTTCCTGTGATTTAGGATTTAATTTGAAAAAAACCGTAAGTGACTTTGAAACTGTACTAGTACAGACATGTGCGCTCATACCAGTAGTATGTAAAGAAAAAAAATCAGATCAATATCGCATGTAGTTAATTTTCTAGCGAGAGGTATACGTTTAAAAACACGAATTCTTGAAATACCATTCCGCCATCTTTTTTTCTTGTGGAGAAGTTGTGCAATCCTCAACAAAAGTTCAACAAGCCATTTCTGATGCCCATTAGGACCCTCTTTCGATATGCGAGCTCAAAACTTATTTACCTTGTTGGAATGGGTCATTTCAATGTTTAATGCTTTGGACCCCTTACTAAAATTACTGTTTAAAATTATATAAATGAACTAGTTTATAACTAAATAATATCTAAATTTTTTTACCCCGATACTTTTCTTTTATACATGCAACAGTGCCTGGCCCCTGGCCTATTACATAATTACAAAATAATGATATCAAACGTCTGCGGTTAAAACGACACTGCAAAGTAAAAGGCTTCTATCGGTTTCAGCCTTTTTATGAAAGCAAATAGGTATCGGTGATCATGTTGTGCATCTCATATTTCACATTTCTAATTCGAGATTTGGTCGATTCGATTAGTACCCGCCACACCTGATTTCGTGGAGACAACCTGTTGTACTAGGTTGACCTTGCTTTTCGGCCTCAAGCGAGTAGCGTTGCATAATGCGCCCCTTTAATTCCCCCTTTATAGCGGCCCCTCCTCGACCATGCATAAAACCAACAGTAATGATTTCCGGCAAAACTACCATATCCATCCATCCCACTTCAACAAGTGGTTGAACTGGTATTGTAGTATGTTGCCAAATGGATCGTCGGGCTTCCTAATTTATCCCTTCACTTCGAGCACCTCTGTAGGATGGTGCATTTTTATGATTAGTATTGTTTAATATACAGGGCGATCGGGAACAAACGTTACTCTAGCCATGCTAAATGGAAACATTTTAATTTTTCTGTTTTTCACAGTTTTAACTAATTATGATAAGCATAACATTCATAATGTATAGTTTATCCAGTGTTAATTTGAAAATCATAAAAAAGACCGACAAAGGAATACTTCATAACACCAGCGATGTCATGAGCGTCGACCGATAATTTTTAGAATCATCATTTTAATTATTATAAATATAGCTTTTTAAATAAATAATGTTAGGTTAATGAAAAACTACATAAACTATTCAATAAATGTAAATAAATATCAGTTAACTTACGGCTTTGCTACCGGCAATATTAAGAATGAACCAAGGGCTGGCAAAGGACTTGTAAAGGTGAACAATCGACAACTTTCGTTTGAGGTAAGCCCATAACATCTGGTTAACTATATTCGTATACGTTTTTAGATTTTTTTCATTCCAGAACTCACTATACAGTGTGAACCTAACGAAACGCACAAAATTCATAACTTTGGTATGTGTTATTTGTCAAAAAAATCCTCGAACTGTTTTTCATGGTATATTCCTTTAGCTTTTTGGTGATATGAAAAAAAATGATATTACCTAAGTCATTATTTTGAAAAAATATATTTTTATTGATGGATACCTTACATAAGTAATTGTGAGAAAAAAATCATCATCTCCATTGCTCAAATTGCGACCCTCTAACCATTTGGCATTGACCAAGACGGGTGTAGACACTAAGCACGCTGTTCTGAATCATCTCGTGGGCAATTCGTCTCATCTCCAAGCCAATTCTCTTTCAATTCTTCTATGGTATTCGGTCTGTTAAAATACACCCTTGACTTTAAGTAACTCCAAAGACAAAAAGCTAAGTGGGTTAAATCCGGTGAACTCGGGGGCCACTCAATCGGACCTCGACGACCTATCCACATTCCAGTAAAAGTGTCATCTAAAAACTGACACACTGCTATCCCGAAATGAGGTGGGGCTCCGTCTTGCTGAAACTAGACTTTTCAGCAGGAATATCTTGATCTTCATTGTTCGGAAACATAACTGCTAAGGCTGGCACTAACTCAACTGGCAAAAACTAAATATCTTGTGGCCGTAAGAATTTAAAAAAAAAAAGGTCCCAATAAACGATCACCAATCATACCTGCCCACACGTTTACTTTGCCTCGTCGCTGTATATGGGCTTTTTGAGTCCAATGAGGATTTTCGCGTGACCAATACCTACAGTTATGCCGATGTACAGTCCCCTTTAAAGAAAATGTAGCTTCATCAGAAAAAAACATGTTCTTTAAAAAATTTGGGTTTTCATCGCACAAGGTCATCAACTGTTCACAAAACTGTAAGCGCCGATCTGGATCGTCCTCATTCAATTCGTGGATTAATTGCACTTTGTATGGATGGAATTTTTTTTTTTTCAATAGACGTACAACAGAAGTTTGACTCACGTTATGATTTAAAGCCAGCTGCCTTGTCGAAATATGGTGGTTGTCCTCACTTTCTAGAAGAATTTGGTTTCGTTGCTTGTGCTAGGGCGACCAGATCGAAGGAGGTCAGCTACACTGCCAGATCACATCTAGCCACCAATTACTTACAGTGGATCTAGAAATTTGCTTTTCGGTATACTTGGCATTGAAAACATTACATGCTTCCTCTTAAACGTGGCATTGCATTCACTAATTTTACACTGTCTCAGAAGTGTCACAAAACTGAGGTTCCACACCTGCCAGGAATAAAAAAGTTATCGATACTTTACACAAAAAGGCCTGTATCTCTCTGTTGTTAAGATGATTGTTTTTTTTATTATTTTGTCTTTGTTTTGTTTTTATATCAAATGTTTTCATGCCAGTTAAAACAAAAATGTAGGCAATAAGAAAGTGGAATATTACTCGTGAATTTGCGAAAGGCAAGCTATTTTTACATAAAATGTCATTTTTCCAAAAGAATGGCTCGGGTAATATAATTTTTTTTATATCACCAGAAAGCTAAAGGAATATACCACCAAAAACAGTAAACAAAAATGTATGTTTCCATAAAAAAGTATAATGGCGTCATAACTCAAAAACCAATGACGTCATAAATTTTGGTATAGTGACAAATTGTAGCATTTACAAAACTAAAATCGACATGTTCGAGGTTTTTTTTTTAAATGACATACCAAAGATATGAATTTTGTGCGTTTCTTTAGGTTCACACTCTATATACAGACTGTCTATTTTACGAGGGCCACACCAAATATCTCGCTTAATATCTATTGTAGAAGAATAAAGTTTTAGAAACAGTTATCCCATTTTTTGTGAGCTATATTTCAGTAAAAAGAAATTTGAAATCCATAGCCTACTTTATGAGATATGTTACAAAAACCTGAAAAATAGGAAAACCACAAACGGTTATAGCTTTCTTATTTGAGGAGATACGAAAAAAGTTAAAGGAATGAAAGTTGACGGCAAAGACAATAAGAATAATAACGTGTAACAAAAAAATTGAAAAATGCAGTTGGCTTTGACATACGCTATTGTGCAAAAATGAAAAATACATATCTCAAAGTAGGCCATGACGCCATTAATTCCGTTATTTTTTTCTCATTCCAACGATATAAAACATATCACAGAAATTTTAACCGATAGTTTCAAAAAGTTTTATTAAAACTCTACACGTGTTTCGGCTTATTAGGCCTTTATCAAGAGTACAAGATAATACTAAATTTAAAATGTGTTCCTTACTTATTTATACCTAATGGAAGGTATAAATTATTCAAAGCTTTTAATCTATTTATTACATGCAACTAGTTATATGATTCCTATCCTATGTAAATATACTACAAATAAGTTCTTAATGTTAAATTATTTTTTCTAGAATATTATGACCCATAAATAATGTTTGATCATTAGTTACATTTTTATGCTTTTTGACAGCTTTCATGATCTCAAATTGTTCTAGTAAATCTAACTTCTTTCCTTTATTTTCTGTATGGAGTAATTCGACTTCATTAAAATTAACAAAACGATTATTTTCTATGCAGTGTGTTGACATACCGGTGCTATGTATACCATTCGTTATTGATTTTTTATGTTCAGCGAGACGGTTTTTTAATTTACGCCCAGTTTGACCGATATATATAGCATCTCAGTCATTACATTTTAATTGATATACACCTGTTTTTTCTAATAAATCTCTTTTGTCTTTATTATTAACTAACATTTTCCCTAGATTATTTTTATTAACAGAAATAGTTTTACATCCTAGTTTTTTCAGTTTATGACTAATTTTATCACTAATCTTAGGCCTATAATTAATACATATCGGTCAAACTGGGCGTAAATTAAAAAACCGTCTCGCTGAACATAAAAAATCAATAACGAATGGTATACATAGCACCGGTATGTCAACACACTGCATAGAAAATAATCATTTTGTTAATTTTAATGAAGTCGAATTACTTCATACAGAAAATAAAGGAAAGAAGTTAGATTTACTAGAACAATTTGAGATCATGAAAGCTGTCAAAAAGCATAAAAATGTAACTAATGATCAAACATTATTTATGGGTCATAATATTCTAGAAAAAATAATTTAACATTAAGAACTTATTTGTAGTATATTTACATAGGATAGGAATCATATAACTAGTTGCATGTAATAAATAGATTAAAAGCTTTGAATAATTTATACCTTCCATTAGGTATAAATAAGTAAGGAACACATTTTAAATTTAGTATTATCTTGTACTCTTGATAAAGGCCTAATAAGCCGAAACACGTGTAGAGTTTTAATAAAACTTTTTGAAACATTAAAAAGCATAATTTTCCCGTATATTTAAATTATTGAAGAATGTTTCACAAGGAACCAACCGTAGAATCAACCCAATGATAATTTCAATATTTAATATTTTACGAATATCACAATTCATATAATTGAATCGTAACAATCAGCTGTGCCATAATTAGTGAAAAACAATGTATACAGTTATTAATAAATTTGACAGATTGTTACTATGTTGTATGTTGTATGTTGCGTTGTCGAGTTCTAAGACAAATTTTATATCAGTAATTATGGTGTACACCAATAATAACAAATTCGATATGATTAGCATTTATTGTCAGTGCAATTTTGACGCTGAGATGGCAGTCACGGTTTACGGAGATAGATTTCCAGATGCTCCGCAGCCAAATCGAACTATGTTTAGGAAGTTAGTTCAAAATCTAAAAACGCACGGTTCATTTTCAAAAAAAGTAGTAAGGCGAGCGCATGTTGCGGATAATGTAAGAAAAGTGAATAGAGTAATGAATTATGTTAACCAAAATGAGGAAACCTCTTTGAGACAAATTCAGAGAAACTGTCGCATAAAAAAAGACAGTGCAAGAAAAATATTGAAAAAAAAAACGGATTTCGATGCTACAAAATGAGGAAAGTTCAACATTTAAATGAGGGAGATAAGCCAAGGAGAGTAAGATTTTGTAGATGGTTATTAAATAAGAAAAGGAATGACGCGCTGATATGTAGCAAAATTCTTTGGTCGAACGAATCAAATTTGTCTAATAATGGATTTTTCAATAGAAATATGCATTATAAGTGGACACGAGAAAATACACATTGGTGCAGAGAGACTGCTTTCCAAGAAAGATTTTCTACGAATGTTTGGTTGGGTCTTTTAGGGACTAAAGTAATTGGACCTTATTTTTATGATGGCAAATTAACCGTTCGTAGATACCTTAATTTCCTGCAAAACGAATTTCAAGATTTTCTTTATGAATTAACAGTGGCAGAAAGATTAAATTATTCATATTTTCAACAAGATGGGGCTCCACCTCACACTGCTGTAATATGTACAAATTATTTAAATCAAGTTATGCCAGATAGCTGGATAGGCACCTATGGACCCATTCTATGGCCAGCTCGATCACCAGATATTACTCCCTTGGATTTTTCCTCTGGGGTTACATTAAAGACAAGGTATTTCAAACTGCCCCTGAAAATATTGAGGACATCAAAACCAGAATTCGAAACGCATGTGAGGCAATTACTCCTGAAATGCTCCAAAATGTAATGCGTGACGTGTCTCGTAGAGCACGTTTATGTGTCAGAATGCATGGTGCACAATTTGAGCATTTGTAGTTAGAAAAATAAATACACACAATTTCTTTTCAATATAGTAGTAGGTAGTACTGTTATACATAGTTTTTCGTTTTTTTCTTTGGATGTTCGTTTTGTACTTGTATTTTTATTTATGACATATTTATTGGTTTGTATTAAATTGTAATAAATAATTACGGAATTATAATTATTATAAAGTGAATTTTTACTATTATGGCACAGCTGATTGTTACGATTCAATTATATGAATTGGGGAACTGTACTGTTAAACGCAATCTGCAACTGGCGCTGATCTTAAGATGTTAAGAAGAATAAAGGAATATTACCCCCCCTCCCGCTCTTTAAAATGTACAAAATATATCGATACATAGAAATATCGATAATTGTTTGTTGATATATCGAATATATCGATCTGAGTCTTGTGAAAAAGCAGGCCCACCCCTTACGAGGCCGGTCGAGGTCTAGATCGATGATTGGGTTATAGAGATCAAACTCGAGCCCTAATCATCCGAGACCGTCATCTTTGGGCAAGAATATTGGCATAGAATCGGATATAATTGGCTGTGTGACCTGGAATTTGAGGAATTCCATATTTTATAGTTTTTCGTCACCGTCTATTAACCGCTGCAGAAAAAGTTTCTTCGTTCAAAATTGTCTAGAGCTCTTATTTTGCAACCAATTGGGATATATATATTGTTTCAAATATCCTTGATTTAATCACGGAAAAATCTGTCACGGATGATTTTTGAAATATGAAAACCTGAAGACGGTTAATGTTTCTAAATGGCCATTTTTTATAAATCTCTTACAGAAATGTATTTTCTTTAAACCAATTAACATAAATCTTGCTACTCGGAGGTTTTCGAGGTTGCTGATCACGAATCTGATGTCGAAATTGTCGTGAACCGACCTGCAAGATGGCGGAATCAACATGGCGGCTATAAAATGCTAAGAAATGATAAGAAAATGTTTTCGTTTAAGTTCATACTGACAAGTTTCAAATATTACTGATTACTATTTTTAAATTCAAATTGTCTCAGTTTTAAGTTCCAGATGGCGGATACAAAATGGAAATTAAAAAATTAATTAAATGTATTAGTCTACTTTTAAGCATGATTGTAACATCTGGAAAGCGAAAATGGTCACATTGATTCCGCTATCTTACAGGTTAGACCACGACAATTTCGATGTCAGATTCGGGATCAGCGACCTTAAAAACCCCCAAGTATCAAGATTTATGTAAATTGCTTTAAAAAAATGTTTCTGTAAGATTTTTATAAAAAATGTCCATTTAGACACATTAACTGTCTTCGGGTTTTCATATTTCAAAAATAGGCCATGACAGATTTTTTCGTAATTAAATCACGAATACTTTTTTAAAAAATATCCAAATCGGTTGCAAAATAAGAGCTCTAGACAATTTTGAACGAAAATACGTTTCTCTGAACCACTGTGCGCTGTTCAATTTTTTCAAAAAAATTTTTAAAAAGTTATTTTTGGATATAATTCCCCATGTCTGCGATATTTCACTAACGAGGCAACACTGCAGAGCTTATATTAGGATTCCACTATATGCATTATTGTTTGTTACAGTTCTTGCCTTTTGAATATATTATATATAAATGCAAGACGACTTTTACTATATAAGGGCCGTGTCTAAGAGGTGGGTACTTTACAATACACAGATTCTTCGCGGTCATTGTTTGTTAATAACAAATTATTCAAGCGAGAATCTCATTCGATTTAGAACTTTCTTCATTCTGTTTATTTATGGTAATTCGATTTTTAATTTATTTCGAATTAGTACCGATTAGATACCAGCTAGGATCATTTCATGCAACGTCGCCTCTTAGCTGCGAGGAATCAGATATTGTCTTAGCTAGATTGCACAGAACTGATCAATGATTTAAAGTGTTTTCAAGATATATTTCACTTAAATGCCTACACGAAATACGCATGTACGAAAGAAATTACCTTTGAAGGTGTTAAAGAAACATTAAAAAAATTAATTACATTTACTGTTAAGGAAATTCCGGATCTTTCTTTTATCTATCATCATAAATAAAGTATTTGTAAACATCTTCCAGTGGCGGACGTTACTTTAGTTATTTATCTGAGGAGTCTCATCAGCAGTTGATGAGTTGCAAAATTGGCTGCTAAATGTCTGGTAGCTAATATCTCGAGAATGTCTCCTCCTACCAGAAAAGTCGCGGAGCGTCGCGGTCATTATACACTCGCCTGGCGGACATTTGCAACCGCCAGAATCGCCTGGCTTTTGACATACATTCTTAAAATAGTTTACAGAATATTCCCTCAAAACTACAGACTTGTAGAAACATGTTTAAGAATTGCCATTCCCATGACAACTTTACCTTGACCTGGCACGTACTTGCAACCCTTCAAATCGCCTGGCATTATTTTTTTACATTTAAACATATGTAAATTGAAACATATTAAAATTGTAGCTTTGTAGTGGCACATTTATTTTACTATTTTTTTACATTTTCGTACATTTAGGGGATGACGACGCAACCGCGGGACGCCTACCAGGTCATTACTTTCTTAATTAACTAGTACTAAAATATGAATTTACAAAGTCTTGGTCTTGTGCTAAGACGTTACTCGAATCGTCCGGTAGCTCTTAGACTAGTAGATAGCAGTATACTAAAACTAAAACTGAGACTCGCGGTTTAGAAATTATTTTAAAAATCGTGATTCGGTTCTATCAATTTTGACATTGTGTATATCTTTGGGGATATAATTTTGGATACGTCTATAGAACTGAGAATATTATTTTTATATCCAAAATAATAAGTCTTTAAACACGGCAACGTTTGTTTGCCAAACTTCATCATAGTTCAGGAGCTAAGTGGCTCTATGTCAGTTGATTAATTATATGGAACATAAATCGCGATAAAATAAACTTGTAGTAGACATCAGCTTGTCAGATTGGTGATAGTTCAATAAATACGTTTTTTTCGCGTAAAATTGTGATATGAATTCAAGCAGACTCTGAGTACCCACTTGAGATGAAGAGCCTCTATCAAATTTTGTACAAAAAAGGCAGATAAAGACATTCCTTTAGACCAAATTTCGAAAAAATATAAAAAGAAGTATTCGACAGTATCTGCACTATAAAGAAGTATGAACCATTTATTGCTAATAAAGACAATCAAAATGAATATAATGTTGATAACTAATATAATTGTCAGCCAGAGAAAGTGGGAAATTTGATAAATAAAGACATTTAGACGAAAGTGCACGCAGAGATTTTGCAAACAAGTATATCAGTGGAAGTGGAGATGACGAACAAGAGGAGGATCCATTTGAAAATGTAGATATTGCAGATCTTGATGGGCCTGATTATGTACAGACATGTGAAGTTCCACACTTCAGCAGTGAAGTCTTTAAATTTTGCATGGAGGTAGTTCATGATATGCTGATCAGAAGTTTCCATGGTCACAAAAAAATTTAATGACAGGACTTGGAGATATTGACCGAGGAAGGTCTTAATTTCGACAAAATTAAGCCTTTCTTCATTAAAATTTTATGACCATGGAGGCCTTTAATCAGCATTCATGAACTACCTCTGGACAAAGTTTCAGTTCCTGGCAGTGAAACCACTACGTGGATGTGGAAGTAAAACAGTTTCGAGGTTCCAATCTTCAAATCGTTATAATTTGGAAAATATTAGTTTTCTAGCAAAATCATAAACCACCTTTTTCCTAGAATTTAATTCTCTGTCAGATCCAGTTTTTTATTTTTTATCCATGTCCCCTTCCACGAGATGAAGTTAGAACCGTCTCCAAAGAGAAAACCGACATTAGGAGTTTTTTAACATTAATTTATACGATCAAAAAAATACATTACAGAAGAATTTACGGGAATCCATACACTGAACCAGATAAAAAGTTTCATTGACTGTACTAGTGGTCTTAGTAGGGTTTTTAATGATGTAAGTGTTACAGTTAAATCATGGATAACTAAATTACAACCAATTCCTGTCAATTAAAAAAGAAATTGCTGTAAAAAACTTGAAATTTCTGAAATTAGCCAAGAGTAGTAGGAAATTAATATACATCGGACAAACGAAATACTAAATTGGCGCTAGATTTAAGGAAGTTACTGATATTTCGGATATGTAGGAACTGCTAACCTGTCCAGACTTGCATCCTGAGTTAAAGAATATTCTCACAGAATAATCATTACTTCCAATAAGTGTGCTTGAAGTAAAAATAACATTAATAAACAGGCGTACTCTACTACCTATTAAATTATTGTTTTATTATTGTTATCATAGTCTCAGCTTATATTCTATTTCTTACAGCGACCTTACAGTGTACGAGGTTTGTCCTTCTTGAGGTGCCGTTAAATAATAAAAATAATAATGTAAATAGTCACGATTGCAATGCAGTTAAAATGCAAAACATGTTACTTTGGTGAGGCTTAATGTACATTTTTAACACTTATATACTATAGAATGAACATAAAAATGGTATTAACATTATGCATTTCAATTTTCATTTGATGTTCGTTCTTGAGAGTCAGAAATTAAACTTTTTTTTAAAACCATTATGTATTACTAAGATCATATTCTAAAACGAATGGATACTATTTTTAAAAATTGATATATGAACTTTGCAGGTAACTAATAGTGTAGGCCAATTAGACGAATATAGACCTAAACTTGAAGTTTACCGAATGAATGGATTTTCACGAAACTTTGTGGATTCTGTTAGTTTTACATTAAAGTAAAAAAAAAAAAAAAAATTGACCGCTGTTGCCCCGAAATTTTTATAAACAATGATTTTGTTGCAAATTTGTTAACTCGCAAAATTGAGGAAAATTAAAAAAGTAAAACGTATTTTTAGGTAATTTGACGAAAAATAACAATTTGTTACTCTTGTAAAATTTTCGGGAAAATGCATATTTTCAGAGATATAGTGGTTTGAATTTTTCCAAAAAAGGGGAGGGGGAATAAAAAGTAGAGAGAAAAAATTGGGAAAAATTCTGTTGAATGTATTATTAAAATACAAGATTTTTTATCCTCTGTGACTTTTTAATGAAGTGCAAGGTACAAGTACTTGTTAAAATGTACCATCGGAAAAAATCAGATGTTTAGAACACAGTTTAGAAGTTGTAATATTAAAGGGGGGGAAACCACATAAATGACTTTGATACCAAATATTTCCAAAACAAACTTTAAAATAACAATCTGTTTCAGAAACCTCAACTTCATTTTCAAAGACCTATTAGTGACTTGAAAAAAATTTCACCCCAGATTCACATATACTGGTGGAGGTAAAAATTATTTTCAAGATATTATTTGATGTTGCTTGTCTAAAAGTCTGTGGAAAATGTTTGAATTAGTTTTGGGGCAGAGGAGAAATCGATGAAATACTAATATACGATTTAATTGTATTGACCCCTTACTTTAAGCGCGAATATCTCAGAATCGAAGGAGTGGAAAAAATTGAAACGATTATGTGTTTATTATCTGTCTACTCTAAATCATTCACTGAAATTTGAATAAAGTACATTTGACAGTTTTGAGGTTCTTCTAAAATATATTGAAAAATGTCCTACTTTTTAATGAAACTTTGACCCTACCAATATCTTGAAAAATATGCGTACTATGTAAATAATATTTTAGATGCCGATAAAGCATGGCATTTTCTGTACGATGAAATTTTTTCATAATTTTTATTCTAAAATTTCGCAGTTATTCTTAAAAAATGTTGATAAAATAATTAATTACATAAAATGTAAGCATTTTCAGGAAAAAGAATTAGTATATATCAAATATTAATTTAGTTATCAAGCGATATAGATATCATTATTGCAAGCTTGCAATAATCTTTTTAAGCAAATCTAACTGTCATTTCCGCCCACCTTCATTCATTCGTAGCTGTACCTATGTCGCACAGTATGAAATTAATGAGTTGTTTCTTCAAAATTCTAGCCCACGCTCAATTTTCTATCAAATTGGATGAATTTAGGCGCAAAATGTTCGAGAAAACTAGTACTTTTATGACGTGACTGCTTGTTTTACAATTAAGGTATTATATGCTAATTAACAGCTGCCAAACCCCGCGAAAATTAAAAAAAAATAAAATGTTTTAAAAGGGTCTTTGAACTTGGACCCCTTTAGATCAGTACATTAGTAATCTGCGACCAAAAAAACATAACTGTACGTTTCGTTGATATAAATATTTCTTATTTGAAATAAATCCATAAGAACCACTAAGAGTAAATGGCCACACTTGGACCACTTTTGGCTAAAACAAATATTGAATTCGTCAACAGAGACCCAAAAACATTCATTTAAGTCATAAAAATCCGTTAAACAAAAACTAAACAAATTTTAAAATTATGGCGAGGTTTTGATAGCTGTCAATTGGCATATAATACTAATACCCTAATTGTGAAACCAGCCGTTATCTCATAAGTACCAATTTTCTCGAACATTTTGCGCCTAATTTCATTCAGTTTGACCAAAAATTGAGCGCGGGCTATAATTTTGAAAATGACAACTCATTAAATTCGCAGTATGTCGGTTTTTGAGTTACCTTTGTAGTGCACCTTGTATTAATTCATTACTAATGATGCAAGTAACAGTTTGTTTAAATTTTTGATATGATTCTTCTATTTTAACAAATTTAATGACTCCCAAATGTTTTGATGCTTCGCGGCTCAATATGTTTAGATATAGAATACTTGTTGATATATCAAAGCATTAAAATAAACAATATTTATAAAATATGTAAATATGACCTTTAGAATTAACAGAGCAGTACTGGCCATTTCACAACTGCTGTTAAAAAATAAGAAACAAGAGGCAGTGCTGCTTCCTGATTTTCTCCGATAATTACTAAATAGTTATGAGGTTTTCGACCCAAAGGTTAGTTATTTTATTATCGCTATGATATGTGTACGGTAAGAATAAGATTTCGTTGCATTAAAAAATTTGAGCACTTTCATTTTTATTAACTAGTTTAAAAAAATTACCATAAAAATTGTTTATGCAGTAATATAGAAGATTCGAAATTAAATTAATTTAATTTAAATTCGCTATGTGCTCATAGAAACTTTTGTTGTATACGATAAAA
The DNA here is from genome assembly GCA_963583905.1 of Stenurella melanura. Taxonomy (NCBI): domain Eukaryota; kingdom Metazoa; phylum Arthropoda; class Insecta; order Coleoptera; family Cerambycidae; genus Stenurella; species Stenurella melanura. The sequence goes on along the minus strand of OY757311.1, from coordinate 164,008,730 downwards.
GCTATACTATACTATAGTTTCAATCAATTTAGCCAAGTGTCATTTTTCATTGTGTGGGGGTTCTTTGTTTTTCCATATTTTATTGGCCACCAATCTTTTTTTTAATTTTTGGTTTTGGGTGGGTTTCATCAGCCAGTTACACAGATAAGGCAAAGAGAAGGAAGTAATAAGGATACACACATTTCACACCCAGACAGGGCCGTCGAGAAAAAATCGGGGTCCCGGGGGGTTGTAACATACGACACCCACAAATCAGAAATTTCAATTGAAAAGCGGGGGGGAAGTATTCCTTAGGATTGAATATTTTTCTCGATCAAATTTCGAAAAGCGGAGGGTAACATTCTTTGGAATTGAATATTTATCACAGTCAACATTTTGACAAGCGGGCGGTGATATTCCTCAAAATTGAATATATATATCTAGGTCGAAATTTTGAAGAGCGGGATGTGACATTCCCTAGAACTAAATATTTATCACGATAGAAATTTTAAACAGCGAGAAAGGAGATATTCCTTGAAACATATTCTTTATAGGATTTTGTAAAGGTACCAAAGCATGATAGGTTAAGTGAAAAGGTCATATTGAAAAACCAATAAATAATTAAAATATTAACATTTCTGTATACTCAAAATTACACAGGATATATTAGTGTTCTTATATTAATCTAATCTAACCAAAATATTTTTCATTTAATTCATAAATTTATAATTAATTTAAATATGAAAAATTGTATTGTTGAACCGGTAGATGATACCATAAAAAATTTTGTGTACTAGTTTGTGATACCATTCTGTCCCAATGGATGATAGCTTAGCGATTTGTTAATTATGTCTAATTTAGACGAATTTGATTTGCCATTGGTGAAAATAAGACCAAATAATAATACATTTAGATATATATATTTTCTAATTTGTGGTTTTCTGTTATAAACCACACAGTCTAACTAAAAATATAACATTAAATTTAACAAATAAATAATTAATCAAGACCAGAAATCTCCATACTCCTGCATTTCAGGAACTTCAAGTACTCCTCTGTTAACAATCTTTTTGGGTTCATTGATTGTGTCCATAATATCGTCTTCATCATAGTAAAGTATGTACCTACATCAGGAACATTTGGCCACTTCCAGCTACCGCTTCTAACCATAACAGTTATACCCTTACCGTTTTTGTCAAGTACCATATCAGGATAATAAGAATCTTCATATTCTATTATAACATAATTGTTTTTTGTTATATATTTTTTTTTAACTAGGAGTCAAAGACGGTCCAATAGCTGATATTTTGTCACACGACACCCTTTTTCACTTAGGTCAATTATCCACGTTACTAGTAAATCCTTTTCAGCTCTGGCTAAAATAGTTTCGGGTCCAATCTCCCATCTTTCTCTCAAGAGGGTTTTTACTGCATCTATAATGCAGAGTTGAATATAGAATCCCAAACTCATGAGCTTTTTTTATTGAAAGTCGTTTTCCAATGGCATTCAGAGCATTTATAACTGCAGTTTCTAAATATTTCACGATTTTAGATATATCTCTTTGCTTTGGCATATTCTAAAAAAAAACATACTTAAAGTCCATGATCCGTCTACCATGTAATCATTTATTTACAAGCAATATTTAGGTTGATATTAATGGGTTATCAGATACTGGTACATCATGGCACTATGATCTACTGACTAGTAGATGATCAGTTTACATGTACTGGGCCAATACCTATAATATATGTACCAATAGATGATACCCTTATTTCGTTATATTATGTAATTTTGTTCAATTTAAAATTAAATATCGTAGGAAGAATATCTCAACATTATTATAAAAGTTAAGTTACTTACGTTTGTGGCAAAATACACTTTGGAGTTACTGTCACTGAGGAGTGCTGTCCCTTAAGCAAATCACAGGAAACAGCTGTCACTCAAAAGTTGACATCTTTAAATACCTGTAGATAAGTGAGATGTCTTTTAAGAAATTTGCTGTTTGCGCCATCTGATAAATATGTATTCAAATATATTTTCTTATATTAAAATATATATTGCAGAATTCTGTAATTCTTAAAATACTTATTTTTATTTGATAGTTATCACCTTTTGGGACACTATCATCTACTGGAGCATTTACCTTATATATCTAGGTCAAAATTTTGAAGAGCGGGGGGTGATATTCCCTAGAACTAAATATTTATCACGATAGAAATTTTAAACAGCGAGAAAGGAGATATTCCTTGAAACATATTCTTTATAGGATTTTGCAAACAGCGGAAAGAAAACTATCTATGAGAACTAAAAGAAAAACTATATGTAAAAATATTAATGAAATCTTTGCATTCTTTCGATAACCTGACTTCTGGTTTTGCTAACAAGTATAAATTCTTATTTGCCATTCTCATTATAACACTAGCATCCAACATAGTCCCCTACGACTAGGCAGGTTAAACTAATATCTACATGACCCCCTACGATATGTAAATTCAGTTAAAAATGAGAACAAAGACCTGAAATTAACTTATTTATCTATCTTGTCTTTAAAAATGTTTTCATTCTAATGAATTACATTTTCATAAAATCTCATTCAATTTCTTGGAAATGCTTAGCATTTGAAACGTTTTTTCTCCTTATTCTGGACTCATCAGAAAAGCCCAAAGCCACTCATAACGATGTTCCATGCAAAACCAAGGCAATATCCATGAATAAGTATGAAATATTTATATTTGACATTGACTGATAAAAAACAACAGATCTTCACCTATTTTTTTTAATAATTTTTTTTTTTTTTGTATCCTATTTTGCTTATTTAAAGTACGCCTCAGGGTGTTTAAATCCAACTTTAAAAAACGAGCGTGTTTTAAAGTTACCATGGCAACAACTACAACCCGAGTCAAAATGTCAACTTTTTAATTATTGATCTGACAGGAATTTTTGCGGTATTAACCGCGAATCTGCTTTTCTATTTAAGTAATCAATGTTAGAACTCATTTTAAAGCAATATACAATCAGTAACAACTGTAGTGACAATAATTAATCCTATGTGACAGATTGCAAATTAATTTTTGCATTCCTCATTTGACACTGACGGGTATCCTGATGTCACATCACGAATTCTACCATTTTACATTCTTAATTTTTATTTCCATTTTTTGTAGTAATAATACCCAGTATTTATGGTTTCAAAGTGTACCAATAAAAAAATAGCGTAAAGTATTCGTGGATAACTGGTCTTTAAAACACTTGCTCTATTTCGAGCACTCCGACTGCGCCGTCGTTCTCGAAAAATCGCGCGTGTTTTAAAGGCCTTAATATCCACTTATACCTTAATGTACTATTTCAACCCCTCACCACCACTTCGTTATTAAACGAGTCGATAAAATAAAACTGAAATATTAACTTGAAATTTGGTACAAGTATGTATTATAACGATATCTGCAACTAGATGCCAAGGCCTCAAAATTATTTATGATATCTACCTCAAATATTATATTAAAATTCTCTGACCAATTATTTCCACATACTAGTATGCAAATATCATGAAGATGCTCTCCTTTGGAGCCTTGGATAGGAAATCTGGATGTGGAAGTAGTAAATCCTTAGGCAGCGGTTTTTCTTTTTCAGCCAATAAATGATTGCCAACAATGTCACAATGTCAATTCAAAAAATTTGTTTAAAATAATTACATTTTATAAAATGTAATTTCTTTGACTTGAAAATATTGAAACAACTTATTAATTTACCACGTGCTTAACTATTCAGTTATGCAATAGGCATTAATCGAAATCATATATTGCAAAATTCCGTCGCGAAAAAAATGCAAAAGCTGCATTTCGCATAGTCAGCAAACAATAACTAATTGACCTAAATTTGTCTTTGCACTTCAGTCTCATAGAATTCGTTATTATTAAGTGACTAATTGTTGAGTTAACTTTTTGTGAAAATAACCGAGGACAACATGGTAAATGTATGTAGTATTCTTAAATCTTAATACACACGCTGTAAACATTTTATCATTTACGTATACTTGTTTTCAGGTACATTTCTATATTTTCACAACCTTCACCCTTATAGAAATCGCGAGGGCAGGTAACCTGACCACACCAATCCTAACAAACGAGATAAAAACAATGGGAATAATGCAGCCAGTCCCTTGTACATGTGGAGTATTCTTGAGCGGGCAGTTCACGAAAGGGTCAAAGGATCAACCCAAGGGGGTGCCAGTGTTAACACAGGAAATGGACACCCCTTTCCTGAATACTGCAGTGGGAAATCGACAGTGCATTAACAAGTGCTTGGAGCTGGTGAGAATTTTGATTATTTTATTTGTCATGGGTGTTGTAATGGGGCACGGGGGTGAGTGGCTACCTCCTTGTCATATCACAAGTAGTGATGCAGGATGAGGGGTTAAATTTTAATATTTTGATTAAAAGTACCTTTTTATAAAAACTTTTGCATGTTAAAAAAATGAAGTAGGAAGTCTTAAAAAAATAGAATTAAGAGAATGACAAACTAACATATATTTAAATAATAATAAAAAATGAAAATTTTCTCTAACAAAAATTTTTTGTTTATTTTCAAGCGAAGCCGACATAAAATAATGTACTATAGAAAGTTGGCCAATTGTCAGGAAAAGCTCTCCATTTAATTTTCTATTCTAACATGGTAACAGATTTTTTTTTTAATGTTTGCTCACCTTATACTATACAGGGTGTCTCAGGTATGCGGTAATTAATTTCTAATAATAATAAAAATAATAATGATTTTATTGTTAGGATTAGTTACATAGAAGAAAATGAGCACTATATATGAATTGTATCATTGACATATTCCTACCAAATGGCAGAGTTCAAACAAGCTGTCGGAATGACAGGGGTTTGCTCTTCCATTCAACCAAAGTTCATATAAACGTGGATTCGGAAATCCCTCCTAAGGCCGTTCGGGCCTCTGAAGGGTGTACCCAAAATAGACATTTTATTTAATATTACAGGAACCGTTTGAGCTACAGTGACTACGTTTTGCACGTGATTCGTTATCAATAAAGGTCCCATTTTCTGATGTTATCCACCAAGGATAAATTCAATCAGGGGTGCGCAAAATTAGAAAGGAGAGGCTTCTCCCCCCAAATGTTTTAATGGGAATTTTCTGTGATTATCTCATCGGAATGTGATGCCTTGGCTATAAAAACACAAAAAAGGTTACCTTGTTGTAACGTCGTACTACCCACCGGTACGAATCACGTACAAAAACTAGTCACTGTAGCTCAAAGGGTCCCTGAGATACTAAATAAAATGTCAATTTTGGGTGCCCCTTTAGAAGCCCGCAGCGCCCTTAGGAGGGAATTCCGGATTCATGTTTATATGAACTTTTTTTCATATTTTTTTATGTAGAAATTACCCCTAGAATTTAATGGCCGAATACTTATTTCTTGTATGCCACCCACACTATTTTGTCAGAGTTATAGACCACAAACCCAAATTCCCAAGATGTTAAATGGAAACTGATCGAACTTTTCATTATATTGGAACTTTTGTGGACATTATACCATACAACATGACAAGTTTTAGCTGTGGAAGTGTGGCAATATTAAATGATACATATACTTGGAAGCTAAAAGCTTTTAGGACGTCATATTACATTATTGCATAGTTACTTAGCTTAATTGACCGCCTCCAAAGTTTTTGGTTTTCAAGTGTAAGGTTTTAAAAAATTATTTTTTACTTTTTCCTGCAGTATTTTAAAATAAAAGCCCTTTCTTAAAAATATTTTCTTATATAGTATTTTTTCGACATAAGCGCACTTTACTCTTGAACGATTTTCATTATTTTTTGTCTCACCCTGTATACTAGCTTTTAAAAAGAAAAGCATCCAATCAACACATTTTTAAAAATTAATTTCTTAATGACGCACTACGCAATGTTAGGAGAAAATTTGTATTTTTGTATTTGTATGTTTGTACATTAAAATAACTTATAAATCATCAGAGTGGAGGGGGTGCAAAATGTCTAAAAAATTGGAGATTTTTGCTTCTAGTATGTACACCAAATCCCAAGTTTCTGGACTCCTACTAGCTTGCTTTATTTATTTACTTCCTACTCCACCCCCACTACTTCAACGTAATCATCTAAAAATACAATCTAGTTCCAGTTTGTCGTTATAATACATACGTGTACCAAATTTCATGTGAATGTCTCAATTTTATTTTACTAACCCCTTTAACAACGGATTGTGCGCGAGGGGGTTGACAAATGTTATAAAAAAAAAATGAGGCCTTAAAAAATGTATATTTTACACATTTCAGATAGTTTTGGAGTTTCAGCGCAAGAAACGGAAAAAACTTTTTTTACTGTTTCCTTATCAGTTGGCCCCTACAAAATTAAGTGCACTTTTTAACGTCCAAATACACCCCAAAATGCAAGAAATAGCGATTTCCAACTATTACTTTTAGTCCACGTTAATTAGGAAAAAACTGCTGCCTAAGGAATCACTACTTCCACATCCTGATTTTTCATCCAAGTCACTTTAAAGGAAACATTTTGACTAGATTTGCACTCTAGTATGTGGAAATTATTGATCATAGAATTTTAATAATATTTGGGGCAGATGTCATAGAAGTTTGAGGCGTTGGTTCCTGCCATAGACGTTACAAATGAAGTTTCTAGTTTACCCTACTTATTTTCCCCTATTCACAACCTACCACCTCCCACCCCTTCAATGAAATCATCTCAATCAGATATCATTACAATACATACGTGTACTAATTTTCAAATGAATATCTCAATTTTATGTTATCAATCCCATTAATAATGGTCCGGAGGTGGTGGAGTTTCAAAAGTATGAGAAAGAAATCTGAGGTATTGGTTTCTAGTATATACACCAAATCCCAAATTTCTGTACTCTTACCAGCTTGATTTACTTATTTTCCCACATTTACTACTGTTTAACCCCCAACTCTTCAACGGATTCATCTCAAAATATAATCTAGTGAAAAATCAAGTGAATCAAGTGAAAATCTAAATTTAATTTTATCAACTGTTTTAATAAGGGAGTGGGGGTGGTGGGGGATGGGACATATTATAAAAAAACCTGAGGTCTTCGCTTCTAGTACATACACCAAATCCCAAATTTCTGTACTCTTACCAGCTTGTTTTACTTACTTTCCCCTATTTACCCCTATTTAACCCCCAACCCTTCAACGGAATCATCTCAAAATATAATCTAGTTCCAGATGTCGTTATAATACATACGTGTACCAAGTTACAAGTGAATATCTCAATTTTATTCTATCATCCCCTTTAATAATGGAGTAGGGGTATTGGGGGTTAAAAAATATTATAAAAAAATCTGAGACCTTGATTCCCAGTACATACACCGAATTTCAAGTTTCTGTACTCTTACCAGCTTGCTTTACTTAATTTCCCATACTTACCGCTATTTAACCCCCAACCCTTCAACGGAATCATCTCAAAATATAATCAAATTCGAGATGTCGTTTTGATACATGTACCAAATTTCAAGTAAATATCTCAATTTTATTCTATCATCCCCTTTAATAATGGCCACTATGATTTTTCCAATGTTATTAGGTTACCAGATTTACACAGAAATGTGCCATTTTAGTTTCCAAAGCCCACTAATCTATTATCTATTAGCCGCATGTTTCTAAAAGCTTGGTTTGCATTGTATTTTGGCTGAAATCTCAAATATTTCTGAGCGGATTTTCAAAATTTTGATATCATTAGATTCGTATGAAAATGAGGTATTTAAAAATGTTGGTGAACGATTAAATTCCCATTTAAAAAACCGAGTTCGTGGGTAAAAATCACATTTAAAAATTTTAAACGCCTCTAGAGAATTAAGTAATGCAATCATATTGCTCTTTTTATTTTTATAGTAACGTAGCACACAAACTAAAATATATTTTGGGCACCACAGCACTCTGGATTCAGAAATAGATTTTTTAATAAAATTTTTAATGTTTATCAAAAAGTGACCAAAATTGATGTGTTGTATTCAAAATTTCGTCTAGATTCCAAAAATGTAAAAATATATAGGGTGTTCCATTTAAAAATCGAAAGTTGTGGGCATTTCCGGTCAAACCGGATGTGCACCAAACTTGATTTTTTATTGAAAATATGGCACTTTAGTCGTGTAATAAGGCCTCCAAATTTCAATTTTCTATTCCAAATATTTTAGGACATATCGGGGCGAGCGCAATTCGTGACTCACCCGGTATATGTTTACCAAATTTCAAGGCTTTGGCTTCTAGTACATACGCCGAATTTCAGGTTACTGTATTCTTACCAACTTGGTTTACTTATTTTCCTCTATTTACCCCTATTTAACCTCCAACCCCTCAATGGAATCATCTCAAAATATAATCTAATTCCAGATGTCGTTATAATACATACGTGTACCAAATTTCAAGTGAATACCTCAATTTTGTTTTACCAACCCCTTCAATAATGGAGTAGGGGTGGTGGGGGGTTGAAAAATATTATAAAAAAATCTGAGGCCTTGGCTTCTAGTACATACACCGAATTTTAAGTTTCTGTACTCTTACCAGCTTGCTTTACTTATTTTCCCCTATTTACCTCTATCTACCCCCCAACCCTTCATCAGAATAATCTCAAAATATAATCTAGTTCCTGATGTCATTATAATATATGTGTGTACCAAATTTCAAGTAAATATCTCAATTTTATTTTATAAACCACTTTAATAATGGATTTTGGGGTGGTGGGGGGATGAAAAATATTATAAAATTTTTTTAGGGATTGGCTTGTAGTACATACAATAAATTTCAAGTTTCTGTACTCCACCAGCTTGCTTTACATATTTCCCCCTATTTACCCTGCAACCCTTCACCGGATATCTTCAAAAAGCAATTCAGTTTCAGATCTTGTTATAATACATTCATGTACAAAATTTCAAGTCAATATCATAAACCGTTCCGGAGAAAACGTGCGTACAAAAAAAGTTACATACAGACAGAAATTTTTTTTCGCTCAAATTTAAAAGCTCGACGTTTCATGACATTCTAAACCTATTTTATGGAAAATAAAATTGAAATTTTTTTTACGATTACTATACTTCCAATCCACTACGTGGATGTGGAAGTAAAAGTCTTAATTTGCAGAACTGCACGATTACACCGTTTCAAAGTTAATTGTGGATTTTCGTTAAAAAACGTTGAAATTCGTATATACAGGCGTCCATTTTATCGATCGTGCAAAATAATTGTTTGACGGAAAATATCGATTATGTCTAAGCAAAATATCTCCGTTATTTGAAGAGATACGACGAAAATTCTACGGCGACAATTTTTTGCCTAACAGAGTATTTCAACGAGGTTATATCTACACTTTCTAAAAACCGCTGCATTATGAGATTTACTCTTCTCAGTCCCCCTAGAAATACTTTGGCGTCCGACTATGCCATATCTTGCATTTAATAGCCTGTCTGCCTATTGTTAAACGCTATCAGAGTGGAAAATATATTTCGTTAAGGGAAATTACACCCCCCGAGTAATAACCTATTTAGATTGAACGATGAAACGAACATCTGAAGTTTTTGTTGGGGTGGGCAGTTGTGATTTAAATTATTTTTGTGTAGGTGTATTGTAGCGGTCAACCCATCAGGGCTAAAAACGTGTGAATATATTTTAGGGGTTTATATCTACATATTCAGTATACTATAATATTTGGTTATCAGATTCGTATGGCAGCTATCTATTCAAATTATTTCAGTCGATTATGCAAATGCAAATGCAGGGGAAATGTTTTTGGGAATGTTCTTCCGCTCAAAACGGTCAGTTCACTATTAAAAGTATAATTACTGTGCATGTTAGTCATGTTACCTGTTCTTTGTTGAGATTTATGTGCCTTAAATGAAGCTATTACTTGAATTACATAGAAGGAAACTATAATTAGTTTTCTGCTTTGTATTGGGACGAAATGAATATAGCAGAAGAGATACAAAATATTTCAATTTAACAGAAAACTGAAAAATAGATTTTTTATGAAATTATTAATAATGAATTTTTTTAGTGGGTGCAGAGTCCAGTGAAATAAAAATATAAGGAAATATTAATATTATACATATATTTTATTAATATTAAAATTATTTTCACTCATATTAACTGTAGTATCTTCTATTAGACACAAAATGTATTCTCAAACTGCAAGATTTAATTTATTAAATAAACTATGATAATTTTGAAGAGTAAAAAAACTGTCGGAAACAAAGTTGTAGAAACAAAATGACGGACGTTTTACGTACGAAAAAATGTGAAAAAGGCGGTTTTCTCGTTTACCTGCGAATCTAACTTTTTCATCTTAAAAGTTTCAAACAATAGTTGTGGCATTTAAAATACCTACAAAGTGGCGCCCGCTGAATGAAAATCCGATTGTTAGATTTCTGGGAGATTAAAAAAAACATCGATTTTTTTTTTAATTTTTCAGTAATTTTTGCAATAATTAATTTAAGGTATCAACAATCTCAGGAAATATGCGTCACAATGTGCTAAAAAAGTGGCCGTACCCAAATTCCGACGGATGAATAATTTCCGAGAAATTCAATTGTTTATTAAATAAGTGATTTTAGTAACATTTGAATTCCCCAAAATAAGGCGGGCCTAGGCGAACTAAAGCGAACTAAGGCGAACTAAACCGAATTAAAGCGAACTAAGGCGAACTATGGCGAACTAAGGCGAACTAAACCGAACTAAATCGTACTAAACCAAAATCTACCTAAACGAACCTAGTTCGTTTAGTTCGCTTTAGTTCGGTTTAGTTCGGTTTAGTTCGCTTTAGTTCCGTTTAGGTCGCCTTACTTCGCTTTGGTTCGGTTTAGTTCGCCTTAGTTCGCCGACTTTAAGTTTGCAAAAAGTTTTCTACTCTTCAAGAGTTGAGCTATCACTGAGCTCAAAGCCGAAGTCAAATATTTCAATTAAGTTGCTTAAAAACGTCGTTGGAAATGATGATGGTATAAAGAAATGTACTTAAGGTGGCCATTCCCTAGAAAGAGACATCCGATAGAGAAATATTTATTATTTTAGCCCATTACTTCTTTTTCTTAATACGTATATTAAAAAAAAACTGTAAGAGTGTCTAAGTAGAACTACAACAAGACTATTACTATGAATTTTCACCCAATAATTTCAGTGGTTTGCAAAATAGCTCGATTGAAAACTACGAAATAGGAAGATAAACATAATTTTTAAATTTAAATCGAGCTATTTTGCAAACCACTAAAGTTATTGAGTGAAAATTCATAGTAATAGTCTTGTTATGGTTCTACTTAGGTACTCTTATAGTTTTTTAAAATAAACGTACTAAGAAAAGAAAGTTATGGCTAAAAATAATAAATATTTCCCTATCGGATGTCTCGTTCTAGGGAAGGGCCACCTTAATGACTTTGTCAATTGTTCGTGTACGAAATGTAAAGTGGATATTCGCGTAGCTGGCGTTTTAAAAAAAATGTACACTCTCCGACCCCTCGTTTAAATAAAAAAATTTTCAAAATCGTGTTTTTTCGCAGTTATTCTTATATATCTCTGATTGTACAACCCATATCGCAATAAAGAAACAGAAACAAATTGTTCACAACGAAATTGTGAAGAAAACCAGTTTGTTCGAAACTTATTGGTCAATATGCCAAGTCGCAAAACATAAAGACATTTTAGAGAGAACAATTGAAGATAAATTGAACAATAATACAAATATTTTAACGAAACTTTAGAAGAATATACCCCTTGTAGAGCTTAACCATCAAGCCATGTTTCAAATTAAAATGTTTATAACAACACATAAAAGACAACCAAGTCGTACATTTCTATTTCAGATTATAGATTTTTTTATGTACTTTTCAGTGATATTAACGAAAATAAATTTTAAATTTTTTAAAACCGATTTTACTTCATTTTTCAAATTTTTTCAAAAAACAAATGCATTTTACTCCTCAATATCTTCCCCAAAAATAAAAATTATTAATATATATATTAAAAGTACATAAAAATACGTACAATTTAAGAAAAAAGTATTTTTATCTACACCAATTGGGAGCCAAGTTATGACATTTCTTGCGTTATGGCCATTTATAAACAAACAGACATTATGACTTGAAGCTTGCAACGAACATTTTCTAATACTGAAACACTTGGACATGTAAAACTTTTTTTAGTTACATAAATTGTTGGAAAATTATCGAATTGAAATTGCTCGATAGTGTCGAGCGAAACTGAAATATCGCACACGGCCTACTTCCGTACTTTAAGACACTCGATCGTTTTCACGACAGAATTAAAACTTGTTTCTTCGTAACTTCATCGGATCATGACATTCTTTTTCATTCTAAACAATTGTGTCTTCTTGTAGATATCGATTTTACTGACAAATTTTAACATAAACTATCTATTTCAACAATACTGTGAAAATTTCAAAGTAAAATTTTAACTTCAATTTTTTCTTAATTACTCTTTTAACAGCTGAAATAAAAATGTCAGAAGAATACTCGCTTCTGATATTTTAAGAATGAATGTTATTGGTTGCAGTGGAACTGTTTTCTCTTTCTCAGTTTTACACTACAATTTTTGCATACTTATATGTATATTTCATTTTTATATTCATCTAGTTATTTTATTTTTTAGATTGTCAAACATCTTCCGAAAAGCGGAGAAATTTTATGTTCCTTAGTAGAGAGAGAAGTAGTACATAAGGAGAGAGCATACCTTTTCGTAAAGAATTACAATGATAAATGGTTCGGTACAAATTTATCGGCAGGAAGGGAATTTTGCTGCAAGGATTACAACCCTTATAAATGTCCTTCGTGATAAAATTAATGTATTTTTACTTTTATATAATAAAATTTTCAGCTGAGGTGTTTTTTTATTTTATATATATTCTACAGGTAATCACAAAAGATTCATCTCTACGACGACATGTAGGGTATGAAAATCGTAAGTAAGTAAGGTGTCTATGAAAATCAAGTTATTTAAATGTATTTTGCTCGAACATTGTTAAAAATTATTTAAGAAAAATTAACCGTCTTCATGAAAAGGCAGAAAAAATTTCCTCGTCGTTAAAATGAACCTTATAGTACGGCAGCCTGTAACCAAAATTTTGGACATCGCCTAATGGGAAATTCCCGCGCCAATGCTCATTTCTTTGACCAAGGATAATAAAAGTTGAGGGCGACGGAAATTTTTTGCGTCGCGAAAGGGTCCTTCAACATTTGAAAAATAACGGGTCATCTGAGTAATCACCTAATGTCTGTTTACTGTTTCTTGGTGTTCATAAATATGCATAGTTCGAGGAAAAAATGAAAATGGTAATTTTGAGTGCTGCATGAAGATATAAGGGGTTGAATACTGAAAACTGGAAACAGGTGGAAATTCGTGCCATCGCCGAATGTCCGTTCCGACAATTCTCGTCTATTTCTGAAGTTTTTCTACGACAAAAAAATAAAAACGGACGTTTTAATCGTAACATATCATAGTACTTGCATTTCAATTTTGCGTCTTTTTTTAGGCTAATTTTGGTACTCCCTAATGTCCGTTCTCTAATCAAAATGATTTTATTTAAAAAAACATGAATGAAAAATATGAACGGACAATCTTCAACTTGATATGTTGAGAAAATCATTATCCGTCGCAATTCAATAACAAGAGCGGAAAGTATCATATGTTGATACAGCTGCGTAAAACTTCGCTCCCTATGTTCTTTTGGGCGCTTAATCAAATGCCAGTAGTCTCAGTACCCTCACATCATTTTTATCATTTCTTTGGGTTCTACTCGTGTTAGAAAACTGAAAATATTAACAACACCGTTGGAAACGGGTAATTGTATACTACCTTGAACATCCTAGGTTGCGATTGTTTCGGGACGTAGAATAGGGATGTTTTCTATTTTTTAATTGTAATAAAAAATGATAGTCCTAAGGCTACAGAAACACGTAATAACCATTAAAACGCCTAAAAACTTTTTTTTTTGAAAATGAACTAAAAATAAAAACGCCGAAATTAACGAGGCTAGTAAACGATCCCTGCAGTGAGAGTAGCGCGCATGATGTCATAATGCTCTAGCGGAACTCGTATACCAACATTATATGGATTGTTTGTTTCAGTATTGTTTTATCGCTGTTTTTGTAATGATGGGAGACTTAAAAAGCGTGAAAGTTAATAGAAACAAGTGTTGTTTTGTTCCTGGATGTACAAATACATCAGTAACCCAGAAAAGGTTTTTATGCGTGTGTCACAAAATGTAAAAAGAAAGAAGCTTTGGTCCTTTTTTAAATCAATGATATTTTTTAAAAACTTTTGTTACCTTAAACGCATTTATCAAAGTCGGTCTCCGATTATTAGGGATGGCAACGATGTATCGATATAAAATAAATATCGATATATTAATCCAATACCATGAATATATTCATATCATTTTTTTGTTGCAATATATCGGGTTGAAATATCGACATTTTTATAAATATATCGAAAAGGGTCATTAACTATGAGCAACATGACGTCACACCATTCAAGGAGCGTTTCGCGCATTCAAATGAATATTCATATTTCTTTAGGGATTTTCCCATAGAACGGATTTGTTGATTTTTGTAAAACTTTGTGGATATTATTATAAGACTATTTTTAACCATTTTATGATGTTTAAACATGATTTAATTTTTTTGTGAACATCCCTATTGCACTGCACGTAGCTCATAATTTTATCGAGCTTTACAGCCATTTTACTAATAAATTGGCGCATTTCATTTTAGAAAAAATACATGAGTATCCCTTCAATAACACTGTGTTTTGCAAAAAAATGGCACAACTTAGCGGCCATATTGGCTGTGATACCAGCGCCGCGGTTCCTGATGTCAATACAGAGTTGTTTACGACGGTGCCATGGGCAATGAAGGGATACAGCAGCTCTATGAAGCGCACGCCATAGCGTGCATTTTGCATGCATTTTGGCATATATGGCATCTCTATTAAATACGCGCGCTATCACGTCAATATGCGAGCGCACTGCATCTCATGCAGCTGTACAGCGTAGGAAATGTCCGTTCACTTTTTATTCCGATTATTTGAACCATATTTTGTAATTTAAAAAAGGTTTCAGACTTTTTTATACCATTTTCTTATACAATTTTAATTTTTATTATTGAAATTATGCAACATATAAAATTTCCGTTCTGTATTGATTCTCGTTTTATACGATATCTACAACAAGAATTCATCGAGAACGGACATTAGGGAATAAAAAAATAACAGACAATAAACAGACGGAAAATCGTTTTCCCGACTACTGCAACGTTATCGAAGTTTTTTCAGAAAAAAATCAGTTTTGTATTGTAATAAACTATAACCCGGCGATCGAAATTAGCATTAGGTGATAACAGTTGATTTTGGTCACGGGCTGCCGTACTGTTATCATAATATTGATATTGAAGTGGGTTTAAAATACGTTTGATTTCGTTATTTGCTTATTTTTGCACAGATCTCAATGGCGAACCTTATTACCTAATAATAGACAGAGAGCTGGCTACGGAAATTAAACATGATAAAGTGCAGTGAAGATTTTTATATAAAAACCCCCCTTACCAGCTGAAAAGTACATAGCTCTGCAGCCAGAAGTCCATCCCGAGGAGGAAAGCGTGAGCGGGCGGTCAAACTCCTCAATTACTTCCACATCCACGTAGTGGATTGGAAGTATAGTAATCGCAAAAAAATTTTCAAAAATTTTTATTTGTGAAATAGGTTTAGAATGTCATGAAACGTCGAGATTTTAAATTTGAGAGAAAAAAAAATTTCTGTCTGTCTGTCGGTCTGTCTGTAACTTTTTTTGTCCGCACGTTTTCTCCGGAACGGTTTGAGATATTGACTTGAAATTTTGTACACGTATATATTATGACGAGATCTGGAACTGGATTGTTTTTTGAGGAATTTAATTAAAATAAAATCTTTGAGTGCAGCTCTGAAATTTTGTGTAGTTTTTAACTGTAGAAATAAATAAATAAATGCGACGTAATTTTAGGATAAGAAATATCAGCCCAAAAGTTCAAAACAAATTTAAAAAAGTACACCCGTACAGGATTCGAAACGAGAAATCTGCTGTAAATGTCGGCGTTTAACGCGATGCTACAGTCGGGGTGGACATGAAATTTCAATTAGTCTCGTCGGGAAAAGCAAAACATGAAATTTTTAAATGGTCATAACTAAATAAATACATCAGCAACAAGGCTTCCTAATGTCGACATCGAAAGATCGAGATTGGCATTTTCACGGCATCGTTAATTGCATAGACAAAGTCGAAAATTCGAGCCGACAGAAGTGAACAAAAAATAGCATTTTTTGACATTTCGCGAATTTTATTTGTTTTTGTTCCATTAATGTGACTGGTACGTTAATAGCCGGAAAACCCGGAAGAATAGGGAGATTGTAAATATAAAAGCAAAATCGCCAGAACTGCATCTTGACCAATATCAAATTTTAATGATTTGAACAATTTTCTTACAACTTTACTGACTTCTGGCAACGTTTAATATCCGACCTAGACTTCTGGCAATTATTTTACGCAATTTCTATAGTTAAAAACTATAACTACACAAAATTTCAGAGCTGCACTCAAAGATTATATTTTGATTTAAAATTAACGCGTTTGACAGCCCACGCTTCCCTCCCCGCGATGGATTTCAGGCTGTAGAGCTATGTACTTTCCCGCTAATAATCTACATTACTGCTCGTTGAATAACATACTATCAATAAGCATTAATATCGGATATAAAATTGGTCATTAAATTTTCTGCTGTTTATCGTGTTAATTGACTGAAAGTAAATCAAACACCAACGACAGCGCCTGACAAGTGCTAGGTAAGTCACAGTCCACCTACTATTTACATGTATTACAGCGACATGTTTTTGTTGTTGTTTTATTAAAAAATATTAATGTTCTATTAATTTTGAATTATACTGCAAAAAATCTGAATGCTTCGTTGGCTGAGGAATTTTCTCCTGCGAGACTATTTACTGTTGTTTTACATAACCATACTATGAAATAGGTACTAACTGAAGTTTTTCATTGAGCAAAATAACATTTACCGAATGGAGATTAGATTACAGACATGAAGTAAGAGTAAAAACAAAGTGTTATAGATGAATTCGATATAAGAACAAACAATATTTCAATATTGGTTCTATTTCCTTGCACATGGTAAGTGATGTAATAAAAACTGTATGTATCTTCTTGTGGCCGAAATAGTTACGGTGTTACACTATTTTAAATCTAGAAAGCAGACTTGATTCCTGGCCAGCTCGTAGATACCAGAACAATTGGTCAAAGAAATAGAAACCACAGTGACTATTATAGGCCAAGATAAAGAACTAGAGATAGTTTTGCAATAAATGAAATTCTCACAAGTGGAAGTAATTGTATTGAATGTAGGCTGCATACACCTAAAAATTCGAAAATGTCCCAAAAGGAAAAGTACAACTGTTTACCGATTCGCCGTTAGTGTTTTTTGCTGATATCTCATAAATTTAATACATTACCACCAAAAATATCTGCTGCCAGTGATATCAAAGCTGTATGAGAAACTGCTTTTGAAAAGAGTTAAACCTATTATTATTAAGAAAAAGAACATAATCCCGATACACAGTTTGGTTTCAGAGAAAAGAATGCAATTATATATAGATCAGGCTCATAGGCTCACAGACCACCTAGTAAAATCACTCGAGAAGAAAATGATATCTTCAGTATTAGTAGAGTTCAAAACGAGATCTATCTCGACTTCCGTGGAACATTGAAAGGTAAAAATGTGTTGATTACGTTGTTGCATAGTACTTGGCTTGTATATACACCCCCTAAATTCGTCTGGCGATATCGGTGTCCAAACAACCCCCAGGGGTGAAAAAGCGAAAAAACTAGAAAATTAGATTTTTCCCTAGTCCTTCTAACAGTTTTAAAATTTTTGTTTTATTATGTATAATAATAAAGTTATAGCAAATTACATGTGAAGAAATTGCATTAGTTGAAGCGGATAATGGTTGTTATAGACCTATGTAACTTTCTTATTATGCATATATTCATTTTACTATATTCGCAAATTCATTACACTCCTGATTGTAAGTAGACGAACGAAAATGTTAGAAAATTGATAAGAATAAAAATTGTAGCCTGTACTGTCTAGATTATAATCGTTTTTTGATTTTTATATTCCGCTTATAAATAAGAAAGTTATAAAAGAAATACTAACCTGTTGACAGAATTCCCGCAGCACCCCTTTTGCAGCTATCGCAAGATCTCCCTATTTCCCTCTCTCTCTCACTCGCTGCTCACATAGTCGTAAAAGTATTGCCATTTAAATTTATTCATTAGAAATTAGCCTGGATAATGTGATATAACATAATAATTTAGGACGTAATTGTCCTAACAAAAATAAGTTAAAAATACATTAACGCAGATACTAATGACCTAAATTACATAGTTTTTAAAATATAAAATAATGAATTTTGGGAAGAAAAACTACTTTTATAATTAATAATAATATTAATATACGAGGCGTGTGAAATGCCACAATAATGATAAGACACATTGACTATTTATAAACCAATTAAGAATAATACTAAACAAATAAAATTGATACACTGAACTGAACTTGTGGTAGGTTCCTTGTGAAACATCTTGAAAATAATTGTTAATAAATTAAACACTGCTTTTAGATGAATCAATCAATATATTATAAATACTCTACATATGTTTCGGCTTATTAGGCCTTTATCAAGAGTATTACATAGTGAATACTGAGTATTCACTATGTAATACTCTTGATAAAGGCCTAATAAGCCGAAACATATGTAGAGTATCTATAATATATTGATTGATTCATCTAAAAGCAGTGTTTAATTTATTAACAATTATAAATAAAATTGATGTTGAAATTATTACAAGGTAATACATTTTCATATTAATTGAAAAACGCACATTATAATAAAATACAAAAGTAATGATCTCAGAAATCATCATTTTGCTAATATAATTCATCGTCCGTTTCTTCATCTACAACTGTAATTTTGTCTGTGTATCAATTTATATTTTTGCACTGGCACCTCATGGTTGAGCATCCTGAAATGACATTTCTTAAAAAATGTTGTTTAAACGATTTGCAATACTTTTACCTGTTTTACAATAACAAAATGACATTTCTGCAGTCAGAGTTGGCATTTGGCGATTTATTTGTCCATATAGGTAAATAAGAATTATCTTCATTTATTCTCCACCCGTACTCCAAAGGATTCGGCATATTAATAACTGGGTTTAAAGCACTGCTCCATATACTAAATTGGTAAAATGCTCTCAAACCGTGTTGATTCAAGGCGTCACTTATAGGGGGGCAATTTGTCTATACTGATTTGAGATGCCATCTTCGCCCTCAAATCATTAATATTATCGCAATTAGTGGGAGAGTACAGTAACATGAAAAACTTTTCCAACTCCTGAAATTTTGTTACTTCTAAAGAAACATACTTTTCACATGAACGCGATAGCAGACTGCAATTTGTTTCAAAGATTTTCCACGAATAATATATTTTATTTTAAAATGTTATCAATATTGATAGAATTTATATATCTATTATTTTCATTTGTGCTGTCTACATGTAAACATTTACGTCAAGACTTTCAATAAAATGAAGTAAGAGAACCAGTACATCAGTATCCTTACAGCTTATATTTTAATGCATTCTGTAAAACCTTCAGATTTGACTGATGTGTGCAACAATATTCTAGTATCTGCCTCTCATGATTAAAAGATAATAATTTCCTTGAATTAAGTGATTTTCGATTTTTAATCGGCAATTTAATTTCCGCATTTAATTCATTTTCGGTATTACTTGATGAAGACTTCCATATTTCACAATAATGTTATAAATATATAACAATATCTAATTAAACACCACTAAAAACATGTGATGAAACAATATTCTACACAGGAGTATGCATTCATATGTGAGCGTATACAGCTTCGCGGGCCGAGGTGACGAGCGGGAAGACATGTTAAAGTGTGAGGGAAAACGACAGAGTAGAGATAGTTGCAACTGGGGGTTGAATTACATTTTTAACAACAACTAACTATTTTCTTCATAACTCGCTCATTTATAATCCAAAAGTAAAACCAAAAAAACTGGTCTAATCCAGATAGTATAGACTACAACTTTTATTCTTGTCAATTTTTTCAAATTTTCGTTCGTCTGCCTACAATCACAAGTGGAATGAATTTACGAAAATAGCAAAATGAATATTTGCGCGATAAGAGAACTATGCCAGTTTTTAGGAAACAGCGTACGCTTTAAACAATACACATCTCTTACCTATAAATAGCTATAACTTTGTTACCATATATAATTTATCAAAAATAAAAAATTTGGCAGAAAGATGAGACAAATGTCTAATTTTTCGTTTTTTTCGGTTTTTCACCCCTCGGGGGTGCTTGGACACCGGTATCGCCAGACGAATTTAGGGGGTGTATATACATGTTAGGTAGGTACTATATAATAAAGTACTCAGTACATTTTTACCTTTCAGTGTTCCACGGAACATGTTTCTAGACGACTTTTTCGTATTCTGAGTCTCTACTATTAGTAGAGGGTCCACACCTTCGAAAGCCGTCTAAATCGCCAAGTAACCCATTCCAGCAAGGTAAATAAATTTTGAGCTCGCATATCGAAAGAGGGTCCTAATGGGCATCCGAAATGGCTTGTTGGACTTTTTTTGGCGCTTGCACAACTTCTCCACAAGAAAAAAAGATGGCGGAACGTTATTTCAAGAATGTGTGTTTTTAAACATATACCTCTCGCTAGAAAATTAACTACGTATGATATTGATGTGATTTTTTATATTTGTATACTACTAACATGAGCGCATATATCTGTACTGTTAGAATTTCAAAATCACTTACGATTTTTTTCTAAATAAATCCTAAATCACAGGAAGCAAATTTGTGTGTTTGAATTTTCGACGTGCGATCAACTATATTAAATGTTTAATTTTTTTATATATTATATGCGAATGAAATATGGTCTAAAGATCAAAAAAGTTTTTGCAAAAAAAATTAGCTCCATATCTTTTACAATTTTTGAGTTACAGACTTTTCAAATTAAACCATAATTTAGGTCCGTGATACTCCTATTACCATGCGGCTATTATCTCACGTACTGCTATGTGGTTAATTGTAATGCATCAAGATAGTAAGCAAATACATTTTTGTTATTGTGTTATTATTATTTATAATTTTACAAAAATATTAATATGTAAAATGAAACTCATTTGGCATAGTATTTATTAGATCTATAGGTTATGAAGGTGTTGTATATGGAGATATTTATTATATATACCATCATTATACAATATAGAAATAAAATATAAACACGTACACAAAACGTGTAATTTATAAGTAATAATAATAATAATAATAATAATAATAATGCATAATTATACACAGCTCAGTAAGCATCGACAAAGCACTACTAGACTAGTAAGAATTACTGTCTGTTAAACACTGCTCTGTATTATTTCTGCCCTTAAAACAATTGTAGGAAAGGCCACATGCACATGCAACAGAACATCAACATTTTTAGTCACACTCTACTTTACAATTCCAGTTTTTGTTTTTTTTAACCACTTGTGGTTTTTTGTCATCATGTGTGGGTTTATTTGGTTATTCTCTATCAGATATCCAAATATTCTGGAAGAGTGTGATGTGTTTTCTTAACTGTTTTTCAAGTTACCGAGGTAATTTGTTTAAAATCCAGAATTTTGTGTTAGGTAAAGAAAGTATAGGAGAATCTAAACCACTTCTAGTGAATAATTTTTACAATTAAAATTATTTTGCAGTAAGCAGGGTTTGACCCTGCTTCTCTAAGTACTTCAGTTGTAAGCTAAGCTAAGCATATCAAACTACCGGACTTAATGACCGTTTCAAATGCAGTAAGTAAGCTCTCTTGTAGGACTTAGCGAAAGTATGTCTAATAACTTTATGAAAAATAAATGCTACCTTGGTGAATCTAATTAAACTATGGCCATACAGATTCACATAGGTCTTACGACCATCTTCAATGACACGATCACCAATTGCATCGCAGTTATCTCCAAGATTAGTCAAACTGTTTAGATGGCCTGTTTGATTTAAGGCAACTGTAACTGCTCACTTTTTCCCCTTCGGAAAGAATAACTGACAGGTCACACAATACATAGACTGCCAATGTTTTTCACCTAATTATTTATTGGTTTCGTGAATACTATAAAATACCCTTTGTTGTCGTATACCCACAAAACTTTTGTGGTTTTTCTATTTTGGAAAAATTAAACATACCTTTCGTAAATAATATTATGTTCGTTTGTTCATGGCTGCACTTCAGATTTTATGCTAGGCGTGAGGAATCCAAGTTCACATTGTTGGGCAACATTTGTCCTTATTTACACCAATATTCAGGGCTTATTTTCTTAAGTCATATCGTACTTTTTTTTAAATCCGAAGTTTAGGTCAATTTTTATTTTTAAACTCAATTTATGAAAACTTATTAACGATTTCGTACTCTATTTGCAAGTCTAGATATACTGTCCTAAACCAAAATGACGTAACTTAAAATTTCCTAAGCAAATTGGACGTACTTCAAAGTTTCCTTGTTAAATCACCGACTTTTTTCAATAATCAATAAACCATTATTTTTGCATCTGCCTCATAGAATTAAATTCAAAAATAGAATGAAACTATTTAAAAAAATAAGATGTGCTGAGATTAGCGGCATAAAATGTCAAATGTCTCAAGAAGAGCGTATAATGAAGTACGTGATTTTGGCTTAGAACGGCAGTATATTACATGTAACAAATTACATAATAATTTAAAACCACGTATTTATTGCACCGAAATAATGGTTTAATAATTTTCAGACAATGAGTGATCTAATGATCAAGAATAATATAACATCTAAATCAAATTAGGTATTAGACTAATATATGATCTATCCACAATTGCACAGAACGAGCCCTGCCGTAGCTGTCACGTTGCGCGCTAATAACAAGACATTATTACGGTCGAATTTAAAAATTCGTATCTCGAAAACTGTATAAGATATCGAGCTAATTATTTTTGCAAAAACTTTTTTGATCTTTAGACCATATTTCATTCGTATGTAATAGATACAAAATTCGAATATTTAATATAGTTGCCCGCACGTCGAAATTTCAAACACACAAAATTCGTTCATGTGATTTTGGATTTATTTAGAAAAAAACCGTAAGTGATTTTAAGGGTCTATTAGTACAGATAGATGCGCTCGTGTTTGTAGTATATAGATATAAAAAATCAGATTGATATCGCAAGTAGTTAATTTTTTAGGAAGAGGTAAACGTTTAAAAACACAAATTCTTGAAATAACATTCGGCCATGTTTTTTTCTTGTGGAGAAGTTGCGCAAGCGCCAACAAAAGTCCAACAAGCCATTTCTGATGCCCCTAAGGACCCTCTTCCTGAATTCGTTTCCAAAAATCATTTACCTTGTTGGAATGGGTCATTTCAATTTTTAAAGCTTTGGACCCCTTACTATATATTCCTGGATGCTGCTCAGGCTTTCGATAAAGTCTGGTACGAGGGATTGGAACGCAAACTAGAACAACTTCGACCAAAACAACAGTCTCTTACTGAAATCGTATATTAGTGAAAGAATGTTTAAAATCAAGTGTGAGGAACAATACTTTGAACTGAGAGCAATAAAGGTTGGTGTGCCACAGGGCAGTGTTTTCAACTGCTGTAATAAAACCACCTCTTAGGAAATTATTGAGCAAATTGGTCTATTGTTCAAATAAGAACTGTACTTAACAGTTTCTAAGAATGCTAAAAGACTTGTTACTTCACAAATAGGGAAAATTAGAGGGAAGAAATTCATGAAGTATTGAAATTTGGCAAAAGATGTTCATTAAAGTATTCTATTAAACATGCTAAAAATACCCGTCTTTATCAGTATTTTTCAAGGCACTTTGGGCGAAATTTGTAACTAATAAATAATTTTTAAAATCACCACGTCATTTATGTTGGTCTCTTACGGAGATATATTATGTTTTATCATCATGTCTTGAATACATTATGTTTGTCCACATACCCGTGGTAAGCGCGAGTACGTGAGAGTCATAAGATGCTATTTGGAACCAGATCGTTCGGAACTGGAGGTTGAAATGGACCAAGTACCTAATTGTAACGTCATCGTGGTAAAGCCACAGAGTAGTCGTAAAGCCAAGATCAGGGCAGGCTCTGGATTTACGGAATACGTTGCAAAGTAGCATCACTTTAAGATATATTTCTACTCGTAAACCTTGGATAATTTGCATTATAAATGCATTATAATTTAATTTCAACATTGAGGCGTCACGACAGATGTTTTGTTATTCACACTATATTCTAGTTGGTCTGCTTTTGCCGCATAGTACGTCTGACACATCACGTTACTTGTCGTGGTTGTCTGTTAGGAAAACGACCGCATTAACGTTCCTTCACGTCAGTTTCTCTGTGACATGAGCCCAATGTTTTAGAGGACGCCCTGCTCGTCTCTTGCCATCTGGCTTTCTCATCTGAGAACTAAGTACGAGAAACCACAGACTTCTCGAAATAGTAGTTTGACACTAAAACTGGGACTGCTGCAATTTTATTCAGAATTTCTGACTCTGCAACTAAAATTCGGATATTATTTAAAAGTGAAGACATATATGGCAGGATGTTTCAAAAATCTCGGTCCATATTTATTGTAGAGAAACAAACAAAAAACCAAATTAAAGACAATTTTATTTCACAAATACACTGTAATACAAAGTAACCCCTATGTCTTCTACCCCCTAGGCGCAGAAGACAGGTGATTTCCTTCGGGATTCGGTATTTTCATAAATTTTAAAATCTCCTTGACTGTGAAGATAATACTGAATTATGTTTAAATATACTTGGACTTTCACAATCAGTTGATTAACATCTTAAGGTGGCCATTCCCTAGAAAGAGACATCCGATAGGGAAATATTTACTATTTTTAGCTATAACTTTTTTTTCTTATTGCGTATATTTAAAAAAACTATAAGAGTACCTAAGTAGAACCATAACAAGACTATTACTATGAATTTTCACTTAATAATTTCAGTAGTTTGCAAAATAGCTCGATTTAAAACTACGAAATAGGAAGATTAACACAATTTTTAAATTTAAATCTAGATATTTTGCAAACCACTGAAATTATTTAGTGAGGATTCATAGTAATAGTCTTGTTATGATTATACTTAGGTACTCTTATAGTTTTTTTAAATATACGTACTAATAAAAAAAATTAATGGTTAACAATAATAAATATTTCTCTATCGGATGTCTCTTTCTAGAGAATAGCCACCTTAAAATAAGCCGTTTAAAATTGGAATTGAGACTTCACCGTCAAAAACACTGTATCACATCATCAGTTCCAGCATTGATAAACGTTGTTCTGTATTATAAGTAAATGCATGTTATTTTGCAAAATTACATCGATAAACGCACTTGGAAAAAATTTCTAGACAGTATCAAAACAAAACAACGTAAAATAAAGTGGCTTAAAGCTGCTACATAGACGTGATCTACCTACGTAAACGTCTCAACAATAGTATTTAAAAAAAATTATGAGATCTAAAAGTGTTCGTCTTTTTTTCATAAATTCAGCAATTATACACACACACACAGGAGCAGGTAAGTTTCCAGAAGAAGCTTTATAAATACTGTATTAGCCATTTGGGAAAACGTACAAAAATTCTTTAAAATGCTGTGTTTATACTAGATAAATGCGACATTACTGTTTCGTGATATTATTGATGACGTCACCGCCAATCATAGCGCGTTTTGCACCCCGTTCAATTATTCAAATTTTGTGTTATTTACTTGTAAAACATTATTTTGATAGAAGATAGAACATTGTTTGAATTTTGGGATATGCATAATATACAGAGTACTTTATTTTAATAATATGAAAATATCAAAAAAGCAAAGGAGCCCGCAGACCATAAGTGGAAATCCGACATCGGTTAAATTCGCCTAAATTTTGATAGTAGATCAAAGTCTCCATGGACGACCCGACTCCCAATAACACACCCTTCTACCCCATTTCACCCTCTAAAAAGCGTTGGAGTGAATGATATCCCTATAATATTTTTTATTTTCAATAGTTACGAAAAATTCAGTCTAGGAATTTGATTTATTTTTTGACACCCTTCCACCTTCCGACCCCTTACCACCTCTTACGGAGGCTGTATATACCTTTGTGGATGCATTTCTATATTTTTTTCGAAAATGTAAGACGAATTATTTTATCAGGAACATTATGATTTTGCTACTGCTCATGGATGGAGTACTATTTTTCGTTTTGTTTCGTACCAGAAACATTCTACAACGAATTACTTCATCCCTGATACAACTGCGCATGCAAAAACGTTATTATTTTGCTACTGTGCATTAAGTACCATTTTTCGGACTTTGTTTCGTGCCAGAAACATTTCGCGGCGAATTACTTGATGCGACATCCTTTAAAGTAATTGCCCCACCTTTCTTCCAAATACGATTTTCATATTAGTGGCTCCATAATATTTTTGAAGAAGAAATACAGGCTTGCACTGATCAAAGTCATTTTGGCTCTCCCCAAAGGTTGTATAAGGGTAATGGAGTGTCTCGGAGTAATTCATGCACGTATCGATTGATATATTCATTACCATAATGAATTATATATTATTTATATTATTTTTCAAAGACAAATATCGGTGTGGATTGGTCAAAGTCCTTTTCACTCCCCAGAAGGAGTAAGAAAGGATAAGGGGGTGCCGCGGAATAAATCCAGCACATATCATCGATCGTTTTAACCATTTGAATGATTCAACATTTTCGTAAAATAAGTGCAGACGTGCAATTTGGATAATCATTTCCACCCCCGGTAGGGGTGAGGTGGTGTCTGGGAATAATTCCTGCACCGATTATTGAATATTCTCCACAATTGAGAGGTTAAAAAAGAAACACTAGTGCGCAATTGTCAAATGCACTTTCACCTTCCAGAAGGAGTGGAAAAGGGTAAGAGGGTGCCTTGGAATAAATCCTGCACCTTTATCCGATGCTTGTCATCTTAGTGCCTATGTAAAATTTTCTAAAAAATATAGAAATACATCCGCAATGGTATTTACACCCTCCGTGCGGAGTGGAAAAGAGTAGGAAGGTGGAAGGGTGTCAAAATATAAATCAAATTCTCTGACTGAATTTTTGTAACTATTGAAAATATAAAATATTATTGTAGGGATATCATTTACTCCAACGCTTTTTACTTCTTTAGAGGGTGAAAAGGGGTAGATGAGTGTGTTTTTGGGACTCGTACCCATGGAGATTTTTAACCTACTCTGCTAGTAGAGTCACATATTAAAATGGACGAATTTAACCGATGCGCGATGCCGGATTTCCACTTGTGGGATACGGGGTCTGCGTAAAATGAAAACACATTTTCATTTCATAAAGCATACATTACCTATTATACGCTTGCAGATCATGTATTTTTATATAATTGAAAATGATTTTCCCTGCACTATTGGCAGATGAAATAACTTAGGGGGTGTCCCACTAAACATGAAACATAACTAAAATATTAAAAAACATTTTTTTAAAGTTACTTTGTCAATGTTTTTTTGTAATATTGTTTTTATGTAATTATAATTTTATTTTAATACATCCAAAAAACATTATTTATTAAAACAGCTATGTTACAAGAAATCAATATTATTTATGTGTTTAAAATATAACATACATGCCATATTGTTCATAAACACTCTGATAATATTATTGGAATGTAACATAATGCAATATTATTCTATAACAGCTCCATAATGTTATTATGTAATATTTATAAAATTATATTAACAACACCTGTTATTAACATTGTTGTTAAATTAAAGTTACATTTATAGGTTATAATGATAAATGTTATTAAACCAACATTCATCTATAGTCACGTGATACGCCTAAATGCTATTTATTGGCCATTCCGGACCGAACGCAACGGACGCATCCGAGACGGATAAACAAGAAGAAAAGGAGAATAGTCTCACACGCCATTTTGCCTCGAGTTTGTTTGCAAAGATAGCATTATAATACTTAATAGTTAATAGTGTTCAGTATGTCCGAAATTGTTGAAGTCCTGTTCGCGAAGGCGACTTTATATAATAGTTTAGTCAAAGATTATCTTTGGTTATATAGTGTTCAATATGTCCGAAAACAATAAAGGGTAAGTAGATTAAGTGTTTATTGTACACATACTTGATAGTTATTTATTTATGCAACGAATGCGATACTTCTTTTCGCAAGTGGGAATTTCTGATAATCCAAGTGAAAAAAGCTCGTTACACTTATTAATATTAGATTTAAGAAAATATAATTTCATATATTCTGCTACAAAACTGTTGCCTTCATCCTAAAGATGTACTGTGCTGCACAGGGCTACTTTGTAATTAAGTTTCAGCAATACTTAACATTTTTTCGAAAGTTCGGTTTCCTTAAAAATCAAGCTCACATTGATAAATTACATTGAGAAGAGATGAAAAATACTTTGGTACTTACCTAGCTAACGGTTCACACTTATTGAAAATGTAAAAATGTGTTTTATGTATATTTGAAATTAATGAACTAATGTTTTAAATCCCTATTTTAGAAAGCAATTAATCTAGATCAAGCAACTCTTATATAAATTCCAACTCTTACTTGATGCAGCGGATCTTAGTATTAGAAGCAGTAAATGAAAGTGGTGAAACTACTAAAAAGGACTTGTTGAAAGACGACAAAATTCGATGAATTTCTGCTAGTAAAAGAACTAAAAACAGATAATAACATGGAGAATCGGTAAGTGAAACTATATAGGATATTTAATGTTTAAAAATAAATTTTGATATTATATATATACCTATACATGGAACAATCATTTTAAGTTTTTATATTGGAAAATTATCGGTCAAAATAATTTTTTCTTGATTTTCTGCTTTCCCATTAGTTCTACCCTGAAATTAGTTATTACCAATATTGTAGGAAATAAAGGTTGCAACTTTTATTCAAGCATTTTTTTCTCTATTAATAATTTGAAATTTACAACGACTACAAAGGTGAAAATATGTGCTTCATTGTAGTTTTTTTTCTTATGCTTCATTTGCTCCTGCGTATACTAATTAGTTCGGATCAACTGACAAATTGACTATTAATATTTACTAAAACAAATTAAATAAAAGTTTTTTGATTGCAAGAATGGTATTCCACATTTTTTTAATATACCTACCTACTCCATTAGTTCAGTATTATTATTGCATGGTTTAATTTTAAATAGGTATTCAATTTGTTAATAAGTATATGTCAAACTTATTGGTTGTGTTGTGATAAATTTGACATTTAAGAGACTAGGTATCCAAACAAAAACATGTTTGGAAAAAGCAACCCCTTCTCCCTTGTAACATTTATGGACCCCCCCCCCCTAAACGAGCGTTCGTTTCTAAACTTCCTCCTTCCCATGACACCGAATTTAGAATGTTCCATCTACTATCAATAATTTTAACAATTTGCTCTGTTTTAATTTCAGATGCGGTTTAGAGTTGCTTCCCGAATACCACCAAAGAATGTTTCGAAATTTCGAGTGTCTACGATTTTCAAAGCAAAGAATGTCTACACTAATATTAATATTTTATGCTATTTTCACACAATTTATAAATCAATGTTTATTTTTTGTATATTAAATAATGCACATTATCTCAAAATACACTATAAAAACCAAATTGAATATGATAAAGTCCATCAGAAAAAATGTTGTGTGGTAAATATTATATCATCCGTACTAATAATTTAACCGGGTTTGAATAATAAAGAACATTTATACATTTCTGCTGGTTTTATTTATAAGCTGGTTCAGAACAGGTAATACACTATGTATAAACGCACAATTATTACACATAATTGTGCATTTTCAAATTTTTATTTTATTTTCAATACAAAAACCTCTAGATAATTCTGTTCAGTTGTCGCACAAGTGATCTCTAAGATGTTTCTAATACATGCACTTTAATTGATTTTAAAATTCGAAATATAATTGTGATTATGTTTTATAAATTCTCAAATTAATTTTTATGATTCTATGATACAATTTTATATTTTATAATTATTTACAGGGTGGTCTTTGAATGATAGGTACAAGGTTCTTTCGCATAATACGTTTCTTCTGCTTTTTCACTTTTGTTTGGAAATGATTGAATGGCATTTACACAATTCTAAAATGAAGGGATGAAAAGTGAAAATATAAGATCACATTTAAAAATCTAACAGCAAAAAATGCAAGGAATATAATGGTGACTATATATACTGTACAGTAGCATATTATATTCCTTACATTTTGAGCTATTAGATTTTTAAATATGAGTCTACATTTCCACTTTTTATCCATTCAATTTTAGAGTTGTGTAAATGTCATTCAGTCATCTCCAAACCAAAAGTAAGAACATAGCGGCGAAGCATCATTATGGAATCTTGTAGCTATCATTTAGAGATCACCCTGTAAATATTTATAAAATATAAAATTGTATAAATGTTAACAAACAGTACATCAAAAGAACATTATTTAAATATAATTTTCATAATTAAATTATGTTTCTTTTAATATCACTGAAATATTATTGTAGTAATCAAATTAAAACGTTTATTTTGTTACATTTAAAAAATGTAGTCATAATGTAGTATTTAAAATATAACATTAAAACATTAATGTAGATATGTTGAGAGGATATTGCTTTAATGTTGTGTTTTCAATAATATAACTTTGTAACATTGCTGACTGGGACATAATCTATAACATACTTGTTGTATAAACGTTAAAATTATCTATTGAATAATGTTACAAAGTAACGATGATACATTACTGTTTTATTTCGGTAATGTTTTCATGTTTAGTGGGGTACGCTCTTGGTTTTACCAACAAATTAAAACTCTACTCTTTGACGCTATACTAGGTCACATGTGTGTACCATACAGCTAAGCCGGCCATGCGTACCGCTAGATTTCAGATTGCAGCACAGAGGGTCGCGATGGGTGTATTTTGAATACAATTGCGTCACCGAGGAGCGGCCCCCACCACCCACTAGGATAAATATTTCTCAATTATGTTTACCCGCTTAGACGGGGAAACGGTTTCTTTTGAATATTAATATATGTATGCACTTCATAGATATATTATAACATTTAAGTTAGGCCATGAAATTATATTAATTTCTCACATAAACAACGAGTTTTAAGTTCACTGTGTCACGGAGATGCATCTGTTGTTCCATTTATAACTTTTCCTATGGTAGGTGTGCGAAATACTAATAATCCCTGGACAAATAAAAACTATATCGATGTATCTTATGTTAGATGCATAATCGTTAGTAAAATTGAAAGTGCATACGCCACAAGTTGTTTTACCAATAAGTAGTGCTATGACTGCTATGCGTATAATATTATTGAGCAATTGGTACGGGCGCATGAGTTTCGAATAGGTACATTTCGGACGCAGTTTCTTTACTGGAATCAATACTGAGTATGAAAATCCAAAGTAATGTTTAGAAAAAAATCGAAGATATTCTACAGTCAACTTTTTCTAGACAGTAATGCCTTTTACTTAAATTGACTTTGATTTGTTCACTACTGGATTAAGGTAATAGATGAGAAAGAGATAATGCTCGTTTCTTTAGAATTCCTCTTATTTTAAAGGAGCGTGGAGGAAATAACAACTGGCTGCTGAAATATTTAATCGTAGACATCCCGATCGTCCTTCACTACATCATTGCACCGTAGCTGCCCTCAATAAGAAATTTGATCAAACCGACACAATTGCAAACCCAATATTGAAACCTATCAAAAGGCATCCGGATGATGATATTATACTGGGTTTTGTTAATGAAAACCCACGAACCAGTGTAAGAGAAATTGCACGGGAATTAAATTTATCAAAAAACAAGATCTGGCCTTCGCAGGCACAAATTAAAACCCTTCAAGCCAAAATTCCTTCACACGTTGCAAGAAGGGGACCCAGAACGAAGATTAGAATATTGTTATTGGCTGCAAGGCATTTTTGTAGAGGATAAAATAGATAAAATACTGTTCTCAGACGAAGCCACATTTACCACTAATGGCGAGGTTTCGTCACAAAATTGTAGATATTGGGCTGCGGATTATCCAAATTGGGTAATCACATGCAAAAGTCAGTACTCCCAAAAAGTGCATGTATGGTGTGGTATACTGGGAACCCGGCTAATTGGTCCATTTTTTGGAATTTAAAGCTGATGTTTACTTGAATTACCTTAACACAGAATTGTCCGATGGTATAGACGATTTACCGCTTGCATTGCAGAGAGATATCCACTTCCAACAAGATTGCTGCTCAGTACATAATGCCTTGATTGTGAGGGAATGGTTTAATCAAAATTTTCCTCGAAAATGGATAGGACGTAATAGTCCACTTTGCGAGTTTCCGCCCAGATACCCAGATATTACTCCCCTGGATTTTAATTTATGGGGTGCAATTAAAGAAAAAGTTTATAAAAGCAGACCACGCACAAGACAAGAATTGTGTAACAGAATTTTGGAAGTTTGTCGATCAATATCTGAAGATTTCAGAAAAGTATCGAATCATAATAAAAAAAGAATTATAAAATGCATTGAAATTGAAGGCGATCTAGTTGAAAAATATTTCAGATAATTATTATTGTTAGCATTGTTCATATTGTGTACGTTTTTCTTTTAATTAAATAAATTATCAACATTATGTAAAATGGTTTATTACTATTTTCTGGAATTCATAGCAATCTGGATGCTCTAAACTAACCCAAACATCGAATTTTTCTGACTTGCAATATTTTTCAAAAAATTCAATATTTTTAAATGAAAATTCATATTTGAACTTACTTAATTTTTTCTTACTTTTTATTGGGTAATTTGCCACTGAAAAATATTAAAAAAATTTAATGAAAAAACCTCTGCGCCAAACGGATCAGACAGAGGTTGGTTCTTGAGTACTTGACTGTTTCAAAAAGTCTCACACCTAAAAATATAACTGCCGAAGGCAATCAAATATTTTTCAATAATGTAGAAAATATAGATTGGAATTTCATTGATGATGATAATCTGGATTGTAACAAAAAATTTAAAATGTTCACAGAGGCAATAATAAATGCAATGGTTAATGCTTTTCCTGAAAAGTCAGTTTTATATGATCCAAATGTCACTTATGATTCAAACTGGTTCAGCGAAGACTTGCGTGAAATGAGGTCAAAATTAATGCTATTGTCAGATCTATATAAACAATATAAAGGTAATTATCTGAAAAGGGAATTGTCTGATTACAAAACTAAGTATATAAACGCTATTATAAATGCAAAAAAAATAATAATGAGAAATTAATAAGAAACTCTCAAAATTCAATAAAAACCATGTGGCAAATCAAAAACAAAAAGAGAAAAGCCACACATTTACATACACAGAAAGATACTAGTTTATCTCCAAACGAGTTTAGCACTTTTTTCAGTGAAGTTGCTGAAAATCTTCTGGAAGAGCTGGGTGATAGCGAAATAGATCCTGTAGATAAAATGTATCATAATGAATCATCCAATATAAATGTATTTGAGTTTAAACTAGTAACTCACAATACTATTAGAGAAGCCATTGATTCTATAAAAAACAAAAACAGCAAAGACATCTATGGTCTAAACATAATCCTAATAAAAGCTATTAAGAATTTGATTATATCACCATTATGCAAACTCATAAACTTGTGCATCAAAGAATCGTGTTTTCCAGACTGCCTCAAAGAGGCTATTGTAATTCCAATATACAAAAAAGGAGATGCAAATGATGCAAATAATTATAGACCTGTGTCACTATTACCAATATTTTCAAAGATATTGGAAAGATGCTTTTCAGAGCAAATAGCAAACTACTTTGAGACCAACACTATTTTTTATAATAAACAATTCGGTTTTAGAAAATCAAAAAATACGACCTCTGCAATTCTCGATTTAATAGAACAGGTTTTAGGGGCTTACGAGGGTCGAGAACATATGTGCACTATATTTTGCGACTTAAGTACTTCTGCCAAAACAGTATATCACTATTGAGATCATATTTAACAAATAGATATCAAACAATTAAACTAAATAATGCATATTCAAACAAAACAAAAATAATACATGGGGTGCCCCAAGGCTCAGTACTTGGCCCACTCCTATTTTTAATATATGTAAATGATTTTCCATATGCAAACGAATACTCTAGTGACATACTTTTTGCAGACGATACAACTATTTCGGTTCAAAACAAGAATATTGAACAACTTTCTGCTATGGCGTGTGAGGTGGAGGCAAAAGCAGAACAGTGGTTCAAGTCAAATAAACTTACATTAAATAGAGAAAAAACAGTGCATATGATTTTTTCACTGCGCAATAAAATAGGGCACTATGTTCCCGAACCCCAGGAATCCACGAAGTTCTTGGGAGTTTATCTGGATGATAAATTGACCTGGCAGGTACACATAGAAAACTTGTCAAAAAAATTAGCAAAAAATACATTCATCTTGAGAAATTTAGCAAATGAAGTAGGTGAAGGAGCCTTGAAAAATGCATATTTTGCACTATGCCACTCTTTGCTTTCTTATGCTATTTTAGTTTGGGGACAAGCATCAAATTGGCCTAGAATCTTTGCTCTACAAAGAAGAGCAATACGTATAATATCTGGGTTAAGTTATAAAGACGACTGTAGAGAACAATTTCGTAAGCTAAACATACTCACATTACCATCGATATATATTTATGAAGTGCTTCTGTATGCTAGAGAGAGCTTGTATCCTCAATGTATAAACAAGGAATGTGACTACCATTACATGACAAGACACAAAAATATGTTAACCGCACCTTATGTAAGATTAACGAAGAGTCAAAAGGGAATCCAATATTTAGCACCCAAATTTCATAATAAATTACCAATGAATATAATAAACCTACCAGATCGGGCATTCAAGAAAAAAATAAGGGCCATCTTACTCGAGAAATCTTTTTATTCTTATGATGAATTTCTATCGCATAATTTTAGTATATAAGTAAATGTCCGTTTGTCTTATTTCCTGATGTTTGTCTTATACTTTATATGATTACAAGATATGTATATGTATATATTTGAAACTGAAATACTGACTTGTGCCAATACGATCTCTGTATATAGCACCAATAAAATGATTTGATTTGATTTGATATATAAACTAGAACAATGTTATAAACTAAAAACTGAAAATCAAAGCTATAGGTAGTTAACGTTTCGGAAGAGAATCTACTTCCGTTCTCAAAACTTTTTTGGCCGTCAACCATGACAGTTCTTTGTTTATGTATTTCCATAGTCACGTGAGACATTAAATTATATTTATCTTACTTTACTTACTTCGTCTCTAAGGATGGACAACCAACTAGTACAAAAATCTATTGAATAATTAGAAACGCATCTATCCTCGTTTAATAAAATAATCGCGGATTCTTTAAGTTTTCTTTTAGTTCCGTGGCTCTCTTTTTCCAAAATCTTCGCCGAGTCCCATTCAATTCTATGATTATTTATAAAAACTGTCTTATTAAATAATCAATATCCTGAGAATTTTGTTGATAGTCAGTTATTGAACATTGGTAGTAGAGAGAATATACTATCACAACCTGAGGTATTTAGGTCAATGGCAGTAGTTCCATATATACATGGTTTATCGGATAAATTATGAAAAATTGGGAATAGGTTTTCCGTACGAACGGTTTTTCAAACGGGCTCCACGCTAAGATCGGTTTTATCAAGAACCAAACCTCCAAATATTGTTCAAAATTCAAGAAATTGTATTTATAGTGTTCCGTGTGAGTGCAGAAAACATTACGTAGGTCAATCATCTAGACCTTTCAACGTAAGGCTTGGTGAACATAGAAATTACGCTAGAAGGGGAGAATTTGAAAAATCCAAAATTTGTGAACACGCGTGGGATAATAATCATAGAATTAAATGGGACTCGGCGAAGATTTTGGAAAAAGAGAGCAACGGAACTAAAAAAAAACTTAAAGAATCCGCGATTATTTTATTAAACGAGGATAGATGCGTTTCTAATTATTCAATAGATTTTTGTACTAGTTGGTTGCCCATCCTTAGAGACGAAGTAAGTAAAAATAAGATAAATATAACTGAATGTCTCACGTGACTATGGAAATACATAAACAAAGAACTGTCATGGTTGACGGCCAAAAAAGTTTTGAGAACGGAAGTAGATTCTCTTCCGAAACGTTAACTACCTATAGCTTTGATTTTCAGTTTTTAGTTTATAACATTGTTCTAGTTTGAATATTTTTAGGTGTGAGACTTTTTGAAACAGTCAAGTACTCAAGAACCAACCTCTATCTGATCCGTTTGGCGCAGAGGTTTTTTCATTAAAATTTTTAAATATTTTTCAGTGGCAAAATATCCAATAAAAAGTAAGAAAATCTGAATATGCCACAAATAAACAATTACAGACAATATCTAAAATCGTAATCTTCAAATCGTTATATCATGAAACTACGTTTTTCTCTTACAATATGATTCTATATCAGATTCGGTGGTTATTATTTTCCTTTTTTGCCTACCTCTCTAGAAGGGTGGGAACCACCCCCAAGTAAAAAGCTGCAATTTTGAAAGGGTAAACTTTTTTGTACTCAGCATTAGAACCTCAATGCAAAAAGAATCAGGAAAAGGCATTATAACTGTGTTCCGAGGTAAAAACCTTATTGCACTCGACTATAATGATGATATCCGTAGTAAAACAAAAACTGAAAACTTTTAATCCACAGTCCAATAATAAATTTACAGTTAAAGGTTTATTTTTTATATTCAGTCGGGGATTTTCAAAATTTTTAATTTAACTTTTTTGATATTTTCAGAAGCTTCCAAAGTCTATATTATAACTTCTATGTAATAACTTGAAAGTACAATGAGCAACATGCATGAATTTTAGAAATGCAATAATTTATTATTTTTTCGTTATATATGTAATATAAGTTGAGAAAGTAATGAAGAAAAGGTATAAAAAAAATGTGTAGCCTAAATAAACGACTTTGAAATTCAAAATTTTATGGCAACATATTCACGTGACTGAAAACACCACGCTATTGGTCTGACGTCATTCGGCATAATGTCTAATGGTCGTCTATCTGCCAAGGGGTTAAATCGTAAATTGTTTTGTGTTTTGTAAATGTGTATTGATATTTTCGTAAAAGAAATCATTGATTTATTTATTTATTTTAATTATTAAGTGGTAAAAATGACGGACAGTGGATTTTTGCGGGGCCAGAGTGACAATTTGCCCGTTGTTGATGTGTTTATGATGACAAACTTTTTTGCTACTAATACTGATTTTATTAGTGCAGAAATTGGAGGTACTACTAAAGCAACAAGGTATGTGCCCATTTTTATCCTTTTACTGTAGTTGAATATAACAAATTATTTATGTACCTAACCTCAAAATAGGTAAACAAGGCAATGTTTTAATGTTATATTAATTAATATTTTTCATCTTAGAATGCTTTACTTTTTTATATAATAAACCTCCCGTCACTTACTAAGTACGTGCTTTTAGGTAGGTAGGTACATTAATAGTAAAAATAACTATTGACATACACAGGTATAAATAAATATATAACTGGATAATATGTAGAACGTCGAGAAGTTACATTATTCCCACCGTTCTTATACATTTATACATTTTAATTCAAGGTTCCTATTAACAGAAGTTAGTAAACTTTTGTATTCCTATAAATAGGAAAGTGACCAAATTCACCATGATATGTAAACAAATTATCACAATAATATTAGGGTTATAGGTACATATTTTCATAATATTATTATGAAATAATTAGTTTTAATGGGTAAATTTACATCAAAATGATCCTGGCAGCAATATAATCTTGAGGATGACGATAATTCTGCATTTCGGTCGTCTCGTCTCATAGCTCTGCACCATTTCTTCCTAAGTTTATCGCATCTAGGCACATTAAAAAATAACTTTTCTGGAGTTTTTATTGTAGTATTTGTACATTTGGGCACAATACAATATTTATAGCTACTTTTCTTTGTATTTTCCATAACACAACATAAATAATGTGTACACATTCGCAATCACAATACGTTTTCCGTCGGTGCGATGTGCCCGATGACGTCACACACAAGCAGCGCGGAAACTTCTCCATTTAAACGCAGTTAAATTGACAGCTGCAGTAAATAATTTTTTTAACCTTTAATTAGAACATAAAACAAAAATAAAATACTGGAAAAATAATGTTTTTTAGTGATCTATTCATCTGTGATGTTTAAAAAAATTATGCATTTTGCTCATTGCGTACATATTATGCCTAATGCGCGTGAGAGAGAGAGAGAGAAAGAAGGAGCAGCAAAGAGAAATAATGCCATTAAAAGATATTCTACGATTTTTTTATTATTATTTAATTGGCTCGCGGTTTGATCAATTTGAACTATTATTATAAACACATTAACCACAATAATTAAACGATATGTTGGATATATTTGAATAACATTCATTTATACCCACAATATGTATGTCCATTATGAATGAAAATTTGCATTTTGCTTAACTAATGAATTAAACTTTTTAGCAAATTTACAGCAGTAAATTAAATAATACACGAAATCCTTAATATCATGTGTTGTTTAATCTACGTAACCTTGTGGATATTTACACGCTATTAAAAATGGTTTATTAAATGTGTTTTTGTAAACATAACCAATATTTTGCCCAATCTGAGACGCATAGGAACAAACTAAGAAAGCTTTATTGATGAAATTGTTTGTCAATTTAATAAATATAATAAATAAGTTCCAATTTCTTTAAAAGCTTGCGATTACGATAATATAATTCTATTTTATCTGTACGTCTGTTCAGAAACCCTGAATTATCTGCACTAATGTACACTATTGCACTAATTCTTCGGCGCGGTGGTAAAAAAAACTTGTATGTATATGCAGCATGTCTCGATTTTCATGACTCCCAAATCACAGCTCCCTCATTAACAATGCAATTTTTTTTAAATTTGGCTGAAAGATACTTATCCATCCGGAGATTATGTGTTTTTTTTTAAATTTTAACTGCCTTATTTATTTTCACGTTCTGGCGAAGTTTAGCTAATGCTACTCTTCCATTTAAACAGGACGATCGAGTTCTCGCCACCCTTCACCTCACTTGACAGTAACATATCCACCAGTGGCATTCATCCTTATGAAGGAAGATAAACCAAATTTTCTAAAGAAAGATATTAGGCAAAGTGTTAACTGTGAAACAGTCTTATAATCTCATTTATAATTAATCACGCGATTTCAGTCAGTTTACTTAACAGTCTAAATCAAACGATTATCGACTTGGAAACAAAAAAAATATCAATTTTAAACGAACTTAATTGAGGAACAATTCAATAAATATTGACATATTATTTATAATTAATCACGTGACTTCAGTCATTTTACTTAACAGTCTAAATCAAACGATTATTGACTTGGAAATAAAAAAAAAATCAATTGTAAACGAACTTAATTGAGGAACAATTCAATGAATAATGGCACTTATAGTATTTCCAGTATTAATTTGGAAATTCAGTCTAAAGCACTGCTGGCAACACAAGTTATTACAAGGTCTATTTGTGAAAGAATAACACGCGAGACCGCGTACTGGAGCGTGCTTGAATATTGCAAACGATATTCGTATAAAACTATAGTTCACCAGATATGTTATGCGCTTACCTTAAACGAAAGGAATCGATTGTTCACCTGGCTCGCCATTGCAGGCCCTCTGCATGATTTGATTTATGCCGGTTGCATAGCCGTAGGTTAAATGATATTTATATTTACTTTTATTGAATCATTAACAGAGTTGTTCATTAAACTAACATTATTTACCTACTATAAACATATAATGTATTATAAATAATTGATTTACATGATGCCTCTCAATTAATATAAAGTAGTGAAAAAATATTTACAATAATTATAAAGTGATTCTAAAATTCAATTCAATTTAAAATTGTGGGTGACTAAAGTTGCACTTATGGTGCTTATTATTACATTAAGAATGTTATATTCGTTTAAAGTTGAACTTATTTTTATTTTCAAGTCAATTATTTTTTATTTAGACTGTTAAGTAAACTGACTACGTCACGTGATTAATTCTAAATGGAAAACCTGCTGAATTAATTCTTCATTAAGTCCGAAAATAAAGTTGCGACTAATAATTGGTGATAACAACGAATAAGATTATGAGATTGTTTTACAGTTAAAACTTTGCCCAATATATTATTTTGGAAAATTAGGTTCCTTTTTCTTCATAAAGACGAACGCCACTGGTGGATTTTTAAATATTTTACCGTGACACAATCTCCTGATGGGTAAGTACCTTCCACACAAAATCGCGCTGCGATATGGGAGTCATGAAAAGTGCGACATACTATGTACTCATAGCAACAT
Organism: Stenurella melanura; assembly: GCA_963583905.1. NCBI lineage: Eukaryota > Metazoa > Arthropoda > Insecta > Coleoptera > Cerambycidae > Stenurella > Stenurella melanura. Next base: position 163,968,149 of record OY757311.1, on the reverse strand, counting down.
GTTTACTCTGAGTAGGCTGGGATATTTAATATGGTACTGGCAGTGAAATAGTTTTTCAAAAAACCAAATTATCGAGCTCTAAATGGGACGAGTGTTTCGACAATCAACATGCCATCATTAGGAAGTCATCTAGCGATGATACCAACCAGATTAGCGAAATCCGCGTAGAATGAACTGTTGAGTATTTTGGTATTTGTAAATTTTTCTATATCTTGAAATTAAACTTTTTAGCAAAAAGACGGGAAAACTGTTTCATCAACAAAGAAAAACAAGTTTTTGGGAGAACGAAAATTCGTTTTATTTATATTCCATTTGAAATGTTGGGGTTATTTCCGGGAAAATCGGAAGTGATGGAAAAGTATCAGATTTTGAAAAATCGATCACATTTAAAATTTTTTAATATTAGCCCTATTAGTACGGGAGACCATCGACAAAAGTGGATCGGGCACCGCAGTTGCCGCCGCTTAGTGGAGATGTTGTAGGCATCTGTAGGTACCATTTCCCCCCAACGGCATGTCACGTGACCGCGCCCTCTTCGAGAGAGGCGCAAAAAACAAAGGGCCGCTTTAAAAATTCTGAAATTTCACATGTCACATTTTTGGGGAAAAATAAGCATCTTTTGTCTCTTGGTGTTTTTTTCTTGCATCTCCCGAAAAATGACAAAAAAAAGAATTCATAGACTTTTATTAATTAGTTTAGGGTGAAGGAAGCGTTTTAGATAAAAACGCCAAGAGCCAAAAATGGCTTCTTTTTGTCGAAAGAACACGTTTGCCGGTTTTTAGAATTTTTTAGACAAAAATAATTCGGCCAAGAGTTTCTCTAAATTTTTTTTATTTCTTCAGAAAAATCCCCAAAAATCCAGGCATATTCTTTAGACAAAAATAAACAACTTTTGTCTCTTAAACCATTTCTTTAAAGTGCTTTCTTCTCCCGTAAAAAAATTACAAAAAAACAAATTTCCTCTTTGGAGATTTTTTTCCGGAAGGAATAGTCTAAGAGCTGGCTGCAAAAAACCTGACCGATTGAGCAACATAATGAAATGTTTTTTAAATGTTAGTACTCGCAGTGACCATAAGAAAAAGCAGTGTGCCTGGGCAGAATTTGTTCACAAGTCTTGTATGTGGGGTCTTTCCTACAGCATTGATACAAATGGTTCATTACTCTACCTATCTAGTAACAGCTTGAAACTAGAACCAAATTAAAGTTTAAACATTTTTATATTAGAAAAAACATGTGTGACACGATACGTCTGTGCCTGTTCGAACTACCTGGCACAAAACTTTCTGATGCCTTGGCACAAATTTTTTTTAATTATTAACCAAATAAAAATGTGTAAACTTTTATTTGATTGTAGTTTGAAACTGCTACTTGATAGGTATAGTAATAATAAACAAATAATAATAATAATAATTTGTGCCAATGCATAATAAAGTTTTGTGCCAGGTAGTTCGAACAAACACAGACCTGACACACATGTTTTTTCTAACACAAAAATGTTTAAACTTTAATTTGGTTCTAGTTTGGTTCTGTTACTAGATAGTTACAGTAATGAACCATTGGTATGATTGCTGTAGGATTGCTCGGAAGACACCACATACAAGACTTGTGACCAAATTCTGCCCAGGCACACAATGATTTTTCTTATGGTCACTGTGAGTACTAACATTTAAAAAACATTTCATTCTGTTGCCCGATCGGCCAGGTTTTTTGCAGCCAGTTCACCCCCTAGAAGCACTTTGAGAAAAAACACCAAGAGACAAGAGATACTTATTTTTTCCCAAAAAATGTGCCTGAATTATTTCAGAATTTTTTGGCAACATTTAAGCGGCCCTTTATTTTTTGCCTCTCGCTTAAAGAAGGCGAGGTCATGTGACATGCCGTTGGGAGGAAATGGTACCTACAGATGCCTACAACATCTCCACCACGCGGTGGCAACTGCGGTCCCGATCCACTTTTGTCGATGGGGCCCCCGTACTATACAGACTGCCTATTTTACGAGGGCCACACCAAATATCTCGCTTAATATCTATTGTAGAAGAATAAAGTTTTAGAAACAGTTATCCCATTTTTTGTGAGCTATATTTCAGTAAAAAGAAATTTGAAATCCATAGCCTACTTTATGAGATATATTACAAAAACCTGAAAAATAGGAAAACCACAAACGGTTATAGCTTCCTTATTTGAGGAGATACGAAAAAAGTTAAAGGAATGAAAGTTGACGGCAAAGACAATAAGAATAATAACGTGTAACAAAAAAATCGAAAAATGCAGTTGGCTTTGACATACGCTATTGTGCAAAAAAGAAAAATACATATCTCAAAGTAGGCCATGACGCCATTAATTCCGTTATTTTTTCTCATTCCAACGATATAAAACATGTCACAGAAATTTTAACCGATAGTGTCAATATTTAATATTTTACGAATACCACAATTCATATAATTGAATCGTAACAATCAGCTGTGCCATAATTAGTGAAAAACAATGTATACAGTTATTAATAAATTTGACAGATTGTCACTGTTGTATGTTGTATGTTGCGTTGTCGAGTTCTAAGACAAATTTTATATCAGTAATTATGGTGTACACCAATAATAACAAATTCGATATGATTAGCATTTATTGTCAGTGCAATTTTGACGCTGAGATGGCAGTCACGGTTTACGGAGATAGATTTCCAGATGCTCCGCAGCCAAATCGAACTATGTTTAGGAAGTTAGTTCAAAATCTAAAAACGCACGGTTCATTTTCAAAAAAAGTAGTAAGGCGAGCGCATGTTGCGGATAATGTAAGAAAAGTGAATAGAGTAATGAATTATGTTAACCAAAATGAGGAAACCTCTTTGAGACAAATTCAGAGAAACTGTCGCATAAAAAAAGACAGTGCAAGAAAAATATTGAAAAAAAACGGATTTCGATGCTACAAAATGAGGAAAGTTCAACATTTAAATGAGGGAGATAAGCCAAGGAGAGTAAGATTTTGTAGATGGTTATTAAATAAGAAAAGGAATGACGCGCTGATATGTAGCAAAATTCTTTGGTCGGACGAATCAAATTTTTCTAATAATGGATTTTTCAATAATAGAAATATGCATTATAAGTGGACACGAGAAAATACACATTGGTGCAGAGAGACTGCTTTCCAAGAAAGATTTTCTACGAATGTTTGGTTGGGTCTTTTAGGGACTAAAGTAATTGGACCTTATTTTTATGATGGCAAATTAACCGCTCGTAGATACCTTAATTTCCTGCAAAACGAATTTCAAGATTTTCTTTATGAATTAACAGTGGCAGAAAGATTAAATTATTCATATTTTCAACAAGATGGGGCTCCACCTCACACTGCTGTAATATGTACAAATTATTTAAATCAAGTTATGCCAGATAGCTGAATAGGCACCTATGGACCCATTCTATGGCCAGCTCGATCACCAGATATTACTCCCTTGGATTTTTTCATCTGGGGTTGCATTAAAGACAAGGTATTTCAAACTGCCCCTGAAAATATTGAGGACATCAAAACCAGAATTCGAAACGCATGTGAGGCAATTACTCCTGAAATGCTCCAAAATGTAATGCGTGACGTGTCTCATAGAGCACGTTTATGTGTCAGACTGCATGGTGCACAATTTGAGCATTTGTAGTTAGAAAAATAAATACACACAATTTCTTTTCAATATAGTAGTAGGTAGTACTGTTATACATAGTTTTTCGTTTTTTTCTTTGGATGTTCGTTTTGTACTTGTATTTTTATTTAATATGAGATATTTATTGGTTTGTATTAAATTGTAATAAATAATTACGGAATTATAATTATTATAAAGTGAATTTTTACTATTATGGCACAGCTGATTCTTACGATTCAATTATATGAATTGTGGTATTCGTAAAATATTAAATATTGACACTATCGGTTAAAATGTCTGTGACATGTTTTATATCGTTGGAATGAGAAAAAAATAACGGAATTAATGGCGTCATGGCCTACTTTGAGATATGTATTTTTCATTTTTGCACAATAGCGTATGTCAAAGCCAACTGCATTTTTCGATTTTTTTGTTACACGTTATTATTCTTATTGTCTTTGCCGTCAACTTTCATTCCTTTAACTTTTTTCGTATCTCCTCAAATAAGGAAGCTATAACCGTTTGTGGTTTTCCTATTTTTCAGGTTTTTGTAATATATCTCATAAAGTAGGCTATGGATTTCAATTTTTTTTTACTGAAATATAGCTCACAAAAAATGGGATAACTGTTTCTAAAACTTTATTCTTCTACAATAGATATTAAGCGAGATATTTGGTGTGGCCCTCGTAAAATAGACAGTCTGTATACCTTGAAAATTATATTAACCATGGTTTGTCTAATGAATCCGTTGGCATCCAATATAATATACCTTTCAAACTCGGGAGAAACATCAACTTTTCACCCTTAAATAGCTATTTTTAATATAACAAGTCTTTATTTGGTAGAAATCTTGTCAATGATAATCATACATTTTTAAATTAAAACGATTGAAGACCGGAGAGATTTGAAGCACCCTAGTCCGATGTTGTAATACGGCTATTAAATTCAGTACAAACTATGAACATTTTACAGGATAAGGACAATAAAATAAAAACCTACCACGGAAGTGCATAACTGCAACTGCACCGACATAATACAGAGCCAACCTCTCTCTACACATAAAAAGATTACTATGCATATTTGAGAAATAAAACATTAACAAAGGTGTCGACTTGTAATGTAAGCAAACTGTTCATTTGCAGATTTGCATAAAAATTTTCTACTAATGCATATAGCAGATTATGCGAAAAATTTATACAAGTGAACCTACCCATATCGAGGGTAATATATCAGAAGGACATACACGTACAACCCACTTTTACAGTTACACTAGAGCAGAAGTAGTGCGCCGTTTCACTATAATTTTGCAAATAGATAATTATGGGATATTATATAGGGTTATAGTTGTCTACAAATATTTAATGCGAATAAAAATGCCTTAAAAACGAGTGTAAATCACTACCTCGTTGGTTCCCACAGAGCCGTACTTGAAATTTGCGTGCGCAATAACTTATAAATACTTGGTACATCGATAAATTAAAAAAAAAACTCTGTTCTGCTTGTGTCAAGATAGAAATAATATCTTATAAACTGCTACTTAAGGAATGACTACTTCCACATCCAGATTTTCCATCCGTCTTGAAAGGAAAACATTTTGACTACATTTGCACTCTAGTACTGGCAATAATTGGTCATAAAATTTTAATAATATTTGAGGCAGATGCCATAAAAAATTTGAAATGTTGGTTTCTAGCACATACGCCAAAAATGAAGTTTCTGGACTCTTATTAGCTTCCTCTCCACCTATTGTTCCCAATACACCCCCCCCCCCCCTCTTTAACGGAATCATCTCAATATACAATCTAGTTCCAGATGTCGTTATAATACATACGCGTACCAAATTTCAAGTGAATATCTCAATTTTATTTTATCAACCCCTATAATAATTGAGTGAGGGGTCGTGGGAGAGTTGAAAAATAGTATACAAAAATTAGAGGCCTTGACTTCTAGTATATACATCAAATTCTAAGTTTCTGTACTCTTACCAACTTGCTTTATTTATCTTCCCCCATTTAACACACAACCCTTCAACGGAATCATCTCATAATATAATCTAATTATAGATGTCGTAATAATACATACAAGTACCAACTTTTAAGTGAAAATCTCAATTCTCTTTTAATAAATGAGTGGGGGTGGTGGGAGCAATTGAAAATATATTAAAAAAATCGGAGGCCTTGGATTCTAGTATATATACCAAATCCCAAGTTTCTGTCCTCTTACCAGCTTGTTTTACTTATTTTGCCATATTCACCCCTATTTAACCCCCAACTCTTCAACGGAATCATCTCAAAATATAATCTAGTTCCAGGTGTCGTTATAATACATACGTGTACTAAATTTTTAGTGAATATCTCAATTTTATTTTATCAATGGAGTTTGGGTGGTGGGAGAGTTGAAAAATATTATTTAAAAAATCTGAGGCCTTGGCTTCTAGTATATACACCAAATTCCTAGTTTTTGTACTCTTATTACTAGCCTGCTTTACTTATTTTTCCCCTATTTACCCCTGTTTAACCCCCAACCCTTCAACGGAATAATTTCAAAATATAATCATGTTCTAGGTATCCTTATAATATATACGTGTACCAAATTTCAAGTGAATATCTCAATTTTATTTTATCAACCACTTTTATAATGCGGAGGTGGTGCGGTGGGGTATGGAAATATTATAAAAAAATCTGAGGCCTTGGCTTCTAGTATATATACCAAATCCCAAATTTTTGTACTCTTACCAGCATGTTTTACTTATTTTCTGCTATTTACCCCTATTTACCCCTAACCCTTTACCGGATAAGTTAAAAAAATAATCCAGTTCCACATCTCGTTATAGTACATGTGTATAAAATTTTAAGTCAATATCTTAAACCCTTAAAGAGATATCGTGCGCACAAAAAAGTTACAGACCGACATCGCGATAGACTAGAATTTTCTTTTCTCAAAATTAAAATTTTGACGTTTCATGATATTCTAAACCTGTTTCAACAAAAAAAAAAAATTATTTTTTTTACGATTAGTATACTTCCACGCCACTATGTGGATGTGGAAGTGTAATATTTGTCGAGAATTGACGAATTAGTAAGGGGTCCAAAGCTTTAAAAATTGAAATGACCCATTCCAACAAGGTAAATAATTTTTGGGAACGAATTCAGAAAGAGGGTCCTTAAGGGACATCAGAAATGGTTTGTTGGACTTCTGTTGGCAGTTGCACAACTTCTCGTTAGAAAACTAATTACGTGCGATATTGATCTGATTTTTTATATTTATATACTATTGATATGAGCGCATCTATCTGTACTGATAGAATTTCAAAATCACTTACGGTTTGTTTCTAAATAAATCCAGAATCACAGAAACGAAATTTGTGAAAAAACGAAAGTGACTCTAAAAAATTTGAAAAAATCCAGAGGTACGTAGAAAGGCGAGAGAAATCGAATGGCGCAAATTAGGGAAGAGGGAAAATTTTTAGAAATTTTAGAAACTAAGGACGGCAAGGATGTCTGTTTACGCTATTCGATTTCTCCATCTTTTAGCGTACCTCTGAATTTTTTTAGATTTTTAGGGACTGTCGATCGGATACATCTGCCTCCGAGATGAACCCGTGTTGCCGGAGAAGCGAAATCATCGCACCTCTGACTTTGACCTCTTCTAGCCTCCTTAAAATTTACCTCAGATCATCGAGCCGCCCAGCACCGGATTCGGAATTTAATTGGGCTAATTTCCACCATGGATTACCGAATAATGATTTTTTTTAATTACCTCAAAAACTGCACGCGACAAAATGCATTTTTCGATACACAAGTGCAATTTCCCATTTGTATACGACTAAAATGGGTAACAAATAGTAGAGAAGGAAATATGGTTTAGAGATCAACAAAGTTTTTGCAACAAAAATTAGCTCGACATCGATATCAGACCAATATGGCGCTTAGTTAATCTTTTAGCGAGAGGCATATGTTAAAAAAACCGGATTCTTGAAATAACATTCCGCCATCTTCCTTTCTTGTGGAGAAATTGTGCAACCGCCAAAAAAAGTTCAACAAACCATTTCTGATGCCCATTAGGACCCTCTTTCGATATGTGAGCTCAAATATTATTTACCTTGCTGGAATGGGTTACTCGGCGATTTTGACGGCTTTCGAAGGCGTGGACCTTCTACTAAATTAGATAGTCCATGATACATTGACAATATTAAGTTCGACTCTGTCGCGGACAGGGTTTACATACCTGCCGTAAACCGTTACCTCGTAAAATATTTTCAGTAGGAGCAAGTCGGGCAAATATATCAAAATAATTTGAAACTATAACTGAAACAGGTGTGTTTTCGTTACTTTCTCATTTTAATCATTCCAGAATAGGTATACTTTATATGAGAATAATGATGTTCTATGTATTAAGCGATACATTATATTTATTATTGAATATGTTATAGAGGAATTAGATCGAGAATTAGCATGCCCTGCTCTCCCCTAAACGTGTAAGCGGTGTAGATTTGACATTTTTTATGTGCAATAAATATCTGTAGTCAAGTATAGTAGGTACTACTAGGATACTTCGAGTATTCCTCTGAACAGTAGAGGTAACTTACATTATGAACTCAAATATGCAATATCCCAAATAACTTAAGATTTATTACAATTTTTGTGGATTTTCAGAAAAATGCTTCCTGCGGTGCACAGTCTAGGGGTCAAGCTGTACAATCTGCTCCTTCAATTCGTCTGTTTGGAAAACGCTGATCTAGATACTGGCGCACTTTCAAGCTGAAGTCTGGAGATGCCCCTTCGTGTTGAAGAAACATATCTCGTCTTATCTCCAAAGGGATACTTTCTAAAAACGTAGGCAAAGTATTTTTCTTAAACTGGCGATAAGTGTGGCCGCTTAAACGAAATTGCAGCAAGTACACGACCAAGTTTTCTCCCACAATTCCAGTCCAAACACTGATGCAAAATTGTTGCTGGTGTCTTTTCATTTCCTCGTTTCAGATTACACTATCTCGACTAACAGAATTTTTCCGAAGTTAAGCTGGATCAAATTGTGACCTAAAAACTATCGGCAGAGAAGTGATCCTATGAAGGTTGTCTTTAGGAGTCATAGTTTCTACTTTTTGTCGGGACAATGGACTTGGTCAAGCAGAACATGCCATCCCGTTGATTTAAAAGCCCTCATCAAATGTGCAATTGAGTGAACACCTATGGGAGGTTCTTGTGCTACGTAGTTTAAGACTACATCTTGGAACACTACCGTACGTGGTACGATTCCTACAGTTACCACTACCACGCTTCAGGGTGTCACTTTATCGAAGGCGGTGACGAGTGGAAGTAAATGTGGTATGATAAGACTGAGAGCGATTGGGATATGTCTTGGTACAAGCTTGCCGCTTCTCTTCGCCAAAAAAGCTTGTTCTTGAGACGAAAACTTATTGTCTATTTAGAAGACGACTTTTGAATAAGTAAATAAAGACACGTTTAGTTACTATGCTGACCTGCCTACTACGCACTACTATTTGTTTAAAATTTTACAACAATTTGCATTGTGAGAAAGATTTGTATTTTGTGTATTTATCATAGTTCAATAACTATAAAAATTTCCATCGGAAAAAATGTTATCTGAGATTTTCCTTCAGTAACTGCTAGTAGGGGGGTTATACATCATAAAACCACAAAAATTAGTTGTATGGGTGCCGCGCAACGCCCCCCCCCCCCTAAAAAAACACCCCATCGGTGAAAAAAGCCTTATTTTAACTCGATAACCTTGAATATTTAAAAAAATTGCTTATCATAAAAAAGTAAGCCTGATTAATTTCCCCAAGAAAAAGCCTCTTGAAATTTTCTTGTATATGCCATGGTTTTCGAGAAAATCTATATTGAAGAAAATTGCACAATTTGTATTTTTATTGCGTGGGAATTCTCGTTTAGGAGAAGCTAGGAAGAAAAATCAAAATGGGTCTTAAGAGAGATATAAAATACTCTCTGGTGTTATCATTTTTTATGGCTATCGATATTTATTAGTATATATAAATAACAATATACTATAGTTATCTCTTGACTTTAATATAAGTTATAAATGCATTATCTTTTAGTTCAAGGCAGTACTTCAATGCAGAAAAAGTTAGGAATAAAAATATGCACATTTACAAATTTACGAGCATGTTGAACTTAGCCAAATTTTGGCCAATTTTTTATTGTTTCCTAAGAATAAAAAAAGTCCCAAACATTTTGAAAATTCAGCTCATTTTGTTTTTAAATTTACATCATTTAACTACTGTTTCTAATCATTTAATAGTTAAAAAAAGTGTATAAAAAATATCACCAAAAAATTGAATATGCAGCTTTTTTGGATTTTTTTTGGCTAACTTCAACATGCTGGTAAATTTGTAAATGTGAATATTTTTATTCCTGACTTGTTCTACATTGAAGTACTACCTTGAACTAAAAGATAATGCATTTATAACTTATACTATAGTCGGTTATTTTTTATGGGCCTATGAATAGTTAGGAGTACAAAAAAATCAAGAGATAACTATTGTTATTTTTATATACTAATAAATATCAATAGCCATCAAAAGTGGCAACACAAGAAAGTATTTGATATCCCCTTTTGATTTTTCTTCCTAGCTTGTTTGATTTTCGAGCAATTCAATTTTTTCTATACGCTGCGCGCAAACAATTTCAAATAAACGAAAATTCGTACACATCAAAAATACAAATTTTGCAATATTTTTCAATACCGATTTTCTCGAAAACCATGGATTATTCAAGAAAATTACAAGAGAATTTTTTTTAGGAAATTAGCCGAGCTTTATTTTTTATGATGATCAATATGTTTTTTATATGTTCGACGGTTAAGAAGTTATAAGTAAAATAAGGGTGTTTTTTTTGGGGGGGGGGTCTTGCGCGGCACCCCCAGAACTGATTCTTGTGGTTTTGTGATGTATAACCCCTCTACTAACAGTTACCGAAGGAAAATATCAGATAACATTTTTTTTGAGCTTCTGGTGTATTTTTTACTTTACCTACTGGACTATCATAGGAAAAAAAATAAAAAAAACAAAAAATTTGATAACAGAGTTTGGAAATAAAAATACTGGGTTGTAAATAAAACAATTAGTACAGGGCGTTCAATATTAATCGTGCGTGCCCGTGTACTTAAAAAGATGATTTAAATATTTAATTCGCTCTGAGGCCATAACGGCTTCTGTACGGGCATGGGTTTATTAACAAAATTGCTAGTTTTGGTAGATGATGGTAGAGATGAAGTCAAATACTGGCAAATAAAAGGTACAATTGTGATTCTTATTTTGAATTATATCCAGCTTCTAAATTTCCTTTAATTAATTTTTTCGTACACATTTTATTCACTTGTATTCTTTATCAGTTGTATCTGCAACTAGAGAAGTTTTGATGTTTCCGAAACCGGTAACATTAGAATTAATTGGAAGACATAGATAACAGTTTTTATGAAAAAACCTCATCTATTATTTGCGTTTTACATATTTTAGCAATTTTGTCTCACTTTTTAATAAAATTAATGAACTGCTTTGAGCCTATAAGCATACATAAATTAAATGCTAAATACAGCCAACAATATCAGCAAATTATGTGTCTACCATTATACGACTTCCAGGCGACTAGATGATCATTGCTTAGATACCGAAGTTAACTAATAATTTAATAACTCTAACGGGAAATTACCCTTTGAATAACGATGGGAATTTCTAATACATTTTATTTCATATGATCGACTAAGTAGCAGTAATTTGCAGATTCTCTTTAACAGAGCAATTATTAAATATTATTAGAGTGACAATGGGGTAGAGGTGTTTCAGAATCTTATGAGCCTCGAACTGCGCAAAAGCCAAAGTTCATTCTGCGTTATAAGTATTTTTTTGAAGACACTGGCGGCTGAATTGTTGTATACATAAACAAGAGCTCGGGATAAATTGTAAACAATAAATATAATAATTTTAAGAAGTGTAACTGAGTCGACAGGAGGGATTATGTCTGTGCGCATATGAAGGTCACAGCTCATGAGATTTTAAAACACCTCTAAAACATTTATATATAAAATAAAAAATCTATTAAATTGTAACAATTATTTTAATATTCATTTAATTATCATGTTCTAACTAATTGAAAGCGTAATAATCGTTTAGTGAAGCAAGGAAGCAACCAGTTTCTACTATACGCTAGTAAACGTGCATGTTTCTCGGTACGATGTACAGTCGTGGCCATATAAAGTGGGTCATGTTAGAAGCTAATTCTAACGATACGTATATCTAGTTACGTAATGAGGTCTTATGCTTGGCGATAGGCAAGGTTGAAGCTAGAAGATTTATTTTTAGAAGTTAAGGATTTAATGCAAAATTTAATCCCAACCATATGCTCCTTAAAATGATCTTTCTATTATTTAAAGGAGTCCCGATATTTATAGAGGAAATATATTAAACAGTAAAGTACTAGTAATCACCATATTGATCTAATCGGTTTATTAAGATTTTATAATTTAATCGTTCAAAGGTCTTGGAAACATCTGGTATGGCCTCTGTAGCCAATCATACTGAAATATCTAACTAAATGAAACGTTTAAAACATTGGACTAACTCAAATATCCCAAAATTTAAAAGAAACACATCAATATCGAATCGTTCGCATTTGTTAAAAGATATGAAACTACAGACAGCCACACACGTACAAATATACGTATGAAACTTATATCGCCTCTCTTTTTGCGTCGGGGTATAAAAAAAATTCACCCTACTGCCTCCATATATATTGATAATGTGCAGTTTGCTGAATGTCTACCGAGATGAAATGTAGCTAAAAACCTTTTCAGCAAAATTCTCTTCGAAATACAAAACGCTTCAAAATCGGATCACCCATTGGAGCGATATAAGCCGCTGACAGATACAGATATACAAAACGTACGAGTCAAACTTAACCCTCCTCATTTTGTGTCGGAGGTTAAAACAAGCATACACACTAGTCGAATTGAGAATTTGTACCTTCTTAAAAGTTTTTGAACTATGTTAAATAAAAAGTAAAGTTGCCTTATTTGAATGAGTTTAAAATTAAATTACTGTAATCGCCAAATATAATGAAGCTACGCAGAAAACGACTCTCCCTCCTAAACATATAGAAACACAAATTGTAGCAAACGTGGGCGGTTTCGCAGAAACGGCTCCTTCAATTACACCAATCATGTACAGGTGACGTACGATTTTGAAAAGAATTGGTGAGATTTATCTGCACCAGGCGGCTTCATCATATTTGGCGACTGCAGTAAATATAATCGTTAGCGAGTAAGTGACAACAAAAGCACAGCTTCTCAACAAAAAATGGGGAATATGAATGATAATTGAGATCGTCGTAGTGAGATACAAAATATGATTTGATAGTCGAACTAACTTATAAACTGCGATACACAATGATTCACATGAATGAAACCTGATTTTTTTAAGCCTGAAACTGTCTAATTAAAAAACTGCAATCGTCAAAATATAATCGATCAATATGTTTCTTAATTGAATAAAGAGACAACGATTGTAGTATTCCATCTTGTTTTTCTCGCCATGACTTGTTTGTGTATTAAGATGGTACTCAAGAAAAATAAATAAATAAGAGACGGCAAGTTTAACTTTTGCTTAAAAGTTAACTTTAAGAATTCAAATATTAAAAGCAGTGGTGATGATAAATAATTTATCTCTATAGTATCATGTGACTGGGTATGTACAATATAAGACAGACAGATATGAGTATCATATCAGTATTTATATAAATGGGATATTGCTAGTGTTCAAAATTGAGTCCCTTTATTGGTCCTTCGAGGCGGATACGTGCAGTTTCAATTACATATATGCAAATGCAACTTTAGCTTTTTCTAGGGTCTCGTACCTCCAAATGAAAAAATGGAACACTTCCAGGATCATTTTGTTGTCCATCTGTCTGTTTGTCTGTCTCTCAAGACCCCTTTTCTCAGAAACGGCTCGAGGTATCGAATTGACATGCTAAAGTATATAGCCTCATAGTTCTGTAAAAAAACAAGTTCCTAACTCAATGGAATAAAGAGATACGATCATTCAAAATGTATTTTCATACTGATAGACTAACTCACTGACTGACACATCAAAACCTATAGGGTACTTTCCGTTGACCAGGAATCTTGAAATTTGGCACGAATGAAGGTCTCTTAGCACAAGTAAAGGAAGAATCCGAAAATCATTAATTTCTAATTCTATGTGGAATTCTTACTTGACAAACTTAATTTGGAGGCTTCTTTCATATAGCGTACACGAAAGAGACTGAAAAATTAAATCACTCTATGTAATAGTACGGAACCCTCAGGGCAGGAGTCTTACTCGAACTTATATATTCTTGCTCGCAATATTTTTGTCTCTTTAACAAACCGCAGTGTAACAGTATAATTCCAGAATCTTACACACTTTTTAACATTATATCTGTCAGATAAAAAACAGTACGTCGCGTACAATGCATTCAGGTCTACTGATGACTTATCTTGTTCCGGTATACCTCAGGGGTCTGTTCTTGGACCACTTTTGTTTAATATATTTATCAATGACATTATATGAGTTAGCTGTTCATTTTTAATGCATGTAGATGATATCAAGCTACTACATAGAATCTCTAACATAAGTGACTACATTAAATTACAAAATAATGTATCTAAACTCAGCGCTTGGTGTGTCGAGAACAGTATCACATTAAACGTGCAAAAATGTAACGTTCAAAGATGGAATAACTTTTGATAAAAAAAAAACTCAGTTTTGTCAATCATACCGACACGTTAATCTGCCAATGTGAATTTCTATTTATATTGGTTTTATTATACACAAAATGCAATGGGCGTGAGTTCTCAAATATTTTAACGTTAAAACTATTATATTTTTCTTTTTTCCATCTAAACTATAGTACGTGTCTCTTGTTTGGCAGGCCTGCTATAACATCCATAGTCTTGAATTAGAAAATTTGAAACGATATTGTCTTAAATTTCTATATCTAAAATATCATGGTATATATCCACCAATTGGTTTTCCACGAACCGATTTACTTCAAATGTTTTCTATGAGTAACCTATCTGAAAGACGCAACGACTTTGCGATAAATTTTTTAAAAAAGGTGATTTATTATGATACTGACTGTAGTGAGATTCTCCAGAGACTTAGTTTCCATAAATTCAAGACAAAATCAAACTTCGCCGCAGCCCGGACTAATACTTTAAAGTTTTTACCAATCTACAGTATTTGCTCTATAATAAGGCCAAGAAGTGTAGTCGGTAAAGCAAAAAGTCAGCGGAATTCTTGTCAAAGGATAGTAGCTGTTATGTAATACTTAAGCGGCACCTCGTTCTACTATATAATCCCACATAATTCAGAGAAACATATTAAGTTTTATCCACCTACCAGAGATGAAAATCAGGACTAGGTTATTATGTGTAATTGGTACAATCCACCAAATAGAACAAATGTTTGATTGTGGTGCCTTTATACTTAATAATGTTTAACTACTGTGAAATTTGAGGAATAACACTAATAAACGAACTTCACGAGACCATCCTACGCATTCAGTGGCGCCACATATATATTTACAATAGTAACAGTTTTAATGCAAAGGACAAATATTTGCGGCTGCCTGCTATAATACGTGGAGATGTCGCCAGATTTAAGCATAATATTTTGAATTTAAGACATATGGAAGCTCATGCATGATTAACATAATCCGAGTGCTTCTATTTCTTCGCATTACGTACGTGCGAATTTACGAAATTCCTAAATCCGCACGCCCCTGGCTCTACTGACTAGACTTACTGGCCCTACTACAGCTCCACAGCCATATTTTGTCTGAAATCATATATTATTATGTATGTATTTTCCTCTCTCTCTCTCGCTCTCTCTATTGTAAGTAAATTTAACTCTCTGTTCTTTCTAATATTTATATTGTTTCATTGTTATATATCTTTATTGAAATGTATGTTAGTAAATTTAAGTAATTTTTGTATGATGTATGTGTTGTTCCCATCTTGTAAATGGTCTTGTAGTGTTAGATGGTGTATAAATAAAATAAAATAAAATAAAATAAAATAAAATAAAATAAAGTAAAATAGAACAGAACAGAACAGAACAGAACAGAACAGAACAGCACAGGACAGGACAGGACAGGACAGGACAGGACAGGACAGGACAGGACAGGACAGGACAGGACAGGACAGGACAGGACAGGACAGGACAGGGCAGCACAGGAAAGGACGGGAGAGGACAGGACAGAACAGAATAGGATAGAATAAAATAAAAATAAAATATATCAGCACTAAGTGATCTAGACCGCGTCGAAAAATGCGCACCCTGTATACCCAACATTTTAAAAAAATATTAATAAATAGAGTAAAAGACGGCCATAGCATGCAGGTTCAATTAACTCTACAATGAAAGAATACTCCGTTTAAATTAGCCTTTGTATATTTGTATCGGGGTAATAACTTATCCTCAGGGGTGGTCGCCCTTATGTCTCACACTTGTGTCTTAAAAATAGTGATCTCGTATCTCGAAGCTTTGTCTTCGTACGTTGACCTCATGTTATCACTTACTATAACAACAAAAGACAAGTTTTTATACGTTATGAGCACAAATGGAAATGTTAAATATTTGAAATTAATTAAGAGGTTAGCTTCATGTCTTCTTTCGAACATTTTCAAGAATATAAAGATGTGTGAAAATATCCATTCAAAATATAAACTAATAAAAATAAAAAGGTTTCTTTCAATTGCTTGGCAAACAAACAGAAAAATTATTAAAATTATTCATAAAAAAATACCAAGATACACATTAGGATAATGCAAAAATTGCAATGGGACATATTGTATAGTGCTATCTAAGTGAATTGGAGCTTGCACTTATTTTTTACTAAACAAAAACAAATAGGTTATACAAAAGGTGTTCGAGTTGACCAAAAACATGATATGTAGTTGACTAGAGACAATGTCAAAATGTAAGTTTAAGGAAGGGTTGTATCGACAAACGATCATACTTTTATTTACAGTAAGAGGATTGAATTAAATTTTGTTAGTTTCTAATCTTTATTTTTGTCTAATAGTCGATGGTTCACAATTCAATTTACTTTTTTTATGAATTTACATAACCGGGAAAATCCACTTAAAGATAAACACAATTTTAAAAAACATTTTTTTCATTAAACCAAATTCAACTTGATCAAAGTTCAAAACCCAAGGTTACTATTGTTGTAATAATGGTAACTTTGAATTTTTAGTCAAGCCTATTTTAGTTTAAATTGGGTCGTGACAACCCTCCTAAGAGTAATGATTACTTATTAACGAACACTAAAGAATTATCAAGAGATAATAATTTAAAAGGAATTATTTTTTGTTTGATTACAATTGTAATGAAACATATTTTTCATAGGATTTGGCAAACAGCAGCAAAAACTATCTATGAGAACTAAAAAGAAAAACTATCCGTAATATGAATTTGTTTATTCCTTATTTGACAATAATTGTCATTGTAACACTAGTATCTACATAACCCCTTACGGCTGTTAAGATTCAGTTAAAAATGAGAACAAAAGCTTATCTATTCAATAATTAAATAATTAAAATCTACTGACAACCTACATATGGTTGTGCTAGAGACCAGAAAAGCCCTAAACTGATTTTATTTACATACCATGTCGTTAAAAACTTTTCATTGTAGTCGAGATTCTAATGGAATATTTTCATGAAGGTTTGGTTATTTATCATTCTGTCTCTTGGAAATGCTTAGCCTAAGAAACGTTTTTCACCCGTATTTTGGAGCACATCAGAAAGACATAAAGCCACTCATAAGATGTGTCGTGCAAAAACTAAAACAATTTCCACAAATGTGAAGTTTTTGAAATTAGATATTAAATGTTTGACATTGACTGATAGAAACAACTGATCTTCACCTATCTATTACCTAACTTTTTAGTTCTCACCGATTAGGCCAGTCATTAAAGCAAAAAAGCCAGACAAAATTACAAAACTCTCCATACTATGATAGAAGCTAAATAGCATATAAATATAAACAAATCTAGATTTGCAACCTTTTTTAAGGCCCGGAACATTGTTAAAAATTGACTTAAACAATTGTCAATAACTATTTAGACAAAATTGCAAAAGTTGTGCAAACTTGGAAATCAATTGAAAAGGTTGTTGCAAATGTTAA
This sequence comes from Stenurella melanura, assembly GCA_963583905.1. Lineage (NCBI taxonomy): Eukaryota > Metazoa > Arthropoda > Insecta > Coleoptera > Cerambycidae > Stenurella > Stenurella melanura. Next base: position 163,950,315 of record OY757311.1, on the reverse strand, counting down.
TCTCACTTTGCAACCTGATCGTGTAAACGGAATATTGTTTTTTTATTATTTTTAACCCGTTATTTAGGATTTCTACTGCGAAAAAATTGCAAAAGTTTTACAAATCTGACAGACCGTGTAGATTAGCCTACCGAGGCTGTGTGTGAATTTGCATTAAAAAAAACGACCGGAAGTACAACTGCAACCATTTTGTTTAAATTTGCAAAAAAATGGCGGTCGAAAAAATGCAAAAGTCTTAAAATCGGGTTGCAAATGTTTGTTACTCTATTGCACGACCTTATGCACATTTGCAACCTTTTGTTCATAACGGAACATTGTTAAATTTATAATTATTTGCCTCATTCACATTTGCACTATTCAAAATAATTGCAAAAAAGGACATTTTGATATGAAAATTTTTTCTCTACGACCAATACAACCGGTTTTAGAAATGTGCCGATCGAATGCAATATACTCTTGGGTTTGTATTTGCGAGTATAATAATAGTACCAGTGTTAAAAAAATTTCATTTCTTATCCTCTTGACCATCGGCATACTTATTTCAGCAATGAGCAAAATGCATAATTTTTTTAAACATCACAGATGAATAGATCACTAAAAAACATTATTTTTCCAGTATTTTATTTTTGTTTTGTGTTCTAATTAAAGGTTAAAAAAATTATTTACTGCAACTGTCAATTGAACTACGTTTAAATGGAGAAGTTTCCGCGCTACTTCTGTGTGACGTCATCGGGCACATCGCACCGACGGAAAACGTATTGTGATTGCGAATGTGTACACATTATTTATGTTGTGTTATGGAAAATACAAAGAAAAGTAGCTATAAATATTATATTGTGCCCAAATGTACAAATACTACAACAAAAACTCCAGAAAAGTTATTTTTTAATGTGCCTAGACGCGATAAAGTTAGGAAGAGATGGTGCAGAGCTATGAGACGCGACGACCGAAATGCAGAATTATCGTCATCCTCAAGATTATATTGCTGTCAGGATCATTTTGATGTAAATTTACCCATTAAAACTAATTATTTTATAATAATATTATGAAAATATGTACCTAACCCTAATATTATTGTGATAATTTGTTTACATATCATGGTGAATTTGGTCACTTTCCTATTTATAGGAATACAACAGTTTACTAACTTCTGTTAATAGGAACCTTGAATTAACATGTATAAATGTATAAGAACGGTGGGAATAATGTAACTTCTCGACGTTCTACATATTATCCAGTTATATATTTATATATATACCTATGTATGTCAACAGTTATTTTTACTATTAATGTACCTACCTACCTAAAAGTACGTACTTAGTGACGGGAGGTATATATTATATAAAAAAGTAAAGCATTATAAGATGAAAAATATTAATTAATATAACTTTAAAACATTGCCTTGTTTACCTATTTTGAGGTTAGGTACATAAATAATTTGTTATATTTAACTACAGTAAAAGGATAAAAATGGGCACAATTGAATTAATGTTTAGAATAATGAATGACGTCATACCTTGTTGCTTTAGTACTCCAATTTCTGCACTAATAAAATCAGTATTAGTAGCAAAAAAGTTTATCATAAACACATCAACAACGGGCAAATTGTCACTCTGGCCCCGTAAAAACCCACTGTCCGTCATTTTTACCATTTAATAATTAAAATAAGTAAATAAATGAATGATTTCTTTTATGAAAATATCAATACACATTTACAAAGCACAAAACAATTTATGATTTAACCCGTTGGCAGATAGGCGACCATTAGATATTATGCCGAATGACGTCAGACCAATAGCGTGGTGTTTTCAGTCACGTGGATATGTTCTCATAAAATTTTGAATTTCAATACCTGTAACTGTCGCTAAAGGAGAACGAAGTTTCAGTTAATTAAAACTTATTAGAAACATATTTACGTTCAACCATTTATCAGGAAAGACTGTCAGGTCTTGCGATTTTATCTGTAGAAAATGCTGTTGCCCAGGAATTGAATTATTCTGACTTAATAAAAAGAATTTGTAAGTGCAAAAGCAAAAAAGGTGGCAATCTAGGCTTTTCGGTAAATTAATGCTTAGTTAATTATCAATTAGTTATTTTCTTCATTTGTTTCAGCTTTAAATCAATTTACGATATAAATTTGGCGTATGCGTGATGTGAGCGTTGTTTACACCATAGTAGTAAAAATAAACCTTTTCAATAAAATATTGTTCCTTTTTCTGTTATCGATTCTCATCCATGCTACTGCTATACCAATCTTTCGAAGGTTTGAGTTATTAGTAGGTATATAAAGATGTAAAAAAAATGTATGTTATCTTCAGTTTCTACGTACAGCTTAATCACGAATAAGCGATAGCATATTGGGAGGAGGGAGCGCCACAATGAGATTTCGCACCACCAGAGAAAAACTTGCTTGAGCTGCCTCTGCCGCCAAATGGATTAGACAGAAGTTGGTTCTTGAGTACTTGATTGTTACAAAACATCTCACACCTAAAAATATATAAACTCGAAAAGGGTTATAAAATACAAACTGAAAATGAAAGTTAGACAGTTAACGTTTCGGAAAAATGCTCTATTTCCATCCTCAAGACATTTAGGCCGCCAACAATGACAGTTTGTTAGAGGTACCTGTTGCTTTATTATTGATAATCTGTACGTGTTTCAAGCAACCTGCAAAAGAAAGTTTGTCGTCAAGCTTTATTTTTATATAGGTACCAAAAAAATTCTATTTTTTGTACTTCACGTCTGTCAGTGGGGTGCAACTTCCTACAACTGCGCCAAATTTCAACTTTCTAGGTCAAACAGTCGCCGAGAAAAATGTCTGCGACAGACACCGAGGTGATTCCAAAAGTATTCCGTTAAGAAATTTTGAAAATTATCGATATTTTGGACAACGCGTTACTGAGGCACACTGTATTTGTAAAGGTTTGATATTTGTAAAATTACTGGAAGTTCTTTCGATTCGAATTAAATAAACACACTGTGTGAACATAAACGCATACAGAGATCAGATTATAAATGGGGCATAAAATTTTTTTGTTTATGCTTAGTTAGATGATAAACTAAGTACGTAAAGTCTGTATTAATTATAGTAGAATATAGTTAATCAAGCTAACGTTCTGTTTAAAAAGTTAATCCTTAGTTCAATATTTTTATATAAAAATTATATTACGTTACGTTAAATTAGGGTAAGGAGAGAAATCTTACTTCCGTTAGAGTAATTTATGAAATGTAGTCATGTGTTTGCCCTGAAGTTTGTCGCAACCTACAATAAGGATATTAAATTTAAAAGTGAATTATTTATTATTTGTTTGCTTACAGAATTTTGCAAACAGCGGAAAGAAAAACTATCTATGAGAACTAGAGGAAAAACTATATGTAAAAATATTAATGAAATCTTTGCATTCTTTCGATAACCTGACTTCTGGTTATGCTACGGCTAGGCACGTTAAACTAGTATTTACATGATCCCCTACGATATGCAAATTCAGTTAAAAATGAGAACAAAGGCCTGAAATTAATTTATGTACCTATCTTGTCTTTAAAAATTTTTTCATTCTAATGAATTACATTTTCATAAAATCTTCATTCAAAATAAGGCGATTCAAAAAAGTTGGAATTTATTTAGAACAGAAAACTTAATTTCCTTGGATTATTAGAGATTCCCCAAACTGTTTTCCATAAGTTCCTTGAATTTGTCTTATATCCATTTATTTGTTTTTTATAATAGGCCTTTAATTCTTAAAAGCTTTTTAACTTGCAATGTTAGTTTGTTAGTGTGTTAGTTTGTTTAGGCCAAATCTTGTAATCAAAATTTCTAGTAGTTCTAATTAATCTAGAGCTTTGAAATTTGGCACACCTGTATAAGTGCTCTGACAATGCAATGTGGTATATCTATTATCGTTCCAAATCCAAGATAGCGGACGTCCCAAGATGGCGCATCACCTTTTTCTTCATAATCCCCATGATATGGATATCAAATTAAAAGGTTTGACGAGTAAAATACGATAAACTATGTGAGGTCATTTGAAAAGGATTTCAAATATGACGGACGCACCAGGACGGCGGATTATCTTTTTCTTCATAACCCCCTTGATCAAATGAAAGGGTTTGATGTGTAAAATACGATAAACCATGTAAGGACATCATAAATCCAATATGGCGGATTACATCTTTCTTCACAACCCCCTTGCAGGGCCGTCGAGAGAAAATCGGGGCCCGGGGGTAGTGCATACAGCCCCTCCGCTCCTCGGCATAATTTCGAAAAGCGGGGGGTGACATCTTCTTACTATACAATATTTCGCGAGTTGAAAGTTCGAAAACCAGGGGTTTGGTATTTCTTGCAACATTTTTATCCCGACTGAAATTTCGACGTTTCGACGAACGGGGGATGATATTCCTTACGATAGAATACTTACTTATCTCGATAGAAATTAACTTGATCGTAATCGTTGCAGAACATACAAATTACGATTTTCTACATAAAGTCTATATATATATTGCCTCTTATAATTTGCAAGTATGCCTCTCTTGCTTTAAGCAATGCAAATGCAATCAAAATTTACATATGCATCTCCAACTTTTCAGAATTTCAAAAGTTCAGAAAAAATCCGGGCCCCTCGAAAACTCCGGGCCCGGGGGGAAACACACCCCCCCCTCTCGTCGGGCCTGCCCCCTTGACATGGCTATTAAATGAAAGGGTTTTGTCTGTCGGCAAAAAAAGTAGAGTAAAAAGTAAAACAAAAATATTTTAAAAAACATTTTTACGAAAACGCTATTATTTTAAAAAACTACTAAACAGTAAAAAATAATTTTTTTAAAATTCATACACCTGGAAACCAAAAACGGTCAGTTGATCATCGTAACAATGTAATAGTGCTATATGATTGCCCCTAAAGCTTTTGGTTTCCAGGTGTATGAATTTAAAAAAAATATTTTTTACTTTTTATTAGTTTTTTAAAATAAAAGCTTTTCTTAAAAATATTTTTTTAAATATTATTGTTTTGTTTTAACTTTGTAAGTTTCTGTACATTCTGCACAGGTTCTTAAAATCTTCGTTAATTGGATTTTTTGTATCATTTGGAACATTTTTTGAAATAACAATTTTAACAAAGAAATTGATGTTTTCGACAGGAATGGCGATTAAAAAAATCACTGTCTGTTAAGGAAGTAGAAAATACCAATTGGAACCGTCGAAGTTTAAAATAATTTCTCATTTTCATACGCTGAAAGGTGTTGGCAATTATACGAAGGAGAGGAGACCAAAGAGTTTAACAAATAGAGGAGACAAGCTCCATAAGCGTAATGTATAAGCAGCCGGTAGACTGTAGCATTCTCATCCTACTCACACAGTTCGGTCTCTCTTTGTCGCACAGTACATGAGGGGTGGTGACTATTGCAATACAATCACAATGACAGTATGACGTGCGTCATAACTTTTCAGACCTGAGGGAAAACAAATGGCCGTCGCTGTGTAAATCGTCGATCGAACGCTGTATATTTTGTGGATTCTGTGATGTTTTAAAACTTAATTTTGGATTATTTAACATCTACAATTATGTTTAATCAATTCATGTGGCGAATTTTGTTTGTTAAGATGGAGATGAGTTTATATTTTACGAAATTACCTTATGATGTACAGGATCAGTGTATGGAAGAAAGTTGGTGCTATCAATTTAAATCGCTATATATTTAAATAAAGAAGACCTTAGTACAGATGCCGATGTATTTCCGAATATTAGACATACATATATTGTAATTACATGATTTTTTAAAGGAGTGCATAGTTAAAAGAATGAGTACAAGGCATTGAAAAGACGAAGTTTATAACCAATTTGTTAGTAGTTGGGTGAAAGAAGATCTCTCCAAGAAATTTACAAGATAGCAGCTTATTATCGCAAAGGTAAGGATTAGTTATAAATTATAAATCATTTTCGCCATGTACTTGCATAATTTAAGGTTGTTTTATGAATAATTACTAACACACATCGACGTACTATAGTAGGTCCATGCTAACACAGATCCATTTTTTAGGTTATGGTCTCACTACATTGTCAACAAAAACATCATTCCTTGGATTATTGCAGATCCAGTCGATCCAAATGAGTTGTTAGTACTCATTGTAATTATGTTGCAGATACAGGCAAAACACGTTCGCTAGCCTGATTTGCAATTTATAAGGTACAGAGTGAGGCGATGAGACGTCACTCCTTTTAGTTTTTTAGCAGTAAAAATGGCTATGGCTAAGCAGTTAACCATTGTGCGATACAATCCATAGATTTTGTAAAATTACTCATGAAAAGAAACAAAGGACTTAGTTATAATAAGGTAGACACAATTTATCTGACGGTTCACTCATCGTCTATGGTATATTTATGCACGGAGCTGTGCAAATCATTGTAATTTCTGTAAGAACTTTTTGTCATGTCATATTAATGTTATTATTGTCTAATTTATGTATTTTATTAAATATTCTCCTTTCCTTTTATTGTTTTATTTATCAGTCATTACTATCATTAGCAGTAAGTTGAATGCTGACTACTCTGAACTTCTACATTCATGTCTGTAAATGAGAATTAAACAAAAATATATTTACTAAATATATAACTGTTTATTATCAACAAGTTTAACATTTCTAATATAACTTAGATGGAATTTATACTAAATTCATCGAATGGTCTGTATTGTTTTAAAATATATCGTGTGGTGTTTAAAAACTACTCAATTCTGTTGTTTTACATTACAAAACTGTGAAAATGGACAGTGTTTAGACTCAGGTTTCAATTATTAAAAAATTCAGCACTGAGTAGTTTTTAAATAACCGCAATATATAGTTTAAAACAATAGGTACATTTAGTCCGCAGATCATCGATGAAAACTATACTTTGAACTTTCACTCTTAATTTATAAACTTCAACAGATCATATGTAGTTTTTCTTTCAAGTTTTTCTTAAATTGTACCATATTTAAAATTAATGTCTCAGCAACATTTTTCGTGATAAACAGATTAAACGTTATAAACAGAAGAAAAATTTGAGAAAACATTACTTGTAATTGTAAATAAAGCCGAACGCTATTCAAAACAAAGATTAAAAATTGACGGTATTTGTGAAATCAAAGCGCTGTGTTGCTTTGTAAAACAGAGTGGAGAGAGAGGGTACGAGGTCTGCGACAAGGACGAAGAGCCTAACGTTTCCAAGACAACGAAATCACAGCATGCTGTGACCAAATCGCGACTCCCGGCAAATCCACGGCTTGTCTTCTCTAGTTATTAAACTCTTTGGAGGAGACACTAGACACTTAATCTGAACAATAAACACTGCAGTTGATGATCGCGGTTACGTAAGTCTTAAAATTCCGTTCCTTCAAATACCATAAAGAGGGTCGACTGTAGGCTTGTACACCACCGGAGAGCGTTGAACCCGCTGAGAATAAGTTAAAAGTGGACTCGAATTGCCCGCTTAACTCTTCCTGTAGCAGATAAAAATACTGAATATCATAAAAATAAACCATCTTTCACCCTCTGAACTACATATCGCCGTTCAATAATTAAATCGTCGAGCTTACAAACAAAATAAACTGTTATTATTATTGCGCTATTTATCAAATTTATTGGTTCGTGTGCGAGTGTGAGCGTTTGAGAATGCCGTTATATTATTATGCTTATCAATATTTGAGGATTATGTAACAGATCTTGTGTTTCTTGTTTATTTTTTGCTTGGGTTTCCTGTAAAAGAAACGAAGCGCAATGATTTAACTCGTCTGGGACTCATTTTTATTGAAGATTTAGAGTCGGCTTGATAAAAATAATATTATTTTTATGCTGGATGTCAATACTGGTACTGAATGAATGCCCATGCAAGTAACCATGATCGTATTTTCCAATTATAGAAAGATGTTAATGTCACTGCCACTTGCATTAAGCAACGATGAAGTCAGATGATATATAGTGCGAACCTAAAGAAACGCACAAAATTCATATCTTTAGTATGTGTCATTTGCCAAAAAAATCAAAAACCAAAACAGGTCGATTTTAGTTTTGTTAATGCTACATTTTGTCACTATATCAAAATTTATGACGTTATCGCTTTTTGAATTATGACGTCATCATAATTTTTTTTTAATGGAAACAGACATTTTTATTTACTGTTTTTGGTGGTATATGCACCAGCTTTCTGGTGATATGAAAAAAATTGATATTACCTAAACCATTCTTTTGGAAAAAAATATTTTTATTGATTGATAATAATAATAATAATACGAATAATGGATCTTTATTATCTCAAAAAGCTACAATTTGACCATAACAATATACAGATCATAATCACATTAACTTTTCATTAGTTTATCTTAATTCTATGCATATAACGATAACTGTAAGATTATCTCAATAAGTAATTGTGAGAAAAAAATCATCTCTATTGCTCAAATTGCGACTCTCCAACGATTTGGCATTGACCAAGACGGGTATAGACACTTTGCACGCTGTTTTGAATCACCTCATGGGCAATTCGTCTCACCTCCAAGCCACTTCTGTCTTTCAATTCTTCTATGGTATCGGTCTGTTAAAACACACCGTTGACTTTAAGTAACCCTAAAGAAAAAAGTCTAAGGGGGTTTAATTCGGTGAACGCGGAGGCCACTCAATCGGACCTCGACGACCTATCCACCTTCCAGTAAAGGTGTCATCTAAAAATTGACGCACTGCTATCCCAAAATGAGGTGTGGCCCGTCTTGCTGAAACCAGACGTTTTCAGCAGGAATATCTTCATCTTCATTGTTCAGAAACATAATTGCTAAGGCTGGCACTAACTTAACTCACAAAAACTGTAAATATCTTGCGGCCGTAAGATTTTCTTCAAAAAAGGTCCAAATAAACGATCACCAATCATAGCTGCCCACACGTTTACTTTGCCTCGTCGCTGTGTATGGGCTTCTTGAGTCCAATAGCTTCATCAGAAAAAATAATGTTCTTTAAAAGATTTGGGTTTTCATCGCACAAGGTCATCAACTGTTCACAAAACTGTAAGCGCCGATCTGGATCGTCTTCATTCAATTCGCGGATTAACTGCACTTTATATGGATGGTATTTTTCTTTTTTCAATAGACGCACAACAGAAGTTTGACCCACATTATGATTTAAAGCCAGCTGCCTTCCTCACTTTCTAGAAGAATATTTAATTTGGTTTCGTTGCTTGTGCTAGGGCTACTAGATCGAGGGAGGTCAGATACACTGCCAGATTCATCATATCTAGCCACCAATCTACTTACAGTGGATCTAGAAATTTGCTTTTCGGGATACTTGGCATTGAAAACATTACATGCTTCCTGACGAGTTCTCAGCCTATCACCATATCCAACCATCATCAAAAGTTCTACGCGTTATCTTTCACTTAAACGTGGCATTGCATTCACTAGTTTTACACTGTCTCAGAAGTGTCACAAAACTGAGGTTCCACACGTGCCAGGAATAAAAAATACTTTACACAAAAAGGCCTGTATCTCTCTGTTGTTAAGGTGATTGTTTTTTTATTATTTTCTTTGTTTTGTTTTTATGTCAAATGTTTTCATGCTAGTTAAAACAAAAATGTAGGCAACAAGATTTATCTGTCCATAAGAAAGTGGAACATTACTCGTGAATTTGCGAAAGGTAAGCTATTTTTACATAAAATGTCATTTTTCCAAAAGAATGGCTCAGGTAATATCATTTTTAATTGGGAAGAAAACTATATTAGTTTTTGATTTTCACTTTATTTCTTGTCAACATGACAATTGTTTCGCCACACAGTAGCTTCTTCAGATATTGAGTACTGGTATACTAATTTTACAATGCACAAACTATATGGTTTTATACAATTTTGATGTAATCCTAATCTTAATTGCTAAGCGGAAAAGTACAATATAATTTTAATTACTAAATGGAAAGGTACATATATTTCTAGGAAATTTATTGAATCTAATTTTAATAGTCTAGGTAAATAAATTTAGTAAGGGAGATGAGTTTGTTTCAATTTGGTCATTTAATAAAATATCAGACGACTTTAGTTTATTTATTTCTAGAGATTCTAGTAAATCGAGTTTTAACCCTTTTTTCTCGGTGTGTAAAATTTTAAACTCTTCGTTGAACACGTGACCTACTTCTATTAGGTGGTTAGCATAAGTTGAGTCTGTTTTATTACTGATGTAACTTATTTTATGTTCTGACAACCGTTTACCAAAATTTCTTCCTGTTTGTCCAATATGTTGTCAGAACATAAAAGAAGTTACATCAGTAATAAAACAGACTCAACTTATGCTAACCACCTAATAAAATTAGGTCACGTGTTCAACGAAGAGTTTAAAATTTTACACACCGAGAAAAAAGGGTTAAAACTCGATTTACTAGAATCTCTAGAAATAAATAAACTAAAGTCGTCTGATATTTTATTAAATGACCAAATTGAAACAAACTCATCTCCCTTACTAAATTTATTTACTTAGACTATTAAAATTAGATTCAATAAATTTCCTAGAAATATATGTACCTTTCCATTTAGTAATTAAAATTATATTGTACTTTTCCGCTTAGCAATTAAGATTAGGATTACATCAAAATTGTATAAAACCATATAGTTTGTGCATTGTAAAATTAGTATACCAGTACTCAATATCTGAAGAAGCCACTGTGTGGCGAAACAATTGTCATGTTGACAAGAAATAAAGTGAAAATCAAAAACTAATATAGTTTTCTTCCTAATTATTATCATGGATTTTCATCAAGTAACGGCCCAATCTGTTCAATATCATTTTTTCTGATATCACCAGAAAGCTAAAGGAATATACACCAAAAACAGTAAACAAAAATGTCTGTTTCGATTAAAAAAAATGTATGATGGCATCATAACTCAAAAATCAATGACGTCATAAATTTCGGTATAGTGACAAAATGCAGCATTTATAAAACTAAAATCGACCTATTCGAGGATTTTTTTGAAAAATTACACATACCAAAGATATTAATTTTGTGCGTTTCTTTACACTATATATATATGATATATACGCGCAAATTAGGAATTTATTTTTTGGTTGTAATTCAACTATTTTAAACTATTCTTTAACCGACTTGACTATAATTTTTTTTTAAAGTGAACCTCTTCATTTAGATCTGTATGTACGTATTTTACATTTGTTGTACAACTGTAGATTATAGCTCGGCGGTGATCCTGTATTAATTTCATCATGCTATTTCTAGTATACGTTGAGCAAAAATACGGAGAAAAAAGTTTCTATTCGAGAATATGGTGAGTACAGTTAGCAATAATTGCACCTTATTGCTTAAAGTGGCCATTCCCTAGAAAGAGACATCCGATAGGGAAATATTTATTAATTTTGCCCATAACTTTTTTTCTTAGTACGTATATTTTAAAAAACTATAAGAGTACCCAAGTAGAACCATAGCAAGGCTATTACTATGAATTTTCACCCAATAATTTCAGTGGTTTGCAAAATAGCTCGATTTAAAACTACGAAATGGGAAGATTAACATAACTTTTAATTAACCGAACGACGGCGAAATATAATTTCATAATATTTAGTGGCCGTGTATTAAAAGGCCATTTAATATTTTTCAACATTTAAAAATAATAATAATATGAGTTCTGTGTATAGGGAGGTATAAACATTTAAAGTGTAACAAATGTTCTGACGCGGCCGCTGGATGCAGGAGTAGTCCGATCGAAGTGTTCTTGCTATCATTATGTAGGTTGAAGCTTTCGGCGTCGCATGAAAGTAGTCCGTGGGTTCCACGATTACAAGGGTGGCAATGAGAGGAAAATATTGGCCCCCTTGGCTATTTCTATAAGACTCTGGCGATGTTTAGGTGCACTATAAGTGAACTTGGCGTAAAAACGAAATATTCCGAGACACGTAAGGTAAGGGGTAATTTCGTGTGTAGGGGTGGTAAGTCAATATATAGTTTTCAAAGGCGAGAAAAAAGGAAAATATAAAAATGATGATAGCTAGTGTTATTAACATGTGGATAAGGGGTATGCGGTTGGGCGGTATCCAGAGTTGCTTGGTAATTTGGGGGTAGGGGGTGGAAATATGTAGTACACGTGAATGCTATACGTATAGTGAATGGGTATGTCGGAAAAATGAGTAGAGCAGCCATATGACATAGTCATTGTCGAGGATGCTCAACACGATGGCAACATAATTTCATCCTCCACCCTTCACCAAACCACCCTCAAATTCCAAAATCATCCCCTAGTAATATTAGTGCCGAGTTTGTGGGTGATTTTATGTTCTTCAAAGAAAAGTTTCTCGTAATCTAACATATCACATAAATCATTTATAAATATAACAAACAAAAGTGGCCCCAAGTTTGAACCTTGAGGTACCCCTGATGTTGCTAGGTAAGTATTTGACTTAAAATTAACACCAATATTAGGTAATAAGGTTTAATTAATGATATTTACATACAGGGCGAGTCAGCAGTGTTGTAAAGTTCAATATACAGGATGATTCAGCATTAAATGAACTAGGATTTAAAAACAATTGGTAATATACAGGGCGATCATACTCCGAGTAACACAAACATTCAAAAAATATATAAAAATGACATTGTAGATGTAGGGGGTGTTGTTAACATATCGATGAAGGGTGTGGGGATGTGCGGTTTTCATAATTACTTGGTAATTCGGAGGATTGGGGGTGGAAATACGTATAGGGAATGAATACGTCGAAAATGGGGATAGGAAACGAACTAATAGAATATTTTCATACATAGTGCGTCGATAGAAGTGATCCACTTATACACAATAACCTCAAAAACATCAGAAGGGAAATAAAATATGATACCAATTTAGCCTACAGAAATTTCGTGCAGAACTCTGAAGACAATATAAAAAATGATCCCAATAAATTTTGGGCTTTCATCAAAAGTAGAAAAGGTTCGGCCAGTCTATCTGAAGAGATGTTCTTTGAGGGATCTTCGCTAAACAATCCCTCTGATATACTAAATGCATTTGCCAATTATTTCGGTCAATCTTATAATGAGTCCTCATTAGATATCGAGGAACATCACATTGAGACCGATATACCTAACAATAACCCTATTGTTAGCATAAACTCTTTCAGTGAAGATGAGGTTATTCGGGCTCTAAAACGAATTAAACCCAAAATGACGACCGGTCCTGATTCCATTCCAGCTTTTTTATTAAAGGATTGCGCTATCATTTTTGCATATCCTCTAACTCTAATTTTTAACCTAATCTTAAAAAACTGCCTATTTCCTGACCTATGGAAATACTCCAAAGTATGTCCCATCTTCAAAAAGGGAAACAACGCCGCGTACCAACGTACTAAATAATTCACCTTTATATATGATTTGCAGTACTTCTAACAAATTATGTAGCGACTTCGATATTTTTAATTGCAGCCTTAGTGACAAAACAAATTGTTCTAAATTAAATAACCAGTTAGTGTCTTTGTTTTTCTTAATTTGCTTTGAATCACATATGTGTATATACGTATATATAGTTTTTATATGTAAACATTTCCCATATTATTTTTTTCTCTTTCTTCGTATCATTAGTTATTCATAGTTCGTACATTTAAGTAAATTTTTTCTTAATTTTACTTTCTTTTTATGTTGTATATTATGTAATTAATGCTTTGTATGCCTTTATTCCTGTTCTGTAATTGGGTATCTTACCTGTTGAACAGTGTATGCAATAAATAAATAAATAAATAAATAAATAAATAGATAGTCTGGTAAGAACTGGGCTTATTGTTCAACTTATTCGAAAGTCAAATATACAAGTTGAGTCAGCATCAAAAGGACTATAATTAAAAAGTAGTGGTGGATGATAGGAAGTGTTGTTGACATCTCGATAATGGGTATGCGGTTGGGCGAGAGTTGTTTGGTAATTTAGGGGTACGGAATGGAAAATATGTACATGTCGAATTTTCTTCATGATAACTACGTTAATTTCCAATGTATTGGTGGTGTGAAATACCTTATTACACACCACCAGCCATTAGCGCTAACTTACTTACTAATCAATACAATCGGACTTTTCATTCTTAAGTTATCGTGCTTACAAGAAACGTGACGCATGGGCAGACGGACAGACAGACAGAAATTATCGTTCATAATTCAATCACCAACATACGAATTTATTTTCTCTACGAAAGATATTTTATAAACTCATGAGCCGATCAAACGCAATGTGCCTTCATTTCGTTTTGTATTGCGAAGAGTATAATAAGACCCAATTGAGTTACTCTCTTTGGTGCGACTTATCACATACACACGTCTCCATGTGAAATAATCATCCCTTGTTACATAATTTATTAATAATTTAAATTCGCGGAAGTTGCTCGAAGACCATATACCAGCAATCAAATTTTATAGGGGAAGAACTCCATAATATTTGTTTGCCGCTGTAATATACTCCGTCAAAGCATTTTACTACACAAAGAACAACAACGCTATTATGTATCTTGATTGTATAATCAAAACACAACCCCTCCGGATGTTGCATTATAAAAGTACTTTACACGCTCACAAATAAGCGCTTTTAAAATTTATACGATATAAACTTTCAGTTAAGTTAGGAATAATAGTAAACAATTTAACTTCAGTACTTAATAGTTAAATACATTTTTTAGATATAACAAAAACTTGACTCTATAAAACGGAAACTTTTTATTGGTAGCTGTTATTAACAGAAACATTGTTGCCTTAATTGAGCTGTGTTAAGGTGGTCATTCCCTAGACAGAGACATTCGATAGGGAAATATTTATTATTTTTGCCCATAACTTTTTTTCTTGGTGCATATATTTTTTAAAAACTATAAGAGTACCTAAGCAGAACCACAATAAGACTATTACTCTGAATTTTCAGTCAATAATTTCAGTGGTTTGGGAAATAGCTCGATTTAAAACTATGAAATAGGAAAATTAACATAATTTTTAAATTTAAATCGAGCTATTTTGCAAACCATTAAAATTATTGAGTGAAAATTTATAGTAGTAGTCTTGTGATGGCTCTACTTAGGTACTCTCATAGTTTTTTAAATATACGTACTAAGAAAAAAAGTTATGGCCAAAATAATAAATATTTCCCTATCGGATGTCTCTTTCTAGGGAATGGCCACCTTAAGAAAATGTTCTTAAATCGTCAATTTCTTTTAAACGCTTTTCCTATCTAGATTTATTCTTGTAATTAGAGTCCATGGTCAATGCCAAGAGATTTAAATTCATGTTGCCTTGTGAAGGGGCCAGGAACAGTGGCCTAAAATAAAATTCCGGTTAAAGAGGAGGTTCCCCATTCGACTCGTATAGACTGCTTTTGTTCGAAATTTTTTTTCTGAAATTGTCAATTTTTTATCCGGCGAAAAAAAATCAAAATTTTGGAGCTTTGCGATTTTTTTTACTCGAAAAAGACAAGTTTGGACAAAGGCGGCAAAAAGAATTTTTTGTGTGTGGCTGTGTTATCAATAGGACTATATATGTAACTTCCAATGACTTTAACCTGTTGAAAAAAATGCCTTGCTTATTTTCGACTTCTTTACTTATGTCTCTTCCCACGTCGATAGAGTTGTAAACAATATTATGTAAATTTGCTTGTTACTAAATTGGTAAACCAAATATTCCGACCTACTAGTAGATCGAATTAAAGTAGTTCTGACTACAAATGTTGGTTGGGCAAACATACAGACGATTCTTGTCAACTTGGGTTCAGCGTGCTATACATATTTTCTACGATAATTGTTAAACATTTTTATCTGGTTAGGTATAACATATCTATTTGTTTGACTTAAATGAGTATTAATAATAATTGCAAAAATATTTCTTCGGTTATTTATATTTTCCCTTAAAATAACAAATAATTTCTTATGTCAAAAGTAATTGCCTACTGATATAATTATTGGAAATTACTACAAAATTTCCCTGGAGGTTAACGAACACCATGACGCTTCTATTAACTTCATTTATTATACGTAGGCCTATAAAACTGTTTAGTCATTATGCTGTACAAAGGTTCTAAATTAAAATTCTTCTGCTTTTTATAAAACCACCGATTCGTTTTATTATACAATTCAATTCAACCCCTTGAAAAAACTTGTTTGAAAGCTGGACGCTTCTGAGAACTGAAAATATGATTTAATAGGATTTTTTAAATTGTGCTTTACGTGAACTATATCCATTTCAGACATAGAAATCTACTTTTCAGCCAAACGAGAACATGCTAGGTAAAAAAGAAAAAAATGTCTCATTAGTATTCGACAGAGTAAGGGTTCATTTAAGAAAATAAATAAACCTCTTGGACTACCCCATTTTTAAAATTTTGTGAATAATAATAATTGACATTTGAAGATTTTCAAACATTTTGCATGTTCCGCTAAATTATAATTTTCTATGTGTAGAGGTCACGTTTCATATACACATACAGCCTTATAAAAATAACAACATATAATGACGTAATGACGAAATTGTCTAAAATTTTTTCACGCGACATCTATTTAAAAAGGGAGTTACTTTTACTGTGTCAAAATGCACATTTGACAAGAGATTCTCGTCTTAGCCTTCTGTATAACCGCTTCCGTGTTCTGTCTCCACTTCAGGCTTTTGTCCATGATAACGCCAAGGTACTTGACGGCATCGTGCCATTGGATGTTGTCGCCGTTCATGGAGACGTGCCCTGTGGGAGTTGACTTCCTCACCCTCTTGAAGAGTATGGCTTTGCTCTTCTTCGCGTTGACTTTGACTTTCCACTTGTTGCACCACTCTTCCAGAAGGGATGCTGCCTGGAGGTTGCGGGTGGCAAGTCTTGCGCTCTATGATCTTGCGATTATGGCCGTGTCGTCTGCGTAGAGCGCCAAACAGGTGCTTGCGGTTCTTGGCATGTCTTGCATGTATAGTTGGTGAATAGGTGGGGGGAATTTAGCTCTCCAAAACCTTCAAAAACCAATAGTAATAAAAGAAACATAACTATAGATGGCGCAAACATTATTTTATTATTATAATATTACCGGAGTTTCCAGAAAATATTCAAAATGATGTACGATATTAATATATATCGAGTTCGTAGCAAAATTGAAGAACGATCCAACAAAAATGGAAGAGCAGAAAAAAGATTTCTGATGACTGGCTGAAAGAAAAATATTATTTATATCATAACGTTGTGGTGAAAATGATTTACCCAGTACTTCTGGATTCGCAGGGAGAAAGAAATTGTCTTTTAATGAAACGTAGAAAGACGCAGGAATACCGTCAGGTACATCAGCATCAATGGAAACCTCAGTTTCATCTGATGTTGATGAATTGAGTACATCCACATCTGAAATAGATTCCAGTGAGGCACAAAGTGACTACGAGAGTGACTATTGATAAACAATAAGGATTTTATTTTCTCAAACATGTCATCTAAGTTCATATTTTGTAAATAATTATAGGCAGATTAAGAAATTCTGCGTGAAATGAAGCACCTCAATAGAAAAACAGAGTTCATATGGAATTAATAATCACAAGATTTTCTAATAATGTTAAATCTAATAATGCAGACAAGCTCAAGTGAAGTGCAGTGTCCCTACGTACACCCTAGACGACCCAACAAGATACTTTTTAAGTGGCTCATGGGCAATAAATGATAGCATAATCAGTGTCAAAATGAGGCACATATGTTTACAAAGTAATATAGCTGTGTTGTGACCTAAAGTAATTGTATACAGTGGAAAGTTTTTAAATGAACAAAATCAACTCAACCCAAGAAAGAGAAGGAAAGGAAATAAAATAAAACAGCAAACACAAGACGCTGCAGAAAGACAGATAAGCTATAAATCAATTTATTTTATTTTATCTGATTTAATTGATATTATTCTATTCAATCTTTCTATCTGATCTTTATCATCTTAATTTTTACCAGCTCGATTTATTGATTCAAAACATAATATTTTATTATTAATTTGAAAGGCGGAAATTGAAACCAATTGTCTCAAAGAAATGACATACAGGTTGAGCAAACTATCCCTTCGGACCTCTTTTCTCATAACGTGCAAAAAAATATTGTTACCGCGAGATAGGGCCTTTCCCAGCAACTCCACTGTAGATGGATATTTACCTGTGGAACGGTTAATAAATAAAAACAAAACAAAACAAAACAAAAATAAAAAAATGAAATATGCCAGAAACAGAAGAAACAGAAAACTTAGAAGAAAAATAAAGAGATGACAATAGATGGAAACTTAAAAGAAGCATGAAAACTCAAAAGAAGCATCTCACAAACATCTACACTTCCCATCCTATATTCCCACACCATGCGTCATGCGGCTCTCGCTGCTGACAACAAGCATGTCCAATGTCCAACCCGACGCGACGTGTGCAGCCGGTCTCTCGGTATATAGAACATCCGAGATATGGTTCCGGCACGCGGTTTGGCCGTCCCTTGACCGTGTTCGACTGACGACCAAGCTGCGTGTTGGAACGAACCTCCATGGATGCCCGGAATCGGCAGCAATGCCCACCTTACGCTGGCAAATCAATCAATCAATCAATCAATAATTTATTTTTTGGTTTTAATATTGTAATTATGTTTTAAATTATTATTGTATTATATTTTTCCAATTTTCCAGTACTATATTTTCATTCGGTTTCCAAATTCATCCCGAATAAACCCATGAGTTTGCAAACAGAATTTTGTGATTTTCTTTACTTCCAACCCTTAAAACCACCCTATTTTATAAAGGCAATGTTTTCGTTATTTTTATGTTAATTTGTAAGTTGAATTCTCTGTCAATAATATTTTTCAGAATTTTACTCAATTATTTCGAATTCTGTCCCCCAGAATCACCCTAATTTCTCGATGACATTTTCTAAATTATTTTTTCTGCAATCGCCAGCTGATTTTGGACGAGTTTCATAAGTTTCAGACTTTTGGTCAAAAAATGGTTTATTTCGACCCACTGTGCAACGCATCACCCGCCTAAAGTTGTATATCTTCTATATACGAGCCGATATACAAGCTGTTAGAAGGTGGAACGAAATAGTCGCATTTCTCTGGATAGGGCCACCCATCTAGTTATAACCGCGATTTGAATTGCTTAACTTTTCGAAATACAAGTATAGTCAAGACTCATCTACACTCGTCCCTTCGTCTAAATTAGCAAAGCAGAAATAAAACAGAAAATTCTTAGATATAAAACACGGTAAATTTTATAACGTCTAAGACCATTGCTCTTCATTCATTCAACAATTATCAATTAAGAAAAATAGACTATTAATAATATGAATATCTACATTTTTATTAGTGATGTTAACCTTCCATCATTCCACCCCCATCTGCCGCGCCCCATCACAGCCATCATGATTTCTCCATAGGGGACAAGGAAATTTAAAATCAGAGTGACCTAAGATCCCATGCACGTGTACTAGTTGCTAGTGTAGAATCTGAGCATAGTCAAAGCCCGCTATGCAACAGGCATAAGGGCGATGACCGAGAATCATTACTACACGGGGTTATTAAACAAACTTACACAACGTTAGCATTCCGTGCTGCTTTTTCTACTACCCTAAATTAATCTACGAGTGACAAAGATGGAAGGTAAAGCCGTCCAGCGAATTACGCGGAATATGAACTTACTCAGCGGTGTATGACAACGGGATGGTCGGTTTTCTATGGGAATATTTACTATTTTTTTCTGTTTGTTTTTTTCAGTCGCGGTTTACCTTTGTTTGAGATTTCTATTAAGAGTGATTACTTTTCCAAATGTGGGTAGGTACTAAGTACGTAGTTATAAATAAAGATCCAATCTTTGTAACAAGAATATTAATCAGGAAAACTATCTTAAAAATCAGCTTCAACGATATCTTACAGGTGCGTAAAGATAGCAACCCAATTAGGAAAATTTAGAACGACTTGGCTTACGATCGTTTGCGGAGATGTGCGAAATCAATTTTGTTCACCTGGAAATAGTTTTTGAGAAATGCTTACGTCAAAATATGAACGAAAAACCGCTGTCTAAGAAATCCACTACTTCCACATCCAGATTTTTCATCCAAGTCGCTTTAAAGGAAACACCTCTAGTATGTGGAAATTATTGGTCATAGAATTTTAATTATAAAAAAATATATAAAAAATTGGAAAAAAATATGAGGCCTTGGTTTCTAGTATATACACCACTTCCCAAGTTTCTGTACTCTTACCAGCTTGCTTTACCTATTTTTTCCTATTTACCTCTACTCACCTCCCAGTCCTTTAATGGAATCATCTCAAAATATATTCTAGTTTTTGATGTTATAATATACGTGTACCAAATTTGAAGTGAAAATGTCAATTTTATTTATCTACCCTTTTAATAAGGAAGTGGGGGGATAGAAAATATTATTAAAAAAACCCCGAGGCCTTCGTTTCTAGCATATACAACAAATCCCTAATTCCTGTGCTCTTACCAACTTACTTGACTTATTTTTTCCTATTTACCCTTAATTAACCTCCAATCCTTCAACGGAATTACCTCAAAATACAATGTAATTCTAGATGTCGTTATAATACATAAGTGTAACAAATTTCAAGTGGGGGTTGACAAATATTATAAATAAATTTGAGGTCTTGGCCTCTAGCACATACACCAAATCCCAGGTTCCTGTGTGCTTACCAGCTTGCTTCACTTATTTTCCCCTATTTAACCCCCAACCCTTCAACGGAAGCTCCTCAACGTATAATCTAGTCCCAGATGTCGTTATAATACATAAGTGTACCAAATTTCAAGTGAATACCTCAATTTTATTTTATCAACCTCTTTAATAATAGAGTAAAGGTCGTGGGGGGTTGAAAACTATTATAAATAAATCTGAGGCCTTGGCTTCTAGCACATACACCAAATCCTAAGTTCCTGTATTGTTACCAGCTTACTTGACTTATTTTTCCCTATTTTCTACTTATTTAACCCCCAAAATACAATCTAGTTCCAGATGTCGTTATAATACATACATGTACCAAATTTCAAGTTAATAACTCACTTTAATTTTATTAAACCTTTTAATAATGCAGAGGAGATGGTGGGGGGTTGGGCTGAAAATATTATAAAAAAATCTGAGGTCTAGTATATACACCAAATTCCAACTTACTGTACTCATACCAGCTTGCTTCACTTATTTTTCCTTATTTACCCCTATTTAACCTACAATCCTGCACCAGAACTAGCGCAAAATATAACTCAGTTTCAGATCTCGTCATGATACATTTGTGTACCAAATTTCAAGTCAATCTTAAACGGTTGCTGAGAAAACTTGCGCACAAAAAAAGTTACAGACAGACCGACCGACAAACGGAAATATTTTTCGCTCAAATTTAAAATCTCGACGTTTTATGACATTCTAAGCCCACATCAACAAAAAAAATGTTTGAAATTTTTTTGCTGAACTATTATTGCCCATCTTTGCCAGATAACCACAACGTCGTAAAAGAAAACAATGCAATCAAAAACGTTCGTAAACGAATCGCAAACGATCGCAAACAGAATATTTTCGATATTCCTTACCTTTGCCTTATTAAATACTCGCATTTTTTTATTTGGGATTGCGCTACTGTTTTCTGTGAACCACTTTATGTATGATTTATCTTATAGATTTGTATATGCTCCGATATTTGTAAAGTTTCTAGGACATGTCCTCTCTATAAAAAGGGCTTAACATCACTAATCATAGACTTGTTGCCATTCTGTGTAACTTCTCCAATCCATTTGAAATATTAATTCATAGTTGCATATCAAGTCACCCTATTGTACTGCCAATACCTGAACATGGCATGGCTACATTGAAGGACGTTCTACTCCTAAAAATTTAGTACACAAGACTTATTATTAGGCAAATCCTTGATCGAAGACGTCAGATACATGTTATCTACACCGATTTCTCCAAAGCATTTGATAGACTGGATCATGGTTTACTTTTGTGCAGCTGCAAGTGTTGATCTAAGTAGGAACTTAGTTGATATGACCGTGTTCTATTAATAATCCGAAATATGAAAGATTTTAAATCTCTCCACATTTTGCTACTGTTTGTAAGTTATGTAAAATCCAAACTAGTATACGCATCTGTGATCTGGCGTCCAATGTACACCATACACATTTTGTTCGTCGAGGTAATTCGAAAACTTTTTTTTTTAATCAGCTACCCGGCAGAACGCAACTTGTGCAATGCCATGGCCATCGGGTCTGTCAGATTTGCCCAAACATCTGGAGTAACTCGAGGCTCGATTTTTGGACCTCTATGTGCGTTATATTCATTAACGACAAGTCGGATGTGAGCTTTCTCTTATATGCAGATGATTTGTAGACTTTTTGTCAGACTGAATTTCCTTATATTTGTAATAGAAGCGGGAGAATTTAGATTTATTAAATTCTTGGTGTCTGACATCCACACTTAATGCCAGTAAATGTAATGTGATGTATATAGTAAAAAAGACACGTTTACTTATTATTACAGAGCGAGCTGAAAACAATATCAATCAGGATCCTAATAAATTCTGGTCATACATCAACAATAAGAAAGGAATGACAAATATCTCTAAAGATATGTATTACAATGACGAACATCTTGACAACCCAGAGGATGGTTACGCAAATTTTTTTGAAAAATCGTTTTTACCAAGTGCACCGGACAACATAAATTTAGATGATAATAGCTTAAATAACAATAGCATTAATTTAGTTTCCTTTTCTGAAGAAGACGTCCTAAAAGCACTAAAAAAATGAAACCGAAGCTCACCATGGGGCCGGATGGTATTCCTCCATTTTTACTGAAAGATTGTGCTAATATATTCACCCATCCACTAAATTTTTATTTAATTTGGCTATAAAATGCTGTTCTTTTCCTGATATCTGGAAGTATTCTAAAGTCTGTCCAGTTTATAAAAAGGGCAACAAAAATGATATAACAAATTTCCGACCAATCATTATAATTTGTAACTTTGGCAAAGCTTTTGAAATTTTGCTGCATACTTGCATATATCCGCATGTCAAAAACAGTATATCCTCTCAGCAGCATGGATTTATGAAAGGTCGATCTACAACCACCAATTTAATATGTGCTACTCAATATATATCTGAGTCCATTGAGATGCAAGTTCAAACAGATGTAATATAGTTTGATTTCACAAAAGCATTCGACAGGCTTAATCATAACATTCTTGTTAAAAAACTGTCCAACATTGTAATGTCACCGAATCTTACACACTTTTTAAAATCATACTTGTCAGATAGAAAACAGTACGTCGCGTTTAATGGAATCAGGTCTACTGATTACTTATCTTATTCTGGTGTACCTCAGGGATCTGTCCTTGATATAGCATATGAACTAGATGTTCATTTTTTAATGTACGCAGATGACAAGCTACTCCATAGAATCTCTAACATAAATGAATGCAGTAAATTACAAAATAATATATCTAAACTCAGCGCTTGGTGTGTCGAGAACAGTCTCACATGAAATGTGCAAAAATGTAACGTAATGACATTTTCCACGAAGGATGTTAGTTTTATATTTAGCTACTCTCTAGAAAACGAACCATTAACTCGACCGTCCTCGTTTAAAGACCTTGGAGTAATTTTTGACAAAAAATTCAGCTTTGTCAATCATATAGACACGTTAATTTGCGACGTAAATGGAACACTTGGTTTTATTATACGCAATGGGCGTGATTTCTCAAATATCTCAACGTTAAAACTATTATATTTTTCTTTTTTGCAATCTAAACTAGAGTATGCGTCTCTTGTTTGGCAGCCTTGCTATAACACTCATAGTTTTAAATTAGAAAACGTGCAACTCCACTTTCTTAAATTTCTACATCTAAAATATCATGGTATATATCCACCAATTGGTTTTCCACAAAGCGATTTACTTCAAATGTTTTCAATGCGTAGCCTATCTGAAAAACGTAACGAATTTGCCATAAATTTCTTAAAAAAGGTGATTGATTCATTATGATATTGACTGTAGTGAGATACTCCAGAGACTTAATTTTCCTATTCCGCGAATAAATTCAAGACAAAACCAAACTTTCTATTTTGCCATAGCCCGGACTAATACTTTAAAGTTTTCACCAATCTACAGCATGTGCTCTAGCTACAACTACAGCCAGCGTCATATCGACATCTTTAATAAATATGAGATTCTGTCTAAATCGTATAAGTATTTTTGTTCTCCCTTTTTATCGTAAATAAATTCAACTCTTTATCCCCTCTAATATTTATATTTTCTTTTGTTGTATATCTTTACTGAAATGTACGCTGGTAAATTTAAGTAATTTTTGTATGATGCATGTGTTGTTTCCATCTTGTAAATGGTCTTGTACTGTTAGATGGTGTATGAATAAAATAAAATAAAAAAATAAAAATTATTTTCCTGACTAAGCTTGTCAGCTTAGATCGATCTGATTTAGTAACTAACTTCTACGTATGATATTAACAATATTGTAGCAGCTACATACAAGAGTCTGGGTTTCATAATCCAAAATATGTAAGATTTTAAATTTCTTGACACCTTGCTACTATTTGTAAGTTCTGTACGATCCAAACTAGCATACGTATCTGTGATTTGGCGTCCAATGTACTCCATACACATTTTGTTCGTTGGAAGAATTCAAAAACGTTTCTTTAAATCAGCTAACCTCACCCTAGACAACTTATATCCACCTATAGATAACCACAACAGTTATTTTGTAAGGGGTTTAAGATGGGTGGCTTAATCAAAAGGAGGACTATGCATTCTGTAATTATTTACAATAAAATTAACTGGGAGGCAGTCTTGATTCTACTTGATTTTCATATTTCAGGTTTAGTACCAGGAGTAACCATTTACTATGCTTTAAAAATCATAGAACAAATATTTATAAATAAATGCTCTCCCCTATATCAAATGATAACTAAATATTCTCATATTGAGTCAAGGGTTTGATGTGCCGTTATACCATAAACGATATCCAAAAAGTATTTTTGTAATTTAAATACATTCTTTTCTATTTTTATCTCCGTTTCCACACATATTTCTTTATTTTCTGCTTTGGGTACCTTTTCCGTGTAGTCAATTTTTTGTTATTTCGTGATTTCTTTCCTATACTACTTATATATTTAGGTATTATGACAACAATTATGTTGTATTTGCTTGTGCTGTTGTACTTATTCCGTAATTGGATACATACCCCTTGGATTTTTCATTAAATAAATAAATACATAAATAAACAAAAATAAATATTAGTTG
The DNA here is from genome assembly GCA_963583905.1 of Stenurella melanura. Lineage (NCBI taxonomy): Eukaryota > Metazoa > Arthropoda > Insecta > Coleoptera > Cerambycidae > Stenurella > Stenurella melanura. The sequence goes on along the minus strand of OY757311.1, from coordinate 163,925,075 downwards.
ATATGTTATATTTTATGCGACTCGTTTGAGGGAAAAATACATAACCGGAAAATATTTATAGTCATAAATGAATTATTTTATACTTTAAGTCATGTTCTCAGGCCTGTCCCTTTAATTTATAGCCTGAGGGGTACGTTAAAACATACCAAAACAAAAAATCTCTTTCATCGCACTTCCTTATGTTAAACATGTTCAGATGCACCTGTGCTCCAACCTCTTGGTTATACAAGAAATATAAATAAATAAAATATTGAAAGCAGGTTCGTCACCTCTGTTTATTGAACTCGACCAAAATTTACCCTCATTAAGAATTGGATTTATGGTCAAATTAATTTTTCTTTGGGTAACGCAAAGTACCTGATTATTAATTTATATTTGTCAGGTGCATATGTTCATTCATATTTTATATAAGTGTGGCGTTAAATATTCTTAACTTAAGGATTCGTTAACCATTGCATTATTATACTCTTCGCAAATACAAAACGAAGAGTATATTGCATTCAATAGCCACATTTCTAAAACCGGTAATATTGGTCGTAGAGAAAAAAATGTCATATCACTATGTTGGTGATCGAATTCTGAACAATTTCTAAAATCTCCGTCTGTCTGTCTGTCCGTCCGTCACGTTTCTTGTAAGCACGATAACTTAAGAACGAAAAGTCCGATTGTACTGAAATATGGATAGTAAATTAGTGTGAGCTAGAGGAAGAACCCTATTGTTTTTTTTAAAAATCGATCAATAAATAAAAAAGTTATTAATTTTTTAAATGAAAAAAAAAAAAATTGTTTTGTAATTAAACAAAAAATGTTTGAAACTAATATCATTTACAAAAAAAAACTGCGGAGAGTATCCTATAGTACGTGCAACAATTATACCAAATTCAGAATAAGATTAACAAAACAAATTTTGTAAATTTAAACAATACTTAAAATCAGAAACATGTAGTGTAAGGGGCCATCCATTAATTACGTCACGTTTTTCTACCCCCTCCCTGTCCCTATGTCACAGGTTGTCACATTGGAGTCCCCCCCCCCCCCCCGTTGTAACGTCACATATTTTACATCATTAAATTTTGAGGTAGAATTTTCTGATTTTTGTATGTTTTTGAATTTCTTCAATTAAAACAAGGGTATACGTAGATGTAAATAATGTGATGTCACAAAAGTTTCACCCCCTCCTCCTCCTTCAAAGTGTGACGTAATTAATGGGTGGCCCCCAATAAAGTCCAATACAAATAAGTAAAAAAAAAAATAGAGTTAAGTGTTGTTTCATCTATAAGGACCAAACCGACTCTATAATCGACAGGGGAATATTCCCGACGCCGGCGTATCTTTTCGGGGTCTTCAGTTATTAAACAAATACGGCCAAAAAAAATTTTGAGCACTCTTTTATTGGTTGTAACTCGGATATGGAGCACCTTAGGGTGTAGGTACCAATATACCTTTTTTGTTGCCAAGATATCAATCTACAACTTTCATGGGTGAAAAATAAATCATTTCTTTTGCAAAATAATGCAAAGAAATGCCAAAAATAGCCTTTTTCAATTACATTTAATGATTGATTGATTTGCCAGCGTAAAGTGGGCATTGCTGCCGATTCCGGGCATCCATGGAGGTTCGTTCCAGCACGCAGCTTGGTCGTTCGTCGAACACGCCCAACGGACGGCCAAACCGCGTGCCGGAACCAAATGTCGGATGTATTATATAATAATAATAATAATAATAATAATAATAATAATAATAATAATCTCCCACTGGCCGCGGAAATTAAAGACCTCTGGCGGCAAGAGAAAGTAGTGATTTTGCCACTGATTATTTCCACCACAGGGATCATTACAAAAACGCTGACAAAGAACCTTCAGCAATTGGAAATTTCTCCTGGTTTGAGAAACCAGATTCAGAAAGCAGTTATTCTTGGCACTACATCCATAGTCCGATCATTTTTAAGTATTCCCGCTTAAGGATATCATCTTGCCGGAAAGGCCGATGATATTGTTGAAACCCACTAAAAAAGTGGCGAGAAAGGAAAATAATAATAATAATAATAATAATAATAATATGCCGACATAATCAAGTTGCGAAAATTCTCCATATTCATCTTGCTCTGAGACACAAATTAATTAACAACCCCGAGCCGTACTATAAGTACTCACCTGAAGCTGTCCTCGAGTCCGGCGAGGCACTATTATACTGGGATAGGCCGGTCATAACTGATAGAACAGTAGATTTTAACCGCCCAGATTTAATATTCATAAATAAGATCGATAAAACTGCACTAATAATTGACGTCGGTGTTCCCCTTACCCACAATCTAACCAAAACAGAACAAGATAAAGCTATTAAGTACCAAAATCTGGCAATTGAGGTAAAACGTCTGTGGAAACTACGCGAAATTAAAATTATACCAGTGATCATTTCTGTTGATGGAGTTTGTTCAAAACACCTGGAGCCAAACTTGGCTAAACTAGAGCTTCCTAATGGCCTTATAATACTCATACAGAAGGCTGTTATTCTACAAACCTGCCACCTAGTAAGGAAGTTTCTATCAACGTAACAGCAGCTGGATAGGGTGAATTCCCTCTCAGCTGATGAAAGTAACCGGCAAGCATACCGAGAAAGAATGAAATAAAAATAATAATAATAATAATAATAATAAAGTCTTTATTAGGAAAGCATGTGCATACAATACATCCAATCGCTAAGGCGAAGTCTAGCCAAAGCTAGACTACCGCCGGACCGGATGCATACGCCGGCTATCTCGCGGTAACAATATTTTTTTGCGCGTTATGAAAAAAAGAGGTATGAAGGGATAGTTTGCTCATGCTGCATGTCGTTTCTTTGAGGTAATAGGTTTCAATTTCCGCCTTCCAAATTAATAATAGAATATTATGTTTTGAATCAATAAATCGAGCTGATAAAAATTAAGATGGTAAAGATCAGATACAAAGATAGAATAGAATTAATTTATAACTTATCTGTCTTTCTGCACCGTTTTGTGATTGCTGTTTTAGTTTATTTCCTTTCATTTTCTTTCTTGGGTTCAGTTGATTTTGTCCATTTAAAAACTTTCCACTGTATACAATTACTTTAGGTCACGACACAGCTATATTGCTTTGTAAACATATGTGCCTCATTTTGACACTGACAATGCTATTAAATGCCCATGAACCACTTAAATAGTATCTTGATGGGTCGTGTACGTAGGTACACTGCACTTCACTTGAGCTTGTTTGCTTTATTTGATTTAATATTATTAGAAAATCTTGTAATTATTAATTCCATATGAACTCTGTTCTTCTATTGAGGCGCTTCATTCCACGCAGAATTTCTTAATCTACCGATGGCTGAAAGTTTTTCGAGTTTAAGGGGGTTTTTACCGCTTTTTAGAGAGCATCTTAAAAACACGTATATTCTTAATAGATATTTGTAAAAAGTAAATTAGATCCTTTCATTTTGAAGCTTCAGCGATTACGATGAAAATGAGCCCCACAACTTTCAATTCGGTCCGATAGTTTTTGCAAAATCCTATTTAACACTAACGTCTCGAAAATTGTTATCAACTTTGCCACAGAGGCCCGGTCAAAGTTATTATCCGGGAAAATTCCATTTCAAAATTCAATTAAATTTTCCTTAAAAAATACCGACTTCAGGAAAAAATGCCAAGACCCATTTTGTCTTTAGAATGTCTCAATAACCTTAAAACTCCGTTTTTTCAGGTCAAAATTGTAAATTTTGATAATTTGTTTAAAACATATTTTTTTGAATAAAAAATTATTAATATTTTATTATGTAATTTTTAAAAGTACCTACTTCATTCTCCAATAACCCTCGAACTTTGTGCGATTAAAAGTTAAAAGAACTACCTAATTGATTTTGCAATATAAAAAAATAATTGATTGTTTATTTATAACTTTTTAAATATGCAAGACTGTGGCAAAATAACTGTTGATTCTCATCTTTGGAGTAATCAAGATAGTCGGAAAAAGTGGTTGAATGACCGTTCTAAGTGCAAAAACAACAAAATGATTGCTATTTTTTCCTAGCCATGCAGTTTAAGTCTCGAGGGCTCACTTTTGAAAATTCCCAGAATTTCAACGCTCGCTCACTGAAGGTAATGTTGCTTTATTATACTCTTCGCAAATACAAAACGAAGAGTATATTACATTCGATCGGCACATTTCTAAAACCGGTAATATTGCTCGTAGAGAAAAAAATTTCATATCACTGTGTTGGTGATCGAACTTTGAACAACTTTCAAAATATCCGTCCGTATGTCTGTCAATTCGTCCGTCTGTCTGCCCGTCCGTCACGCTTCTTTTAAGCACGATAACTTAAGAACGAAAAGTCCGATTGTATTGAAATTTGGATAGTGAGTTAGTGTTAGCTAGAGGAAGAAACCTATTGTTTTTAAACAGATCGGTCAATAAATAAAAAAAGTTATTAATTTCTTAAATGAACATTTTTTTTCTTTGTTTTGTATGTGCAACAATTATATAACAAGTGTAGTAAATTGGCGAAGAGTAGTGGTTAGCTTGTTTTTTTTAATTAATATTGCATCCGTTCATGGCTGTTGAAAAAAAAATGAAAATTGGAGTTTCAAAGATCAATTTGCTTTTTTTTCATTTCTGTATCCACAACAAATTGAAGGTCATAATGGCCGCTCGAAGAATAAACATAAAATGGGCCATATCTCGGTCCCAAATTGAGTTAGAAAGGTTTTCTTTTTTTTAAATTTGTATTTCTACAAGCACTTTGCAGATATGGAAACCGCATATTTCTAGCAGAGTTATTTAATTTGGAACATATTCTTTACAGGATTTTGAAAACAGCAGAAAAAACTATCTATGAGAACTAAAATAAAAACTATTTGTAAAATTATTGATTTACAATCTTTGCATTCTTTCGATAACCTGAATTCTGGTTATGCTAGTAATTAAAATCCTAAAATGAATTTGTCTTTCTTATTGAGCAATTCTCATTCTAACACTAGTTCCCATACAGTTCTCTACGGCTATGCAGAGTAAACCAGTATCCACATAACCCCCTACGGCTATGAAGATTCAGTTAAAATGAGAATAAAGGCCTAATATGAATTTTTGAAACGTTTCAAAGAAACAGAAAGATAGATTTCATGAAAATGTCATCTATTTGAATGAAAATTTTTCCAAAAGACAATAAAATAAAATTGAGATATTCACTTGAAGTTTGGTATACCTACCTGTATTAACGACATCTGGAACTAGATTATATCTAAAGATGATTCCGTTGAAGTGGTGGGGGTAAGTAGAACTAAATAAGAGAAAATAAGTAATGCAAGCTGGTAATAGTACAGAGACTAGGGATTTGGTGTATATACTAGAAGCCAAGGCCTCAGATTTCTTTATAATATTTTTCAAATTGAGATATTTACTTGAAATTTGGTACACGTATGTAGTATAATGATAACTGATTGAGATGAGTCCGTTGAAGGGCTGGGGGTGGGGGGTAAATAGGGGAAATAAGAAAAGCAAGCTAATAATAGTCCAGAAATTTCATATTTGGCATATATGCTAGAAGCAAATGTTTTAATTTTTTTCTCTTCTGTCTCAAGTTATTAAAATTCCATGACCAATTACTTCCTCATACTAGAGTGCAAAGATAGTCAAGATGTTTTTATTTAAAGAGACTTGGATGGGAAATCTGGATGTGGAAGTATAGTGATTCCTTAGGCAGCAAAAATTTATTGTTTAGATAGATAATTGAGGGAACATTAGTCTTGTAAATATAGCATCAAGTGGTAAAATTGTAATAAATATCAATAAATTGAAAAAAAAAATTGAATTGAATCTCCAATATTTCCTGTGATGAAAAATTTAAATAAATGTGACGGTATTAAATTTCAACAGGAAGAATAGTGTTCAAGTAAAAAAAATAAATACGAATTAGTAAGGGCATCATCTTCTGGATTATTTTTGTCATTAAATTCTATTTTATATAAACTGCATAATTCAAAAAAACCTACAGGAAACAGTTAATATATCTTTTTAGAATAGATACTGTGTATGTACAAACTCAGATTAAAGTGAAATTAGGACAAAACCTCAAACCGATAAAAGTGGACGAACCAGTGCATGAATGGATAAATTTAGATTCCAGTTTTATGAATAAATTGAAATAGAAGCTACTGTAACATTTTTAAACTTGATTTGTCGCTACGATTTTATTTTAATACCAGAATCCCGGGGGTTAGCGCCCTTTCTTCAGTGTGTAACATCTGGCGGCATTTTTTGAGTTGTATCGATGAGGTTAATAACCTTAGATTATATAATTCATATAACAAAAAGGAAATATAATACATATTACGGACTATTGATTACATTATCACTTATCAAATTACAAAGGAAACTATACTTCTACAAATATTTTTAAAGTTACTGGCTTGGTTGGTTGAAAAGTACTCGTATTCAAATATTTATTGAAATGTTATAGTTTGTGAGATATAGTAAAAATGTGGGTGGTTGGACGGAGCCCAAGCCCCAAGTTGAAGTTCACTGCTGCCGGTACGTCCAAGAGGTAAATAGTGTTTAAAATTGTGAACTAGTCATTATTTAAAAATATACAGGCTGTCTCCGATACGGACGATCAAGCGAAGTGAGATGATGGGGAGGGCTATTTCCAGTCGAAATAATTGTGCCATAATTGCATAACTTTTACGGATTTAAGTGAGCGGCCATGACAGGTTAACATAAGTGCCTTCGCTACCTTTTTGCCGATGTATATTTGCAAAGGATACTACCCCGAAAAAGTTTTGACCTCAGAAACTTCAAAATATCCGAGAAATGTATTTTCTCGTAAATCCGAAAACAAATTTTTAACATTGGAAATGTTTATGTTCGTATATGGGGGTCGAGTTACCAGTTTTCGTTCAAGGTCAAAAGACAGCGGTGTCGCGGTCGAGTGAGACTGTCGTATAGGCAACGGCTGATATATGCAAATGTAATATGGGTTGCATATATCACAGGGGGTCAAGTTACCAGTTTTCATTTAAGGTCGAAATACAGCGGTGTTACAATCGAGAGTGGATCGTAGCTGTTTCCGGACGAGGCGAAGCCGAGTAGCAAGTTTTACAGGTGGTGCAAGACCTCCCTGTCGCGCCCCCGTCCACCCAATATGAAATGTCATTTTTCAATACTGATGCTATTATTTAACATAGGATATTTATCTCTATACAAATTTCGAAGAGCGAGGGGGCGCATATTTCTCACAATAGATTATTGAATAACACATTTATCTCAGGATATTCGAGTGGAATCAGGACTCCGTCATAAACTGTAGGCTCGGAGAAGCTTGGGTTATTCCACACACTATCTTATCGTTGCATTTTTGGCGCCCCCCCTATGGCCGCATCTGGGGCCGTCGCACCGCTCGCACCACCCTAGAGCCGCTCCTGAGTAAAACAATATTTACAGTAATTAAAAAGTGATTCTAAAAATTGTCTATTGGCGCTTATGGCATCGCTGGTATTACGTTATGATTTTGAACTATTCCTTTGTCGGTCTTTTTTTTATGAATTTCAAACTAACATTATACAAGAAGGAAGAACTCCACTGTCTTTGAACAAAATTGATGAATAAATAAAAAGTTATTAATTATTTAAATTTAAAAAATTATATTTGCTTATGTTTTGTAATTAAACAATAAATATCTAAAACTAACAATATTTACAAAAATACTGCGAAGAGTATTCTATATAATGTGCAACAAATATACAGGGTGTAATTAGTTTCATGTCATTAAAAATAACTGATGGTTTGGAACGACAAGACAAACAAAAAAACCTTATATACATGGGATCTCAAGCTCATTTCGTTTTGGAGAAAAAAAAAAAAATAAACAAAAATTTCCAAAATACTTAATAACATAGTTTGAGAACTTCTGGCATATTGGGGTAGGATTTATTGCCTCGCGTCTTGTCGCACATTATACTCTGACATTCGTGCAAATAAGTATGGTGAGCCTAAGAGATAATTAAGCCGCGATGGGGTCATCGAAAAGCATACCGACAAAGCAGTTAAAAGCGACCGACAGAGGACACCACCATGTTTTTTGCTTCTTCGCGGCCAAATTATCTTATTACGCGTGCTATACTATCCTTTGTAATATTCTCAAGTAATAATTTCAGTTTGTGTTCTTTCTTGGTAAACAACGTACACACGACGCGACCTACCCGTTCTTTGGTTTTGTCTGTTGCTTTTGTTCTTTTTGAATTTTGTGCCACTTATGTTAAGATTTATTTTATTGACTTATCGTTCAAGTCGTTAGTACTTGGTTACGTAAGACACTACTTCTCGTTCGTGCTTTTTGTGTTACTTTTTGGATTTTGGACCAAGTTTTTCTTTTTGTTTTCTTTATTGATAACGTTAATTCACAGTTTAGTGTGGTGTTTTAAAACGCAGATTTTGGACATTATAAGAGATTACACTTATTCAGAGCTCGCGGATATGCACTTGGTGTATGGAGAAAGTGGTGAAAATGCAGCTGGTGCGGAAGAGCTTTATCGTTTAAGGTTCCTTAATCGACGTCATCCTTGTGCTCGTACATTTGTTAGTATTGACAGCGTCTTCGAGAAACACAGGTCGTCTCGATGGACATGGAGGAGAACAAGGTCCACAACGCGAAGAAAGGGTAATTGACGCAGAGATTCAAATTTTGGAACTTGTAGAAGAATATCCAACTTTAAGCACCCGCGATATCGCAAACCGTGTGGGAGTATCCCATTTTGTGGTATGGAGGACATTGAGAGATACGAACTTACATCCTTATCATTAATAACGTGTCCAAGCACTAGAACCTGAAGATTTTGCAGAGCTAATGCAATTTTGTAGGTGAATTTTAAGAAAACACGCGGCAAATGTGGATTTTTTAAACGTTCTGTGTTTCTCCGATGAGTCGTGTTTTACCAGAAATGGAGTGTTTAATTTTAAAAATATGCACTATTAGGCAGACGAAAATCCACGTGTAATAAGAAGGGCGCATTTTCAACGACGGTTCAGCGTTAATTTGTAGGCAGGAATTTGCGGTAATGAAATAATTGGACCTATACAATTACCCGCTAGATTAAATGGTGATGTATACTTAAATTTTTTACAACCAACATTGACAAATTTGCTGGAAAATATACCCTTGGCTACGCGCAGAAGAATGTGGTATTTGCACGATGGCGCGCCAGTCCATTTTAGTCTGGCTGCTGGAAATTTTTTGAACAGAAAGTTTCCTCGACGATGAATTGGACGTGGAGGACCAGTACCATGGCCTGCTAGATCGCCCGACTTAAATCCGATGGAGTTTTATTTTTGGGGGCATTTGAAATCTCTGGTTTACCGTGATCCAATTGACACTTTAGAACAATTACAACAACGTATTTTCATGTGCATAGAAACCATAAAAAAATATCCTAATTTACCAAATGTTTTGAACGGAGTGCGTATGTCCTTAGTTCAGCGTGCCGAAATGTGTATACGTGGAGATACAGGTTTCCATCACCAAAAACTAATTTCCATGTCTTATTTACTCTAAAAAAATTCTAAGAGTACTTAAAAACAATGAATAAATAAAATCCCTGCAAAAGCGTAGGGCCGCGCGTGCCTGCTGCAAAGGATTTACCTCGTATCTATCGCTGTGTCAATTCATTGGGCTGCCTCTATTTCGATTTCAGAGATGCAGCAGCAACATGCTTCGTGCAGCGTGTCGACCTAAAACCAACGTCAAAACACTTGAAACTTGAATATCTAATAAACGCTACCTGTTGCACATAGAACAAGTGACGCAACGAACAATGGACCTCACTTGTTTTTATGAAGCCCGTAGTTCAACAAAAGAACAGCGGTGACTGACATATGCTGCCTCGAATTCAAAGCGGTGCCGTAAAGGGCGAGATTATTTCCTATGTTTAGATTTGATAAATGGGTAATTTCGTTATAATTGGTTAATTTTACAATTTACAACAAAGAATTATCAGTCGCATAGTTAGCCATTTTCAACCTCTAGGTGGACAAAAATCTGGAATTTCTAAATAGATTGAAAATAATCGTAACATGAGAAAATTAGGGGTTGATTTCTGGGGACGAAAATAAATTTTTGCACGAAAAATTTTGAAATTTCATCAAACAACTGCTGCCTAAGGAATCACTTCCACATCCAGATTTCCCATCTAAGTCTCTTTAAAGGAACACATCTTGACTATATTTGCACTCTTAGTATGTTGAACTAATTGGTCATCATAGAATTTGGCTTCTAGGATATACGCCAAAGAAGTTTCTAGACTATTATTAGCCAGTTCTACTTATTGTCCACAATTTGATGTCATTACAATACAAAAGTATACCAAATCTTAAGTGTATACCTCAATTTTTATTTTACCATCTGAGGCCTTGGCTTCTAGCATATATACCAAATCTCAAGTTTCTGTACTCTTACCAGCATGCGTTACTCATTTTCCCCTATTTACAACTCCCTACTTACCGCCCACCCCTTCAATGAAATAATCTCAAAATATAATCTAGCTCTAGATGTCGTTATCTCAATTTTATTTTATCAACCCTCTTAATAATGGAGTGAGTGTGGTGGGAAGAGTTGAAAGATATTATAAACAAATCCGAGGCGTTGTCTTTTAGTATATACACCAAATCCCAAGTTTGTATACCCTTACCAGGTTGCTTTACTTATTTACCTCTATATTTATCCCTCAACCCTTCGCCATATAAGTTAAAAAAACAATCTAAATTTCGATGTTTCATGACTTTCTACACCTACTTCGATAAGGATAATTTTTGACATTTTTTTTACGATTACCATATTTTCACTCCACTACGTGGTTATGGAAGTAATAGGCCTGGGAATAGAGAAAACACTTTTAATCGAGTGGAATTAGACACAAAAATTAAGAAAGGACGGAACTCAGTTATAATGAATGGACTTTCATGATTTTATTTTGCATTGAGTGATAGTAGTATTAGAATACTGAGTACAAAAAAGTTTACCCTTTAAAACTTGCCGTTTTTTACTTGGTGGTGGTTCCCACCCCTCTAGAGGGGTGCCCCCATCAGGCAATTCAGAGTTATCAGTGTATTTTGCCAGTCTGTCCAAATGCACGATCTTCATCTTGGACTTTTTGCTTCATTGAATCCGATAGACGACGTCATTAATTCGGGTAATAACAGTATACGGTCCATCCCAAGGTGGTTGAAGTTTCGGTGACCTTCCTTCCTTCATCCGTGCATTCTACAGCCAAACCAGATCTTCCGCCTTGAACCCTTCTGAACTACCCTTACGGTCATATCGAGCCTTCATTCTGTCACTGGCTACGGTGATTTGGTCTCTAACCAGCTCATGGACATTTCTTAGCCGTTCACTCACTTCATCTACATAGCTGTTCACATTCTCCACCTAGTGTTCCAAACATCAAATCACATGGCAGTCTGATCTCATGTCCAAATACTACACGAGCCGGAGTTTGTTTTGTAGTCTCGTAGATAGCAGCTCTATATGCCATGAGGAAAAACGGTATGTGGAGATACCAGTCACGTTGATTCTTATGAACGACTTTAGAGAGATGTTCTTTCATAGTCTTGTTATGTCGCTCTACCATTCCCGTTGTTTGCACTTATTGCTGCCTCAAACTGTGTCTTGTAAGTCATCCAGGAACTTTGACCATCAAAGGAGGGCCGGCCTGATGATATCGCTTACTGGTTTCCTCTTTCCCTCAACTGTTGTTTAAGTTGGTCTATTTCTCCCTCTACCTGGTGCATTTTCTCTTTGACTTCATTTACTTCTCCTTTGACTTCGTTTACTTTTTCATCGACCTTGTCCATTTTTACTTCGATCTTATTTTTGAGCTCTTCTGTGGTTGATATAAAGGCATTCTGTTGCATCTCTATAGCTTTCCTTAATTCGTCATTTTCCTTTTGTCGCCGCTTTTCCTCTTCTTGTTTTTCCTCTTGACGTCGTCTCTCTTGATCTTGTTTTTCCTCATGACGTCGTTTCTCTTCTTCTTGTTTTTCCTCTTGACGTCGCCTCTCTTGATCCTCAAGAATTTTTCTTAATTCTTCTTGATGTTTTTGTTCTTTTCTTTCCTGTTCTTCTTTCGTTTCCTGGCGCTTTCTTTCCTGTTGTTCTTTCTCTTCCTGGCGTTTCTTTTCTTGGTCCATCATCATCTTTTGCATTTGGGCGAATAAGTCCTGTATTTGTTTTTCAGATGCCATGCTTCTGGTCGTTACCGGCATATAATTACGATAAAATCAACAAAATGTAACAATCACGTCAATATCGGTAATGTACTGTCCAAAAATCTCGAAACAGCACGAAAAAAAGTCTTAACTAGAGTCTTTGTCACTTAGCCACTAATGTCCAAATAGAACAGTTCTAGAAAGTTCACGAAAATGCACTTAATTACCAACGCGAAAAAGTCTTGTCCAATCTTTTATCTCTTCTTAGTTCAAAGGATTTAATTACTATCATTATAATGTCCTAATAAAATGTTCCAAAAATGTCTCAAAAAGTACCTAGAGGTGTTTCAGAATCACATGAGCCGCGAAATGCGCAAAGGCAAAGTTTAATTTGAGTCATAAGTATGTTTTTGAAGACACTGGAGACTGCCTTGCTGTATACATAAACAAGAGCTCGGGATAAATTGTAAACAATAAATATAATATTTTTAAGAAGTGTAACTGAGTCAACAGGACGGATTATGTCTCTGCGCATATGAAGGTAACAGCTCATGAGGTTTTAAAACACCTCTAACACTATTTTTCTGTTCGAAAATAATCCTCGAACAATGTTCAGTAAATTAGTTCTTCCTGTGTAAACACTAACTCCGAGAATACTGTCCCAGTCTTCTCAAACACCGAAAAATCCTCTTATTAAAATTCCGCGTCTGACACCAGTTGTTACGAATTTTCACCCTTTAGGAAACACTTTATTTAATAATTTACTGACTACACAATATTTCTTAATTAACCAAAGTAACCTTTACACCTTGTTTACTTGATGTTTAACCTCACTCTTTTCGTTAACAAACTTTACTTTAATAAAACTTCTTTTCCTTCCGCCGGTAATCGTTCCTTGTATACTCTGAAATTGCCTCCAGAGTCATCCAGAATACAATCGAGAATCTTCTCCCACCACGTTCTAGAAAACTCTATCTCTTTCTACAAGTTTTCAGTCACTATTAGGCATAGGCGTATCATGGGGGGGGGGGGGGGGTGTAATGCATGACAATATTGTAAGAGTAAGGTGGTTTACAAGTTTTCGTGAAAATTTGTATTTTCCAAGTTATAACGACTTGAAGATTATGATTAGCTTTACAAAATTGGTACCTTGAGGTTGTGTTTCGTATATAACTCAAAAGTCTTACATTTATGGAAAAAGTGGTATGGTACAAAAAATAAGATTATGAAATTACAATTGTTTTTTTTTGTTTCTTTCTGTGATGAATAGTTCTAAAAATATGATAGTTTAAAAACTGGCCCGCGGACGTTTATCAGTCGATATATAATGTTTAAATCTCAAAGATGTCAGAAACAATCAGTATGATGTTCAAAATACACATAATAGAAATTTAGGGACTTGAAGTATACTTTGATATGATTTTTTGTCTATGCGTACAGCTTGAAAAATAATGTTATGTGCAAAACAATGAATGTTTTGTAATCTTTTTAAATAAAAAATTTAACATTTTCCTGCTCATTCGCCATAGAATAGAAATTCCAAAAATCTGTACCAGTTTTTATTAATATATAGTATTACCAACATGCTCTGATTTTGAAAGCTTCAATTTATCAAAAGTCTTCAAGAAATGTGAGATTTGAATGTATTTTTTTGCCACTAAAAGTTCAAGAAGGATTTTTTTCAGCAAAATCGTCAAATTTCTTTTAATTTAAAATATTTCTAAAAAGGACTGCTTTAAAAATGCCAAAAAATTAGAGCATATTAGTAATATTAACAAAAACTGGTACATATTTTTCGAATTTCCATTATATGGCCAATGGCAGCAGGAATATACTAAATTCTTTCTTCAAAAAAAAATTATAAAGCACTCATTGCTTTGCACGTAACATTGTTATCTTTCAAGCTGTACGGATATTAATAAAATCCTATAAAAGAGTACTTCAAGCCCTTTAATTTTTAACACGCTTTTATTAGCTTCACTGTATCTATCAATCTATTATTATGCGTTACACCCCTTATGATACGCCCATGACTAATAGTGACGTCCTGGAAACTTGTAGAAAAATATAGAGTTTTCTGGAGTGTGGAGAAGATTCTCGATTATGTTCTAGATAACTCTAGAGGCAATTTCAGAGTATATAAGGCAATATTCCCGGCGGAAGAAGAGGAAGTTTTATGAAAGTGAAGTTGAAAAGTGCGAAGTGAGGTTAGAAGTAAATACAATGTGTACATTTGAAGTAATAAGTTTTGTTAAAGATTGTTTTAATCCAGTAGAAGTATATTTTAGTTAAGGAAATGTATTGTGTAGTTCTGAGAAGTTATTAAATAAAGTGTTAGTGGTTACCCCTTATTAAAATATGTGAATGCGAAAGAAGCATTCAAAATATTGTATGTTTATAATAGAGAATCAGATTAGGCTAACCAAGGCTGGCCACACATTGTGGCACATGGGGTACAAAAAGAGTGCTGTATACTCTACTTTTCTACCTTTATTGGTCCTGTTTCTCATATAACATTTATGTTACGCTACTCTGATGAGGAGCAATGACATCGAAACACGTGTCTGTAGCGGCCCTCTCGTTTCTTACTGGGGATATAGCGCTAGTTCTTCTTTTTGTTTTTCATTATTGTTGGCTAAACAGTATAGATAAATGTATCAAAACCTACCGACCTACCATTTGCATTATCACTACTTTGGCAAATAACTTCAATTCGATTCTATTTGAAAAGTGTAATTTTTTAATATTTATACAAAACTCAAACAATGTCTAATAAAAGTTGAAATATTTTTCGTAAATTGTGAGAAAACATCTAAATATGACAACAAATACTAAATACATACTTAATTGTTTCATTTTCTCTAAGTACCTCTATGGGAACTGAGCGCCCAAAGTACCTTGAAATGATAATAAGCAATTTCCTAGCACCCTTAATTAAAAGCAGATTAAAAGGTTATTTAGAAGTACAAATTGTGCATTTAGGCACGGTCTAGTAATGGTATCACTTAAATATTTGTCATAATAAACTAGGCCATCAATCATAACATGACAATAAATGACTGTAATGTCCATTTGGGGGCCGAAAATTCAAACAACTGATTGGGTCAGGAGTACCTAATACCAGGTGGATTTACATATTAAAATGAAGGGGTGATTATTCCTAAAAGAATTGCGAAATCTAGCGCACGTTATAAAAAGAATTAGTCAATTATGTACTATGCAGATGCTATTCATCGAATGACTACAATTTTCTTATGTCGAATGTTCCTTTTTCTACAAAAACATGCTTTATACCTCCTGTTACAGAAAGTGATGTTGTTTCCCTAATCAATAAGCTTAAATCCTCGAACTCCAGCGGTTTTGATAATATTTCTAATAATCTCCTAAAAAAATCTAGATACTTACTGTGTAGTCCATTAGCCCATCTTATTAATCTCTGTATTGGGGAAGGAACTTTTCCAAGAATGTTAAAACTAGCATTACTTCAACCGATGTTTAAAAAAGGAGATGCAAATATGTATGAAAATTACAAAGCAATAAGTCTTCTCTCTAGTGTGTCAAAACTTATTGAATTAGCCATTAAGGAACCTCTCACGTCTTTTTTATATGGTAACGACCAAATCCAACATGGCTTCACTAGTAATAAAAGCACCGAGACAGCATTATGTGTCTTCCATGATAAAATAATTAATGCACTAGATAACAAAAAGTTCGTGTTAGGGCTTTTTATAGATTTCTCTCGAGCTTTCGACTGTGTTGACCATCAGCTACTAAAAGCTAAACTTTGTAGATATGGAATAAGAGGCTCTCCTTTAAATTTACTATTCTCATACCTAACGGACAGGAGACAAATTGTACAAATGAGCAATGGTGTATCCAGTAATAGCCTAGAGGTAAAACAGGGAGTTCCACAGGGATCTATACTTGGGCCCTTACTCTTTATACTCTTTGCGAACGATTTAATTCTATACTTAAATAAAATACCTAATGTTCTTACAATCTGTTATGCTGATGACACTAACATCCTTATAGTTGAGGATAATTTAGCTAGTTTAAAACTTACCACTGAAAAAGTATATAATGCAATATCTAACTGGACAGACAAAAATAAATTGTGCTTAAACAAACATAAGACTACTTCAATAGTATTTAGCTTAATGAGAAACCCTGAGAAATTGCATTTTTCTAACAATTTTCAAATATTTCCTACAGAATCCATTAAAATGTTAGGCATTACTGTAGATATGCATCTACAGTGGAATCAACATATAGAAATGCTATGTACTAAGAAGCAGTTGTTTTGGACTAAAATTTATGTCCAATCATTGTAGTGCGGAAATTCTACTAACTCTATATTATGCCAACTTTCATTCAAGATTAAAATATGGCATAATTAATTGGGGAAATAGTTCTCAAGTAAATAAAAAAAAAAGTTTTTATATTACAGAAATATGCAGTGCGCATAATTGCGGGATTAAAAAGTTTAGAGACATGCAGAAACGCCTTCAAAAAAAAATTCTGACTTTAGCGAGTACTTATATATTGGAGATCTGTACGTATGTTTTCAAAAACAAGACTATGTACTTAAACAATCAAATAAGACACGGGTATGAAACGCGGCATAAAGAGCAAATGCATATTACTTCCTTTCGAACAGCAATGTACCAGAAAAGTTTTATATATAATGGCTGTAAATGTTTCAATTTTTTAACCGATGAAATTAGATCATCTTCAAATATTAAGATTTTTAGAGTAAAACTCAAACATTTATTAGTAAATAAAGTGTGCTATACCCTGGATGAGTTTTTTGTTTAATATAGATATATTTAAATTTTTTTAACTGTCTACACGTTTTATATAAGTAATTTATGTTTTCTTTTTTTTTTAAGTGTCTTTAATTTTGCTTGTTGACTATTGTAATATTTATTACAGGTCTAGTGTTTATGTTTATATTTGCACTCTAGATTGACGTACTCTACATTTTGTTGTATATTTACATTTTAAATGTGGAAATAAAGTATTATTATTCTTATTATGAAGAGAAAAAAAAATAATGCATTTTCATTTTTTCGCTCAGCTTCGAATCTGCATTTCTTGTGAACTACTTTTAGTCCAGTGAATGAACACTCAAAAGGAGAGGGGGGGGGGGCAGAATTTTTGACTTCAGGGCTGTATTTGAAGTAGTTAGGGGGTAAACATACTAAAAGTCCCCGAACCCAGGAGGTGAGCAGGGTGCACGGGGACACAGCAGATCACTTTTTTGGAT
The DNA here is from genome assembly GCA_963583905.1 of Stenurella melanura. Lineage (NCBI taxonomy): Eukaryota > Metazoa > Arthropoda > Insecta > Coleoptera > Cerambycidae > Stenurella > Stenurella melanura. The sequence continues at coordinate 163,907,606 of OY757311.1, read as the reverse complement.
TTTCGCTAATATCTCGAAAACAGTGCATTGCATAGAGGTCCCAAATCGAGTTCTTTGGTTCAAAAATGGGTAGAGAGCGCAAATCTTGTCGGAAATGAACTTTTTTTTTCTTTAATTAAAGTTTAGCGGAATTTCAATAACATGTCCTCGGAGCTTGAGTTTTGAAAAAAATGTTTCTTTCTTATTATATTAAGTTAAAGGCCAAAAAAACACTTACAATTTTCAGACACAAATAGTTGCTTCGAAGTTTTTTGAATAATTAAAGCTGATTAGCCAGAATAGCGTCAATTGATAGCTGCCAAGTTTCCAGTTGACTTATTTTCCAAAATTTTTGCAAAAAACTCAGCTAGGCTGTCAAATTTCCAAATGGCCGTTATTTTTTTCATGTAAATAGGTATAAAAAAATTTTTGACCTAAGGGTTTTTGCGCTTTCTAGAACCAAATTGTCCTATGAAGTTATTCAGTATATTACATCAAAAATTATTTTAAAAATGTTTAGAATATAAGTCAAATGTCAATTTGGCAGCTGTCAATTGACACTTTTTACCTAACTTGACAGCTGATTTGGCTTTATTTTCTAATTAACTTTAATTATTTAAAAAACTTCGAAGCAACTATTTTTGTCTGAAAATTGTAATTGTCTTTTTGACCTTTAACTTGAAATAATAATAAAGGAAATTTTTTTCAAAATAATTTCATTTCCGACAAGATTCGCGCTCTCTAGCCATTCTTGAACCAAAAAACTTGATTTGGTACCACTGAAAACCGCTTGTTTGCCTCGCGGTTTTCGACAAACTTTTCCTTGTAGAGCATCAGCCCTTAGTTTTACAGCAATGTCCTCATAGTAGAAGTTATGTAGCATTGAATGTCCTTTAAAATGAGTTATCATTTGCTATTTTATCTTTAAAAGTAATAGCGATTTGAAATTTACAGGCAAATTTCAGATTCCGAAAGAAAACACTTTCTCTTTATTTAATTTTGAAATGATCAGAACATGCATATGCATCGGTATATTATAAATCAAGAGGTACTGGCTGATGATTCATCCAAAGCAAAGGGAAGGAAAAAAACTTTAAAATGAAGATCTGTCTAGTGTTAAGAATCGCTTCATTTCAAAGACTTGTTCAACGAAGTCCCACTCGATGGGGTGCGTGAAGAAAAGGTGTCACCCCCGATGCGCGTATAGTGGAAGTACCCGAGAAAACAATTTCTCTTCTGAAAACAATACCGTGATATGCAGACGAAACTATAAGGGTTCTATGGAACCTTAAAAATTACACTTTAAAAAAATATTTCGTTGATTTTTTCAGAACGATTACTTTCTCTGCGCCCCCTCCACCCCTATTATTCACTTTATCACATTTTTTGTAACACCCACGGCCCCCAAAAAGCGAATGTGTTTGTTTAAGGGCTCATAATGCAATATTAGATCAATTTAAAACCAACATTTAATCTTAGAATTTCACCAGGTACCAAGTACAGCGCCACAAGCCCGGGAGGCAGCGACAGTTTTCGTGAAATCATTTTATAAAGCTAAATTTTTTTCCAAAGAGAGTTTAGATAGTATTTATAATGAAGGTGCAATTCTACCAAACTCTTAGTGGTGCATAAATAAGTAAAAAATTAAACATGTTGCAAAAATACAGATGGACGAAAATTTCGTTTTTCGAATTGTCAAAAAATGATGATTTGCCTTCGCTCATGTTGGCTCCAATTTTCGATTTTCATCTCGCGATTCACGTTGTACGGTCATTGCCGACCTTCCCCTCGCCATCGAGATATAGAACGGGTCTCCGATCGCCGTATTTATTCAGTTCTTACGTGGTTTCCCGAGTTCGAATCCTGCCCGGGAATACTTTTTTCCCATTTTCAATTTTTTGGCAGATATTTTTGATTCTATAATTGCTGTTCGCTGGGTTCTATTGCATTTCTCGGAGAAGTTTTGCATTTTCCGCCGCGTAATACGTATACCAAGCCAGTTATAAGTGAAATAATGTATAAAAGAAGAAAATTCTAATATCAAAAACCGTTTATATACTACAACTATAAATATTACAAAAACAGTAATGCAGTAAAATTTGTCGTATTGAATACATTTGAAGCGATAAAATTGCGTTATGTTTCGTGCAAATTTTCGTCGATTTTCGGAGGAAAGTTTTGCTTAACATGTCACACATCTTCGGGCAGAAGATGGAACCTTTTCTAAGTGGTGACCTTTGCGAGCACGTGGATTGTACGTTTCAATGTTTTCAAGCTTAGAAAGATCCCAGAAATGGCTGACCAGCTAATCTTTGAAAGAAGATACTTTCTGATTGGTGATTTTCTCGTACATTATGTAGGCGTTGGCAAGTGCTGACCCAAATAGAAGCTCAATTGCTATTTTACCATACCATTCTATTGACTTTCGCAATGCAGTCGAGTAGGACTTTATTTGGTCCGAAATGTCTATGAAACCTTTGCATTTATTGTAGTCAGCATTCGCTGACCTCGTTAACAAACGTACCCCATTCTTCTCCGAGAAATGCAATAGAACGGAGCGAATAGCAAATTATAGAATCGAAAATATCAGCCGAAAAATTGAAAACGAAAAAAAAGGTATCCCGGGCGGGATTCGAACTCGGGAAACCAATTAAAAGTAGTCGCCGATTAGCACGACCGCAAGTCAATTTTTCAACCGTAAGAACTGAGTAAATACGGCGATCGGAGACCCGTTCTATGTCTCGATGGCGAGGAAAAATTTGGCAATGACCATACAACGTGAATCGCGAGGTGAAATTTGAAAATTGGGGCTGGAAAGGGAGAAGGCGAATCGTCCTTTTTTGACAATTCGTGACAATTCGAAAAACTAAATTTTCGTCCATCTATGTTTTTGCAACATGTTTAATTTTTTATTCATTTATGCACTACTAAAAGCTTGGTAGAATTTCACCTTCATTATATATATATTATCTAAACTCTCTTTGGAAAAAAATCTAGCTTTATAGATATTAACGCGAAAAATCTGTCGCTGCCTCCCGGGCTACAATTACATTGCAGCGCTTTTTTAAAATCGTACCTACTTTTTACTAACGAAAAATTTATTCAACTGCATATTACTAAGGGTACTGAAGTTAAATCTCTCAAATATATTTTAGCATATTTACTTAAACTACATTTATACACCAACATTTTATGGTACTCCAAACCTTATATTTGCTGTCCTAATTGTCTATCTCACTTTTAGAATCCTCTGGTTCTCACCTCACGAAATACAATTTTAATAAATAGTTGTTTATTACAATTACCCTCTCCCCAGGTTTCACAAAAATTTGCGAACGAAATTTTTTAAAGAAAATTTGCAATTTTCAGAACAGAAAAAATTTAACAGCAACGATCTTGTAGGAAATTTTATCAGCTTTCATTTTGAATAGAATAATCGTTGCGGTGCGCTGTTTTCGAGATATAAATGAAAAACCAAAAAAACTGACCTTCTATACGCGGCCCCCTACACCTCGCTCACCTTGTAGGTCAGGGGACTTTTAGTATGTCTACTTCCTAACTACTCCAAACACAACTCTGAAGTCAAAAATTCTGTTCCCCCTAATATCGTTCTAAATCCAATACGGTGGACGTCCCAAGATGGCGGATTACCCCTATCTTTACAACTCCCATGATATGTGTATCAAATGAAAGGGTCTTACGAGTAAAATACGGTAAACGATATGACATCATTCTAAACCCAATATGGAGGACGCCCCCAGATGGCGGATTATCATTTTCTTCACAACCACCTTGACATGGGTATCAAATAAAAAGGTTTGACAAGTAAAATACGATAAACTATGTAACATCATTCTAAATTCAATATGGCAGATGCCCCAGGATGGCGAATTACCTTTTTCTTCGCAATCCTCTTGACACGAGTATCAAATGAAAGGGTTTTATCCGTAAAAAATTAAAGCTTATCAAAAATGTAGATGACGGTATCCTTTCGTTTTTCAATATAGGGGTTGCTACCCTCATAAAAGGGGGTTAGAAGGGTTATTATGGGTATAAATATTTTTTCAAGAGACTTTTTAATACAAATAGTTAAAATTAAATAAGATGACGATATCCTTTCGTTTTTCAATATAGAGGTTGCTACCCCCATAGAAGGGGGTTAGAAGGGTTGTTATGGATATAAATATTTTTTCATAACACTTTTTAATACAAATAGTTAAAATTAAATAATTTTTCAAAGTAAATAATTGCCAAAACCTCATATCAAAAAACAGCACCTGAAAGAGGGTTAAAGTTACCCCTACATTAAATAATTGCAAGAATATATGTAAAATGTTTTAAAATACATTATTAGATTTTTTAATGTAAGGGTAGTTTTAACCCTTATTCAGGGATAATTTTTAGATATGGAGTTTTTTAAAATTTAATTAAGTACTATGAAAAATAACTTTGAAGTAATTGTTTTTAAAACCAAATTAAAAAAACATGCATACTTAATTCAATCCCCATTCAAAGGTGTAGGAACCCCCATATTGAAAAATAAAAAAATAACGTTATCTACATTTTTAATTAGATTTAATGTAATACCTTTGGCGTTAAATTTATCTTTTTTCGGAGCAAAGTCTACGCAAAAACAGTACATCCTCTTAAAGTGAGTCACAAAAAAATGTCTAATAATTTCGGTTATACCTATTGAAAATAAAATTTTGAAATTTTGGTGAGAGCTGTAAGTATCTCTATAAGTACTCTATGTAAACATAACACCCAAATATCTTTTGTTTCTCAATTTTTTTCATAATAATTAATATTTGACTGGCTATATTTTTATTTCAATCTATAAAATTACGAAATACTGGAACATTTTTGCAGAGCATTGAAAATGCTGCAAAAAAGGTACTCTTAAAATTTTTTGTAATATTAACCAAAATGCAAGATTATAGTTTTTTCCTCTAGTTATACTTAATATTTATTTACAATTCCAGAATAAAATTTTGTAATAACAGAAAAGTACTTAGTTTAATTTTGGGACACCCTGTATAGTAATGTTCTGACAGGTATCTAACTTTAATGGTATTTTACAGGGAAACCCTTGTATCTACTAATAAGTAAAAGGCTTTCATTTAAAGAGTTTTCCGTTTTTGAATTTGGCCTTATAGTACAAGCAAATTAACAATTTAGAGTAACAAAAATTAATAAAAGGATCATCTCTGGGATTTAAGTAGGTAATAACCTGGAGAATGAGATGATGCATTCTTTGCACTTCCAAGTTCCGGGAAAATTCAAAAAAATTTGGATTTTCGATTTTTTGCTCTAGCGGCCAAAATAATGAAAACAGAGAAAGAAGTTCCCAACAAAAGTTGTCGCTCGTCTTTTTCTCTACAAAAAAGGTCTTTACAAATTTTTGTCTTACCTAAGCCGTTTAGAAGATAAATCGAGTTTTCCACTTATAGTTTTAAGTCGCTTCGAAATGCGCGAAAAATGAGAATTCTCCAGGAGTTTCGTACGACCGGGCTCATCGATCGATAATTCTTACTATTCAGAGCCCCTAAAAAAATGAAAATAACATAAAATGTAGAGAAAAGCTTTAGTGTGGAACTAATCACAAAATTGGTAAAAAAATTTATCAAGGAGAGAAAGTGTCAGAAGATGGCTTAGTGAACTTTGTACAGTTGATCCACAGATTTATTAATGTGTGCCAGGAGTCGTTAGAATGATAATTCACTTTGCTCGTATATTCTTATATAATGATATATTAATCCAATTAACATTTTATTGCAATTACTTTTGTTGGAAAAATATGCCTTGCGATCAAAGTAGAGGGTATATTTCTCATCGATCAATCACCTCCAAATTTTGGAGTTTAATTCGCTATATCTTAAGTAATAATAATAGAACAGTCTTAATTTTTGGATCATAAGTACAATAAAACATATTCTTTCGAATGACTTTAGAGTTTTTTAAATGAGCGCAGTACTTTTTGAATTTGTCTACATTATTCATCCACGTTCAGAAAATGCACAATTATACAGTAAAACATATACAACTTATTTGTTTCTTAACATTCTTCAATGAAATTTTCACGAAATATAGATTAAAGTGCGTGGAATCGAATCCATGCAGTGAAAAAGCATCCATTGTTACGGGACAAATAGGCAGGATGCATAAAACTCAAAGATGCATAAAACTCAAAGATGTGAACTGTATAAAGTTTACTAAGCCATCTTCTAACACTTTTTCTCAATGATAAAAATTTGTATGAATTTTGTGATTCGTTCCACATTAAAGCTGAGACTTTTCTCTACATTTTACGTTGCTTTCATTTCTTTTAGCGGCTCTGAATAGTAATAATTATCGATCAATATGTCCGGTCGTACGAAACTCCCAGAGAATTTTCATTTTCCGCGCATTTCGGAGCGGCTCAAAACTATAAGTGAAAAACTGGATTTATCTCCTAAATGGCTTAAGTAAGACAAAAATTGGTAAAGACATATTTTGGAGAGAAAGAGACGGGCTACAAATTTTGTTGAAAACTTTTTTCTGTATTTTCATTATTTTAGCCGTTAGAGCAAAACAACCGAAAATCAAAAAGTTTTTCGAAATTTTTTTGAATTTTCCCGGAACTTGGAAGTGCAAAGAATGCATTATTCCGTTCTACAGGTTATTAACTACTTAAATCCCAAAGATGATTCTTTTATTAATTTTTGCGAGGTTTTTACAACATTTTGCCTTCATTGCCTGTACTATTATGAATATTTTGCGTATTAATCGTTTTTAGGGAGTTATTTTCAAAACACCATTTTTCCGACTTTGACTCTTCTCTATTATGTACCCACTTGATAGTTATTAGGAAGTGCAAACTTTACGCCCTTTTTAAACATTAATTTAGGCTATAAAAAATCAAGTAAATCACGAAGCATGTTAGGGAGTTAATTAATTAAAAAGTGTTCAATATATTCGAATTATTCGATAAAAAATTGTAATAATATTATCATTATTACTTTGATTCCTATTTAATTTGTCTGACATTATTACGCTTAATTACGGTAATTGTTCGGTAATTATTCTCTAGACTGTTATCTCTAAATACCTACATTTATTTTTAGAAAACTGTTCGGAAATTATTTTCGGGAACACGATAATTGGAACTAAATGGGGCTGTCTAGGTGCCTAGTCAAATTGCTCGCTTTGCATGGGGTTAATAATTGCATAGTTAATGGGTAGGTAGGTATTAAGAAAGCAGGTGTACATTTCGTGTAAGTTCCAACTTTCGAAGACCCTAGGGGTGTGCGCACAGTCTAACAAGACCGCAAAAATAAACGAGAATCTTACTGGAAAAATAATTCACCTGTTGCGCCGATTTCTACAGATCCAAAGGTAATCCGATATTTCGGAATAAGCGTATACACGATGTAGGTAACTAGCTTATAGCTGATCGGCGTTGGCTTATCTCAAGTCCCACCCACCCCTATGCTTCGTAACCGAGCATACGGGCAGCATTCTTTAAAAAAGTGTTACGAAGAGTCAAAAAGTCGTCCTCTTTTTCAGGGGGGTCAACCACCCCACGTTAGCATGCACGTGTATCCCCGTTTCGGTGCAGTCATCCTTGTAACTCGTAACTAGGAACGAGAATAGCACACCCAACACCACTGGTTTGGGCGACTGTTCGAGCCCTCAATGTAAGAGCTCAAATCTAGTCGGCCAGATGTGCTCGAATCACGCCTAAACGTCCGTTACACCCAGTAAATATTTGATCGCCTGGGCATCCACAACTCCCAAGGTCACCGCGGCAGTGTAGTGGTGGTATTCTCAGCCATACTTGCGCGGGGCTCGACTCGAGTTCCATTTAGTTACTTGGAGGGTGCGCACCACTGTCAGTTCTTCTCAACCCGCACCCGAGTTCACCCCCATGGTTTACGTGAATTTTTATCGAAGTGACCTGTCAACGTAGTGCTGGTGATCCACATGTGCTTTTAGTAAACAATTGTGAGACGCCAGACACAGCTTGCTTGTGAAATTACAAGGACAATCTATTGCGTAAGTGTTTTAGAATAATTAAGCGATATGCGCACACCCTCATCCACGGCGCATGACATAAGTCACCAATTTAGCAGCAAAAATACTTCGCTTCGGCTTATTTCTACTACTTACTAAATTTAACACACCTAGTTTTAAACACTAAACAGCATTATTTCAAACACCCGCTTCCTGGGCATATTTTTTTTCTATCCATTTAAACTTTATTACTCCAATAATTAGAATATAAATCAATTTTTTAAGGCAAACATTTATTACATTCCTCACTTTGTAAACTTATCTAACCACAAACCGTGTGAAATAATATGTACAGGAAGGTATGTATAACGGTGCCTTTATTATATCCGCGGGTATCAAGGGAAAAACGCGATTGTGCGCTAAAAACATTCAAAGACTTCGCGGTTCTTTGTACCCCGAGCAACCCCGATAATTTCCGAACCCGACAGAGACAGAATATTTGCTGACATGGCGTCTTAAAGTGTTGTGGTGTTTAGTTATCCTGTTTAGGGATTCAACCCTTTTGTTTTTATGGTGTCACTTTAAAAAGGTAAATCGTAATGATATTTTAAAAGTTAAGTTCTACCTACCTGTCAAGTTTCGTTCCGCTCCGTGGTGTAATTCACTGGAAAGATTTGAAATTATTAAAGTAGGGTCGTCGACTCGATTTACCCTAGCTTTTAAAATCAATATATTTCTATAAATCAATATGTAAACCCTCATCATGTACCCGCAGCTCGCACTAATTCACCCACATTTTAATTTTATTATCACAGACATAGCAATTTAACATTGTTGGTTATATTTTAAATTTAGTTAATTTAAGCAAAGGGTTGCGTAAACTGGCTTCGTACCGTAAGTAGGCGGGGTGTAGCTCCGCGATAAGTGAATTTTAAATATGGCGTAGGGCTGTGCCATTTCGCAAGAGGGGTTGTCTCATGTGGTGATTTTCTTTAATTTGTAAGTAATACTTACGCATTTGCTGCAATTCAAGTTGCAATGTTTATGTTGCATGCTATTAGATGCTTCTTTGCGGGAGGGGCGAGAGTCGATATGATGTAATATGAGTTCAAGAACGATTCCGCTTCTCTAGCTGGACACCTGTGTGAATCATAATAATCAAATAGGCCTTGGTTTTACGCGCCCTATTCAAATGACTTTAATTTTTTCTTCCTTTATTATCAAATGGTTGATTCAAACATTCGTTATAAATAATACATAGATATATTTATTTATATATGTAAATAATGTATGTACCCACCGTTTTCGATAGTTTGGTGATTTGATTAAAAGAAATGAAACATGTTTTCGCGAATATTTCATTAGTAATTGTTTGTTAATTGGTATAATTTAATAAAAAATGTATAATTTTATTAAATATGTATTTTATGGTTTGAAATATTTCGACTTCCTCTCTTGTTTACACATAACTAAAGCGAAATAAAATAAATATGTACACACAACTGCTTTTGACACTTTCTGACATATAATTAGAAATATTTTTTTCTCATTCATATCTGGGATCAAGTAGGTCCCAGGCTAGGTATTTAAAATGTGTTATTCTGGTTGAATAGAATTCCCTTTAGCCACATTGGGTTTAATTGATATTGTTTGTAATTTTTAGTGGTCTCCAAAAAGAAGACAAAATTCCACCCGTACCGCCAATGTCAAGTTTAACCTATCGATACCCACCGCAAACACAGTATCACCAACCTGGCTTAGCTGTCCCGGCTCCAACAATGTCTTCCCAGCGTTTTTGCTTACGATGGAACAACCATCAGTCAAACCTACTATCAGTATTCGATCAGCTTTTACACGATGAGAGTTTCGTGGATGTAACGCTAGCCGTGGAGGGTCAACTTCTCAGAGCACACAAAATGGTACTCTCGGCGTGTAGTCCTTATTTTCAGGCATTGTTTATAAACCACCCCGATAAGCACCCTATAGTAATATTGAAAGATGTACCTTATAGCGATATGAGAAGTCTGTTGGACTTCATGTACAGGGGTGAAGTGAGCGTGGATCAAGATAGGTTAACAGCATTTCTAAGGGTGGCCGAAAGTCTTAGGATAAAGGGTTTAACAGAAGTAAATGAAGAAAAATGTGATACAATAACCTCTTCTCTTACACAACAAAACCTAAATGCCAACATGCCACATTTGCAACGCCTGCAGCAAAACAAGAGGTTCGGAAATCACTTAAATATGCTGGGCAACGCGCTGCTGCAGCCGAAGAGGAAACGAGGGAGACCTCGGAAGCTTTCCGGTAGTTCAAATGGTCCGGATGATTTCGACAACAAGGATATCGTGCAGGGTAGTCCGGAGATGCTGGAGGTAAAGATGGGTATGGATAATTTCACAGGGAATAATTCGGATACGAGTAATGGGAAGCCTGAGATCGATGAGGATAAATTGAAGGACGAGGCGGAGCCTATCGCAGGAACTTCCAAGGAGCAGATATTTAATAACTCGAAATGTTCAGATGATTTCCAGTCTTCTGGTAAGTTCACAGAATAATCATGTTTGTATAGATTAATATACTTATTTAATGCATACTTCCAAAGGAATTACGTACGTTAAAGAGATCTACCCAAGTATATCAGCTCAGTGGAGGTGAGAGTAAACGAATTATTATCGGTTTACAAAAAATACTCTTGAGTTTGGATATTAACAACGTGGTCGCAATGTGTTAATTGTTCACTTTTAAAATCTGCGTAAGGGTTTTGAGTTTGTTAATCATGTGGAAAAGAGCATCTTAACATTTTCCATAATACTTTGTAATTCTTTAAAACTTTCAGTAAATTTTAGTAAAATTTTAACTCATGTCAACCAGTGAAGGGTACTATCCTAGGTAGTATACAATGTATCTCATAAATAAGTGGACGTAGATTAACTAAGTACATATACATTGGAATATGACCATTTAACTAGGGATTGATTAGGATATAGTATTTATATAATATTGAAATATCCGATATATTTTTTTAAAAATTTGTATTTCACTGGACGTAGGTACTGTTGAAAATAATTAAGAAACCGGTACAGTACCTCACCTCATGTGTATAATGTATTTGTTTAATTTAAAATTTAGTATCTGAGTACTGGTTGAAGATTAAGGTTTTTTTGTCCATGTACCTCAATTTTTTTCTTGCATAATATGATTAATAAAAAATAGATTGGTGTTTGCACCCTGTCTGCTACTAAGTGTTCTTACTATGTTTCATTAAGTTTTAAGTAAGTACTTACTTGTTTATTGTAATATGTACCAATGCTTTTTCTCACATGTTTATCTAATAACTCCCATACATGCAAAGTTTTGTCTACAGTTTTGAATATATACCATAATAAAATTAAAAAATAATGTTTAAAACAGCTAGTCGGCAATCCAGTGGATTATCTGTATACCACATTTAGTTATTAGTATAGACTTTACCTTATGACTCTTCATACTAGTAGATGAACCTTTGCATGTATGGCCAAGAACTGTCGTCACATCGGTTTTTATTTGCTGGTAAATATCTCAATTATTTATTTCTTCTCTAGCTTCTCAGATATTAATGTTGAAATTTGGACAACACTTCTTCAGAATTCAATAAGAGCCGAAATAAGAGCGAGATTGATCTCTAAAATTTAGTAAAAATTGTAATGAGTTACTTTTTATTGAATACTTTGCCACCATTTTACAAAAGTAAAAATCCTACTTAAAGACACGTCTGTGCTAAAAGAATCACACAGAGGTTTGTTTTTGAATAATCGTGTCTATTACAAAACGCCTCATCTAAATATATGTAACCAAAAAAAATTGTTAAATACATTTTTAGGTATACAGTGTGTTCATAAATTCCCGCATTGCCATTAGATCCTGATTCTACATGCGCTTAAATATAGGTTTTTTAAATTTTCTATAATATTCTTTGGGTAACTTAGTGCACAAAAATAATAATAATAATAATATTTCCTGCAAACATGTGTCCATAAATGCTTTCAAAGAGAGCAAATTCTTTATGTTTTCTCTTAGTTTTGATGCAAAATCTGCCCAGAATACGACTGGATCGTATGATTTTTATCGATTTCATATTCATTAATTTCTCGAATTCTTTCCCAACAATAATTTCTCTGTTCATTAAGATTAGCCTAGATTTTTCCGAAACGTAATTGGTTTAATTTAATTTTTAATTATATTTTACAGCATTTTAGTTTATTTATTTTTAGGTGTGAGACATTTTGCAGTAGTCAGTAAAATTCAAAACCATCCTTTGCCACATGATTCTTTTGGCGTAGTAGTTTCTTTCGTTAATTTTTTAATACCTGTCACAAATAAAGAATTATAGACAGATCGTATGGGATGTTGCGTTGATAACTATGCGAAAGTAAAGGCCACCGATTGCAATGTTTTTGCGAACTATGACGTATATTTGATTTTATTCCCATTTAACTAGAGATTGCCGATTTGTTAGCTTGATAAAATTTAGTTGATAAACAGCTGTGAAATGCATATAATAAATTCCTTTTAGGTATTGTAAAGAGAAGTCCACTATTACATATTATGTACTTAACGAATTTTGAATTTGCAGATGTATATTTTTCGGTATTTTAAATTCATAATTTGTGAGTGAAGGGAAAAGCTATAGTGCTGTTTTAGTGAATTATAATTGTGTGCATCACATTTTGAGGTGAGTTAATTAACATTTTTACTGATAAGGGAAGAGTTAAAGGAATGAGCCATTGTTTTTCAACATTACTAATTCATATTTTTCACATTACATCATTTATTGTTATACCCACTCATATTTTGACGCGGCTTATTCCCTATAGCTTTTCCCTTTATAACAATCTTTTTGCATTTTGCTTTTTCGGTGGTGGATATTTCAAACTAAACTGAGCATGTAGGTACACAATGGCCAAAAATGGTGTCCAACTTTTTCTCTAACGTTAAGGCTATTTTATTGTCCGATAATAAGGTCGCATGTTAATTTCTAATTAACATGTCACTTGTTAAGTTTTATTTGCTTGTACGTTTGCATTGTTAAAAAAATATTGATGAAGTATTTATAGATTGTATAAATAATATAGTTTTTGAAATAAATGAAGTAAATTCTACAAACGCCAGAACACTTCAACATTGTGTACAAATACTATATTCGACGCAAGTTTCATCAACAATGTTGGCATCATCTGGAGGTGGTTATCTTCAGATAAAGCCAATGTGCGTGTTTTGGTGCTTGTCGAAGCTACTTTGTATCAAATGGCTTCTAAAATGACTTGAAAAATATTATGAATATTTATAACGGTAACTCACTTCGCATTATCCAAACAAAATTGTGGTCCTGCACTTTGTTGCCTTACAAAACACAAATTTGAGACAAGATGTAGAAATGAAAAGTTCGATAGTAATCGGTGTTCGGATGTCAGAGCACCATTTCACAATTTATGAGGGACGTACTCAAACACGTTTGTAAGAATGTGTTTACTTTATATTTACATATTTCCTGTGCAAAAATGACAAAAGTTATTGAGTGATGTATCTATTGCATTGCAACCACGACATATAGTTTATCCTTCTCGTCGATTCTGCCGTTTCGATATTTCCATGCGCACAATTTTTCATGAAAATTTTGAAACGTGGATTGTTCACTTTATAATAGGACAAAATTAATAAGAGTAAATTATTACAAAACATACATGCTTTGTTTCTAATAATATCGACAAATTTAGCCTCAATGGAGCAGTACATAATCACATAACTCGCAATATAAATGATATGCATATCAATAATTACAGGCTAAGTAAATTTAAAAAGCCTCCATACTGCACTGGTGCCCATCTATTTAATATATTAACAAATAGGATCAAATAAATACATCCATACAAATTATTTAAGATGGGATTGAAAAACTACCTACTAGAAAATTGTTTCTATTCTTGTGAAGAATTCTGCTTATTACGGAATCATGTATAATTGGTATATAAAACACAATTTAGTCGCTGGGTTAATTTTTTATTTATATTTTATGTGTGCATATTTGTTATTTCTACATATTGATTTTTTTTCTTTTTTTTTTGTTAGTCACTACTTTCCGGTTTGTAGTTTATTTAATGTCTTTCTGTATATCGACGAAACCTTTTTCTTCTGTTTTTACAACAGCTTTTACTGGTCAAAAAAATTGCTTTCTATTTTCTCTTCTACTTTTCTATGAATGTTTATAATGTTATACTTTTACCTTTTTATGTTTTATATTTGTATAAAATTTGTGTTCTCATTATATACTTATATATTATATTCTGAATACTTGGCATACGATTCTTATGCCAGGGCATGTGTGATTTTGACGAAACCATTTTTTGTAACTTTTGACAATATTAAAGGTTAATAAATTCTATTCTATTCTATTATATTCATGAAATAAGATTAAAATAGAGCACAGCACACGTAGTGGATCTGCAATCATTAAAACAATTAGTGATTTAGGAATGAAAGTTCGTTATTTAGGAGTAGGGACTTCAGAATAGGTTTCAATTTAGCTGAATTAATACTGCGAAGTTGAACTGGTAGGTTATTTAAAGCAGTTAAGAGACCAGAAAAGTAAATGATTTGCCAAATGCAGCGCTGGTTGTGTCGAGGAATTGAGAGAGATATGTCAGTTTATCTTAATTCTCTTTCATGAACATTCTTCTTTCTATTTTAGCAAATAGGGGGATTTATAAAGTATAATATTGTTAATAAATAACTGTGTGAAGTAAACGGCCATCCTCAAGTTTAGATATTTGTCAATATTTTAAAAAGGGAGTTATATGATGAAATTTTGGCATATCAGTTATGAATCCAACAGTATGATTATGCATTTTTTATTATGCGGTACTTATTTATTTAATTGCCTTATTTATTTTAACGTTCTAGCGAAGTTTAGCTAATGCTACTCTATCACTTAACCAGGACGGCGAAATGAGATACGGCCACCCATCCAAGTAATGGACTCAACCGACGTGACTTAACTTCGCCGATTGAGATCTCGCCACTAAAACCAGTACCGTACCTCACCTCACGACTAAGACATGACCCATATAATACATTAGCATAGTTAAAGTGAACCAGTGCATCTGTTATCACTATTTTAGTTTTTTGCTCTAGTAGGTTTCTATATGGAGAAAGCTTTTTTTTAAGTTAATGTAAGCTTTTTGATAGACATAACTGACGTAATTTCAAATTATTACTATAACAAGTCCCAGGCTCTGTATAGTAGTGACGTAAGGGATACTTTTTTTTTGTCATATTCACATTTATTTAATGTTAAAGTATAGAATTACATACACAAGCCAACATCATTTTTATCATCTATTGGTAGTTCAAAGTTGGCCGTTGCTTCCAAGCTACAGCTAGTGTCAAAAATAATGCATTTACTCTTTTTAGGATTGAGTACCAATGAGTTTTGCCTAGTCTAGTTGTTAATTAGGGAAAGATCGTTATTAATCTTTCTGGCTGCTTCATGATCGTTTTTAGAGTTAAAATGAAGGTATTACTGAATATCATCAGCATACATGTGAATTTGACAGAAATTTGTGACAATTTGTAAATCCACAATGAAAGTGATAAAAAATACAGGGCCCAGGATAGAACCCTGAGGTACACCCGATCTTATTACTTTTCTTTCAGAGGCATTAGTTTTGTTAGACGAGTTTTCACTAAATCTTTGTTCAACTTTGCCTCTACTTAACTCAAGTACACCTAAAATAACTTGTTTTGATATGTGATTTTTTTTAGCAGTTACAAATTTATTGAGAGAGATTAATGAACCTCATAAATATACTTTCAGATATACTAATTTGTCGATATTTTTGCTATTTCCTCAAATCTTCGCAACTCTATATGTACCTAGAGATCACTTTGATAAATGTATGTCCTTTTTTAAATTACATCGTGGGCCATAGATATCATGCCAATAAAGGTCTCGTTTATCTTGCCGCTGGCCATCGTCTGTTTGACAACACAGACCATTAAGAACTGGTTTCACTCATTTAGCGTTGCAAGTGTGGCCACTTCAAAAAAGCACCACGACAAACTAAAGTTACTTTGGAACGATAGCCATGTAATGTTCTAGAAAGACATGCAGGTGCGGCCAACCTCCTGTCGTTGATCGTTAGTTACGAGTAAGTAGTTATTTTAGCATTGTGTGATTCAATGGTACATTATCTAAAAATACTAATCCAAAATAATGGTACGGAAACAACGACCCGTCTCTAGTCAGTAGAACATTGTAAAAACGAAGTGATCATATACAATTGTGAAACTTTGGTTATGTTTATCTGTGTTTATTAAAGCCAAAGCATTCTTACAAACGAGTTTGAGTGTTTCCCTCATAAATTGTGAAATGGCGCTGTGACATGCGAACCCTGATAATACTATACTTTTCAATAAATTTCTGCTTAGTTTTTGTGAGCAGTTTTGTGTGGCAGTAGTGTTAAATCAAGAGTCTGGCTTCCCTACTCTGCTCACCCAGCTGATACACAAAAAAGAAAGGTTGCCCCCGATTGGTCAATCGAACAGTTCTTAGACTTTTGAACAGGAAGAGATATTCGAATTTTTCAAAAAAATTTCTTCTCAAGGATCATAATTATGTAACCTGTTGATAAGTAAAAGAAAGATGTCTTTCTTTTTTAGTTATCAACAGGCTACGTAATTACGATTCTTGGGAAGAAATCTTTGAAAAATTTGAATACTTCTCCCCGCTCAAAAGTTATAGGATCTTTTCGATCGACCAATCAGGGGCAACCTTTCTTTTCTGTATATCAGCTGGGTGAGCAGGAGAGGGGAGCCAAATTCTAGATTTAACACTACTCATGACTACCATGTTTAAGCATCCATATCATGAATTTTCCATATTGATGTGGACAATTCAGCATAAATGAAAGTGGCCCATATCTTTGAGCATTTATCAGTTCGTTGGGCTTGTGGCGCCCTCTAGTGGCATAAAAATATAAATTTCCATAAGCTGTCAATAGAGTTAGTGATGTGATATTAAACCGAAAGTATCCATATTACTGATACCTACTATTACGTAAAGAATTTATATCAAAGGATTGGTCTTCAGAAGGAGTTTAATATCCATAATCCAAATAAAGCCAATCAAACTGTGTATCTATTGGAGTCTTGAAAAATCTGAATTTTGTTGCCATGGATGACACCAAATGACAGTTTTATTTGAAGGTTATGTTGAAAAGTAAAAAATATAACCACAAATTCAAACTAGTTCTACATGATTGCTAGAGTAAAAACCTCAAGAATTGTTGTCTGTAAATAATAAGAGTTGCGTCTGAACACTAAACTGAAATAGGCTTAAAATGTTAAACTAGGGTAGAAAAATTGTATAACAATAATTTTCTGTGATAGTGGTTAATCAACCAAAACGTAAGAAAATATAATAATTTCTACTTAAACTGACAGAAAAGTCCCAGGCTACATATCAAGTTAATAGGTAATAAGAAAAGGTAAAAATGCAGGTGTGCATTTAATTAACTAGGGCTCCTATCATTTTGTTACGGCCATGCTTATTTATTTTTTATATTAAGTATTAAATTAATATTAATTAAAAATCTATATTTATCTAATTTATTTCCAATTTTATAACTATTTATAAATATATATGCATATTAGGTTAAATGTTATGATAATCATCAATCTATTTCCATATTTACATATTAGATAGATAATGTCAAATGGTTGAGGAACCCACAGAATTAAAACTTCTTGATTACTGTGGTTTTAAACTATTATCTTATGCAGAATCTGTGTCACTTTGTTCATTTACTTACAAAATTATTTCCTTCCCTTTTTTAATGGTTGATTTTTATTATTTAGGTTACTAGATGATCCAATAAATATTTCAGCATGTAAAGGCAATAATTTGTTTTCTTATTGTATCACTGGGGTGAACATTTTGGTATTCTTCAAACTTATAAACATCTACGAAAATGTCAATTAATAGCAGATTCTCACTATAGGTCATTATAATTCGGTCATGGTCCAGTCATACTAATGTCTTGGTTTGATCAAACTAACCACTTCATTGCTACATTTATCTGAATATTTAACTGTTGGGAACTTGTCGAGTGTGGCCAACTCAGATTACATTACAGTTAATTTACATGATTTACATTAAAGTTACATTCCGTTTTCTTATGTTTGTTTTTCTTTGAAAAGCCCATTCTGTTTCTCTTATTACTTCCCTCGCTGTTTACCGACCAAAAGAATTGTAATCGAATGAATCACTCTCCAGATTCTTACGTTTCAGACTGTGTAAATTACTAAAGTTAAGACCTTTCAATTTCGTCAGTCTGTCTATCTTTTGCTACTATATATACAAAATTATTTAATGAAGGAATAATAATAATAATAAAAGTTCTTTATTGATTGCATTAATATACAATGTAATACAATACAATCAAAAAAGGCCACCGACCCAGGCCTTTCAGCCCAAGGAGATAATAATGTCACATTTAACATTTAGTATAGAAAATATGGAGGGAAACAAAAGGTTGATTACATAGATAAGTTGTAAAAAAGAACCGTGTGAGGCGTAGTGCTTCAGTACTTCTGAGATATCAATAGCATCTGGTAAAAAATTGCTCTTTCGGGATATGTGAATTTGGGTGGATTGTTGTTTCGAGCAATTATGAGAGGTTGCGTTACTTCAATATCGTGGCTTCTCTATGTAAATTTTTCGTTGAGAAGTTGTATTCTATCATCCATAGGAAGTGCTTGCACTTCGTGTAAAGGATTGTGGGGGTGCCGAATCTTTGTAATTTTCCGTTGGTGTTGTCTCAGTAGTCTTTAAATTCTTTCTAGCTGAATTGCTGCTGTTCTTGTATAACGTATTCCATATTCTAGAATAGGTCGACAAATAGTTATATATATTTTGGCAGCTGTTGCAGTTTTTATTCCCTTATTTTTGAACGTTAATACTCTGAAATGTCTCGCTCTGGATATATATTTTTCTCTGGCATTTTAGAATGCATGTTAAAGTTTAATTTATTGTCCAAATAAACCCCCAAATATTTGAAATTGATTACTGGATGAATTTGGCGATTACTTATATCGATAGATGTAGAATTATTGGATAATGCGTGATTGAGTGAAATGAACTGTTATTTTAGAGGATTGATTTACAGTCTCCATTTCTTTGTTCATGCTAGAGTATTGTTCAGCAATATTTAAGTTTGTCCCCCTTGCCTTTGTAATCGAACATCCGTGTGAGATTAAGGCGGTAGATACCATTAGCATATTGTAAAATGTATGGCAGTTGTTGAGGTTGTTCATTATCAAATATGCCATGACAATAAATGTTATATAATATTGGAGATAGTGAGGAACCTTGTGGGACTCCCTGTTCAGCTGTAAATTCTTGAGACATGGTAATGTTTATTTTCACTGTTAAGTTTCTGTTCTTGAGGAAACTTTTCACCATGTAAATAATTGTGTCTGGTTAACGAAGCAAAATATCAGAAAAACTATTTTCAGTTCATTGAGAACAGATGAATTGTCAGATTTTTTCAAGTGAAACAAGTTTGAATATTTATCAATTTACTATGTGTAATAACTTGTAATAAAATGGTTTTTATGTTGAAAGGACGAGTCAATTAAACACCATTCTATTTTACACTGATTTATTTCCTATCGCTACTATACGTATGTATGAAAAAACTATAAAAATGTGTTCATAAAAAAGGAACTATAAAATAATATATATGGAAATGTATCCACAAAGCACACAAGGAATTCATTATTACACTATGTATTTTAAAGGATTACCTAATGGATTTACTATTATTCTTTCACTCTCAGTAAATATTTTTCTCTAGAATAAGGACTTCCAGGTACATTGCATACTGGCTACAATGTAAACCTATTTTGCACCTTTATTTTTGATATTTCAATATAACACGTCATAGTAAAACTGTCTCATACATCCAATAAATTTAGATACTTCAGCAATAAATTTTTATCCATATCGGACATAAACTTCATGAAGTAAACTGAACTTCACAATACATGCTTACCTAGTTTTATTTTTGATACCACCAGCCATCGTCGCCATGATAGGTCGCCAACTTATTTGATATTGGCAAGATCCAATAGGAACATCAACTGTTGTAATGTTGGTTACCTGGACATAGTTGTTATCATTTTGTTGCCAAATGTATTATATTTTCGCTAAATTGTAATATTTTTCTCGCTACCCCAATGCCTTTAAATAAAAAATTGATTAACAATGTGGGATATTAAATCATTTATAGTAATAAGTTATTATAAAAAGTAATTATTTTGATGCTTTAGTTCTAATTATATTGTTTGTAAAACCATACAACAGCAACGAGATAATATTAGATGAAATCTGACACCACCAAAGTACTTTGTTTAATCTACCACGTGAATTGCAATAATGAGAATATTTTCCATCTGGCCATGACTTTGGGCAAGGAATTCTGAAGTACGTGCATAGATATTGCCTTGGCGGTGTACCATTGTGGCCAGCATGGCGGGTGTCCTTATTACCAGCTAATGTGACGTCCATTTTGCTTTTATGAAATTCGTTATATTGGATTAATACAAATTTCTTTTCTCAAAAGTTGGCTGTTTGTCTTGCCTCAAATTTTTTTAATTTATCGTTCATTTCGTCAAAACTTCCTACTCTTAAGTAAAAGTGCAGGATTGAACTTATATCGAAGTGCATTATTGGTGATAAATATCATTAAAGCGTTTAATTTATTTTTTGCCAAGAAATCAAATATTTCTGCACTAAAATAGCTTTAATAATGCCATATGTATTTTTATTTCCTTTAAAATGACCCCTTAAAACAGTTTCATTTAAAAATGTAAACAAGCTGAATTCTTGCGAGGGCACCATTAATTGTTATGTTTGTAGAAACAGGGACATTCTTTGTTTGGTCTTTGGTAATTAGGATTTAGACACAACATTGACTCTAAATCACAATTTAACTACCATTTGAAATATTTTCATGAGCATTATTGTATACCTACTCATACATGGCATTTTCTCTCAATTTATAGTTTACAAGATAATTATCTAATACCTAATTGCTTTTATTATTAAACAGCCATAATGTGCAATTATGATAAGCATTTCTTTGATTTTTTCCTTCTATGTAGTTGAATGTAATTTTAATGCTTACTGGTATAAATACGATTATAAACTAGTTTTTGATCAAAATTTTTACATAAAAAGTATATCCATTTATGTCGGGTGTTGATGAACCACATATCATAGGTTCATAAATTAAATGGTAGGTTATATTATTATATAAATAGTTAAAGTGGTGTTCAAATTCAGGGCCGTTCCTAGATGTTTGGTCGCCTACTTGTGGGGCCAAAATTTGCGCCTCCTAAATGCTTATTAAGTATTCAAAAAATTATTTATTATTTACATATGTTGTTACATAATAATTCATGAATCACCACCGGTAATTGAGATAATACACCAATCTTCCGTGCCGTATGGGATGACAATGGGTGTTTTCGTAAGATATCAAACTTAGTAGAGCATTCTATTCTATCTTTTTATCTTAGATCAGCTCAGTTAAATACCTCCCCCCCTACCGAATCTCTTTCTTTGTCTGTTGATTTGAAAGTGACAAATTGGTAAATAAAAGTAAATACCTAAAATATTTAGGTTATGTTCCGATTAGTATCATCATCAGGGATCGTCTGTTGGGTCACAGACAATAAGAAAATGAAATTATAAATAAAATATGAAAGTATTTGAGGTTAGTTTTAAATCGATATAACTGAATATTAACAATGCACATGCATTATGTTTCTGGTTGGTTTTGATTGTTCTTTTTGAAAGTTAGTTTAGATTGCGGTAGGAAGAAAACACCTAATGACATCATGCTTAAGCCTCACTTACACTTTTGGTTTAAGGTGCATTTAAATTTATTTATTTATTTTGCTAATTAATAAAGTAAAAACGTCTTTATTATTTCACTTTTTGGCGCCCCCGTAAATGTGGCGCCTACATGTAGAACACACGATTTCCCCCAGTAGAAACGGCCCTGTTCAAATCTTAAATTAAGTATATTTATTGGGAAGTTAAAAGATTACAGCACATTTTGAGCTATTAGGCTTCATATAAAATTGTTGCTTAGTTAAAAAAAAAAAAAAATTATAAAATACATTTTACATATCAAACAGGCACTTTAACTTAGACTGAAAAGGAGCCAGGAGTGGACACCACTCTTTAATAGGTTGACATTGCTCCTTTGGTTTATGCATGTGTTCAGTCCATATTCTCACAGTTACGAACGTTTGGAGTAAGTCATTATGACCTAATAAAAGCCTAGAAAATGTTGAATGGTAATCATTTAAACAAAATCCATCAAGAAAATTGGTTATGAACTGTTACGTCCGTGTAGTATATCGTAGGTTCCTAAACACCCTGTATATTTCATTATTTATTTATTTTTCAGTATGATAAGTGAATAGTTTCATTTGTTTAGAGTTCTTACTTCGTTCGTGTATCGAAAATATAAATTTGGAAACAACCTAAGAGAATTCCACAAGCCTTGAAAGTGAAATTCTTAACCGTTATGGCTGCAAAAACATTATTTTAAACATACAGTGTGTCTCGCTAATTCTTTTGTTTTTGGTCCGATTTGAGTCAAACTGATCTTAAAAGATAGAGGTCGCCAAGGTCTAATTAAGACCACAAAATCACTTTCCATTTTTAAATGCAAGGCCATTGTAGGCATTTTTTAATAAAAAATTTTTGTTAACAAAACTTGTTCGAATTCATTCAAAAATCTTGAATTCGAAGTTTAGTTAAATTCTGCGACCTTCCGAAAAATTATAAACAATAACAAAGATTTAGAAATAATTTTTGTTTAAATGCCTCAAAAGGATTTTTTTCAGGGCCTCATTTTTTTTAGAATCTAACTAATCTTCTGATTTAAGGTTTTTGAATGATTTCGAACAAGTTCTGTTAACAAAATTTTTTTATTAAAAAAATGCCTACTATGATGTTTTGATTTTTCATACAATATAGATGGCCTTGCATTTAAAGATGGAAAGTGATTTGGTGGTCTCAAATAGACTTTGGTGACCTCTGTCTTTTAAGGTTAGCTTGATTCAAATCGGACAAAAAACAAAACATTTGTATGCTGTTATAATCTTAAGTGAGACACACTTTATGTTTTGCTAGTACGTATATTTTCAGTAAATACGAGGGGTAGTCACTGACTTTGTTATTTTTAAATAATGCAAACATTAACAATATGAAATTACAATAGGTAATATTAAATAATGCTAAAATGGTAGTACTCTTTACTTGATATAGGTCCGTCCATTAACTATGTATGCATGTCGGTGATCAGATAATATGCGGTGTCCATTATTTCAGTTAAGGGAATTTTTTGAAATGAAAAAGAGCACCTAGTTTTTCTTTATAATGTACATTGAGGGGAGGTATGTGATATTATGATATAATATAAGGGAGGAGGGGTTCACAAGGTATGACAAGGTGGAGGTAGGGGGTCGATAATAACAAAAAATAGCTTTATGTAGTTTATGGACAGCTCCTATTTTAACATTTCGCATATTCGCATGCACTTAGTGAACATGTTTAGAAGAGCTATTAAGACTTATTTATTTCTTTACAGATGAAAAGGAAAAAGAAAGATTTACGTCGCCGAATAACGTACACTGTATAGATTTTAATTCGTCATTGCACGAGGAGTACAATTTGCCATATCCAGATCAAGACTTTTCGACATCGGACGTAGAAGTAGAAGAAAATGATAACGATATTCAGGAAATAGACTCAAATTACGAGACGTTAGACATTAAGTTAGACCCTAAAATGATTATGGATAGTTTTACTAACATCAGCAGCCCAAAGAAAAAGAAGTACAAGTCTGTTCTAGATCTCGACGATTTCGCTAACTACGACATTGTTCTAGATGATCCAGCATTCGATAGTAAAACATTTAAATATGTCAATTATTCGAAAAAGATCAACGATCCCGAGAAGTCAGCTAGGGATTTTTGTGTTCGGGAAAAGGACAACCAGTATAGGTGTACCGTTTGTGATAGGATGTACACGCACATAAGCAATTTCTGCCGCCATTATATGACGTCACATAAAGTTGATGTCAAAATGTTCTCTTGTCCTGTCTGCGGTAAAGACTTCACGAGGAAAGACAACATGCTTGCTCATCTGAAAATTATACACAAACAAATTGCCACCTGAGTGCCTTATATTTAATTTTTATATGAAACGTTATAGACTTATGATAGTATGTCTAGAGAATCCAAATAATATTTTTTATAAAATATAACGTACTGTTGTGCAGTGTTTCGTGTGATTTGTATATATTTTATTAGATTAATTATTATAACAAGAGTTTGAATGAATATTATATATGTATACACTGTTTTGATAAGATTTCTAGATTTTATATACAAGAGTTTATCGGATAATAATCTATTATACCAAATTTTTTGGGCAATATTTTTCATAGAAACTTTAGCATTGAATGTTGATATAAGAGATATCTATTATATCAAATTTGAATTGTTGTAGTTTTATGTATACAGGGTGCTCCAGTTTAAACTTCAAGAGATTTTAAATGAAGTATCCGGGCGAATTTGAAATGCAAGTGACTGTTTTAACAAAAAAAATGTAAACTCGGTCCCACTGATTTATAAACCTCATACGGAGCTTCACCAGACAATAGTATTTGTGGTGTTGCCAAAGTTTATCGAAAACAAATATCATCCGGCTCGAAGGACCAAAAAATGTATGGGAATCAATTGAATATATCTCTGGTAATTTTCTCAAATTAATAACCAAATCAAAATATGGACTAGCGATTTTTATAGCGTGTGATGTAACTCGCCCTGGCGGTTCTGTCTCCTGGCTGGCTAATATCTTCGCTGTCCTTGATATTCACACTAGTTTTTAATAAGTAGCGTTAAATATATTATTAATAATAGCGAATGATTTTAAACTGAGTTGATACTTTCACTTTCAAGAAGTCTCTGCATACCTTCTACGTCCGTCCTGATGTTCAAACCGGAGCGAGAGCGCTGTATTTCCCTTAGCCCCCATCCAAGTACTAACTGCGCTTCAAGTTGCTGCCATTTCATATAGAAATACGAGTAGCCAAACTTATCTACGCTCCCATCTAAATTTTAATGTCAGTAAACTTTTATTTCCCTTGATTTGTAAAGTTTTAGGGTATTTTTAAAAATTCATTATACATTTCGACACAAATTAATATGCACTTGAATGTTTCGTACTTGAGAACGATCACGGTTTT
Source organism: Stenurella melanura (assembly GCA_963583905.1). Lineage (NCBI taxonomy): Eukaryota > Metazoa > Arthropoda > Insecta > Coleoptera > Cerambycidae > Stenurella > Stenurella melanura. Next base: position 163,882,269 of record OY757311.1, on the reverse strand, counting down.
TATTTAGTTATAAAATGATAAAAACAAATCCTATTTAATTCTAAGCAACAGCTGAGGATTTAATTTGATTAAAATGGGACACCCTGTACATATATATTTCTACTTGTACACTTATATGATGGCAATAAAAAATAAAATTATACTTACTGTTATTGAAAATTTTTGTATTCTGTCGTTACAAGAAACGGTATGAGGGATTTAAAAAAATTGGTGTATCACGGATATGCCATAATATAATGGTTGCCAAATTACGCTTTGTGAAAGATTATGTATGATGAACTCATTTTTTGGAGCTTATTATAGATTAATTTCCCTAATGAAAGTATAATTTATTGCCGTATTTTTAAATGATTTGAATGCTTTGAGGCCTCAAATTATTTTCTATAACATGAACATTTATTGTCAACGTGTTTATAACTTTTTTACCAGGTTCATCTTACCAAACTATTGACTCTAGGTACTGCAGTTACAGTAAACTTACTCTGTCATTCTTTATTTCTCTAACTATGGGGGTCTCTTTCAATACAGTTTTCCTTGATGGGATAAAAGAAGTCACTAAGTGCCAAATCAGGTTAATATAGCGGATGCTCCAGTAAGATAAGCCCCTTCAGAGAAGTGCATTGAGAAATGGACAGTTTCCCATAATTTTTCCCAGATTCTGCTTTTTCTTTGCCATATTATGTCTATAATCATTTGAATATTGATCATTGCTGATGGACTGAATGATCGTTGTCTTCCTCTTATGGTATCAGAACGTGATCATTTTGTAGGTTTCTGTTACAAAACGATAGCTTTTCCTTGGAGATTTTTTCAATTTTAAAATGAAGGTTGAAGTTAAAGTGCTTAATGTTTCATCTAGGATTCATTTTGGTAATGCAGCATGGTGGTATCTAATTTAACAATGCATGAACGCATTTGCAAACAGAATCACAGTCTAAACTTATACACTCGTTGTTTTCCATATTGGGCAAAAATTATTAAATAAAGAGAATTTGTCGTTAGAACGCACCTTTATGCACTAAAATAAAAAAATATATTTTCAGCTATCGCAGTATTTGTAGTTATGTAAGTTGAAAAGTACTGTGACAGGTGGAACAAATATTTTTTTCCTTTTCGTTGTACTTCTGATAAAAGTGTTTTGAAAATTTTGTTTTACTGTGAAATGGCTCTTCACCCTGTATATTGTGATTTTGGTGAGATTCCTCGAATATGCTACGTTTCTTAAAAGTATTTCGGACATATGTTTTACTAGTAATAAAGCTCCACGTTACCTTTTCTTGTGATGACAGAATATACCATGTTGTTAAATTTTTATATTTGTTATAATTTTTCATTGAAGGTTACTAATATTGTAGATGTTGCTATACCAATGTTAATTATAGTTAGATATATAATTATGTTTTTATGTACGTTGATAACGAACTGGCAATAATAAATTCCTATATTTCGTAGTAGTTTTTAAATCGTTCTTGCCTTAAGTAGACTTACGAAGTCATGTGAGAAGTGAATATTTTCTAGTTATTTTTTAAGCAAAGTACTGAAGATATATTGATAAGGTAAATGTTGCAATAATTACATTATTTCGTGTTTTTTGTTTGTAGCATTTTTTTTTTTCAAATACTTAAATTTAGATTTTAGATAATTTATTTGCACTTATTTAGTTACCTTATGTATCGAGGGTAAATATGTAGGTATTTACTTTTTAGTTATACATTTCTGCGAATAAAGTTTATTATCTTTATTATTATTTAGTTGTTTCTTTTATTATTTTGTAACTTATGAATTATTTCAGCTTGCGTAGTGTTTTTATTTAGTCCATATTTTTTTTACAGAAATCAATGTTTATTGAATATTTTATAGAACTTTATTTAGACTTTTAATTAATAATATCTCGTGTTCCCACCCCTTAGGAAACCACCCTTTAAAATCTGTGGGTTCAAAAATTATAACTCTACTGTTCACTTTGTATCACTTCTGATTTATCTAACCTCAATTCATTTAGAACTTCCTTTCCGTGTGTTTACATTGGCTTATATACTTTAACGCATCTAGAATCATCTAGCAAAAACCATAGCCTCGCGTGGCAATCTAGAATAATGTAGAAATCTTGATCTATTTACTTTTACGTTTTTGTAATTTATCCTCATTTTAATGTTTTTATTTGCATTTCTACATTGGGTCCAGTGTAACAATAATAAAGTCAAATATACAGAGAATTTATTAATAGGCGCCATCCATCAATTAAGTCACGCATATTTCATGCTTTTTCTACCCCTCCCTCCCCCTATGTCGCAGGTTGTCACATTCTAGTCCAACCCCCCCCCCCATTGTGACGTCTCACTTTTTAAATTTTGAGGTAGTATTTTCTGATTTTTGTTTTTTTTTTAATTTCATTCAATTAAAACAATGGTATAAGTAGATGTAAATAATGTGATATCACAGAAGTTAGACCTCCCCTCCCCTCTTGTCACACTCTGTCACACTTTATGCCCCCCCCTCAATATGTAACGTAATTAATGGATGGCCCTATATTGTTGATTTTAAGAAATGTACTGTTATTTACAGGTTAGAAATCTAACCTATAATTAACGGTTTGTTTTTAATATTCAATGAGATTAGAAAATTATATCTATAATATATAAAAGAGTTTAATGTTACACTGTACCCAATCTAGAAATGCGAATAAACACATTAAAATGAGATTAAAACGTAAAATTTAAGGTTATGTTAGTCATCTGGTGCTACTACTCTGTTAAGACCAGTTGGTACTTGGATAGTTTACTACTTTCCGGTAGTGTAACTACGTTTTAGTAGTTAAATAGTTCTTTTTGGTAGTTTTGGCATCTCCTGCTCTAGTAGAGAGGCGATCTTCTTTTGCGTCTTGCTCTTAAATGCTCCACATCGCTGAATAGCAGAGGAGCTCAAATGTTCACAAAAAGTGACAAACAGTTTCATCCCGTTTGCTGGTAGAATGCTTGCTTCGTTAATTATAGTATGTTGTTGCCTTTCGCGAAAAAATATATTTTCACACCATTTTAGTTTTTTCTGAGGCTGAAAATGTATATACAAACAAAACGGAGGCCAAGTCCTACCTGAGAACGGGAAAACTCTTGTAACCTGTAACTTTGTGTGTAAAAAGATCTTGCAATTCTTGTCGTTTTCACTTGAAATTTTGCACATACGTATGGTTCATATGGCTATACAATTTGACATTTTTTTATAGAGAAATCCAGAATGGCGGACAGTTTGTCTTATACAGGGTTCAGACTCGTATGGAAAACCTGGAGAACCTGGAAAACTCAGGGAATTTAAAAATCATTAAAAAAAACCTGGAAATATCATGGAATTTTATAAATTGTATAAAAAATCAGGGAATTCTGCGTCTCGATATGGAAAATCATAGAGTTTTTAAGAATTTTCGCTGATCCAATTCAATTCAAGGAATTATTTTATGTGAAATAAAAAATTACTTCACTAAAAAATACATGGAAATTAATATTTTTGGTTATGGAAAACCTGGAAAATTCAGGGAATTTTTTCCGTTTCGCAAAGTCTGAACCCTGTTATAGTATCCGATTCTTAATGAGAATAAATAAAGAAACAAATGTTACAATAAGGTTTGGCATGTAGTTACCACAATTGGCAAGAAAGACACCTATTCTACTTTTAATGAAAAATATACAGGTTGGTCCTCCTAAGAAATAATTCAACCATGGTGGAAATTTGTAAAGGTATTTACACAAACCTTCCATATCTAGCATTTTTTATTTTTTGTTGTTTTTTTCTGTCAGATGGCCATTCATCTATATATTTTTTTTAACTAAAAGTTATCAGGCTTTCTTTGTAGGAATAGTGATTACTTTATTTTTATTATTGTTATTCTCACATGTGGTTTCTTATATAATAATTTGGTAGTGACCACCCTGTATAAACAAAGAGGGAAATTCTGTGTAAATACTTGTACCAATTTTTTTTTCTATTATCAAGTTTATACATAAACAGCTCACTAGATAAAGCAATTTGCAAGGTGTGCACTTTTAATTTTACCGAGGTATAGTATTTCTATTGTTATTTAAAAATTCAGTCGAAAGCGTTGCTCCCAGTCATTACAAAGCCTGTTTGTGGTAGAATAACCCCCGAGACCGCATACTTAAATATTGCAAACGATATCCTCATATGTTAACCAGATATGTTATGTGCTTACTTCAAACGAAAGTAGTCGATTGTTTACCTGGCTCACCATCACAAGTCTCTTATAAGCTCTTGGTTCCTTTTTAACATTACCGGTAGCATAGCCATAGGTTAAATGATATCGTCGCTCCATAATTCAAAATTTGTATGTTTTGGCTTTCTTGCACAAAAAGTTCACAAATACGATAGAGATGTCCCTAGGAAAAAGTCAAGTTCGCCACTCACGCGTGTCATTGTTCCCCCATCACGATTATAGTGTCAATCTTGAATAACATCATAAGTTTAGTCGAGTCGTGTGTCTGAACTGAATGCACTACATTAAATCAATAGATTTGCTTTAATAGCGGTGATATAAAGAAAACAAAACTAATAGTTATATCTCTCTGATTACAGCTTATTCAGCAAAGCTTCTAAAATGTTAACTATTTTAAATTCTCTTTTCTGCAAAACTATTGTTACGTGTTTCCGCCCCTAGGAAACTCCCTGTATGAATCCGTGGGTTCCAAATATTTTTAACAAGGGGTAAACTACTAACACTTTATTTCATAATTTACTGATTACAAAATACTTCTTAATTAACCAAAATAACCTTTACATTTTGTTTACTTTATAATTAACCTCACTTTTTCGCTACCAAACTTAACTTTAATAAAAGTTCTCCTTCTCCGCCGTCGATTTCGCCTTATGTATCCCAAAATTGCCTCTAGTTCCATCCAGAACACAATCGAGAATCTTCTCCCACCGCACTCTAGAAAACTCTATCTCTTTCTACATGTTTCCAGTCGCTATTAGGCATAGGCGTATCATAGGGGGTGAAATGCATAACACTATGTTTTTTGAGTTGTCACTTTTTTCCGGAGCGACGATATTTATTTACTTTTATTTAATCATTTAACTCCCAAAAAGCCATGGAAGGCCGTAAATAATTTAATTTAGATTCTGATAAAACTTAATTTCAATTTCAGTATTTGTAAGCTATCAGCCTTTAAAGGGCTGTTAAATATAGAGAATATTTACATATCGGTATTTGATAGAGGGTTAGAAATCAATATTTAAAATTATTTCTGGTAATATGCTTCCTTTTTATAAATATGGCAACGGGGCTTCATCAGATGATATCGCTGTTGGCATTGTCATTGGTGACACTACTCCTTTTACAAAACTAAAATATCGCAAAAATCTGCTCAAAAGCTGCCTCACATTTACTGTGCTCAACTGTACTTACATAGTCCCATCATTGCCTCTTTATCTTCTCGAGGCAAATTAATAAATATTTTATTTGGCATTGACACGACTGTACTCTTGAATCTCGGAACTACATAATACTTGCGTTTTTTATTCATGCCAGCACGATCAAAGAAGACTTGTTCTTTGATCGAAGGTTTCCATGGTTCTGCCTATAATTATCTTTGGGCTATAATTGCTTTCATTGTTTTCTAAATTTTTTTTTATATGTGCTGATGAAGTTTATTGCAGTTTCGATAAACTGCAAAATATGAAGATAATTCATACACATTATTGAAAAATGATTAACGAGAATATCCTGTAGCATTGCAACTAAATTATCAGCATGCATAGAACTATAGACATAGTTGTAAATGGAATACATTTCTCGTATTGGCTTACACAATAGTTTTTGCTTCGATACTAGTGTGAAGAAATATGTGGTAATGATAAATTCTTTTGGTGATGAGAAATGTAAATGTTTTAAATAGTTCTATAGACTAATAATAAATATTTGCAAAATCGTCTTTAGTTATCAATAAGGAAGCAGTTAAAAAGATACTGAATTCTACAACATTGCATCTTAATAAATTTTAATGTCCTTGCTTCCTGTGTTGTGACAATCTCAACCTCGACCCATTAAATAAATATAAAATATAGAAATAGAAAATAAACATTGATTTCTGGGCTTCGTCATTTTCAAACATATTTTTCACTTGACTTAACATACTTTTGTTTTAATCCACAGATTCCCCTATAACTCAAAAGTTACTAACGCCCAAAACGGAGATCAACGATATCCCTGAACACTCAGACCCATTAAATCAGGCGCCACTCACCCCAGAATCAAGTCGAATAAGCACTCCAGACAACCTTATAAACAACAACAACAACATGACTACACCTTCCACCAGTGCCGGAGCGCTGCCCAATTCGATACCCATGAGTGCGCCAAGCGGTAGGCAGCCTACGAAGCGGAGGGTTAGACGCAGAGCGACATCGCAAAGTCAGGATCCAGCGGAGCAACTCACCGAGATGTCCGTTAGGGGTTTGAATTTATTTAGATATGCGTCTATAAACGAGGGCGTCTATCAGTGCACAGAGTGCGCCAAGGTAGACGTCCAGAAAACGTTCAAAAATAAGTACAGCTTCCAGCGGCACGCATTCTTGTATCACGAGGGCCACCAAAGAAAAGTATTTCCGTGTCCTGTTTGTCAAAAAGAATTCTCACGGCCCGATAAGATGAAAAATCACATGAAGACGGTCCACGACTGCTTCATGCCGAAAGACGTAGTATTTCCTCCTATGGGATTCTTCCCGACGTTGTAAATTAATGTTTGCGCTGGCTCGCAACTGAAAGTAATTGAATTGATTTCGTACTTGGTGCTACTATAAAAAAGTAAAAAGCAAATCAAAATTTTTATCAGCTAAAAGTACAACATGATAGTTTTTATGACTAGTTAGTTAACATTGTGATTAACCGCGAGCGGTTAAAAATAACCTTAAAGGTCTTGTAATTATTAGTAATAATTTTACCAACTGCTAAGCAGTGACTAATCCAAAATAATTTTAATCAACAGTAACGTACTAGTTTTTGTTTGTTTTTAAAAAAAGTTTATCATAGTTTTTCGGTTTGGATAGATTTTAGGGGTCTTGCAAATATTTCGTAGAATAGGTTGTTTACACTGTAATCTATGTTTATAACAAATTTGTTTAATTAACAATTAAATATTTACGCGTAAGTTTATGTAGAATAATGTTTATATTATTATAAAAGAATATTGACTGCACAGAGTAGACAATAAATAAATATATATATATATTTTATATATAAACGCCGCAGGCGCACAAATACATATATATCTGTAAGGTAAATCATTTTAACAAATAATTAATTTAGGTGTTGGGACAATGAAGAACAATAATTTCTCTGTTTTATAACGCCATTGTGAATCTTATTTATTTTAATGCTATAGGCTTCGTCTTCTGTTAAATAATTATAATTAGATTAAGGCAAACGACAAATCATAATAATTTTAGGACAACTCCAATAAAACGCCAATATTTGTATCATTACTGACCAACACGTTAAGGAGCGACTCTTTATACCAGATCTGAACTTTTCACATATTCAAATAGGGCAACTGCGAGGAACACTTCTCAGATTAAATTGTATTGTTTGCTAAAAATACATCCTTTTTAGTTTTACAGCTTAGTGGCAATTTGCCATAACACCAACATGCTACATATTTTCTTGATTTCATCATGAAACTGGATTCAGTTGCAAAGAAACATCTTCTTGTCTATACAATTTCTCTTTCTCAGTCTAGATGATCGCTCATAAATTGTCCATCGGATTGAGATCTGGTGAGTTGTCAGGCTAATAGCACTAGTTGTCTGAAAGAGGCTAATTCTTGGGAAGTAGGTCACATCTGAAAACGTTTTACCAACCTCCTTATCTTCATCTAATATGTGTGTGTGTGTACGATGTGTCATTATTTAAGTACCTGAATTATCAGCGACTTTAGTCTTCTATTTCTTCCAGAAGACATCCATGGGCAGATTCTACCTGCTGGGCCGGCAGTTGCTAGTGAAACACTATGTATTCCACCACTACATACTTTCATTCCTACCTTCAATCCATTCAAAGTTTCACCTCCATTTTTCTTAGTCTGTCTACTATTCTTTGTCTTTAGTTTTTAACAAACATCGTTAAATCATCCAGGATCAGAAAAGTGGCATCTCCAGAAGTAAACGTCCATGAGACAATATGGAAATATCTATTTATTAACTAGGGCTAGTATAGGTCAATACCAGTTATAATTTTTGCAACTTATTTGAAGGACTTATAACTTTCAAGAGGGGTTCCATTATGAGGTGGGTATTTTTATTTGCTCTGTTTCCAGTCTAAGGGAGCATTTTCTACCATAAGTTTATATTTCAAAAACATTTATAGCAATAAATAATGAAAAGTAATAAAAAGTTCTGTTAGTTTGTGCTATATGTATTGAAATATTAAATGTTTATAAAAAAATTTGTCTTAAACACAAATTTTATAAAAATCGATTGATCACTTTAACAGTGCTTATTATGCAAAAAAGATAGAAAAATAGACATGAATCTCATATCACAACCATAAACTGCACACAAAATGTTTTCATTATTGCTCCAGTCTTGGAATTGTGCTTAGATTGCAATAAATATTAGAAAAGAAGATGTGAATCTCATATCATAACTATAAATGACAGTTTTTTTTGCTATTTCTTCTGTCTTTGAATCTATGGATTAGTAGTTAATCTTATTAAATATATATGTTACTAGTAATATGTGGCAAATTAATTTTAAATAAAATTCATAAAGTATTTTAATGCACAATAATCCGACCCATTTGCAAAATTGTGTCGATCAAAAAATCATTATTTTGCCGTTGGCACAGAAGCCCTCGGCAAAGAGTAGAGAATTAATAAAAGAAGACGGTCAAACAGAGAAGATGAAATTAGACGAAGACAGTTGTTGACTTCAAATTCAGTGTCGCCCAAGTAAAAATGCAAAATTGTAGTTTAAATGAAAATATAGGTTAAGAAACCAATTCGTTTTGTCAAGTACAATCGTTTTCTTTATCGGAACATTTTGATGACAGCAAGGAAATAGTGGTGTTTTTTTTAACCTAATTTTAAATCAGCACATCAAATTTTGTATAAAATATCGAAGTAAAAATGCAAAATTGTAGTCTAAATGAAAATATAGGTTAGGAGATTGATTCGTTTTATCAAGTACAATTGTTTTCTTTATCGGAACATTTTGATGACAGCGAGGAAATAGTGGTGTTTTCTTTTACCTAATTTGAAATCGTCACATCAAATTTTGTATAAAATATCGAAGTAAAAATGCAAAACTGTAGTCTAAATGAAAAGATGGGTTAGGAGATCGATTCGTTTTGTCCAGTAAAATCGTTTTCTTCTTTATCTGTTTTGTTCATAGGACGCGTGCATTGTATGACTAACATAACCTCAAATATTAAATTTTTGTAAGCTTATACTCATTTTTAATGTTTTTATTCGCATTTCTAGATTGGTACCTGTGTAACATTAATGAACTCTCTCGGAGGGGATGCATGGAATTTTTTAAATCATTGAATATTAAAAATAGACCGCTAGTTATAGGTTGGATTTCCAACCTGTAAATATCAGTATATTTAAAAAAATCAAGGATTTCAAGAAATGATATGCATCCTATCAAAGAGAGTTTATTAATATTACACAGGTACCATTCTAGAAATGGGAATAAAAACATTAAATGAACATAAACTTAATGTTTGAGGTTATGTTAATCATACAATGCACACTCCCTATATATTATTATAATACAGACTAACATACTAGTAATTCGACAAGGTTTATTCGATGATGGATGTAGGCCTCTAGTTTCATATCTCTGTAGTCTTCTCTATTCTCATCCACTTGCATTGTGCTGTAATAATTTTAACACCATCAATTGATTTCTTTTGAGAACTCTTCCTCTTCGTAGTTTCCCGTAATTTACAGTATGGTATCGTCTTGTTCATTATTCTCTGTCTCGTGATATATTCAATTCACATTTTATATTCTGTTTATAAGGCTCCCTAACATACTTACCGTTTGGTTGATTTATAATTCACTTCTTTCTCATTATAGCAATGGTTTTTACACTGTAGCTATTGAAAGTATGTGGTTTATGTTTAAAATTCATTCTATGTTTTTGCCCTTAAAAATGAAACAAATTGTTCCAAATTCTATCATTAAACGACAACACCTTGTACAATCTTACTCTCAAAGTGTTGTCTTTGTTTCTTTTTGTTTTACGAAATTCTTGATGACTAGTTTATTGGATAAGTGACGTCAGAATCACAAGTTCAAACGATTTTGAAGGTTATTTTGCTAATTGTTACCATTGAACTGTGTATTTGTTATAAACGATTTAATTATTTCTGTTGTATTACTAAACTAACCTAACCATGAGGTAGTTTCCACAAACACCAAAATACTGAATATTACACTCGACGTACGTTTTGCCTCCCATGTTGACATCATCAGGGATGATCGAATTTCTGTAATTTTTCATGATTGTCATTTTAAACTGAGAGCTAGCGTCACAAAATGTGTACTATTTGTAAATGGACAGAATGTGCCTTAATGAGTTGTTGATGATACATTGAATACCCGCCCATCAGTCTGCCGGACTGAGAGCGGTGCGTTGGGCAGCGAGCGGCGGTTTAGCCAATAACCTGACAGTGGTGCTGTGGCTAATGTTAAAAAATCCGTCTTTTATTTTCTCGTGTCGAGCCAAATTTTCGATTTTGCCGTTGCAGTTTACGACACCGACAAAATGCCAATCTTTCTTTTTCTGTAGAGACATCACACGATCCTCCGCTCGACATATTTACTTAGATATTAATGTTTGTAAATTCCATGTTTTCAGCATGTCGCTAACAACACATTAATAAAGTAAAAATTGTAAAAAAAAAGTTAAAATTTTTTTCCGGTAGAATTCGAACTCCGGACCTTGCAAATGTGAAGTATTTCTCTCGCCGCTACGCCAATTGAGAGCTTATCTAAACTTTGGTTGAAACGTTGAAAGTAATTTATCTTTTAGCGATAAAGAGCCGAAAACATGAAATTCTCAAGCAATATCTAAATAAATATGTTGAGTGGAGGATCGTGTGATGTCTCTATGGAAAAGTGAAGAATTGACATTTTGTCGGGGTTACAAATTGCGAGGGCAATTAGGCTCAGCACAAGAGAATCAAAAACGGCATTTTTGACATTTGTAACAGTACCGCTGTCAGGTTATTGATTAAACCGCCGCTCGCTGCCCATCTCACTGCTTTCAGCCTGACTGACTGTTGGACGGGTGTACAATGGATCATCGACAACTCATTAAGGCACATTCGGTCTATTTACAAATAGCAAAATTTCTGTGTCGCTAGCTTTCAGGGTATTTTAGTTGTTTCTTGATGTCAACATGATTTGCAAAACGCATGTCCAGTATAGTGTCGTTTGTGGACATCATCAATTCACATTAACATCCAGGATTCTACCAATCTAAATTAGTTGGCAAAGTAACAAAGAAAAAACATTTTAAAACGTGGCAATCCTTAAAATGTACTGCTCAGAATTTTTACGAGCCTCCTACAATTGTTCGTTTAAATTTCCGTACGATCCATGCAGCCCCGTCCATCTATTGCGAAAACTTCATTTTTGGTGTAAAAGTGTCCGAAACGAACTCCTGTGTCTTAAGTGTTTTGGTATAAAAATATTGTGATTATATTTTGTACTAGGGCAAGCGCCTTGCGAAATATGTACAAAAATTAGATATGTAATATCTAATCTATAAAAACCAGGCAATAGTTTAGAATCACTGTGTGATAGTTTTTTGTTTTTATTTTTTTGTTTAACATTTGTTAGGCCAAGGCCAGTTTTCGTCGATGTTCTTCCAGGTAAGGTTGCGACTACACGTTTTGAGAAGTAGTTGCAACTTTTATTAGTAAGAATAGTAAACACTAAGTGCAATTAATATAGAAATTTATTTACTAACGTTACTAGGCTTAAGGTTCAGAATGATAAATTTATTTTAGCAAATTGTGAATTTGCGTTTTGTTGATAAATTCAAAATTTGTATATTATAGTTTATAGTATATTCCATATACATTTCTTTTTATATATACAATGTAGTGTTGATATAAAATATTAATTATTCTGTTATTTTCGCTGAGCAATTAATTTTATATTCATATGGATGTGATCACAAAATTGAGGATCGTTATTATATATTTTTTTGTTTTTGGTATTATATATTAATTTTTCAATGCTTTAATAATTATATTCGTCTTGTGTCGTACGATTAATTTTATTGTTCATGTTTATTTTCGTTATATTATTTATAGTGACACTTTGGTGCAGATGTATTATGTAATATATAATCATATACTTCCCTCTTCACAAAGTTTATCTCGTAAGAATTAATAATTGTTTGTTTAATGTACTTTTCTTTATTAATAAATCTACCTCTAATAATTTTTACTTTTATTTGCTGTGCACTAGGTCAGTGCAAGGACCGGGGAACGACATATAAATGGAGAGGTGGGGAAACGATGACATTTGGAAGAGGGCTTGGTATGCACTGGTTTTTCTCGATTACAAATGTTAGTAGGAGAAGCCCTCGACCAAAATTTCGTGTAATCACAGCATGGCTAAAGCCATGAAAAAATGTTTAGTTCCGATTAAAATAAATAACTTTTTTTCCTTGCACCAAAGTCCCAGTGTCGCGAAAGGGGTAAAAATCAATTTTTTTTCGATCATGTCGAGCTGAATTTTCGATTTTGACCCTGCAATTTACGATGTCGATACATTGATAGAGGCATAGAACGAGCTTTCACTCGAAATATTTATTTAGTTACAAACATTTGAAAATCCCATGTTCTTCAACTTTTTAGGCTAGATTTCAGCATTTTCTGAGAGGTCTAAATAGGCCATTTTTATTTTACTCTAGCCGAGCAAAATTTGCTATTAGGATAAAGCGCCAATCTTCCTCTTTCCATTGAGACTCGAAGTATTTATTTAGTTATGAAATGTTTTTAAATTTTTATGATAAACGCCATTTGTCTTCCGTTCGTGCCAGGCTGGATTTCCGGTTTCACCATGATTTGGTATCGGAATAAAATGCCAACGTTCCTCTTTCCATGGAGACCTAAAACGACCTTCCATTCCACGTATCCATTTAGTTAAGAACTTTTGAAAAAAACCCATGTTTTTAAAGTTTCAAATTACTTGCAGGATCTTGAAAAATCCTCGCGTTTACACCATATACAGGATTTGAAAAAATTACCGAAAATTGCATTAAAATAATTTCCTTATTTGTCATCCGATTCCACTGAAAATCGGTATGCGGGGGTTTTCGAAATCGCTGATTGCGAATATGACATCGAATTGAGGAAATCAAAATGGCGGATGATTTTTATCATTTATAGTCTGATTCCTCTGAAAATTGGTAGGTGGTGGTTATAGAAGTAGCAGCTTACGAATATGAAATCGAAATTGTGAAATTGACAATGGCAGCACAGTTATATGGACACATTTTATCATTTATTGTCCGATTCGTCTGAAAATTGTCAGTTATTATTATTCCTAGGTTCTTTAGCACCAAAAGCATGTAATTATGTGGGATACTGACGTGCCGTGATGACAAGATTTTCCAAGTGTCGGAAAATTGGTAATTTTCCTCTACTAGAGAGTCGGGCGAGGCGGGAAATGTCAGTTATTATTTTTCCTACATTGTCTGTCTAACATTATATAGAAAAACGAGGAAACTGACGTGCCATGGTAAAAAAATGGATAATTTATTTTGACATGTTCGATAAACGAAATCACCCCTTTAGCAACGCCAGATGTGTGAAAAACTATTGAAAAATAATCGAAATTTTCATTCCACTATGAGGATAAAATCCTGGTTGAGGGCTTCCCTACTATGTATTTCTGTGTCCTAGCCAGTTTCTTATTTATTGTATGCTTAGTAGAAAGCATGCAATGCAATATGTAGATTAATATATTCTTACTATATTAATCAATCAAAACGTACATTTTCAAAAAAATCGATTTCTTTTAAGTGAGGAAAACGTCTATCGATCAGTGAAAAAACTATATGTTATTTTTTTCGTAGTGGCCATGTGTCAAACTGTATAAATTAAATACATTTTTTTAAATCATTTGCGTTAACCCTAAAAATGGTAATCCTTTCGCCCTTCATATATAATGTGTCCATGGCAAAGCGATATTATAGGTGTAAATAACAATTTTTTCTTTACTATGAACGCAATTTTCTGTATTCTGCTCTTGCTTGACCCAAAACCTATTTTCAGCACATTAGAATTTCAAAAATGAGGGTGCTGGCAAGGGTGGCGAGCAGGGCAACCGCCGGGGCCCCTCGCACACTCGAGCAACAAGGCATCATTTCTGAATCCCCGATTCTTTTAAGACATTAATGTACCTTAGTTTATCATGATTAATAATCTTTGTGTTTATTAATTTTTGTTAATTTCCAATAAACAATTTTAAAGCTATAAATTTATTTATCTATAACTTTGCATTTCTCGTCAAGCATCATCATCAAAACTAATTCCACAAAGACAAGGGCCTCGCAAAGATCTACCCGCCCGGAGCCTCACGATGGCTAAGGCCGCCCCTGGTTACTGGTGACAGCTTAAACATAAAATTCGCTTCAGGTAAACTGACATTTCTGTGTAAGATATTGATAATTTTAAAAATTTGCTCAAAACTAAAAAATATGACATACCAAATTTGATATATTCATATTTTTATATTAATTTTTTCAATGGTTTTCAATGTTTTCATTAGCTCGAAATGTATGCATACATGCAATGTATGTTCAAATCTGGTGATCGAATTTTTAACCACTTCCCGATATCCAATCATGCTGAAATTTTGCACACGACTTTGGATCTGATGACAGTACAATATAGTACATTCAATATAATGGTAGATCCAATATGGCGACCACCACAAAATAGCGGATTACCTTTTTCTTGACAACCCCGTCGACATTGGTATCAAATAAAAGGGTATATAAAGTAGAACACAATAAACTGTGTCTAAATTCAATATGGCGGTCGGCACAAAATGGTGGATCACCTATTTCTTTGCAGCCCCCTCGACACTGGTATCAAATAAAGGGTATATATAATAAAATACAATAAGCTGTATGCCGTTCTTCTAAATCCAATATGGTGGCCGATACAAAATGGCGGATCACCTATTTTTTACAACCCCCTCGACATGTGTATCAAATGAGAGGGTATATAAAGTAGTATACAATAAGCTGTGTGACGTCATTCTAAATTCAATATGGCGGCCAACACAAAATGGCGGATTACGTAATTCTTTACAACCCCCTTGATATGGGTATGAAATGAAAGAGTTTGACAAGAGTAAATGAAATTACGGCATTTGAATAAAAAATGTGGCAGACGGGAAATTAAAAAGTAAAGAATAAATATGTATATATTTTTTTAAAACAATGGTTTTCTTTTAAAACTGAATTGCACTAAAAGCAGAAAATAATTTTTATTCAGTGATTAAATTACAAAATGAAGATGAAAAAGAAAACCATTGGACGCATCAGCATTACTTTATGAGCATCCAATGGTTTTCTTTTTCATCATTTTCTAATTTGATCACTGAATAAAAATTATTTTCTACTTTTTAGTGCAATTCAGTTTTAAAAGAAAACCATTGTTTTTAAACATATGACAAATTTTGAGTAAATATAATGAAAGTGTAAAGACATGCATACTGGGTCATTCGTGTAGGCAGTTCGTTAGAAGTTTTTTAACTTTTGCCACAGCCTGTGTAGCTGAAGGACTGAAAATACTTTAGGTAGAGCGGGCATGATCTATTATGCCTGAATATGAAATTTCAAGTTCCTAATCCAACCGCAAGTTGAAAAACTTCTAACGAGCAGGCTACATAAATCACCCTGTATAGTTATTAAGTTTGGTACAACGTCATATTCTTTAATTTTGAGCAAATTTTTCTTTTAATATTTTTCAATGTCTTGCACAGAAATGCCTGTTTACCTGAAGCGAATGTTATTTTTAAGCTGTTACCAGCTCCCACTATACATTTTTGAAATTCTAATGTATTGAAAAAAGGTTTCGGGTCAAACAAGAGCAGAATACAGAAAATTGTTTTCATAGTTTAAAAAAAAATGTTATTTGCACCTATAGTATCGCTGTGCCTTGGACACATTGTATATGAGTTTTTTCATTTGGTTTTAGAATAATAATTTTTATTCTTGAAAGTTTAATTTTTTCTAATAGAACAATTACATTTTTATGAGAATACCAGTGGGACTATTAATTAACTTTATTAACAGGAGACTAATATCAGTGCATACCTGTCTTCGATAGGGAAAATGCTGCTGACTGAAATTATATCCTGAATACTCTGAAAGTGACACTTGAGTAATGGCCCGGCAGGGGAGGTGACAAAGGAGAGTATTCCTCTTGATTTTTACATCCATATATTGAGATCGTGTTTAATCTGCATATTATAAACGTATGTCTGGCCTCTACTGAAAAAAATAAATTATAAATATAAATATAAAAATTTGAGTGTACTTTGAAAAAAAAATGATATAGAGAAGTTGTGGGGTAAGCTTACGTAAAACGGAAAACCCTGTATGTTAGTACGTACCTGGTGGAGATTTTATATCAGTTCAATTACTTGTTTTAGCTGCTTACAGGGTAAGGAGAAAGTCGCGATTAATGCAAATGATTATTTATGAAGAAATTACCTTGGCAAAATCTCAAAATGGTGCTGGTAGTGGTCTAATTGCTTTTTTTTTTTACTGCCATTTAAATTACATAATTCGAATAATCCTATTTTTATCTACCTGATACGTTTTTGAAAGTCCCAGGTAATAATTAAGAAGACAACTTATTGTAAAATTGTCATTTTCCCATGAATATGTCACTTTTACATAGTTTGACTACTTGGTTTTTAATACGTTCGAAGCTATTTCAGTTTAAAGTGAAAAACAGAACATCAGTAACGAACTTTGTTATTGCAAATCAACTAACCTACTCCCTCCTCAAACAATTAATCAAAACTTTAATTAAACTTAGCAGAAATTGTTTAAAGTGGTCACTATTGTTGTGGGCCTGTTGTTTATTTATATAAGTTTTAAAACATATAAGCCCCTATATTTTAAAGTTATTTAAATTATATAACACGACCCTAGATCTATATACATGCAACACACATCTATATTGTTTAATGCCTTTAAAGAAATTTTCTAATAATTGATATTTAGTATTTTTTCTGCACTAGGTTTCCATGGGAATCATTGCTCATTTATGTAAATTTTGGTTCAATGCGTATCCGAGCATTCAAATTTGCTTCATATATTGCATATTAGGTTTCGTGAGTAGATAAGCAGTAATACACATTAGTGTATATCGGGTTATCTGTTATCTCGTTAATGGTCACCTGAGATACGTTATACGGCAGCAGGTGAGTCATGGGCAGGGGCGTAACTACGGGTTCGACACTGCCAACAATGGTTGTCTATTTTAGGTCGAGTAAAAATGTAAAAAGTTACAATTATCTCAATTTCAATAATTTCATAAATAAGAACAAAGAAGTCCACACGCCGATAATAAAGATAATGAAATAAGCGAATTTGAATTGATATTTGATTCGATATTTCCCTTTAAATTGCCTGTACGGTGCACAACTTTACGACCCGTAGTCCACAATAATTAGCTGTAAAAACAGCAAATAGAAGAAAAATTTATATGCGAATTATATTCCGCCCAGGAATAGTTTATGGGAATAGAAATAATGACCCGAAAAGTTCCCACCCTAGCAGTAGGCGCAATTACCATTTTTTAGAGAAAAACTACCCCCGGGCGGGACGTAGCTTAAGGTTTCTTGTGTTTTTCCTCGAAACCGCCACTCTGATGGGGAAAATATATAGGAAAAAAAGGTTCCCTATTAAATTCTATGAAAAAAATTTTCTCTAGATTATTGACCTATTCCCCACTGTTTTCCTACTATCGGCGTTCAAAGTAGGGGGTAAACTCAAATCCGAAATATAAGCAGCATTTGCGGCTTCCTTTATTCTTTTTTTAAATAGGTGTTCGTTTGCAAGCGCGTGGCTCTCGAGGCGGCTCTCTTTGTGATGTAATTATTAAGGGATGCCGCTTTGAATGTTATATTTTGCACACAACTTTGGACCACTCGGCGAAAATCTGTCCTACGCCATTTTTCACAGCTAATACCTCTAAAACGGTTACTGTGACATACAAAATGATTAGAATGAAAATTGTAGAGCGGAATCTCGTCTACCAGATTCGTGTATTATTTTTTTGGTTTGATTCATTTTTGTCGATTTTTTCACCTTTACCACAAACACAAAATGCGTGTAATTTTACCCTATATTCATCTAGCTTTATTGAAGCGTCGATCACTCTTAGAATTGACCAAATATAAATATATTTTTTGAATAGTTATTATTTTTCTCCTTTATATATTGTATTTTATTTCTTTAGTAGAGTTAGTTTTACTTAATTATTTTATCAGTAGATTGTTTTTCTTAATTATTCTTTGATTGTGTTTTTTCTATTTATTTGTTTTTGATTGAGTAGATTGATTAATTACATTGTAGCAACCTTCAGAAAAGATAGCACTGCTATCTGGAGTCGCCCTGGCAAGAGCGATAGGTTCGGAGATAGAACACTACCTGTTTGCACTTGTATAAATAAATAAAACACTGGATAATTGTTACTAGTTGCCAGGGGGTACTGCCTACTTTTAAATCGAGTGTTTCATTTTATATATTTATTATATAAAACTGGCATAACTACTTTATATTAATATATTCTTCCAATTCTATATCATGGTTATGTAAAAACATTACATTTAAATTAAGTGTTTCATTTTATATATTTATTATATAAAACTGGTATAACTACACTTTATATTAATATGTTCATCTAACATTATATAGTTGCTATGTAAACATCACAAGAACGTTTACTGGGAATAGTTTATAGGAATAGAAATAAGGACTCGAAAAGTTCCCACTCTACCAGTGGGCGCAACCACCCTTTTTTTAGCGAAAAACTGCCCCCGGCAGGACTTAACTAAGGTTTTTTGTGTTTTTCTTCGAAACCGCCACTCTGATGGGGAAAAGATATAGGGAAAAATGTATTGCATTCTTCGAAAAAAATGTTATATAGATTATTGACCTATTCCCCACTGTTTTCCTACTATCGGCGTTCAAAGTAGGGGGTAGTTTGGAGCGCTCGGTGAAAATCTGTCCTACGCCATTTTCCACAGCAAATATCTCTAAAACGGTTACTGTCACGTACAAAATGATTAGAATCAAAATTGTAGAGCGGAGTCTCCTCTACCAGATTCGTGTATTATTTTTTTGGTTTGATTCATTTTTGTCGATTTTTTTTCACATTATCCGCAAACACAAAATGCGTGTAATTTCACACTATATTTTCATCTAGCTCTATTGAAGCGTCGAGAGTCATCTTTATTTAGTTATTTTTTTCTAGTTTGTTATAATTATTTTTTTAATAGATTCTTTTTGTTAATTATATCTTGATTACTTTTTGTTTAATTATTTATTTTAATTATATATTATTATATTATAATTTTTATTATCAGTAGATTGTTTTTGTTAATCATTTTTTTATTGTTTTTTTTTGTTTAATCGTTTTTGATCGAGTAGATTGATTATATTGTAGCAACCTTCAGAAAAGATAGCACTGCTATCTGAAGTCGCCCTGGCAAGAGCGATAGGTTCGTAAATAGAACACTACCTGTTTGCACTTGTTTAAATAAATAAAACACTGGATAATTGTTACCTTGCGAGGGAGTACTGTAACAACAGACCTGTACTCGTAGACCAACAGAAACGATTTAACAGATGTCTCCATATTTAATAATCCGGAGTCTGCAAAAGAGGAAGTCGCAACTGCTGGAGAGCGGTTCATGCTAGCACTATATAAAATAGACAAATTAATTTTAGGATTTTAATTGCTAGCATAACCAGAATTCAGGTTATCGAAAGAATGCAAATATGAAATAGTGAAATCTTTAAATCGTCAAAGATTTCTTACACTTAATACCTTGGTTAAGTAATGCCGTAATTTTATTAGGACATTCGTACCGGGTTTTCCATCAAATTCAATTATGGCGAGGAGTTAATCTTGATCCGGCGCGCGGCGGAGTGGAGTTGGAAAAGAATTAAAAACATTGTTTCACCCATATATACAACTGAGGCGTCAGCTCCGTCTTCAATTCTTAAATTAACATCTTGCAATTGCAATATGCATGGGTTGTGGACGACGATGCGGATGTGAAAAAGTTGGATTACGCTGCTCGACAATGTGCTCCATCTGCAACAGACAAGGCTGTCTGAATTCACCAACTGAACACAAGGTCATGGAAAAAGACTTTACTGACGAGTGAAATCGTCCAATATGGTAATGGAGTAGGCCTACAGGGAAAATCATTAAAAAGAAACGCGCCGAGGGCTCTACCGCACGGGTGGTGTGAAAACGAGTTCTAATCAGAAAATGCTTGTTTGTGGAAAATGTGAAAAAAGTCGACAAAAATGAACCACAGCAAAAAAATAATAAATGAATCTGGTAGAGAAGATGTCACTCTACAAGTGCCATTCTAATCATTTTGTACGTCACAGTAGCGGTTTTGAAATATTCGCTGTGAAAAATAACGTAGGACCGATTTTCGCCGAGCGCTTCAAACTACCCCCTGCTTTGAACGCAGATAGAAGGAAAACAGTGGGGAATAGGTCAATAACCTATGACGTTTTCTACGTAGAATTTAATGGAGAACATTATTTTTCTATATCTTTTCCCTGTCGGAGCGACGCTTTCGAAGAAAAACCCGAAAAGTCTTAGTTAAGTCCCGCCCGGGGGTAGTTTTTTGCGATACATACAAAAAGGGTGGTTGCAGCCACGAACAGGGTGGGAACTTTTCGGGTTCTTATTTCTATTCCTATAAACTATTCCTGGACGAAATATCATTTGAACATAAATTTATCTTAAAAGAATTTTAGCTTTTGCCTCATTATTTTTCATTCGTACAATAATCTACTAACACTAAAAATAATATCTTTTATTGCTTTCAAAGACATTGGAACTTGTTAATTTGGGCATTTAGCACATAACTTTCAGGCACTTAAGTACCCACTCAATATCTAACATTTAATTCGAAAAAACAATAAATTACCCATTTTGTATATATCAAAGAGGTTTTAATTAAATCTATGGTATATATACTATTGATCTAATTATGTTCAGGATCTAATAATATACTAGTAAAGAAAATCAATGACATTATTCTGAAAATATAGTACTTAATACATCATCATCTGGAAAAGACTTCCTCCACAAGTCGTCTCTGTTGGTCTCAAAAAAATGTACCTATGGGACCAGATGAGATCCTATACTTTTTTGAGACCCACAGAGATGGCTGGAAGGAAAAATCTTCTTAGTGGTCTTTTCCAACCAACGACATATTATTAAATTTTTAGCAATAAGTCATTTATTGCCGTGAATGTAAACCTTGCACATGTGGCGAAATAGCAGCAATCTAGTGATCTATCTGTTAGTATAGTAGCGTGACCAGAATTAGATTAGCATTATATATAAAGATGCGGTCGTTCTTCGTATTAAATATTATATATTGAATTTATGCTAAATGCCCAAAATAATGTTTTTGAATCTACTAACACCACTAACCCTACTAATATGCACTTGTTCTTTCCAGACGAATTCTACGATTACCAAGAGAACAACCAAAATCACACTAACCTCCCCTCCTCAATAACTGTTGAAATCATACCGGCTATTAAACAAGAATCCGTCATAATCTCCACAGAGGCAGCTCGAAATATGCTTCAGGAAAACATTGAGATGGACGACAGATACGAAAAAAGCATGGATCCCGAACCCAACACCGGTGTCCACTTCCTCACGGACGACGAAACCATTAGCTCAAAATTAGACAGTGAAAGTTACGAAAAGAAGAAAAACGAACTCTTAGAATACCTAACACGGCACGACGGTAGTGTTGTGTGCAAACTCTGTGGTGAGGTGTTAGCTTCCAGAACTCACTGGTATAGGCATAAGTACAAATTACACGTAAATAACCTAGTGAACCCCGCTCCTTTATTTAAATGTAACCATTGTAACGTTTTCTTCAAAAGTAGGAAAGGGTACATGGGACACAACTCTGCACGACACGGTGAGATCATGGAACCGCAGGAAGAGCTTAACATCAGCATCAAGGAAGAAGTGATAGAACCTGCGAATAACAGTGCTTGTCTGCTTGCGAGCTCCAGTAGAAAAAAGTACGATAGTAAGTCGACGGACTGGGAGGAACAACGGGTGAAAGAAGAAAAACTCGTGGCGGATATTATTAACAGAGTGAGAAAGGAGTGTGAGGCTCAAGGTGCGGCTGTAAGTAGAAGGGGATATAGCAGGAGATCGACCTCTGTTATGAACACTGCTTGAATTTACTCGTTTATTCAGTATTAAATATCGTGCCAAATTTGGAATTGCTCTGAAATTGTCTGAAAATATTTTTTTCACACGGTTGTATTGCAACAAGACCTATGGGAAAAATACCACAAACCTTTTTCGAAAGTATTTTTTAACAAAGGAGGTGTATGGTATACTTTGTGTACATAGGTGAATTTGTAAATTTTGGAGCAATTCTGGACTAATACTTTTAAGTTCGATGGTGAGATAACCAGACAAATAATGCTAGAACTGATGATTAAAATCATTAGTTTTATGTATATCATTAGTGAACCACAAAACAAACTTTGGTCATGTATTAATGAACTGAGCACCTTATTCCGATGTACTTTTATGCGTTGAATCCAAATTCATGGTCCAGTTTACTCCATGACACAAAATATCGTGTAAGTTCAAAAGAAGGAGTTTTCGTAAGTGGAAGTGGTGATGTAGCTACCGGAAAATAGCTTTATAGCAGGCGCGAGTGTCTTTTTGACACTTGTTTCGACCCTCTGTATTTAAATCTGGGGCCAGAATTTCAAATGATCACGCCAAAAATTTTTAAACTCTAAAACATCGGGATAAATTCGAAAACTCTTCACTTTGACAATGGTGATCAGTGTACCAATGCAAAATCTTTACCCTGCACATGATTATACGTATTTTTTATCATTATTGCATGTTATATTTGCCACCTAAATTCAAATGGGTCATGAAGAAATTACAGCACATCGCAGTTGATTGCAAACTCCACATTTTTAGAAAGCAGGGAGAGCTTTTGTCCCGCACCTAAAAATTGTATATCTTTTTATGATAACTGACCTTTTATCTTCGAATGATCGCCACAAAGGCAATCTTTCCCATTTCTCCTTTATCCCTGGTGCCTCTCTCTTGATCATGTGGCAAAAATCAGTGTTGACATTCCACCACCCTTGATGTCGATGCTTCATTTCGTTGATATATTGGTGAAATCTAGTTCTTCACTGTAGTTTCATTTTCTCTTACGAAATATATATTTTGATCGACTTTTGACCTTTTCTGATCTCTAGAGATAACTTTTGATGACATATGGAGCAAATTAGACCGTGAATTTGGATTCAACACGTCAAAATACAATAGAATATGCTGCACGTTCATTATTACATGACCGATTTTTTCCCATGTGGCTGTGTTATTAATCAAAATCCCTTTCAGAAAATATGGCTTTGGGTCAAATTTACTCATAGCACACGCGACAAGCAAATACATCCTACACTTAGTAATTAAAGCGTGGATGCTCGCCTTTGAAGGGCACGACAACATTTATATGACCAAGGGCGCTAGAAGTGCCTCCTGCAACGGTCGGCGGTTACTTTCTGCTCTTAAGGTGATTAGTTGCAACTTGCAAAGGCGTTAAAAATGAGAAGAGAAACATTTTTACTTATCTTTGATTGCTACTGTCTCCTCGTCATATCTTGTAGACCAGCGATGCACTTTACTTCTCTGATTATCGTCTTCGAATTAACACTGCAAATACACTCTTAAAGTTTTAACAAATCTCACTAGGTCCTTTCAAGAATCGGTGATTTGAAAAGGGGGGAAAATGCGTATGAGATCCTTCAGGTGCCAGTTAGAAACACAGAATCAAACGTAAGACGATAAGCTTAAAACAAATAGTCATCAGTCAAACATTTGAATTCAATTAATGTTTATATTGTCGCGTGTATCCACCTCTTAGGAAACACCCTGTACGAATCCGTGGGTTCTAAATAATTTTAACAAGGGGTAAACCACCAACACTTTATTTAATAATTCACTGACTACACAATACTTCAAATTAACCTTTACACTTTCTTTACTTGATATTTAACCTTACTTTTGTTACCGAACGTCACTTTCCTGAAACTTTTCCTGCGCCGGTAATCGCGCCTTATATACTCTGAAATTACCTCTAGATTCACCCAGAAACAATCAAGAATCTTCTCCACAGTCTAGAAAACTCTATCTCTTTCTACAAGTTTCCAGTCACTATTAGGCATAGGCGTATCAATCTCCGGTTTCAAGGGAGTGTAATACATAACAATATTTATTGATTATAGAAAATACAATATATAGGTACAGTTAAGTCTACTTTGGTTAATTGTACATAAAACGAGTCAAATCGGCATACACCACACATGGCAAGTGGAACAGGTCTCGAGGATGTGTAGCAATCGTGTGCCATTGATTGCCACAAGGAGATTCACATTTCCCGAAAGCTATGTATTTTCACAGTGACTTCCACAGCACTTCTCACAATTTTAGTCCTCTGGATTCAAAATGGTGGCCAACATGTTTATTTCTTTCCAATAGTTTTTTAAGTTAAATTGGGATTTTGTTAATTTTGTGTTACTGACTACGAAATTAGTGTATAAAGGATAAAATAAGATTTATTATAATTTTGAGTTTCTAATTTTGGGTGCTGCGGGTCAAATCATTTCAAGATGTCTTACGTGTCTGCTTTCGTTCATCATTAGGTGTAGGATTTCAGAAAAATATGTAATGTATCGTTAGTATTAAGGTGCGTACAAACTCTACGAGGCTGCCTCGCGAGCCAGCCGCGCGGAGCACGTCTCGAATAGATAATACCTGTCTTGATCGAACTGCTCGTCAATTAGTTATGTGCTGCTCAGAACGAGCGCAGGTACAGGCTTTGCGAAGCGTGCCTCGCGTGGCTGCCTTGCTAGGCAGCCTCGGGGTCTGTACGCAGCTTTCACAAGCGTTCGATATATGACATATAGGCAAAGTTATGGTAGGGGCCTGTAGGCAGAGGCATAGTTATGGTGGTGGCAAAGATTAGAGAACTCACAGGATAGGAGAGTCAGACAGAGAAGACGAAATAGACGAAGACAGTTGTGTACTCCAATTTAAAGGGACACGACATCCAGCGGAAACGGTTTCGGGATTTGTCGGTTACGCATTAAACGAATTTAACCAAGCTTACTGAAATATAGGTTGGCTCATTAAAATCGACAAGTGCTACGTCACGTATAGACCTCGATGACAGCTGCGTGTGGGTGTTTTTTCCTCATTTTATAGAAAAAAGTCTCAAAATTATTCTTTCAATGTACAATTCTACCCTAACCAAATAGATAGCTTACATATAAACATAGAAATATTTCATGTGACATATATTACAAAGCAACCTGTTTTTTTAGCGACCTTGGCTACTGATAGTCAGCTGAGTTCACTCGTTCTATCAGGACAGTGTTGTCTATTTTTCACTATTGGCTTCTCTTTCTAATGTTACCTTCTCCGCCTGATTGTCACATTGTGGTAACTGCACGAGAACTCCAATTAAAATGTCGAGGTCAATGGCGCCATTGCTAAAAGATAAAAGGTTTTCAACCGGCTGTCCTATCTTGTTAATTCCCTAATCTTTGGTGGAGGCTTACTTAAGGCCAGCGGTTTCGGAAATTCAAGGCAAATGAATGAATTCAATCAATGATGCCTTTTTAAATATACACTATATGATAAAAATGTTTATTATTTCTATTATCACAAATTACTGGCTTTTTTAAATCTGGGGTGCAAATAATGAAGACATTTTATTATAACGTAACACATTTATATTTATCAATAGTTTTGAAACCGTTTTATGTTTATGATTGCCTGTAATAGTAGGATAACGTAGGTAGATTTTTTACATTTTGCGTGACATTTAGATAGATCTAGATTTCATTTTCATTTCAT
The DNA here is from genome assembly GCA_963583905.1 of Stenurella melanura. Taxonomy (NCBI): domain Eukaryota; kingdom Metazoa; phylum Arthropoda; class Insecta; order Coleoptera; family Cerambycidae; genus Stenurella; species Stenurella melanura. The sequence continues at coordinate 163,856,027 of OY757311.1, read as the reverse complement.
AATTCCCAAAAAAAAAAAAACATTCAAGACAGTGTGGTGTGGGCTTCATTTTGGTGGGGGCCCCGAGGCAATGCCTCACTGCTTCGGGGTTAATCCGGTCCTGAATGCTTAAAATATGTCAGCAAAACTTGCTTGTTTGTCATGAAGGTAGTCGTAGTATTATATTCGTTACTAATGAATGATTAAATGAGGTATAGTAGAAAGTTGAATCTAAATTGCCCATATTTTGGGGTGGTTTTTACAAAAACTATTTATTTTCTCAAGATTTCAGGATTTTAACAAGAGCATTGTTTATAAACAAGTAGGTAGGTGATGGTTACCACTATATTGAACAAATCGGTTTCTACAGTGCAATTTATGTTACATATTCACTATTTCATGCTTTAGTGAAGACATTTGTCTCACACAAAATTTATATAACGATGAAAAATTCACCTAACTCGCAGACTACATAGGTACTTGTGCAAATTGCATAAATGCCTAGTATAACCGATTTCATTTTTTATAATTAAAAAAAAAAAGAAACTATCCGAAATGTTATTTTGTTTTTGTTGAAGCTTTCTTAGAAAAGCTACGGTAATTTAATGTAATAAGTGTTTGGTGCGCCTTTCTGTTGTTTTAAAATCAGTTCTAGCATTATTCACTTACCCAAAAAATATATTTTCCTGAAAATATAGCAATTAATCAATTTGTTTACTAGCTCAAAATCAATTAAAAAGCGTTTTTCTCAAGCAGTTACTTTAACCTTTAAGGGTTGCCCAGTCAACGGAAAAATAACTGAAACACCAATATAAAAATTATTTAATAAAACTGTCAAATATAAATTAGGTGTTTTCACAAATTTTAAATTAAAATACTTTAAAATAAGCCGCTTTAATTTTGAACTGAAATTTTACCGCCAAAAACGCTACAGAATTTCACTGCGCATTCATGACGTCATCAGTTGCATTGTCAGTAAACAAACGTCATTTTGTGTTATAAACACGTGTTATTTAGCAATAAAAGTTAAGTGGTGTCTTGTGTCAATATGTAAAAATACATCCAAAAACGTACCCGAAAGAGTTTTAGTGACAGTACAAAAACACTTTTACGGCAGGTAAATTGTTTAATCACATGTAAAACGTAAATAAAGCGAATAAAATGTGTTTACCATTATTTAAACTCGATGCAAGCCACTAATAAAACCAATGATGTCACCGCCAATCCGTATTTTGCATACTTGTTCAATTATTAAAACTTTGTTATTTGTTGAAATTTTAATTTGATGGACGATAGAATGCTATTTAAATATCAAGAAGTGCTTTAGTATAACAAGTACTTCATTTTAATAACATCAAAAAACTGAACACGTAGTGGAAACACCTAATTGTCAAATTGGTCAGTTTACGTTATAAAAGTAACTGCAAGAAAATGCAAATTCTCAAAGCAATTTCTCGATTTTACCATTCAAGCCATTCTAATGTCTCAAATAACGTATGAAAGCAAATAAGATATTTACATTACGGTTAATATAGTAAGCATATATATTTTCAAAAGTATATATTTCTGTCCATATAGGATAGAGAAACGATAAATGTATATATAAGCGTAGTTAAGAGCTCAATTAAGAAACGTGATGCCAAATTGTTTAAATGTTTTTGTGTTGAATCTTATATATCTATGTTATTCCAAGAGTATGATTATTGTATTCTTTATGTTAGTTGTGCCAAACCCTTTGCTCAATGCCTTTTATTAATGATAATTAGTTTGTAACAATTTAAGACGTTCTTCCATTAATTGTATATTGATTTTACTGTACTGTACTGTTTTAGCAGTGGGTAACTGCATGCAGGTCACTATTTACACCTTGATTTCTGTCTTTGTTTCACTTAGAGCACAGCTTTCTCTACTAGAAAACCATGCTGATAGAATGGTAACAGCGGGTAAAATCGCAGCATAGGCTCATAAATACTAATGCCGATTGTCAAGATAATGAATTTCTAGTTAGAAAACATCATCGTGTGGAATACTACACAATGCAATACATTTTTCCAACGTCCGACTATTTTTGCTCTAAGTGCAATGTCAACATTAGTGCAAAATGCGGTCGGGCGATGACTTAAACACATAAAGTGGCGCTAAATCGACGGGACGACGTTGTCGCAACGTTGCAAAACTATTAGTTGATTATTCATATTTGGTATAATCCGAAAACCGTTAGACCTTGGTACCTAATTGAACATGCACTAAAAGCAACTGGAGTAAGTTTTGTTGACCATACGTCAGAATTACGGCGTACATATTGCACAGTGCCAAGTAAAGGGCTTCAGCCACTGAACTCTATAATAGTAAGTTATTAGGTACATATTAGTGGTAGTCAGTTTTAGTAAGTTTATTACTTTTTATTTAAATATCCTTATTTTTGAGGTGTATTTTTATCGTGCGGGCTTGTAGCCATAAATGGATTGTAGGGGATGCTCACTGGATTTCAGGGGGGTGCCAATTCCTTTATAATTTCTGAAAATATGCAAAATAAGTCCACACAGATAATGTTGAAATTTCTTCAAACAGTACTCAAAAGTTCTCAGGGAGTAGCGGGTACCCTCGGGCTACAGGTTTATTACCGCAACCACGTTTATTAAAAAAGTGCCCTTCTGGAGTCGCCGAGTCGCTGAAATTTGTCTATAAAAAGCTTCTAAAGTCGGTCGTCAGATACTAGATTTGTGTAAACATAGTGAGTAAGTAACGATCAGGGTTTGCAAATATTCTTTTACTCCAACTTCTGTTGTCCGGATTATGGAAACTGATCTACCATGTCCAATGCAATAATTATTAGTATAACAGTACTTGAATTCATACTAAAATAGGGTGGATTCCAACATCAAATCAACTTTGATTTTATCGACTAAATTCGTGGGTTGCAACAACGTTGCGACTACGTCAAACAGGTCCCTAATATCAACGTCGGTAAGACGTAGAGTTGTTACTTTTGCGTATACAAAATATTACGAAAAACCCAAAACTATGAGAGAAATGATGAAACATTTGGAAGAAGTTTATATCTAACTAGGTTGCCAAGTTTTATGGGCTCGGATTTCTAGTAGTGAGGCTGTACCCATAATGTAATGATAAAAGTGTGCTCGTTGTTCGGTACCTACCAACCGAAGATTGATTTTCACTTTTACGAGACTGATTTGCCAACACAGACGAAGACAGCGCTTTTGCTGTCTTTATTAATCGTCATGGTCCTTGGTGACGTTCATGTAAAAGTCCCTTGCTCCAATTCTATATCGGTATTTATGGGGATGGTCCGTATATATCATATCTAGTGGATGTTTCATATCATTAGATTTTGCCGATAGTTACAAAGCAGGTGTAAAATAAACGTATTTTAAGTCCCAACGGCTTCTTCCCTATCTTAAAAATAATTCTTGAAGTTCTAAAGAACTTTGAAGTATTTATTGACAATTTTTTGAACATTACTAAATGGAATCCCATAAATTGAATTCAGAATTCCAATCGAGTAAGATTCAGTCTGTAGGTACTTAGTCTTAAGTACCACTTGCAAATTAATCAATGATCCAAAGCACTTTCACGTTAAAGATGGCTTTTAATAAAGAAAAAATGTATTGATATGCTTTAAATTTTAATGAAATTCTAATCCAGTAATATTTTATATATGGAGCCTCATCACTCATAGGGACTAGTTTTTTTAAATTTGCTGCAAATAAGAGATAGTATACTTCGTAGATTGCTAAATCCACAAAAATTAAATTAATTATGACATAATCTTACTTATCAGCAGCAACTTGATGAATACAAACTTGGCAAAAATTGGGAGATGTGATAGCTACTTGTCTGCACCTTTGCTTGTCCCAGGATTTAGCAAATAAACTAGAGCAATACCATTTAGAGTGAAATATTTTTGGATATTGGAGACCAGTTTTGCCTTGACGAAAACAAAAATTAAATAGGTAATATTCATAGACATTAAGAGAGGTAGCACCACTCTGAAAGTTCCCGCCCCGCCAAGGCAATAGCCTTGGCGAGGCGAGAATTTTTAGTTATACAAAATACAATTTATACAGTTTTCAAGAATTAAGTCTGTTTAATCTAGTTTCCGCAAACATTGAAACACTTGAACCTACACTCGACCTTAATTTCGCCAACCACGTTGACATCTTCGGGAGATTAAAATTGATATGATTAAAATTTAATGATCATCTCCCGATAATGCCAACATGAATGGTGAATCGCGCGTCGACTGTTCGAATTCAATGGTAGTGTTTTGTTGTGTGTGAAAATAATAAAACTGATGCGTCGAATTTTAAACATTGTCACTTTGTATTTTAAGATTTGCAACCATTAAAATATTTAACACTCTAAATGTTAATGTTCAAAGTTACCACTTCAACTTTATAGAATTGAAAAATGTAGTTTAAAAATGAATAATAACTCCTTGTTTATTCTGTAAGAAAATGTATTTTGTTTAGTAAACTGAAACTCCCCAATTTTTGCTTAAACTTAACTTAAGTAGAATATCCAGTTTATTACCTTAAAGTGACATTATTGTTTATTAATTCATTTATAAACCCAAGGCGGCTCAAACATTAGTGTACCTACAAATATTTTAGTCAATAGTTCAGTTTATAAATATTTTTTAAACAATTTTATCCAGTAGTATTTTTTTTGTCGACAGTATGAGAATCTAGGATTTTGATTATGCATTTATACATTACACTCTTGGTCGGTTTATACAATGTGTAGCTTAGTTTCTTTTTGGCGGGCTTTTGAATCTTTTTCTTGTTAGTTCAAAATTAGGTCATAGTTATTACATATTATATAATTCTTGTAGATTTCAGAGGGTGGTGTCATTAGAATATTGGACAGGAATCAGCGGTATTCTGATGTTCCAATCACCAAAGCCTATATAACAATAACTCATTTTCAACGCCATGAGCTCACTAGATCATGTATTTTCTTGAAATGGCGCATGCCTATTAAATTTTTCAAAAAGTTTGTATCTTTCCTAGCATATTTCACGCTTTATTTTTCCATATTACCTATATATTTATTAACAATTTTTATGTTTGAGCTGCCACTGTGTTGTAGTTTTTGTGCCAAATAAATGCATGCACTGGAATTACATGGAGTTCCGTATAAAGTGTATAAATAATATTTTTAATATCAGATACATACATATAGCATATTATAGTCGTGTAATCTTCCTATAGAATATAAAATTTCCTTATCTTAAAGTCTGAAAAAGTGATTAAATATTAAATAATATTTTAGTCAAATTATCTAGATGGAAAGTGTGTTTAAAAGAGCGAATATTTTTTTTCTTTGTTTTTAGATTGGGAGTTTAGAATTACTTCCTCTGTACAATAATGTAAATAAATTGAAAGTTTTATGTGTTCAATTATTTTATTCAATAAAATTTCAAATATTTTAACTTAATGTTTACTTCTCTATGAACAGTGCATCATAAAGTACATATTATGAATGATTCCACACAAAAGCGCATCTACAGTATCAAGTTGTCATTCCCTGGAAAAATTGTAAACTCGATTTAGTCTATGTAATGTAGGCAGAAATAGCGTAAATATTTCGTGCAAAGACAAGATTGCCTGCCCCTTCCCGTTTACGAGAGTGCTGAATACGATGTAAGTGATGGGAGAAGTTTTTGACCGCCGCGCCGCAAGCCCCTTTTATGGATCCTTCTATGTTTTCATATATAAATGGGTCTAGGGAGTGACTAATCGACAGGTTATACTTAAAATAATATGGAAAGAGGTTAAAGAGTAAGTGGAATCCAGACAGCAGGGCTAGGGGGTTGATTAAACTCTCCCGAGGGGTAGAAAATAATTTCTTTTCAATTTATCCGGTTTAAATGCGAATCCACTCGTTTTCGCGGTCAATGATAACGGAAAAATATTCATTTTTGACTCCAACCCCTCCTCATCCTTCAAACGGACAGAAACCACCCCTCACGCATCAGAAAGAATGCTATTCAGGATTAACAGATTCTTGGGCACATCATTGTTATTCCTCTGCATATCCCTTCAGGTTTCACGGAAGAGAAGGTAGTAGCGATCTCGGGGGTTGCTCTAACCCTTCCAAGCGATATAAATTTATTAATTACATTACATCTCCCGTTTTCGTAGGCGCTGATCATAATAAAAATATTCACCTTCACCTCCGACTCTCCTCAACCTTCTTAATGGACGGAAACTCCCTCATCCACCAGTTATCGCTGGGGCAATGATTGTGTAGGTTGTTAGATAGGGAATATTTTTTTCTTCATCGGGGAGTAATGAATAATAAATTTTGTGGTCAGTGGCAATGTTGTTTATTCAAAGAATTACATGTAAATATTTTTATGACAAAATAAATTATTGGTTATAATTAATTAAAAAAACCTAAGTCGTTTACAAATAGCATTACAATCCTCATATTCCTTAAAGTTCACATCGCACACGACCTCTTCTTCTTCTTTATCCGCCGTTTCAGTGAGCGAATCTGAATCGGAATCGCTTAAACCTATTTCAGGGATTAAATCATAATAAAAATCATCATCATCGTCATCATCATCTGTTCTCTTCTATACATACATCTTTATCATCTGGCGTATAATTTTCACATATTTCGCCTTTGCAGTTTTTACAGAAAACAGTACATGTTAACCCTAATTTTAAACAACTGCATCGCAACCCCTTCGAAGTGTTGAAGCAATCCCCGAGGTCGCTACCATCTTTTCCTCCGTGAAAATTAAATGGATATGCACAGGAATAATGTGGAAAATGTGCTGAAAAACCTGTAAATCCTGGATAGCATGCTTTTTGGTGAGTGAGGGGTGGTTTCTGCTCATTTGAGGGATAAGAAGGGGTTGGAGCTACAGATCCGTGATCAGGACGGAGTAATTTTTATGTTGTTTAGGTACTTTTGGCTGCAATTTCCACTGTAGTACTAGCCGAAATTCCGATTTCCACTGCGGCACTTATCGATATCAATAATGCCAATCTTCTTTTCTAAATAGAAACCAAAATGGATCCTCCACTACAAGTATTAACCTACATATGAGCGCTTAAAGATTTCATGTTTTTGAATTTTTTAGGTTAAGTTTTAATATTTCAAAAGATCTTTCTTGCAGAGCCGAATTTCCTAATTTCCCTGTACAATTTGGTATCAGCCGAACGGGCCAATCTTGTACTTTCCATAGAGACCTAGAACAGACTTCCATTCTACGTATTTACTTAGTTATGAATTTTTGAAAATTCAATGTCTTTCAATTTTTAACAGAAAAGCCATCTTTTGTTCGCCGGTGCCAAGCCGAATTTCCGGTTCTGCCCATTCACTTTGGTATCAGAACAAAACGCCACTCTTCGTCTTTCCACAGACACCTAAAACGGCCTTCAACTCCACGTATTTACTCACTACTGAACGGCTGTTAGTGGTCGCGGTAGATCTACAAGTTCAAAATTGCGTATAGTGACGTCACAAACAGGCGCACTATTTTTGCAACTATTACTAATTTCAACCCCTTATATCTCGAGGACGCAGAAAGTTAATAATATGAAATTCTTAGTGCATAATAAGAAAGTCGAGTTCTAGATAAAAACGTATCAAAACCATGTAAAAGTAATATCATGGAACAAGCCCATTGTGTTTTTGTATTCACTAAGAGGTAAGTAATCTATAAAAAAGAATTCGCCTGATACAAATACTTGTAACAACCATAAAGACATTCTGAGCTTTTAGTGAAGTCTCCACCACTAAGAAAATTTTCCATATAACTTTTCTTATCTGTCAAGTCCTAAGACAAAAGATTGATCATGTCTCTAGCCTATACAAATGTGTATGCTAAAGTACACCGGCTCCTGTACTATAAATAAATTAAGGCTTATTATTTAGTTTGTAAACAAAAATTAAAGAAATATTCGTTAGGAAAAAATGGAGTTTGCTATGAAATAATCCGTAGGGTCAGGCAGACCCCTAAATATTAATTACTGGTAGGAAGTTTGTAATACGTTTTAATTAAATTTTTTGTTTACATTCTAAATTTTCATCGTATTAAAACTCGGCTAAAGAAATCGTTGCATAGTAATTAAATGCTACGACCTCTATGTAAAATTGTGTTTTAATTTGATCGTGCACTCCTGTTCTTACTTCAGTTTTAGCCAGATAAAAGAGGACCTAAATTATAATGTCATTTTGCATAAGCATTTGTTAATACATAATGATCAAATGCCCATCGACTTACTCCTAAATAAGTGGTTGCTCCATCTTTTTCGAAAAAACACCCCAAACAAAAATTTTGGTGGGGTTTCTTAGAATTATCTAGAAAACGGTGCATAGTACAGAAAATTTTACATCAAATGTAATAAGTGAAAATCTAAATAAACACACAACATGTTCGCCGTATAAGTAACCTTTTTCGGCGCATTGGTGAAAATTAAATGTTGAGAGCAAATAATTCTTTAATGAAACATATTCTTTATAGGATTTTGCAAACAGCAGAAAAAATTATCTATGAGAATTAAAAAGAAAAACACTATCTGTAAAAATATTGATGAAATCTTTGCATTCTTTCGATAACCTGAATTCTGGCTATGCTAGCAAGTTAAAATCCTAAAATGAATTTGTCTAATTTCTTATATGACAATTCTCATTGTAACACTAGCATCCACATAGTCCCATACGGCCATGCAGATTAAACTAGTATCTACATAACCCCCTACGGTAATGAAGATTCAGTTAAAAATGAGAACAATGGCCTAAAATGAATTGATTTACCTACCTTGTCTTAATAATTTTTCATTCTAATGGATTACATTTTCATGACATCTATCATTCTGTTTCTTAGAACTACTTAGCCTTTGAAACGTTTCTCGACCTATTCTGGAGCTCATCAGAAAGACATATCCACTCACAAAGATGTTTCATGCAAAATCAAGACAATTTCCATGAATAGGTATGAAGTAATTATATTTGACATTGACTGACAAAAAGAGCAGATCTTCACCGATATATTACCTAACTACTATTGGAGCCTCTATACTCTATACATGTTTAAAAGTGAATTATTATTTGTTTGCTTATGATTGTAATGAAACATATTCTTTATAGGATTTTGCAAACAGCAGAAAAAATTATCTATGAGAACTAAAAAGAAAAACACTATCCATAGAAATATTAATGAAATCTTTAGATTTTTTCGATAACCTGAATTTTGGTTATGTTAGCAAATTAAAATGTCTAAATTCTTAACAAGCACATAAAATTAATTGAACTGAGTCTGCGGTAGGTTCTTGGTGAAACATACTAAATAGAATAAGGATTAAAAACGCTTGGTATTACTGTTTCACAATTATTATTCAGATTTCTCTGACATATGTTTCGGCCTTTCGACCATTATCAGTTGTTATAACTCTTTGATAATGGTCGAAAGGCCGAAACATATGTCAGAGAAATCTGAATAATAATTGTGAAACAGTAATACCAAGCGTTTTTAATCCTTATTCTATTCTCTTAACAAGCGTTAAACTCGTATGTACACACTTATTACATTCATATACGTTACAATACCGTTATTTAATACATACCACACAATTCATTCAGGAAAAATTGAAGGAATGCTTCTTTTATGAAATGGATTCTATTCTGCTCTCTAACTTCGATGAAAGAGATACGCCTTTGTATGTATAAATGTCATATAAAACGACCACAGCTGCTAAAATTAGCTTCCAAAGTTTCCTAGTATTTATTAATATATATGTGGTATGTTATAAAATTATTGAAAATCCGAACTATCATAATACAAGGAGCTTCAAATAAGGGTAAATGAAACACTGGTATCGGTTTTAAATAATTTATTTAACATTTTTTTAGTCTAGTGTATGTACACAACATTCAAACACTTTCTCATTATAACAAAAAGTTTGAGATGGAATTCTCTGATGAAAACGCGTATTTATATATCTGTTAACAGTAATAGATTGTAAGAAATATCAGTGCTTACAAAATATAACTCAAGGCACAAAATGAAAATATTCAAAAACATCTAGTTGTTTCTTTAAGTATAAAACGTATTTTGTGCCATTTTATGCAATAAAAAATTGTCGATATACTCACATGGACATTTTCAAAATTTATTATTGATAAAAAAAATAACCTTCATCAGTTAACTGCTTACATAAAAAAGAACTGAGCATCTTTTAAGGAAAAAAAAACAGCGACTATTTATTTGAAACTGGAAGAACACTAAAATTTGTGAAAATGTTTGTAATTAACTATTGAAGTTAGTTGGTAGATAGTAAAATGTCAGCCGTTCAGGTTGACATTTTACTGTCTACCACAAGGAGAATAATAATTAAATCGGCGTTTTTAATAAAGAAATTATAATATCAATAAGCAAACATTTAAAAAGTGTAGGGCTTCTTCTCTGATTGTTGTAGAACGTGGTAAAAGCATTATTTTGTTATATAAAAATAATTTTTTGAGCTAATTCCCGTCATGGTTTGTGAACTATAGACATCCCTCTAGGCCCTGGCAACTTTATATGAGATCTATAACTGTAGTAAGATAATGTATCCACGGATATAAAATCGATATGGGATTATTGAAATGGGTAGGGCTCGATACAGATAGGTGCAGTAATGCTCAGGATAACGGATTAATATCAGTCCGATGAACAAACACGTCAATCATCTATACCGTGTCCGCCAAAAAGTCGGCACCACATGGAAATTTTTTTTATTCAATTGTTTTTTTTTAACGGGCTTCAGCATTAGTTTCAGCATGATCAATAATCACAAAATCGCCAGGAATATTTGTTGTCACAATTATGACACTCCAAAATGTCATTAGAATTTTTAAAATGGCCAGAAATCCCTTATTTATCAAAATATGAAATAGTACCTACCATAAGGAAAAGTTGTTTGTTCATAATTACATTAAGTACTTAAATGTGAAGTTTCGCTTGAACATTTCAGTGTTTAACTTTTCTCATTTTTTTCAAAAAATATTTAATTTTAAAACAATATTTGTTTACAGTTGAGTTCATTTGAAATATTTCAATCGAGAAATACATAAACGTTGCATTTCTTTTTTATATGTATTTAATAATGAAAAAAAAAACATTTTTACAAAAAACAACAGGACAATCATGGACTATTTTCAGTAATTCCGAAGTCTTACTGTGAAATCTGTCACGATAGTGGGCTTAAATATTAAAGAAATAATTATTCACTTAAATAAAATTGAGATCACATAAATAAAGCTCAAAATTTCTATTAAAATTTACCCTAAAAACCTTAAAAGTGAAATACGGATCTATTTAATAACCGTCGCTAGGTAAACAAGTAAATTTTGAAAACAAATGGTAGCTTTTGACTTATCTACAGTAAAATCTATTTTTCCTGTTACTGTTGATCGTTTAAAATTCTTACTAAAGAAAAAATTGAAATTACTTTAATTCACGGCGAATAACAACAAATAGGGACACAGCTCTTATTTTTAACCAAAGATATCCCTAGAAACCTGTTTGCCATTCATCAGTTGGACGTATTTTCCAAAAATTCAAAACAACTGGCTCAGTTGAAAATCTTTACAAAAAGCCACATACGACTTGGAGAATTGATGAACACGAAGAGAACGTTTTGCTTGATGCAATAGAACAAACAAACTTTGCTTGCCGTAAAATTGCAAGTGGTGGGCTGACAAAAACCCCGGATTTGTGGTTGAATGTAAAGACTAGTACTCTTTCAAAACCACTGTTTCGTGCTGTATTCTTGATGGCAGACTAATTGGCCCTTATCTTTTTCGGCACAATCTCAATTCAGAAAGATATTTGAACTTTCTTATGAATGAAATTACTTAAGCAGATATTCACAATAGCCATGGTCAGCAAGTTGTCCGGAGATAACGCCCCTTGATCTTTTTTATGGGTCTACTTGAAAAACAAAGTTTATCTTAGAAGACCCTTCCAAAATATCAATCATTTATAAAACATCATCAGGGATATCTATTTTGTAATACCCCCAAGAATTTTGAAAAATGTTACCAAAGAATTTTATAGGACAACAGTATGTATAGAAAGAGAAAGAAGACATACACAAATGTAGAGAATATAGTTGGCAAACATGGTTCAAAGTTATTAAATAAATCGGTATTATTCACTTTTAAGGTTTTTGAAGTAAATTTTATTAGGAATAATGGTCTTTTTAAGCCGATTATCGGGCATAATTTCACAGTAAGGGTTCAGAATTACTAAAAATACTCCACAATTGTTCTGTTGTAAAATTGTTTTTTGCCATTATTAATTACAAGAAATGCAACATTTATGTATTTTTGGCATTAAAATATTTCAAATTACTCATCTGCAAACAAAATATTAAAAAAATCAAATGTTACATATTTTTGAAAAACATTGAAAAACTAAAATATTGAAATTGTCAAACCTTCCACATTCAGATTCTTAATGTAATTACAAACAACTTTTCCTTATGGTACTTTTCCATATTTTGATAAGTAAGGGTATTTCAGAATTTTAAAATCTAATGATATTTTGGAGTTGTCATAGTTGTGACATAACAAAGATTTTTATTCGTTTAAAAATAAACAATTGAACAAAAAGTTTTCCATATGCGCACTCTTTGGCGGACACTGTATCAACATGACAAATTTAATTCAAGTAAATAAGGTATTTATACAAAATTAATATTTATTTAAAGTTACTAGTTCGTATAGTCTAGTGTTATGTTACAAACATGGCACACCTCATTAATACATAGCAACCTAGAATGTTGAAAAAATAAGTCTGAAAATGGTTTTATCATCCTTCTAGATCATCTCAATGATCATCTTAAGTCTAGGAGACCTAGATTTATCTGAGTAACAGAAACGGAACCCTAGAGTTTATAACGGAGTTAGAACAAGTTTTTAGGAATAATTTACAATGAAAAATTATTTCGTTGTATGCCGAGCTCAATCCATTTCGAGAGATTTCCATAATAAATGTTTACTGATGTTTTTACTTTCGTCGCTCATGGTAAACTACCTTAATAACAAGATACAAACAAAGGCATCGTTTGGTTTTTTACAGTTAGAAATCCCGTCCTCTACACTTGAAGTCGTATCAAACTTGTTATGAATAAAAATATAAACAATGTTTCAAAATAACATACCATCGTTTTTGGTAGGTACAAAAAGGAAAGCGCAGTTTCCTTATAAACACATGTTTTAAAATGAACAGTTCTCGAGATATTACATTTTGAAATTCAGGTTTTTAGCACATTTTCTATTACAAATCAAAACTGGAAGATATTCGATTGAAATTAGTTGTGGATGAATTTGAAACGTCGACAAATAAAACTGTTATATCTCATTTAGAGTGGAGCCGTTACTGAAAAATATGAAGTAAATTTTAATTTTGCGTATGCTTTCCTAATTTAAAGTTATTAAAATGCACCCTCCTTGAGCTATGTACAATTAAAGTTGTAGTCATAGTCAAGTTAAAGATGAACTATACCTGTAACCTGACTATTGCTATATCTTTAATCTTAAATGGCTTAAAAAGGGTGCATTTTAATAACTTAAATAGTCAAGTGTTCCTTTTAAAAAATTATCAAAAAACAAAGATTTGGTAAGGTGTTTTGAAACGCCCTGTATTTTCATAAAAAGACAACTTGAAGTTTGTAAAAATACCTAATTAGAGTTGGGTACGTTAAACGCTTGTTACATATTTTCAAATTTAGTACCGATATCAGTTCTTACACACGTGTGTAATGCAACTAATTGACGTCAAATAGTTGCATTTATGGCGGATTCGCCAGGCACAGTTGTTATATTCTTCAATCGAAATATTTATTCTGTTAATTTTTACAAGTAACTCATATCTGAATCGAAGTTTCATTTCTAGTGCTTGACATAGAGGTAGTAAGGCCTAAATAAATTGCAACCTAAAACACAGTTTCGATTGTCAAAATAATAGGCCATGTCACAAAAGTCGATGAATATCTGATATCTAAACCTTCCCGATGGCGTTACTTCAGTTCTCAAGAATATTGTTATTCTTGAGTTTATACCCGCCGACATGAGATAATTTTTTTGAAATTCAATTAAACGAACTAACATCGAAAACTCAAAAGTTAATACATTGAATTCACTCGCTTTGCTCGTTATAGAGTGATGTTGCTGCCAGGACTTGTTTAACAGTAATAAATATTTAACTGTTTAATTTTCGGTTGGAAGTTTAATTTTTACTGCTTCGAATACCTAGTCAATCTTTACGCCCAGTCTAACAGGACTCGATTTCGTTGACGTTTCCCTCTTTCGCCATATCTCAACATGGCTGGGGACACGAAACTTTGTTCTGTTGTAATAAATAGCTGAATTATAATAGAAAAGTTCTTAGACCAGCATGTTTACAGTTGGAGAAGTTTCAATGTAATCGGTTCTGATGTATAGAAAAAAATGGTTCATTAACTTGACGACGCGACGTTTCGATAAAATTTATTGCCGAACTGGGAGTAATTAACGATTAGTTTTCCGCATATACAATGGAAAAAAAGGAACGTGGGAGTGGGACAGGAACATACAGGGTGTCCAAGGCAATACCTGAGAGCACACAGTTCGTGTCAAATAATACTTAAAGTACCTACACGTTTTTCCTACCGTGTTCCCAATAAAGATATTCGCCCTAAAGGTAAAATGTTTCAAAACTATTTACTTTCTCATCGGTCGAGTCCGACACATGGATGGGTGACCCATGTCTCGTCAGAAATCTCAGTCCATGTCATGAGTTGTAAAAGCCTGACTGGATTGAAGCGAAGACTCGAAGTCTAGTAAGGATCATGTCTAGAAAAGGAGCCCTAAAAGAGTACCACAATAGATCCATAGAGGTTGCAGTGTGCAAGACCAATCGCCAGCTCCTTCAAACTAAAACCTAAAATCTGTTTACTGTTAACTTTCAAGCTGTTACCTTATTTATAATAAAATGGACAATACAGAGAAAAAGTATCTATGATTGAGAAATATGGCGCCTTTTATATCTTCGTCTATTAGTCCAGTGCTGTTTGCTCGAGGGAATGAAGAATTAGAATTTGAGATATTTTTTTTATGAAATAATTTATTAAAAAAGGTTATTCTTGTTTGATATTTATAAGAAAATATGTCACGGATGACTGATATTTTCGTCACATTTTGTACAAGAAGATAACACAACTCATTTGATATAGCCAAGTTGGACAAAAAAATTCCAAAACTGTACCAAACATTAGAGAATTAACAAAATAAGACAATCAGACAGAGAAGACGAAATAGGCGAAGATTGTTGTTAACTCCATATTAAAAGGACACGACATCCATCGGGTACGCATAAAATGAATTTGACCAAGCTTACTAAAAGACAGGTTGGCTCATTAGAATCAGCAAATGCTATGTCAAGTGTAGACCTCGATGACAGTTGCGCGTGGCAGTTTTTTGTTCATTTTATAGAAAAAAGTTTCAAAATTATTCATTCAATGATACTTCAGGCGATTTAGCTGTAAAATTGACCTCTGTGCTAAAATCGTGCGATATTAAAAACATTTTTTTATTGTGTTTATTTTTGGACGTCTTGAATAACACTTGGTAGTTACACCACGATACACCTGGAGGATTTCGTGAAAACCGAGTCGGAAGGTCACAGGAACCGCGGATTCGTGATTAACTCAGTTTTTATGGCATACATGGGAACAATACTATTATAAAAGCTGTAAATCTGTAAATTCTATATCTTAAAGGTCCTATACATTTTTTTCGTACGCCTAACCGTTTTGGAGATACGACGCGGTCTAAGTGAAAAATGCATATTATACCTGCTATAATGGCTCTATAAAAAATAACTGACTTTAATATCAGTTATAAATGCATTATCTTTTAGTTCAAGGTAGTACTTCAATGCAGAAAAAGTTAGGAATGAAAATATTCACATTTACAAATTTACCAGCACGCTGAGGTTAGGCAAATTTTGGCCAATTTTTTTCTATTGTTTCCTAAAAGTAAAAAAGGCCCAAACGTCTTGAAAATTTAGCTCAAAATTTTTTTTTTGAGTTTATATATCATATAACTATTGTTTCTAATCATAAAATAGTTAAAAACTTGTATTCAAAAAATATCATCACAAACTTCAATATGCAACTTTTTTGGATTTTCGTTTGGCTAACTTTAACATGCTGCTAAATTTGTAAATGTGAATATTTTTATTCCTAACTTCTTATGCATTGAAGTACTACTTTGAACTAAAAGATAATGCACTTATAACTTATATTATAATCAGTTATTCTTTATGGGCCTGTGAATAGTTAGATGCACAAAAAATATCAAGAGGTAACTATATTATATTATTTTTATATAGGTACTAATAAATAGCCCTCAAAAATGGCAACAAAAGAGAGTATTTTATATCCCCTTTGAAACCCATTATGATTTTTCCTCCTAGCTTGTTTGGTTTTCGAGCAATTCAATTTTTACTTCCCTCTTATACCGAAGGGAAGTATTGTATTCGAGAAAAAATCACCCTCCGAGATTTTTTCGGATTTTGATGTTTCAGAACACGTAGATTACGAAAATATAGGTTTTTCAATTCCGTCAGTCTGTCCGTCTGCCTGTTTGTCTGCCTGTCTGTTGGTGCATTAACTAAAAAACTACTTGACAGAGAGCAGTCAAATTTGGTAGGTAGTTGACGCTACTCTCAGCGAAGAAATGGTTAAAATTTCACTGGAAAATATGAAGGGAATAAATAATGAAACAAAAAATGTTTTTGCTCTTTAAAATTTCCACGTTTCATGACATGTTAAACCTACTTCAGAAAAAAAAAATTGAAATTTTTTTTCCACTAAGATGAAAAAAAATTTTCTTTGTTCAAATTAAAAATTTCCACGTTTCATGGCATTCTAAACCTATTTAAAAAAAAAAAATTTTTTTGAATTTTTTTACCCACATTTTTTAACAATTTTTTACCACCAAAATAGATGGAAACTCGGATGGAAACAATTTTTCCTTTTTTCAAATTTAAAATTTTCACGTTTCATAGCGTTCTAAACCTATTTAAGAAAAAAAAAATCAGAAAATTCTTTCACAATTTTTGAAAAAATTTTACCACTAAAATAGATGGAATTTTTTTTTTCTTTGTTCAAATTTAAAATTTCCACGTTTCAATGGCATTCTAAACCTATTTCAACAAACACAAATTTAAAAATATTTTTCAAAAATTTAAAAATTTTTTTGTAAAAAGTTTTAATCACTACTATAGAATAGATAGATATAGATAGATATAGAATAGATGAAAAATTTGTTTTTGACTGGACTAATACAATACCAATAGAATTCTATTTCACTAAGATGTCAACGTATTTTACTACATAAGACTGACGTCTATTAGTGGGCACTCGAAAAATCCTAGCCAAGATGAGAGCATAGCGAATGGCTCTATTTGAAGTAACTGTTGATGAGCGTATAACCCATATTTATTCAGACATAATGCGTAACAATTGCTCCCAAACGGGACGATGAATTGAATTGCATGACATGATACGGCTTCAAAACGAAATTGAATTTGGATCCAGCGTGATGCGGTAAAGGTTAATACAGCCAGTAGTCTAGTGTTAGGAGTGATATTCGCCGACCAATTAGATTGGTACACTTAACAGAGTCTAATTTGATTACCGGGATGCGTAGAATATTTTATGAACCACTCAGCATAAGGAAGGTCAAAAGATTATGAATATATTAGTATCTTTATTGAATTTAGTATATGGGGTGGATCATAACTGTCTATTAAGAGGGCGATTGAACGTAAGAAAATAAGTAAAATTTGGTCAATGCATTTGATCTAAATTGATTCACAGCGACAGACTATTGGAGGCAAGCGAAACATTTTTTAATCAATTTGAAACGTCTTAAGCAGAAAAGCCATATTTTGCAAAATTTCTTCTTTGGATGCTCTTTATGTGAATCGTCTCATACTTAATTATTAATGTATAGAAGTTGTCACTTGTTGAAGTATTTTTTTTACCTTCGACTAGTTTCAAACTGTGATATAGGAGCTGGCATGGCGTCAGGTAATATTTTCAAGAGGCCGCACTTACTCTACCGAACAAAAGTAATTTCTTGCAAGTTTGTGTTTCAATAATAAAGAAATATTTTTTTTACTTTATAGTACAATAGATATAATTTTTTGGGTTTGAAGTTTCTAGTTCGTTGTTGTCATCTTTTTGAAAAACTAAAAGCCTGCAGTCTTCATATTTTTTTAAAAAATCATAAGAAATCGTGTGTGGTATCAAATTACAGAAACTTTCATGTTGAAAAAGATTATAATATTGGTTTTAAAAATAAATATATATAACACACTAGAAGTCTAGGAAACATCGTATGTTCTTGACAGGGCAAAGGCACACTACTACACAAATTGCCATGACCATTATATCGCAGTCATATAGCTAAGCAATATAAGTTGTAACAATTGTATTTTTTGGCTATGCTACCACCAGTACAAAGGGTGTAGAACATCAAATACACACAAAACAATCATCAGTAACAGTGAAATTTACTGACAGCTTTCCATTTCTTATTGGCAAAGGATTTTTTCTTTCTGATAATGAAAACAAATTGTGCTTTATAATGAGGTTTGGCACTTGGAAGCTAATGGCCACACTGTGATTCATGTTAGCTTTTAACAGTTGTTGCTGACGACACAGATATTCGTGTACTTTTGATTTACCATACATAATACACGAAATATTTGTTTGTAGTCATCTACGTTTAGTGATGAAAAACGTGATATTAAATCGATGCAACATGTGATTGGCGAAAAATTATTCTCTTTTCACATGCTTTAACTGTGGATGCAATACCACAAGCTCCTTATTTGCTGAAAGTAAATCAGCACCATATCGACATTTTTGGAAATGTGGGGAATTTAGCATTTGTGTTACTCTGTTTGGATCAGAAAATGCAAACAGAATGGAACTCACAGATATTGGCATCAAAGCATTGGTATCATTGTACGGTGGAAATCCAAAGACAGAGACTCTGAACCTACTACGATATAATCTCTACTTCAAAAAATTCACAACTGCCAAAAGTGAATTTAATATTACAAGGTTGTCGCCTACAGAAGACGCTGCTGTTCATCATATTCTCCGCGTACATGTACAATGTCTTTGTGGGAAAACTATGAACACCAATATTGCCAATCCCGAGAGTGGGGTTGGAAAAAAGTAGGAAACCAACTGCAGCCCATAATATGTAAAATGAGCCTGCATCAGAGTTATTACTAAATATGATCTGCGCCTGCAAAGCAAATGCAAATGAGCCGTGTAGTAGTGGTAGATGTACGTGTCGACGTTATGGTGTAGAGTGTACTGTGATATGTCATAACCGTTTTGGTAGAGATTGCACAAATAGTGCACTGAAAGAAAGTGATTGAGAAGAAACTGAACCTAAATCTTTTTCAATATGAAATTTTCTGTAATTTGATATAACACACGATTTTTTATGATTTTAAAAAATGTTTCCAAGATGGCTACCAAAAAACTGCATTTTGCATACTCAGATTTTTTTAGACTTTTAGTATGTCAAAAAGATACCAACAACGAACTAAAACATTCGAATTTCGTCTTTGTTCCACCTATCACCTATTTTTTGCATATTACATCTACTGTACTATTAGTAATATACACTAAAAAGTCTCAGAAGGGCTGTTGAAGTTGTAAGCTCTTAGAGTTCCAGACAAAAATCCCATGAAACTCCTTTTGGTTTCTTCAGTGGCGATGTCAACTTGATGAACGAAATCACAGTTATCAACGGGTGTATGTCTGGTAGTACATGTCTCGGTATAGCTTTTGACAGGTTTGTACCGGTTTTGGTACAACCCTTAACAGGTCTATTTTACCCTTATTTATCCTTACCTCACCTATTTACTCTACTGTACCACTATTTTACCCGTATTAAAGTACAGACGTGTTAAAAACTATACAAAGACCTACACTACTAAAAATACATCAGGTGATTAACTGCGGTTTCGTCTATGAAGTTGACATGATCCTCTTAAAAACCATTCTGGAATTCTTGTAGCTGATATACTGACATACTTAAAAAAAAACAAAAATCAATAAAAGTTAGCATTAGTTTCCTTCAGCCAATGAAATAAAATTGTGCTTAATAATTGATTAAGACAGAGGACCCTTTTCGTAAAACTTTTAACAGGGATACTTTTTGTCAATTTAAATGTCTAATAAAATTTAAATAAAAATATGGCATGATTTAGCCTTCATTTCTTTTGTAGCTACTACTACAAACCAGTACATTTAAATGAAAATGTGATAAATATTTTTTTACGATAAACCAGAATACCAGAATAATAAATTGTGGAAATGTAATTGTTTCTATTTCTTCCTTTTATTATTCATAACGTCTTGCGCAATGTTTTGGAGAATGTCCTCTGTTCCTACATGACGTTTCGAATTTTCAGCAAATAACTATGTTACCCTCTTCAATATCAAGGGGTTGTAATTATGAACTAATTTAGAGCAAAGTCTATAGACAAAGTTCGATTCATTGTTTTTTGTTCTATCACCCCCACAAAGGATGGCATTTAGAGATGTTTCAAAATCTCATGAGCTTTGATTTTGGCATGCGCAGAGACATAATTTCGGAGATCGTCTCAATTACACAACTTCCTAAAAACATCAGATTTAGGATTTGCACCTTATCCCGAGCTGTCGTTGTTTAGAGACCTCCATTCCAACGGCCCTTTGAGATTAATATAGAAACTAACAAATTTTGAGCTGGGTTATTCATCTAAGTCCAACAACATGTAAGTAAATCATTCTATTAAATTTCTGTGATAGCCGAGACAATGTTTTCAAAATGTACTTATGTGGAATAGACTCGCCTTTTGCGCATCTCGCGGTTCATAAGGTTCTGAAAGTATTCTTCTTATGAAACACCCTGTATATTATCATTTCCTTATCGCTGATGCAAAATGTTGGAAATTGAGGTTTTATCTGCCACTTAAATAAAGTCGAACGAGGTTTTTATCATTCATTTATTATAATATTTTCTTTTACAAAAATATGCCACAATATTATGTCATTAAAATAAATCGGGAACGATTATAGCCTTTGTTTTTTATTGAATTTATTTCTTTTTATGACAAATACCTCTACTCGTCTCAAAACCAGCTGCTCTATTGGTTTTTGTAGACATACCAATTAAAAAGACGTTAACAAAATAACCGGGAATAATAATTCTAATAATTTCTAATAAAAGTTGTTACTTGGAAACATAAATTTCTAATAAAACAGTATCTAACATCTCTGGTATTATACGATTAATTTTAATTATTATTTATAAAAAAATTAATATTAAATGAACCCATATTCTTCAAATCAGAATCACAACGACGAAAAATCACAACTAGTAGGCTGTGCTTTCAACTGCTTCTAGCGTTGAAAGCAAAACAAAACACAGTCGGTGTGTACTCGCGAAATAGATGCATCATTGTTGTGCATTGGTTTTTAGTGAACTTAAAACGTTGTGCGGTAAAGTGTGCATTCGTAATTCGTTATATTATAATATTAAGCCACTGTTTAATTATGTGTTAAGTGTGTGTGTGGAACTGTGGAACCATGCGAGTACCTTCATACGATTCCCAACAAGCCTGCTGCTGAACTTCTAAGGTAGAAATTATTATTTATGTGTTTATAATCAATTTCTTGGTTAGGTACTTTGTTGAAAACGTTTAAGGTGCTTGCAAATAACAACATCACTTGTTCTCGTTTTATATAATCACTAATCAGGCAATGATCAAACATTCAGAGTGTATCAGAACCAGATAAAGAACTCTGAAAGTAGTGTTCATATTTTCAAGGTCATTATGTATTAACAGGCCTGCTAACTATATTCGTGTTTTTTATATTTTTAACTTTAAAGCTTGTTATTTTACATTATTTTGAAGCACTTTTGTTGGTTATTTTCTTGATGCTTTAAGAAAATAATAACAATAAGTAATAACGCATGTTTATACGCAATACATTATATAAGCATTATGGTTCAAGTTGACATGTTTATAGATGAATAAAGTTCTTAATTATATTAATGAAGAGGTCAATGAAATTTTAGCTAGTTTATTTTTACATTTTCAGATACTGATAACTTTACCACAGGATAAAATTAGTATTAGAGAAGTGTGTAAGAGGGGAATGTATTTTTCGCAAATATTTCTATAAAATAGTGTTTTAGTTTAAAATGTCAAAAGATCTTTTTAATTTGAGAATTCACGTTCATTTTTGATAAAAAATTGATATAGAAACATCGTCTTAAGGTCACGGTCTTGTTTCACCTCTGTAATGAAATAAATATATTTTTTATGCTCTATTTTTGAAATTTAGACGAAAGTATGTCCTACAAAAAATACTTGATATACAATTCAAAGCTTCTTCTAATAACTTTATTTTAGATCTGTCTCTTCTTCTTAGAAATTAGTCACAATATGGCCAAAAGCTCCCAAAAAGTGCGTTTTATAAAAATTCAATTTTGTAAAGTAAATCTTTTATATGCGTTAACTCAATCAAATTGAATGCAATCTTTTCGATTGCTTTTTTATTAGAAATTTCGTGGTGTGTGTAGTTCTAACAAAATATTTTTGACAAATAAAACAGTAATATAATGTTTCTTTTTATTATTTAAATTTTAACACATATAAAAATTAGGCCGGTGTTATGAGCGCCTCTTATCGAATAAAAAGTCAAATTGACTAAAAAAATATCGAACTACAATAAAATTTGCTAAATAGCCTATGTCTCAGAATTTGTATAACATATTAAAACAGTCTTGAGATAAAAAACAATAATGGAACAAGTAAAACATCCTAAATTTGATCAAAACAGTCAAAATATTTTAGGAAAAAACATTTCCTCTCCACCTCCTTTGAAGCTAATTAAATTATCTATTATTTGAGGAAAAAACCCTTTTCTGCATTTCTGGTATTCCGTGTGAGTGCAAACAATACGTGGATGAGTCATCCAGACCTTTTAGTGTAAGATTGGGCGAACATCAAAATTATATCAGAAAAAAATGAAATTCAGAGGTCCAAGATCTGCGAACATGCTTGGGAGAACAGACATAGAATAAACTGGGACTCGGCAAAAATTTTAACAAAAGAGGCAGATAGCAAAAAAAGAAAAATTAAAGAATCCGCGATAATATTATTGAATGAGGATAGATGCGTATCTAATTGTTCCGTAGATCTCTGTACAACTCGGTTGCCAATGTTAACAGAAGAACTTCACAAACTTAACATTGTATAAAAACTAAAAAAACTGTTAACTATATCAACAGTTCTATGTAAATAGTAAGTATCTATGGATATTCAATATAACAAACATTCTTAGAGCTGTGTATTTATCATACACAGCAAATAAGATTTTTCAAAAAAAGCCTTGAAAAAGGAAACAGATTAGATTTCCGAAACGTTGGCGAAATATTTAATTTCAAGTCACAGGCGTAGAAGTATTTACCACTAACATACTGGTTAATTGTGATATATTTTGTAGATTACCCTAGCACCACTTAAAAAGAAAACATACATGTGGCAGGAAGTCCCAAAAAATTGAAGAACAAAAAAAATTAAGATAATGCCACAAATAACTTTATTTTCCGTTCATTTTCCGGAAAAAAAAAACAAGAATAATTTCGGTTCTATGATGGTGGGCTGCAGGATAAGTTCTGACACATAGGTAACCGAGGCATGCATCGCATAACTCAGCAGTAACGAGTAATGTCCTAAATGAACGAATTTTTTGCAAACACTTGATAAGATTCCAGCCATCCCAGTAGCTGCCTATTTTACTGTAGTAATATCTAGTGGTCTGAATGATAAAAAATATGTATCAAATTGTAGGTGCCTGATTTTCTAACCTCTGTTTTTAGTATTTGCTAGGCCATTTCTTCAAAATGATGCCTCGAACTTGCCCCCTTATTATATTATACCAGCCATATTCTAACTTTAAATTTTCTCGGAATTATTCCTACTGCAGCTAATCGATTTTGCAATGACACAAAACAAATTGACTTCATCTACTTAATGACTTTCATATAGTTCTGTAATAAAGAGACCACAAAAACAACAATTTACGTAATTTGTTTGTATTTATATATTTATTTCAGCAGTTTTGCGCTCGTAAATCTCATCCGCCAGTTCATAACTAACCAGATTATACAAATTGTTGGGTTGTGTTCCATTCAATCAGGCACGAATTTGAAATAAAGCCGACAGTATACGTGACATAAAAACTTTAAGCTGCAGTTTGATATTTTCAGACAAACCCAATCCCTTCGGGTGTCATTTGGAGAATGAAAAACCAGCGAAATTTCATCAGCGACATGTGACACACCTAGTGCGGTTATTATGTGACAAAAAATATTGGTACAGGTTTAATATTATTACGGAATGAACGGTTTGTATTAACGTTAAAACGGTCATAGGTCAAAAGCTGGTAGGTAATGGACAGGTTATGAATACCGGACATTTGAAACGGTTTGATTATAGAATACGTTTTTTTAATTTAATTTTAAATATTGAGCGTATGCAAGTTTTTTGCCTCACAAAAGTTAGTACAGTAAGCAAAGACAAAAAAAAAAAAACAATGAGCTATGCATAGTTTTGTAATAGCTAAATTATGATTTCATACCTTGTGGGGTATCACCTGGAGTACATATCTGAGATTTGGACTTCGAAAACCTATTGCGGTTTCTTTATAATTTAGTTTTTTGAACAGCGCCAGCGTTTATTTAGGTAAAAAAGTGAATATCTCCGGTTCTAGAGGTCCGATCAGGACAAAGAGAAAACCAAAATCTTCGTAATTAAAATTCCAACAAATCTGCGTTGGGTTTGGGTTATTTGAGTACGTACATAACGTACAAAATTGAATAATCTGGCTAAAAACGGTTTTTTTCCATTTTAACGCTGAGGGACGTTAAGCGTGCCGATCGGCTTCGAACTGTCAAAAAAGACCCTGAAATTTTGGTGTCCTCCTAATATTAAACACAAATGAATTTGTTATCTAAAATTTGAATTGTTCGCCATTTTATGCCATTAAATCCAAAATGGATAATTTTTTTTTCGAAATGTAAATCTCAACGCCAGCTTTCTGATAACTTAAAGAAAATAGTCATTTTGACCACTATTTTTGCATTTTTACTTCCCTCGCATACCGAAAGGAAGTATTGTATTCGAGAAAAAATCACCCTCCGAGATTTTTCCGGATTTTCACGTTTTGGATCATGTAGATTACGAAAATATAGGTTTTTCAATTTCGTCAGTCTGTCTGTAGATCTGTCTGTCTGTCGGTCTGTTAACTAAAAAACAACTTGGCGGAAGATAGTCAAATTTGGTAGGTAGCTAAGGCCATTGCCACTGAAAAAATGGTTGTTAGACTTTCACTGGAAAATATACAGGGTGGACCGCCTAAAGAGAATAAATAGATAATGAAAAAAAATGTTTCCTTCAAATTTTAAATTTTCGCGTTTCATGACATTCTAAACCTATCTCAATTTTTTTTTTGAAATTGTGAAATTTTTATAACTGAAAATATTTTATAAAGTGGGTGATGGGAAAAATTGTTTTGCTCAAATTTAAAATTTTTGCTTTTCGTGACATTCTAAACCTAGTTAAAAAATAAAAAATTATGAAAATTTAAAATAGAAAAAAAATTTGAAAATTTTGTATAAAATGGATGATGGAAAAAATGTTTTGCCCAAATTTTAAATTTCCACGTTTCATGACATTCTAAACATATCAAAAATTTTTTTTTTGAAAATTTTGAAATTTTTTTGTAAAATGGGCGATGGAAAATTTTTATTTGCTCAAATTTAAAATTTTCGCGTTTCGTGACCTTCCAAACCTAGTTAAAAATAAAAAAATATGAGAATTTAAAATATAAACAAATTTTGAAAATTTTTTATTAAATGGGTGATGGAAAAAATTTTTTTTGCTCAAATTTAAAATTTCCACGTTTCATGACATTCTAAACATATTTCAAGAAAGAAATTGGTTTTGAAAATTTAAAAATATATCTTTATTTTTTATTATTTTACCACTCAATAGAATAGATGATGGAAAGCATTGTTTTCTTCCATTCTAAAATTTCCACGTTTCGTTATATTCTTAACCTATTTCAAGAAAAACATGTTTTGAAAATAAAAAAAAATCCCACCACTATACATTAGATGATGGTAAAACATGGGGATTATAATTCTCATATGTCATCTCTTATTAATTAATAATTTTTTAGAGTGACCGTCTCGCATGAATAAAGAGGGAAGTTTTGTGTAAATACCTTTACCGATTTCTTTATAAACCAAATATCAACAAATGGATTATTTCGGCCATTCCGAAAAGAAAAATAAAAAATTTTTATCAAAAAAGAAAAAGAATTGCGGCAACTTTAATTTTAAAAGGAGTTAAATTTATTTAAACTCCAGATATTTAACTTTTAGCATTTTGGCCAATTGTTAATTAACAAATGCATATTTTTGGCTAATATTTGAGCTGTATCATTTTAAAACATATTTACTTCATATGAAATGTTCAGAAACATTTTTAACTTAAAAACTATTTTTCAGGCATTTACATTTAATTGTTATTAATTCGCCTGAAAACCTTTTTTTAATTTATATATCGAGATTAGTTGCAAAATACAATAACTTTCATGTTTTTAACCTTTTGAGGACTTTCTGTTTTAATAATAGGTGGAGAGCCGGTTGTACTGATTTCCTATGAATAAGATACATAGAAAACTTTGTGTGAATGAGTAAGTACTACCACGGACATACAGGGAGCCACTTTTCATTATATAAGCAAATTTTGCCCGCGTCATGTAATTCTGACGTCACTTCCGGTCACGATTTTTTTGTGTTATCGAATACATGAACAAAACATACGTGAAAATGTAGTTTTTTAGGTATACAATGAGATTGTACTGGGATGTCAGGCTTAATTTGCCCGCAACCCTGAGTCACTCTCGATTAAAGTTTTTTTTGTATTTTCTAAAGTTATGGAATACATGAATTATTTTTTTTAAGTTGAAGTACAAGCCTTCTAGTTATTAAAAAAAATAGGCTGCCTCTTCTTATTTGCCCGCATCCTCCCATTTTGACGTCACTTCCGGTAAAATTCCACGACGCGGGCAAAATTTGCTTATATGAAAAGTGGCTCCCTGTAGGTATCTGGTAGTACTTACTCATACAAAGTTCTTCTTATTCATAGGAAATCTGTGCAGCCGACTCTCTACCTATAAGTTATTTTTCCCCAGCAATGCGATGAGCAACTTAGTTTTTCATTTTGATCCGTAATATGAATTTAATAAGAAATAGTACAAAATAATATTAATATGTACACATATTTTTGTCCATTCCATGCGTCGTATACGTTTTTGATTAAAACTTTTTAAATAAATATACCAATCTATATTTAGATGAGAAATAAATATAAGATAATATGTTTTATATTATGTAAGAACCAATAAGTAGAATGCATATTGCTTGTTATTTTAATATATTTTTATTATGCAGGCACACATAGCTTCCACTAATCAAGTTTTATTTATTGTAACATTTAATAACTAGTTGCCAATTTAGATAAAATAGTATTTTTTTTTATTTTGGAGTGCTATGAAAAACAACATTTGTTTATTATCAGTTACTTGACAATGTCAAATTACGGTGTATAATATTTACCCTTACCTACCCTTTTCTGAACTTTCACAAATTGTTCATTTAAAACCAACCGTCCAAACAATAATGAGTAGTCTTTTAATTTAAATCCTATACTTAGCATTGTTTCGGCAGAGGCCGCAGCCATTTTACATGTTATAGAATGGGCAATTTCTGAAAAGTTCTCAGGTTGTTATACTTAATGCTCAGATTCGCAATCAGTTTAAAAAAAATTATGTAATTTTCCTGGTCTTAACTGTTTTTGTCCCAACTCGTTCATAGTAATAATCATGGAACAATTATCTATTGCTTTCGTAGGGAATATAAACTTCCATCTTAATTCTGTAAAAACTCATGCTAATATACCAGGACATAATAAAGTTAATACAAGGAACACTAATATCGGTATTGCTGAAATGGACTTTACTAGTCACCGCCGATTTTATCCTGTTGTTAAAAAATATCTCTGGCATAAATGGAATCAATATTGGCAAGCATATGGTGTACAAACTAATACCTACTATTGTTACAACATTCACCCAAATATTCCCACGTCACAATGGTATCATAATTGTCACCCTAATAGTAGAAAAACCATATCTACCATAAGTAGAATTAAACTTAATCCATGGTAAATTTTCCGCTCACCTATATAAAATTGGAGTACGTGAAGATCCATACTGCCCCTATGGCGCAATCGGTGATATTAAACATCTTATATTTAATTGTCCATTATCAGAACCTAAATCAAAACATTTTCTTAAATTTCTGCATGATAATGATTTAATTTCACCCAGATGGTTACCATATTTTTTAAGCCTAAACAATTCTGATTTAATGAAAAAACTTGTCATTCTTTTTTGACGCCAACATTGACATTTAGGTATCTTACCCAAAACCCTTGTTTTATTCCCTTTGTTTATTAAGTCTTCCAACCGTGGCCCACCTGTGTTTAACTTATTAAATACCCTGGAAGGCCCCTGGGCGAGTGAGTCCTCCTTGTTTGAATTCCTTACAAACATTCCTTTCTTAAAAATGAGTAGCGAGATTTTTGATTATTTTTTCTTATCTTATTTTACTATTTTCTTTAACTTACAAAATTTACTAGACCTGTTATTTTAAGTACATAATTTTCTATTTCTATTAAATTTATAATACATAATTATTAGGTTTCGGTAACGGGTACTTTCGTATTTTTGCATTCACGTATACAGTGTAATTTTTTATATCCTCTAATCCGGTTTATTTTTGTCTAGTTATATGTTCGTGGCCAAAACACTTTGTTTGAAGGCCAATAATCTGGGGGAAAAAAATAATTTAACAGTGGTTGACGTTTGATGATAAGACTCGTTCATACAGAAAAACAGCCAGCGAGTTTAATAGAAGGCATTAAGGTAGAAATATTTGTTTTAAAACTGCTGCAACTATTAATAACATTTTAAATAATACTGGAAGTGTTTCTCAGTCAAGACTAATTCATAATAATAATCAGGTTTACCCAGTTACTGACACTGAAACAGTGTTAGTAGCAATGAAGGAAAATTTACCTATGAATTAGCTTTGATAATAAAACGATTAATACAAATATGGTGGCTATTTGTTTACATCAAATATTTGTTACAGTTATTTTATAAAATGCTCTAAAGCACCTGTGGATTTTTATTTCATCTACGTGATTTATTTATTTCATTCACAAAAAAATTATTCAATATTTATTCTTACCTGAAAGGTGTTTAATAGCAATCACTAATGATAATAACATCGCATGAAAATATATTTATCTATATGTATATTAAAAATTCAGGTATTGCTATTAGCAATACTTCTTTTATGGTGCATTGTAGTTTTTTGCAATTTTTTTGTAAGGTCAAATATCGTCTGGCGTACTATATTCTCTCCGCCTTTGTCAGGGAAAACAACATATTTTTTTACCGTTGCGTCGCCAGCATCAAATTAACTAATGGAAGGTGACGTTGCCACATTGATTTAATGAAAAATGTTGACGTGTATTTACAGTAAAGAAGTGCAACGTGTCTGCTCCCAGCATCAGTTGAAAACAAACACAGTCTCTTTACCGAGACATTGTCTATTGATTTTCCCAATCAGAATTTGTTGAACATTAACGTCGCCTTCTATAATTTGATTGGAAAATAATAGCACTAGAGGGCGCCGTTCTGCACCATTACTATTTATTGGCCCACCTTCAATTAAGCCATTAAGCCTATGCTATCCAGAAAGGAAAATTAAGCACTGAGGAAGGTTTTACATTTTCTGTGAGGGTTACAGGCAGTGACGTGAACAATAACCGTTAACGTTCACAAGAATTCCATCTCAAATCGTCGTACCATACATACTTAATTTAAATTCAGAGTATCTTTACAAAAGATGGCTGCATTCTGAACACTATTTTACAGTTTTAGTTAATTGGTATTGCCTGCATAACTTCATTTGCTCGGGATAATTTTTAAACTACCAGGCGATTCACGATTCGGGAGTAGGTACCTACGCTAGGGTAGTAAAAAAAATCCTCTGATCGTCTTCCTCTACTAGAAGGATTTTTAAAATGTCAAAAAAATACCTCACTTATATTTTCAGCCATTTTTATGCAGGTATAGAAATCGCCCAACCTTCTTTTACTGCAGTTTCCTCTATCTGGTCTCTCATGATGACATAAAAAAAATAAAAATCATCCTCTTGAAACATTT
The DNA here is from genome assembly GCA_963583905.1 of Stenurella melanura. Taxonomy (NCBI): domain Eukaryota; kingdom Metazoa; phylum Arthropoda; class Insecta; order Coleoptera; family Cerambycidae; genus Stenurella; species Stenurella melanura. Next base: position 163,825,584 of record OY757311.1, on the reverse strand, counting down.
CCTATTTTCTAGTTTTTATAAATATCGCTTTTTCATCGAGAAGAATCGACGAAACCGAAAAAACTGGCCAAATTTTCATTTTATGTCCCTTTTAAGTACGCGACACGTGGGGTGATAAGGATTAAAATACATTTTTATTTTATATTTTTTCTCGAGGAACATGCTCCTAATTGCTCCTAATTAGTTTTACGTCACATTGCTTTATTTTCTGAAAGCTCGTCTCGTCTTAAAGTGGAAATAATAAAAGATTATGGATTTCATTATCGAATACGGATTCAATAAAGGAAAAAATAAATGGCCGTGACTGTAAAATGACTCGGGAAGTTTGTTTCGTGGGGAATACATGGAAGAAAATTATGTTTCTTCCTTCATTTAATCGGTATTCCGTAATGAAATCAGTAGTATAGCTATGGGGTTTCTGGCTCATTTATGTCAGTAGATAGGTAATGGGGAGCACTCGATGGCATCTATCCGTTCGGAGCGACCGGGCTGTTGGGGGGTGGTTGGGCGAAGGAGAAGAAGTGTCCAGAGGCTGCTGAAGGTGTTTTGAAACAGTTTTGTAAATAGATCTGTACGATTTTAAATAGGTCTATGCAAGTTTAAGCAGGCCTTAAACAGCTTTACAACATGTCTGTAAATACAAGTATAAATAGGTCTTAAATAGCTTTAAAAGAGGCATACAGTATATTTGTTTCAAAGCTGTTTAAACTTGTACATACCCGTTTTAAAGCTGTTTATGACCTGCTGAAACTTGTACAGACCTGCTTAAAATAGTACAGATCTGTTTCCAGACCTATTATCAAACACCTTCAGTAGCCCCTGGACACTTGTTCTCCTTCGCCCAACCACCCCCCCCCCCCAAAATCCAGAGTCGCTCTGGATGGGCATGACATCGAGTGCTCCTTATTGCCTATCTACTGACGTAAATGAGCCAGAAATTCTATAGCTATGATACGGAAATCCATATATTTTTTTATTCTTACCACTTTAAGACTAATTTTTGATTATTTTTCGGAAAATGAAGCAATATGGCGCAAAACTAATGAGCGGAGCCTACTCTTCGGGAAAAAATTGAGAACGAAATGTATTTCAATCCTTATCTTCACGTACTGCGTACTTGAAAGAGATAGAAAGTGAAATTTTGAACAATTCATTAGGTTTTTTCGATTCTTCTCAACGGAAACGCAATATGTATAATTACTAGTAACGGAAACGTGTTTTCAGGGATTACAACATTGGAAATTATTTTGAGGGAATAACTTTTGTTTTTTTTATGTCATCATGAGGAGCCAGATGGAGGAAACTGCAGTAAAAGTGCAAAAGAAGGGCGACCTCTAAATTAGCATGAAAATGGCTGAAAATTTAGGTGAGGTATTTTTCTGACATTTTAAATATCCTGCTAAAAGAAGAAGAAGATCGGAGTACTTTTTTTGGATCACCCTACACATCTCTTTTTCCACAAATTTTAAAATAATGATTGAAACTCGGGATGTCTAATTGCATACGGGGTTAAACAAACTTCTGAGTAAAAGGTTAGTGAGACAAAAAGTAGTTTTAATGGAGATGGCCTTATAAATTATTTTATTCTCAGATATCTCTTCAGCAATTGTAATGATACGAAATTTCAAGGGTGTGCGACTGACAGATTTAGAAAAGTAAAATAGAAAATATTATGCATATGTATATTATAATGTTTTAATGATTTTTATTTTGTTTTTAAATACAGAGCGGTAGAAATATTATCTGTAAGTAAACTAGTTTTGTTTTGCATTGAACAGCTGCGTATATTTAGCTCATAATTTAAGTGTAGGATTTTCATATAGAGATTGCAGTTTGGTCAGAAAATAATGGATACCATTGAAGTCAGCGTTAACTTTGATAACAGAACAGTAATTTCCGATGAAACGACGTTTTGCACTAATGGTGCTATAAATCGGCAACTACCGATATTGAGCTGATCTACATCCTCGTTAAATGAAAGAAAGCCGAGCCTAATATCCTCAAAAATTAAATGTATAGGCGAAAATAATCAAAGGAAACATCATCAGCTCATTTCTGATGACAAAATTAGTACAGATCGTTATTTTTTATAATTTTATGGCGGACAAATCGATGCAACCTTGATTCGTTTATTTCCAAACTAAGCCAATCCAGAACTATCAGGCAAACTCTGGTATTAGTAAAATTTCACATTAAACCTCACTATGGAGTTAATGTAGGACAATGCCTAAAAGAAAAACTCCTATCGAGGTGGATAGGTTGAAGAGAGCACACTGATTAACCACCACGATCACCAGATTTAAATCCTTTAGACTGTTTTCGTTGGGGTTATTTAAAATCGAAGAGCTAGGAGACAGAAATGGGATGGATGTTCGAGATAGAGCTCCTCACATTATGTAATACATCTTAATGGAATTCACTGATCGATTTCGGTATTGCTAGGTAGCAGGGATCTTCAGATCTTGAAACATCAATTACATCCATATTGCTAAGGGATAATTTCTATAAAGGCAAAAACCTTTCAATGAGGAGGCTTTATTACATATTAAGATCATCAGTGTACACCAAACAGCAGACTTATATAACACGTGAAGTATCATCATTAGATATATTTAATAAGAAAGGGTCCAACAGTTTACCCCTGAGGGACACCAGATATTCTATGAATTTGATACATCGGAACCAATTCCAGAAAAGCCAAAATTTTGTTATAGAACTAACAAAGTATCAATGCTCCAATCAATGGTAGTAAATTTTAGATTTATATAAAAAAATATTGTTTTTAGTTTGTTTCGATGCCTACTTGCCTAAAATACTTATGCAGTGTTGATTCTAGTGCCAAACTGGCGTAATTTTTAAAGAATTTCTTCTCCAGACTCCTAGGTCTGTTAATTAGTGGTCGATTTTCTTCCTATCAATGCAATTCAAAACTAGACTTAATTACAAAATTGACATAAAAATATCTCGAATACAAAAAAAGAAGGAAGTAATCTACCAAAACAATATTTTTTATAATTAAATATGAATTCAACAGTTTCAAATGATTATTTTAAAATTAGTGTAGTAATGAGTAACACGTATTCCCTGACTCCCCAGTTTGTAATTATTTAACTCAACGATCGTTTATAATATTAACATTCAGAGATACCTGATGGCTCAGTCCATAAGGACACTCTTGTAACTTTTAAATAGATCGATGGATTATTTTCAAATTTGGTGTAATAAGAAAAAAAAATCAGTTGTCTGATGTAAAATACCAAAAGGCCGACTTCCGGTTTCATGCAATTTAGAAGGAAATAAAATATTTAAATGGGGCAACACATATATATTTTTGCCTACTTGAAGTCTACTGGCCAAAATATATATTATCCAACTCCTCAGATATTATTTTGATTTTCAAAATATTTTTTTAGTATTATTTTTTTTTAGTTTTAATCATAGAAGGTTACGAATCAGAGGTCCAATTTAAGAAATTCAAAATAGCCGACCGGAAGAACAGTCAATTTCTCCGGAAAACCTAGTATTTTTTACTTCTTTGGGCTGAAAGTATGAAAAGTACGAGTACTTCCTGAAAAGTATACTACTTCCGGTCCGACATTTTGAATTCTCCATAATTGGACGCCAGATTCGTTATCAGCAATAACGAAAACCCTCGAGTTCCCACTTTCACCCCAAAAAAGAAAAGAATACGAGTTTTCCGGGGAAATGGACTGTTGTTCCGGTACGCCATTTTGAATTTCGTAAATTAGACCTCGGATTCGTAATCATCGACTTCAAAACCCCCCGAGTACAGATTTTCAAGGCCAAGATATCCATTGCTATTTTCTGTGGAAAATGGCCTGATTTCCAGTCCGCAATTTGGAATTTCCCAAAGTGGACTTCAGATTCGTGATCATCGACAACAAAAACCTCCGAGTAACCATTTTCGTCTAATTTTATGGCATATTGTGTATGATAACAAATTTTTCAATTAATTTAATTAAATTGGCCATTAATATTTGACAATTATTCGACAAAAAATGAAACCAAACATTTCCGCTAAAAAATAAAAGGTATTGTTTTTTCTAAATACCTTTCTGAACTCTTTGCAACAAAAATGAAGTCAATTGACCCTGTACCTTTTATTTAGAAGTAAAATGCCAAAGTGACGCGACTAATGGGAGTACATATGTAAAACCTTAGAAAATTGATTTTCTTGTGTGTGCTGTGTAATTAAAAAAAGAAATGTTTTGTTATTCAATTTTTGATCATAATTATTTTGAATAAGTTGGCACTGAGCAGTTGATTTTTCAAACCGACTTCATGAACAATAAATCGTATCCAATTGTATTATTTAAAATTTTAACAACATTGAGCGAGAATAAAATAAAAAGTAAACAAAAAAAATTGAAAATGAAAATACTATCTGATTATTGAATCATACTTATTTTGGTCAGCAGAATCAAAATATGCAAAAATATGTAGGCTGTCCCATTTGCAAATTTGATTCTCACATAAATGCATCGAAACCGAAGGTCTTTAATCACATAATTTGATTTTTTTTCCATTTTACTACATCAAATTTGAAAATACTCCGTTGACCCATTTAAAAGTTAAAAGAGTGTCACTACTCGCCGAACCACTTGGTACATGCAGTATATATTTTTGATACTGCTAAATAACATTATATATTTCCAAACTTAAAATATGATATATTATAAAAGATATGTTTATTGTTTATAGAATCTAATAATCAACATTAAATCGTTCTGTATAAAATTTCAAATAGATATCTAAGTATGTACTCAAAACTTGGGAATAAAGTTTATATTTATTGTGAAAAATGCTGGAAATTACAAGCAGTTGCTCAAAAACACGATATTTTAAATATATTCACAGAGTATATTATTCAAAATGTAACAGAATTAAATCTTTTAATATACGGTCATCAGGGAGTCTTATTTCGAAATAATTCAAGGGGATCCAAACTCCAATGCTTTGGCAAGAATAGTGATTTTAAACAATACATCAATTTTTCACAGCTATTTACTTTATAAAAAACGCAGAAGACGCGTTCCTATACAAGGTGGCTCAGCTCTATTTAGACAAGCATTATTATCTGCAAAATGGTGAGACATTGAAAGAAATATTAAATGGAAAAATTATTCTCTTTAAAAATATGCATTTAATGTTTTTTTTAACAATAATGTTTTCGTATAGTTACCAGTTTTTGTTCAAGGTCAAAAGACAGCGGTGTCGCGGCACAGTAGAGATAAGGCCAGTAGGCTCACTTACTCTTGAGATTTGTTGTAATCGATTTTATTTTTTATGAATCCATTGCGCATCCGATATTTGCACGCTCATCTACATATACACTGCTCGAGCTAGAAAATGCTAATAAACTGGCCAACACTTACAATGACACTAAATTATTTTTGTTCGAAGATATCCTTGGCAGATGATTTATTTTGCGATTGAATTTAATGTTTACTGATTAATCAATAAGTAGCGAATTAAAATTGAACCTGTCTTTACTTAAATTTATTACATAACATCCGCGTCTGACATCATAGACTGAAAATGTATGACTATATTATTCAAGCAAAAATTTGTACACGGCTGCCGAAAAGGCCGCGCTACTATCGATTAGGCTGCTGCGCTTGCCAATTACATTACCTATCGTATCGGGAGATTACCTGAAAGTTGTACAGCGATACTGACGGCAGAACACAAAAGTGTACAGCTTGCTACAAATAGATGCCCGCTTGCAAATAAATGATGTGTTAGAATTGCAACTAACTGATATAGGTTGTCTGTTGTACAAATTGAGTGACAATAATAATATCTCTTTATTTCAAAGTAATGTGCCTCGGTCGACTGAGACTATCATATGCAACGGCTGATATACGCAAATGTGATATGGGTTGCACATATAACAGGGGGTCAAGTTACCAGTTTTCATTTAAGGTGGAAATAGAGCGGTGTCGCGGTCGACTGAGACTGCGTATATGCAACGGCTTATATACGCAAATGTAACATGGGTTGCATATATTACAGGGAGTTAAGTTACCAGTTTTCATTTAAGGTGGAAATATAGCCGAGTAGTGGATCGTGCTATTTCCGGACGAGGTGAAGCCGAATCCGGATAAAGTTGAAAAAGGTTCAAAACCTTATGTTTTATATATGGTGTTATCATTTCCAATGTCCCGATAATTGCAAGGATTGCGAAATCTGGCGAATTTTTTTAAATGCACAAGGCGCCCTAAAGAGGCGGCGGGTTATGCAAGTTTACTTCTTCAAATAAAGCACCGGCGCCTTATAAATTTAAAAATATAATGATTAAATGCATCTTCTTGAACAGAATAACTTTTCTATTTAACATTTCGTTGTATGTCTTACCATTTCCCAGACAATGCTTGGCTAAATAGAGCTGGGACACCCTATATATGGAATTCAAAACATTGCAAGTGACATGTTTCTATGTTAGTTTTTATATAAGAACACTGAAGAGATTTTTCTCCTCGACGCAGATATTTACATAAAATCATTTAGCCATTGCCAATAAAAATTGCCCCTACTTCTTTAGGAACTTGCAGCGGGGATAACCGTGCAATTTTTAAAATTTGATTCCATATTCTGTTTCCCATTTAAATCCAAAAATTCAGTGTGTGAATGAACTAATTGGACCTTTTTTTACATAAATGAGGTGGTTCATACAGTGCGCAATAAAAATTAGAAATTTACAGCTTCAACGTTTTCGACTACGTGTACTGATATATTTCTGCCCAAAATATTTGAAAAAGCCCTTGAGCTGCAATTTTGAAGATATCATGCCTCTTTGGAAATTTTAGGTTTAGACCAGGCAAGTGAAGAGAAACAGACAGAATTTTTTGATAAATTTGTAGCCGAAATGTTCTTGCAGAATGGCTTGGGGTGAGGCTTCTCATTTCATGAGTCAAAAAATTTCATTTGGATCATCGTTTTTTTTTAATTAAAAATTAGAGCGGAAAATCAGTTTTGTTAAATTACTGGAAAAACTATCTGTAGTGAAGGAAAGTGAAGAATGGGTGATTTGTGCGCAATCAATATCCCTACATTATGAGAATTTCCAAATTAAAATCGCTCCAGCGGTAAAAAAAATTATTGTAAAAAAACCTGTAATATAGTCATTTTTTTTAATTACTAACATTTTGTTGTTAAAATATTGTAAATTTTCTTCAATGTGTGTTTTATAGTGCTTTATATGAGTACGGACATACCGAAGAGGCCTCGATGAAGGCAGTGGAGGTTAAGGTCGGGATCGCTACATCGATGTCACCCCTCTGAAAAACAAATTTTTAAATAACAAAGATGCATTCACCAATTCACCCTCGCCGCTTACCACGCGGTTTATGTCGATGTACATAGTAAAACAAAATAGTTTGTTTTTCCATCGTGGTAAAACTGCAGACATCGCGATAAATGCAAGCTTATTGTTCCATATTAATCATATGTTACCACTCAAGCCGAAGTAAATCGATGGAAAAAAAGGTGCAATGTTTTTTGCACAATCATATTTGTTTATCCCACCGAGGGAAAAAATGGACAAATTTGATTTCCCGGGGAGTTCGCAATTTTCAACTAAATTGACTCACAAAATACTTTTTCAAGATCTAACTAATCTTTTTGCAAAAAAGAGCAACCAATTAGGTGTTTTCACAAGTTTTAATTCACTTTCACTGTGAAGATAATGCTTTATTATAGTTAAAAACACTTGAATTTTGAGAAACAGTCGAATAATACCTTAAAATAAGCCATGTTAATTTTTCATTGAAATTTTTTCGCCAAAAACACTACATCAATTCACTACGCACTCATGACGCCATCAGTTATATTGTCAGTGTCATTTTGTGATATAAACACATTATTTTGAAAATAAATTTCCTAAAGTAGCTTTTACAAATCCCGTATTAGGTAGGCGTTACTTATTTAATCACATGTAAAACGTAAATAAAGTGAGTAAAATGTTATGTTTAACAATTTTTATACGCGATTTGCGAAACTAATATAACCGATGACGTCATCGTGTGTTTTACGTACTAGTTCAATTACTAAAACTTTATGTAATTTATTTCTTGAAATTTTAATTTGATGGACAATAGAATGCTGTTTAAATATCAATAAGTGCTTTAGTATAACAAGAACTTCAATTTAATAACATCAAAACAGCAAATTTGCACTTAGTGAAAACACCTAATTCTTGCAAAGCATGGCTGTGAATTTTTACCTTAAAGAAGGCTTGTCTGTCGCTAATAAGCAAGAGGCATAACGTGCTTACTTTTAATCTGCATTCTTGCAAATTGAACCAATGAGAACTTGGTTAAAACACGTACATTTAAAAAGTAAGTAATGAAGTTGACACAGACCATCAGAGGATTGGTTTGACGATGAATGGAATATATATCGTCAAGAAGAAACGAAGCACATGGGGCCATACAACAGTGAAGAATACGCGCAGCCGTGGAAGGATACAGAGCACTAAGAAGAGAAGAAAAAAGAATACGCAGAAGAAAAAAGAAACAAATAAAGCACAATATTTTAGAGGAGGTGGAGGCACACAGAAAACAGACGAAAACAAATAAATTATACCAAAAGGTTAACAACATGAGGAAAGAGTTTAAGTCAAAGACTAACGCATGCACAAATAAACAGGGGAAAAATAAACAGCGAAAGCGAGGTACTAAAACGATGGGTTGAGCACTTCAGAGAAATACTCAATGAAGAAGCCCTGGAAGAACACAATGAGGGTCTCCCCACGCCATATACTCAAGACGATATATCCCCACCAACTTTGAACGAAGTACAGGACAGTGGCGACCCGTGAAATTTTGGTAAGCTATAACTTACTAATGGAGCATGAGACTCATGCCAAACTTTAATGGATCACTACCAAGACCATATGGAGATGTTTTGGGAAAAAAATATTTGATTGGAATATGCGAAATTTTTTTTAAAAAAAGTGCGCTGCCCAGCCTAGGATATGAAGAAGTACTTGTAAAATATCTACAGTGTATTTTTTTTTCAAACAAGGAAGAAAACATAAGGATGGGTTTTTAATTTTATCAAAAAATCTTCATTCTTTATAAAGTTACATCATTTTGAAATTTTATTTTACACTGGTATTTAATTAATAAAATTTCAAAATGATGTAACTTTATAAAGAATGAAAATTTTTTGATAAAATTAAAACCTATCCTTATATTGTCTTCCTTGTTCGAAAAAAAAAATACACTATAGATATTTTAGTAGCACTCTTCCAGATCCCAGGGTCGGCAGTGCACTTAAAAAAAAAATCGCAAATTCCAATCAAATATTTTTTTCCACAAAACATCTCCATTTGGCCTTGGTAGTGATCCATTAAAGTCTGGCATGGGTCCCATGCTCCATTAGTAAGTTATAGCTTACCAAAATTTCACGGGCCGCCACTGGTACAGGATGTCATAAAATACTTTAAGAACAACAAATCTCCGGGTAGTGATGACATTCCAGCGGAGCTTAAGAAGGCCTGGGAAAATGAAGACACCGCTGAAATGGAACATCGGTTTTAATTGCCCTCTGCATAAAAAATTGCGATCAACTGGAGCTCTCAAACTACAGAGGCATCATCCTCCTTAATACAATATATAAAATATTCTTCCATATCATAAATAGAAGATTGAGCCATTATACCGAAGATGCACCGGGAGAATATCAGAGCGGTTTCCGGAGAGGCAGATCTACCGTTGACTAAATTTTTGTCCTGCTACCTTACGCTGGCAAATCAATCAATCAATCAATTTAATTTTTTTGCAATAACTTTTCTACCGCTGGAGCGATTTTAATTTAGAAAGTTTTATAATGTCGGGATTTTAATTGCACACAAATCACCCATTCCTCACTTTCCTCTACGAGTGATAGTTTTCCAGTATTTTAAGAAATCTAAATTTCCACTTTATTTGCTGATAAAAGCGATGACGCAAATGAAATTTTTTGACTCACGAAATAAGCAACCTCTCGCCTTATCTCTCCCAAAGCCATTTTCCAAAAACATTGCGGCTATTAACTTATACACGTCCAAACCTTCAATTGCCTGGTCTAGTTGTAGTTAAAGCTGGTGCAGTGTTTAGGCCATTAAATCCAATAAAATGCACTAGGTTTCCCCTTGAACTATTTCAGGCAAAGCTCCCCAGATCTGGCGACTGGACATTCACTAAAACAACTGTAAAACAATGTTTCAATGCAGTAAAAACGTTTTGTAATGTATACAAATTTAATCGTAATATTTCTACAGCGAATGTAATTTACTAAACGAAAAAAATATTGGTCTGTGTACGAATGGACTGTTTGAAAATCACAACGCTGTAGTGCTTACCTAATATTCACAGATCATTAATAGGTTTAAACATTCAGTTCATAAACCGTTACGAGATAGTCTCTAAGTATATGTGGAAACAAACGTCACTGATAAAATCGTATTACAAAGAAACTATTGTTTTAAATTTGCCTCCACTATACGGTAAAGCCTAGGATTTATCATAGAAAATCGTTAGTACAAAACGTTACAACTTGTGGGGGTAATATTTTAACGGTATGGATTGTATACGATCAGCAATCAGGTATGTAGCCAAAAATTCAGGTTAAATGTGGTTTTTATAATTGTAACTTATAAGTCAAAAATACTATCAGATTTTCTAAATATTTAGAAATTATATAATATATCGAAATATAACAATTTACATTGTGACAATATTTAATTTTGAGTACAGAGCTATTTGAAATTATGGAGATAAACTATAGGGACTGCAGCATGTTGAGGAATTAAAAACAATATGAAACACTTCTCATACATTTTTGAAACTGTCTTTTAACACAGATACATGGTCCTGCTAAAGCAAAATATACTACTTAGAAGCTTCTCTAAATAATAGGTGTGGCATTCTCTCAACACTTCTCCATTTCTTTTAATATTTAACATACACAGCACAAAAGATTTTTTGAAAAGGGCTTTGAGAAAAGAAACAGATTAGGTTTCCCAGTGGCCAGCAAAATATTTTATTTTTGTATTCCTATTTTTATTCGTATGATTTGTCAAAAAAACCTCATCTAATTGTTCTTTTGACGTAAAAGTTGTAAGAAAAGTCTAATTGAGGATAGTTAATCACGGCCCTCTCAGGTATAAAACAACCGTTATTTTGGCATTTCAGGCCTCGTTATTATTTCAAGGGTCGATACTTTAGTACACTGAAGTAGCAAATACTTCCTTTCTTGTACTGCGTGATTATTGTTTGTTAATTTATTTATTCGTTAAATATTTGTGTTTCTTGTTTCACTATCTCTCTAAATATAGTGGTTAAGTGTTTTGAGAAATCATGTGGGTTATCATACGTAGAGAAGTTTGATGTATAAAATTCAGAAAGATTTAATTGTGAAATATCTTGTTTGTGATGTACATGGAGAGGGACACAACCACCTAGAAAGAAGAAGGGTAAGCACCATCTCGATTTTGATGAATGTACGACGGAGTCTGCAAAATAAACGAGACACTCCGTACTATACCAACGGTAATATCCAATTTAATTCATGTAATTATGGGAATATAACCCCACTTATTATATTGGCGCAGTCGGTAGGATGGTATAAACCGCTTTGAAATCACTTTTCTGAATATTCTCGGTTCTTAGAAGGACTTGTAGCAAAACAAATTGTTTGGACATAAAATTTAGATAGCTATTTATTCCTACCATGGGATATTTTTTAAATTACTCAAGTCAACATGACATACTTCCGGCTCATACTTGTATTCAATAAAACAAATTTTTTTACAATTGGTATTTGCTACTTCACGTATCGACCCTTGCGCCACCAGCTCGGTGGCGCAATGCTGAAGGTGTTTGGCTTGCGACCGCGGAGTCCCGGGTTCGAATCCTGGCCAGGGTATGGATGTTGGTGGCGTTTTTTCATGTGTTACCGAGACGGTAGCAGTGACCTAGACCGCTGTTGGGTGGCACAACATGTCTAGTCGCTGTTATCTCTCCTGAGTTCGAGTCTCAGCTGCGGTAGATGGCAATATTCGCAGGGAATGGTTGTTGTATTGATGTCTATGTGTATGTGTCCTGGTTGAGTGGTAGAGCAGCAATAGCTGAACTCCGCCAGGACGTTAATATAAATAAGGCATTAAAAAAAAATATATATATTACCGGTGCCTGAAATGCCAAAATAACGGTTGTTTTATACCCGGCAGGGCCGTACTTGACTACCCCAAATTCGACCTCTGTTACAAAGTCACAGGCGTAGAGGTTACTTCTAGGCAATATACTGGATAATTGTGTAATTTTGTAGAATTGAAAAACTTAAAAGTAACATATTTTTGTACTTTTTAATAATTTCAAATTCGTAATCCGTGACCGCAAAAATTTGTAAGTTCAACAGATTTATATATTTGAGTACTATGTACCATGTACTACGTACTATGGTACATCCATGATGCAGTTCACTCTGGATTTCAAAGCCATTCTTGCAGCAGCTCCGACTCAGTACAGCTATGATGAAACTTTTAACCGGTCTGTAATTTAAAAGAATAAACAATGATAAATAAGGTTAAGCAAGGGAAAAACAGGTGTAGAGGGAGAACAGAATACTTCTATTAAAAGCTTTTTCAAAACTGTACAGAGGATGCTGTAGGAATGGCCTTGAAAATCAGGATGAACCTCCAAAAGAAAATATATGGAATGTGAAACTTTTCATAGAAGTTTTTACTTATCCACTTATTTGTTTACGATTTTTGCATAACTTTTAAGTTTATGTAGGCCATATTGATATCGCCATTTGGAATTTGAAATTATCTGAAAACTGTAATCAGCGGCCTCGAAGACTCCTATCTGATTTTTCCGTAATCTTATCATTTGGATTGTTTGAGTTATCACAGATCACATTTTTTGACAGAATATTATTTTTTTGAGTTTGTCAAATTTTTTTTGTTTGCACATTTTTATAAATTTAAAATCGGTCATTGTTATAGTACGTTGAACATGGTCTCTCTAATTCCCTTAAGTTCCAAGCATTTTCATAATAATTCACCTTTTTCATCTAAATGCACTGGGACTAACACTTATTCTACTTATCAAATCTCGCATATGCTCCTCATTTCTATAAAGATAGAAATGCAGATAACCTAATATTTATTAGATTGAATTAAGCAATGTTGTTTATTTATGTGTAGTGTATCGAAATTATATTATATGGCGAAAGAAAACAACATAAATTTAATATTGAAAACGTAAACTTTTAACGGCTTCTCATTTGCCGAAATGTAAAAGTAAGAGCATATCTAGAAGCGCCACATGAAAAAGACCAATACAGCATTAATTCAGAAAATGATATAAAAACGTCATATTTACCAAGATTTAACACAGCCCGGCCCAATTTGGAGAGGTTCTTATGTTAAACCCCAAACCAATAAAACATCACTAGAAAAAGCTATAAAAGCAAGCATTAATAACAATATTGGATATCGATATATATTAAGAAAAAAGTTAAAGAGAAAGTATGGAATCAATGTCTGTATCATAAATATGAAGGGTCAAGAAATCGTCATTTCTTGCGAGGATTTTATTCAGTGAATATCACAAAAACCTTTGTCAACAATTTCAAACCGGTAGCAATAACGAAAATATATGTATTGTAGTTAGAAGCTGACGATCGATTAAGATTATCCAAAGTTCAACTCGCCACAGAAAAGAAAATATCCTCCATGGTTCAATGAGGATATAAGAAAAAACGTAAAACTTAAAGCATAGTTTTGGTATTTAGACAAGGCGAAAACGTCGACTTCGTATGTAAAAAATGTCCCAAGCGATTTTTTTGCATATTCACGTTCGGGATATGCCCCTGAATAAATATCAAGATTTTGCCAGACGAAAATCTGGTCCCAATTTGTTTAAACTAATTTAAAGCAAAAAATTTAAGCAAATGGCAAAACTAGCTTTTATTGACCCGATTTTTTTTTTAGGTTTTTTTGGGCCATTTTGAACAAAAAAGGTTTGTTGTCATTTTTTCGCAGTCGGCCGTTTCCGACTTTTAAATAATTTATTGTTTGAAAAAACACAAAAACGGTCATTTTCAAGGTGTACAGTATTAAAAAATTAATATCTTGAGTTCAACAATATTCTTATACAATCTTTGAACACCCATTAGTAAAATCCTGAAGAGCAAGTGCAGATTTTTTAATTCCAAAGCTTAAAGTTTTAATTGTTAAATATGCATTTTTAGCCGGCCGCGCGCTCTTTCATTTGTTTATAAGTCGGAAATGGTCAACTTTGCGAAAAAATTACAAGGGGCCTTTTTTGTTTAAAATTACTAAAAAATTATAAAAAAAATTAATTCGGGTCAAAACAAGCGATTTTTGTAATTTTTTTTTAACAAATTACAAAAATCGCTTTTCTTGGTTGTTTTAAACAAAAAAGTCTGTTGTAATTTTTTCGTAAAGTTGACCGTTTCCGACTTATAAACAATTGAAAGAGCGCGCGCCGGCTAAAAACATCAATTTAACAATTAAAAATTTAAGCTTTACAAAGAAAAAATCTGCACTTATTCTTCAGGATTTTATTAACGGGTGTTCAAAGATTGTATAAGAATCCTGGCGAACTCAAATAATTCATTTTTTAATATTGTATTTTATCCTTGAAAATGACCGTTCTTGCGTTATTTCACACATTAAATTATTTATAAGTCGGAAACGGTCGACTTTACGAAAAAACGACAAGAGACCCTTTTTGTCTAAAACGATCCAAGAAACTTAAATAGTAGTTTATGATACAAGGACGAAAAATCTAGTTTTTCGGGCATTTCGTAGGAGTCCGAAAAACAGTTTTTCGGACGTGTGTCATACAATATTTTTTATTCGAATGTGCTTATGTTTATTAAAATGATAGGGAAAATTAAAATAGTATGTTCTTAAGATTTACTTGCCACCCCGCAAATGATACAATTTTCAAGTTTTTTTGTAACAGACGGCTGTGAGTTAGGGCCAGATATAATAAATAACAACTGCACAACTGCTGTTGTCAGTTTTCTTGAAACTAGTATCGAATTCATTCAATTTATATATTATACTATCGAATTTAATCGAAAATATACCACATAAACTTACAGAAACGACGTTGGGAACATTGAAAATAATTTTTAGAAAAAAAAAAAATAATTATCGGCGCATCGGAAAAAATAGAAGACGGTTGCTTCCATAAGTCCATGTTTCGATTACTTTTTAGTCTACTATCATAAAATAAAAATAATATACCTTGCAATATCACACAATTGATATAATTTTTAGCATTTAATATACGATTCAAATGTATTGACCCCTCACTTTAACCGCGAATATCTCAAAAGCGGAGCAGCAGGAAAAATTGAAAAAATTATGTGTTTATTATGAGTCTATTCTAAACCAATCACTGAAATTTGAATAATGTACATTATTCAAATTTTAGTGATTGATTTAGAATAGACTCATAATAAACACATAATTTTTTCAATTTTTTCTGGTTCTCCGTTTTTGAGATATTCACGGTTAAATTGAGGGATCAATACATGAATCGTATATTAGTAATATACACACACCAAATGTTAAATCTTATATCTATTTTGCATGTTATACAAAATAGATATAAGATTCAATTTAATGGTGTTATTATGTTATAAGTAATATACTTTTTATTTAATTATAGCCTTAAAGATACTGTGCTGTTAATTTTTTATATTCACTTTCAATAGTTTTTAACCGATTTATTTCATAACGATTAACTTCCAGATATGTGGAAATATAGCCAGTAATGAAAACAGTAGAAATTGCTGTTTGCATATTTCTGTATAATGTAATAGATAATGAGGTAGATTGCAAAGAACTTTGCATCCTGGGTTTAAATACACGAATCATGCAAATCTATCTTTTCGTTCCATGCTCCAACAGAGTTAAATTCAGTCAAAGTTATAACAAACACTGTGAGAATATGATGTTTTCAACTGCACTATTAATCCCATAAAAGAATGTTATAACCAATGAAATTTTGTATTTCTTCGGTTTCTGTATTTGTTTAATTCCAACATTATGCTGATCTTCAATTATCAATATTCATTTGGTTTCACTAATTTGAATTACTCTACTATTTAATGTTATGTTTTGGAGCCATTCAATTTTTTAAATGTTTCTATGTATCTGTACTAGTATATAAATGGATCAGACCTGTTGAGCTGTGTATGCTAAATAAATAAATTTATTTATTTCATTGTATCTTTAACATTTTTATAAATAAAGAAAACCAAACAATTGTTTTCTCCATATCATTTATTACCACGATTTAGGCTTGAATTTTTGGCTACGTAAACCTAATTGTTGTTATCCGAATTGAAATATGCCATTAAAATACTAATTACCCACCTGTTGCGAATTTCGTAGCCTGATTAGATTTTCCAAAGGCTTTTTTAATCCTAGACATACAGTAGGAAATAAAAAAAGTTTGAGCAAAAGTTATTGCAGATCACCAACACACAATGTTGTCACACTCTCAACTCCTCCATTTTTGTGTTTTGCTTAGAGTTCATTTGAGTGTTTTTCTTTGTTAACGTGCCGGTATTTATCAGCTGTATACTGTGCGTCGACAATAAGGGCTGGTTTTCGGGCACTTGATGCGACGACAAAGTGTTCACGTTAGCTTTCGAAAGCTTCGGCGGGGGTGGGGGACGCGGAAGCGTAGCATTGTTCTGCGGCAAGTCCGCGAACTCCGGAGGCGGGAGTTGGTGGTGCGAGTGGTGGTGTCCCAGGATAGTCGCCGGATCACCTTTCACTCCTATTATGCTAGATTCTAAGTCACCACATATGTTATTAGGCATCTGGCCGTTCTCGTTTCTCTTTTTAGGCTGATGGCCGCCGTTTTCGTTCATGCGTGTTTTGTCTCTTTGATAGTACACACCCGCGAATATTAGCACATTTAGTATTAACAGCGAACATCCTATCGCTATGGTGACACTGAGGGCGGTGGAGTACGCCGCGAACCCGTCCTCCACCGGGTGCGTGGTGGTGCTTATGCCACCTAGTTCCTCTACCCTTTCGGTGGAGTCCGCAGGACTAATCGTCGCTACGGCGGTGTTGTTGGTGGTCGTCCGAAGGTCCACCGGAGGTTCAGTTGTTGGCAGTTTTCTGGGATTTAAGGATGGCAGCTTTGGAAGTGGAGGGTCATCATCTGGAAGTTCGTGATGAGACATTGGCACGTCGTCCCCGCCGGGTTTGTGAAGGTCTGGCACCAGGTTGAGCCAGAATGATAGTCTGTGGGCTCGGTAGTGGTTTTTTAGCTTCGGTTTTGTATCTAAAAATAGAAAGAGTATGTTAAATGGTTTCTTAACGCCTTCTTAAGTCACCAAATCGAGGATAATTTTGTGTTAAGTAAAGAGAAACGAAGCTCTACTGTTTATAGTGGAGCCCGAACCACTTGTTGCGGATAATTCACTGGGTAAAATTAATATAAAATTTTATCGTAGTATCTGGGGATCATATTATCAGTTTGACATGACATGACTTTACAGAAATTCTGCAATTATTAAATTTTTTCGTTTAAATTACAGAGTTATTGTCCCGTTGTCAAAAATTACATCAAATAATAATTAACCATAAAATACATAGATATTGATTTTGATCATTTACATTATTTTTAAATTGTATCTTTGTGAGAAATTATTTGGTTTAATATTTGTACTTATTTGTTTCAGACTTTTTGTCATTTACATTTGTGTGTTTATTAGATTTGTATTCTCCAACTATGTATATGAGGTAATGTATATGCTGTTGGCTTCAAAGCATTTAATGTTTTACCCTGTAGGTATTCTGATAAATAAATGTGTAAAGTAAGTCAAATAGGTATAATGGCGATGGAAAAATCCAAACTGAATTTTTCGTTAGGTTTATGGGTATCCACATTTGCATGTTGTCGATAGTGACTTAGTGATTTATACAGGTCATGTGCGCGTAACGTCACAAATTTAGACATTTTTCAGAATTTCGGGACAACAAACCCAAATGCCCAAGACAGAACTTTACTTTATATTATTACCTCTGTGGACATTGTATTATACAGAATGCCAAGTTTTGGCTGTTATTAATTGTGGACGTGTGGCAATACTAAATGACGCCAGTTTTTATTAAATTAAGAACCTCGATTTTTCAACTAGGAAAAGTTGAGGTTGTAAAACGCCAAATTCGTAAGCTTCGACGTTTGAATACCTTGGACTTACTCTTAATTATGCACTCCTTTTAAAAATATAATTACAATATGTGTCTAAAAGTGAATTATTTTTTGTTTGCTTATACTTGTAATGAAACATATTCTTTATAGGATTTTGCAAACAGCAGAAAAAAAATTATCTATGAGAGCTAAAATGAAAACTATCTGTAAAATTATTGATTTGAAATCTTTGCATTCTTTCGATAACCTTAATTCTGATTTGTTTTTCTTACTTAACAATTCTCACTCTAACACTAGTTTCTACACAGTCCCCTACTGCTATGCAGAATAAACCAGTATCCACATATCCCCCTACGGCTATGAAGATTCAGTTAAAATGAGAACAAAGGCCTAAAATGAATTAATTTACATACCTCGTCTTTTGCAAAATTTTTCATTCATTTCATGAAATCTATCAGTCTGTTTTTTTTTGGAAATGCTTAGCCTTTGAAACGTTTTTCGTCCTTATTCTGAGCTCATCAGGAACGCACAAACCAAGACAATTATCAACTTTTTGACATTGTTTGATATTGACTAAATGAAAAAAACAGATTCTGACTCTGTGTTACCTAGGTAGTAATGGAGCCTATATACTCTATACATGTCTAAACGGGAATTATTTTTTGTTTGCTTATACATGTAGATTTCATGATTTCATGAAAATGTAATCCATTTGAATAAAAATTTTTCCAAAAGACGAGGTATGTAAATGAATTCATTTTAGGACTTTTTTCTCATTTTAACTGAATCTTCATAGCCGTAGGGTGTTAAGTGGATACTGGTTTATTCTGCATAGCTGTAGGGGAGTGTTAGAATAAGAATTGTCCAATAAGGAAGATTTTAGGATTTTATTTGCTAGCATAACCAGAATTCAGGTTATCGAAAGAATTGTAAATCAATAATTTTAGAAATAATTTCTAATTTAGTTCTCATAGATAGTTTTTTTTCTGCTGTTTGAAATATCCTATAAAAAAATATGTTTCATTACAAACATATGTGTGTGTAACATTCGGAAATACATCGGCACCTGTACTCAAGTCTTGTTTATTTAATATATATGGATTTAAACAAAATTCGTCACACGAATTGATTAAGGATAATTGTGGGTGTTAAATAATCCAAAATTAAGTTTTAAAACATCACGAAATCGCAAAATATACAGCTAAAACTGATCACAAAGTGGCGGCCATTCGTATTTTATCTCTAGTTTAGTAACATAGGAAATTAGTTTTAATAATGTACGTAGAATAGAAATCAATTTTGATAATTTTAGTGCCTTTTCTGTGTCACGTGACTTTCATTTTTCCTCGATCGCGCTATTCGTACAATTGTACTTATACCTTAATTCAGTTTAAATTAATTATATGCTCAATTTCAACTGGTATGAACTATAATTATTAGCTAGACATAACAACCGAATTATATCAACTTTGTCATGTATAGAAACACATTTGTAAAATAACTGCTGAAAGAAAGTAATAAATAAACTCTGGTGTAGACCCACTCATATAAGATTTTTTATCTGTCTGGGGAAAAACAAAGAATGCTTCGGGTAACCAAATATTAGATTTAATTTTTTTGTACATATTATGTTTACTGTTGCCGTTTTTTGTAATTATGTTCTAGCGGACCCTTTATGCTTGAATTGGATTTTTGCTTGTTTGATATTTATTATAACATGTAAACTCACGATCTATTCTCCTGTATTAATACTTGAATGAATTAAGCTTATTAATCCATTTTTCCACATACAGGTTGGTATGTAATGATAATTAAATGTAGTGCATATACAAATACAATACTGGGTGACATAAATATCCTAAATTGATATAAAATATCCTGTTGCATTAAAAATGTCTCAAACAGAGTTTAGTTTTCAACATTTTCGACGTTTTTTCGACCTTTCAATGACATTTTATTATAAAGCGCGCCATGAACCACTACAATTTTTTTTCTTATAATAGTAGAGTTTATAAGCTTGGCTAAGTAATGGCTCAAATAAAAACTCCTTTTTTTCATTATTGCTTTACCCACCTCCTTCTTTTTTTTCTTATAATAGGTTTAAAATATCATGAAACGTAGAGATCTTAAATTTTAGCGAAAACAAAATTTCGAATTGTCTGTCGGTTGGTCCATAACTTTTTTTGTGCGCACGATTACTCAAAAATTAAATTTGGTATACGAATTACAACGACATCTGAAACTTGATTATTAATTGGGAACAAATAGGGGGAATAGAGATTTGATGTATATGCTAGAAACTAAGATGTCAAATTTTTCAACAACATCTACCACCCTCACCACTACTCCCACTCCATTATAACAGGGAGGAAGATATTGACTTGAAATCTGGTACACGAACTATGCATGAGAACGTGATCTGGAATTAAATTATATTTCGAGTTTGTTTCGTTGATGGGTTTGGTGGTAAATATGGGATAGGGGTAAGTAAATAAAACAAGTTAGTATGAGTTGCAAAATTTGAGATTTGGTATATATACTAGACGCCAAGGTTTCAATTTTTTTTATGACATCTAACGGTTAAACCGGAAGTGAATTTTTAGGTCTGGTCAAAAAATGTATTCTCATACCAAATATCCTGTACACTAATTTAAAATTTTTAACTTAAAGAAATAAAGAGAGTGTGGGACGGCGAGGTGGCTGGGGGTGTACTGTCATGAAAAATAAATAATACAACGTATTTTTGCTAAAATTTTATTGTGTACATCCAGCTTTAATATTTGTGATATTGTCATTAATTGGCAGAATATATTCCAAGTGACGCAAGACGAGGTAAAAGGCGCCGAGAACATGGTCCGTCTTCCACCTGTTACTTTATAAAGCGAGACAGAAGGTCATGGGCTGTTCAAGTCGCGTGCCAAAGCGTGCAAACAATAGTCAGGACCGTCTCACTGATGTATTACGTTAGTCTTGTACTCACATCGGAATAGCGCAACCAGCTTGAATAGATTTAAATTGTTGTTAAAAAAATTTCTACATCAAAACACATTTTATTCAATAGAAGAATTTATTACCGCTGTACAAAATACCTAAATATTCTGTATATTTCTTATAATTGATTATATCTTTTTTTTAGTACGACATATTTATGTATGTGTTCATATATGTATATTTTGTATTCGACTTATCTATCAAATGTAAATTGGCGAAAGATAAATAAACTTCAATCAATCAATCAATCAATCAATCAATCAATCAATCAACAAGCTAATGTTTCGCGAAACAATTGTCGTGTTGACAATACATCAGTTAAAATTAAAAAAAAACAGTTCAGTGTTTTATTTGTTAAATTATTATATAATGTTGACATGAATTATCACCAAGTAAAACTTTCTTCGCAAACCATGGAATTTTTTTCCGCAAAACTGCTTTATTTTATCTTGGTAGCCATGATATAAAATATGCCTTTTGTCCTATGGCTCAATACCAAGATATTACCAATCTAAATTTCACAAGACGCCGCTGACAAATAATACCTACATTGAAATAGTAATCGAGCGAACAACAACGGTAATCCGGCTCTGCCTTCTACTTCGTCTTGCGTCTCACCCGTCCCTTAACAGTTGGCCTCTTAGGAATTACGCATACTATACACACCCATACCTTGGATTTAAGATGCGTTGCCAAGGTGGCATCCCTGCAGGGACGTATGGCGGGTAGTTGCATTACCAATCAGAGGCACAGGGGGTGCCACCTTGGTAACACATCTTAAATCGAAGGTATAGTTGCGTACAACATTCGTGCAAAACAGCATCGCGGAATCATCAAGTGCAAGGTGGTTGTGGTATTTTGTTGCTTACCGACTAAATAGCCAGGACAACATATAATACAAAAACCGTAATGTCTATTCTAACCTAATGGAAAAAGTTTAGCTTAAAGCTACTCTATACTTAACCCGTGTATTTTCATGTTCAGAAAGCAGAATATATTTATAGTTAGGACTGTTTGCTTCAAAGGAAATTTTATTATAACGTTTTGTAAATATAAATAAATTGCCGCACGTTTCTATTATATAAATATTTGAAAATAGGAATTTATTTACTAGGCACTATTCGACTTTTATGGTCGCGTATTCCATATCCATTGATATTCCATTATTTTTACATAAAGTAAAGAAAATATAAATGCAAATATCCTTTCGATCACTTTTATTCATGGTTTGGAAACAGAGTTTAGAATTTTATGTGGAAAAGTTTAAATTGCACCATCTCTCCTTTAGAGTCCGAGGAAGTGTCTTGTTTAAAATTGTTAAAATAACATTATCCCGTTATCGATTCATTTATCTTCCTATTTCGGAAGATTGGAGCGGCAATGACAGATATTCCACATTACTCGTTTTAGTTAAAAAGTTAATACAGTGCAATACAAAAATAATCGCCGTGCGTGTACCTACATAGAGTTCAGTCGTGGCCACAATAAGAATTCCAACTTAAAGCAGTTGTAAACATTCCTTCTATTTGAATCAGCTTCTTTCAATAATATATTTTTGCTCTACAGACTGGGTTAACATTTTCTTAACATGATTTTGCAACAATATTAAGGTCGGTGTATATAGTCGCCAGCGGTAACCAACTGGGTGAGGGTTACAATATCCAGACTTCGAAGTATATAAAATAAGTTACTCAGGTGTTCAACTTCAGTGTCGCCACGATTGTATAGTCTCCTTCTTAGTCTGCATAAGAAAGGAAAAATAACATCGAAGGCCTTCTCATTAAAAATATCTTCTAACTCTTGATAATTGCAATGAGCCTCAGTAGAAAAACAAATATATTTAGTTTTGTTTTTAAACTCGAACCATTTTGCAAGAAAATTGTCAACAACACATTTCGACAGAAATAAATAGCATTTTTAATTATATTTGTTCTTTAGTCAGGCTCTTTGTAAGTTTTAGCTAAAATGTAATGACTGGTAGATGAAGTAAATGTGTAATTGCACAGCCTTCTCTACCTACAAGCCATGAAGTAGAAAAGTGGCAACGCTGCCGGTAGTTCTATCGTGTCTAGTTGACAAATAGCGTAGCTGTGGTATAATTTAGTTGATTATCACTGAAGGTTGTGTGTCATGCTGCAAATCAAACTACGACAGTACTTTAAAAATGAGAAAGTGGCAGTGTCGACATTTACCTTCCCCAATAATGAAGAACAGGAGAAACTTTGGATTCGAAAAATTCCACGACAGAACTGGCTACCATCAACTAGCTCTTCTGTGTGTATCAAACACTTTAATGAAGCTCATATTATTAGAATTCAAGGATATAAAAATTCAACAACTGGTGTAGTATAGTAATTATTTTTAAGGCACCTTCAGTTGACTGATAATGCAGTCCCCCAAATTTTTGATAATGTGCCCTCCTATTTATCGCAAAAAGAGACGATATCACTCCTCAACAGCAACTTTTTCATTTACGGCTTTCACTATTTCACTGGTTTGTTATAATCATTAAGAGAACATTAAATACCTAAGTACTGCCTCAGAAGAAATATCTACAACATATTTCTTCATCACTTAACATTGCTACTGATAATGACCTGAAAAACACTGAACCTTACCTGTATTGTATTGCATTGTATAATTCTATTGGATTGTTAATAAAGTTATTTAATTAATGAAATATCTTTTTATTCCCTCTTAATTAATGGCAATCCCATGCGCCCGCTAAATAAATAATCGGACTACTGCATGTCTACTTTACAGCGTTGCCAATTTCAGGTGCATGGCTTGTAAGTAGAGGAGGCTGTGGTAATTGATATCAACATGTCTATAATCGCTACGTCTAATTGTTATAATCGTTAAAAAAATTACACCTAAGATTGTTAAAGGACCAAATAACATAACCAGAATGCAGGTTATCGAAAGAATGCAAATATTTCATTAATATTTTTACACATGGTTTTTCTTTTAGTTCCCATTGATAGTTATTTTTTCTGGTTTTTGCAAAATCCTACAAACAATATGTTTCGATAATTAAACTAATTCGCATAAGTTATCTCTACATCAACTAATAAAGGACGTGTTAATCAAGTTTCAACATTCAGGGTTTATGTTGTAGCTATTCTATTTATTTAAGTGTAAATGAGCCAATTCATAACTATGATTACTAACTTTAATTATATGCTTACATTTCTAAAAGGTATTGTAAGTAATGATGTTTCAAATAGCTGTTGCAGCAAGTAGTTTCGTTTAATATTGAGTGAGATCTAATATCATTTTCAGCGAACCATTTCAAAGGGTTGTAACTAATGAAAACGGAATTTTCTTAATTAAACTAAGGAAAACTTATTCCAGTTGTTAAACTAGATATATTCGCTTGAGTTTCACCGTCCATTTCACGCGGTTTAATCAGAAATCTAACAAAAAATATAAAAGGAGACACTCCCACAGTGAACTGTCCCTTAAACAAAATTGTAAAAATCGACTCTTCAGTTGGTCATTTTAAATATCAAAAATTTGGTAGGAGTTCTAAACAATATATAATTAAAGAAAAACTCCCTGTAGTGAATATGACACACTGGTTAATTAAATTAGAAACCTGCACTGAGACTGTAAACATGAAATGGCGGTGAGTTTTGTTCTCTGTATTTGGAGTTTTGCGTGAGTGGGAGTATCATTCTCTTGTTAGAGTGAAACAATGGGGTCATTTAGTCAAATTTCGTATTGCATTTTTTAGTACAATGAATATTCGAGGACAATTTGACAAATAGTCTCAGAAATATACTGCTTTAAATACGATGCTCAGGAAACTCTGATCATTTACTCCCAAAATTTGTCTCGAAGATACGTTTAATGTGCGAATTCGGTTATTTAAAAGCAGACTCATCTATAAATAAAAATATCTGATCATTAATGACAAGTAATGTCAAAGTTGTATAATGAATAAGACGTAAAAAAACATTTATTTTATATATAAAAATACTAAGACATGGAGAATAAAGAGAAAAGTAAATTTCATAAGAAAAGAACATTGTAACATTATTAAATCAAGCATAGAGTTAACATTATGCACACATTTACTTGACATTTCATTTATCAGTTATTAGCAAAAGCATATTTTGAGATATACTAAATTACCATAGGAGTAAATGACGTCACGCAGCTGTTAATATGAGAGCGTGTTCTTGGTTCGTTTTAAAGTCTATAGAGACTGTAGAAAATTCTAGTTTTTGCATTTTGCTCTAAAGTCAAAAGATCTTTCAGAAAATATGCTAAATGAGTTCATTGTGTTAGCAATGGTATGTACTTTCTCCTGTTATATAAATTTGATATACTTACTTTTAGTTGCCATAGCGATTGATATAAAACCTTAACAAGTTAAGTTATTTAATAAAAAATATCCATTTAATATTGAGGAGCGATTTAAAAAACCGCTGCCTAAGGAATCACTACTTCCACATTCAGATTATTCGTCACAGTCACTTTAAGAAAACATTTTGACTATATTTGCACTCTGTGTGGAAATTATTGGTCATAGAATTTTAATAATATTTGGGGCAGATATCATAGAATAATATTAGAAAGAAAACTGAGAACTTGGTTTCTAGTATATACACCAAATCCCAAGTTTCTGTGCTCGTACAGCACGTTTTACTTCTTTTTCCACATTTAGCTCTACTTACCCCCCACTCCTTAAACGGAATTGTGTCAAAATATAATCTAGTTTCATATGAAAATCTCAGTTTAATTTTATCAACTCTTTCAAGAAGGGAGTGGGGATGGTGGGGGAATGAAAAATATTATAAATAACCTGAATCCTTCGCTTCTAGTATATACACCAGATCCCAAATTTCTGTACTCTCACCAGCTTACTTTACTTATTTACCCCTACTTAACTCCCAACCCTTCAACAGAATCATCTCAAAACATAAACTAGTACCAGATGTCGTTGTAATATATACGTGTACTAAATTTCAAGTGAATATCTCTATTTTATTTTATCAACCTCTTTAATTATGGAGTAGGGGGTGACGGGGGGATGGAAAATATTAGAAAAAATTTTGAGGCCTTGGTTTCTAGTACATACACTAAATTTCAAGTTTCTATACTCTTACCAGCTTGTTTTACTTATCCCCCTATTTACCCCCCAACCTTCCACCGGATATGTTTAAAAAACAATCCAGTTCCAGATCTCGTTATAATATATACGTGTATAACAGACCGACAAACAGACAGAAATTTTTTTCGTCCAAATTTAAAATCTCGACATTTCATGACATTCTAAGCCTATTTCAAGAAAAAAAAATTGAAATCTACGATTACTATGCTTCCAATCCACTACGTGGATGTGGAAGTTAAATCTGAGGTCTTGGCTTCTAGTACATACACCAAATTTCAAGTTTCTATATTCTTACCCCATATTTACTCCTATTTACCCACAGCCCTTCACTGGATGTGTTTAAAAAATAATCCAATTCCATGTCTAGTTATAATATATACGTGTATAAAATTTCAAGTCAATATCTTAAGCCGTTCCGGATAAAACGTGCGGACAAAAGAAAATTTTTCTTTTGTCCGCAGACAGACAGACCGACCGACACAGAACATTCGTTTCCCTCAAATTTAAAATCTCGACGTTTCATAACATTCTAAACCTATTTCAAGAAAAAACATGTTGAAAGTTTCTCATAATCCGATCACCAACACTGTGATATTAATTTTTTTCTTTGTGTGGATTATCTCGACTATCTAATAATATATCCAATTCCTGTTCATCGTATAAAATGCGTTTCCTACCAGATTTAGGAATTTCTGTGGCATTTCCAAATTCACGAAATTTGTTTTCTACTCCACTAATCGTAGACTGAGAAATACGACGGTCAGGATACTTAGTACTGAAGATTCCGCATACCGCTTCTGCGTTCTTGTTCTATCACCACATCCTAATATCAAAATTTCAATTCATTGGGTAACCGAAAGACCCAGTGTTAAAATAATGGCCAACTCGACAATCAGTCATAAATAACCAGAATCGCAAGTTTACACAGATGTGCCAAATGTGGATATGTAAAAAGAAACTTATTTTACTTCTTTCTTTTTGTTGGGTATTTGGCCATCTGTGTATCAGAAAACAGATTTGAATCGAATGTAATGACATGACACAAAATTAATTAGAAAAGTCCGATTTGCAGATACTTGGTACATAAGCATAAATAATTTAGGATACATTTTAAATTTTCAAATTCAATTTTCTTGAAGAATATACAAAATTAAAAAAAAAAAACTTATATTGCTGGAGCGAATTGAAAACCCTTTCAAATGAGCTACCACGCGCACCCTCGATCTATGTAAAAATTTGAAAGGGGTAGCTGTCACTCCAAGGGGTTTGAAGGGAGAGGTATAATATTATGCTCAAGAAATGTCATTTTAGAATTAAAAATTGACGTGTTTTAAGATTTTACACATAAATTGTAAATTACGTAGAAATTGTATAACACGTTTTATGTACATCGTGTTAGTTCTAGTGAATACACTGTATACCTGATATAGTTCAATAAGGAGCGTTTAACCATGCCATTTTATATACCTATGTAACAAATTTAAAGTATAAAGGACCGCCAATAAAATACATAGAACACTTTTGGTTGAAATGCTTCGTAATTCTGGAAAAATATAATTTAAATACTGGCTGGTTACTGACTGACAAACATGTGTAGTTGTATAAAAGCTTGTAATTAAAAAAAGAAGCCTAAGAACCCAGCATTTCAGATAAAATTTATACCTCCACTATTTTAATTTTTGGCGGAGTCGCCGGGGATACGAATACGATCTATTTTTTTTTCCCCTCTGACTTTTAAGTCTTTTATTCAATTTCCTATGAAATGTATCCTAAAATATTGTATTGTTATCGATACTACATATGTATACAACATTTTAAGGCTATAGATCGATTGAAAGTTGTTGAAAATTGATTTGCAAGATGTGAAGTTGAATAAAAGTTTGTAAGAAGTGACTTGCAAATAGATTATGTAAAACTTTAATTTTCATTGGAAAGCACTGTATAATTTTAACATTTGTTTTTGGTGTGTAAACAATACATATGTAGATAATAACAATTCGATGAGCAAGGAAAACTACGTAAAAGTTCACAATATTTCATTTTAAGTAATTACACGGACTACATTTTGATTGTTCGAAGAATCTCATTATGTTTGGTTTACCTTTGTAATTTATGTTCGTACCGACTGTATTTCGTTCGAATTCAATTACTTCCATTTGTTTTCCACAACAAAGGATCTAAGTCTACCACAATGCACATATTGAAATTCCTAAATGCATGGGCAACAGAGTTCATCATTTTTATTCGTTTTTTTATCTTTGACAAGTATTTCACGAATCTACTAAGAGATTTTCATTTCCGATCCATGCCATTTTAATCATATCAATAGGAGCGATATACTTCGAAGCCTAGCAATAATATTTTATAGACAATTCATGATTTGTTACTAGTTCCACAGGTTATTTTAAAAGTCTGATGTAAAGATAACCAGTTTAGTAATAATGCAAAACTTTTAAACTAGATATTAAATTGAAATGCATATTATATTGCCAAAATAATAAAAGATACATATATTTCGCCACTTTTTATATGAAACTCTCCGCAACTTTGCTTCTACAGTTTTTCTCTAACCGTTTTGGAAGAGCTTTAATTTTATATGGATTTTGCCTCTCATGTACTATTGTACATAAAAGGCCTTTATATTGGAGACACAATTTTGAATTTTGCAAACTTTGGATTTCATGAAGGCATTCTTTATATCCATGCAAAATTTTAGATCTCTAGCTCAAGTACTCCAACAATTCACCGGATGGGGAAATGTAGATAAAAACATAGTTCTACTTTGCATACATGGTGAGTCTTAAATGAGTAGTTGTAATTTGTGACATTTATAGAAGCCCATTGAATATTTTTTCTTTTAATATTCTAAGTAAAATTTTTGCATTTAATTAAAAAAAAAATACGATGGGAATATCTTGAAATTCCTTGCTACCTACAATAATTTCTAGCGTATTTACTACTGATTTATTGGTGTAAACTACTATTGCTGCATTGTGTGCAATTAGATAACATAGATGTATCACAAAGCAGTATTCATTGCCATATTTGTATAATTCTGAGCTACTCGAATAAATGAATAATTCATTGACCTGTTTGTATCAATATTCTAATAATTAAAAAATGTTTTAAGCAATGTAACATTTTGATTTTTTCATGCTTAATATTTCTCTAAATTCAGCGTAATCAAAATAACAAACTATAATAATCTGATCAACACACACTTCAGTAATTTTTATGTATAGTTGTTATAAGTGTATTTATATGTGTGTGTATATATGTGTATACATTTTTTGTATATTTACTTACTCGTAGTTATGTTGAAATGTTGCTATCCTTGCAATTAGGCCGATCTGGCCTGTTTGGATATTGCACAATAAATAAATAAATAACCAAAAGTAAATTAAATTTTCCAATAGTTGACTTATAAAATGCTTCTTTACAAAAAATCAGCAGTATTATTTCAGTTTTAAGACTGGACTAGTATCTGTATTATTCTTAGACTAGGAAAGATAGACGGTGAGGACTCGTAACAGCGCATAATCGCCACGCTAACAAGTTGTGCCTAAGACGCCATTGCGGTGGTGGCACACAAACGGTAGAGAGCAAAATGAAATTTTCCAATAGAAGTGATTTATAAGTGATTTAGTGCTAATTTATGTAATGTACCTACATGGTGGTATCATATTCTATAAACTACTGTAAAAATTACAGCGGGAAAAAATTGAAAGGAGTGACGCTTTGCAGGTTAAAGTATATGCAGTTTTCACTTTACCTATTTAAATAACCTGTAGGCCTATTATTTACTTAATTATGTCCGTGTGCATGCAATGATAATGAGAAGCATAGTATATCATTTTCCAGTATGCAATTTGCACGTTATTTGATTGAAATTTTCATTCATCTTTTCTTCATTGAATATAGAACAGTGCATCCGAAATGACACTTTTTCCATGGGCGTAGATATATCGATTATGGTGTTATATTATATAGAATGTAGAATAAATTCTGGTATGTAAGATATGAGTAAATATATATTTATGGTAGTTAATATTAATTGTATTATTATGAAGCTGTTTTTGGAAAAATACCAGTTTTGTATCGTTTTATTCCTTTGATGTGATACACTTGACACCTACATATTGTACATATGTTCCGCCACTTTCGCTTGCTCTCTGGTGGCAGGTGGCTTCACCATTGTCAGTAGCGTTACGACTCCTTACAATATATATCTTTCCTACTCTAAGGTATTATTAGCGGTTAAATAATCCTACGTTTACCTGCCAAATCTACAACTTTTTGTTTAAAAACTAGACAGTTATTTAACATTTCATATTGGTCAACAGAAGAAACTGTAATCCTAATAACATTTTGTGCGAAGGTATATAATTCAGTCGGTAAAGTAAAAAATACACCAGAAGCTCACAAAAAATGTTATCTGAGATTTTCCTTCCTAGGGCGAGGATTAAACATCACAAAACCACAAAAATCAGTCCTGGGGGTGCCGCGCAACTCCCCCTAAAAAACACCCCTTCGGTGAAAAAAGCCTTATTTTACTGAATTCTTTAACCGTTGAAGATATAAAAAAAATGCTCATAAGAAAGAAAGCTTGACTAATTCCCTAAACAAAGTCCTCTTGTAATTTTCTTGCATATGCCATGGTTTCCGACAAAAATTGCAAAATTTGTATTTTTAATGCGCGCGAATTTTCATGCATTTGAAATTTTTTGCGTGCGGCCTATAGAAAAAATTGAATTGCTCGAAAACCAAGCAAGTTAGGAAGAAAAATCAAAATGGGTTTTAAAAATTTTTTTGCTAAATTTTCAGAATGTTTGGGTCTTTTTTTTATTTTTAGGGAACAATAAAAGATTGGCCAAAATTTGGCTAACTTCAAGATGCTGGTAAATTTGTAAATGTGAATATTTTTATTCCTAACTTTTTCTGCATTGAAATACTACCTTGAACTAAAAGATAATGCACTTATACTAAAGTCAGTTATTTTCTATGGGCCTGTGAATAGTTAAAAGTGCAAAAAATCAAGAGGTAACTATATATTGTTATTTTTATATACTAATAGATATCAATAGCCATAAAAAATGGAAACATAAAAGAGTATTTCATATCCCCCTTAAAATCTGTTTTGATTTTTTCTCCTAGCATGTTTGGTCTTCAAGCAATTGAATTAATTTTTCTATAGGCCGAGCGCAAAAAAATTAAATAAACGAAAAATACAAATTAAAATTACAAATTTTGAAATTTTATTCAATATCGATTTTCTCGAAAATCATGGCATGTATTAGAAAATTATAACAAGACTTTTTTTAGGCAATTAGTCAAGCTTTCTTTTCTACGATGATCAATTTTTTTATATCTTCAAAGGTTAATGAGTTAAAATAAGGCTTGTTTCACCAAAGGGGGGTTTTTGAGGGTGAGGTGGGTGGGGGATGCGCGGTACCTCCAGAACTGATTATTGTGGTTTTGTGATGTATAATCCCTCCACTAAGAGTTACCGAAGGAAAACCTCAGATAACATTTTTTATTATGGGAATCTTTATAATAATAATTGGACTAATAACAAATAATGACTGTTCTCAATGCATTGCAATATTTTCGGGAATTTGACATTCATGCAATTACCTCATGACAGCACTAAAAAGGAACTGCGTTAAAGTAAATCTTAATCTAGGTACGTACTACGCAGATTGCAGATCAGTATATTGTGACATTGCGCCTATTTGTCGCGTCTACCTGTCACGCTATTAACATCAAGTGTTTTATGTCGTGACCTATAAATACCTATTATGTAATATTATATTATATTATCTAATAAGTTTTCTGAATTTTAGATGACACTGTGCTGAGGGATGATGATGACTATGATGTATCTTATTTAAAAAGCATTGTGGCTCTAGTTTCGTTAATTTTTACGGCAAATGCACTTAAAGGAAGCCATTCTCGAAACACTGCAGTCTTGTGATTGATGAAGATTAGTAGACAATGCTCTACTTCTGGGGTTAAAAGGCTGCTTTTTTCTTTCTGTATTAACGTAAAATTGAGTGTATTACTCATTTGTGGGCGCTCGAAATCGATCGGGCTATAACGCGGCGAATACTTTACATATTTTGAAAGTAAGAAAATTTACATATTTTTATGTCAAAGAAGTACACCGCGCTTTTAATTCGTACATCATCGCAGCAGTTTTACCCCATACAGCCCACTTTGCCAACTCACTGGTTCTCTCTTGTTTTTTTAGTTACCTTTGTAATCTCCGTTAGCTCTGAGTATGTTTCGCTCGGTTTCAATTAATCTCTTTCGATTTCCATGGCAAAGGATCCAAGTGTATTACAGACTACGTATTGATATTCTCCAATACCCGACAACAGATTACATTATTTGTATTTGACAGCGTTATACAAGAAACAAAGTATGTGTTGTTGTTGTTGTTAAGTTTCTATTGTCTCAAGTCTAATACAGAGCATAACACTAGTAGTACAAATGTCTAGCTTCACAATTCGACTGCCAAAATATTTTTAATAGTGATTTATTTCTTAAAATGCTATAATCTCTCTAGGTAATTCAGCAGTCGTATCAGTTAGATAGTTGTTTTGATTGTTGTGGTTATATCATTAAAAAAAAACCACCCGACGGAGAAGAAGTGAGTATAATTTCATTAGAAAATATTTTAATCAAAATAGATGTGGCAGTAGAGAGCCATCTATACGAAAACTCGTATGGTTTTGTATTTTTTTTTAATTATTAGTATACCGGAGGCTGAAGGACCCCGGTCAATGGCCTGTTGAATTGTACTAATTCAATAAAGCACTTTTATTATTATTATTATTATTATTAGTATACCGGACGTGCGTCCCAAGGACGATTTTTTGTTTTGGTGCTGCCATAAAATCACCGGTAGTTTCAGCCTTAAGCTGGATAACGCTTGAAATTTTTCTTATCTTCTGGTTTTACCAGTTTTATCTTTGTAAATTTATCGTATCTTATTTGACCAGGAGTCAAGGTTGTTGCCAAGGGCAAATGTTTTCTCTATAGGAGATTTTGTACATTTTTAGGTTGGTATCGGGTATCGTTAGCATTAAGTTCCTTCTAGAGTGTTAGAAATTATGTGTAAAGTGTCGTACGTCTAGTGATAAACAAGATTTGTTATATTTAATTACTAAGTGTCATTATTTTGTAGTGTTTATTACTTTTCCGGCTTATATGAGATAGATTTCTGTTACTCTAGCGAAATATACCTAGTATCGCTGATTTAGTGAGGGCAACAGTTATACACCCGTTTAATGAATGTACCTAGATACAATTGTTATTAAATGTCATAATAGTAGCGACGTGAAGTCCCCGGTACCATTATTTTATATAGTTTGGGCAAATTGTATTGTTTTACCTAACAGCTGATGTAACTTTTGCAATTTCTTAGCGGCTTTGACGTGGTAGGGCAAAATTGACGCGGATTCGGGGTCAACGAGAGAAAATACATTTTTTGTGCTAGATTTCATAGAAGTCCTTTGGATTTAGAACACTTTGAGCTACTAATGGTGCGATTTTTGCATTTTTCTAACTGTTTTTTGAGGTTAGGAAAAAGTTATGACGTGGTGGGATAAGCCAAAATACATCGGAAATTATTGGTCTGGTCCGTGTAATCGACAACTTCTTTTTGTGTGCCTGTGTTATTTTCCTCTGCCGTTTCTTAATTAATTAATTTTTAAAGTTACCACCCTGTACATATTTTTACTAGAAAGTATATCAGGTTTTCTTTAGGATAGTAGTGACAACTATATTTCCAATATTATTGTTCATAGTCATTGATATGCTTTAGCCACGCATCACTTACTTGAGTTTTATTTACGAATCGATTTTGAAATTTTTTAAATAATTCTACGATCTAACAACAAAATTAAAATATTTAAATTCAAATAAATAGTAAATAAAAGGTCGAATCAACCGAACTGGGGAAAATTTTATTTAATAATTTGTTTTATTTACTTTTTATATAAACATTTTTTTTATTGGTACGCTATTTTGCTTATTTAAAGTACGCCTCAGAGTGTTTAAATCCAACTTTAAAAAACGCGCGTGTTTTAAACTTACCATGGCAACATCAATAATCCGACAAACGTGAACTCAAAATGCCAACTTCTTAATTATTGATCTGACAGGAATTATTACGAATCCGCTTTTCTATTTAAGTAATCAATGTTAGAACTCATTTTAAAGCAATATAAAATCAGTAACAACTGTAGTGACAATAATTAATACTATGTGACAGATTGCAAATTAATTTTTGTATTCCTCATTTGACACTGACAGGTATCCTGATGACACATCACGAATTCAACCATTTTACATTCTTAATTCTTCCATTTTTTGTAGTAATAATACCAGTATTTATGATTTCACTTATACTTTAACTTTAATGCCTAATTATAATATTTTTCTAAACAAAAGCATATTTCTAGTGGCTGATATAAATTATTTACACGTATCGTATACTCTTAAGGGTTATGTTTCGCCTCAAAAATAATAGTTTCAGATGGGAGATAAATTAACTACCATGACGTGTCTGAGAATATAATAGGCAAGAAGATGGATTCGCCAGATATCTTATTTAATAGTAATTATTATGTTGCTACTTCCATTTACACACAAAGGTGTTGGAATTTCTGTTTCTTTCAATAGATACCAAGACTATCAGCCTGACCTGCTCGATAATTATTTACGAATATGAGAATGAACAAAATAGTTTGTAGGAATTTGAACAAACAGAAACTGAAATATGTTTAAAGATTCATTACTTTGATAATAAATTTCAACGTTTGTTTATATGTATTAAAAATAGTAAATAATTTGCTAATACTTATTTGCGCAACAAAAAGAAAAAGTGGTACTTTTGTCACTAGTTGCGCTTCGACATAGAACATGTCTTAGAAAAATAATTTTACTTTGTTTTTTTATGCAATATTTTCTCTGATCGTTTAGCGATATAGCGCACATGAAATTTTGTCACTTAATTTATATAACATCTGCACCATTCCTAATTATGGTTTACAGTAATATCATCACTGCTATTAGCGTTGAATTAAGAAAATGATCGTGTAAAAGTAAAATTACAACATTCAAAAAGGACAAATTCTTATATAACCGGCAAGAATTCTAGTAATTAACTCAACCATTACCACAGATAAGTATAACATATAACACACCTGCTTCAACAACTACTTTGCCGACTATAGGTCACGATCAATATTGGGTTACAAGAAGGACGATATATACATTATGTACAGTATGATTCAATAATGTAATTTTAATACGGATTATTTTGCTTAATGAAACCGAAGACAATTAAGACAGAAGTATTTTCCAACAATAACAGTTATATCAAACTTTAACATATTCCCAGATATGTGTATCGAGGTCTAAAATTTAAAAAAATTATATAATCTGGCAATCACCACGTATATCGGATAGGGCTCAATTTCAATAGAAATTCATCATCAGATACAGATCCTGTGGCGCCCTCTATGACCTAACGTGATATACTTAATACATAAATTATTGTTTCTTAGAATAAAAAAAGTTCCTCTAGCAAATTTGTCGAAGATTAGTCAAGGGGCTGTTGAGTTATTAAAAAAAAAACGAAAACGTAATTTGAATTTTGGCACTATGTATCTTTTTCCACAGCAACATTTTATTAAATCATATTTGGTTATATCAGCATATTTTGGTGAAAAGCATCTACTCCTGCCCTATGGCCTATTATTAATGGTCCACTCTGTATAATTTTACACGAAATATGTAATAACAGTGTCACTCTTTTAAAATTAATTTACATAATAAATAAAAAGTTAGGAAGTTACGAAAAACTTTATATACATTCGACATAGGCATGTTGGTATTCCCACGACATTCAGAAACGAATGTCACGTAGTCAAAAATTACTTTCGATATTGGTTGTTGCATTAGCATTCAGGTCGTTTCGTCTAGAATGTTTGGAAGAAATTATTAATTCATTAGACAACACTGGTTTTTACGTTATCACATAGATTTTTTTATAACTTCTGCGTGTCCATATTACAGTGGAATAGCGACAGAGTTTTCATTTTAATTTGATTTTCCAGATACGTAAGAATGAGTATGTGGAGAACACTATTTCTAAGTGTGAACAATTGTTGGTATAATCAAAACTCAAGTCCGCAAGTTGCCTTATCCAATAAGTTACAGTGACGGGTGGGTGAGTGGACAGACCGACGGATATTTTGAGTGTTATTTATAAGTAGATTATTATCTAATTAATTTAATACTTTTATAATTAAAACGATTTTTTTTCTGTATCAGCAATATTCATGATTGTAAAAAGTGTGTGACAGATACAAAATGAATTGAAAAATAAACCCAAAAATTGTAATAACAAATTTTAAGGATTAATTTTTTGTGACGTTCTATAAGGAAAGCACTGAAAATTTCATTATCAAATTATAAGTGGAGTAATAGTATATTATTTAACGACTGATATTGTGAGGAATAACTCACGTTGATGAAGTTCACAGCACGAGCCCTAGGCGAGTTAAAACTGAAAAAATTAATATTTTAAAAATATACGGTGCAACCCATTTTGAATGGAAACATCCCTGTAAAAAATGTGTCTATTACCTGATTTTAACGGGGCTTTTTTAAAAAGATAGGCTATCGAAAGCTCTACTTATGATAAGAATATAGAGATAAATTTCAATTTTCAAGACCTAGCATGATTTTTTTCTATGTCAAAAATGGTCAAATTTGATTAGCGACTTTTTAAAATAAAATCTAACTATACCACTGGATTCGGAAATATCTCAAATGGGTAAATCCAAAATTTCGTAAAAAAATATTAAATAATGACATATTTATGACAAAATTAATGTACCTAGGTAATATTTTATAATAACTTTTACATGATTTTTTCTAAAAATCAAAGTAGCCCATGAAAAATAAACAATACAAAGATAAATTAAGTGGATAATTTTAATAAATATTGTCTTTTAAACAAAATTAATCGTGTTTGACTTAAAAACATGTATGAACAATTGAAAGTAATAATAATTAGGTATTTAATAAACAAAATAACAACACGTTACAATATAATTCATCTTAAATTTTTGTAGCCTCTACAAGGCCGCCGTTTATTTCGATGCACTTGTCGAATCGTTTTTTAATATTCTTTACGACATTCTGTAATTGTTGCCGGGTAACTTCTGCACAAGCTTGCCTTATTCTTGCACACAAATCTTCTCTATTACTCGGGCGTGACCTGTAAACTTTAGATTTTATTAAATCTCATAAAAGGAAGTCCATCGATGTTAAGTCCGGCGATCGGGGTGGCCATCCAATCAACGGGCTACCTAGCAACTCTGTTATTACTCAGATTATATATTGTATGAATTTTTTACGGATTATGTATTATTCTGTAGCGTATTTGGAAGAATCTATGAAATTGTCCTACAACCCTCCAACACCTTGTAATAATTAAAATACCAACACCAGAAAACAAAAAAATGCATAGGTCCTACCCACATGATACAATCGTCATGGGATTTTCACTAAAAAAACAATTTTATTTATGAAATAGGTTTAGAATGTCATGAAACGTGGAAATTTTAAATTTAAGAAAAAAAAAATTTTTCAATATTTATTCCCTTTTCTTTGCTGGTAATAGTGTCGGCTACCTACCAAATTTGACTATTATCCGTCAAGTAGTTTTTTAGATAATGCACCAACAGACAGACAGAAAGACAGACTGACGGAATTGAAAAACCTATATTTTCGTAATCTACGTGATCTGAAACGTGTAAATCCGAAAAAATCTCGGAGGGTGATTTTTTCTCGAATACAATACTTCCCTTCGGTATGCGAGAAAGTAAAAATTATGTCTCGTGAATATGTAATTTCTTTTGATCTAAGATTCCTAACATTTACATAAACTATGCGATCATGAGTGAAAACAGTTTAAGGCATTAATTTATATGGAAAAAACAGAGCCGTTAAGTACTTCTCAGACTTGTAATCCTGTATATTTCTAATAATCCTCACCATAAGAAAATCAGAAATTACAAACCTAGAATCCACGAATGGGTAGGATAATAATGTTTGGATGAATGGAAAATTAAAACCTGCAGGCACTCAGACACAGTCTGGAGCTATTTATGTTGAAAGGAAATTACACCGCATGATTTAATACAACTAGATACAGCAACAATATACCTATGTATTTTATAGAATACCAACCAAATAGATTCTATAATGAAAATGATGAGATGTAATACCTTAAGGGAGAGTATGACATGTTAATTATACACTACAGTCCTGAGAAAGGCTTGTATGATCCTAAAGCGAAGGTTACATCTAGTAATTTCAACTGGATCACGTGTTCTATGTTGTGTTTAATTTAATAATTTGTACATGTACAGGGTGTCCCATATTTAAACAGATATAATGTAGTGGGCGGAACGAGAACACGGTCCTCACTTACAATTTGTTTAAAAAACAAATAATTTAATCGTACGTATATAAAAATTTTTACATTATGCAGAATTTACACATTTTCAAAGTATTTTTCAAATTTTGTTATGTTAGTCCAGTATTTCCATAGCAAAAAATGTTATCTGAGATTTTCCTTCAGTAACTGTTAGTAAGTAAGTAGTAAATTTAATTTTTAAGGCAGATCCCCTTAAAGCATCTTAAAGTATATATTTTAAGCTTTAAAAATCGCACCTACATAGATCTAGTAATGCGAATTAAACCATGGGTGATTAAAGTTAGTTATACATATCAAATTTTACCACTTTCTCAAAATTTTGACATTTTGGTAGTGTACATCCTCAAATATAAATTTTTAAAATTTTTTTCACTCATCAGATCTTTTTATGCATTACTTCAAGAGTTATATGTGAAAGTTTCAGGTTTATATCTTAAAAATTGCAGAAATGGCAGAGCATTTACCAATTCCTTCGGAAATCTCTTTATGTTCCGACTTCATATATTATATACTATTTCGACATACATTTATTATATTTGAATATATAATAATAGGATAGGAATGATAGTAGGATTATACATCACAAAACCACAAACTGGGGGTACCGCACATGACCATGCCTAAAAGAAAGTCCTCTTGTAATTTTCTTGTATATGCCATGGTTTTCGAGAAAATCGATATTGAAAAAAAAATTGCAAAATTTGTATTTTTAATGCGCACAAATTCCAGTTTATTTGAAATTTTTTGAGCGCGGCCTATAAAAAAAATTTCGTAAAAAAATATTAAATAATGACATATTTATGACAAAATTAATGTACCTAGGTAATATTTTATAATAACTTTTACATGATTTTTTCTAAAAATCAAAGTAGCCCATGAAAAATAAACAATACAAAGATAAATTAAGTGGATAATTTTAATAAATATTGTCTTTTAAACAAAATTAATCGTGTTTGACTTAAAAACATGTATGAACAATTGAAAGTAATAATAATTAGGTATTTAATAAACAAAATAACAACACGTTACAATATAATTCATCTTAAATTTTTGTAGCCTCTACAAGGCCGCCGTTTATTTCGATGCACTTGTCGAATCGTTTTTTAATATTCTTTACGACATTCTGTAATTGTTGCCGGGTAACTTCTGCACAAGCTTGCCTTATTCTTGCACACAAATCTTCTCTATTACTCGGGCGTGACCTGTAAACTTTAGATTTTATTAAATCTCATAAAAGGAAGTCCATCGATGTTAAGTCCGGCGATCGGGGTGGCCATCCAATCAACGGGCTACCTAGCAACTCTGTTATTACTCAGATTATATATTGTATGAATTTTTTACGGATTATGTATTATTCTGTAGCGTATTTGGAAGAATCTATGAAATTGTCCTACAACCCTCCAACACCTTGTAATAATTAAAATACCAACACCAGAAAACAAAAAAATGCATAGGTCCTACCCACATGATACAATCGTCATGGGATTTTCACTAAAAAAACAATTTTATTTATGAAATAGGTTTAGAATGTCATGAAACGTGGAAATTTTAAATTTAAGAAAAAAAAAATTTTTCAATATTTATTCCCTTTTCTTTGCTGGTAATAGTGTCGGCTACCTACCAAATTTGACTATTATCCGTCAAGTAGTTTTTTAGATAATGCACCAACAGACAGACAGAAAGACAGACTGACGGAATTGAAAAACCTATATTTTCGTAATCTACGTGATCTGAAACGTGTAAATCCGAAAAAATCTCGGAGGGTGATTTTTTCTCGAATACAATACTTCCCTTCGGTATGCGAGAAAGTAAAAATTATGTCTCGTGAATATGTAATTTCTTTTGATCTAAGATTCCTAACATTTACATAAACTATGCGATCATGAGTGAAAACAGTTTAAGGCATTAATTTATATGGAAAAAACAGAGCCGTTAAGTACTTCTCAGACTTGTAATCCTGTATATTTCTAATAATCCTCACCATAAGAAAATCAGAAATTACAAACCTAGAATCCACGAATGGGTAGGATAATAATGTTTGGATGAATGGAAAATTAAAACCTGCAGGCACTCAGACACAGTCTGGAGCTATTTATGTTGAAAGGAAATTACACCGCATGATTTAATACAACTAGATACAGCAACAATATACCTATGTATTTTATAGAATACCAACCAAATAGATTCTATAATGAAAATGATGAGATGTAATACCTTAAGGGAGAGTATGACATGTTAATTATACACTACAGTCCTGAGAAAGGCTTGTATGATCCTAAAGCGAAGGTTACATCTAGTAATTTCAACTGGATCACGTGTTCTATGTTGTGTTTAATTTAATAATTTGTACATGTACAGGGTGTCCCATATTTAAACAGATATAATGTAGTGGGCGGAACGAGAACACGGTCCTCACTTACAATTTGTTTAAAAAACAAATAATTTAATCGTACGTATATAAAAATTTTTACATTATGCAGAATTTACACATTTTCAAAGTATTTTTCAAATTTTGTTATGTTAGTCCAGTATTTCCATAGCAAAAAATGTTATCTGAGATTTTCCTTCAGTAACTGTTAGTAAGTAAGTAGTAAATTTAATTTTTAAGGCAGATCCCCTTAAAGCATCTTAAAGTATATATTTTAAGCTTTAAAAATCGCACCTACATAGATCTAGTAATGCGAATTAAACCATGGGTGATTAAAGTTAGTTATACATATCAAATTTTACCACTTTCTCAAAATTTTGACATTTTGGTAGTGTACATCCTCAAATATAAATTTTTAAAATTTTTTTCACTCATCAGATCTTTTTATGCATTACTTCAAGAGTTATATGTGAAAGTTTCAGGTTTATATCTTAAAAATTGCAGAAATGGCAGAGCATTTACCAATTCCTTCGGAAATCTCTTTATGTTCCGACTTCATATATTATATACTATTTCGACATACATTTATTATATTTGAATATATAATAATAGGATAGGAATGATAGTAGGATTATACATCACAAAACCACAAACTGGGGGTACCGCACATGACCATGCCTAAAAGAAAGTCCTCTTGTAATTTTCTTGTATATGCCATGGTTTTCGAGAAAATCGATATTGAAAAAAAAATTGCAAAATTTGTATTTTTAATGCGCACAAATTCCAGTTTATTTGAAATTTTTTGAGCGCGGCCTATAAAAAAAATTGAATTGCTCAAAAACTAAACATGCTAGAAAGAAAAATCAAAATGGGATATAAAATAGCCTTTTGTGTTTCCATTTTTGATGGCTATTGATATCTATTAGTATATAAAAATAACAATATTGCACTTTTAACTATTCACAGGCCCATAGAAAATAACTGACCTTAATATAAGTTATGCATAGTCTTTTAGTTCAAGGTAGTACTTCAATGCAGAAAAAGTTAGGAATAAAAATATTCACATTTACAAATCTACCAGCATGTTGAAGTTAGCCAAATTTTGGCCAATCTTTTATTTAAAAGTGAATTATTTATTATTTGTTTGCTTATAGTAACGAAACATTTTCTTTATAGGATTTTGCAAACAGTGGAAAGAAAAGCTATCTATGAGAACTAAAGGAAAAATTATATATAAAAATATTAATGAAATCTTTGCATTCTTTCGATAACCTGACTTCTGGTTATGCTAACAAGTAAAATTCTGATTTGCCATTCTCATTTTAACACTAGCATCCAACCTAGTCCCTTACGGCTAAGCAGGCTAAACTAGTATCTACATGATCCCCTACGATATGTAAATTCAGTTAAAAATGAGAACAAAGGCCTGAAATTAATTAATTTACGTATCTCGTCTTTAAAAATTTTTTCATTCTGAATTACATTTTCATAAAATCTCATTCAGTTACTTGGAAATGCTTAGCAATAAGGATGAAAAACGTTTCAAAGGCTAAGCATTTCCAAGAAACTGAATGAGATTTTATGAAAATGTAATTCATTAGAATGAAAAAATTTTTAAAGACAAGGTACGTAAATAAATTAATTTCAGGCCTTTGTTCTCATTTTTAACTGAATTTACATATCGTAGGGGATCATGTAGATACTAGTTTAGCCTGCTTAGCCGTAGGGGACTAGGTTGGATGCTAGTGTTAAAATGAGAATGGCAAATCAGAATTTTACTTGTTAGCATAACCAGAAGTCAGGTTATCGAAAGAATGCAAAGATTTCATTAATATTTTTATATATAATTTTTCCTTTAGTTCTCATAGATAGCTTTTCTTTCCACTGTTTGCAAAATCCTATAAAGAAAATCTTTTATTGTTTCCTAAAAATAAAAAAAGACCCAAAGACCCAAACATCTTGAAAATTTAGCTCAAATTTTTTTTTGGGTTTATATATAATATAACTAGTGTATCTAATCATTTAATAGCTAAAAAATTGTATTAATAAAATTGAATATGCAGCCTTTTTTTGGATTTTTTTGTTTGGCTAACTTTAACATGCTGCTAAATTTGTAAATGTGAATATTTTTATTCCTAACTTTTTCTGTATTAAAGTACTACCTTGAACTAAGAGATAATGCATTTATAACTTATATTATAGTCAGTTATTTTTTATGGACCTGTGAATAGTTAGATGCACAAAAAATCAAGAGATAACTATATTATACTGTTATTTCTTATATACTAATAAATATCAATAGTCCGCAAAAATAGCAACACAAGAGAGTATGTTACATCCCCTTTAAAACCCATTTTGATTTTTCTTCCTAGCTTGTTTGGCTTTCGAGCTATTCAGTTTTTTCTATAGGCTGCGCGCAAAAAATTTCAAATAAACGAAAATTCGGGCGCATTAAAAATACAAATGTTGCAATTTTTGTCAATATCGATTTTCTCGAAAACCATGGCATATACAAGAAAATTACAAGAGGACTCTTTTTCAGGCAATTAGTCAACATTTCTTTTTTATGGTGAATTTTTTTATATCTTCAACGGTTAACGAGTTATCAGTAAGATAAGGCTCTTTCCACCGAAGGGGTGTTTTTTTTTGGGGGGTTGCGCGGCACCCCCAGAACTGATTTTTGTGGTTTTGTTATGTTTAATCCTCGCACTAACAGTTACGAAAGGAAAATCTGGTATAACATTTTTTGCGAGCTTCTGGCGTATATTTTACTTTATCGACTGGATTAAGTTATAAAAGCATTTGTCCAATAATAACTTTTTTACTTTTTTTTTTTATAAATATTGGTAATGATTTGATCCCTGTTAGATCAGGAGATAGTGTATTATAATACGTATAACCGAATTCAAAATGAGTTTCTCAAACTAAATTTTCAGTAATATAAATCACAGTGTTAGGAAATAAATGAATTAGATAGCTGAAACCATCCACAAAAATGTTTCTTACGTTGTTTTGATTCGATGATAGTTAAAGAAATTATTACATTTTCTTTCTAAGAGCACTCCAAGTTTCGCGATTCGATGGCTGAATATAACTGCCGTTCATCCCTTATTACACAATAGTGAATTGTCAATATTTTAAAATCATTTACTCAAAAATCCCACAACTTGCAAAAAAATGCTTAGAAAATTTTTTCGTAAAATTTCGTTATCTCTCATTTTGTCGTTAACGGCATTGAGAACAACATTATGACACGATTTGTTTGGGGGTATTTTGAACTATACGTTTCACTACAATATCAGAAATGGTATATCATGGTATCATAATGAAATGGGGACTCCATTGCAATATATTTTAGGAGTTTCAACGGATAACAAAACTTGGGGGCGGATCTTAAGGGATTTAAGCAAAACAATTTCAAGGGGGA
This sequence comes from Stenurella melanura, assembly GCA_963583905.1. Classification (NCBI taxonomy): domain Eukaryota; kingdom Metazoa; phylum Arthropoda; class Insecta; order Coleoptera; family Cerambycidae; genus Stenurella; species Stenurella melanura. The sequence goes on along the minus strand of OY757311.1, from coordinate 163,780,932 downwards.
TCCATATAATCATATTTTTTAGTTAAATTTTTATCATCTTAAATAACGGAGATATAAGGTCAGTTGGGGTATCTGGGCCCAGGGGGTAACTGGGCCATGGTTCTTTTCCGTAGAACTTGTGGGGGTAATTTCATTTCAAGCAGTTGGCAGTACTGAAGGACAATGTCACCTCACTACAACAATTAGTCTCATGTTTCTGAGTGTTGCTGCTTTCACGCAGCAATTTTTTAAATTTTGTAGGTCAAAATTTTCATAGCAACGTGATGTAATCTTGATTTTTATGAAATACTACAGGTTTACTGTATATATTATCAACGTCACAGTTAATTTAGCATAAATTGGAAGCATGATATATCCCTAAAATGTTATTGCAAGCATGTATTCTGCGTTAGGCCATAAGCTTGAGTGGGTGGCCCAGTTACCCCGACAATTTTTCAAAAATGGGGAAAGTGGGCCAGTTAATTGTGGCATCTGGGCACGGCTGGGACCAAATTACCCCAAGCACATTAAGTATGTTGTTTTTGTTTTTATTTATTAGGTAGATGTAGATCACTGCGCACAGTCACACAAAAAATAGCGATCAGAACCCGGGACTCGACATATTAATCCCTATGTATTTTTTTGAACACGAATCTGATGTCCGTTTAGCTCCATCACCCACAATTTTTTTGTAAATCGCGAAAATAGCCTAAGCAACCTTATTTCTTTAGATTATTTTCGCGATTTACAAAAAGTTGGTGGGTAACGGAGCTAAACGGATATTGGATTCGTGTTCAGCACGTCGAAATACATATAGGATTACTATGTGTCAGGTCCCTGGTGTAGACCACTTTTTTTTGTGGGCCTGTGTTATTTATGCTTACTTGAAATTGGATGTTTTTTACATTTAATTTTGCCCTTTTTACTTTAACAGAAGTTGTGTTATTCCTAAATTTGAATATATTTCCACCTAATTGTTATGTAGTAATTCTCTTACATCGTCGACAACTCGACTATGGTGTGGTTTATATGACTTGTGGTAATTTTTGTACGAAGTTTACATGTTTACCAACACGCTGACTTACCCCAGTTCAAATAACAATCGTTTGTATGAAACCAAGACCCGTATGGTCCAGTTGCCCCAATTTCTAGGGGTAACTGGGCCCATCAGACTTTATGTTATTTAATTATAATTATAAAGAAAATTAAATTTGACTCGGGATCTGAATATTATGTATTTAAAGACTGTATATTGTATTACATATAAAAAAATATTTTAGATATTAATATAACTTATTAGTGGTTCTCAGGCAAGTTCAAAGTATAATCTTCTCGCTCAGGTTGTAAAATCATGGCCCAAATACCCCAAGTGACCTTAGTTTGTTAACAAAATTTTGGGGCACCCTGTATGTATGATATTAAGGTTCTATACAGGTCGATTTTTTAATGTTGTCAATATTTATATTAGTATGTGAATTAGAATATACTGAAGTAAATTATTTTCTCGTTCTAGTTTGGATAGAACTGACTATTCTCATTGTCCAATAAAAGCCACCTTCTAATTATTTTAGATTAGGAAAAGAAAGAGTGCGTTATCCGATGTTTTCCTCAAAAGAATACTGCCTGGCATTCGGAAAGTTTATTCGGCTGATTCATCGCATCTTTAACGTTAGTAATTCACAAGGCTAATTTCCAATTTCCTTCGCAACCACACAAGTTGCTCCTCTTGCCTTCCAATGCGCATATAAATCAGGCCCAATCTGCCGTGTTTTGTTTAATCTCATCCCTAAGTCGGCATGTTCGTCTACTAAATAACCCTTAGACCAATATAACTTCCCTCGCCGTCATTTTCACTTTCACGCCGACCTGCTTAAACAAAAACCCTGGCCGGAATTTATTAACGTGCAGGATTTATCTGAAAATTTCCGTTTTTGGATGATGCAAAAATGGTTCCTTGGACAGGCCGAATTTATCGCGAGCAAAAAGTCAGTTTAGAGTTTGAACTGTTAATTTAGATCTTACCAAATTTAGTAACGTAAATCGAGTGTATGATGCTAAGTTGCGCTAGTTCGCTTAGACTAAAAATGAATTATATGCAGTATGCTGCTGAAAGTATTAATAAAATTGCTCCTTGCATAAACTGTTTTTGAAAAAATCCTGAGATAGGTCGAATCTTAATATTAGTTCTTTTAATATACTAGTCAAATTCATGTCATCTGTGTCAAACTTGTGATGTCACCAATGTTTTATTAATGATATTAACATGGATGATACTGAAGCACTTATTAAATTATATCTCAAAGTTTTTTCCCAATGTTTTATTACTGCAAATTAACTTAGTAGTATCTCAGTCTCAAAAACAGTTATAGGCCGGGAAAATTTATAGAGATTGTATCTTGCAAGTTAATCAAGAAGGTCAAGATCAGAACAGAGTTATGGTTACGATTCGTTGTGTAATTAACACCATAACCAAAATATCTATCTGGAATATCTCCTTTTACCAGAATTAAGCGAAAAAGAACCACCGTTCATCTCCAGGAAGTATAATTTTTGATTCAGAGAAATGTTACTCAAGAAGATAAATACTTTTACGCCAAGTGAAAATACATTTCTCGATTCAAAATATTACATGGGGTCCTTCCCCTGAGTACATCTTGGCCCATAATTTCAAGCTAAGGGAATGATTAGTGGTTCAAAGGGTATAAAATATCGAATTATCGATTTTCAAATTACAAATTCATCAAGTAAATACCTCATTTATACTTCAACTAATCTTTACTTATTTAATCATCTCCGGATGATGTCGTCTTAGTTGATGAAATGCATATCGAGCGAGAGATTAATGCACTACACAAAGAAACTAATTGTTTTCAGAATAAACGGATTTTTTCCTTAGTTTAATATTACACGAAACTAACAACTAATTATTTACTCAGTTTTGTATTGCACCTTCATCTATACTAAATCATTCTCTTGGAACATTATTAACACATGTTGCATCTACCTTATACACGAATTTTCTAGAATCGAGTAATTATTTATTAACTCCCACGAACACCGTGAGTGTGTACTAAAACATCGTTCCTGCGACGTCGACGTTTATTTTCCTAGTAGACAACAAAATTGGTCCAGTAACTTGGCTACACTGTTTAAATATTTACATTACGTTTAACTTACCCAAATTCAGATATTTTTTATGTACACCTTCGTACGCCGTCCACTCGACATTTTTAAATCTACTTCTTTCTTGTCGGCTCCCATGCGATGTGTCACCGTCTAAGGCTTCATTAGGATTCCTAGAAAAAGTTTTAGTGGCAATTAAGAATATTATTTAATTTAACATCCGAATATTCAATTTATGTTAATGAACTCTCTAATTTTAAAAATATTTTTGTTTCTTCTTGCTGTGTTTCTGCACATTCGCATTTGATATCTTCAGGTGTCCACCATTTAAACTAGTAAATTGAGACGATCTGTACTGTAAAGTTTAATCTGACCTAGTGTTACTAACACAGAACTCAGCAAATGTTCTCTGATGAGGAATTTTGAAACTCAATTTTAATGAAACTATCCTTAAAAAAGAGATGCTTTATGCAAATGATGTAAAAACAAACTTGTGTCAGTTTTTAAGAAGTGTGAGAAAATCTTGAAAATTTATCTAGAAACTGCAATGTGAAATTTGTTCTACCTACTTTAATAAAACGTTAGTCTAGCACAGGGCAATTTTGGTTGAGAAACTACAGTTGCAGGTGTTCCGTCCTGACAAATAATACAATCGGCTATAAGGACATATAAAGCCAGCCTCGAGAGACTTTGCTGTCAATTTCAAATCCTTTAAACCCTAATCCAAAATTTATGCACATATCCTTCAGGTAATTTAAAACCTTATGTACTAGTCAATTATTACAATAACTTCGCTGTTGTATGAAGTAGAGATTATGCATCCTCGAGATGTGTCCCAATTACCATGGGTGGTATGCTAATCTCATTCGTTTTATATGCAACTAACTAGATGGATTTTTACTTTAAAAATATTGACATTTTAAATTAATAAATACAACTTTAAATCTTACTATTGACTATTTCTATTTAAGCTGGACTTTGTCAGTTTAATTGATCAAAAAAAGCAAGTTTCGAAAATCTGATTTTTTTTATATATTTTATATTTCGTGTTTGTGTTTTATGATCTTGTGTACATTGCATATTAGCTCAAAACTCTAAAGTGACAATTAAAAATTGTTTCTCTTTTTGAAAACCTAAATATGAGAATACCCTTAATAACAAAATAATTTACCTATTATGTTACAACTCTTGACAAAAAACTGTGCACCCTTTAATGTACAGGAATTTAACATTTTTGGCTAGGTTGAACATCTAAAATGTGTTGTATCATTAATAAAGTACCAATTTTTATCTTTAATAATTTGTTATAAGTTTCCTCAACAGGAAATAATGCATCTCAAGATCTAGACAGACTTGGTTATCTAAACAACGTTTCGGCAAAATTACATCTGCCAACTTCAGGTTCTGGATGATAGTTTGGCTACTGCTGCTTCTCAAACTGAACTGTAGTTCAACTGGAATCTGGAAATGGCAGATGCAATATTGACGAAACGTGGTTAGACAAACTCGGCCACTACGGGGGCCTACCAACCATGAAGGATTACATCCTAAAATCCAACAACATTTTACTACCCAACGCATTTTACTCTGCAAATAAGTTTCTGTCTTTTGTATATTAGCAGGGTCGTTACTACCGGCGGTAAATTGTGTGTTCTACACATAGGCGCCACATTTAGGGGAGCGCCAAAATGTAAAACAATACTGTTAAAAACCAACATTCATTTTTTTTCCTTCTTCAATTCTTTGGGACTTCCTGCCACATGTATGTTTTCTTTTTAAGCGGTGCTAGGGGAATCTACAAAATATATCACAATTAACCAGTATGTTACTGGTAAATAACCTCTACGCCTGTGACGTTAATGTCAAAGGATCAGTTAAAGGTTGGTTTTTTTAAATAAACAACACAAATAAGTATAAAAACTTGAAATTAAATATTTCGCCGACGTTTCAGAAATCTAATCTGTTTCCTTTTTCAAGGCTTTTTTTGAAAAATCTTTTTTGCTGTGTATGACAAATACACAGCTCTAAGAATGTTTGTTATATTCAATATCCATAGATACTTACTATTTACATAGAACTGTTGATATAGTTAACAGTTTTTTAGTTTTTATACAATGTTAAGTTTGTAAAGTTCTTCTTTTAACATTGGCAGCCAAGTCGTACAGACATCTAGGGAACAATTCGACACGCAACTATCCTCATTCAATAATATTATCGCGGTTTCTTTAATTTTTCTTTTTTTGCTATCTGCCTCTTTTGTTAAAATTTTTGCCGAGTCCCAGTTTAGTCTATGTCCCTTCTCCCACGCGTGTTCGCAGATCTTGGACCTCTGAATTTTATTTTTTCTGTTCGCCCAATCTTACGCTAAAGGGTCTGGATGACTCACCCACGTATTGTTTGTTGCACTCACACGGAATACTATAAATGCAGTTTTTTTAATTTTGCTCGTGGTTCTTCGGTTTCGTCTTTGTCAGAATAGATCTTAAAGTGTTGCTTGTTTGAAATACCGTCCTAATATCAAATCTATCACCGATGCGGCGCAACTTTTCGGATAATCCGCATACATAAGGAATTAACGCTGTGTAACGTTTTTCAGGTTTTTGTCGTACCTGATTGTTATTTTCAATATTTATGAAGGTTTTATCGACAAAACCCTCAAGGTATTGGTTAATAATAAGATCTTCCTTTATAAACCGCTTCTCATTGTTTAGTATTTCATCATTAGAAGAAATGATTTTAGCCCTATCATACAAACATTTTACAACACCCTTCTTAACGTGCATCGACTGATTTGAGTTGAAATTTAAATATCTGTTGGTATGTGTCGTTTTTCTATAAACACTTGTTTCAATTGTACCATTTACTCTTTTAATTAAAACATCTAAAAATGGTAATTCATTTCTGATTTCCGTTTCTAAAGTGAATTTAATAGAAGGTTCTTTATCATTTAAATGATCCAAAAAACTATCTAGTAACTCAGACAGTATTTCAAACAAGCAACACTTTAAGATCTATTCTGACAAAGACAAAACCGAAGAACCACGAGGAAAATTAAAAAAGCTGCATTTATAGAATTCCGTGTGAGTGCAACAAACAATACCTGGGTGAGTCATCCAGACCTTTTAGTGTAAGATTGGGCGAACATCAAAATTATATCAGAAAAAATGAAATTCAGAGTTCCAAGATCTGCGAACACGCGTGGGAGAACGGACATAGAATAAACTGGGACTCAGCAAAAATGTTAACAAAAGAGGCAGATAGCAAAACAAGAAAAATTAAAGAATCCGCGATAATATTATTGAATGAGGATAGTTGCGTGTCGAATTGTTCCGTAGATGTCTGTACGACTTGGCTGCCAATGTTAAAAGAAGAACTTCACAAACTTAACATTGTATAAAAACTAAAAAACTGTTAACTATATCAACAGTTCTATATAAATAGTAAATATCTATGGATATTGAATATCACAAACATTCTTAAGGCTGCGTATTTGTCATACACAGCAAAAAAGATTTTTCAAAAAAAGCCTTGAAAAAGGAAACAGATTAAATTTCCGAAACCAACCTCTAACGATCCTTTGACGTAAACGTCACAGGCGTAGAGGTTATTTACCAGTAACATACTGGTGAATTGTGATATATTTTGTAGATTCCCCTAGCACCGCTTAAAAAGAAAACATACATGTGGCAGGAAGTCCCAAAGAATTGAAGAAGGAAAAAAATTAAGATAATGCAACAAATAACATTTAGACAATACCAACATTCATTATTGCCAGACACTTTCCATGGGCCCTAACTTCCGCCAGACGTTTTAATATTGAAAAAAAAACCCAACCTAACTTAACACAATAAATTTATTGCCTTGTTTAGTTTTTTATATAGTTAGTAGTATATTATTCCAGTTATGTTAGGTTAGGTTGGGTTTTTTCCGAACTTTATACGTCTGGCGGAAATTAGGGCCCACGGAAAGTATCTGGCAATAATGAATGTTGGCTTTTAACAGTATTCTGTCAAATATATACGAAAACCAGCTATCATACTTTAACGTAGGTTAATAAGGTGTTTTTGTACCTTTTGTGCCTGTTATCTGTAAAAGCTCCCCCCACACTATTTATTGTCAAAATATTACCATTGCTAAAATGACGTAGGTTCGGCGTCTCTGGGACCTTGGTCTATAACAACATATGTATATAATAAATAATTTTTTGAACATTTGACAAGCTCCTAGATGGCGCTTATTTTACTTCCATACGCAGGCGACCAAAGATCTAGGAACGGCCCTGTATATTAAGAACTAAATTGTTTACTAATGCTTTAGTTTAAATTTAGAGACTAAATGTCAATTTCACCTGCCTCATTACCTGTATGTGATCCTCTGGATCAATAAATGCCCCATCATTTAATTTAATACCATTAGAACTACTTCGGTAGTAATTATCTCCATTTAAATCGCAAGAATATATGTAGTTACAGTCTAATACGTTGCCTATATTCTATGGCACATGTCAATATCGATTAAGTTAAAATCAACTGCAACACTACTTAACACTTCACGTACAAATGTTAACACTTCAACTTAACAACCGGCAACGTTTTGACACATCAATTGGATCTATGCAAATAATGTACACGAAGGAGACAAATTATACAATGCAGTACAATCTTTATGCATCTTTAACGATACATCGAGTGGAGATAAGTCAAGTATAGAGGAAAAGGTATCGTAGATAAAATAATAAAACAAAATATGTCAAATAATTGGTAAAACTAAGTTAAATAATGATTGAACATTTTTAGTATATGATATCCTAAGTCAGTTTGGAACTCATAAAAAAAGACTGACGAGGCAATACTCCATAACGATGGATGTGAGCGTTGGCCCACAATTAATTACTGAAATTTAGAATCACTTTATAATTATTGAAAATATTGTTTCACCAATTTATACTAATTGATAGGCACAATGTAAATGATTTATTTATCGTACAGTATTTATATAATAAAAAATATTAGTTTAATGTACAACTCCATAAATAATTCAATAAAAGTAAATAAATATCATTTAACCTACGGCTATGCGACCGGCATACACCAAATCAGGCAGAGGGGCTGTAATGGTGAGCCAGGTAAACAATCGACTCCTTTCGTTTGAGGTAAGCGCATAACATATCTGGTGAACTATATTTTTATACGGATATCGTTATATCACTTCGGGCTTTGAAATAACTTATCCTGGTAGCAACGCTTTAGACTGAATTTCCAAATTAATAATAGAAATACTATACCATTAATGGCCTGAATGAACCTATCAATGGTGTAGTACCAGTTTGACGAAAGATATTCCTTTAGTTTCTCTTTAATAGTTCAGTTAAAATGCGAGGGGGGGGCGTGAAATGGGAAACCAAAACGAGCTTACCTTACCGGTACGTTTTTTGGGTCGCTGAATCCGGAAATTGGGGTCCCGAGGGCTGGACTCTGTCCGTTCACCCTTAATTTGCAAAATACACCCCTTTTTAGGGGGTTACTAACAAATTTATGTATTTGAGGTCTCAGATTACGTTTTTTGGGTTGCTGAATACAAATTTACGGGTCTCGAGTATTGCCAGCACCCTTAAATTTGCAAAAACTACCCTTAATTAGGGTATTTTTGCAAGATTCTTAGTAAACTGTATTTCGAAAAACTTTTACACGTAGGATACGTTTCTTGGGTCGCTGATTACGAATTTCAGGGTCCCGAGTCCAAAAAACATTGCCAGCACCCTTAAATTTGCTAAAACTACCCTTAATTAGGGTATTTTTGCAAGATTCTTAGTAAACTGTATTTCAACAAACTTTTACACGTAGGATACAGTTTACTAAGAATCTTGCAAAAATACCCTAATTAAGGGTAGTTTTTACAAATTTAACGGTGCTGGCAATACTCGAGACCCGTAAATTTGTATTCAGCAACCCAAAAAATGTAATCTGAGACCTCAAGTACATGAATTTGTTAGTATTTATGACGTAAGTGCAGAATATTTCACAAAAACACCCTAAAAAGGGGTGTATTTTGCAAATTAAGGGTGAACGGACAGAGTCCAGCCCTCGGGACCCCGATTTTCGGACTCAGCGACCCAAAAAACGTACCGGTAAGGTAAGCTCGTTTTGGTTTCCAATTTCACAGCAAAACTCGCATTTTAACTGGACTATAAAGGAAAGAAATAGTGATCATTGCAGTAATTGTGGTAACAGATCATATAATCGAGTGCCAAATAATAATAATAATAATAATTTATTTATTTAAAATCTTGTATCATGGGACTGACCAGTCACAGAAGGACAAAAATTTGACAAGAGAAGAAAAAAAAAACGCAAATCATTTGTAGTTATGATAACCCCCCTCCCTCAAATATGAGCAGATCTGTTTAAGGGAGTATTTCTCGAACTTCTGTTAAATGAATTACTTTGTTTGCAATGCCAAAAAGATACATCTGTACATACATATTTGCATGTCAAATTTCAACATATAGAGGGTTTGAAGGTTATTTGAAATAAACTTTTAATTAACTTCTTGCAAAATTACATATTTTTTGTAAAAATGTCCACGTATCTGTTCACAATTTTTGAGTTGTTATTATGAAGCTTAAAATGTTATACTTAATAGCATATTCTCACATTTTGCTTCTAGCCGATTCTTTATTAGAGAAACTAGCTTTCACCAAATGCATGAGGCCGATTTTACAAAATATTTACCTTTAGTGGAAGCAATATCCTGGAGAGTGGATCACTAAACCGAGAGCGATTCTGCGGTGATGGAGATAGATTTAATTCATTGAAAGATGCATTTTGGTCCTATAAGTTTATTATTCTATATTTATTGAAGCTGCTATCAAATTTATTTTGAAAATTACCTACATAACTAACATGCTTTAAACTTTAAAATAAACACTTAAAAATTGTATACAAACGTGGACATATTTCACTGAAACTAGTAAAACACTACCATGTTTTCTAATACAATATTTATACAAAGTTGTGACTTAAATATTCGCCGGATGCATGCGAAGGGAGGTGTAAACCAAAACTACATGAATATGCCTAGCAACAGTTTGAGGAAACAAGCTGAAGTTTTTGTAAATTAAAGCATATGGACGCTTATCAAAAAAACAGGATTTTTAACTCGCTACGAAGTCGATTTCAAGAATAGAAACATAAAAAGAGGTAATTTGGTATTTTACAGTTTTCCAAAATTGTGGTACAAATTAGAACATAACCCTAGATTTACAATCATAAAAAGAATTTTATTCATTAATGCAATTGTACTTACGTGTAATTTTTCTCATATTTTCAGTCGAATTAGAAAACACTCAATCTTATAATCGAGTGTATTTCGTCAGTATTCTTTTACGTAGCAGACGTGATTGGACTCGCTTAAACCTTTGACTTTTAAAAAAATTTCCGGGTTAAATTCTGTTGAATGAAATAGTTTTTGGAACCCGATTTGAATAATAATGTCCATTTAGTCCTTTTAAATTAGGAAAAAATAAAGAAATTTCTCCTACAGGTGTGAGACCTGTAAAAAGCGAAGCATTTGGGTTGTCTAAACATGATTTTCGCGGTTCTAAAAAAAAAAATTTGAGGAAAAACTATGCATACTGGTGAAAAATTTCAGGAGAGCATAAAATTTCCTATAGATTTTGTCTCTATCAGGATAGCAAAGTTGTAGAGCACAAAATTTCCTACAAATTTTATCTCTATGTTTTTGTTCGAATTCCGCATAGTTTAGCCGCTAGAGGGCGCATATGTTTTTCTTCCGCGCCCTCTAGCGGCGAAACCATCCGGAATTCGAAAAAAAACGCAGACAAAATATGTAGGAAATTTTATGCTCTAGAACTTGTTGTTTCTTAGAATACAAACATTTCCTCGCAAATTTGGCGAAGATAAAAAATAATTTGAATTTTCACACTATGTATCTATTTCCACAGCAATATTTTAGTAAAGCATATTTGGTTATATCCTCATATTTTGGCCCGAAGAATCTACCCTTGCACAATGTATATGTATCCCTTAATCGGTATGGCGGGGTCAATTTTGACCCGAATGAAATTATATCCTAAATTTCCGAAAAAAACTGAACACTTAGCAACACCGGGCTTTAGCTATTCTCTCTTATCGGCAAATAGCACATTTTGGTGTGGTTGTCGCCATCGAGTCAATATTGACGTTAGTGTGAGAAGTCGATTGGGTCAAATTTGACCCCACCATACCTTGAGCGGATATTGCTGGGGTTGATGCAAATATTCTGTATAACAGTGCCAATCCAGGATCTGACATGACACATCAGAAATTTCTCATCAATTTGGGACAAGAACTAACAAGAGATCACTTAGTAGTCAGACGTGCCCAAATGGTGAATATCCCTAGAGAATTAAAAGAGCTTAGTCGACGAGTGGGCAATATCCCAGAGGAGGTTCATGAGATACCCCGTCAAAGAACTCCCAAGCATGCAAGATGCTATATTTGTCCGCGTAGTGATAACAAACATTCCCTTGTATGTATAACGTGCAATAAACATATTTGTAAGAACCACTGCGTTGCAACATTTCGATGTAATAGATGTATGGATTAGATTATAAGCCCGTTTAAACATGTTTGTTAGATTATTTTCAAAGTTCAAATTTTTTTGTTTCTCATTCTTTCATATCATTTAGAATGTTTTGAACAAGAAACAGTATTTTATTTTGTGATTTTTTCAATAATTTTATTTTTTTATTATTATTATTGGATTCCATGTACTTTTCAAACCACCCCTATATATTTTTTGCTTTGCTCTTTTTATAATAATTTTCTTGGCTTTAGTGGTAAGAGAGTCATAAATATATTATTTTTCTCTAATTTGTGCATTTATTTTTTTATTCTTTACAATTAAAAAATTCAAGGGTCAAGTTTGATCCCGCCATACCTTAAATGTATCTATTTTTCACCATACCAGTTAAGGGGTATATATTTCTCAAAAACCACCCTTTTTTAGAACTGCAGGGTTGTGAATCATGCTTAGGTAACCCGAATGCTTCACTTTTTACAAGTCTTATAGCTGTAGGAAGTTTTTCCATAAAACAGCGATTTCTTGACTAATTTCAAGGGACTAATTCCTGATACTTTCGGTCAATATGCGTTACTACAATTATAAAATTATCTAAAAATCTTACGTCTTTTTCACACTCTATTTACATCAATGCTAAAAAGTAGCCAGGGAGCTTGGTAATGTTGTCAATTCTCGCCGTTCATGCTGGCGCTAGGGTCATGTACCAAGCGAATAGCGTTATATTTTCACAAAATTATTAATAAAAACATAGTAGTGTTTTACTCTTTTCTGTGATAATGAACAACGACATAGTAACAAATCATTAAAAATTTAAATAGATATCTGACAACTGATTGCACGTCTATAATAGTAAACCGTATTAACGTTATTGTAAGAAATCAAGGGCATATTGAAATGCACACCTTGAGCTTTCTGTTGAGTCATTTCTCTTTTGAATTGTTTCATATTTATTAAAAATTGAAGGAAACAACTAATTTAAAGTTTTACAATTTCATGAATATTAAGAATAATTGTTCCTTCATCCAAACTTTCACTCGTCGGACAAAAGTGTAAAACTTTCGTTTTCTATCTGTACCCCTCTTGAACCGCTATGTATAGGCTAGGCATAAACGCAAACACCATGCTAAATATCGCCTCCTCTTAGGGGTTAACTCTAAGAATTCTAAGCCCTTGCAAACTGCTGAAATATACAGTTCACGTTATGGCGAGCAAGGCATAAGTTAACCGAGATAGTAGTTATTAGTTAGTTTTGGCTCTTACCCGGTTCTTGCAAAGTTGCTCCAATAGATCATAGTCGTCTCGGATAAGACCACCTCCGATTTAGTGTAGTTCCTGCTGAAATGCATGAAGCCGCCGACCAGGGGGGCACCGAACAAGTAGGGCAGCTCCTCGCCGTGTATGCAGCCCTGCCTCTGCAATAAATTATGAGTGAGATTAAGTTAAATACATTATTTTTAGTGCTTGCAGTTTTAAAATTCTGTTGCTGGTTGAGTGTGTATGCCCATGGGAGCGGCGTGTGGATCTGGAGCGTCATAATATTACGATTATTAATAACCATAAGCGGTAGTTTTATGTATGTAATGTAATGTTTACACCAACGAATAATGTTATGATATTTCAAGAAAATAAATTACGTGTATGTATATCATTAAAAAAATTATTATTTGTGTCGTAAACGAAGAATATGCGGATTTATTTATAATAATTTATAGACCGGGATATCCAGATCTGAGGTCCTTTTAACAATTTTACTTCCCTTGCTTACCGAAGGAAAGTATTTTATTATTATACTCTTCGCAAGTACAAAACGATAAGTATATTGTATTTGATCGGCACATTTTTAAAATTGGTAATGTAGCTCGTAGAGAAAAATTTTCATATCACTGTTTTGGTGATCGAACAACTTTCAAAATGTCCGTTCGTCTATCTGTCTGTCCGCCTGTCAGGTTTCTTGTAAGCACGATAGCTTAATGAAAAGTCGATTGTACTGCAGAACAAGCTAGGTGAAACGACCCCAGAAAGCAATCTTTGAAATAATAATATTAACAGTTCATAAAAGCACGATTGGCAAACTTTCAACCCCTGACCTCCATTGGTCCTTGAGATAATTGACAAAACATGCGCCAGTACGATTATTTTTTAAATTTGTTTCTCTTGAAAACTATTTTTATTAGACAAATGAAACAAAAGGGCTTTTACGCCAGTCATCTTAAACAAAAATAAAGGCAAAGTTCGCAAAAAATCCGGTAATTCTGATTTTTTGATATGTTGTTAAGATTCATATCAGCTGCATAAAACCAAGTTTGCAGCTTCGAAAGACTTGTGCTTTCTGCGTGGTGGGGGAGAAACCACGATATTTTTGGACGTTTTTGGGTTATAACTCGTAAATAATGGATCCTACGTAAAAAAAATAATCTTAGCTTATTTCAATCCGATAAAATTTCCTACGACAAATAGGTTTTGAGATACAGTACTTCAAAAACTTTTTTTTTCGAGCAAAACATACCTTGAAACTGAATGAAGGTATATTCGATGGACCACAAATAAGGAGTCTCTTGAGAGACGAAAAATTTATTCACGCCATGAAGAGTCCCGAAAAGAAAAGCTTGGACGAGTTTCAAGGATGTTTGCGAACATTTCCTTGGGAACAACAAACACCCCGACTACAGGAAAAAGTTAGGGATATGGTGAAAAACTTTCAGAATCAGAAATGCCTCATAAATCTAAAACTCCATTTCCTTGATTGTATTGATTCTTGGTGATTACAGCGAGGAACACGATGAACGTTTTCACCGGGATTTTAGGGAAATGGAAGATAGATATCAAGGCCGGTGGGATCAGCACATGATAGCGGACTATTGATGGAATCTGAAGCGAGACATTCCCCCATGAGCGAAGAGAAAACGGGCCCCCTTGCGACGATCTTTTGGAGATAAAGGACAAAGATACCACAAAAAGAAGGAAATACCTGGACTAGTTAAGGCTCGGAAGAGATCCAACAGCATGTGTCCCATAAATCAGTGAGGAATCGAATCGAAAATATTTTGGAGGGTAAACAAACGAATACCAAACGGTTCTGGAAGATTGGGTCACACAATGTATTCACTAATCGAAAAAAACTGGACCTCCATTCTGGAATTGGCTCCCTTGTCCATTTCGGTTCCCTTCCCCGTTAGTTCATGGTTCCACATTCGGTTCACACGTTCTCACCCCTTCTGGGTGACATACCACGATGTATTCACCCTTCCCATAAAAATATGTTCCATGGTATAAAATTGAGATATTCAATCGCTTTGGGGTTTCGAGAATGATTGCTGAGTGCATGAAGATGAGTGAATGACTTTTCTGTGATCTCTACCAACTTCTCAGTGCTATAGGAGTCTACCAACTCTGTTTCTCTGGTCACCGGTATCAAAAGGCCCGGACTTAGGAAACTCCCCCCACGGGACCCCTTAGCGAGCCGGCCCTGAAAAATTGATACGATAGATCAATTTTTCGTCTTCGGATTCGTAACGAGCGTTAAAAAATCTGTAGATTCCATACCCCCGTGCTCGCTGCACAGAACTTTTTGTTTTGTGGGGCTGTGTTACCCATATTATATATATTTTTTAGCGATTGTACCTCGGCTCCAAGCGTAAAGAAGTTCATTCTTAAATTTTTATTTTCATTATCAAAATAATTAAAATTACTTAAAGAATCTAATATAAATATATAACTAGACCAACTAATGTTCTAACAGAGCCAAAACAAGTTTAAAAATAGCCATGCCGGCGCATGTTTGGTCAATTATCTCAAAAACCAATGAAGGTCAGGGACTGAGAGTTTGCTAATAGTGTTCTTATGACTTACCAATATTATAGGTCACTTCAAAGACTGCTTTCTGGGGCCACTTCGCCTAGCTTATCCTGCTAGACCCTTTGGACGGTAAGTTAGTGTTAGCTAGAGGAGGGACCTTATTGTTTTTTAACAAAATGTATCAATAAATAAACAACTTATGCTCGGATAACCAGGTAGTCAAGTTGTGACATCAGATGGCTGAGACGTCCAGAGAAGACAGCCAGTCAGCCGGTCAATTAGATTAAAAAATGCCTAATCTGAATAAAAATTTCCACCTAGCTACCTAGCTCACTGTTTTTAAGGAGAATGTTTTCGAAATTTTAAGCAAGAGTCGTCAAGGTTATAATATGAGATTGAAATTTTACAAAAGGTCAATGATCATAAAAAAAGCTTTTTAGCAAAAGTCGTCAAGGATATCATATGAGATTGAAATTTTACAAAAGGTCAATGATCATAAAAAAAGTTTTTTTAAAATATTAACTCTACGATCACAACAGTTATCTTCACAGTTAAAAAGTTTTCTGTATGAAAGTTTCTAATACTGTTTCTCACAGGAGTGACCGTTTCGGAAACATGACCACGCGAAGTTGTAGTAATAATAGATGATAATAGTGTGAAGGTAAATGGTATATCTATAAAATATGTATTACGTTATCTCAAGAAGACAAAGAGGCAATGAGGTGGTGATCAAGATACAAAAGACGCAAGTTACCTGGTAACTGGGAAAGGGATAGAGAGATACGTCACATGAAGCCCCGCTAAATTTACTTTACCTTGTGTTAAATACGGTGGTTGTTCTAAGTAAGCTTGTACTACGTTCTGTTCAGACTTTTGGTGTTTTAATACTTTATTTGTGCCAATTAGACTCATAGTATTGAAAACATAAATTTTTAATTTTTTTCTTCAACAAACATTTTCTTTTTTTAACTTAGTGGTCTTATTTATATTAATGATAAATATAATGAAATTTCGGTAATACTTATGCGAAATATTTCATGTGTCACAAACCTACCATATGCAAAAATATCCACTCTATTGGTTAAAAAAATAATCAAGTAAGGGCTGGTACACCATTAAGTATCATATCCTGTACGCAAAGGCTGTTTATTTGAATATTATCTTCCGAGGACTGTAGTTGACGCGGGAAAGTGGAAAAGCAGTAAAATGTTCACATGAGCGAGGATGAAATATACCGATGAATAATTTAAGTTGTAATACAGGAAATAGAGATACGCTTGCAGGAAAAAGCTCCCAGGCAGCCGCGTCTGATATTACAATTAACATGGATTAATCCCCTTTATTTTAAAAGTCTGAGGGAAATGCCTGTATTTTTTATCTGCAATATGAGGACAATTTAAATGTCCTCAACAATAGGTTCTCGTTGCATATGAAAGTTTTATGTATATATCAAAAGATCCATATATTTACTGTTAATCTGCATTTTATATTCTCCAGTAAAAGAATAAATTTGTTCCTAGATGATCTTTAAGATATATTACATCTCTAAACTATAAAAAATACGATATAGGACAATTATATGAAAATATATAGATTGGTGAAACTTTGCAACTGTATAGGTGCTAACGTATGTTTTACGAAAAAAATCACATTTTTCGCAATCCTTTAACACCATACATAAAACATAAATTTATTCCGGACTCGTCCGGAAACAGCTACGATCCGTCTCAAAAAACATGATTTTACGTACTTGTTACAAAAATAACTATTCGCTATTTGTCAAACTTTGTGAACCCATAGCGACTACAATTGGCGCTGAGCACAACCGCATTATAACTTCATGTTCTCCGCGCATACTCATACTGTGCACACTTGCTCAGTATTGCGTCATCTGATCTCGACTCTTTCACGTCGAGGGCCTTGGATAGAACTGGTAACTTTGGCCCCATATACGAATATTAACATTTCCAATGTTAAAAAGGAAAACATTATTTCTGCTGTCAAATCAAACCTGAATTTGTAAAAAAATTCATGAATCGTTACAAAATAAAAATAAAAATTCGGCCTGCCCAGGAATTGACAAACAGCGCTATATAAAATAATTCAGAAATTTTTTTTGCGATTACTATACTTCCACATTTTCTTGTTTATTATGTATTATTACAATTTAAGTTAAGTCACGTCATTTATTAGTCATGATATAAGCAATTTTTATAATAAGAAGAACGCAAAATTAAATATGTCTTCAAAACTTTTAAAAGCTATACGCAACATTTTGTTGAATAATCAATAGTTTCGGAGATATTTAACTACGCGTACGATATTTTTCTTCGATTAAAAATGCGCAGTAACAAGAAACATATATCAGGTGGATTCTATCATAGAAATACAAGAGAAGAATTTTATTACCTACAAGCAAGTATTATTTGCGAATATTGATACTTAACGAAATAATTATTAAAAAGTGAGTAAAGATCCACTGCTTTCCGTAATATTTTTTGATCCCCTATATCCCTCAGTTAATTTCTTTAAAAGTATACATTATTAGCTATACTACGGAGTTTTAGCCTGACAAGTGTTAATATATCATTACAATTTTTTAGTTTGTTTCACGTGCTAATAAATAATTTTTTCCGCTGTTTGCAAAATCCTATAAAGAATATGTTTCATTTCAATTATAAGCTAACAAATAATAACTCACTCTTAAAAATGGCTCCAATACTAGTTAGCTAATAGGTAGGTGAAGATCTCTTGTTTTTATCAGTCAATGTCAATCAGTCAATTATTTCATACTTATTCATGGAAATTGTCTTGGTTTTGCACGAAACATCTTTATGATTGGCTTTATGTCTTTCTGATGAGTTCCAGAACAAGGGCGAAAAATTCATGAAAATGTAATCCATTAGAATGAAAATTTTTTAAGACAAGGTTGGTGAATGAATTCATTTTAGGCCTTTGTTCTCATTTTTAACTGAATCTTCATGACCGTTGGGGGTTATGTAGATACTACTTTAATATGCATGGCCGTAGGGGCTGTGTGTATGCTAGTGTTATAATGAAAATTGTCAAATAAGAAATTAGACACATTTATTCTAGGATTTTAATTTGCTAACACAATCAGAATTTAGGTTATCGAAAAGAAACAAATATTTCATTAATATTTTTAGACGTAGTTTTAATTCTTATAGATAGTTTTTTTCTGCTGTTTGCAATATCCTGTAAGGAATAAGTATGTTTCATTAATAAATCATGTGAACTAATTAATAGCAAACCAAAAATTTTACAGGAACAGTATTGGAAGTACAATACGTTATTTTCTCAATTTTTATTGAATATGTTGCCACTTTTTCATTATATAACCTATATAATCTATAAATTAGGAAGAAAACGCTTATAGTACCGGCAAATTAACAATTTAGGGTAACAAAAATTAATAAAAGGATCATCTCTGGGATTTAAGTAGGTAATAACCTGGAGAATGAGATGATGCATTCTTGGCACTTCCAAGTTCCGGGAAAATAAAAAAAAATTTGGAAAAACTTTTTGATTTTCGTTTTTTTTGCTCTAGCGCCCAAAATAATGAAAATAGAGAAAAAAGTTCTCAACAGAAGTTGTAGTTCGTCATTTTCTCTACAAAAAAGGTCTTTACAAATGTTTGTCTTACTTAAGCCGTTTAGAAGATAAATCAAGTTTTCCACTTAAAGTTTTAAGCCGCTTCGAAATGCGTGAAAAATGAGGATTCTCCAGGAGTTTCGTACGACCGGGCTCATTGATCGATAATTCTTATTATTCAGAGCCCCTAAAAAAATGAAAATAACATAAAATGTAGAGAAAGGTCTCAGCTTTAATGTGGAACTAATCACAAAATTCATAAAAAAATTTATCAAAGAGAGAAGGTGTCAGAAGATGACTTAGTGAACTTTGTACAGTTGATCCACAGATTTATTCATATCTTTGCCAGGAGTCGTTAAAATGATAATTCATTTTGCATATATATTCTTATATAATGATATATTAATCCAATTAACATTTTATTGTAATTACTTTTGTTGGAAAAATATGCCTTGCGATCAAAGTAGAGGGTATATTTGTCATCGATTAATCATCTCCAAATTTTGGAGTTCAATTCGCTATACCTTAAGTAATAATAATAGCACAGTCTTAATTTTTGGATTATAAGTACAATAAAAAAAATCTTTTGAATGACTTTAGAGTTTTTTAAATGCGCGCAGTCCTTTTTGAATTTGTCTACATTATCCATACACGTTCAGAAAATGCACAATTATACAGTAAAACATATACAACTTATTTGTTTCTTAACATTCTTCAATGACATTTTCACGAAATATAGGTTAAAGTGCTTGGAATCGAAACCATGTAGTGAAAAAGCACCCGTTGTTACGGGAGAAATAGGCAGGATGCATGAAACTCAAAGATGTGAATAAATCAACTTTATAAAGTTTACTAAGCCATCTTCTAACACTCTTTTCTCTATGATAAAAATTTGTATGAATTTTGTAATTAGTTCCACATTAAAGCTGAGACTTTTCTCTACATTTTACGTTGTTTTCATTTTTTTTAGCGGCTCTGAATAGTAATAATTATCGATAGATATGTCCTGTCGCATGAAACTCCAAGAGAATTCTCATTTTCCGTGCATTTCGGAGCGGCTCAAAACCATAAGTGGAAAACTGGGTTTATCTCCTAAACGGCTTAAGTAAGACAAACATTTGTAAAGACCTATTTTGTAGAGAAAGAGACGAGCTACATTTTGTTGAAAACTTTTTCTGTATTTTCATTATTTTTGGCGTTAGAGCAAAAAAACCGAAAATCAAAAAGTTTTTCCAAATTTTTTTGAATTTTCCCGGAACTTGGAAGTGCAAAGAATGCATCATTCCATTCTACAGGTTATTAACTACTTAAATCCCAGAGATGATTCTTTTATTAATTCTTGCGAGGTTTTTACAACATTTTGCCTTCATTGCCTGTACTATTATACATTGCATTGTATGCGAATGGTTAGATGAAAACTCAGTAACGTTAAACCAAGTAAACATGTAAAATACTCTTTACAACCTTACAGTTCTTCGTGTTAAATTCTTAATAAACTTACAATCTATCAATGAGGAATTTAAAAATAAAGAAACACGAAGCACTCTTCTATTGATCATGTCATCAATTTACTGCACCTTATTATACGATATTGGATAATAAGTGTGGTACATACATTTTGATGCTCTTGTTCATAATTGGTATTGGGAAGAACAAGAAGTGCCCTTAAAGGAATCATATAGTACTGTCTAAGAAAATCCACTTTTGCATACGCTAATTTATATAAAATTTTACAGCAGTCTGCCTCGGTAATTTTTTTCTTCAAAACAATTTATGTCAGAATCTCTTTAGGCCTCCCTTTAGTACACCGTTCTTAGCCTGTAATCTGGTTTATAGCTCCGGTAGTTGCAGGCATTTAAAAATTACGCCATAAATTTTACACATTGTGATACAGATTTAGTATTTTAATGTCGCTCTTGACTTCTTTCCGGAAAAAAAACAATAAATATTCCGTTAAATCGCTGTAAAAAAATATGCTACAGTTATACTGTGCGTACTGTTCTATTAAATACTAAACATATTTGTATACACTTTTTTCGTGCTTAATAACATCTTTTACTTCCCTCGCATACCGAAGGGAAGTATTGTATTCGAGTAAAAATCACCCTCCGAGATTTTTTCGGATTCTGACGTTTCAGAACAGGTAGATTACGAAAATATAGGTTTTTCAATTCCGTCAGTCTGCCTGTCTGTCTGTCTGTTGGTGCATTAACTAAAAAACTACTTGACGGAGAGCAGTCAAATTTGGTAGGTAGTTGACCCTTCTGTCAGCGAAGAAATGGTTAAACATTCACTGGAAAATATACAGGGTGGACCGTCTAAACGGATTAAAGATTATTTTGCTGAAATTTAAAATTTACATGTTTTATGACACGCTAAACCTATTTCTGAAAAAGAAATAATTTTGAAAATTTTTTTCACCATTTTTGAAAAATTTTTTACCACAAAAAAATTTTTTCTTTGTTCAAATTTAAAACGTCCACGTTTCATGGCATTCTAAACATATTTAAAAAGAAAAAAAAATGTTTTTTTTTACCAACATTTTTGAAAAAATTTTTACCACTAAAATAGATGGAAATTTTTTTTCCTTCTTCAAATTTAAAAATTTCAACGTTTCATAGCGTTCTAAATCTATTCAAAAAAAAATTGAAGGTTTTTTTTTTAATTTTTGAAAGAATCTTACCACTAAAATATATGGAAAAATTTTTTTCATTGTTCAGATTTAAAATTTCCACGTTTTCATGGCATTCTAAAATTATTCAAACAAATTTAAAAATGTTTTTGAAAAATTTTAAAAAAATTTCGAAAACATGTTTAGGTAATCTATCACTACTATAGAATAGACGAAATATTTTTTTTGCTCAAATTTAAAATTTCCACGTTTCATGACATTCCAAACCTATTTCGGAAAAAAAAATTGCAAAATCTTTTCACCATTTTGAAAAAAAAATGAACACTAGAATAGATGGAAATAACTTTTTTTTGCTCAAATTTAAAATTTTTAGGGTTCATGACATTCTAAACCTATTTCAGAAAAAAGAATTTTGAAAATTTTTTTCACCAACATTTTAGAAAAATTAAAAAAAAAAAATTATATTTTTTAACCACCACTATACTTCCACTCCATTACGTGAATGTGGGATTGAAAATGTGACAGATGGCAATAATATTTGGCATATGCACCTATTATACTTTTATTGAAAAATATACAGAGTGGTCATCCCAAGAAATAATTCAGTCATGGTGAACATTTGTAAAGGTATTTGCGCGAACCTTCCATATTTGGCATCTGTTATTTAGTATCGAACTTTTGCTGTTGGATGAAATTTCCGTTTCATGGCATTCTAACCTATTAAAATAAAAATGTTTACCAACATTTTTGAAAAATTTTTCTCCACTAAAATAGATGGAATTTTTTTCTTTCTTCAAATTTCAAATTTCCAAGTTTCATAACGTTCTAAATCTATTTAAGAAAAAAATAGAATTTTTTTTACCATTTTTGAAAAAAATTTACCCCTAAAATGGATGGAACTTTTTTTGTTCAGATCTAAAATGTTCACGTTTCCATGGCATTCTAAAACTATTCAAACAAATTTAAAAATCTTTTTGAAAAATAATTTTTTTTTTACCATTTTTGAAAAAATTTTACCACTAAAATAGATGGAATTTTTTTTCTTTGTTTAGATTTAAAATTTCCACATTTCCATGGCATTCTAAAACTATTCAGATAAATTTAAAAATGTTTTTGGAAAATAAAAAAAAAATTGAAAACGTTTTTCATCACTACTACAGAACAGACGAAAAATTTTTTTTGCTCAAATTTGAAATTTCCACGTTTTATGACATTCCAAACTTATTTCGGAAAAAAAATTTACAACATTTTTTTACCATTTTGGAAAAGAATTTAACACTAGAATAGATGGAAAACATTTTCTTTTGCTCAAATTTAAAATTTTCACGTTTCATGACATTCTAAACCTATTAAAAAAAAATAAATTTTTTTCACCAAAATTTGTGAAAATTTTTTTACCACTAAAATAGATGGGATTTTTTTTTTATTTGCTCAAATTTAAAATTTTCACGTTTCATGGCATTCTAAACCTATTTAAAAAGAACATATAATTTTGTAAACTTTTTTTACCACTACTATAGAATAGAAGGAAACTTTCCTTTTTGCT
This sequence comes from Stenurella melanura, assembly GCA_963583905.1. Taxonomy (NCBI): domain Eukaryota; kingdom Metazoa; phylum Arthropoda; class Insecta; order Coleoptera; family Cerambycidae; genus Stenurella; species Stenurella melanura. The sequence continues at coordinate 163,757,662 of OY757311.1, read as the reverse complement.
CAAATTTAAAATTTCTCCGTTTCATGACATTCTAAACCTATTTCAAAAGAAAAAATTTTGAAAATTTTTTTACCAACATTTTTGAAAAATTTCAAAAAAAATTAAATTTTTTAACCACCACTATACTTCCACTCCATTACGCGAATGTGGTATTGAAAGTGCGACGAATGGCAATAATATTTGGCATATGCAATTATTATACTTTTATTGAAAAATATACAGAGTGGTCATCCCAAGAAATAATTCAGTCATGGTGAACATTTGTAAAGGTATTTGCGCAAACCTTCCATATTTGGCACCTGTTATTTAGTATTGAACTTTTGCTGTTGGATGAGCACTCTGAATATTTTTTTGACCAAAAGTTATCAGGTTTTCCTTGTCATAATAGTAATAACTATATTCCGATTATTATTCTCAATGTCATTTCGTAATTAATAACTTTTTAGAGTGACCGCCATGCACAAATAACGAGGGAAGTTCTGTGTAAATACCTTTACCGATTTTTTTTTTTGAATGATTTCAATATTATCTCAGAAAATTATACGTGCCTGATATGTAGACCACTGGTCGTTGTAAATACGTAAGTTTCTTGAACTCAGAATGCTGAATACAAATTTATTATACATGAGGTAGTAAGAAAGCTAACCTACCTTAGAACTCTTGTTAACAATACCAGATATTTTGTGAAATTAAACGAAAAATGATGGCGAGATCGGCAACTTACCAGTTGAGCAAAGTTTGGTGTGATGGGAATATCACGAGGCGCACAAAGATTAGAATTGCTAATGTTTTAGATACGAGATCTAGACTATTAGAAGCAGGCAGATGACGTATTGATGCTTGATCTCCCATACAGTCAATCGCGTCACCAACAGCTCAAACCTTCACGAAATACGGCCCCCAAAGAGACTCTCCAGTGTCGTATTCTCCCGAATCCTCTCATTTCTTGGCCATTTCAAGAGGAGAAAGGATAATATAGAACGGGTGACAGTCCAAATCAAATGGCAAAAGACGAAGAGGATGACCTCCAAAACGTTGGGCTGATATCACCAAAGAACCAATGAGAAAGAACTTTGAGGAGGTCGTGCGCCTAAGGCTGCCTGAGGCTCTTAGCTATGATATACGACAAAGGAGGTACAATTAGAATATTACATAAATCACAAAGCTCTATCAGGATGTTGTGAATAGAAACAGGAAAGAAAAATATGCAAATTAGAAAGCTTCTTATTTTGTGACCTTGGAAATTTTCCTGTCTTACCGCCTACCTAAAGTGGTTCCAATTATTTTAAATATGAAGCGCACAAAATTTCAAGTTAATCGGATACCGTTACCCGTACCACAGGCCATGAAAGTTCACCACCAAATGCAAACTAGTAGCTTGGAGGGCAACACATTTTTAGATGACATAGACTGCCATAGCGTCCTGGGAATGCCTTCAAATGTGGTGCATATCATGATCAACCTCGAACTGCCTTTAAAGTCCTGACTCTTGAAAGACATAGATAAATAGGATGGCAACAAAGGGCAGATAGCTATTGGTTCAGTCAACCTCAAAACCCCTGAAAATACTGGAGCCGTATTATGCAGTGAGCACGTAAATGTTGGACTAAATTCATTAAAATAGTTACAAACAAGTGACAAAAATACACTCAGGCCCGTCGATTTTTAAATACATTTCTCAATCTGTTTATTAAAAAAAAGTGCTGCAAATATTTTTTCAAAAGTTATGACGTCATCGCCATTTTTTTAAATAGCAACCCCCATTTTTTAAAATGTCATTTGAAAGAGCATATTTTTCTGCATACAGTACGTTATATTCTAGGGAGTATTGCATGACGAAATCATCGAGAAAAAAATCTTAACTACTTATAACAATGTAATAAAACAAAAATACAAGAATTTAAGAATACAGCAAAAGATAATTAGATTAAATGTTCAAATTGCGCGCCATTTGCTTCTTGACAATGTCCAAGTCGAAACTGAAATTCTCGCAAAACGTTGATAATTCTTTCGGGTCCAATTCTTCCAATTTCGTAAGTAATTCTGACTTTTAAGTCTATTAAAATAAACTTTGGATTTAAGGTAACCCCATAAAAATAATCCAATGGGGTTAGGTCCGGAGATCTAGCTGACCATTCTATTGATCCGCGTCTACCAATCCATCTGCGTGGGAAAATTTCGTTTAAATAATTTCGCACTATTACCGAATAATGTGGCGGTGCGCCATCCTGTTGAAACCATATGGAGTTTTCAGGTACATTAAGGTTTTCACCATTTGGATATAGTGCGACAAGTTCTGGAATTATGTTTTGTTGGAACAGCTCCAAATATTTTTCGCCATCTAATAAACCTTGAACAAAAAATGGACCCAATATTGTAGTCCCAAAAATTCCAGCCCACACGTTAACTTTTTGTGGAAACTGAGTATGGGCCTCCACCATCCAGTGTGGATTTTCACGTGACCAATATCGACAATTTTGCCTATTCACAGTGCCATTTAAACAGAAGGTGGCCTCGTCAGAGAAAAGTACTCGAAGAAAGGTGGATTGATATCGTTCCATCATGGTTTCGCAAAAATCTACTCTGCGGTCGAAATCATCTTCGTTAACTCTTGAACTAAATTCACTTTATATGGGTGCCATTTATTCTTCTTCAAATATTTTTAAACAGTCGACTGACTAATTGACTGTTCTGCTGCGACTTCGCGACTTGGTTTGTAAGGATTCTCCTCCATTGTCAGTAAAACATCTAACTGTTTATTTTCTGAAATTGTAGGACGACCTTTCGTGAAATTATCTCTTACATGACCACAATCTCTGAACTTCTTTTCTATTTTGCTAACAGTTGATTGTGTAATAGGTCGATTAGGGTATTCACCATTAAATAATTCACAAACCATAGTTTGTGTTCGGGAGTTGTCTCCATAGCCAATCATTATCAAAATATCAATTCGTTCTATCTCACTTAAACGTTGCATTATCAGCACTTTCAATATGATATCACAAGTAAACACTAATGAATGGGCCTACCTCTTTCAGCGTGGTGAGGCTAATATAATTTAGTGAACTGTATTTAGGTATAATAATAAAAAAAGAATGTGTCGGAAACTTACACAGTAGGTTTGATGGATTCTCCTTCGTCGATGTCGGCCCTGGCAATAGAAGGGACAAAGGGGGGCCAAAAGGAAAAAGGAACAAATCTCCGACAGACACAATTAAGGTAACAATTATTAAATTAATTTAAGAAAGGACAATTTTAATTCACTTATCACTGATAAATAACTATAGCGTTCTGCGACATAAGTGACAATTGTCTTACTTACTATCATACTACTGCCTCTATGCGGGTCGCGCTCGACCCACACGGCGTTAAAAACTAATGTGTTAGAGCGAAGTCCGAGTTGCTAAGTAAATGAAAAAAAGCGTAATCACAAAAAAAGCGTAACTTGCAAAAAGGTTCGACGATAAGTAATGAATGTGTTCTATTAATGTTAAATGTCTTTTTCTCGATAATTTGGTGATGCAATACTCCCTAGAATTTAACGTACTATATGCAGATAAATGTGCTCTTTCAAACGACATTTTACAAAATGGCGGTTGCCATTAAAAAAATGGCGATGACGTCATAACTTTAAAAAAGATATTTGCAGCACTTTTTTTTAAATGAACAGATTGAGAAATGTATTTAAAAATCGACGGGTCTGAGCGAATTTTTGTCACTTGCTTTGTAACTACTTTAATGAATTTATTCCAACCTTTACGTGCAACCTAAAGGCAAAAATGACTTTGTGCCTGCGTGATAGTGCGATTATTTTTCAGACAGAAATCTATGCCATTGGGCTGTGTTTGAAGACTAGAACAGACGCATCCCAGACTAAGCAACTCTTAAGGCTCTGGGATAATGCTGTTGTAATTCTAGAACAGATTGAAATTGTCAAGAGGCTTTGACCCGACTGAGTAGAGACAACAAATTGACTCTGGATTGGATACCTGGCCACTCTGGTACGGAAGGTAACGAAATTGCCGACTCCTTAGCCAAAGAAGGTGCGGCATTTAAATTTATAGGGATAGAACCAGCACTTGGCATATCCGCAAGCTCTGCTAAGGCAACTATCCTAGCTTCGGATGAGAGAAAAATACTCCAGTACTGGCATGCTGGTAAGAACTACCAGGATCAGTTCAGTCAAAGGAGTTCTTTACATATCGTTTGAGGTCAAAAATAAAATATTTATTAGAGTTAAATATGTTAAAGAACTCTTCTAATTTGTCTACATGCTGGGCACTGCAAACTAAATTATTATTTACGCGGAAAACGCTGAATGCCGTCTGTGTCTAAAGGATAATGAAACAGAAGAGCACGTTCTACTAGTCCTGCAGCAGAAAGATCTGGTTTTCACTAGTTGGCAAAGGAAAACTGATGCTAGAGGATCTGGACGATTCTCAGCCAATCAGATCATCACTTTATCAAAAAATTGAACTTGTTGGGTGAAATATAACTAGTAGGGAGTGACAATAAGCCAGAAGAAGGCAGAGGAGGGTCTGATTGTAGCCCGTTCTCATATCAGCCTAATTTGACTTATGCCGTAAGTGTTAGTCTGATATTATAAAGAAACGTACCTAACTCAGTGGCTTGGTGCTCCCGTGTTATACTTGGGTTCGAACCCAGGCAGGACGTCACTGAGATAAAAATTTCCGAGCTCTCATTATAGACCTACTATAGTCTCTGCTGCTAACTAATCAGGATTCAGGAAATGCTGAATGTTCCTAAGCGAGAGATTAAATAAAATTAAAGAAATGACACCATTCTTACTTTATAGAGGAGATAAAAATATGTAGCAAGCTAGCTTTAAAACTACAAATACCCGCAGATTCTGTGTTATATTCCCGCAACATTGCAACAGCACCACAAACTTTCATTTCATAAAATAATTTATTTTTCTCAGTATACATCAAAATAAGAATACATGTAAGCTCACAAATATTTTTATGTGGCAAAATTGTATGTGACCGTGAAAAAATCATAAAACATATTCTTCGTCATAAACATAATCTCCACTTACCTTCCCTCGTGATTTTAGTGTCCATAAAAGGTCTATGTATATTCAAATTAACTTTAATCCAGTTTGTAGGGCCGTAAAAGTTGTTTTATGTCTCTATTGATTTTCACCAATGCAGTTGAGAGCTGATACGTGTATTTTTAGATATCTGGTTTATAGTTTATGTATGTGGTGTGGAAAATTAATGTAGGCCAAACTAAGTTACTCTAATTTTTGTTGGAAGATGTAATGTTGCATGGAAAATTACATACAATATCCAAAGTGTGTGAGAGCAAATATTTTTTCGATTTTATATTTATTTATTTATTTTTGTTACAGTACCTAAAGCAGTGACATGTACAGGATCAGGGTGAGTACAATAGTTATATATTTTTATTAAGAAACAACTCAAAGACAAGTATTCCGCTGGTCCTGATGAGGTTCCCCATATTCTTAATTAAAGCAGTTATAGGTATTATTATAGATCAAATTACGTATCTAATTAATCTAATATTACTGGCAGTTCCTGAAATCCCTAAAAAGTTATTAATTATACATAAATATTTTTTTTAATCTTTTGTAATTAAAGAAAAAAAAGTTAAATGACCACTCTGTATATTTTTTAAACAAAAGCTACCAGGTTTTCTTAGTAACAATAGTGATAACCACATTCCGATTATTGTTCTCCTGTTTTTTTTTAATTAGTAATATTTAGGGTGACCACCCTGTATAAATAAAGAGGGAAGTTCTGCGTATATACTTTTACCGTCTTTTTAAAAGGCAGTTCAGTTTTGTCAACATTTTTTTTCATTCGTATATTGTGTATAATATGTATATATTATACGTATACGTATGTATACAGGGTGTCCCAGACATAGACGATGAGAGATAGAGCACACTTTTTTGAGTTCAAAACACCCCCACACGTATCCTTGAAAGTCAATGGTTTTCGAGATACAGGGGATTTTATGATTCTTGACTGAAACTAAAATTCACCGTATATTTGGAATGGGTGGACGTATTAAAGTTATTACACATATAGTGCACTCCTAGTCCAATTAATAACTTAATTTAGTTTGTAAAAATTCCAGAACAGGACTCAATTTTTATTATTTTGCATTTAGGGTCAATTACATCACCCTGTATATAAGGTTTTTGTAAATGGAGGATAACTATTGAAATGTCTATGGATTATTGTGCAAAACACTATTATAATATTCGATGGCACGTTTATGGTTACTTCCTAGCAAATTTTCGAAAATAATGGTGAATGATATTTAAATTCTACAAAATACGCAAACAACCAGTAAACGTCGCTATTTTATTAATTTTACTTAAACACTTGTTAAATAATTATTTAATGTATCATTGTTACTTAAAAAGAAAAACGGAAAACAGAAAAAAGGAAAAAAATAAAGAAAAACAGTTTGCTTAATCATAATTTACAGCACAAATTTTAAAAAGACACTAATTATTTTATACACTGGTACAATTAATTAAAACTATAATACATTTTCGAAATGAACACCCCTAGCGTCAATACATTTTTGTGAAGGTTTAAAAAGTGTTTTCACCGATCTATCGATCATAGCCGGTTTGTGTCTAATATTGTCACATACATTAAAATTTTTTGTCGTAATTGTTCACGGGTATTAATATTTTCACTGTACACCGGTGACTTTAGGTGGCCCCATAAAAAATAATCCATGGAGGTGAGATCAGGAGATCTCGGTGGCCAGTTAACTGCACCCCCTCTACCAATCCATCTGTTGGTGTAACGTTGATTAAGATGCTCCCTCACCGGTACAGAAGAATAGGGTCCAGCATCATCGTGTTGAAACCACATACCTCTGACAATGATGTTTTCTAATAAATTTGGTAACACATCTATTAAGAGATTTAAATAAACTTCACCCGTTAGTCTCCCTTCAAAAATGTGTGGCCCTGTTAGATGACTATTGTATATTCCACACCAGACATTTATATTGAATCTGTGTTGGGAATTTTTCTGAAGCCTAGCATGTGGATTTTCAGTTGCCCAAAGATGTTGATTTCTGGTGTTGTTTATTCCATCACGCGTGAATTGAGCTTCGTCCGTGAACAGAATTCTAGAAACTGTTCGTCTGTGCGCAACTACCCACCTACAAAATGTTAAACGCGGAACGCTGTCACCGTCTTCAAGTCGTTGAACTACTTGAACATGAAAAGGAAATTAATTTTCTTTTTTTAAAGTTCGTCATACTCTTGTTCTGGGAATTTCTAATTGATGACTGATTTTCCTGACGCTTACAGTTGGATTCATATGAACAGTCTGTAATACTTCCTCTCGCAGTTGAAAATGTTTGAGAACATGTTCATGTTTTGTCTGTGAGGGAAATTGACCATGTTCCTTACTAAATTGATACCCCTATGATGTTGTACGATTTGGTGTACGACAATTTCTAAAACGTCTTTCATATTCTCTCTCTGCAGCTCTTCCATTTCCGTCACAAAAACCATACACATAAGTCATATCTGCATATTCTTCATTTGTAAATTGGAATGGCATCTTAAAATTATTATAGTAGATTTGTTAATATGAAACCTTATTTTAATGACTCAAGCGACTTCTTTGGATACTTAGACTCAATTTCTAAAGGTGACTTACATTACTATGTATTAATCTATAAATGTCAGAATTAACACACGCCTACTTTTATTTCTAAGCAAACTGTTTTTTTTATGGAATATTGCATATGGCCCTACAAATTTTAAGGGCAATTAGAATCAAATTTAAGTAATAATAATACATTAAATAATTATTAAACAAGTGTTTAAGTAAAATTAATAAAATAGAGACGTTAACTGGTTGTTTGCGTATTTTGTAGATTTTAAATATCATTCACCATTATTTTCGAAAATTTGCTAGGAAGTAACCATAAACGTGCTATCGAATAGTTATTATGACAGTGTTTTGCACAATAATCCATAGACATTTCAATAGTTATCCGCCATTTACAAAAAACTGATATACAGGGCGATGTAATTGACCCTAAATGCAAAATAATACAAATTGAGTTCTGTCCTGGAATTTTTACAAAATAAATTATGCTATTAATTGGACTAGGAGTGCACTATATGTGTACCAACTTTAATCCAAATACGTCCACCCATTCCAAATATATGGTGAATTTTACTTTCAGTCAAGAATCATAAAATACCCTGTATCTCGAAAACCATTCACTTTCAAGGGTAAGTGTGGGGGTGTTTTGAACTCAGAAAAGTGTGCTCTATCTGTCATCGGTCTATGTCACTTTAAATCTGGGACACCCTGTATGTTAGCTTTACAAACATACTTAATAATAAAATATTATTATTTATTATCATTATCTGCCTGATTCATTTGACGTATAGGTTTTTTACATAAACATTGTTTTGCGGAGGTGGCAAATTACCCAAAAAGGTAAGACAATAACAAATAATATGGCCGTGCAGTTTACATTAGTTCACATTATATATACGCTAAGAAAACTAAATAATTCATTTTACAAGACACTATATTGTTGTACAAATATCTGATAATAAGAAGTGTAATAAAGTTTAAATATATTTTGAGCATATCGCCTGGAGAAAGCCATAAGAAAGAGTTTTCGCAACAGCAGGGAAATACAATCTTGCCAAGATATGTTCGCCTAGAAGAAATAAGTTAAATAGAAAATTAGCGAACTTCGAACTCAGTTTTGATGTTATTTCCCTTGTAGTACAATTAAGTATAATATCGTCTATTGTAAAAGTCGCAGACGTACTCAAAGGAAATAAGGACATAGTTGAATTTTAATATCTATTTTTAATACTAAATCATAGTCTAAATTAAGTAACTTTAAAATTTCCTTACAATGCTGGAAAATACAGAGGAGGTTACAAGAGGAAATTAATTAGGTTATGTCTTCCTTTGACATGAAGAACTTCTAACGATTAGTCAGATTGAATACTCAAGAGGGAACCGGTGCTGGTGTGCAAGTATATTATAATACAACAATACCATTCTACCGTTTGCAAGCGAAAATCTCAGAATAGATCTCGGTGACGGGTATATTCACACAAGCAGCCATAGCCAGGCACTTAGCTTTGATGGCTCTTGAATCAAAGAAGGTGAGATCACTTTGTTTGATGGTACAACTGTCAAAATATTTTGACTAAATTGTGTGATTACAACTCTGTCAAACTTGTATGGATACTCGGACATAGTGGCATAGCGAGAAATGAAGCCATATCTGTCTTTGGTACTATACTCTATCTGTATTTTGTTCTATTACTGATGATGGTGAAACTCACAAATCCATATAAGATTTTGCCTGTTCACATTTTGAAGGTAACGATGTAAGTCAGGCTAGATCTAAATATAAAGATTATTTCATCCTGAGAACAAACTAGAGAAACGTATGGCAGCTATTCTTGTATCCCTAGACTACTCCAAGGCATTTGGCACCATTGATCACACGCTTCTTTGTGCAGAGCTAAATTATTATGCTTTCGACGCGATATCCCTGCGGTTTTTCAATTCATATTTGAGCGAACGTCGCCAATGCGTATCAGTCGCAGGAAATATATCTGATTTTAAAATTATCTCGTCAGGTGTTCCTCAAGCGTCCATTCTTGGTCCTCTTTTATTTCTTGTATACACAGCAGATATATTTAATGTAGTAACTAGTTCGCATGTGCAAGCATATGCTGACGATACCCAACTTCTTCACTGTTTTGAGCCATCTAATGCAGCTATTGCCACTAATTTGATCAACCAAGATTTAGACAACATCTATCAATATTCGCATCAACATAACCTTAAAATTAACCCTACCAAATCAGTTGTTATTCTATTCTGCTCAGAAGATACTCGAGATCACTTAAAGGCTTCTATTCAACTAAATATTAATGAAGAAAGTTTGTCATTTTCTACTCATGCCAAAAATCTTGGGGTAATAATAGACGAAAAATTACGTTTTATGCAGCACATAAAAATTCTTTTACAAAAATTTTACTCCCGGCTAAAAGTACTGTATGCAAACAGGCATATCTTGAACTTTAAACAACGTAAAAAAAATTGTGAAACTTTAGTCATGCCTGTATTCAATTATTGCAATTTTATGTATTTTTACTGCCTGGATCAAGCTACAAAAAATCGACTAAAAGTTTTGCAAAACTGTTGTCGTTTTATTTACAACTTAAGAAAATTTGATCATGTTTCAAGCAAATATGTTGAGTTGCGTTAGTTAAAAATGGAACAACTCGTTAAATTCCACTATGCAGTTTTCTTATTTTCTTTAATAAAACATTCTATTCCAAGTTACTTGAGAGAAAAGTTAATTTTCAGATCGTCAGTACACACTGTAAACATCAGATATCGGTACGTGCTAACAGTGCCACAACATCGTACAGCCCTCTTCCAACATAGCTTTTCTTACACATCCGCAGCCTTATATAACTAAACTAAAACTAGAATATATTCTTGGGCACCATATTTGCACTGTGTTTATGATTGATTTTTTATTTAGTTATTTTGAGTAATACATTTTTTAACATTTCTATAAATATATTTTATAAAGTGTATACCGTCCCCCTATTACATTGGACTATTGTAATATTGTATTGTGTTTTTGTATTTTAATGTTTTATTTTTAACTTAATTAGTTAGGTAAGTGATTTATAAGGTTAAGTGTAAGAATAGCCACATGGCTAAACTTCGCCTTGTAAATTGCTATTTGTAATGTACTTGTAAATGTACATCTACACTCTTTGAATAAAGCCGTTTATTATTATTATTATTATTATCATTTTTTAACTTTGTTTCAAGATACTGTGGGCTATAAATTTCCGTAACATTTCTCACTTTTCCTGAGGTCTCTTAGACTTCACGCGAGGGGCCTCTTTTTTGTTATTATTTATAAGTGATATTGTCGACTCCAGACTCGGTAAAAAACTGTGAAATGCTATTGACTGATGAAGTGATGATTTTTTTCGTGATGATTCCATTGTAGTAATACAAGTAATAAATAATTCAGCTTATAATTCCACCCTATTTGGTGAAAACTGGAATTGATGTTTCTACTATCAAAACAAGGTCACATACAACACTGTATCTTCCTTCCTAGGTAAACAAAAATTATGAATGTAGATCTCCTATATTTACAATGATGAGTAATTATAACAGTTTTCAGCAATTTTCCAACATATTTGGTGACTCTCTCCGGTCGGTTCCAAATAATTTAACTCGAGAAACGTATATGAAGCCTCTAATATTATTCTGTTTCACCCACGATATTTTTGTAACTACAGTTCTAGTTAGAGCTATGGTTATAGTATATAGGTATAAGTTATAGCTTAGATAAGTTATTTTCTACAGCTACATCTTGCGTGTGCGTGAGTTTAATTAATTAGAACAATCTGGAGTAGGTATCACTCGCGTACATTTAAACAAATATCAGCAACTGGAAATTTATTACTATGTACGAGTTTAAATAAAATAACAAATGAGGCCGGTCAGTGAGTAAACATTACATTGAACAAATATAATTTTATGTTTTTCTTATTTAATACAATTTCTTTGCTGGCAGAAAAACAAGATATAACAAAATAATAGCTATAAGCCTGTAGAATACATTATTCTTATTTCATTCGTTCCAAGAGAAGTTCGGAAATCATTTTACATTTTACGACAAACACATCTGCTAACTTCTAATATGATATTGAAGAAGGATGACAGCCGGGACATGCATCGGATTGAGAGAGAGGTTTCATATTTAAATTCTGTTAAATCAATTTCTTTACTATGAAATAACCCAAATCTGTTTCAAATAATTATTGCCTGTTTCGACATCACCCTCTTGTCGTTATCTATTTGTTCTGTTTTTATTGAAGTGATCATGAAAGGCATCTTGACGTGAGATGTGTATCTCTGTCAAATAATACCCGAATTATAATATTTTCTAATACCTAATAATAATCGTCTTTGTTGCGTAAAGGTATACACAAATTGCACATAAAATGTTAGCGGTAGAGTGTATACTGATCTGAAAAGTAAATCTAAGACATGTTTTTGCAACTGAACATAAATTTTATAATTATATTTAAAAACATATTTAGACTAATAGCCCGAGAGCTCACGACATCCTGGGTGAAAGAGCTTTGTAAAATCTAATATTTATTTATAACTTTATTTATTTATTAGTTTATTCAAAAATATTGGTCAGCCTGCGTGCTGATAGAACAGCGAGCAGTCAGTTTCTATTTTCGAAGCGGACCCGTGTCGCTGGAGAAGCAAAATCCTCGGACCTCTTACTTTGGCGGCCGCTATCTCACTTAAAAATTACAGGAACAAATCGCGCGCCACATCAACGGATTGGAAATTTAATTTCTCGATCAAGCACAAAAAAGGGGGGGGTCAATTTTGTGGAGAAAAAGTTAGAGCGGTTTATGCGAAGAAATGTCGAAATCGCTTAAATTTCTTAATACTATCGTTTATTGTCTGTAATTGTTTATTTGTGGCATATTCAGATTTTCTTACTTTTTATTGGGTATTTTTTCACTGAAAAATATTTAAAAATTTTAATGATAAAACCTCTGCGCCAAACGGATCAAACAGAGGTTGGTTCTTGAATACTTGACTGTTTCAAAAAGTCTCACACCTAAAAATATATAAACTAGAACAATGTTATAAACTAAAAATTGAAAATGAAAGCTATAGGTAGTTAATGTTTCGGAAGAGATTCTACTTCCGTTCTCAAAACTTTTTTGGCCGTCAACCATCTTTGTTTATGTATTTCCATAGTCACGTGAGACATTAAATTATATTTATCTTATTTTTACTTATTTAAGACCAATTGTGAGTTCAAATAATTCTCAATGTAGTAAACTCTCAAAATATTTATTAAAAATCCTTAATTCTTTATCAGGTTCCTCCGAGTCTTATATTAAAAACAGCAAACATTTTTTGGAAAAGCTGTCAGAAAATCATTTTAAGAATAATCATCTGATGGTCAGTTTTGATGTAGTAAGCCTATTTACAAATGTTCCTGTAGATAAAACATTAATAATAATTAAAAACAAATTGCAACAAGATGGGAATTTGGCGAATAGAACTAAGTTAAGCATTGAAACTATAATGGAATTACTTCAATTTTGCATTAAAACAACATACTTTCAATTAAATAATGATTTCTATCAACAAGACTGTGGGATGGCCATGGGTTCTTCATTATCTCCAATATTTGTAACGGTCACGTTTTGTAAGAACACTCAGTACCGTAAATTAGATGAAGCGCGGGACTATTCTATTTAGTATTCGAATTCAAATTATACGCGCTTAAATTTTATCGGCTGGTCATGCTTATTAGCGAGTAGTTGTAGTGCGCAGGCATATTCCTAGTGGTGGAAATGCAGCTGGAGCGGAAGAGCTTTATCGTTTAAGGTTCCCTAATCGACGTCATCCTTGTGATCGTACATTTGTTTAACCAGCGTTTTCGAGAAACAGGTCGTCTCGTTGGACATGGAGGAGGACGAGGTCCACAACGCGAAGAAAGTGTAATTGACGCAGAGGTTCCAATTTTGGAACTTGTAGAAGATAATCCAACTTTAAGAACCCGCGATATCGCTAACCGTGTGGGAGTATTCCATTTTGTGGTATGGAGGACATTGAGAGATATGAACCTACATCCCTATCACTATCAACGTGTCCAAGTACTAGAACCTCAAGATTTTGCAGAGCGAATGCAATTTTGTACGTGGATTTTACGAAAACACGCGGCGAGTGAGGATTTTTTAAACGTTCTGTGTTTCTCCGATGAGTCGTGTTTTATCAGAAAAGGAGTGATTAATTTTAAAAATATGCACTATTGGGTAGACGAAAATCCACGTGTAATAAGAATGGCGCATTTTCAACGACGGTTCAGTATTAATTTGTGGGCAGGAATTTGCGGTAATGAAATAATTGGACCTATACAATTACCCGTTAGATTAAATGGTGATGTATACTTAATTTTTTTGCAACAAACATTGCCAAATTTGCTGGAAGATGTGCCCTTGGCTACGCGCTGAAGAATGTGGTATTTGCACGATGTCCATTTTATGCTGGCTGTTCGAAATTTCTTGAACAGAAAGTTTCCTCGACGATGGACTGGACGTGGCGGACCAGTACCCATGGCCTGCTAGATCGCCCGACTTAAATCCGATGGACTTTTATTTTTGGGGGCATTTTAAATCTCTGGTTTACCGTGATCCAATTGACACTTTAGAACAATTGCAACAACGTATTTTAATGTGCATAGAAACCATAAATAATGATCCTAATTTACCAAATGTGTTGAACGGAGTGCGTATGTCCTTAGTTCGACGTGCCGAAATGTGGATACGTAGAGATAGAGGTCATTCCGAATAATTGTATTGAAACATTCAAAAGAATTGTTCAGTTATTTTGCGTTACCTATTGGGCATTAAAGGTATGTTTATTATTATTATTATTATTTCCTTTTTCTAAATCACAGCTGTCTACTGGCATTTTGTACATTCCAGGGAAGAATTTCGTGTTATCCTGGGCAGTTCAAAAATTTCCTTGTTATGTGGCATGTTTGGAGGATAACACTTTTTTGAATGACCTGTGCCAAGTACTCTGGCAGGTCCAATTGTCTGATGTTCTTTTTTAGTTGTTTTGACATAACTTCTTCCACTGAAATTATAACAGGTATTATCTGTACCCTGTTAAGTTACCATTATTATCCCAGTTATTATTATTATTATTATTAGTATTCGCTGTTTTGTTTTGATCTGTTTACATTGATTTTCATAGAGACCAAAGACTCGATTTTTAGTTTTCGATACCTGATTGGGAAAAATTATGCGCTCAATTCGTTAAAAAATCAGATTTTTTCCTAATTTAAAATACACAGCTATTTTCTGTTATCGTATCTCGGACGTCTAACTGTTCATTTTCCAATTTCATAAAATAAATACTGTTTTTTTTAAGCTTTTAACACAATGTTATAAATGTTAATAAACCATTTTTGAATTTTATAAATTCTTATAAACGACAATAAAAGCTTCAACAACTTTGTTCCAAATTAAAAAACACATGTAAACAAACCCCATTTAAACCCTTGCGACCATGCTATGCTTGCGTTGTGCCGAAAGAGAAGGAATTATTTACATTTTCATAATTAGTGGTATAAAAATTTCGGTACAAGTAATCCCATCAAAGTGCTGCACTTCTTCCGGCGGGAATACAAGTCGGGTATTATAGTTTCTTATTATTTCTAATATTCGGAATCATAACATCCATTGACCCTGGAAACAGTGGTTCTGAAATGTTAAGGTAGGAACCTTAACGTTCAAATGTTCTACCTAGGTCAATTTTTTTCAAAGTGCCCCTAGAGAAAAACGTCATATAGGTTTTTTGATTGTCTAGTGGGTTCCTATTACCAGTTTTTTAATGACATGAAACTAATTACACCCTGTATAGATAGATCTGATGGTATGCTATTTTTAGTTGTTCTCTCTTGATTAAAGTTTCTATTGCTTTCTGTTGAAAACCATTGTTAAAAGCTATTGTTTTAACAACAACAAATAAAGTATTTATTGAAAAGCAAGCATAATATTCTGTTAACGAGTACCTTAACGACAATTTGTAAGTTGTATGTTTTATATATTTTAAAATTTAATTTCGATTTTGATGTACCCGCTGTATGTATTTATGTGTTGTATATTTTATATTTGTTTATTTATTTATGGACGTTTTACTATTATACAGGGTGTAAATAGTTTCATGTCATTAAAAAAACTGGTAGTAGGGAATGACAAGACAAACAAAAAAACCTTACATAACATGGGGTCTAAAGCTCATAGTTTTGGAGAAAAAAAAATGAACAACAATTTCGCAAATTTTCGATAAAATTTTTTGAGAACTGCTGGAATATTGAGGTAGGTTTAAATCTAGATCTGATCTGAAGAAAACTATACTCTAACTCTCCCTTGTGCAATATTTTAGTTACTGTCGGTGGTTCGTCATGTACACACGTCTAACGTCTAACGTCTAACCCGCCGTTTGTTATTTTTGAATTTCGCGTCATTGTGTATTTATAGTTAAGATTTATTGACTTACCGTTCGAGTTGTCAAATTTTTGATTACGTACAGACAACTTACTTGTTCGTTCTTTTTGTATTCCTTTTTGGCTTTTGTACCAAGTTTTTATTTTATTTTTCTTTATTGACAGCGTGTTGACAGTTAAGTGTATAGCGTTGAACGAAGTGCGTATATACTTAATTCGACGTATCGAACTGTGTATTGATGCATATGCAGAGATTTTGAATTATTTAGGTAGGTAGTAAGCTTTTAACCCAGGACACTTATTTATGTTACAAATGTTAATAAACCACACTTAAATTTTCTAAATTATAAACAATCCAATATTTTGTTCCAAATTAAAAAACACACATGTAAAAAAATGCTCTGTTTAAACCTCTATGGTCATTATTTACTTGCAATTGTGCAAGAAGAGAAAACGAATTATTTACCTCTTTATACTTGCCTCAGTTCAGTTGAGGCGGTACATCAAAGGCGGTCGATGATCCTTTGACACCGCGTGTGCCGGCCAGCACTTTTTTTATGACAATTTAAAAGTTGTATAATTGGGAAGTACAAGTCCATCGACCAAGAAAAGCAGTGGTTCTCAATAGCTGTCTACCATAATATTAAATATGTTAACCTAGATCGGTGTTTTTCAAAGTGCCCCTAGAGGGAAAAGTCTTAACGGTTTTTTGTTTGTCTAGTCAGTCCCCATTACCAGTTTTTTTTAATGACATTAAACTGATTACATCCTGTATTTTATTTGATACTTCAGATACTATCTTGACAAATCCTATATCATGTAAATGATCTCTTGGGTAAATGAATTATTATTATTTCAACATATAGTTTTGCGAAGAAGAATTCAGGATGATGCGGTAAATATTCCTTTGTGAGAAAAATCTCAGCGAATATACCATATAAAATAATACGATCTTTTTCGTGTCTGAAGGAAACTTTTCTTGCCGAATATTAATAAACGGTAAACGGCGGAGAAAAATGATCGCATGATGTGGCACTAAAAACAAGAACACGTTAGGGAACCAACTTTCCTCACGCTGTTATTATATTGTGTATCACCTAAAACACTGCCATCAACGATAATGTCAGCGGGGTTGATTATAGGCGTATAATTTTTTGCCGACTCATAAATTAGGGATTCCTGTCTTTCGCAGATAAAGAATAAGAGCTAAGCGCTTGATGAATCCTCGTAATTACAATGATGGAAGCTGCATCGTCCTTGAACCGACACAGGATTGATTAGATGGAAAAGACTGGAATCGTCGGAATGCAATAGCGGAGCGACACATCTCGTAGCCAGGGTTTTGCTCATTACAAAAAATTCCTTTTCTGTGGATTAACTTGATGTATTTCTAGCAAAGCTACGCTTGTAATTTTATACCATTATTCACCGGAAATTTAAATATACCTCCACCACTACGTGGATGTGGAAGTAATAGTCAAGTTACCTGGAGAAACAAAACATTTTTCACATAGGGCCATCCACGCTTTTACGTCTATTAACAAATATAGAATCGGAATATGCAGTTTAGGGTATAGGAATAACGATGTAATTGACCACGCCCCGCTAGTTCCATAAATCGTGAAAGCAGAGGCACACAATGAATTTAATTTATTACGGCATGAACTAAGGATGGGTGCGGACGTAGGTAATAATTTCTAATACGAAACGAGACAATATCTCTTCGTCAAAAGCGAAGAAGTTATTTGTCACATTTTTGACAAATATGTCTTCTATTGAAAGCGTTTCTTTTTTAGCCGTAAATGCTAAGGGAATAAAATTCTTATTAAAACCGAAATGAAAATGGAACATTAAACTAAAATTAAATAACTCGAAAACTAAAACCAACTAATAATTATAGAAAAATAAATTATTCTTATTAAATTACAAAACTAGAACATTAAAATAAAATTAAATAACCCTTAGAAACTAAAATCAAATAATAATTATCAAACAATAAATTAATGAAGTAAGGATTCAAACAAACCACCTTCTTGCGCCAAACAATAGCCAAACCGATTATATAATGAATCTCTCATATCATTGAGTTGATTTGGAGTAATGCTTGCACAAAGTTGGATAAGTTTTTCCCGTAATTCAACTAAATTATTGGCTAGTTCAAACGCATGTTTGTACGCCGTTTCTTTTAAAGAGCCCCACAGAAAGAAATCATGGGGTGCTAGATCGGGTGACCTGGGGGGCCATTTTATCATTCCCCTCGTAGCTATTAAACGATTGTCTTGTTGAAACCAAATGTTGTCAAAGTTGACAGCAAGATTTTGAACTGCAGGGATTCTTTGGTTTTGTAAAATTTCTAAATATTTATTGCCATTGAAATTACCATCGATTAGCAGTGGGCCTATAATATGATTGTCTAAAATTCCCTCCCAAACGTTCGACCTTTGAGGATACTGAGTTCGCACAACAACACAAGGATGATTCATCTGTAAACAATAGGTATATTCTTAAGAAGTTTTCATTCTCATTCACTTTATTTATCATGATTTTTTCAAAATTCCATCCGTTTGAAATTGTCCTCGGGAATTATTTCTTGCGTTGTTTGAACTTTAAAACAACTGTACTCATTTCTTTTCAAAACATTTCTTACAGTTCTTTCCTTCATGTCAACGTCATCAGCAATTTGCCTGCTAGAACAAGGTTCACTAGTTTCAACAAGTGCACAGACATTAGTTTCGCGAATTTCACGTTCTTCGCTCATTTGCTGATGACGGGGTTCGGGTCGACAGCATTTTTTACAATAATTCACGACACACCCGAAAATCTCAATTTTTTATATAATTTATGAAATTATGCTAGCTGAGGAGATTGGTCTGTCTTGATATGCCACAGTAAATAAATTTATTGTGTCTTCAGTGGAATGGCCCCCGAAGTACCACTTCACAATTTGTACTTTTTCTGCAGTTGTATAAACACACGGCATTTTATTAATAAAGAAATTGAGATTAATTTATTTTATTCCCGCACGTCTAAACAGCTACGCTATTAAAAGCAGAAATTACGCGCTATGCTCAGCTCGACGCGGTTATTCGATGGCGCTATTCTTGTATACCAATGCCTTGCATTGTTCTACGACAAGGCGTGGTTTATCTGCGCAGAAACAAGTTTACGTGTCTTAAACTAAATTTGCTGAATCTGTATATTATTATTAATATCATTTTCATTTTTTGAGTGCATTTTTTAACAGTTTCAATTTGTTTAAAAGCGTGGTTTTCAATTTCTTTGAATTATTTTTTTAAGAGGCCGTATGCGATTGAAAATACTGTCTCGTCTTGTAACACGTCCAATGAATTGATATGATATAGTGCGCAAGTTACCTTCTCTTATGCACATTCATTAATTTTAGGGAAAAATATTTTTTTCAGTTGCTCATAGAACAAATTGTAGTTATTCAGGAGACTAAAATTAAAATATTGTAAATTTTGATGCCATTTTATTTAAATGAATTATTTTTTTTCCTTTTTATTATGCATTAATTTTTTTCATGTAAATAATGTAGGTTAGTTTATTTTTCATTTGCTTATCCTGTGCTTATTGTACCTTGGATACGGTTACCATAAAGAAAGAATAAATGTTTCATATTCCTTATTGTATAATGGTTTGAATTTGACCGGCAATATATTTTCTGTGGCTTTTCCTGCATTGTTTCAGATATTTAGTGGTATTTCCATATTAGTTTTTCTTTTATTTTATTAAACGTGTTATCTACGTACAAAGCAAAGCAATATCAACAAACGTCAAAGTATCAAGAACTGTTTAAAAATGGATTATTATTTGTTTGCTTTTAGTTATATTGAAACATATTCTTTATAGGATTTTGTAAACAGCAGAAAAAATAACTATCTATGAGAACTAAAAGGAAAACTATGTGTAAAAATATTAATGAAATCTTTGCATTCTTTCGATAATCTGAATTCTGGTTATGCTAGCAAATTAAATTTCTGTACAATTTCTTATTTGAAAATTCTCATTCAACAACTAGCATCCACACAGTCCCCTACGGCCATGGAGATTCAAAAAGTATTTACACAACTAAATTTTCATGAGCGTAGGGGGTTATGTATATACTAGTTTATTCTGTATGGCCATAGGGGACTGTGTGGATGCAAGTTGTTGAACGAGAATTTTTAAATAAGAAATTACACAAATTCATTTCAGGCTTTTAATTTATTATATTTGTATATTTATATTATATAATAGTGTTATGTTACAGAACCTACTAATTAGGCAATAGTCCATAATGTTCATCAAGACAGCAATAAGTATTTCACAAATACGATAAGATTATGGATCAAGCTTTGGCGGCTTTAATTCATCTTGCAGTTAGACAAGGTCGTCACTCGTTTATTTAACTGCGAGGAGTATCCTATAGATTGTACAACAATTGCATAAAAATGGCGTAAATCGGCGAAGAGTATAATGGTTGGTATAAAGAAATTTGAAATCGATATCGTGGAATAAAAAGTTATGCCTATGTGAAAGCATATTTATCAATTATTGCAAAATATAATTTGTTTTTCAAAATGTAATAAGTCGAATTACAACATTTTTCTAATACAGAATTGTTACATGGAGTAAATTCTATCAATCAAAGCCAGAATCATTCACCTAAGCTTAGTAGTTTCCGAGTAATATGTGTTTTTACTTGCAAGCGGGCGGTATAGAAAAAAATGTGATCCCTGAAATTAAATGCTCACAAATTTGGTCTCGACCAAAGGAAAGGGTCGTCAACCGGGAATATAATGCATTATTCATATCTCTATCGGATGGTCTCATAACTTTCTACTCCGAAAAAATTTTTTGGACGATATCAAACCAAATCCCGCTCCGCTAAACTTATTGGACTATTGATTAGAAAGATCCAGAACTACATCATACCGAAAAACGAGACAATTTAACGAATCCCAAATTTCCATAAGCGGTGTGCTCGGCCTTTACAACTTTGGGTAAAACAACTACTGCTTGATTTTGTTTTACATTTTACTATACGTACGCGTTTTACATAGGTATCACCTACATTAATTTTCGAACATAATTTGTTACTGGATAACGTAGTGGCAATGAATTCATTTTCAAGTTACATATGAATCACTTCCAGCCATCTGTGAAATATTCCACCGATAAATTGAAACATAACTTCTCACTATAAAATAAAACACCTATTAAAATGCAAATTCGAAAGCGCATGAATATTTCCAGCGAGTTATTTTGTAAGCTAATGATTCAGCTATATTTTGTAACATTTAAAAACTTACCCTCGGAATTTTAGTATTCATCCATAAACTTCTCTCCACTGGCACTGTGGTTAATTTCTAAATATATATAATATATGGCCCGGTTTATTTTACCGACGACTTAATATGGTAATTATAAAATATCCGTGAAATATATGTAAGTACAGTCCATTAAACATATTGTTATGAGTTACTAAGCGTAACTATTGTTATTTAATTGTTTATTTGTGGTTTATTCATATTTTCTTACATTTACCTCTATGTCTGATGAATTAGATAAAGCGGTCTAACAAAAGCAATCAAGGGCAAAGAAATTAAGACTATTTTTTGTAAAGTAGCACGGTTATTTTGTAGAAAGTTAGGATGCCATTTGAAAGGACTAAAAAGTTGTAAAAAAGTCGGCTCAATGTAACATTAGAGAATTTTTAGAAGTAAACAAACTTGTATAAATTTATAGCTTAAGGCTGTGTTATCAATGTCAAAATAGCGCGTTCACAGTCGTAAATCTTTCAACATATTGTTCTCAAAAACAAACCAACAAAAATCGGATTTGATTTAAATATTAGAACTAGTTAACTTAAATCTAGTACGTATCATATTTTATATTTGAAAACTAAATCGAATTAAATATTTCCTTTGGATTATTACACGCGAACGTGCCACTGAATCGTCCGTAATTCACCATTAATTTTTTTATATTCTTTAGTGGGACTCAAATATTCAAATAAAATATGATACGTACTAGAATAAATATACTAAATGTAAAAAAAAGTTAAAAATCGGCATAATATTTGCTCCTAAGGGAGATTAATATGTTAGAAAAAATGTGTTCAATTTTGCCAATTTAATTGGACGGTTTACTAATAGAGGGCGAAGCAGTAGCTATTCGAAGTACCAACTATGCTTCAAATCACTAAAAATTGCAGGGTCGAACTTTTTGTTTTCTCTACCATTTGAAATATAGCTTAAAATAATTTAAATTTACTTACCAATTGAATTGTTACATTTCTAGTAGCCCGGGAGGCAGCGACAGATTTTTCGCGTTAATATCTATAAAGCTAGATTTTTTTCCAAAGATAGTTTAGATAGTATCTATAATGAAGGCGCAATTCTACCAAACTCTTAGTGGTGCATAAATGAGTAAAAAATTAAATATTTAAAATTTCGTTTTTCGAATTGTCACGAATTGTCAAGAAATGATGATTCGCCTTCGCTCCTGCCGGCCCCAATTTTCGATTTTCACTTCGCGATTCATGTTGTACGGTCATTGCCGACCTTCTCCTCCACATCGAGATATAGAACGGGTCTCCGATTGCCGTATTTGTTCAGTTCTTACGTTTGAAAAAGTGACTTGCGGTCGTGCTAATCGGCGACTATTTTTAAGTGGTTTCCCGGGTTCGAATCCCGCCCGGGGATATTTTTTTTTTTCATTTTCAATTTTTTGGCACATATTTTTGATTCTATAATTGCGATTTGCTCCGTTCTATTGCATTTCTCGGAAAAGTTTTGCTTTTTCCGCCGCAGAATATTAAGATGCTCTATTTGGATCAAAAATCACATTCTGCTTCCGGGTGGCTAAATCTTTGGTAGACATTGCAAAAACGGCAATACGTAGTCAAATCACGACAATTATATTCCTCATTAGTATTAATGAACAGACAGTATTTTTATAGATCTGTTAATAAGCTTTTATTTACTCCATTATGTTATATTATTTTGGTAAGGAAATTTCTAATTTTTAATCGAAATAATGCAGATTAATATTTCGCGGCGGAAAATGCAAAACTTTTCAGATAAATGCAATAGAACGGAGCGAATAGCAATTATGGAATAAAAAATATGTACCAAAAAATTGAAAACGAAAAAAAAAGTATCCCTGGGCGGGATTCGAACTCGGGAAACCACTGAAAAATAGTCGCCAATTAGCACGACCGTAAGTCAATTTTTCAAACGTAAGAACTGAATAAATACGGCGATCGGAGACCTGTTCTATGTCTCGATGGCGAGGAGAAGACCGGCAATGACCGTACAACGAGAATCGAGAGGTGAAAATCGAAAATTGAGGGCGGCAGGAGCGAAGGCGAATCGTCATTTTTTGACAATTCGTGACAATTCCAAAAACGAAATTTTCGTCCATCTATTTTTTTTCTTTAATTTTTTACTCATTTATGCACCACTAAGAGTTTAGTAGAATTGCACCTTCATTATAGATGCTATCTAAACTCTCTTTGGAAAAAAATCTAGCTTTATAGAAATGATTTCACGAAATGGTCCAGGAGGCGACTGCAAATTTGTGTGGGGAACGAGTGGACGGGATTTAGCAGTTTAGAATACTGCAATAATATGCTCTAAACTCATAACCGCTGGTCGGCCGATCACGGTCCCTGACGGTAATGAGTAATTACGGTAATTGCTTATTGGGGCAATGGGGCGATTGTGGTGACAAAGTGGACTTTTTTTTAAAACTAATTTGTTAATTATGATCCAAAGAATGTAAAATGCTCGGTCGGCCGACCCCCACCCCTGACGATAGCCTTGGGCGACCATTAACAACAATGCAATTTTTAATGCCTAGCCTCCCCCAAGGAGTGACCAGGTTGGCCTTGGTCCATTCGAAAGAACAAAATTTTCCCATGTCATAAAACCCCGGTCGGCCGATCTCGGTCCCTGGCTTTAATGAGTAATTACACTAATTGTCGTGGGGGGGGGGGGGGCACAGTGGGGATTGTGGTGACGGAGTGGACGATTTTTTGTTTAAGCTTTTTTTTAAATTGTAATCTCGAGTCTAAAATGCTCGGTCGGCCGACCCCCACCCCTGGTGATGTCCTTGGCCGACCATTTGCAACGAATTTAGCAGATCGATCTTGGAATATTCGAAAGGGTGAATTATCAAAAGAATTGTTATTACCTCACTGTTTTCACTTTTATAACTTCTTCCCCCCCTTAAGGGGGGGGGGTGATAAATGTTGTAGCAACTGCACTCAGAGAAAAAGTGTACTATAGTTTTAGGTAAATTTCTATAGTTTTAAGAAAACGTTCTAATTTAAATATGAACCTATGAAATGTTTCTTTGTTTTAAGTAAATCATTTATTTAATTGTATAAAATTTTACTTAATTCAAGTAAATTAATTATTTCATTTTACGATTTTTTAAATTGTTTCTAAGATGTTAAATTACGTAATATCAAATAAATCAATTCGCTAGAAGTAAATAAAGAATTGTTTGTTTTAAAGGAAAAAAACTTTCATTCAATAAAATCTGATTCAAATAAATGGATTTACTTAAAACTAGTAAATTTTTTCTGACTGTGTGATCGGAATTCATCGTGTGTTTATGATGGCATTTTGCTTTTATAAAATTACATTTGAAAAAAAATATTTACGATGTTAATTAAAAAAATGCATATACCACTTATTGAAATAAATATACGTGTTTCATTTTGAAGTTACAGTTAGAATAACTTTGGATCGGAGAAAAAAATTTTCCGAATGAAAGTTGTTTGTTTTGGAAGGTCACATATGATGACATTTATCAAGGGCCTATTAAGGCCACCCTATGTAAGATATGGCCACCAACTTTGGTTTTTTAAGAAACCCCTTTAGTGACTTTTACGATTCTCACCGAGGAAAAACTTGTCCTATTAATTTTTTTTGTTTATAAAAGGACATGTAATGGCACTAACCAGGGGCCTGTCAAGGCCACATTTGGTAAAATCTGGACACCAACAACACACCGAAGGAAAACGTGCTTCCTTATTATAATCTCATAAACGTAGATATTATTCGTTTCGAAATTCTGTAGAAAACAAATTATACATATTTTGAGTAAAACATTTTTAAAATCCCCTATTTTATTCTGTTGTTGGAATAATACTCCCTTAAGGTGGCCTAGAAAGAGACATCCGATAGGGAAATATTTACTATTTTTGGCCATAACTTTTTTCTCTTAGTACGTATATTTAAAAAAATTATAAGACTACCTAAGTAGAACCTTAACAAGAATATTACTATTAATTTTCACTCAATAATTTCAGTGGATTGCAAAATAGTTAGATTTAAATTTAAAAATTATGCCAATTTTCCTAGTTCGTACTTTTAAATTAAACTGTTTTGCAACCAAGTACATCACCAGGGGTGGGGTCGGCCGACCGAGCATTTTAGACTGGAGATTACAATAAAAAAAAAGTTTAAACAAAAAATCGTCCACTCTGTCACCACAATCCCCCTGTGCCCCCCACGACAATAAGTGTAATTACTCATTAAAGCCAGGGACCGAGATCGGCCGACCGGGGTTTTATGAAAGGAAAAATTTTGTTCTTTCGAATAGACCGAGGCCACCTGGTCACTCCTTGGGGCAGGCTAGGCATTAAAAATTGCATTGTTGTTAATGGTCGGCCAAGGCCATCGCCAGGGGTGGGGGTCGGCCGACCGAGCATTTTACATTCTTTGAATGATAATTAGCAAATTAGTTAAAAAAAAACGTCCACATTGTCACTACAATCGCCCCATTGCCCCAATAAACAATTACCGTAATTACTCATTACCGCCAACGACCGTGATCGGCCGACCAGCGATTATGAGTTTAGGGCATACTATTGCAGTATTCTAAACTGCTAAATCCCGTCCACTCCTTCCCCACACAAATTTGCAGTCGCCTCCTGGACCAAAAACTGTCGCTGCCTCCCAGGCTGTAGTTTATTATACATCTTCAATAACTTTTTGTTAGTAATATTGCTAATAAATCAGGAGCATATCTAATAATAACATATCATTACTGTAAAAAGTAATTTTTATATGGACTAAATGTACCTATTTTTAATCCAGATTGTGAAAAATCAATGCCACGCGGGATTAAAAAGAACTTTGATTTTGTGGCATATAGACAAACTATCTTTGCATACACTCTAATAGTGTAGATTGTAGATAATCAATTATTATTTTGAAAGAGTAAAATTTCTCTTTTACTCCCCGAAGGAGAGCTTATATTCTTTCTGGGAGCAAAAATGACACGTTAGTCTTTGAAAATGGTAACTAAACTAGCAGTACAGATATATTGTTTTGAAGAATTCCGATTTCCTCATATCCTCAAGCATGCAAAATGTCTTTCCATTGCTTTCCTCTGGTTTTTGTAATTTCCTTTTTCAAACATTATAATTTTATGGTTATTCATTGCTTGTCGTGTGTATGTGATTTCGTGATATTTCACTTTCGGGTGAAAGTGATCATCATCAAGTGACGAAAATTTGATGTTTAAGGAAAAGCCTGCAAAAGTTCGCACCCGCAGTGCGTAGGAAGACGAGAGAAATCGATTGGCGGACACCTGAGTGTTCCATATGCGTTCTTCTTCTGAATAGAGCCTTCAGAAATTTGAAAATTTGTCACATTTTCCATGTTTACGTGTTTTTCGTTGAATTTTCCTTTCGGTGTGAAAGTTATCATCATCGGGTGACAAACAATTCGATGTTTTAGGAAAAATCTAAAAAAAAACAGGGATACGCGGTAAGCGGAGCAAAATCGAATAGTGGACACCGAAGTTTTCCATCTGTGCTATTTCTCTGAATAGGGGCCTTCGGAACAGTTTCCCAATGGAAAATGTCAAATTTTCCGTGTTTACGAGTTTTTCGTGATATTTTACTTTCGGTGAG
The DNA here is from genome assembly GCA_963583905.1 of Stenurella melanura. Taxonomy (NCBI): domain Eukaryota; kingdom Metazoa; phylum Arthropoda; class Insecta; order Coleoptera; family Cerambycidae; genus Stenurella; species Stenurella melanura. The sequence continues at coordinate 163,730,619 of OY757311.1, read as the reverse complement.
AAAGTGTTCGGGTGACAAAAATTTCGATGATTTAGAAAAAAAATCGGTAAAGGTATTTACACAGAACTTCCCTCGTTCATGGCAGTCTCTCTAAAAAAATAATAATTACGAAATGACATTGAGAATAATAATCGGAGTAGAGTTATTGCTATTATTACAAAGAAAACTTGATAAGTTTTGGTCAAAAAAATATGCAGATTGCTCATCCAACAGCAAAAGTTCAATACTAAATAGCAGGTGCCACATATGGCAGGCTTGCGCAAATACCTTTACAAATGTCCACCATGACTGAATTATTTCTTGGGATGACCACCCTGTACATTTTTCAATAAAAGTATAATAGGTGCATATGCCAGATGTTATTGCCATCTGTCACATTTTCAATCCAACATTCACGTAATGGAGTGGAAGTATAGTGGTGGTTAAAAAATTTCATTTTTTTTAAATTTTTCAAAAGATGGTAAAATAATTTTCAAATTTTTTGCTTCTGAAATAGGTTTAAAATGTTAAAGGTAGAAATTTTAAATTAGAGCACAAAGGAAAGTTTCCTTTTGTTCTATAGTAGTGCTAAAAAAAGTTTAAAAATTAAAAATGATGTATTTTTAAAATAGGTTTAGAATGCTACGAAACGTGAAAATTTTAAATTTGAGCAAATAAAAAAAAATTCGATCTATTTTAGTGGTAAAAACTTTTTGAAAAATGTTGGTGAAAAAAAATTTCAAAATTTTTTTTCTGAAATACCTAGGTTTAGAATGTCATTTAAATTTGAGCATTCTGGTGTTAAATTTTTTTCCAAACTGGTAACAAAATGTTGCAAATTTTTTTTTCCGAAATTGGTTTGGAATATCATGAAACATGGAAATTTTAAATTTGAGCAAAAAAAATTTTTTCGTCTGTTCTATAGTAGTGATACATAAATGGATTAAAAATGTTTTCAAATTTTTTAAAAAATTCTTCAAAAACATTTTTTAATTTAAATTTACAAATAGTTTTAGAATGTCATGGAAACGTGGATAGTTAAAATCTGAACAAAGAAAGAAAAATTCTATCTTAGTGATAAAATTTCAAAAAACTTTTTTTTTTAATCAGGCTTAGAATGCCATGAAACGTGAAAATTTTAAATTTGAAGAAAGAAAAAAAAATCATTTTAGTAGTAAAAATTTTTTCAAAAATATTGGTGAAAAAAATTTTCAGAACACGTAGATTCCGAAAATATAGGTTTTTCAATTCCGTCAGTCTGTCTGTCTGTCTGTCTGTCTGTCTGTCGGTCTGTCTGTCTGTCTGTTGGTGTATTTACTAAAAAACTACTTGACGGAGAGCAGTCAAATTTGGTAGGTAGTTAACCCTACTGTCAGCGAAGAACTGGTAGAATTTTCCCTGAAAAATATACAGGGTGGACCGTCTAAACGGAATAAATAGTGAAAAAAATTTTTTTTGCACAAATTTAAAATTTCCACGTTTCATGACGCGCTAAACCTATTTCAGGAAAAAAAAATTTTTGAAAATTTTTTTCAAACATTTTTGAAAAAATTTTTACCAAGATGAAAAAAAATTGTTTTTGCTCAAATTTAAAATTTCTACGTTTCATGACACGCTTAACCTATTTCAGGAAAAAAAAATTTGAAAATTTTTTTCACCAATATTTTTGAAAAAAATTTTACTACTAAAATGAATTTTTTTTTTCTTTCTTCAAATTTAAAATTTTCACGTTTCATGGCATTCTAAGCCTGATTAAAAAAAAAAGTTTTTTGAAATTTTATCACTAACATAGAATTTTTCTTTCTTTGTTCAGATTTTAACTATCCACGTTTCCATGACATTCTAAAACTATTCAAACAAATTTAAAAATGTTTTTGAAGAATTTTTTAAAAAATTTGAAAACATTTTTAATCCATTTATGTATCACTACTATAGAGAAGACGAAAAAATTTTGAAATTTTTTTTCACCAACATTTTTCAAAAAGTTTTTACCACTAAAATAGATCGAATTTTTTTTTTTATTTGCTCAAATTTAAAATTTTCACGTTTCATAGCATTCTAAACCTATTTTAAAAATACGTCATTTTTAATTTTTAAACTTTTTTTAGCACTACTATAGAACAGAAGGAAACTTTCCTTTGTGCTCTAATTTAAAATTTCTACCTTTGACATTTTAAACCTATTTCAGAAGCAAAAAATTTGAAAATTATTTTACCATCTTTTGAAAAATTTTAAAAAAATGAAATTTTTTAACCACCACTATACTTCCACTCCATTACGTGAATGTTGGATTGAAAATGTGACAGATGGCAATAACATCTGGCATATGCACCTATTATACTTTTATTGAAAAATGTACTGGGTGGTCATCCCAAGAAATAATTCAGTCATGGTGGACATTTGTAAAGGTATTTGCGCAAGCCTGCCATATGTGGCACCTGCTATTTAGTATTGAACTTTTGCTGTTGGATGAGCAATCTGTATATTTTTTTGACCAAAACTTATCAAGTTTTCTTTGTAATAATAGCAATAACTATACTCCGATTATTATTCTCAATGTCATTTCGTAATTATTATTTTTTTAGAGAGACTGCCATGAACGAGGGAAGTTCTGTGTAAATACCTTTACCGATTTTTTTTCAAGCAACACTGACCTCTTAATGAAATTTCCTTAAAAAAAATTCCATTACAGTTTTTTTTCTCACACATACCAACGTTGATATCCAGATATAATTACTACAATTCCTATGATTTTTATTTCACTCAACGCAACTGCAATATAGTCGTTGTAACTTTTTCTAGAGAAAATTGATCCCTCTTGTACGCTTAATTGATAGCTGATTAAATTTCCAATCCGATGATTTTCCGGTAATTTTTGCGTGAGATATGGACCGCTAAAGTGAGAATTTCGAGGAATTCGCTACTCGCGCTACACGGTCCAGCTTCGAGGACCATTTCTCAAAAAACAAAAAATCTTACGAGCTCGATGGCATATTCAGCTATGTAAAATCAAACGAGAAATCGAGTGGCGCAAACCGAAAGTCGCTGCGGTCCTTCGTTTCCGAGATACGGCCGCTTAAAGTTAGCGGAGAATGAAAATCGAAGTTTTTCACCGCTTCCACCGAGAACGAAACGAGACACAGAGCTGCGCTTTGCGCCATTCCATTTCTCTCACCTTCCTACGTCCTCCTAAATTTGTTTAGATTTTTTATGAAACGCCGATATTTGATGACCACTGTCATTCCAAAAATGAAATGTAACAAAAAACACCTACTCATGAAAAATGTAACATTCTTTCACGTTCCGAGGGTCCTACCTACATAAAGAACACAGAAAGAGAACGCCACTGTGCTCTATTCGATTTGTCTCCCATTACTGCATACCCCTTAATTTTTTCAGATATTTCCTAAAACATCGAAATTTTGTCGCCCGATGATGACCACTTCCATACCGAAAGTGAAATGCTACATACTAGAAATATGACATTATTTCACTTTCCAAGGGTTCTATCCACATAAAGAACGCAGACGGAGAACGCCACTGTGCGATATTCAATTTCTCTCCCCTTACTGCGTACCTCTGATTTTTCTCAGATTTTCCCTAAAACACGAAAAATGTGACATTTTTTCACTTTCAGAGGGCCCTATCCACATAAAGGACGCAGACGGAGAACGCCACTGTGTGCTATTCGATTTGTCTCCCATTATTGTATACCCCTGATATTTTTCATATTTTTTCTAAAACATCAAAATTTTGTCACCCGATGATCACTTTTAATACCGAAAGTAAAATGCCACGAAAAACACCTACACATGAAAAATGTGACATTGTTTCACTTTCCGAGGGCCCCATCCACATAAAGAACGCAGATGGGAACGCCACTGAGTACTATTCGATTTGTCTCCCATTATTGTATACCCCTGATATTTTTCATATTTTTTCTAAAACATCAAAATTTTGTCACCCGATGATCACTTTTATACCGAAAGTAAAATGCCACGAAAAACGCCTACACATGAAAATGTGACATTGTTTCACTTTCCGAGGGCTCTATCCACATAAAGAACGCAGACGGGAACACCACTGTGCGCGATTCGATTTGTCTCCAGTTATTGCATACCCCTGACTTTTGTCATGTTTCTTCTAAAACATCAAAATTTTGTCACCCGATGATGATCACTTTTATGCCGAAAGTGAAACGCCACGAAAAACATCTACACACGAGAAATGTGGCATTTTTTTACTTTCCGAGGGCCCTATCCACATAAAGAACGCAGACTGAGAACGCCACTGCACGCTATTCGCTTTATTTCCCCTTACTCTGTAGCCCTGTTTTTTTTTTCAGATTTTTCCTAAAACATAATTTTTGTCGCCCGATGATGACCACTTTCATACCGAAAGCAAAATGCCACGAAAAACACCTACACACGAAAAATGTGACATTTTTTTACTTTCCGAGGGCCTTATCCACATAAAGAACGCAGACGGAGAACGCAACTGAGCGCTATTCGATTTGTCTCCCATTATTGCATTCCCCTGATATTTTTCATATTTTTTCTAAAACATCAAAATTTTGTCACCCGATGATGATCACTTTTATACCGAAAGTGAAATGCTACGAAAAACACCTACACATGAAAAATGTGACATTATTTCACTTTCCGAGGGCCCTATCCACATAAAGAACTCAGACGCGGAACGCCACTGTGCGCTATTCGATTTCTCTCCCCTTACTGCGTACCTCTGATTTTTTCAGATTTTTTCTAAAACATCGAAATTTTGTCGCCCGATGATGACCACTTTCATACCGAAAGTGAAATGCCACGAAAAACACCTACACACGAAAAATATGACATTTTTTCATTTTCCGAGGGCCCTATCCACATAAAGAATGCAGACGGAGAACGCCACTGTGCGCTATTCGATTTCTTTCCCCTTACTGCTGATTTTTTTCAGAATTTTCCTAAAACATCGAAATTTTCTCGCCCGATGATGACCACTTTCATAACGAAAGTGAAATTCCATGATAAACACCTACACACGAAAGAAGTGAAACTGTTCTATTTTCCGAGGACCCTACCCGAAGAAAGAACGCAGATGGAGAACTCCGGTGCGCGACATTCGATTTCTCTCCCCTTACTGAGCACCACCCCTAATTTTTTCAGATTTTTCCTAAAACATCAAATTTTTGTCACCAGATAATGACCACTTTTGCACTGAAAGTGAAATGCCACAAAAAGCACCTACACACGAAAATCGATGAATAACCATTAAAATTTGAAAAAGAAAATCACAAAAACAATATCTAACAATAATTGAAACTATTACTGCGTTATTAGATTTTGTAGATAGTTGCGGTGGATACCGCCTAACGTAACCATGAATTGTTTAATTATTTACAATCATCAAATCCTATTTCAAAAGTTACAAAATAGAATAGGAACTGAATGATTTTTTATTCACTGCTGTAAATCTAGTCAAGGCTTCCCAATAGTGTCCGTACGGCCCTGCACAATTCTGTTGCCAACAACTGATGATGAAATCACTACTTATAGCTAGCCAATTTATGGTTCCTGTTATATCGGCATAACCATTAGTTCGCTTTTTCTATATACGAATTTACTGTGGCGTGCAAACACATTCTTAACAATCGTACGTGTTGTAACATGCGGAATGCTCAATAGCTTCCTTCGTTACACTGTTAATATTTATTAGAAAAATTATAAGTTATCGGAAATATTATTCCCACAAACTCTAGTACTAATAGAGTGCACTTACTCTTTAGACTACGATGAACATACGTCATCTGTCAGCAGTTAACGCTTGCGAATACTAGATAGCGCATCAGGGATGAGATTTCAATTAAATAAAGCCGGGTGAAACTCTTTCTCGTTGAACCATTGAACTAATTAGACGTATTTATAATTTTTTTTGACCTGTAATGGGGATGTTAGAATTAGAAAAACCTCGTGATGATCACATGAGGTAAGGTTTTAATTATTATAACGGTAAATACCGTCTAACATTTGAAATATTGTTTTAGGTTTTTCTCATATTCTTATAAATTAAGAATTAATTTCTTAATAACAAAACTTATTCACGTCTAATGATTTTAACGTAGAAGTATTTCAACGTTACATTAATTGCTTTGAGCAAGATTTGAGATTATGTACATTCAAATTGCGATACCTACAACGTTTTCCACTAAGCAAGCAATATTCATATGAAGTCAACCTTTCCATACTACATTTGAATTGGGATATACGAAAACATTCTGAGCGATGAGATTTTCTTCATTTTGTCTTGACGACAAATCTTGTACGAACGTTTCTACGATTTCATAACCTCAAAATGGGATTAAGGCAGCCACATGTGAAACATAACCTTTAAATCCATAATCATCGGAGAACAGGATCATATTTAGGAATTTCCTTAGTCAGGATAACAAAATAAAAGATAAGTACTTTTGATTGCTACATGTAAAAGGGATTATTTTCACATGATTGTAGTTTTGGGTCATAAAAGCCAAGTGTCTAAATTTAAAATATGAGATTCAAGCTAAATCTATTATAATTTTTGTTAGATTATATTTTAAATACGCTGTTATAATTAACCCATTGTCGTACATTAATTCATAGTTACTTATATCTTAAATTCGTTGTCGAAAATATTTCATCGTAGTATTAATTTCGTGGTTAATTTTATCGTGATTCCTCACTGTAAATATTTTATCGTAGTATTGTAATGCATTTCTGTTGGTAACAACGCCTCAAATTTATCTTGCTGTTGAGCAAATTGTAATATAGAGTATCTTGTAATATAGTATATTTTGTAATATAGTTTCTTTTGTATATATTTCTGTCTGGTACTTTGCTATACAGTATCTTTGATGCTGCGATTTAGTTAATTTTTTGTAATATAATATTTTTGTAATATAGTACTATTGTATATATGTAACTTTTGTCTTTTGTTTATCTTTGTCTTAATTTTCCTTTATTATATTAAGTAATCAATGGCGCCCAAGCCTTGAACTCAACGCCCTTTTGCTCTCCGTATCTTTACTGGTGAAACCAGTGACGCAAACCACGTCGCTCGTAGGGTGGCCCATATTGAACAACTTGGGCAATATTTAAACATCGAATAAAAGCTTTCAAAACAACGCCACCGTGTCAACTACGAAAACACGGTCTCTCGGATTTGTTCACGTATAAACGATATTAATTAATCCAGATAATACGTGGTACAATATTCAGAGCGGCTATGAGTACAGATATTGTGGAAGATTTCGTGAAGATTGACGATCATTCCTTGGCAGGGCCACATAGAGTAAATATGACTAAATATGACAGGGGTAAATTAATTTGACAGTCCAACGTTTCATATTTGCCTCCTATAATCTGGTATTCCTGCCATTGTATTTTGTATATTATTACAAGTATTGAAAGCCAAGATATTAATTCCAGTCGTCATTATTAATAAATTAGTATTTTTTATTTGACACTTCTAGACGTTCACATTCCTAAAATCAATTGGGGGTGCTCCATTAGAACTGAAACTTTTCGACTTAAACACGGCCATGATTAAACAGAGTTTTCTCTTAAAGCCAACTGCTACGCCCTTTTATTATGGCAATTTAAGCTTTATATACAAAATAGGACGTTTGGCATTTAGCGAATACATAATAATTAACCTCCATATTACTTTAGTGGTGTGTAGATTAGTACTTATGCAAAACTTGAGGTAGAGTCTGAAAATATTTAAAATCAATTTTGCAAATGTGTACTTTAGAGCGAAACATGTTTAAATACATGCATTCATTTACCTTGGTAAGATGGGTAATATAACTTTAGTAATTGAAAACTGTGACTGTCACATACAGGAATGTGCTATAGTAACTCAGTGTTGAGATTTCAGAGGAATTGACCAGAACAAAAGTTGTAGGAATAAAGTAATAAGCTACCTCGTGATGATCTTGACTTTGACCTTTAGCAATATTTTCAAAGTAATTTGATCGTAAACGTTAATTATGCAGAACTCAATTACGATAAAAGAATAAAAATGATAGGTCATATATTTTTCTCTTAAAATAAATAATATACATGCAATACCCCGAAGTGAGACAATTTTTTTCTTTACGTGTACCATTATATGCTACAAAACATCAGCAATTGATTCATATTGATCACCATAACACAACATATGGGCAACATTCAATTACGCAACGTCTACGATAAAGTATTAATTATACAGGGTGGCCCATTAGTGCGAGGAAGTCCAATATCTGGCTTATTATAAGAAACATGAAAAAATGTTTTCAATAAAAGTTATAGGGCTTGCTTTGTTCTCTATTTCTAAAATACTGGGAAATACACAGGGTGTTCCGTTAAAGCGGGACAGCTTAAAGGTCGAATTTGTTAAATGACACACCCTGCATATTTTTCACTATTGATTTTAGCGTAAAATTTTACGTAAGGCACTATTTTTTTTTTCAAAATGCTGCAGCGTTGCCAAATTGTTGTGAAAAATATGAAAATTTTCGCAAAAACAGTGCGTCACAAATATCAAAAAAACTTTGTTAATGATAGTTAAAGGAAAACATTTAGTAAGAGCAAATGTAAGTCAGTTGAACTGCCTTAGAGGAGCTAAAGTTAATTTTTATATACAGGGCATTTTATTGTAGGGTCATCAACTTGCCAATCTTCAAACATCTAAAACTTCGTTTTTTCAAATGGAACATCCAGTATATTATTCCACCATTTTGTAGAACTATTATTCCTTCAAATTTGCTATCATGATATTAGTCCTTAAAATTAATATTCTTTGAGATATTTTTAATTTAATTGATAACTTAAAAATAATTCTAAAATTTCGTTTTTTCAAATGGAACACCCAATATGTTATTCCACCATTTTGTAGAATTATTTTATTCCTTCAAATTTGATATCATGATATTAGTCCTTAAAATTCATATTTTTTGAGATATTTTCAATTTAATTGATAACTTAAAAATAATTGCGTCTATTCTTAAGTAAGCTACGACTTTGACGTTTATAACAGTATAGTCAATAAGACAAATAGTTACCGTCACACAATTTCGTACCTGTGCAATTTTAGTGTTTAAAATAATGAATTTCTCTACAGAAGAATTGACAGATATGGTTTATTTACTGGGAGCAAGTGATAAAAACTGATTACTTGCGAGAAGGATTTATGGGCAAACATCCAGATAGAAGCAAACCCAGGAAAGAAGCTTTTGAAAATTTACTACAGCGGTTTACTCGAACGGGAAATGTCGCATATGAAAAAACAGAAAGAACCAAGACTGCATTAACTGAAGAAAATGAAATGACTGTTCTGTCAAAAGTTACAGAAGATCCTCATATCTCGACTAGGGAAATATCGAAACAAACTGATATAAACCGGACCGTACCATATACAACTAATGCAGGAGTTAGTAGATGATGATTTAAAAAAAAAAGGTAACATTTTGTGAATGGGCTCAACAACAAATTCTTCAAGATAGAAATTTTTTTAACAATGTATTATTTGTGGATGAAGCGACATTCCATAAAAATGGGTTTGTCAATAGACACAATTTTCATTATTATGCAACCGAAAATCCACATTTTATACGGAGTACCAGTCAGACAAGATGGTCATTAAACGTATGGGGTGGCATAATCGGAAATCATGTCATTGGGCCCTACTTTCTTGAAGGAAGAGTTAGCTGTCTGATACAGGTACTTAAATTTTCTCGAGAATCAGTTACCGCAGTTAGTAAATCATTTACCTATTCCACTTCGACAGAGAATGCAGTATTTACATGACGGAGAGCCAGTCCACCATACGGCAGCTATTCACACACATTTAAATAATGCATTTCCCGGAAGATGGATAAGTAGAGGAGGGCCTTTGATATGGCCACCTCGTTCACTCACTTCACAAAAATGGATTTTTTTAATGTGGGGCTACGTCAAAGATCAAATATACAAAACACCTCCAACTACAAAGGAGGATATGAGAGTTCGAATTAGGGAGGTATTCCAAAACATTAACAATGTATTAAGTCATGTTAGTCGAGCTTTTGAAAACCGCGTGCATTATTGTCTAGAAGTAGCCGGTGGTCATTTTGAACATTTGTTGTTGTAGTTGTTTATGCGTTTTTCTTCTGGTTACCGTTGTTCTTTTTAAATTTACATATATTGAAATATTTTAATTGTTTACATTATTCTCAACCTTTAAGATTCTGATAAAAAATATGATTTTGAATTATTTAGTTTTGATTTTTATTTTCAGTTTTAAAAGCTGAAATTAGTAAATATCGAAGTCACAGCTTACTTAAAAAAAGACGCAATTATTTTTAATAATTAATATCATGATAGCGAATTTGAATAAAACAGTTCTACAAAATGGTGGAATAATTTGAAAAAACGAAATTTTAGAAGTTTGAAGATTGGCAAGTTGATGACCCTATAATAAAATTTCCTGTATATAAAAATAAACTTTAGCGCTTCTCAGACAGCTCAACTAACTCTTACATTTGCACTTACTAAATGTTTACCTTTAACTACCATTAAAAAAGTTTTTTGATGATATTTGTGACGCACTGTTTTTGTGAAAATTTTCGAATTTTTCACAATAACTTGGCAACGCTGCAGCATATTGAAAAAAAATATTAGTGCTGTACGTAAAATTTTACTCTGAAATCAATAGTGTAATAATATATAGGGTGTGTCATTAAAAAAACTCGACCTTAAACTGTCCCGCTTTAAAGGAACACCCTGTGTATTTGCCAGTATTTTAGAAATAGAGAACAAAGCAAGCCCTATAACTTTTATTCAGAAAATGTTTCCATGTTTCTAATGATAAGCCAGATGTTGGATTTCCTCGCACTAATGGGCCACCCTCTATATCCCAAGATATAGATAATTTAGATATTACTTTCGAACAGCTGACGAGATTTTGCAAATATAATTTACATCTCTAAATTAATATTTTCCATCACTTTTATATTATTTCGTATTTACGTATTATTAGTAATTTTTTTCTTTTACTTATGTATTGTATCTTTTTCTTTTAAATTATGTAAGGTTAATTATTGCCATACTTGTTATTGTTAGTTTAGGTTTAAATGTTAAAAAATTAAGATATAAATTGTTTAAATCTAATTAATTTTTCATAATTATCAATATTGTACTATTAGGGTTTTTATCATGTTATGTACTAGTAAATAAAATGAATGATCGAAAATATATCAGTATCACATATAAATAATGCGTTAGGCTTCCGAAACACGCCATAAGATTTTGTTTTCACATCAAATATCTTGAAGCGTATTTTCCAAGTTACGACTGTTTGTTACAAATTAACTCTCATACACTTTTGACACTGCTTTTGTCAGCAGTAATGTGGCAGAATGTTGGTTTTCCCAAGTTAGCCTAGGCGGAGATGCATACATAGTTTACGAATTAGAGAGCAAAGTTTTCCCTTCAATCACTCTAAAGATTCCTTTAGACCCGCTAGTTATTTTGCATATTTGCTGAAAGTAAATAGGGTGTTTATTAATAGGTCTGAATGAAGTTTAGAATTTGTGTCGTGTTTGGCGCTAAAACGTCGGAGAGATTTATGTTAATATTGAGCATTCTGTATTCGGTATGTCCTGGTGTGGCAAGAAAATCAACGACTTATTGAGAAAAGTATATCGTGGTTCAAAAAAATGTACTTGTGTTTATCAATCAATTTCCATTAACAATGTAACCACTTACTAAACGAAATATGCCTATCAAGCTCATCTATAGCTTCTTATTTTCATATAGATAGTAACCGTATTGCAAATGCAACAGCTATTCTCCGGACTGTTTGTCCCGCCAACTGCTGGATTATGATTTGCAACTCCGTTCATTGATTTGCAATCCGGTTAATATCCTTATGAAAATAAAGATTCATAGAGGAGTTTGATAGAAATATTTCGTTTAATAACAATTATCTAAGTTGCCAAAAAACTAAAAAAGTTATGTATTTGTTCCACATTTAAACAAGACACCTTGTAACATAGTCAACAGATATATAGAAACCTAAATAATCCAGCAAAGAGAAGTTTACATCTTGTTATTTTCTGGTCTCGTTAAAAACTCACCTATTTATAGTCTGCTCGTAGATTTGCTGTTTTCAACAAGACTACTTTAGATATTTAAAATACTTCGTGTATTATCAATGTACACACAAACCGGACGTTTTATAAAAAAAATCTGTTTCCTGTTTTATAACGAATTATTTAAATCCCAGCCGGTTAACATCAAACCGACAATGGCAGCAGCGCAAACTGTATTTTATGAAAGGACCTCTCGACGAACTCATGAAAATATGTCGTATATTTATTTGTAAAAGTTTTATTGCAATAAAAACACGTCTACATATATTTTCTGATACTCTGTTTAATAACAGGACATATTATTTTATTTCTGTATAGTATGATTTAGTACATCAAACATGTAAATTGCTCCTATTATTGCGAACAACATGCCTAGCAAATGTATCTTTTATTATACCGTTTCATGTTTTGTGTTCATTGTATTCAAGTTATTTGATACATAATGTATTCAAATTACATCATATTGTTGGAAGTATTTTTATAATACTAAGAGCAATCATTAACAGCCGTATGCACAGTCGTTCGCCAGCGACTCGCTGAACTTTCTCCGTTCGCCAGATGAGAATTCAATTAATGGCCAGTAGCATCTCCCAGAGATATTATCTGTTTACGTTCAAGTAAGAAATAATCAAATATAAGTTGTTTTCGAGAATATGCTGTTATTATTATGTAATGCAAATTATGCTCTATTCTTTCGCCAGCGACTCGCTGGGCGATTCGCTGGCGAAAGAACAGAACGACTATGCATACGGCTGTAAGTAAATCATTGCAATACATCGCATTATTATGGAGTGCGCATAATTAGGAGTGGAAGTGTAAAAAAAATTGTAATTGTAATTGTAATTGGAATTGTAAAAAAAAATTAATTTTTTTTTTTAGAATGTTATGAAAATGAGATTTTAAATTTGACAAAAAATGTATGTCTGTCGGTCGGTCTGTTTGTAACTTTTTTTGTGCGGACGTTTTCTCTGGAACGGTTTATGATATAAATAATAATAATAATGAGGATTGTTTAAGGCGGCAGAAAGAGCCGCAGATAAACTTGATCTCGTATTCGACGACAGGCGAGGAGGTTAGCGCGGTGCTGACCCATAGTCAGTCACTGAACTTCTGCTACCTCGCCTGAAGGCCCAAATAAAAGCTGCCGAACAGGAACATCTGTTTAGGCAGCATGTGGATAAACCCATGCACGGTGTATTCTATAAGAACCTAGAAACACTGGGTTTATCGACAAGGCTGACATTTGCATTTTTAAGGTCAGCTGGGCTAAAGTCGGAGACCGAGGGATTCATTGTGGCCTGTCAAGATGGTGTAATTAACACGTTGGTCTACCGAAGCCGCGTAATGGGTGCAGAGGTTCCTGATATTAACTGAAGGACCTGCCGCCAGGCACCGGAATCGCTCATGCATTTACTGTCTGCATGTCCAGTATATGCGATTTCGGCTTACATCCATCGTCATAACGCGGCGTTACGGGTGCTGTACTATCATCTACGACACTCGTACGGAATAGACCAAACACCAGTGCTGCCTTACGTCCCCGGAGACATTGAGTCCGTTGTCGAAAACGAGAGGTGTCGAATTTATTGGAACTTCTCGTTTCCGACAATCAGGCTAATCCAAGCCAACAAGCCTGATGTAGTCCTCCTCGACCATCAAAACAAGGTGATATTTGTGATCGAGTTCTCAGCACCTGCTGTAGGTAATATTTTATAATAACTTTTACACGATTTTTTCTAAAAATCCAAGTAGCTCATGAAAAATAAACAATAGAAAGATAAACTAAGTGGATAGTTTTAATAAATATTGTCTTTTGACCAAACTTAATCATATTTGACTTAGGAACATGTATGAGCAATTGAAAGTAATAATAATTAGGTATTTAATAAACAAAATAACAATACATTACATTACACTAAAACTAAAATACAATAATACAATTCATCTTAAATTTTTGTAGCCTCTATAAGGTCGCCGTTTATTTCGACGTATTTGTCAAATCGTTTTTTAATATTCTTTACGACATTCTACAATGGGCTTTTCCCTCAATTTTTTTTTATTGTGTTATTGGAAAGAGCCTATCAAAATATTACTAAAAATGAATTTTTATTTTTTTTCTGAGCGCATAAAATACCACAAAAAAAATACAAATGTTCCGTAAATGAACAGCAGTTTGAAACGATAGCTTTCGGGCGCCAATGTGACGTCATCATAAACTGCACCAATCAGTATGAGATTAAACGGCCGTCAGAATTAGCTATGAAGGTGCATTCAAAAAGAACCTCACTTCTCTGCCTTGCTTTCCACAACCTGCAATTCTATTGGTGCCTGAAGTACATTTATGAGGAACTACCAATAGAATCTCATATTGCAAAGTGGTAACGCTTAATTGAGAACGTGCGTTTATGACGCCCATTGACAGTGCCAAGAAGTATCTGTCATAAATCACGAGAGTGCAGCCCAGCGTGTTTACTTCTTGTTTGGTGTTATAGTATTAATTTCTTTTAAAAATATGAGTAAATGTGAAGACAGATTTGTAAAAGGTCCACTAAAAGAAAGAACAATATATACATACGTTAAAATGATCTTCGCAACAGAAAAATCCAGGAGCAGTATAAACAATACCTGGAACTTTTGCAACTTTCCACCATAATTTTCGAATTTCCAAATTTGTTGGAACTCGCAAAAATAACTCCGTACTATTTTCACTATTATTTGGACACACTGGTACAAAACAAACCTTTTTAAGCGGCATTTTATAATTAGAAGAGAGCAAAATTAATTTTCGTATCGAACGTAAACAATAGAAAGTGAGGTTATCGAATAAAGCTTGAGCATTTCAGTACAGCGTTGCCAAATGAAAGTGGCATTATACCATATGTGAACCAAATGAACAAAAATAGAGAATATAAATCTGATATATAGATTTTAGAAACTCATACAGTCAAAAGTTGATACAATTTTTGCTTTTATTTAGTGTCAGAGAAACGAAGAATACGTTGTAACGAAAAAATGCGCTATTCAAAGTAGACAATTGATAACGGAAATACGATGTTCATGTAAAAAGACATACATCTGGCAATAGGAGGATCCTCATTAAGAATACGACTTTTATTGGTCTAATCAGTGTGACGTCACGCATGGCGCCTTAAAACTTACGTTTCAAATTACCTGAAATAAAACTGATTTTGTTATGTAAATATTTGGTAGAACGTAAAAAATTGGAAGAAACTAAATTAAAATAAAATTATATTGCAGTTTATTATATGGCTTGATTATAGTGAAGTAGTAAAATTCAGTCATGCGGGAAAGGCCCATTATTGCCGGGTTGCACAAGCATGTCTTATTCTTGCACACAAATCTTCTGTTACTCGGGCGTGACCTGTAAACTTTAAATTTTATTAAGCCCCATAAAAAGAAGTCCATCGGTGTTAAGTCCGGGGATCGGGGTGGCTATCCAATTAACGGGTTACCCCGACCTATCCATCGATTAGGAAAGTCATCTGGTAATTATGGAGAGGGCTGACATCTAATTGAAAGTGTAGATTTACTCTTTCTGGTATAGAAAGTTCACGTAGCATATTCCAAAATTCGTTTCTTAGGAACTGTAAAAACTGCATGCTGTTCATATTATCTTCAAAAAAGAAAGGATCAATGATTGTTTCATTGAGTAACACAGACCAAACATTAACTTTTTGGGAATACTGTCTTTTACAATTAATGACCCACTCTGGGTTTTCTGTAGCCCAAAACCTACAATTGTGTGACGATACCACCCCATTTGTGGTAAAAGTTGCCTCATCGCTGAATAAATCAGTTTTCAAAAAATTTCTGTTATTAAGATAGTCTCCTTGAGCCCATAAGCAAAATTCCATCCGTGTTTCATCACCAGGTTCCAACGTATGTAAATCTTAGGTTTGAATGGTTTTACCTTATTCTTTTTAAGGCATCGGCGAATATTTTCTCTAGGTAAATTCAAATCTAAGCTAGCTACTCTTAACTGGCGTTTGGATTGTTGTTAAAATAATTTAAAACAGTCTGCTCGTACCTGGGTCTTTTTTGTACATTATCCGTTCTTATAATACGCCTTGTCACAGCGCCACACTCATCAAAAATTTTGTTTATTTTAGAAACGGTACTTTTAGTGATGTTGGGCCTATTCGGGTGCCTATTATTAAATATTTCACGTACCTCTCCCAAAGTTCTGTCAATATCTCCTCTAAGGCGCACAAGTTCTATTTTTTCTACTACATTTAGAGTATCCATAATTTTAACTTCAAACTAATAAACTAATACTTGATAATATTATTGATCAGTTTTATAATTTCAATAACGATATACTCTGAGTATATACGTATTTGAAAGATTTGACGTCTGACTTTAAAATTTGTTTTCCATGGCACCCTATTATTATCTGTCATTACTCAATAAAAAGACAATACTTATTAAAATTATCCATTTAATTTATCTTTCTATTGTTTATTTTTCATGGGCTACAAACCACGACTTGGATTTCACCATAGCAGCCAAGTATCTTAAATAATTTGATACAAACATAACTAACTATCTTGTACGCATTTCGGTTATCTGAAAAATTACGAATTTTATATTCTTGCCCTTCTTAAGTTAAATTTGAGAACCATGACATAAGGATCTACAGAGGGATAGATGAGCGGACAGATGAATGCACAGACCGGCATTTTCAAAATATAGAATTCGCTCACTAACACAACGATACGAATTTTCATGTTTGCGAAGAGTATAACAAGGGCCACTCTACTACATACGTACATCCCGTATAAATGTTTTATTATAAAAAATTATGTAAAAATATTAAGAAAATAAAAAATCTGTTTCATTCAGAAGTTTTTATTTTTTTAACTTGTGCTGACTCAATATGCTCAATATCGTTCAAACCTTTCTATTCAATAAGACTTATGCTCTTATTTCCAGTTCAAAATTTACTCGAACTCTTATTTTTGTTGATTTGTTGACTAACTTGCTGATATCGATTAAAAAGAATTTAAGATAGGGGCATAGGAAAATAATTTATTAATTTGATTTTATCACACCATAAAAAGGTTTATTTATGATCATGTTATGATCTTAGAAGTTAAATAATAAAATAGAAATTTTATACATATTAGGTAAGTTCTCTGTTTATTGGAATATCAAATTTTATGGGCAGCGGGTAGGTACTGTAGATGCTGCTGTAAGTGAAAATAGAACGAATAATTATTTATGTGCAATACCGAGGATATTTTTTATTATAAATTAAGGAAAGGTATTATTACAGATTTGGCCTGAGATATATTTAGAATTATATTTTATGTTAAATTTACGTGAACATAAAAACCGATTTATATAAAAATATGTAATACCGAAAATACGCTGAAATTTTGTTTGTTGAATTTTCAAGAAAATATTGCTTCATCACAGCTTAGTAGTTAAAATTTCAACAAAAAATAACGTTTTTAGATCTTCCTTGTACTTTTTTGATTTGCCCTACTAATTACTTTAGTATTTTGTATTGCACATTAAGTATGTTTTTTTTTCGGCTGACCAGAAAATACTCTCACATTGAGCTTGAAGGAAAGGATTATCACAAAATAATTCCGACAAAAATTGAGGGAGGGGGGTGATTTTGGAGACTTTAGTGATCATTTTCCCGTGGCTCAGAAAATTCCAGCTGATCGAAGGCAAGAACTTCACAAACTTAACATTGTATAAAAATTTTAAAAAACTGTTAACTGCATCAACAGTTCTATGTAAATAGTAAGTATCTATGGATATTGAATATAACAAACGTTCTTAAAGTTGTGTATTTATCATACACAGAAAAAAAGATTTTTCAAAAAGCCTTAGATTTCCGAAATGTCGGCGAAATATTTAATTTCAAGTTGTTATACTTATTTATGTTATTTGTTTAAAAAAAAGCAACCTCTAACTGATCCTTTGACGCTGATAAATAGAAACAAAAAATATTATGAGCTAACAAAATCCCCAGAATTGGTAAAAAGGATCAAGTTCAACTTTCCCTTGCATTTGCAAAAATACGAAAAGCTATCAAGATGTTCAAATGCTTTCAAAAACTTCTCCCTTCAGTGCCATTTCTAACCGTATGACATATGCAATAAAAACTTTTTAAATAACATGAGAAAATTGATGGTAATTTGTTTAATTTAATTAATTTAAAAAGTTTCTGTCATGATCATTCGTATGCAACAAAAAACGGCAAATTTGTATGCGCCTCTTATCGTCACCTTCATCGAGACCTGGAAAAAATAATTATTAGAATATCTATGAGACGTTTTTATTGCGTCTTACAGAAGATAAATATCAATTCATTTAATAAAATAATAAATTATTTTGTTACTACTGAGTCGGATAGCAAAGTGAAAACGAAACTGAATAATGATTGTTTTATGTGGAATTTGATTTGTATGGAACAACTATCTACATTTTCTGAAAGGTTAGGTAAGTATGGACAAAAAATTACCTTGCACCGGAGTGTAATGGAAAGCATGTCATCCATTTTCATGAAGAACTGACCACACTTTCCATATGCTTACGCTTAACATTGTAACATTCATTACTTATGCTTCTCGTTGGATCCTCATCAAATGCAGCAACAGCATACTGTCTTGCGTGTATTCTAGGGTGGAAAATTCAAATGTTCTTTCTCCCGTAAACGTCAGTAGGTATTTGAAAATGTGTTGCGGATGGGTAATGGTCTACCAGGATGCTGCCCCTCATAAATTCTCTCAGCTTTACGTGCAACACCATTGGCTCTGCCGTAAGCCGTCATAATGTCAGCATATTCTTCGTTAGTGTACGCAGTTGTTGTTTCGATATCGAAAAGATGCAAGAAATACGTTTAACAAAGTAACGAGAACAATTTTATTACGAAATTAACTTAATCAATACTAACAACAGCACTAAGATTAAACGAAATAAAGTTAATAACATGAGATAGTATCTCGAGTCACAGGCACATCCACTAGCAGAAATAGTCTACACTATTAACAGTAAAATAGGGAAGCGGGTGAGTTCACGGATCGTACGTCCCCCATGAAAGACAGACAGTAGAATTATTTTACCTGCGCTAGGAGGGTTGCTTACCTGCTCGCTACATGTGTATTTGTGTATCTCACAAGCGAGTTAACTTCCATCGTTACTTGTTATTGTTAGCGTGCCCCGTATATCTTTGTAAATAAATTACCACCAATTTTCTCATGTTATTTAAATAGTTTTTATTGCATGTGGCATACGATTAAAAATGGCATTAGAGGGAGAAGTTTTGAAAGCATTTGGACATCTTGATAGCTTTTCGTTTTTTTTGCAAATGCAAGGGAAAGTTGAACTTTACCAATTTTGGAGACTCTGTAGCTTATAATAATTTTTGTCTTTAATTATCAGCGTCCCATTGATTTTGTTACAATACAGATACATTGCAGAAAATAATGGAAATTATTTTGAACTGTTACAACCATAAAAACAATTGTTATACATGCTAAAAGCTGATTTGAGGGAAATTTTCAAAAAAGAAATAAAACCTCAAGAAACAGTGATACTTTGGATAGCGGTCATTAGAACTAACTAACTTCTAAATGGCTCCATCTATCCACCATTCCCGTTTGGCCCTCTGCTGAACACCCTGTATAATGTATGAAATGCAGGCAACATGACGACGGGGAGATCAAGGAATCTAAAAATCTAATATATCTGCTATTATTGAAACTATTGATTTGAAGTAGGCACAAAATGTTGAAGTAAGAACGAAGTTTTGGATATCTTCTTATAGAGTCGGGTACAATTTAAACTGACTTGTGTCATGGTCGCTAAAACGTCTGAACTAGGATTTTATTTGATGCATAAGAAATGCCAGTAGTTCTCAAACAGTTCTCAGCAATGATGTCGCTAAATAATTTTAAAAAAATAGGAAAGATATTATCATAAAATGTTAAGATTATTAATTTAGTAACTTCATAATTTTAGTGGAATTCTGATTATACAGTGTCCATAAAGTTGGCTACATATGGGAAAAAATTGTATTTTTAACATTTCTCTATTGGTGGTTCGTATATGCATGTCCAACAACAAAAAATTACATTTTGACACATGTCATGTGATCACCGGTTTGGCAGGACTGTAAAAAATAGTTGATCGTGGTACCGAAAAGTGGGTCAAATTGTTAAGATATCGAAAAATTTGATGAAGTGCATATAGAATATAGAATACAACAAAGACCCCATATATCAATTATGAAGCAGATATGAGAAAAACAAAAAAGTGCAAATTTTATCCCTACCATTAATTATCATAAACTCTTGTGTATTTCACAAACATTTGATTAGTTTCGATAAAAACTTGTAAACATTTATTTTAGTTGAATAAAAGTATTTGCATGTAAAAAAGGAAACGAACCCCCATTATACCATTTTTTAGAAATCTCAATAATACAAATTTTTCCCATATGTAGCCAACTTTACGACGGACACTGTAGGTATATAGGTTCGGGCATAAATGAAACTGATAACAAAAAATGAATTGCCCAATTCAGTCAATAACAAAGAGTGATCGGAAAAAGAAATCAAAGACTAATATTACTACAGTCCAGCAAGAGACACGGGAAGGTTTGGGCATTTCTTGCCAGGAAAGGATAGGATCGTAGTATTAGTAGGGGAAACGATGTCAGTGAAAAAAAAAAACAAAAGAAAATCTGAAATCTCTATGAGGATAACGAAAATAAATTATTTTTCTTTTAGCGGTAATAAATAAAAATTCTGATTGTCAAAATAAATATTAAAAAAATTAACAATAATTTTAAAACAAATAAATTAAAACAATTCTGAAAGAACAACGCATTGACACGTTCGTAAACACTAAAACACTGCACTTGAATAATTTATCTACTCGACGTACGTTTCACCATTCGTGTATTAATACATGACGTAAGAAAGTAGAATTTATTAGTGATAAACACGCGCTAGTAGTAATGAAAGACACATTTTTGGGGAAAATAAAGTTTTAACAAAATTCGCGGCACAGTTTAACAAAATAAAAATTTTAGAAGGAAAATTATTAACTTTTAATAATTAAACAAAAAAAAGTGGAAGTGCTGGGGATCGATCTCGCAACAACCCCATTTATATTTATTGCTCGATCGAGCATCTTACCGATTGAGCTACGCGATCGTGTTTATTCTACTCTAAAACGTGTACTATCTACGTACTAGAAAATTGTAAGCCTTAGTGGTTTGACATTGTTCGTTTGACGGATGAATAACCACTATTTACCACTAAAAATAACTTAAATATTTCATATAAAGAGGTTTTTCATATTTAGAGTGGTGTTACTTCACTTATGACTATGTTTCTCACTCCTCAATGTACATTTCATATTTCCGTCTCAAAAGAAGTGGGAAAGAATCTTGGTAGACATTCATTGACAATTTCTTTAGGCTATGGCTTTAAGTTTGTGTGCAAGAGATAGTGAAAACATATGTGCAATATTAATTCATACTCTGGCATGAAACATAATATCTATCTTGGGGCAAACATGTGAATTTTGTAGCTACTTTTTATCTGTTATTAAAATTATTTTTTGTTTCTGCCTCGTCTTATGTACTTAAGCTAAATTCGTTTGGAAGCTTGATAATTATAAAGTGAAAAAATACTGTCAAAGAGTAGAGCTAACCTTTGAATTATGTATCACATTATCGATAATATTGTCAGAATATTGTTCAACATTGAAATCAAAATTTCATTACATCTTACACATTGAATTGAACGAGCTCACAAATTAATTGCTGAGATTTCGTTCTTAGCCTCAGGCTGACGAGGTAACGGCATTTCAGATTTCAACTTACCAGCGCCCTCAGCAAAATAATTACGTGATATACAATTACCATAGCGTTGATGGTATTTTCCGCCTTTTGATTGCGATGTACTTGAGGAAACCGACACGATTATTATAAAATACATCAATGTAGCGGAACTGTAAACGGCATAAAGTTGTATGAGGATGCGGAGTTTGAACAAGAAATTATGAACACGTACTTGCGCCGCCTTATTAGGATTGAATTTCCAGCTAGTATCTATCACAAAACTTTGAAAAGATCTTAAGCTTTCTACCTATAATTAAAATAGCCTAAATATGACAGGTTAAGTTTCACTAAATCCAGAAAAAATACTGTATGTCCGGTAGTTGGCTCAAGTATTAATAAGGCATTGTTGAATTACCGCATACTAAAACTTTCTAGTCATCGCAATTTTATTTCCCTTGATTTTTGATAATAGTCTGTGATGGGACTTGTGGGATGCTCTATCATATGTAAACACTACATCGCCACCGGGATAGTTCATGCAGAGGTGGCGAAAATAGAAAAAAAGCAAATAAATAAATGTCACTTTTAAAATAATAATTTTGAAATATAATTTAATAAGATAATATTATTTAGAATTGAGGAAATGAATATATTACTAGCAAAAATACTCGTAATTATTTCAAACTCTTACTAAAGACTCATCATAGATAAGTACAAAAACATATATCCTTCTAAACAAAATACTTTGCTGGCTACATGCCACGAACAACATTGAATTATAAGAAAGAAATATGCACATTACGTACAGATAACTGTCACAATAATGTTAGTTTTAATTTTAAATTATCCTGTTCAACAAAACCAAAAAACAACTAAAGACAAAAACACTTACCAAAAACTTTGAAAATTTTCACAGACACGTGTTTCTGTATCCTACACAAGGATACTTCTTCAGTGCTACTTCTTTCAAAGTTGAAAATGAACTAAACAGTCACTTACCAGGCAATACGTATTTATGCAATAATTATTTATGGTTCTACTTATCTATGATGAGTCTTTAGTAAGAGTTTGAAATAATTACGAGTATTTTTGCTAGTAATATATTCATTTCCTCAATTCTATTTTAGATTACTCTTACATTGTAGGGAATTTGCATTTGCATTTGATTATGTTTTATGATTATACCTGTATTGGTAATTCTCCGAAATCTGTTTTGGATTATCCTGTTCGTTAGAACCATAAATAATTATTGCATAAATACGTATTGCCTGGTAAGTGACTGTTTAGTTCATTTTCAACTTTGAAAGAAGTAGCACTGAAGAAGTATCCTTGTGTAGGATACAGAAACACGTGTCTGTGAAAGTTTTCAAAGTTTTTGGTAAGTGTTTTTGTCTTTAGTTGTTTTTTGGTTTTGTTGAACAGGATAATTTAAAATTAAAACTAACATTATTGTGACAGTTATCTGTACGTAATGTGCATATTTCTTTCTTATAATTCAATGTTGTTCGTGGCATGTAGCCAGCAAAGTATTTTGTTTAGAAGGATATATGTTTTTGTACTTATCTATGATGAGTCTTTAGTAAGAGTTTGAAATAATTACGAGTATTTTTGCTAGTAATATATTCATTTCCTCAATTCTATTTTAGATTACTCTTACATTGTAGGGAATTTGCATTTGCATTTGATTATATAATATTATTTGTTATTTGTTATTTACAATACATATTGTTATTTACAATACATAAATATTGTGGGGTCAATACCCCACAAATTGGTGACCCCTACATTCGCAACATTTGCGTGTCGTCTTCCAGCGCTTAGAAAAATATGGAATTAATATTAAACCTTTCAAGTGCATATTTGGCGCAAATTCTCTCGGTTTCCTCGGACATCGCGTCTCTTTCATTTTCTTCATTTACATCTTGTTGAATAGGTCGTTCACGTCACAAAGGAGCTGAAGGAAATTTCCCGTGTTGTTTTGCATAATTGTGAACAGAAGAAAATGTTAATTTATTGGGAATTCGTCGATTGGGAAACCGTCGACGATATTCTCTAACGGCGGCCCTCGAGTTCCCATTACAAAAACCATAAATGTAACTGATGTCAATGTACTCTTCATTAGAATAAGACATTTTAACTTTAAAAAGTAGTTTAAGTGCTGCTTCAAACAAACAAGCACAAAGTTTTTGACAGGTACTTTGAGTATTGTCAGTGGCAAATGTTTATCAAGGCTCACGAGATTTTTGAAATGGAGTTATTTGGTTGTTAATTTTCGGATCATTAAAACTGTGTAAAGACTGACTAAATAGTTAATTACATTATTATAATATTATCTTGAGGTTGGACGCAGACATTTTGAAAATTTGTTATAGTAATTTTTTAAAAATTATTTATATATTGTTTGTTCACATTTTTATATATTTAATTTTTTTTATTTTGTTGACATTTACACATTTTTACATTTTTTTATCGTTGTAGCAAATTCTAGCAAACAGACAGTAAAATTAAATCTTTCCCCACAAAATTAATGTCGTTCATGTAGTTAGTGATGTTTTTGTGACCGAAAGTCACCCAAATATTTTTTAAATGGATTTATTGTGAAACTCAACTGTTAATTCTTGAGGCATTAAAAGTGTGCC
Organism: Stenurella melanura; assembly: GCA_963583905.1. Lineage (NCBI taxonomy): Eukaryota > Metazoa > Arthropoda > Insecta > Coleoptera > Cerambycidae > Stenurella > Stenurella melanura. Next base: position 163,706,021 of record OY757311.1, on the reverse strand, counting down.
TAAAAAACTAACTACTTGGTTCAGGCACACTGTTTTGAAAATCTGTATTGTACATTGCCAAAATCCATATACAGGATGATGTTTTTAGGTAAGATCGAAAATTTAAAAAATTTGCTCAGGCCCTGACTTTTGTTTGTTTTCGATACTGAATTATATAGACCTCCATTAGTAAAATTTGTCTATTAAATTTGGTGCAATTTGCTACAGCCATTAAAAAAATACGGCCGATCGAAATTTTGGCAAAAAATAGAAAACACGCTGTATATCAGAAATGAGAGGCATTAGAGATCTAATAAAGGTTCCTAAATCGTCTTAGGGTTCTGTACCCCTCACTAGCGTATGACCACTCACTCACGAAACACCCTGTATAACAGACGATACACTTTAAAGTTATTATATTCGACAGTTAATTAAAAATAAAAATTTGCAATTAAAAGATCGAAAATATTCATATTTTGCTACATAGTGTTGAATTTAGATATTATTTTCAATTTTGGGATATAAAATCATATGTTTGAGTTAGAAAAATTATTTCATATCTCCATCAGGACGTCCCTGCAAACATGTCCTCTGATATTTTTAAGAAAAAAGTGGTACGACATTTTCCATGTGGTTATTTTTTTAATTAGCCTGGACAATTCTACATGGAAACGGTCTCTAACGTTTTTCTCATCACACGAACAGTACTTGATTGAAATAATTGAGATTAGCACATAGTTAAGAAACACTTTGTATAATTATTACTCAATTATTATTATTTCTTTTTACTATTTCGGGTATGCTCTTGTTACACCTTAATATGTAACATTTTTAAGGAATTTTTAAGTAAAACTCAAACACCGGAATCACTTTTATTAAAATCTCGTATAGTACGTACAACGATTGAATCTTCGGGTGACTGTGGTGACGAAACTTCCGATAGACACCGCTTTTCCATGAGATTAGTGCGTTGTCCTTTAGTTAAAATTATCGAGCGAAACGTCGTTTTGAGTATCAATTTATTTCCATTAGTTTTACATCGCACATGTAGTAATTAATCTAATTTTCATTCGCTTATGTAAGCTTAGATGAGCCGAAAAAAGTTCCGGTTTAAAGTAACTACTAAAATGATCAGAGGATATATTTTCATATTGAGCCGATTACATATTTTGTTTGTTTTCTTGAACTTTAAGAAACTAATATTACACTACAAGGAAATTCACTTAAACGTATACATTTCTGAAATGCATGAACATTATATGCGAAATATATGTACCGTTCCCCCAAGTTTCAACAATAACTACAATGCATTTGCGCTTCTTACCTGAGGATAATCTCCAAACTTCGTCTGATAATCGAAAACGTACAGATAAGAATTTCTGTGCTCGGCTGAATGCAAATCTGCAGTATGCACCACAGGGGCCACGTATTGTGCATCGGACAATGCCTCCAGAGTTTCGTCCCGTATATTGATTGGATGCTGTACGGGTCTCTCCCAATCTGTGTATTCATTAACTATTGTCGCCAGGATCTCGGAGAGGTGGTAACTGTACGTGTTCCTTACAAATGTCCTCAGTATCTTCGAGCGTCGGTCCGCTTCTATCCCGTATTGAACGTCCTCGCCGTTGAAGGCGAAGTAAGCCTCTGCTTTTACAACGCCAAGAAGCAGATCGTATCTAGACAACTTAGAGACGACCGACTTTCGGAGCAGAACGTTGTTTAAAATGTTGATGGCGTTCTGAGGTTCAGCCTTTGCAGGTTTGCTATTGCTGTCGAATTCGTTATAATGGAGATTATCTCCCCCTGTAAACAAAACAAAATGACATTGTAATGATAGACATTTAATTTAAATTTTAAATTAAAGCGATTAAGGTTTTGAGGCTCATATTTTTTTATGGGATTAGTGATTGAATTTCATTGCATTAAATCGGATTTTTTACATATTCGTCTGCGTAGGCAAACGTGATTAATCAAATTGGAGTATGGTTGAGTGTAGAATATGATCGTGCGCAGGGTGGAATTTCTAAGTAGCTCACCTCCAGCGTCAACAAAATTAACGATTGAAAGCGATTTTTTAATAAAGAGTTTATGTAGTCAACAGAACCATTATTTTATTTTTAACACTTTTTAAAAAAATTAGAAAGGGGAAGTTCTCAATTCGATCCACATCTATGTTCTTGTTTATTTTATATCACTCATTACGGGAACTGCTGAAGCAATTTCTATGAAGCTTGCATAAGATGAGCACAAACTGAAAATATTTTTCTCATTCGAATATTTGGCGAATGCGCCGGTAATAAATTTCTTTGGAATTGAACTAATGGAGGTTGTTATATGTATTTTCCAAGTAGTTGATATTGAGTCTGATATCAAAAGTTAAAAACACAGTGGTGAATAATAAATGAAAAACTTTTGCAGATTTGCATGAAAATTAGCGCGTGGAGACATGAGGACTCCTTGCAAACAAGAGTTCTGGCGACATAAGCATGGCTAAATGACCCCCATGGCCAATGTCTAAGATAACAAATGTACTGATATTGGTACTTCAAAAGAATATTATTATATGTATGGTTTTTGACTCTTGACCTTGACCCATTCTTGAGATATTTGAGAAAGTACGAGAGAGCGTCGCTATTCTCAAACTCAATTTTCTCAAAAAATATAAAAGCTAGGAAGATGGGCCCGATTGCAATTATTAAGGGATGCTTTCGAGAATATTTTTTTTTTTTCAGATTTTTCTTGATCTGCTAATAGTGCAAAATAATCATACATATTACGAACGTTATTTTTACTTCCACATCCACGTCGTAGATTTTTTTTCTTGAAATAAGTTTAGAATGTCATGGAACGTCGAGATTTTAAATTTGAGAAAAAAAAAATTCTGTCTGTTTGTCGGTCTGTCTGTCTAACTTTTTTTTGTCCGCACGTTTTGTCTATAATGGTTTGAGATATTGACTTGAAATTTTGTACACGTATATATTATTACGAGATCTGGAACTGGATTGTTTTTTGAACATATCCGGTGAAGAGTGGGGGGGTAAATAGGGGTAAATAAGGGGAAATAAGTAAAGCAAACTGGTTAGAGTACAGAAATTTAAAATTAGGTGTATGTACTAGAAGCCAAGGCCTCAACATTTTTTATAATATTTTCCATCCCACCCACCACCCCTCCATTCCATTATTAAAGGGGTTCATAAAAAAATTGAGATATTCACTTGAAATTTGGTATACGTATATATTATATTGACATCAGAAACTTGGTTATATTTTGGGATTACTCTGTTGAAGGGTTGGGAGTTAAATTAGAGGTAAATAGGGGAAAATAAATAAAGCAAACTAGTAAGAGTACAGAAAGTTGAGAAAAATACAAGAAGCTAAGTAAGGCATCAGATTCTTTTATAATATTTTTCAACCTCTCACCACCCCTACTCCATTATTAAAGGGGTTGATAAAATAAAATTGATACATTCACTTGAAATTTGATACACGTATGTATTATAACGACATCTGGCACTGGTTTATATTTTGAGATGATTATGTTGAGGGGTTGGGGGGTTAAATAGGGGAAAATAAGTAAAGCAAGCTGGTAAGAGTACAGACATATGGGATTTGGTCTATATACTAGAAGCGAAGGCCTGAGATTTCTTTAATAATATTTTCCATCCCCCAGCCTCCCTCACTCTCTTATTAAAAGATATGATAAAATTAAATTAAGATTTTCACTTGAAATTTTGTACACGTTTGTATTATAACGATATCTGAAACTAGATTATATTTTCACGTGATTCCGTTGAATGAGTGGGGGTAAGTAGAAGTAAATAGGGAAACATAAGTAAAGCAAGCTGGTAAGAGTACAGTAACTTGGGATTTGGCGTATATACTAGAAGCCAAGGCATCAAATTTCTTTCTAATATTTTTCAACCCTCCACCCCCACAACCTCCACTACATGATTAAAGGGGTTGATTACATGAAATTGAGATATTCACTTGAAAGTTAGTAAACGTATGTATTGCAATGATATCTGATTGAGATGATTCCGTTGAAGGAGTGGGAGGTGGTATGTTGTGAATAGCGCAAAATAAGTAGAGCAAGCCAGAAACTTCATATTTTTACTTCCACATCCACGTAGTGGATTGGAAGTAGGTATAGTAATTGTGAAAAAAAATCAATTTTTTTTTTCTTGAAATAGGTTTAAAATGCCATGAAACGTCGAGATTTTAAATTTGCTGGAAAATAAATTTTCTGTTTGTCTGTAACTTTTTTGTCCGCACTTTTTCTCCAGAACGGTTTAAAGTATTGACTTGAAATATTGTACACGTATATATTATAACGAGATCTGGAACTGGATTGTCTTTTGAACATATTCGGTGAAGGGTTGGGGGATAAATAGGGGTAAATAAGTAAAGCAAGCAGGTAAGAGTACATAAACTTGAAATTTTGTGTATGTACTAGAAGCCGAAGGGGTGGCAAGTGGAATTAAAGAGTAACACTACGCAAGCTTCCTTAAAGTTGGGAACAAAGTGAGAAGATGGATCTTCAGCTTAAAAGAACAGAGTTTATTTATTGTCCTGAACGACGATTTTTTCCCTTACATTCTATTACAATGTTACAAGCCACGCAAAAAGAGGCGTGGTGATAATAAAAGATTTATTAGTACTTTCAGTTAAGCCGAAAGTGTACTTTTGGTCTGAATGCCTAAAAATGTACTTTTAAGTGAAATATTCTGTACCTTAATTTCAAATTATTATTTCGAAAAATAAAGAAAAAGACACTAGGTACACCCCATCAGGTCTCGTGGGCACCAGGTACACTGACTGTGTAAGTGATTAAAATTTCTCTAAATATTCTAATAATCGAAAATAGAAAGTTCTTTTTTCATTTTCAGTCTAGCTTTAGAACATCCTGTATTGCAAAATAAATGGAAATGAGAAAATGAACCCAAATGCTTCTGCTATATAATGGATACCCAACCGTGGAAATGAAAAATTTACCATCTCCGCTGCAGTGAATAATTCAAAGCCACAAACCTAACAGGCTGCCTCACACTAAATTATAAAGACTCTCAGGAAACAAATCTATTAATTTTATTTAACCGCTAACCGTTCTTCTACATGCTAACAAAGTAACGTCATTAATTTATTTACATGCCTCCGTACGAGATAATTGAGGATTTACATCTATATTAACGTACTTTCATGAAATTAAATACACTAGCTTAGTTTAGTTCATCAGGCATGAGGACTAAGTGTTGTTCAAATTGTGGAATCACTTAATTACTCTACGATAGTTAATTAACAATAAAACTATAAGCACTGTGTTATGTTTTCTGCGGCTGATGCAATTATGCGAGCTTTTCGAATTTACTCGGCAAAGCTTATTATATTATTTGTCTAAGAGATTAGAGATGCAGTTTAATACATGGGTGTGTGTACGACATGCAAAACAAGTTATAAGTTTTAGGGCCCAATATGAGCGGAAAATTAAATTTCTACATCTACCAAATGCACGTAAATATACTGAATTATTTAAGATTTTTTAAGTAGGGTAACAAAAAATGGGCTGTTCAATTATGGTCAATTTTGATAAAAGAACCCAGAAGAATCCTTATGGGAAATAGCTTTCGATCAAACTTTTTGAAACTCTGGTGCTAAAAACTCACGGTTTTGAGATATGGCGCTCAAAAGTTGGACTTTTCAGAACTTTGAACAGTGGCTTTGACCGTGATGTTCATGGTTATTAGCGGGTTAATTTTAGAATTGTTAATAGAAAACCCTAATTTTGATATCGAAAAATTAGTGAAAGATTTTAGCGTCAGATATAATTGTGACCTTTAGTAACTAATACTAATAGTCGATTAATGTTAATGTTTATTATCGCTTAAGAGAAGATCAATTAGAGATACGTCTGTTAGAGCCTACTGCATATGACTATGCTTGCGGTTACAGATATAAGTTTACAGACAAGAGAGATGGCTGTCTGCAATAGCATGACCCGATGTGCACCGCGGGGAGGTCGCAAGATCAGACCTAACACATCATATGGCCCTGAAAAGGGCCGATTCTTCATCTTTATATCACGATTCTTGAGCATGTGCAACAATAGCCGATGAAAGGATCACGGGCATTAGAATCATCAGCATAGCATCATTTATGCCATATTAACTCTGTACCTTGGAAGGAAAAGGGCCAATCTCCAAAATAGTTGTTATTGAGATGAGTGTGCTACCAAACTACACTATTTCATTATCTTAAGTATAAAAAGCCCAATCTCGTAGATATATTTTCTACATAACAGTGTTTCCTTAAGGGCCAATGTGTTATAAGCATTCGTTTTAAAACGGCCAATGTAATATGATAGATTTTAAGTCCATTACCACATTAGAATACAAAAGGCCTTTCTCCTCTTAACGTGGAGATTGGCCTTTAATACTGTTTTGCATAGGTGGAAGATTGGCCATAACAGATTTCATAAACATTAATATTTAATAAAATCCAATAGGTGCGAGCCTCTTCCTCTTCGCGATCCAAATCGGATAAAGGCTCCTTGTGATCTCGCAAGTTGGGCCCGGTACCGATTGACGCAGGACGACGGCCGTCGTAGCGCCGTTTATGCGGGGGCCCTAATTTCTCGAGGGTTTTCTTATAATTCACTAATGAAAGTCAGCTATCTCTTTAATGAGAATTTTTTTTTGACAGAACACAGAAATTTCCACGTTGCAACGCGGGACTGGGAAACGTCACATATTTTCGTCATGAGATTTTAAATTTTTACGAAAATATCGATCTTTATTCCGCACAGAATTACACAAAATTTTAGACTTAACCCAGAGCACACACTAAGTAGATGAAATGTTCAAATTGAGACCTAGATCGATCCTCCATATCAAGTTTGTAGTGAGATATAGGTGTTTGGAGATTACATGTTTTTCGACGTTTTAGGTTAAAATTGAAAGATCCCCAAAAACACTGTTCTCACGCCCACTACTGAACTGAATTTTCGATTTTTTCGTTAAAAATTGATATCACTATAAAGCTATATTCTTCTGCTTCGGAGAGACGTCGCCAACACTTCTACTACAAGTACTTATTTAATTCTGAATTTTTAAAATACTTATGGTTTTCAATTTTTACGAAAATATCCATTTTTATTTCGCCCAGAACTACATGAAATTTTCGATTTAATTCAGAGCATATACTATGTAGATAAAATGTCAACCTCCATTTTCAAATAGAGACTAAGATCGAGCCTTTACATTAAGTATTAATTAAAATATGTTTTAATATTTCATGTCTGAGAATTTTTTAGGTTACGTTTTAACACTTTCTAATTTGTTACATTTATCTCGGCCCTGCAGAGCCAAATTTCCGATTTTCCCTGTACAATTAGGTATCAGAGGAAAAAGCAAATCTCCCACTATCCACGGAGGCCTAGAGCGGGCTATTATTCCATGTACATGTACAGTTATGAATTTTTTGGAACATAGATGTTTTTCACTTTATCACAGAAAACCCAACTTTCATACGCCCGTGCCAGGCCGAATTTCCGGTTTGCCACATGTACTCCACTATCACAACAAAATATCATTCTTTCTTATTGAGTTGAGACATAGAACGATTTTAAACTCCCATTATTTATTTTTTTAAATCCATGTTTTTCATCCGCCATTTTCTCTAACTAGGATTTCTGGGTAATTGGCATGATGTACAGGATGTGAAAAATTTAGCGAAAATCGTATTCGATTTATTTTCAAACATTTTTCTTATTTGTCGTCCGATTGGGCTGAAATTTGGTACTCAGGGGTTATCGACTCCGCTGATCACGATTGTGACGACAGACGGAATCTCGAAATTCAAACTAGCGAGCCAAAATGGCCGACGATTTTGGCTATTGGTCCCACATAGTTCAGAATCGGTGTGTGGGGGTTTTCGGGGTCGCTGATTACGAATCCGAAGTCGAAATTGAAAAACTCAAAATAGCGGCATGAGATGCAGGACACATTTTGTCATTTATGGTCCCATCCGTCTGTAAATAGATATGTGAATGTTATCGAGGCCACAGATCACGAATATGTGACCGTCGCTCAAATATTCAAAATGGCGGCGTCACCATAGCCCAATGTTCATTATTTATTGTAACTTCATTATTTACCGTCCGATTCAGCTGAAACTCGGTATGTGAAGATTATTAAAGTAGCTGATAACGAATGTCATATTGAAACTACAAGATTCAACATGGCGGCGCCAAAATGGCAGGCAAAATGTATCATTTATGGTCCGATTCGACTGAAAATCGGTACCTACATGGTTTTCAGGTCGCTGATGACGAATCTGCAATCGAAATTGAAAACTAAACAATTGAACGAATGAAAACTGAAAAATTGAAAACTTTAGATTGATTACGAAGCAATCGACATTGTGGGCGAAGCCCTCACACCCCTCCGGTAGGAGATAGAGAAAGCCTTGGCTTTCTCTAGTTGATCGTTATAAACTCCTAGAAGTGTCACATGTGCCAGTAGTGTTGTGTCAATTAAAAATGTATAGTAGCAGAACAAAGGATTTTTATAAAAATAAAGAGCAGTCATAAACATAGTAACCCTAGTCAAGGAAAGTACAAAATACATTTCTTAGCTATATTAAATTGGCTTATTATTTTACTTTTGCTACAGATTCTAATCATAACGTTGATATTTCTGAAAAATCTAAACATTTAGAGGCTACACTGTTTTTTGAGAAAACTCCGTTGCAACCGTTTGAAAATGTAAGTGATTTAATAAATGTTTTAATGTTCTGCTAAATTTGCTTTATAAAAAGTGTGTACAGAAAAGCATCGCTAAATATGATAGAAATGCAACAATCAGAATTTCTAAATTTTGGTGAGCTCTTAAGGGACAAGTTGGTGCACAAGAAAAAGATGAGCAAGACGAATGTATTCACATGGATGCAAATAAAATGATTAAAATTTCTATCGAAAGATGAATATGCATTTTATTATAGTACCGGTTGTAAAGGTGATTTTAATAAAGTTGACCTAAGGAGGGGTTCTGCTAGGACCAGAGAAAGAACCATAGAAGTTGATTTGAAACCAATGTATCCTGAAACTCTTCCCCTGGCTGAACTTAAAGTTAAAAATTTACAGGAGCTTCTACCTTTCATCAGACTCTGTAATAAGCCGTGCTTATTTTGAAAATCTACGTGCTTCCTCACTTATAAATCCCGACAAATGATATGTCTCAGAAGATACTGAACTAAATGAGAATGATTCTGACTAAAACTAGTTTAGAATGTGTTTGTGAATGGAGTTATGGAGTTTTTGAGTTTAGCACATAAGTATAATATGGTAATGAATAATATATTTCCGTTAGTGGTCATTATTTAAATAAATATTATTTTTTTAAAAAGCTTAGTGTTTTTCTTCTCAATTGTTTGTCTAAATATTTACCTTTAAAATGGGCAATATCCAGTTAGACAGGCCAATGTCCAGAACAAAACGGCTTAAGTTCCTGAACTTAAAAGTCAATAATCTCCATTAAAAAACGAAAATTCTTTGATAAAGAAAAATGTTATAAAAAATTATGAAGAAGACCTTCGTCTTGAAATGTACAACTTAAAATATTCACTAAATATCAAATAGTTACTGCCGAAACACATTCTACAATTACGCACAAACTAAAAACTTTATACTTTAGGATTGAGGAGCATGGAGACTGGCTCTCTTTCTTCCAAGGTAGAGAAGTATGCTGCAGAATGTACGTAAAGTCCAACTTCAGAGGGCTATATCTCAAAACCATAAGTTTTTAGGACTTTGTGCCCTGTAGAACTTCTGTTCTGAACATCAAGCATTACCAGAATCCAGAGTTTGACGAAAGCCATTTTCCATAAAACACCTTTTGCACGCTAGAAATGAGGCTAGGAATTTCGAACTGGCAATATGTAATATATGTAAAAAGTATATATAGTTCACCAATATTGTATAGTGAAAGAGAATTTATTCGTAACGGCCAAAAAAGGAAAATTACATATTTTTAATCCGTAAATATATATTTTCTCATGTAAATATTATATGATTAAAATTATTTTAAAAACTTGTTACAAATATTTGTATATTTGTAAATATTGTACCTCCCAAATAGCATCCAGTTGCAGTGTTTCTTTCTAAACCTAGAATTTAAATTTCAAAAAAGTCAATTGCTTGCATTCAAGAATGCAAAGTGTTTATTTGTAAAATCTTTTAAAACTTATTCTTCTATAAATAAATATTTTAAAACGCTAGGTAGGAATGAGTTGAAAGTGCCTTAGAAATGCTAGAAACTGAGAAGTAGGACAAGGAGTGACATGAAAACGTTGTTTTCTAATACTTCAGGTATTCTAGACGGAATCGCTTTATAGATCCCTGTGATCGTGCGACGAATAAATCCCATGACGTGACTCGATCATTAGGGGAAATTTAAAATGTTTTACAAGACTTTTTCAGAAGCGACGTATTTTCTATACGAAATTTTCGATTCAAAATTGCTATCGGAATGATTTTTATTGTAATGTAAATAAAGTTGTAAAATTGATGTAAAGTTCAGAGATAAAAAAACCCTGAAATTTTATAACGACGTATGGAATGTTAGCATTTAATATAACTAATTTGCTGGGAGCTTTTGAAAAAAGTGAAAGTTTTCCATTTGTTTCACGAGTACTTAAATAATACTTTTATAACAATAGACTTATTTACTTAAATGATTTATTAACCAGTTACTTTAAGTTGAGTAAAGTATTGACGCTGGTTGTTCCCTACAAGAGTCTTGAAAGTAAATTTGTTTAATTTGCTTAGTGCTTTTTAAAAACAGTGAAATATTTCCACTTATTAATTTTTCATAAAATTATTATACAAGATGAACAAAATGACAGAAAAAGAATTTCGTATATATCAAATATTAATTGAGCTATCAAGTGCCACTTATAATATTAATGTAAGCAGGAAGTATGTAGCTACAGGGTATCGATAGGCAGTCGCAACATACAGTGTGTCTTTCAGGTTCGAACTAACTTGACATAGATTAGGTTACATATAAATTTTATTTTAATATGTTTTTGTTACATAAGAGTTGGCCTCAGAACAGAATTGAGAAAACTGTTCAACAAGGCCAGATCCAACCAAGATTGGGATACCTACAAAGCAAAACTCAGACTCTTGGAGGAGGTTTTGTGAGGAGCTCGATGGTGGCCCAGCAGCCTCCAAAATTCATATGGTCCTGGCAAAGGATGGTTATACTGCAAAAGAAGTAGGGTTTCTCAAAAAGAGGATGAAACCTACAAGGAAACATTAACAGAAAGTATTCAATTGCTCATGGGGACATACTGGTTTTGAGGGGCTCAGAGGAAAGTAGTCATCCAGATCAAAGGCCGATGCGACCCAGACCTACGGACTGGAGACTGGCCAATGAGGCAGTAAGACCTGACAAAATCAGATGGGCAATTGGTAAGTTCCAATCATTCAAATCTCCTGATTTTACCCAATCCTGCTCCAAAAGGGACAGGATATATTACTATAACATATAAAAATTATATCCAGAGCCTGTTCAGAGCCTGATTGGCCTGGAGATACATACCATGTGTATGGCGGAAGGTGAAGGCCACCTACCTACCCAAAATAGGTAGGATTTCGGACCAAACTCCCAAGTCATATAGACACATAAGCCTGTCCTCCGTCCTGCTTAAAGCATTGGAGAAACTATTGGATAGGTACATTGGAGACAAAGTTCTAAGAGAAAATCTCCACAGATAACATCAGTATGCATACCAGCCGGGAAACTCAACAGACCTCGCGCCGGATGATTTAAATAGGCTACTTGCAAAGTCATTAGATGACAAGGAAATTGCAGTAGCCACTTTTCTAGACATAGGAGGAGCGTTTAACAACGCAACAACGCACTCGTTAACGAATCCATTGATACACAGAGGAGTCCGAACAGTGCTCTGCCAGTGGATTAAAGTCAGCTTAGAGAAAAGGATAATAATATTCACTTTAGGCGACGTTACCGTTGAGACAAAGGTGAGTACAGGTTGCCCCCAAGGGGGAGTATTATCTCCACTACTGTGGACACCCTTGTTGACGACCTCCTCCGGAAAACTTCTGCAGAAGGCTTTTACTGCCTAGGATATGCTGACGATATAGTAATAGTTGTCAGGGGGCGAATGATATGGTATTAGAGCGTTCACAAAGAACCCTAAGTATTGTCGACAGGTGGTGTAATGAGGAAGGACTCTCCATAAATCCCCACAAAACCACGGCCGTCACTTCTACACGAAAAAGAGTCTTGGAAGGCCTAAAGCCCCTAGTACTCAACGGCGTGGAAATTCCATTTGCCAGTGAGGTAAAATACTTAAGAGTCATTTTTGACCAAAAACTGACATGGAATTTTCACATCGAAAAAGTCACACAGAAAACAACCATAGCCCTCGGAAGGTGCAGGCAGATGTGTGTAAAAAATTGGGAGTAAAATCCTAAAATGAACCTATGGTTATATACTAGGGTAGTATGACCCCTTGATAGAATCAGTGGCATGGTGGACTGACAGTGTAGGTGGGAGCAAAAAGGCCGTTTAATGACGCTGGCAGAGGACGCAACATGCAGATTCTGCCAAGAGGCAGAGGAAGGAAACCTCAGCCATGATAGCTATCAGCTCTTGGTTTTTCTTCACCAAGTAGTTAGTGTAGCTACACTAAAGGGCCCTTATCAAAGCTGTGGAGTCTGATAGAAAGAACAAAGCTGGATAAGGAGCTGTAAAGAAAACAAATAGATCCATGTGGGTTGCGGTGGTCAAGGCCAACCAGCCAATTCCTCCTTCCTAATCTAATCTAATCTACATAAGAGTTCGAAACAATTTAGAGTAGCAGTTAGGTAGCATAAAAATAAAAAGAATAATAAGTGTGTACTTAATCGCAGTGGCACCACGTAAATGTATATTATGTCGTGTTCTAGCTAAGTGTTAATCAATTAGCTATTCGCAGTTGGGCACGTTAAGCTTAAGCTTAAATTAAACTTGATATAATTACCCCTAAACTTAATACATTACCAGAAGCAAACTACATTGTCTTTAATTTACTAATTAACACGTTAAATCATACTTAGTTGTTGATTCAAAATGAGATTCTACGGACTAAGTTTAAAAAACGTGCTTCATCAGCCCTCTTTAAACTCTGGACGGACAAATAGGCTTGGTTCAGTTATTTCGATATAATGAGGCATCCAGGGTTAATAATAACAATAACAATATATTGGATTAACTCTGTTTAGAACTGGCCCTACTGTGTCATAATTATCAGTCAATTAACACTTAATGACCATGACATTATTACATTTTGATTGTTCTCTCCCTACAGCAGTTTACGTGGAGCTGAAAGTTCATTAACGCAGGTACAGCCAAGGTTTATTGTCTGAACGTTATATACCACATTACAAACAGAAAACGCGAATGTTGTTTCAACTTACACTTGCCGGAGTAAGTTGAATAAGTACGTTAATAGAAGGAAAATGTTTATTAGCTCTCGGAAACACTTTTTACTTCCCTCACATACGGAAGAGAAGTATTGTATTCGAGAAAAAATCACCCTTCGAGATTTTTTCGGATTTTCACGTTTCAGAACATGTAGATTACGAAATTAGGTTTTTCAATTCCGTCAGTCTGTTTGTCTGTCTGCCTGTCTGTCGGTCTGTTGGTACATTAACTAAAAACTACTTGACGGAGAACAGTCAAATTTGGTAGGTAGCTGATGCCACTGCCACCGAAGAAACGGCTAGACTTTCACTGGAAAATATACAGGGTGGACCGTCTAAAGGGAATAGACAATGGAACAATTTTTTCCATTTCCATGTTTCGTGACATTCTTATTTCAAATTTTTTTTTTTGTTGAAAATTTAAATAGAAAAAAAATTGAAATTTTGAAAATAATGTATAAAATGGATGATGGTAAATGTTTCTTTTGCTCAAATTTAAAATATCCACGTTTCATGACATTCTAAACATATTTAAAAAATGTTTTTATTTTGAAAATCAAAAAGGAAAAATTTTGAAATTTTTTTATAAAATGGATGAAAAAAAATGTTTCCTCAAATTTAAAATTTCCAAGTTTCATGACATTTTAAACATATTTCAAAAAAACAATTTGTTTTGGAAATTAAAACAATTTAAAAAAAAAATGTTTCCCACTACATGGAAATTTTTTTTGCAATTTTGAAATTTCCAAATTAAAAAAAAAAATTAAATTTTGTCCCACGCCACTATAGAGTAGATGGCAAAAAGTTATCAGGTTTTCTCTGTAATAATAGGGCTAACTACATTACGATTATAATTCTTATGTCATTTCTTAATTAATAACTTTTTAAAGTGACCGCCCTATATAAATAAAGAGGGAAGTTCTGTGTAAATACCTTTACCGATTTTGTTATATATAAAATTATTTCGAACACAGTTTTGTAGATGTTTTCCGCCTATGAAAAATTAATATTTTCATAGTATTGCTATCTAGTGTAGGCAAATTAGACAAACATCGCCCTAAACTTAAAAATGTTTACGGAATTAACGAATTTTCACGAAATTAAATTTAATAAGAACTAGAACTTTGACTAATGTAGGTTCCCAATCCGAATAGCAATCAGCAATGAACACTAATAAGCTACACTACAACACATTACATATATGTCATGTCAACATTAGATCTTTAAACTCCTGTTTTGACGACTTTTCTCTTCTTGTTGCCGAACAGCGATTTGATATCATAGCGACAAGCGAAACATGGCTAACTCCTAATGACCTATCAAGAAATTTTGCTATACCCCAATACACTCTGCTACGACAAGATCGTACTACTAGAGGAGAAGACGTATGTTGGTATGTCCATAAAAATATTAACCAATTTAATAATTACAGACTATATTGAAGATAATGACCATTTTGATCAATTATTATGGATTAAGGTAACATTTAATAACAGAAACCTAGCTCTTGGTGTAGGATATCGTGCTAGACGTTCACATCACTGTGTTGGCGATCGAGTACTGAACAACTTTTAAAATGCCCGTCTGTTTGTCTGTCCGTCATGTTTCTTGTAATCACGATAACTTAAGAACGAAAAGTCCGATTGTATTGAAACTTAGAAGGTAAGTTAGTGTTAGCTAGAGGAAGAAACCTACCATCTTTGAAAATTATTGATAAATAAACAAAAAAGTTATTAATTTTTTACATTTGAAAAAACTTTTTTTTTATGTTTTGCAATTAAATAAAAAATGCCTAAAACAAATATTATTTTCAAAAAAAAAACAAAGTAAACTGCGAAGAGTATCCTATAGAATGTGTAACAATTATATAAAATGTGCAGTAAATTAGCGAAGAGTATATAATAGTTATTTATACTCTTCGGAAATATAAAACGAAGAGTATATTGCATTCGATCGGCACATTTCTAAAACCGCTAATATTGCTATTTTTAACAAAATCGATTAACAAATAAAAAAGTTATTAATTTTTTGAAAAATTTTTTCTCATTTCATGTTTTGTAATTAAACTAAAAATGTCTAAAATTAATATTATTTTCAAAAATAAAAACTGCAAAAAGTATCCTATAGAATGTGCAACAGTTATATAAAAAGTGCAGTAAATCGACGAACAGTATAATGGTTAGCTTGTTAATCTTTATATCTAGTTTACTGTCTATTGCCAATATCAATACACTGCAAAACAGGTGCTATTATATTAATATTATATGTAAATATATTTTATTGCTATTTTCATTTTTTTCGTAAATAAATATTATTATTACTATTATACTGTTTTACGAAAATTGATTTCGAAGAAAAATTAAAACAGAGTAAAAAATATTTATCTTTAACCACACTCTTCCTCAAAATAAGCTGCACACCTTACCAGGATTAATGATTTAGAAATAAAAAGCATAGCTACCGAGTAAGTTCCTTCATTTGGGAGGCAGTTAATAGTTTCTTAGTTGATATATACCCGCGAAATAATCCTCAGTTTCAGTCTCACCCTAATGTGCTTAGAAAGCAGCCCTCATATACTTCCTGTTACCATCGCAACAAGGATTCGTGTTAAAATTACCTAAAGTATCGGGAACACGTAAATCCCTAGTGTATATTGTAGATAAAATCAGCAAGCAATTCCTGATAAAATAAATAAGTTAGGAAGATAGCTAAATATATTTATCTTTGGGCGTAAAACGGAATTCTGGGCACATATAGCGGTTTATTGGTCGTTATGCTCAATAATGCGTTTAAATTAAATCGAGTTAAAACGTAGCGAAATAAATGTGGAGAATAGTTACTCATTTATGAATGGGTGCCTAAAGTGGTTCAAAACGCATTTTACCTCAGAAGTTATATACCATTCTTTGAACGATCATCTAGTTTTAGTACCGAATAAATTTACACCAACTATTTCACTTATAAGTTTGACAATACAAATTGTTCAATTTACTTTCAAGTTATAACGTCAATTTGACGTTTCATTTTACAACTGTCTACAATCTCTACAAAAATTTCGGAGAGAGGGGGCCAGTATTTCCTAAATATGAATATTTTTCTCTGGCGAAATTTTGAAGAGCGGCAGGTGTTCCACAACATTTTGAAGAGCAATGGGTATCAATATTTATCTTGATAAAATTTTAAAGGGACTAATATTCCTTACGATTAAATATTTACCACAACATAGAAATTTTAAAAAACGGAAACGATGATATTCCTTTGCCTAACAATTTCTTATTAATCTCATTATATACAATACAACTCATTCGGTACTCGTAAATATGCCTCTCTCGTCTTACCTAATGCAAATGCTGATCTTCAATTTCGGGTAAAACCCAGGCCCCCTTAAAACTGCCGGACCCGGAGGGAAACACCACCGACCCCCCCCCCCCCCCCCTTCTCGACGGGCCTGAATATGTCTCATTTTTCATGAGTCCTAATCATAGCCCTCTTATTGTCCCTAATTTTCCAAAAAAAGATATTAGGCAAAGTTTTAACTGTAAAAAAATCTCATAATCTTATTCGTTGTTAACAAAAACTCACTGAAACCGAATTTTAATAACATAGTATATTTTAGTGTTCACATAATATGAAAATAAAACTTCCCTTGCACATTTTTGTCTAAACCGCTCGTTGGAGATAAAAAATGGAGATCATCTTCGTGCGGAATTTCATTATCCTTCATTTTTATAATAACCTCAACTGGCCTTCGAGCCATAGAAAGAGAGATATTCGCAAAAAACCGGTTTTTGTGAACCTTGACCTTGAATAATTTTTTATGCCATAGTGATCTCGTTCTCGATTTGTAATATTTTCATGAAAACACAAAAATAAATCGATTAAAAGAAAAAAAATGAAGGTATATTTTGTTAGATAAGAAGCTAAATTTTTGTCTAAAGTGACTGGAGTAAAAGACCTCCTTTATGTAACGTCAGCAGAAAAACTTAGTGGATTTAATTCCGGGAACCGGGAAGGCCACAAAGTGGAGCCTAGACGGCCGAACCATCTCTGTGGATAAGTTTGATAATAATAATTTCTCACACCTCGTTCGCAAAGAGCTGTTTTCATTCGAATTCCTATTCCGTTTTTTTTAAGTGAAACAAAGAAAATGTTATAGTATTTTAAAAACTGCACTAAATGAGCAATATTTTACAATAATTTGCCAGGTTAGAGTGATAATTTTTTCTTACAGTATGAAGAATCTAAATTAACTAATAAAAAAAATTAACTTATGAATCGAGTAGAAATGTTTCTTTTTCACTAACTTTATTTAGGGCTCTGATCAATATCTGGACTATTCAGAGTAGCGTAACAAAAATTAGAATCCTAAAATACAGAACTTTGTAGCTATGGCACGCGAAAAACTGATCTAAGGTTGACATTCTTTATTGTCATTTTCAAAAAATTGCAGCAACCACAGGATATTTCGCTGGGCATATCGTGCCTACTTAAATGATTCCTTGAACTAACTCATTTACCTAGCCTGAACGGTTTAAGAAATATGAATTTTTTAATGGACCCTTGCATCTCTAAAACTTTACACTCCGAATTTATTGCCGCATTTAAAAAAAATTTAAAAATTGGGTGTGTCCATTTAAAAAAGCAAATAAGGCATCAACATCCGGTATTTCCGAAAATACCGCCATTTTGAAATTATTATCTTCAGACTGGCAATGGTGGACTATGGTATGGTACCAAATCTCAAATGTCTATCTCATTTGAAGTGGGAAATATTCTAATGGCCGCCTTAAAAAAATCACCCTGTACAATCTGTACATGTTGCTCTTAGTATAAGTTATGGCAACTAGTAGTAATTAATGTTTATAACTTAGTAACTAAGGTTGTTATATTTTAAATAAATTTATTGTCAACTTATTTTTGGGGACGGATCTGTATAGAATGTATAATATATTCGATAAAGATTGATTTCAAATAAAGAAAGATTCTGTCCTTACCTGGCGGTTCCCCCGTATCTATAACGACTCCGTCGACGCTGGGCCCAAACGCGAATGCAAAATCCGGCGCAATAATTGGTGTGGATAAGAGAAGTTCAAGGGGTTTTTCACGAAGGCACTTGAGTAAATGTGGATGCGGAAGTTCGGGAGAACAATTAGCATGGATCGCCACCTGGGCAGCGTAGCGGGACGGTTCTTGTATTAAAGCCCAAGGGGACAAGGCCGAACCGGACATGAGGATCGCTCGATGGAACAGTACACCTGGAATAAAGAAAATCTTTGAATATAAAAAGAGCAAATATAATAAATTTTTCGTCATATTATCAAATCGAGGTCAAAGAGAGAATGCACAAACAGCATGAAAAAGGAACATTTGAAATATGAAAGAATGCAACAAAATAAACAGAAAAATGCAAATTAGTATATTGCTATGTAAAACGCTCATACGGACCAAGATTGGTTTCCCTGGTTTAGTATTGTAAAAACGTTTTCTCAATGTAAAAAATAGTGAATATAATAAATGTGAACATTTTACTACATTGGGTCAGTATTGATTAAGATATTAAGGAAATATTAAGATACCATATCTAGCAATATTTTATTCAAATATGAAACAACATTTAAAATTATATTTTGGCTCGACGTTTTATTTATTTATATATCTATTTATTTATTTAGGGTACAACTATCCAGACAGAGAATAAATTAATAGTTTAAAGAAAACTAAAAAACACACTCTTATAAGTACTGCAATAAGAAGCGAACAATAATCATCTAACCTGCTCTCACTGTCCACCCAGTAATTGCCTTAGTGTAAGCCATATTTGTAATTAAGTATAATATTTGACTATAAAGGCGTGGGGCGCTTTTAATTTAATGTAATGATGTCTTCAACAGAACCTGTTCGAAACAGCGTTCGAAAAGTGCCCCATGCTTTTGTACTCAAATATTATACTTAATTACAAACATAGCTTACACTAAGACCCTTACGGGGTAAACAAAGACAACAGGTTCGATGATTATTTTTTGCTTTCTAGTACAGTACTTATAAAAGCGTGATATGTTAGTTTTTTTAACTATTAATTAATTTTTAAATTTTAGTATTTTTCGTCTACAAAATAGGTGATCCACCATATTGAATTTAGTATGACGTTACTAATCTTCGTGTTCCACTTGTCAAGCCCTTTCCTTCGATACCCATTTCAAGGGGGTTGTAAAGAAAATGGCGGCCATTTTGAACATATAGTATTGAGTATACTATATTGTATTGTCATCAGAGCTACACATAACTGCCAAGTTTTATGATGATACAAAAATTATAAATGAAATTCAGTTCCTTAGAATTTATTACTTACATAGTTAGTTACAGGTCGGCCTAATAAAAGCGTCTTAAAAATACAATTACGGGACAGGAGACAACGAAACACTGTCGCTGAATTTTATGCCATAAATAAATATTGAAAATTAGATTTGCGTAAAAGATTTGTACAGAAAATTAACAATATTTTTAGTTTAGAAACAAAATTTACAGTAATAGAAAACATATCAACATCATTCTCTATATACGCATAATTTGGACACATCGAGCGCAAAGGTGAAGATTGAAGTAAATTTGTCGAGGCATATCTGGATAAAATGTATCGAGATAAAAAGTTGTGTAAATGCGTTTGGCTAGGTTACACGTCTTTTCATCATCGTGCCATTCCAACCTGTGACATTTCAAGCCACAAACTCAACACTCACCTATCTCAAACCCCAAGATCTTAACCTTCACCAATCTCAATCCAGCCCCCGACATTTCACCTCCAAGAAATTTAATAAATTGGACAGTTTGGCCAAGAAACAGAATTGAAAAACGAAAACTGAAAATAAAAAAATAAAAAAATTGAAAACTGAAAAACTTAAAATTGAAAAACTGAAGAACTGCAAAGAACAAAATATATTTTCGTGTAAGAACATACTCTTGTTGCCTTGGATTTTCATGTCAAAGTCATTTTGACAGCCCAAGCGCGTGATGATGTCTCATCGACAAATCAGACGACACTAATCGTCGTATCTTTGGCTCATGACTCATTCCTCACTTTTGGTTATTAAGTGGATTGAATGGGTCCGGGGTGAAAATGTTTGGGGTTGAATATTCGAAGAGTTGAGATGTCGGGTAGTAGACATATCGGGGGTTGAGTATTGGGGTTGATATGCCATGATGATGAAGAAACGTGCCATTGTTTGGATTGCAGGAAATTAACATAACATCTGAATTTAGGATAATTATTGTCAAAATGCAACCGAAAAATATCTACGGTAGAATTGAGGCGAACCATTTGCCTGGTAAATGCTGTCATTTTTATGTTAAAGATATTTACTGAAAATTCTTCTTTGGTTTTCTTCAACGCCAAATTTTTATATGGAAGATACCACATTACGCAAGCATATTCCAATTTTGACTGACAGATGCGTTCAATAGTAATATCAAGGTGTTGTTACCAACAGATCGTTGGTAGTCAAAAACTTAACCCATTAGTTCCCACCGTACTTATTTGGGTACAGATCCAATTCTGAACTACTGACGACATCTATGATGTAATATTAATACCCTCGATATTTTAATAGTGTTCGGTAGATGTCAGGAAGGACCTAAAAGACATTTTTAAGTGAAATTCCGTCAGTTCCTGTTTTCGGCATTTGGCAAGTGTTTTTCATTAGTGTTTTATTTAGTTTTTGACAAAAGCGTGTGAATTTGATTTGTTGGTAAGTACTAAATGCAATAGATATTTTAGTTTTAGTTTTTAAAAAAGACATTTACATATTTCCACGGAAAAAATGACTGTACTCATTTGAGTACGGTGGGCTCATAGAGGTTCGAACTATATCAAATACGTTTTATTTCAGATATTTTATAATGGACTCTTATGAATTTAGTGAAGTACCACCACTGAAATTTTACGGAAAACGATTTAGAAACCTTGAAGAAGCGACAGAAGATATTCTTTCATCGTCGCATAAGGACGTGGATATAATTATAATTCCTCCTGAAGTTGATTGCTTGACTGACAGCGAGGATCTAGATGATGACAACTTACAATCTGAGAAGCTCCCCAAAGATATTCCAGGACAAGTTGAGCTGGATTACGACAGTGAGGATGATATTCCTTTGGTCAGAATTCAAGATCATGACGATGATGAAGATGATGACATTCCTTTGTCTTTATTAGCTAAAAAATTGAAAGGTGAACCCTCTTGGACCTCCGATTCGTGTGACATTCAAGTGACCGGCAGCTTTGGCTTTCATCATCGACTAAATATTTTAAAAGCTGGAATGCAAAATAAAACTCCTGTTGAAATTTTTGAGAAACTATTTGATACTTGTCTCCTGGATCACATTGTTGAACAAACAAATTTATATGCCTCTCAGAAAAACAACCACAATTTTAGAGTAACTGTCAACGAAATAAAAATCTTTATAGGCATACTTCTTTTTACTGGCTATCACCGCTTACCAAGAGAACGACTTTACTGGAGTTTGGAGGAAGATGTCGCAGTGCCAGCAATAGCTAAAAGCATGTCCCGAAACAGATTTCAAGAAATAAAAAGGTACCTGCACTTTTCAGACAACGCAAACTTGGATAAATCGGATAAGATGTTCAAGGTTCGACCAATGATGGAGAGACTGAACAAGAATTTCCAGCAATGGGGTGTTTTGCATAAAAATCGTTCACTTGATGAGGCTATGGTCAAATATTTTGGCCACCACCCCGCAAAACAATTTATTAGAGGAAAACCGGTAAGGTTCGGTTATAAGGATTGGATGTTGTGCAGCGATTCCGGATATTGCTACAACTTTGAAACCTACTGTGGGGCCACTCCAACAATTCAAAAAATCAAAGGGATGCCCTTAGGGTCAACAGTTGTTTTAAAATTATTAGATATCATCGAAATGCCATCAGATCATATAGTGTTTTTCGATAATTTCTTTAGTAGTCATAGTCTTTTGCAGACTTTGAGAAAAAAAGGATTTAGAGCTACCGGTACGATTCGAGATAACCGAACAAAGAAATGTCCATTACTATCAATTAATGAAATGAAACAGAAAGAAAGAGGTTATTATGAATACCAGTATGACAAAGCCAATTCTTTACTTTTTGTCAGATGGAAAGACAATAGCATTGTAACTATGGCTTCTAACTACGATTCAGTCGAACCTTTGTCTCAAGTGAAACGTTGGAGTGTTGCAGCCAAAGCCAAAATTGATGTACAACAACCACTTCTGTTTTCTAACTATAATAAATCAATGAGCGGAGTGGATTTATTAGATCAAGCGGTAAATAATTACAGAATACCGATTCGAGGAAAGAAATGGTGGTGGACTCTCTTCACCCATATGGTAAATGTTACACTGGTGAATGACTGGAAAATATCACTGATAACTCAAAACCCAACAATGGATTTATTATCATTTCAGCGGAATGTAGCTCGACACTACGTTATGAACTTTACTAAATCTACTTTTTCTCCGAATCGTTCAATGGGGTCAGTACCACGGAGTATAATTAGAACAGAAGGTGGTCACTTCCCAGAAAAGATAGAAAAACAACTGCGCTGTCGCATGTGTCATTTAAGGGCTCGTTGGTAATGCCTTATATGTGGTGTAACCGTTTGTCTTGAACGCCCCTGTTTTATAAATTTTCACAAACAATAATTTTTTGAATTTGTATTGTTTGATTTAATAAAGCATATCTGGAAAAATGACTCTTCTAGTGCCCACCGTACCCATACAAGTACACCATTTTTTTTCAAAAAGTATAGTAGATATTTATAAAATACAATTTTTTATATGTTTTTTAATTGCTAATAATCTACAAACCATAAGAAAAAAGCACAGAATTCGAAAAAAATTTTCTTGGGAACTAATGGGTTTTAAGTTTCTGAAAGGATTAGCTATATGACAGTAAAAGGCCAATATGCTGTCAAATGCGACTCCAAGATTTTTAAATTGACTACACACACACATAGAACATTACTTAAAACGTAAGTAAATTGAATTAAGATTTCTTGTAAAAGTCATGTATTTAAAGTTAACTTATTTTTGTGACACCACGTACATAGTCGCAAATTTTCTGGAAGTTAATGCAGTCGTTTAAGTTATTAATGAGTGAGTACAGCATGCATAACATTAGCGCACAGCAGAGTGCTAATTTTAAATTAAGAGCTAATGTCATTTAAAAATATTTTAAATAACAAGGTTCAAGAACAGACCTCTGAGGAACATCAGATGCTGTTGTTATTTCGTTATACTTAAAACCACGGTATTGTACAGTCTCCTGTTAGACAGGTAAGAATAAAAAGAAATGATAAATACTTCCAGGGTCGTCGAGAGCCAAGCGGGCCCCGGGATAAAAGGTTTATTGCCTGAATTTTAAAGTCATTGTATTTTTCTACTCCATGTAAGGCTAAATAACAGCATTAAAATATTTATCATTGGGCACACCTAATTGAAAGAGGCGTAGGCCCGACAAAATTGCCCATCCCCCAGCCCCTTTTTCGTTAGTAAGATGAAAATCGAGCAATTGGCTTATAGTTCTCAATATAGAATTTGCCATGCTTTCTTAACACGGGACAACTTTTAGGTTGTTTTCATAAATCAGGAAAAGTTGCGGTTTGAAGAGGAACATCGAAAGTATTTGTCAAAAGATAAGCAAAGAGTATAGCACAGTCCTTCAAAAGAATTGCAAGTATTTTGTCACGGTCTGAAGGTAATTTCGGTTTAACATGTTTAAGTGCTTTTAATACATGAATTTCATTAATATTTAGAATAGCGAGATATGGTGCATTTAAGTTTGTGCCGGTAATTTTCGTATGTTCAATTTGGCTCAATACTCTAAATTACATCGGCAACACATTAAGTAAGCAATATTCTGTAATATTAAATCTGAATATTGTTTAATTAAACCAAGTATATATTTCATTAATATTGGAAGGAGTTTCTTGAGTATGGGTCACTCAGTTTACACTACGTAGACTCGGGTATCCATAAGTCGAGCTCATGTTGTCTATGTGAATGTATTAAAAACACATGTACATGGTTCTGAGGGTGCAGTAAATTCTGGCCTAACGTCGACTCTTTAAAGCAATTGCTTTTTTTACACCTACTTGCTTATATCCCTCAAATTTTAACATGAGCAAATACAACAATGCAATAATAAGAAAGTTGGCCAGTCAAAATAAACATGAACTTTCCTATAGGTTAAAATCAATATTTGTTAATAGCAACCGACTATTACAAAACATTGGCAAACAATTTAATAACAATGGCTATGGTCACCCAAACTATAGTATGACAAATGTTATGTTCAAAGTGTTATGACGTTAACTTATTGTTATAAACTAGAAAGAAAAGTTTCAATCTGATAAAAGAACCGAATTAATTTCTTGTTAAATTTTATAGAATATAATAAAAATAAGAATGTTAAAGTTGGGGATCTATTGCAAAGTTAGTTCTCCATAATTGAAAAAGTTGGATAGGTAAGTAAAGAAAATAAAGTTTTAATATTTAAGTTTATATACAAGTAGATTTTTATATATGCATTGGAATGACTTGGTACTTCAGGGAAAACTTCCCCCGATGACATTTTTTAAATAATTATTCATATAGACTTTTGTTGTAAAATAAGAACAAAAATAACTAAAACTCCTAAAATATGATTAATAAGTGTAAATATTCCTATCTAACTAACTCCTAACTCTCTGTATTTTTATTATATAAATTTTAAGAATGGTCTTTGGGCACTGGTATTAATTGCATTTGCGTTCTTATTATAGAATTGAAAAGGAATCCATATTTTATATGCTCTTCTTCAACAATCTTTAAGATAAGCGTCCATTTTAAATTAATTAATATTTAACAATTACCTACTATCACTATTGCTATTATTAAACATTTGGTTCATTTGAAATAAGAACCTCTGTTCATTTACTTATTAGCAACAAGTTAGTTTCTGTTAAAACGATTATATTTTAAAATGATATGGTGAAATGTCTATATTTGCAATTATGGCGGATGCGCCATTAAAAATAATATTTATTGTCAGTAAGGAAGCAACAAAACCATTTCCTCATTAAACAGTAAATAAAATAATAATGAATAAAAATAATATTCGGTGGTAATACGATATACATGATTGTGCAATGCGTCGAAATATCTATTTTCTGGTTAAAATATAAGGGGGATTAAAGAATAATGTTATCAATATTTTTCTTCATCTATCCGATAGATATTGAACAATACTGTCTTAGGCATTTGCAGCTTCTAACCCTAATTACACCCAAGATCCAATATTTAACACAAAATCAGCTATTCTTCATTTTTAATGTTAATAGTAATATTAATAGGCGTTATAGTTTCCATAAAGAAAAAAATAACAAATAAACGGTAAAGTTATTTAGACGGAACTCCCTCTTTAACCATATAGGGTGGTCACTCTAAAAAATTACACAGCCACAAAAAAAAGTTCTGTACCAGAGGCATGAAATATAGATTTTGTGTACTTTTGATGCTGAATACGAATATTCAGCCCAAAAGTCGATTTACCAAGTAATTTTTTAGTAAAACGCAAATATAACCCCTAAAATAGAGTGAAATAGTGAGAATAAGGTAAAGTTTATAAGTAAATGCAACAATTTGTAAATACATTTTAAAATAAAATTGTGAGCATTAGAGAGACATATATGCAAGTTAAATCCACACCCACCCCTACGACAAGGTTAATTCCAACCCTAAGACCAAATAACGAATGTTAGTGCAAAACAATGTGAAAACCATAGCCTTGTATTTTGTACTACCAAATATATATATGTAGGTTGATAGACAACATTCCAAAAAAATATAATATAACTCATCCCTCAAACGGTTGGAAGCCATCCCTACAGACCAGGGTCCCACTTACTCCTTCAAGTCACACATTTTCTATTCAATATTTTTGCCCGAATTTTGTTACCCTGGGTATTTGGGGTAGCTTATTATGAATCTTGAGAGGGAATCCGAAAATTCCTGAATAAAAGATGGCGGATCCAATAATGCGGCTGTAGCAATCGGAAAAGCAATCAAAATTTGAAGATTATGGCTAGAACTTGTTACTCGGGGATTTTCAAAGTCGCCAATCACGATCATAATCATGGCGGATTGTAAAGTACCATAGCAATTGGTATTTACCACCCGAAGAAATGCGTTATGAATGTTTAACAAATTGAGTCATTTGAGTATTAAAGGGCAAATGTCTAAAAATAAGAAAAAAAGAATATAAATTCGATTTGCAGTGTGCTGTCTCTTTCAAAACTCTTACCAATCCCAGCAGAGACTGATAATAGCGTATTTAAGCGTATGCGCTTAAATGGGAAATCTAAGACGCACAAAACGAGTAAGATTTTAGAGCAATATAAAGAACCCCGCACCTTTTAAATACAATGCAAATATAAATCGAATTTATATTCTTTGTTTGTCATTTTTAGACATTTGTCTATTTTTTATCAAATGACTTAATTTCTGGGTTATTAAAAACGATACAAGAAAATAATAATGTGAATGAACCTGATATCTCTTGGTTCAAAAAACATTCAGAGTGGTCATCCGACAGAAAAAACAAATAATAAATAAATGGTGCCAAATATGGAAGGTTTGCGTAATATCATATCACAAACCGAGGTGGAAAGTGTTTCATAGTTGTCGAGAGATAAGATAGTTGACCGAGGCGCAAAGCGGAGATATCAACTAATTCTTGACAGCAATGAAACTTTTCACCAAGGTTTCTATACTATTCTATTCACAATCATCCTCCTTAATAAACAAAAAGCCAATAAACCGTTTACTAAATGTTTAAATAGCATTTTATGTAGGTAATAAACAAATAATTCTTATATCAGAGGACAAATGTCAAAGTGACGTTGTTTTTAATATATAAATATTTATTCAGTTTGTTCAGCTAGTATTTGTAGAATTAATTGCTCTGTTTGTGTCCAGGTTTGTGTTAATACATGAACACGCTCTATGTCTTATAATCTATATTTCTTGCAACTGAAAGAAAACTAATAAAAACGTAGGTTGGCAAATGGCCACTTTTTAACCTGAAAGCTGATTCAACCTGTAATGTCACACTTCTGTTCAATTGTCGAATGAACATGGAATGTCATACTTTCCAATTTTTGACATGGAAGACAATTTGATTATTTCTGTATGATTGTGAATAAATACTTTTAGGTACAAGTTTCCACCATCGTTGAATCATTTCTTAAGATGACCACCCTGTATAATAAAAGTATAATATCATGTTATCTGCCAATTGTGTTTACTATATGCCGTATTATTGCCATTTATCGTATTTTCTCATCATTTATTCTCTATAGACGGTCCACCCTGTATATTTTCCAGCGAAAGTTATTGTTATTTAATATACTATAATATCTGTCGCATCACATGTGGTAAACTGTGCTTTCAAATGACACCATCAGGAATGGCGGTTGCCATTTTAGAAAAATGTATTTGAAACTTGACCTATACTATGTGAGCGATTTCTTGTCACTCGTTTTGTAACAATTTTGTTGAATTTATTTCTTTCATCACGAACTCACTGTAGAACAGTGTGCGATATGCAAAGAAAAAGTGTATGAAATTATTAAAGTCATGAAAGTAACAAAGCCGTCCGCGTCGTGTTATTGTACTGTTTCTTCATCAACAGAAATACATATTATCACGACTTTTATTATTTAGTAACACTATAACATTTTTAATTAAACTCGAAAGCCTGTGAAACATAATATCTCGGTCGCAGAATGTAACACAAACTGCATTTCCATTAGTCCCTCACCGTCGAATCAAAATACTACAATATGCAGTGAGCCGTCTACGATATAAATTTGTAAATATTTTTCTCCGGCTGTTCGACGGGCTAGACAAGACAGCGAACGGTGCTGAGTAAGAGATATAATTAATAAGGGGCAATAATGAGGACATTTACATTTATCTTGAGTAGTTTGGAGTCCGACGAGCCCAAATAAGAAAGGAGATCGTATACTCCCGAGACGTCGGGGCAATTTTAACCTAACTTGTACGCTCTAATTATAATTCAAGACAAGATCGTTTTTAATTTAGGAAACTAGGGAATACTTGGTACTTACGTCTGATAACTTTCTTACATAAACAACTGTAGTAAGGAATTTTATTCTAAATAAATATTGTTCTGCTTTGAATTGCAGTAGACTTGTTTCTACTTTGAAATATAAAATAACGGTGCTGGTTATGCCTATTGTCCATTTTGGTTTCTTACTAAGTTCAGTCTGGTATACCGAGTGCCTACGATAATACCAACTAGCCTAAAACTTTCTTGTAAAAGGATATATCGATATCAAATTCTGGGAAGTTGTATGCTTGAATTATTTACACATCTCGACTGTCCTTACTTCTGATTTGCACTTCCGGTTTAACCGGAAGCGGTATAAACTTTGTTATTTTTAATAGAACACCCTATATATTATTCAAAATTTAGATTCCCAAGAAATTCTAGGTATAAGTTACAGATTTCAAGAAATTAAATATAATAACTCCGTAACAGGATAGCTACAAATAGAACATGGTGTTCCCCAAAGCATCATTCTTGGTCCTATTCTATTTACCCTGTATATAAATGACATTGTTAAATGTGTACATCACTGTAAAATTTCAATGTTCGCAGATGATACAATATTATATATAAGTGTCCATTATTATAAACAGAGAATTAGATGTATTAAGTAACTGGTTGTGTAAAAATACTTTAAGTCTAAATTTAACGAAAACTAAACTAAGTACCTATATGTTAATAGGAAAGAATTGTACATTATCTAGTTTAGATGCATCAAATTTTTATGATCAGTTAAATAATTATAAACTTGAGCAAGTTAAAGAAATTAAGTATTTGGGTGTGATAATAGATGTGAATTTAAAATTTAAAAAAACATTGTGAATAGATGTTGAATAGAATGTCAAAAAAAGTTAATTTTATGAGAGGAATATGTGCAAAATTAACTACAAGCACAAAAATGTTGTATAAATCAGTAATTACTCCACTCTTTCAATATTACTCAAGTATTCTTTTCAATTTTAACGAAAACGAAATAGAGAAAATACAGAAGTTAGAAAATAAATCTATGTGAACAATCCCTAAATAAAGCAGGTATACACCGAAAAATAATATGTTAGACGTCCTTAATTTGATGAATATAAAACAAATGGTAATATATAAATCGTCAGATTTTGTATATGAATTAGAAAATAAAACAACTGCTCCGCATTTAATAAAGCGAAATATGTAAATAATGTTCATTCACATAACACGAGATAAAAAAAAGACTTTCTTATAGACATAGCCAAAACATCATTATTAAATAAAACTATATTATATAAAGGCTTAAATATGTTTAATACAAATAAAAAAAAATGTTATTAGAAGAATATTGAAATTTGTAAATTACTTAATGAATATTATCATTGTGGATACAAAAACGAAATAGTTATTAAATTGTAATTTTAGGTTTCTATTATACACTGAGCAAGTATAGGTTGGAATAAGCTCATTAGTTACAAAACAAGTGACAAAAATTCGCTCAGACCCGTCGATTTTTAAATACATTTCTCAATCTGTTTATTTTAAAAGAAAAGTGCTGCAATTTTTTTTTTAAGTTATGACGTAATCGCCATTTTTTTAAATGGCAACCCCCATTTTTTAAAATGTCATTTGAAAGAGCACATTTTTCTGCATAGAGTACGTTAAATTGTAGGGAGTATTGCTTGACGAAATTATCGAGAAAAAATCTTAACTACTTATAACAATGTAATAAAACAAAAATACAAGAATTTAAGAATATGGCAAAAAATAATCAGACTAAATGTTCAAATTGCGCGCCATTTGCTTCTTGACAATGTTCAAGTCGAAACTGAAATTCTCGCAAAACGTTAATAATTGTTTCGGGTCCAATTCTTAGAATTTCGTAAGTAATTGTGACTTTTAAGTCCTCAATATTGTTCGGTCTATTAAAATAAACTTTGGATTTAAGGTAACCCCATAAAAAATAATCCAATGTGGTTAGGTCCGGAGATCTAGCTGGTCATTCTATTGATCCGCGTCTACCAATCCATCTGCGTGGGAAAATTTCGTTTAAATAATTACGCACTATTACTGAATAATGTGTCGGTGCGCCATCCTGTTGAAACCATATGGAGTTTTCCGGTACATTAGGGTTTTCACCATTTGGATACAGTGCGACAAGTTCTGGAATTACGTTTTGTTGGAGCAGCTCCAAATATTATTCCCCATCTAATGAAACTTGAATAAAAAATGGACCCAATATTGTAGTCCCAACAATTCCAGCCCACACGTTAACTTTCTGTGGAAACTGAGTATGGGCCTCTACCATCCAGTGTGGATTTTCACGTGACCAATATCGACAATTTTGCCTATTCACAGTGCCACTTAAACAGAAGGTGGCCTCGTCAGAGAAAAGTACTCGAGTTAAGAAATGTGGATTGATATTACATCGTTCCATCATGGTTTCGCAAAAATCTACTCTGCGGTCGAAATTATCTTCGTTAAGCTCTTGAAATAAAGTCGCTTTATATGGGTGCCATTTATTCTTCTTCAAATATTTTAAAACAGTCGACTGACTAATTGACTGTTCTGCTGCGACTTCGCGACTTGGTTTGTGAGAATTCTCCTCCATTGTCAGTAAAACATCTAACTGTTTATTTTCTGAAATTGTAGGACGACCTTTCGTGAAATTATCTCTTACATGACCACAATCTCGGAACTTCTTTTCTATTTTGCTAACAATTGATTGTGTAATAGGTCGATTAGGGTATTTACCATTAAATAATTCACAAACCATAGTTTGTGTTCGGGATTTGTCTCCATAGCCAATCATTATCAAAATTTAAATTCGTTCTTACTTAAACGTTGCATTATCAGCACTTTCAATACGATATCACAAGTAAATACTAATGAATGGGCCTGAGCGTGGTGATATAATTTAGTGAACTGTATTTAGGTATAATAAAAAAAAGGAATGTGTCGGAAACTTACACAGTAGGTTTGATGGATTCTCCGTCGTCGATGTCGGCTCAGGCAATAGGAGGGATAAAGGGGGGACAAAAGGAAAAGGAACAAATCTCCGACACACCCAATTAACGTAACAATTATTAAATTAATTTAAGAAAGGACAATTATAATTCACTTATCACTGATAAATAATTATAGCGTTCTGCGGCGTAAGTGACTATTGTTTTACTTACTATCATAGTACTGTCTCTATGCGGGTCGCGCTCGACCCACACGGCGTTAAGAAAACTAGCTAAAAAAAACTTAGTATTACCATAAAGAATTCAAAACATATATTTTTCTAGGTATAATACTACAAGGCGCGTAACCAACTGATGTGTTAGAGCCAGGTCCACGTTGCTAAGTAAATGAAAAAAAGCGGAAACACAAAAAAAGTGTAAGTTGTAAAAAGGTTCGACGATAAGTAATGAATGTGTTCTATTAATGTTAAATGTTTTTTCCTCGATCATTTCGTCATGCAATACTCCCTAGAATTTAACGTACTGTATGCAGACAAATGTGCTCTTTCAAATGACATTTAAACAAAATGGCGATGACGTCACAGCTTTTAAAAAAATATTTGCAGCATTTTTTTTTAATAAACAGATTGAGAAATGCGTTTAGAAATCGACGGGTCTGAGCGAATTTTTGTCACTTGTTTTGAATTTATTCCAACCTTAACGTGCTCACTGTATAACGTATATACAGTATATTTGTGATTCTAATTTATTGTATGCTAATTATCTATGCTAAGTTTTCTGTTGTAGCATTGTACTATCTTTTTGTATAGCAGAAGCTGCTAATAAAGTCTGTCTATCTATCTTTAATTAATAGTTATTATGCTCTGAAACGTGTAATTTTTAATTATCAAGAGATAATAATTAGACGAATCTCAAATACTTTTTCAGACAATTTCTTTCTAAATATTAAATTGCATTATTCCGATCGTATAACAAGAGTGAATTAATTATACCTCAATTATGAGCGTTCGTTATTCTGCATTTTCAGTCTACAAATTATAGAGAGTTTTCTAGAATTATAAACCCTGTCAGTAAGGGTTTCCCTCACGTTCCAACAAATTGATTGTGGCATCGACACAAAATGATGTTCCGAGTTGCCTTGAACAACAGACTCTAATCAATCGCTTGCCGGTTTAAGGATACACCAAAGGAAATTAATAGCAACAAGGACACGCAGGACTCATAGACGTAAGTCCTTCAAGTATTTGTTACATCATTATGAAATCCTATTACACACTTTCAAGGCTTCTATCTTAAGTACAAAATAAATGACGAAACTCGGTACACTTGCCTGAGATCTTTTATTACATGTTGATGTTTATAAAATTGACAGATCGTCTCAACTTGAAAATAAAAATGTATTTATTTATTTGCCAAAACTAAATTTTTTGTTTATAAATAAACAAATAAATAAATATGGAAATTGATAAAATAGAAAAATTCAACATTGACAAGAAAAATTCTTGGTCAACAGATTTTCGCCTAGGTATTAATGAATTTCATTGTGATCATGGTCTGATGTCATATACATGGTACTGTCACAAAATCTAATGGATATAAATCATGCGACTGTAGAGGCTATCGATTAGCACATTTTTTTTATAATTCATGTCTCAGGATATTGTCGAATAAAATGTTTATGTACTAGTCGAGAATAGTGCGCAGAAGCACCATATCGTTAAAACTAAAACACGTTTTTATGGATAGAAACATGTCACAAATACATTAGACCTCTCTCTGCCTCATCATAGCACTGCTTTCTTTGCTCTGGCACCACACGTGTACAGACAGACAGACAGACTGACAGTTTATTCATGTGAGACATAATACAATGTATACACTTGTCAACAGATTAAAAGTAATGTCAAAAATATTAAAAATTTAATAAATTTTGTATCATTTAGATTGTTCCATTCATTTGGTAAGAGATTATACAGGGTTGGCAAATGTGTGGAAACACCTGATTTCTGGCTAAACTATAAGTGCGATTAAAAAATACCCTTAACAAAAGTTTTCAGTGATGTACTTTGATTTTCAACAGCTATTCTATTTTTCGAGATGTGATGTCATCGACAGTTTTTTTAAATGGATAACCCTGTATATTTTTACATTTTCAGATAGACAATTTTTCATCAATTATAGTGATATAGGGTTTGGTGGGTGTGCGGCTTGTGGTTTTTTAAATATTAAATAAAATAGTAAAGCAAAGACATGGCTGTTTACATTTTAATTATTGTCAACAGGACTATCTGATAAAAAAATATTCGTTTTTTTTCTTGATATGCTTTTTGAAAACTTTCTTTAACCGAACTCAAATCATTCGTATTACTGTCAATTGCAGTCAATACTGTTAGTGAGTTTCGGTGTGAAATATTAACATTGTTTTTTAATTATGGCTGAACTAACTGAACGTGAAAGAATTACGTTGTTAATGATGGTTGGTTTTGGAGACAAGCAGAGATCTCTACAAGATGCATGCGATATTTTTAATGTAACATTCCCTGATAGAAATTCTCATATTTCAAAATCAACAGTTTCAAAGGTTGTGCAAAAGTTTCACGAAACGGGAAGTGTTAAAAATCGGCTAAAATCCGGTCGAAGTAAATCGGCTACAAATGAAGATATTTCACTTGATGTTCTTCTTAGCCTACAAGAAGAACTAAAAACTTCAGTACCAAAACTAGCCTTACATCACAATATTAGCGAGAGATCAGTAAGAAGGATATTTTCCAAAAATAAATTTCATCCGTATAAAGTACATTTAGTACAAGAATTAAATGAAGATGATCCTGATAGAAGGATGCAGTTTTGTCAGGAAATGATGGATACAATTGAAATTAATGGTAACTTTTTCAATAATATAATCTTTTCCGATGAAGCGACATTTTGCCTGAGTGGTTTTGTAAATTGACATAACTGTCGCTACTGGGCTGATCAGAATCCTCATTGGATGGAAGAAAGTCACACCCAATACCCCCAAAAATTAAATGTATGGGCGGGAATAATTAGAGGACACATCATCGGACCATTCTTTCTTAGAGAAAATTTAAACTCCAATCTTTATTTACAACTTTTACGCGAGCAAATTATTCCAGTATTAAATCGTTTATTTCCAAACCAGGCAAATCCTGAACGACTCTCAGATGAAATTTGGTATCAGCAAGATGGAGCTCCGCCTCATTATGGAGTTGACGTGCGTCAATACCTTAATGAAATATTTCCACAGAGATGGGTAGGTCGAAGAGGACATATTGAATGGCCACCGCGATCGCCAGATTTAAGTCTTTTAGACTATTTTCTTTGGGGTCATTTAAAAGCCGTTGTCTATAGGACCAAGCTTCAGTCGTTAGAAGAGTTGGAAGATCGAATTCGGATGGCTGTTTAAGAAATATCACAGCATGCTATTCAAAACTCTTTAATAGCTTTCGTTGATCGAATAGGATATTGTCAGTCTGCTGAAGGTTTCCAATTTGAACATTTATTATGAATATTTTCTTCGTTTCTCAATATTATAGTGCTCAATATTTTGTAATAAGAAATTTAATTATCATTAACTAATAAATATTTATTACACTTTATTTTATTATTTTATTTAATATTTAAAAAACCACAAGCGACACACCCACCAAACCCTATATCACTATAATTGATGAAAAATTGTCTATCTGAAAATGTAAAAATATACAGGGTTTTCCATTTAAAAGAACTGTCGATGACGTCACATCTCGAAAAATAGGATAGCTGTTGAAAATCAAAGTACATCACTGAACAGAATAAAAATACTACAAAAACTTTTGTTAAGGGTATTTTTCAATCGTACTTATAGTTTAGCCAGAAATCAAGTGTTTCCACACATTTGCCCAACCCTGTATAGTTGTACTGATTTGTACCTGTAATTATTAATATTCTTCGATAAACGGAAAAAAGGAGCCACTATAGATCTATGTCTAGTATTATAGCTAGTTTGAATGTGGTATTCCCTAACATGGTTATTGCATAGACAATACATTCAAATATGTACTGATTGGTGGAAGTAAGTATACCTAAATTTTTAAACAACAGTCTACAGGTGTCATTAAATTTAGAATTTGTAATGATTCTTACTGCTCTTTTTTGCAATTTTAAAACTTTAGCGGCATGTGTAGATCCTCCCCAAAGTAAGATATCATAGCACATTACGTTATGGAACAGAGCATGATATGTCATTAAGACAACACTTTTATTGACTAAATTAGTTATATTTTCCATATTATAGATAGATGCAACTTAAGAGCTTTTTGGATAGGCTATCTATGTGCGCTTTCCAGGTTAACTTATTATCAAAAATTAGACCTAAACACTTTACAGAATTTTTATTTTCGATGCAGACATGAGGGTTCAAGTTGAAAATAAGTGTTTGCGTTTTCTCTTCATTTATCTTTAAATTAATATTGTTAAAATAATCCTGAGCTTATAACTGTTGTAACAAGTTTTTTCCGCAACTTGTTAATTATTTAATTAGTTGCCAAATATTTTCCATTCAGCACCCGTACTAAGAATAAATTCAATTTGTTGCCAAAAACTCATGTTTAGCGACCGTGCTACAATAACCGAAATAAAAACCAAGTTAGAAGCAACTGAGCATGTGCGGGCGGAATATTAGAGAGAGATAGGACTTACAGGAATTGAAAACCGGCACTTTCCGTCTTGACGTCGTTGAGGTGAGATTGTTCTATTTTTTTTCTTAAAAGATTTGAAGTTTAGAGCCATCCTATAATACCTTGTTGAAATTTTTGCTTTTATTATTGTATTATAATTCATTAAAATAATAACCTAGTTATTTTTAATTGATATCAAATTTTAAGCTGGCATTTAGTTAAATTATTAATATTGTATTTGAGGTTAACCTTGTGGTTAATAAAAAAACCACTTGTTAGTGAACTGCCCCAGCAGTAGGTTATCTCTTTGTCATTTTGGGATAGTTCCTGCTGGATATTTTATGTTTATGTATTATATCTATAATGTTTGCCAGTATAGTCGGGTAAAATTTAAAAAGACCGTTGTATGAATTAATATTGCACATACGTTTTCACTATCTCTTGCACACAAACTTAAAGCCATAGCCTAAAGACATTGTCAATGTATGTCTACCAAGATTCTTTCCCACTTCTTTTGAGACGGAACTATGAAATGCACACTGAGGAGAGAGAAACATAGTCATAAGCTCAGCGATTCTCAAACTGTGTGATTTGACGACGAATATTATTTATTTCCGTGAACTAACACCACTCTAAATATGAAAAACGTCTTTATATGAAATATTTAAGTTATTTTTAGTGGTAAATAGTGGATATTCATCCGTTAAACGAACAATATCAAATAATTAAGTATTACAATTTTCTATTACGTACATATTACACATCTTAAAGCAGAACAAAGCAGCTAGCCTAGCCCAATCGGTAAGATGCTCGATGCAATAAATATAAATGGGGTCGGCGCGGGATCGATCCCCAACGCTAGTCTACTTTTTTTTTTTATTTAAGCTCTATTAAAAGTTAATAATTTTCGTTCTATAATTTTTATTTTATTAAACTGCGCCTCGAGTTTTGTTGAAACTATATTTTCCCCAAAAACGTGTCTTTTTTTATTTTGTCAACTAGAATTTTTATTTATTACCGCTAAAAGAAAAATAATTTATTTTCGTTATTCTCATAAAGATTTCAGATTTTGTTTTGTTATATGAAATATTTTATTTTTACTGACATCGTTTCCCCTACTAATACTACGATCCTATCCTTTCCTGGCAAGAAATGCCCAAACCTTCCCGTGTCTCTTGCTGGACTGTAGCAATATTAGTCTTTGATTTATTTTTCTGATTACTCATTGTTATTGACTGAATTGGGCAATTCATTTTTTGTTATCAGTTTCATTTGTGCCCGAACCTATATACCTACAGTGTCCGTCGTAAAGTTGGCTACATATCGGAAAAATTTGTATTATTGAGATTTCTGAAAAATACTATATTGGGGGTTCGTTTCTTTTTTTACATGCAAATACCTTTATTCAACTAAAATACATACAGTTTTTGTCGAAACTAGTCAAATATTTGTGAAATAGACACAAGAGTTTATGATTTTTCATATAGTAATTAATGGTAGGGGTAAAATTTGCACTTTTTTATTTTCCTCATATCTGCTTCAAAATAGATTTTATTTTTTAGCGGAAATATTTGGTTTAAATTTTGGACCAATAATTGGACAATATTAATGGCCAATTTAATTTAATTAATTGAAAAATTTGTTATCATACACAATATGCCATAGAATTAGACGAAAATGGTTACTCTGGGGTTTTTGAAGTCGCTGATCACCAATCTGAAATCCGATTTGGGGAATTCAAAATGGCGGACCGGAAATCGGGCCATTTTCCATAAGAAATGACAATGGATATCTTGGCCTTGAAAATCTGTGCTAGGAAGTTTTCGAGGTTGCTGATCGATTACGAATCTGAGGTCTGACTTGGTAAATTCAAAATGGCGGACCGGAAGTAGAGTTCATTTATCAAGAAAAACTCGTATCTTTTTCGCTTTTGGACTGAAAATGAGTACTCGGGGGTTTCTGAGGTCTCTGATAACGAATCAAAGGCCTAATTCACGAAATACAAAATGTCGGACCGGAATAACACTCTATTTCTCCTGAAAACTCGTATTATTTTCTTTTTTGGGCTGAACGTGGGGGGGGGACTCGGAGATTCTCGTTATCGCTGATAACAAATCTGATGTCCAGTTAGGGAGAATTCAAAATGGCGGACCGGAAGTAGTATATTTTTCAGGAAATACTTTTTTATTTTTCATACTTTCAGCCCGAAAAAATAAATAATACGAGGTTTTCCGAAGAGATTGACTGTTCCTCCCGTGTCCGCCATTTTGAATTTCGTAAATTGGACCTGTGATCCGTAATCAGCGACCTTAAAAACCTCTGAGTAGTCATTTTCAGCCCAAGAACGAAAAAATATGAATTTTTCCTGATAAATTGACTCTACTTCCGGTCCGCCATTTTGAATTTACCAAATCAGGCTTCGCATTCGTAATCAGAGACCCCGAAAACTCCCGAGTACAGATTTTCAAGGCCAAGATATCCATTCTCATTCTTCTTCTGGAAGATGGCCCGATTTCCGGTCCGCCATTTTGAATTTCCCAAATTGGACTTCAGATTGGTAATCAGCGACCCCAGAAACCCCCGAGTAACCATTTTCATTTAATTATATGGCATATTGTGTATGATAACAAATTTTTTAATTAATTTAATTAAATTGGCCAATTATCGGAAAAGAAATGAAACCAAAACATTTCCGCCAAAAAATAAAAGGTACTGTTTTTTTAAATGCCTTTCTGAACTCTTTGCAACAAGAATTAAGTCAATTGACCCTGTACCTTTTTTTTTGAGGTTTTCAGATTTTTCATGCTAAAATGACGCGACTATACGGAGTCCTTGTATTCTATATGCACTTTTTCTTCATCAAATTTTTCGATATCTTAACAATTTGACCCATTTTTCGGTACCACCGTCAACTATTTTTTACAGTCCTGCCAAACCGGTGATCGCATGACATGTGTCATGTGTCATGCATAAACAAACCCCCAATAGAGTTTTTTTAGAAATGTAAAAAATACAATTTTTTCCCATATGTAGCCAACTTTATGGACACTGTATAATCAGAATTCCACTAAAATTATGAAGTTACTAAATTAATAATCTTAACATTTTATGATAGTATCTTTTATATATTTTTAAAATTATTTAGTGATATCATTGCTGAGAACTGTTTGAGAACTACTGGTATTTCTTATGCTTTAAATAAAATCTTAGTTCAGACGTTTTAGCGGCCATGACACACGTCAGTTTGAATTGTACCCGACTTTAGTTTATAATATCTTATATACTTACATATCTATATATATATATTTTTTTTTTTATTTGGGGTCGCTCTAAAACTTTTTATTAGATAATCTCATTTCACGACTAGTATACTAATTATTGAATTTATTAAAGTACGAGACGTAAAGTCAATTTGTTTAAATTAATTTTTATAATAGTACGGAGACTATCTCCAAAATTTTAAATTTTCTTATTTAATTTTTTCTTAATGTCATCGATTTCTTTTATGCTGCTTTAAACATTTCATCATAATTTAGAACAATTTTGTTGATTCACAGCCTCAGGGCCAAAATTTTGTGATAATCTAGTAGTAGAGTTTTTTTATTGGTGTTTAGTTTTTTTGTTTTTTTTTCGATTCATTGCTTAAATTTTACAAATTCTAATACCTATTTTTTTTGTAATTTCTACAAAATTTGTGACCTTGGCTTAACCAATGGTATTCCATTTTGTATTCTGCTAGATCATTCTTTTCAGTAAGTTTTAAAGTTAATTAATAATTTATTTAGCCATTTTAAATTATAACCGATAGTTTTTTTTTCTTTGTGTGATTTAACTAAATTTGCATCAACTGGTTCCTGAATTATCATTATTTTTCATGTAATAACTGGATCGACCAATTCTGGATCAAGCACATGGTAGTTTTGCTAGTGGCTGGACAGGAACTATAATTCGCTGAATATTTCCAACTTCGTGTCATCCTGGAACCTCCTCGTAGACCGGACAAACAATATAAGTCCTTCAACCCAGGTACCTGTGGCCATCTCCAGGAATTGACACACTGGAACTCCGCACTCGCCACCCAAAGTTACGTAAGCAATTAACTATCATTGTAGCTTTTCTTGGTCAGAAGAAAATTATAATATTGTTAAACCAGTTGATATTTTCAATTTATCTTTTCAAATTAATTTGTTTTTTCTCTTAACAAACTGTCATCACTATAAACTTTATATATATATTTTTTCTATTGTAGTAAATTTTGAAATTTTCATTAATTCTCACATTTATAATTGTAAAGTCTTTGTAAATTTTAAACATTATTGTTAATATATTGTTATTTTGTTTAAATTTTGTTTTTGATTGTTTCATCCTTAAACAGTTTCAGGAATATCAGTTGTATGAATACGCTGGCGCCCAGTTTCTTTGTTTATTTTTGTTTTGCAACATTCAATAACTTATTAAATAACTCTTCTCGCCACAGAGTGACCTTCGACCACCCCCTGAGCTAACCGGTTGCTACTCTTTCATAGCTTCCTCAGCACCCCGCTGAGAAGTTGTGGTTGCAAATTGGCGCCCAACGTGGGGCCCGAGTTAGAGATTTTGAATTGGTTTTAAATAATTGTGTTTTTGAATTTTATTACTCTTTCCTAAATACTGATATTCTTGCAAATTCAAGGAACAAACAATCAAATTCTGACCAAAGAAAGACTCTGCTAAATTTATCGATATTTTCCTAATATTTTGTATTTTGATATTGTCACACTTGCGTATTCGGTGTACAATATTTTATTATAGAAAATTTCTCGTTATCTGATTTATCTATTTGTTTTTGATACTGAAAATTATTTATGCCTACTTGAATTTTTTTGTTATCTTGTTGATATTTATTGCTGTTTTGGTATATCTTTAGCTAATGTTTTGCTGCGTATTTTGCGAAGTTTCTCCTCACGTTGCGTTTTGACTTGTGATTTAAAAGTAACAATTTTTTTGTAGCGTTGTCATGATTTTACCGTATAGTTTTTTGCATTAAATTTATTTATCGTAAAGTTTACCGTATCATATCTTTTATTAAATTTTGTCAACTTATAAACCCAAAATGGAGCCGAATTATTTAAGACTTAAAGAAATTACTTATGAATTAATGATCAGAAATATCGAACCTTCAGGTGATGCCGATAGAAAGAGAAAAATTTTAAGGGGGGTTTTTCATCAGGAAAATGCCAAACGTAGTTTTAACGATGGTAAAATTGTAAATTCTTTTGACCATAAGTCAGATGTCAAAGAAATTAATGAGACAATAACTGATTTGCAGTCTTCTATTGAAAATTTTTCTGGTACCACCGCTGATGTGGATTATAAAGTAATTTCCTCAAGGTTAACCCACATTTCGGGTAGAGTACAGCGTTTAAAAGCTGATACTGAAGCTGAAGAAGGTACTAAAAAGACTTTGCAACTTATAGTTTTGGGTTTAGAAGATGACATTGCTGTAAAAACTAGTGTTCCCACTGCTACTGCTA
Organism: Stenurella melanura; assembly: GCA_963583905.1. Lineage (NCBI taxonomy): Eukaryota > Metazoa > Arthropoda > Insecta > Coleoptera > Cerambycidae > Stenurella > Stenurella melanura. The sequence continues at coordinate 163,664,277 of OY757311.1, read as the reverse complement.
CAGTATCTATGGCACCAGATCGGTTTCCGGCGAAATATGTTGCTCCATATAAATGGAACCTACAATTTAGTGGCTCGAGCCAAGAATCAGTTAATTCTTTTTTGGAAAAAGTAGACATACTACGTGAATCTAGAGGTGTAAGTAAGTCAGAATTATTTTTGTCGGCTTGTGATTTGTTTAGAGATGACGGGTGGACATGGTTCTGTAGCAATAGACACAAATTTGACGATTGGGATACTTTAAGTGAACAATTAAGAAAGGATTTTCTCCCATATTTTTATGACGATAGTTTGTGGCTAGAAATAAACAATAGAACACAAGGCTATGACGAACGAGTCACAATTTTCATTGCTTCAATGGAAAATCTTTTTAGTAGACTGTCCGAAAAACCTTCCGAAATTATAAAAGTTAATAAAATTCGTAGGAATTTATTGCCTTATTTTATCGAAAGTCTAGCTTTAAAACAACCTCGGACTGTTTTAGAACTTTTAGAATTATGTAAACGTTTAGAGGAAGCACGCACCATATCAGACAGATATAAGCCACCTCCTTCTGAGGAAAATAATTTATTAGAACCTGAGTTAAATTATACTTTTGCAGATTCTAGTTCTACGGTAAATAAAAACATATCTTGTAATTTTAATGTCAACAATAATACTTCTTTTAATTTTGATGTAAATAAAGATGTCTCTAGTAGTTTTAATACAAGTAAAAATTTTTCTCATAAATTTCAAAATTTTCGTCATGTTAATGCCACTAGAACAAATTTTTCTTCGAATATTGCTGCAATGTCCACAATCAGATGTTGGAATTGTAATCTGGTTGGCCATCATTTTAATACTTGTAAAGAGCCAAAAAATATTTTTTGTTATGGTTGCGGTCGTAAAAAGGTAATAAAGCCAAAATGTTTTCGTTGTAATCCAAAACCTCGTGTTACCAGGTGGCAAAACACTAGACCTTGTCACAGTGGCTTAAAGTCCAGTATATGTTGTCTTCACTTTACGCAACATAGGCTCGAACCAAGTCAAAGGCAAGAGCATAGGCAACGTAAAAGAAAGAGGAAGAAACTTAGCAAAATTAAGGTTGAAACTTCACGGTCAGAGTGGGACAGTTGGGTAAACAACGTTGGAAAATTTTATCGTTCTAGCAAGTCAGTAAACAGTATTGACTCTGTTTTTGTGGGTAAAGCTCACGATTCATGTTCCGATTTTGAGGTAAAAAATTTTAATAATGCAGTTCATGTTGTTCCGAACATTTCAGTTTTAGATGTCTCAAGTTTCAAACGGGACAACTGGTATATTGATATGCTTAAGAAAATTCAAGAAAAACCTAAGTCTTGCCGTGCTTTTCGTGTTGAGAGCGATATTATTTACAAACGTATTTTTTCTCATCCATCTAAAATTAATAATTTGTCAAAATGGAAAATTGTTGTGCCTACTGCTAATCGTATTGAGATTTTGAAATTATATCATATTGACAAGAATGCGAGACACTTTGGAGTTTTCAAAACTCTTTCTCGTATTTTAGAGCTTTATTACTGGCCCGGTATTCGTAGAGATGTGTACCTCTATGTTAAAAAATGTGAGGTTTGTGCAACGGATAAAAGCCCAAATTTACCTAGAGTTGGTTTAAAGGGTTTATGCCAAAATAAAAATTTTCCGTTTCAACTTGTTTCCGCACATTTATTAGGTACATACCCCTGTTCGAAAAGCGGGGATCGTGACATATTAGTAGTAACCAACTGGCCTACGAAACCTTAAAGTCTCTTATCTTCTTTTGTTCTTTTTTGTTATCTTTCCTGTTCCGGCTGGGTAACACATGTTGTTCCGGCTGGGTAACAACAGTTACTCAAGGGTTGAAGGGTGGGCCACTTTCTTTTTGCGGATTGTATACACTTCGGACGTTTGCAAGCCACGTTTTGTTGGTTGCATACGTCTCTGGTGTCTATAATCAAGCAATTGATTTCAACTACGCGGTTGAAAATTCACCAAGTTTTTCTTTTCTTGTCTTAATGAAAATGATACCTGTGACTACCGAATAATAATTTTCATGTAAAATATTAGACAAATATCATCCTTCATCGGTTTATTTTTGAATTTGTTAGGAATCTGCTGTCTTAATATGTATTCATAATTATTTTATTTCAAGTCAGTTATTAGACAAACGACTCACTCTCGTTTCTTATCGAGTTTATTGTGGTTTATCGGAGTCCGCTGTCATAATACAGGTCCGTCTCTTATAGTTAGACATTTTTGGTGAATTTTCTTGCGCATGGTTGATGTCAAAAATATGACATAACAACGTCATTCTTCTTCTTTGTGATTGTCTCTCTTTTCTATCGCTATTTTCTATTTTCCTATATTTCTCTAGAATCACTATCTCTTATTTTTACTTTTGCCTAGTTGACTGCTTTAGTCGTTTGTATTATAAGTAGCTTTTTGACAATTTTGCTAGAGCACTCTTCAACTAATGTTTAGAATTTTGTGAAAGGCTTTTGTATGGAAACTACTACCTGTTGTCTTTGATTTTGTTTATAATGTGTCATTTACCAGTTGTACCTTTTGAATTTGTGGTCTGGTAGACATATTGTTTAGTTGTGGGTTAAGTCCTACGTATTTTGGTTTGTGGGTTAAGTCCACATATTTTGCTTATCTTGTGGATTAGTTCCACGTATCTTTGCAGGAAATTTGTTCATGGGAACATATTTTCCTGTATGGCGTGTGCCGTTTGTTAAACAGGTTGTCGCTGTGCTATAGTACAACGTACTTAGCAGTGGTTTAGGTAGTTTTCCTTTCTCGCTTTCATTTAGTTGAGTAATAGCTGAATTTAAAATCAGTAACTTTGTGTTTTTGCTACTTGTTGTTTCTTCAGCTAGGTAAATTGCGAAAATACTTTATCTTTATCTTGTTTATTATCTTTTATCTTTATCTTGTTTATATAGTGTTCTGAGAAATTTTTGTCCCATTTTGTTTTTTTTTTTTTTCATCATGATTGTAATTATTTTCGTTTGGTATAGTTGTTGTTCATATCACTATTGTTGTCTTGATGGATAATTAAGGCATCAATTATTATCTTGCCTTATGTTTACTCTCTAGTAGGTAAACTTTTTTAACATTATCCTATTTAGTAGGATATTTTAGTTGCCATTAGGGAACTTGCCTCGGGATGGGGATGAACTAGTTTCGATCGGGCTGTCTTCAATGACAGAGGGTCAAGGAGGGTCGAGCGGACACGTAGGCAAGGGGGCTTGTCAGTCAGGAGTGGCCTAGGTCGTCTGACGTTCCTCGAGAGACAGGTCTTCCTCCCCGCTTCACCTCAGCCCTTGATCTATCGCCCGATCGAGGCACTGTTCATCGCGCCGGAAGCAGGAGTATTCCCAAATAATGGTTTCTTTTTTTGTCACCTAGTCGCTACGTACTTCTAGTATAAGCCTTTTGGAGCTATATCCAAAGTTTTTTTTTTCCTCTGATGTTACGTACTTCTAGTTTAAGCCCTTGGAGCTATATCCAATTTTTTTGTTAACAGTTAGGACATTTCTCCTACTGTTGTGTCTAGGCAGGTAACTTGTTTCCTGTATCGTGGTCTAGGTGTGCTTATGCCTCTACCAATTTTAGCACTGGCAGCCGCTACAACGCTGCTCAGGCATTCCACCACAGTGTCTGTGGGGACTGATCCCTAGAGGTCCTCCCCTAAAACATTTCATCTTTTCCTTTTCTTATTCTCTTTTTCAGTTTCATTTTGCTCTGGGCGAAGCATTATCTCTTCCGAGTGGGATTTTCAAAAGTTTTCGTGTGCTGTCGAGCAACACTCATTATCGAGGCTCTTCATGCAACTTGAATTAGCGCAGAATGGGTGTGAGTCAAATTACCTTCTATCTTTTCATATCTTTTTGACTATACGTGGACTTTTGTTGAATAATCTCGGAATTGGTGATGTTGATGACTTTGTCCAGTGGTAAAACGAACTTTTCCTGTGGTATGTTGTATAATTAGGTATCATACAAGTTTAATTTTTTTCTCTCTAATTCTCTCTCTCTCTCTCTCTTAGTCTTTTCTGTCTCGCCTCGATTAGTTAAACTATACGATAATAGCGTGATTTACCGGGTGTTTCCTTTTACAAAAAAAATTTTTTTTTTCAAACTTTTAGTTTTCCAAAAAAATTTTTTTTTCGGAAGTTCGCGTGGTGTAACAAGTTTTTTCCGCAACTTGTTAATTATTTAATTAGTTGCCAAATATTTTCCATTCAGCACCCGTACTAAGAATAAATTCAATTTGTTGCCAAAAACTCATGTTTAGCGACCGTGCTACAATAACCGAAATAAAAACCAAGTTAGAAGCAACTGAGCATGTGCGGGCGGAATATTAGAGAGAGATAGGACTTACAGGAATTGAAAACCGGCACTTTCCGTCTTGACGTCGTTGAGGTGAGATTGTTCTATTTTTTTTCTTAAAAGATTTGAAGTTTAGAGCCATCCTATAATACCTTGTTGAAATTTTTGCTTTTATTATTGTATTATAATTCATTAAAATAATAACCTAGTTATTTTTAATTGATATCAAATTTTAAGCTGGCATTTAGTTAAATTATTAATATTGTATTTGAGGTTAACCTTGTGGTTAATAAAAAAACCACTTGTTAGTGAACTGCCCCAGCAGTAGGTTATCTCTTTGTCATTTTGGGATAGTTCCTGCTGGATATTTTATGTTTATGTATTATATCTATAATGTTTGCCAGTAGTTTATAATATCTTATATACTTACATATCTATATATATATATATTTTTTTTTATTTGGGGTCGCTCTAAAACTTTTTATTAGATAATCTCATTTCACGACTAGTATACTAATTATTGAATTTATTAAAGTACGAGACGTAAAGTCAATTTGTTTAAATTAATTTTTATAATAGTACGGAGACTATCTCCAAAATTTTAAATTTTCTTATTTAATTTTTTCTTAATGTCATCGATTTCTTTTATGCTGCTTTAAACATTTCATCATAATTTAGAACAATTTTGTTGATTCACAGCCTCAGGGCCAAAATTTTGTGATAATCTAGTAGTAGAGTTTTTTTATTGGTGTTTAGTTTTTTTGTTTTTTTTTCGATTCATTGCTTAAATTTTACAAATTCTAATACCTATTTTTTTTGTAATTTCTACAAAATTTGTGACCTTGGCTTAACCAATGGTATTCCATTTTGTATTCTGCTAGATCATTCTTTTCAGTAAGTTTTAAAGTTAATTAATAATTTATTTAGCCATTTTAAATTATAACCGATAGTTTTTTTTTCTTTGTGTGATTTAACTAAATTTGCATCAACTGGTTCCTGAATTATCATTATTTTTCATGTAATAACTGGATCGACCAATTCTGGATCAAGCACATGGTAGTTTTGCTAGTGGCTGGACAGGAACTATAATTCGCTGAATATTTCCAACTTCGTGTCATCCTGGAACCTCCTCGTAGACCGGACAAACAATATAAGTCCTTCAACCCAGGTACCTGTGGCCATCTCCAGGAATTGACACACTGGAACTCCGCACTCGCCACCCAAAGTTACGTAAGCAATTAACTATCATTGTAGCTTTTCTTGGTCAGAAGAAAATTATAATATTGTTAAACCAGTTGATATTTTCAATTTATCTTTTCAAATTAATTTGTTTTTTCTCTTAACAAACTGTCATCACTATAAACTTTATATATATATTTTTTCTATTGTAGTAAATTTTGAAATTTTCATTAATTCTCACATTTATAATTGTAAAGTCTTTGTAAATTTTAAACATTATTGTTAATATATTGTTATTTTGTTTAAATTTTGTTTTTGATTGTTTCATCCTTAAACAGTTTCAGGAATATCAGTTGTATGAATACGCTGGCGCCCAGTTTCTTTGTTTATTTTTGTTTTGCAACATTCAATAACTTATTAAATAACTCTTCTCGCCACAGAGTGACCTTCGACCAACCCCTGAGCTAACCGGTTGCTACTCTTTCATAGCTTCCTCAGCACCCCGCTGAGAAGTTGTGGTTGCACTGTGTTTCCTCCGATATACTGATAAGGTGTTTTAAATTTTATTAGCCTAAAGTAAGGTGGTGTCATCAGCATACTCAATATATTTACCAGAAAGACTGGTTGATATGCCATTTATATATATTATGAACACAATTGGTCCTAAGATGGATCTCTGGGGTACTCCATGCTTTAGAGGCTTTAGTGAGGACTGACACACTGATATCTGTTCATAATATAACTTTGAATAACAGTTAGAGCAGGCCCTCTGATGCCATAACTTTCCAATTTTATTAACAGTATTTCGGGGGAAACACAGTCAAAGGCCTTGGATAGATCTAAATATTATGCCGTGATCATATTTCTGTTTTCAAATTCATCCATAATGAAACTTATAATATCTGTTAAGGCAGTGCCACTTGATCTCTTCATAAAGACTGTTTAAGAGAAACATAATAATTTCCATTAAAAAAATAATCGCAGGATCAATCTGAACATTTACTTACCAGTTACATCATCTGACCTTATTTCGATTTAGTGTCAAAATTATGATTATTTCAATGCATTAATTAAACCTGTGTATATATTTCTTATAGATAGTTCAAAGAATGAAAATTAGACCCATGGGCGTGCGGTTGTATGGGTTCGCAAATCCATAATTTGTTTTGGTTACTATTTATTTATCTTTCACAACATGCGCTCTACGACCGATAAATGTTTCACCCGTAATATCTTATTTTCTTAGACTTGGCAATATTTCACCTTACATTTCGTTCTTACTTTTTTATAATTAAAAATCTTATATATAACACACAAAACTACTCACAACGACGTCTCTGAAGACAATTCGTACTGGCGGAACGCCAATGAAATTTGACGGCCTTGTCGATATTTGTACGTCAAGCATAAAGAATAATTGAAAACAAATAGTACGTTTCTTCTTCTTTACTAAAAGGCATGCAAAATCATTTAAAGTTGAGTACATTTCTGTGAAAAATATTATCAACAGCTGTACAACTTCAATGACATAAACCTGCTATTTCCATTGATAAAAATGCTCACTTCTCGCTCTATTTTTCAATATTTGGGAACCTGCTATAATTGACATCTACTTTATATTTATAACATATGTTTTTGTATGTATACATGTAATTGAAAACTGCTAGGTTTACGTCTTAATGACAGCTCTTACTGTACCTAATACCTCTTGTGTTTGTTAATACTTTTAAGGCACATACATTTTTTTCTATTCTATTCTATACTAACAATAAAGAGAACGTGCGAGTATGGGCAATATAAGGAGAATGAGAAAGAAAGAAACAGAGGAAGCAAATCAGAGAAACTTTGCTAAAAGTATTATATGAATATAAAAATAAAAATGTTGACTGCAATTCCAAATTTTCTTTCCACAATATTTGCAAAAAACAGTGGCTATTCTCCAAAACCGATTAATGCGAACCATCATATACGTTTACTGTATTTTTAGGATTAAACACATGAGTTGAAATTTTCTTTTTATATAAAAAGGTTTCCATGTATGGCGCCATTTCCTGTAAGAAACTCGCGAGAAAACAAACAGATTTTCAGTTCAGTTCACCGATTTTCCATAAATAAGAGCGAACGCAAAGGTAAAGCTATTCTTTATGCACGGCTATGACGTTATCGTTGACAAACGTTTATACCCGGCCTGTACACAAAACATAATCACTGCTGAAACAGGATACAAGCCATAATAACCACAATCCCTAAGGATGTTGGATGCTGTACGCCGCATCTTTCAGCAAGCTCAAACTTGTGAAAACACTTTCATCTACTATCAACACACCTTCAACCTAATTTGTATAAGGAAACAATAACAATTTAGGGAGTTGTCTGTTTACTTTACACAAACCATCTTAATTTATAGCAATTAGTCGTATAGTAAACAACTGAGAATGTGCAAACTTGAAAAAAATAGGAAACTAATTAATACGTTCTAATTGAATCTCGTCCATCCTATGGAGTAATTGACTGGGGCGCAGTATCCAAAAGTTATTTAAGAAAACTACATGTTCTACAAAAAAATTAAAAAAAAAATTGGCTTAGCAAGAGAAATATATGTATACATCGGACTTTTTATTCTCTGAAGCTAAAGTCCTAAATCTAAGCCAAACATACTGTTCGATCAACCCAACCATAAAAACGAACTATTGTACATTTAGGGTGTCCCGTAATAAGGTGCAAAAAATGTAACTACCACTTCCTTATCGAAAACAAAGGTGGGTTCTCCATATAAAATTTTTCGAAATAAGGCTTTCCTGTCCAACTATACGGGGTGTGTAGAAAAAGATTTTTAATTTTTATCTGAAATTAATTTATAAGCACCAAATGATCATATCGGTAAAATACATAATACTGCCAAATTATGATTTGACACCAACCTGCTTAGTGGTTTGACTAATTAGTCCCTTCAAATTAGAAGAAAAATCACTGATTTTGGGAAATTTTTCCTACAGCTAAGCCACCCGTACAGAAAATTGTCTTGGGGTTGTGTTAACATATTTTCACCAAGCGCATGAAAAAAAAGGGTTGTTTTTTAGATATAGATACATATATGTTTTTTTCGCCATTCTGACGGTTTTTTGCATTTTGCTGCAAAACTATGCATTCTTGAGAAAATATGACCTGATTTGATATTGTAGATCTAGCGATTGTCTGCAATTTTTGTTCTCTTCATTTTTTTGAAATTCTGCTTAATTACGCCGCTAGAGCCCGCTGAAGTTTATGTAAATGTATAAATTTTTTTGGTGTTTGATTTTTAGCCAAAACTATGAATTTTATAAAAAAATATCAAGGTATCAAAGTTGTAGATAAAAAAATTTTCGACAAGAAAAACATTTTTTCAATACTCTTGAGCGGAAAAAAATACAGCGCATATGTTTTTGATATACGGGCAAAACTATGCATTTTTTTAGAGTACTCGTCAATTATATAAAAATTTGGAGAGCAAAAAAAATTTCTTTTTTTGAAACCTATCGTTCATTTCTTACACATAGAACGGTGCATCTAATAGTATGAACTACGCGCATTCAGCTGTAGTGGTCGTGATGGGCCCTTTTGTATATGTCATCCTTAATGTCATCTATATTAGCTTAGCTAGTAAAAAATATTGAGTAGAGGGAGGTGGAGGGGCAAAATACTACAGCTGTTCACGATGCTTATATTTTTTTTATCCGCTCAAGAGTATTAAAAAAATGTTTTTCGCCCTCTAGCGGCAAAACCACGTGACTGAAAAAAAACAGAACAAAATTGGTCGAAATTTTTTTTATCTACAACTTTGATATTTTGATATTTTTTTATAAAATGCATAGTTTTGGCTTAAAATCAATTACCAAAAAAATGTACACATTTACATAAACTTCAGCGCCCTCTAGCGACGCAACTAAGCGGAATTTCAAGAAAATGAAGACAACAATTGTAGAGAATCGCTAGATCTACAATATCAAATCAGGTCATATTTTCTCAAAAATGCATAGTTTTGCAGCAAAACGCAAAAAACCGCCAAAAAAAGATATATATGTATTTATAACCAAAAAACAACCCTTTTCTTTTCATGCGCTTTCTATATGGGTGGCTTAGCTGTAGGAAAAATTTCCCTCAATTTTCCTAATTTGAACGGACTAAATATAATAGTGCTCGTCGCTTATGATTGATCATTTAGGCAAATGTAATTTACTTCTTTTTCTCAAAAAACGGTTGATTTTACGATATTTTTACTTCCACATCCACGTAGTGGATTGGAAGTATAGTAATCGCAAAAAAATTTTCAAAAATTTTTATTCGTGAAATAGGTTTAGAATGTCATGAAACATCGAGATTTTAAATTTGAGCGGAAAAAAAATTTCTGTCTGTCTGTCGGTCTGTCTGTCGGTCTGTCTGTCGGTCTGTCTGTCTGTCTGTCTGTAACTTTTTTTGTCCGCACGTTTTCTCCGGAACGGTTTGAGATATTGACTTGAAATTTTGTACACGTATATATTATGACGAGATCTGGAACTGGATTGTTTTTTGAGGAAATCCGGTGAAGGGTTGGGGGTTAAATAGGGGAAAATAGGGAAAAATAAGTAAAGCAAGCTTGTAAGAGAACAGACACTTGAAATTTGGTGTATGTACTAGAAGTTAAGGCCTAAGATTTATTTATAACATCTTTCAACCCCCCACCACCCCTACCCCATTAATGGGGTTGATAAAATAAAGTTGAGATTTTCATTTGAAATTTGGTACACGTATGTATTATAACGACGTCTGAAATTAGATTATATTTTGAGATGATTCCGTTGAAGGGTTGGGGGTTAATTTGGGGTAAATAGGGGAATATAAGTAAAACAAGTTGGTAAGAGTACAGAAACTTGAAATTCGGTATACGTACTAGAAGCCAAGGAGTCAGATTTTTTTATAATATTTTTCAACCCCCACCACCCCTACTCCAATATGAAAAGGGTTGATTAAATAAAATTGAGATATTCATTTGAAGTTTGGTACACGTATGTATTATGACGACATCTGGAACTAGATTATAATTTGAGATGATTCCGTTGAAGAGTTGGGGGTTAAATAGGGGTAAATAGGGGAAAATAAGTAAAGCAAGCTGGTAAGACCACAGAAACTTGAAATTCGGTGTATGTACTAGAAGCCAAAGCGTCAGATGTTTTTATAATATTTTTCAACCCCCACCACCCCTACTCCAATATGAAAAGGGTTGATTAAATAAAATTGAGATATTCATTTGAAATTTGGTACACGTATGTATTATAACGACATCTGGAACTAGATTATAATTTAAGATGATTCCGTTGAAGGGTTGGGGGTTAAATAGGGGTAAATAGGGGAAAATAAGTAAAGCAAGCTGGTAAGACTACAGAAACTTTAAATTCGGTGTATATACTAGAAGCCAAGGTCTCAGATTATTTATAATATTTTCCAACCCCCACCACCCCTACTTCATTATTACAAGGGTTGATAAAATAAAATTGAGATATTCATTTGAAATTTGATACACGTATGAATTATAACGACATCTGGAACTAGATTATTCTTTGAGATGATTCCTTTGAAGGGTTCGGGGTTATTTAGGGGTAAATAGGGGGAAATAAGTAAAGCAAGCAGGTATGACTACAGAAACTTGAAATTCAGTGTATGTACAAGAGGCAAAGGCCCCAGATTTTTTGATAATTTATTTCAGCCCCCACACCCCTACTCCATTATTCAAGGGGTTGATAAAATAAAATTGAGATATTCACATGAAATTTAGTACGCATATGTATCATAACGACATCTGGAACTAGATTATATTTTGAGATGATTCCGTTGAAGGGTTGGAGGTTAAATAGGGGTAAATAGGGGAAAATAAGTAAAGCAAGCTGGTAAAACTACAGAAACTTGAAATTCGGTGTATGTACTAGAAGCGAAGGTCTCAGGTTTTTTTTATTAGTATTTTCTATTTCTCCCCACTACCCCCACTCCCTTATTAAGAGTTGATAAAATTAAATTTAAATTTTCACTTGAAATTTGGTACATTTATATATTATAATTATATCTGAAAGTAGATTATATTTTGACATGATTGCGCTGAAGGAGTGGGGGTAAGTAGAGGTAAATAAGGAAAAATAAGTAAAGCAAGCTGGTAAGAGTATTGCAACTTGAAATTCGGTGTATGTCCTAGAAGCCAAGACCTCAAATTAACAATATGTTTCAACCCTTCCACTACCCTTACTACATTATTAAAGGGGTTGATAAAATAAAATTGAGATATTCACTTGTAATTTGGTAGACGTATGTATTATAACGACATCTGGAACTAGATTATATTTTGGGATGATTCCGTAGAAGGGTTAGGGTTAATAGGAGTGACTAGGGGAAAATAAGTAAATCAAGGTGATAAGAGTACAGAAATTTGGGATTCGGTGTATATACTAGAAACCAAGGCCTCAGATTTCTTTCTAATATTTTTCAAACTCCACCACCTCCGCTTCATTATTAATGGGATTGATAACATCAAATTGAGATATTCACTTGAGATTAGTACACGTATGTATTGTAGTGACATCTGATTGAGATGCCTCCATTGAAGGGGTGGGAGGTGAATAGTAGAAAATAAGTAGGGTGAACTAAAAACTTCATTTTTAACGTATATGGTAGAAACCAACTCTCAAACATCTGCCCCAAATATTATTAAAATTCTATGACCAATAATTTCCACATACTAGAGTGCAAATATAGTCAAGATGTTTCCTTTAAAACGACTTGGACGAAGAATCTGGATGTGGAAGTAGTGATTCCTTAGGCAGCGGTTTTTCATGAGGTAAAAAAGATTCTAAATGAATCATAATGTTTAGTTCTCTTTTTAATTAAAAAAAAATAGCAGACCGAAAGATATTTACACAATTATAAGAAGGGTAGTTAATATCACCCCTTTGAATACAAGCTAGATGGATGAAATAATTTCTTCTCATTAGTAACCGAGATGTGCAAAATTTTGTCTTTTTTTGATTATCATATTTAAGTATTATCAGATAGAAATTAAAAACCGGTTTTTTTGCACACCCCTTTAAGGGGAGTGTATTTGGACAGGAGAGGCTTATTTTGAAGAATATTATATGAGGAACCCACCTTTCGATAAGGAATTAGTAACTACATTTTTTGCACGTTATTACGAGAGAGCTGGTAGCTAAAAAGGTAAATGCTCATTGCCTATAAAAATAAGTTATGTAGTTTATGTATGCAAATCGGAAAACCTGATGATTCTTGTGGTGCTGATTTTTCATCAAACAGAATTTTAGAATTGCAGCGAAACAAACTATCATAAGTTAACTGCGTATTAAGCAGATAGCGTAGATGATTAAATTATAATAGGTAGACGTCCAGATTTCAGTATTTATAATGAGAGTAAAATTTAAGAAAAAAACTTTAGGGCGTCTTGTGCCATTGTTGTACTGTCGCTAATTTTATTTTTTATTATTTAATTATGATGCTATTGAGTGATGTGTAATTGCATAATTATTATTTGTTAAATAATAAAATAAGAGAACTATGATAATCATAATTATGTAATGATAATTGTTTCGTCTTTAATCACCTTATTTATGTTACGGAGTTTAGCCACAAGCAAAATAAATATTTACGTTCAAAGCAGTTGATGCAAAAAACATAAGAAACATTTTTGTATTTTATATATAAATCTATTTAATTAATTATCGATGATGATCACAAACAATGCGATTACTACTTCTCAACATTATATTATTTACACTATAGTTTTATTACATTTGAACTGGTATTTTATCTTTATTTGGCACTGAGTAGATATTGTAGTACTGTCCAAGTGTATATGTAAAATGCAAATTTTTAATGCAAACAGGTGTATATTGTATATGTATATTTACGTATTTTTATATTTTATGTATTGACTTTATTTACAATTTCAATTGCAGTATTTACATAATTATGTATAATATTCCTAAACACTTTCTTAATTGTATTCTATATTTATTCCATTTAATGTATTGTTGGCCAAAGGAACGAATACATTTATTATTTTTATTATTACCATATACAAATATAGGATATTTGCAATTTTTAAAGATCTGTTAAAATAATCCCAAATTACATTAATTTAAAAGTAATTTATGCAGAATGTTATTTGGTCGATGTTACTTTATTGTTATGACAATATTTAGGTCAAAGTCGGTACTTTCCCCAGAAAACTATTTTTATTTTATTAAATACTCTAAACACTAATTGAAAACAACAAAATAATTTCTTTAATTAATTAAGTTATAGGTCTCGACAAATTTAAATACTTGGAAAATTATTTGACTAATATTTGATCCTGATACATCGTAATAATCTAGATACTTGTATAATTTTAGACCTATATCCAAAGAATTTTTTCTATCACTAATGTCACACTAATATCACAAAGAAATAACTGATTGGCCTTCATTCAAACATGTTTGAAATTAGACAGCAATATTTCACACTTTTTTATTTAATTTTAATACGTGTAAAATGTACACAGACATTTTATGTGGCAATAAAGTTTGCTAAATCTTTATAGCAACATTTATTAGTATATAGTAGCATACGAAATATGTTATAAATACAGCCGTCATGTTCTTCTAGTGTACTCTACGTGAAAAACTAAGTGATTTGAATTTCAATTACTTAGATATGTAAAATTTTCTTCAATTCTTATTCGAAAGATATACCGGTTTGCCCTCCTTTGGGAAATTTAAGTCAAAATGAAGTTCTAACAAATTTCTACAAATAAGTTTTCATTGTATAAATTGCATGTTTCAGAAGATATATTTTCTGTCTATTAAATTATTTAGAGACAATACAACTTCAAAACATTATGTAAATTTTACTGTCTGCGATTAAACGTTGGTTCGTAGAATAATTTTATGTATATTAATGAAATTCAAGCGATACTTCAAAATTCTTTCAGCGCTAGTCGTGCTATCTACTTTCTACAAAGGCATTAAACATGGAGAATTATAAAATTAATACACTAATATTAAGATGTTACTAGTGATAAGTTTCTTAAATTTTACTGAGTATTGTAACAACACTCCGTTAATGTTCCATCTCTAATGGATTGTAGAAACCGTTACCGTGTTGAAATAAGTGATAGGCCTAGGCACGAGATGTCAGCACCATCGGAACGATTTAAAATATTGTATCGAGTGAAATCGAATACGCTCTCTTACTGTTTAGTTTTCGAGCGGTTAACATGTATTTTAACCTACCGGCTTAAATTTTATTATTCAGTCGCTTAAAAAGGATATTTGAATGTAAGTACTTTGTCTCAAATTTTAATCTAAATTGATATTAATACGTTCCCATTTTCTTTTAGATTATGGATTGAATTTTCTGAAATTTTTCCGATATTTTCTGATATTATCTGATGTACCTTTTCTGACATTCTCTGATTTATTTTCTGATCTATTCCGATTTATCTGATATACCTTTTCTGGTTTATTCCGATTTATCTGATATACCTTTTCTGATATATTCCGATTTATTACTTATATAACTATTTTATGACTATTCCTATTTATTATTTTTTTCAAGATTAAAATGAAGTTTTTAAAATTTAAACCTACTTAAATCCGTTTCATGTTTCTTAAAGTTTTCGATTTCACCATTTACTGATTCAATAAGGGATTAATTTACAAGTTTCCCAGTCTATCGATTTACCGATTTACGTATTTTAATACCTTTGAAGTTTTCCTGCTTGATGGGCACATTTTAGAAGTTTTACAACATATCGTAACATATTCTGCCAAGGTCATTATCCAGCGATGTAAATATTCTTCGAATGGCCTGATCAACCATCACGAGGAAGTTTTTGTTGAATTTTTTTCTGCTGTTTTTATGAATACCGCACTTGGAGAATCCTGGAATTCACCGTTCACTCATGTCACGTGTATGAGAGAGACAACAGTACCTACTACAATATCACCAGCTACATGCCAAGTACCCACATGAAACTTTTCATAAGCTAAGTACACTGTTATTACTTCTTTCCAACAAAATTTTCGTTAATCTTCATGTAATTAACTGCCGCTAGACGGGATATTAAATTAAATAAAATTTCATGTTTACCAACCACAAATGTAACAGTAATGAGCCTATACGTAAATTTGTGTAGTTTTGCTATTTTTTAACGTCATGGTAGTTGTGTCGGATAAGGTTTTAGACCGTAAGAAACAGCATTGTTAATGAAGTTTTCATTAATTTTTAGTCCGTGAGACGATTTTGTGTTACAGTGCTGCCATAAAATCGCCGGTCAGTTCTATATCTATAGCCTTACGCTATTTAACCCCGTAAATATTTTCTTATTTTCTGGTTTATTTGGTTTATACCTACCAGTTTTACCGTTAGTTTGTATCTTATCGTATCGTATCGTGATATTTTGGCCATGGGGTCATATTATCTGTAGCCGAGAGGTATGTATTTTTTATGAGATTTTGTAAATTTTAGGTTAGTTTCGGGTATTGTTAGTAATAAGTTTCTAGAGTTCTAGAAGTGTCTATAAGTGAAGTTTCTAGTGATAAACAAAATTGTTTTATAGTTTAGTTGCTAAGCGCCATTATTTTAGCCTTGTGTGTCACTTTTTTACTAATCTTATATAAATTTCTCTCACTCTAGCAAGGCGTGGCTACCTTTTCTTATCATTGTTGTCGAGCAGTTTAATGAATGTGTTTAAGTACAAATTTAATTAGATGTCATCTCTAGTGTTGATTTAATAATTCCCACTTGCTATCATTTTGTATAGCCCGGTAAATTGTACCTTATTTTTCTTGGCGGTTGGGATATGTCATATGATAATTATTAAATTGTCATCAGGTTTAGCAACACATTCAAAAATCTCTAGCAAAAAGGGAACTGCTCCCTATTTCGATAGTTTGTCTTATATGTCAATCTAGGTTGCCAGTTATGAGAAATTCATAGTCTCGTACCTTTACCCCGAATTAACTTTATGTAATTGCGAGTAGTTAAAATTTTAGTGAATATATTTGGTAGCTTATTGCGAAACTGCTTAAGGTATTATCTTGTTGTTTATCGCTAGAACTTTTTTCTTATCTAATTTGGTGATAACCGTTACCGTACAGTTATCTGTAACTTATATTTTTTTATCGTAACATTTTAACCCTACTTCTAAATTTGACTAACCCATATTTCTTGTATTAGTAATTTTTCATACGTGTCTGTTATTCAAATGTTTTGATGTCATTATTTACTTAGCCGTGATTTATTTATGTTAATTGATATTAAATCAACTTCAATTTTACCTGTCATTTTTCTGTGTGTTGTCTGTGACGTATCTTCCCTTTTAATAAACCTCCTTTAGGTTTTGGCGCCCAAGGTACTTTTGAATATATTTTTTTTGAATACAAAACTTAGATTTTAAACACTTAAATTAAATTTTCTAACTTAAACTTTTTATAATTTAATCGCTCTTGGCCTTATTATTTAAGTTATCGTTGACGCTTACCCAGGCCCTTGCCTCCTATAAAACTGGCTAGCCGGAGCCTAATTCTGTTTGGTGGTAGGTTATCGCATTTGTTTATTTGAACCTGTGAAACTGCCAAACAAAATTAGTTTTATTGTGCTATAGGCACAATAGTGACCAGGAGATCTTACAGTATAAACAATTTAATTTCAACTATAACACGAATTATGGGATATTGGACCTGGTATTATCTAATAAAAATTGTGTAGTGGAAAAAGCATTTGATGTATTTATAACACGATAATTGTCATCCTACAATTGTGGCATATTGCGCACTCACTGTGGAGGTAAAAAACAATACGCGAAAAATGGATAATATATTTTACAATTTTTGAAAGGCAGATTTCATTGGTTTATATGAAAGTCTAGTTCATATACATTTGAGTTTTTTAAATAATTACAATTTTAGAAAGGCAGATTTTATTGGTATATATGAAAGTTAAGTTCATATACACTGGAGTTTTTTTAAATAATCATACTATTATTGATAACTCTTGTGATGCTTTTTACACAAAACTTTACGATTTATTAGACATCTTTGGTCCTGTCACTTATAAAATATTAAAACATAAAGCTTGTAAAGACTGTAAACAATGTAAAGACAAAAATTTCAGTTTCAATAATACATGTGGATATCAGCTATATTCCATGAGACAGTGGCACCCAAAAGTTTCTTGCCTGTAAATTGACTTCTTATAGGTCGATTCAGAAATGTATCGAGATACTCTGATGAAAATTATAAAGTGTGCCCTATCAGCGTTTCCTTGTAGTGGGGATTATCTAAAAGTCTACTTTTTATACAAACCCCACTGATAGGCATTTGTGAAATATCTTCAAGTGAGGAAATATAAGAATTTCGCTAAAATTGCCTGCTTGCTATACACCAATTTCAAGGTCATTTCAAGGTCAAATCATTAGGTTTCGACAATAAATTTGGAAAAATTGTATAAAGGTTTTTGAGGTCGCTGAATCCTAATCCGAGGACGGTTTGTCGGCATCAGGTCGCGTTAAGGTCATTTCAAGGTCAAATCGACAGAAAAATTTGAAAAAAAAATGTATATAGGCTTTTGAGGTGGCTGAATCCAAATCCGACGTCGGTTTGTCGGCATCAGGTCGCGTTAAGGTTATTTCAAGGTCAAATAATTAGATTTCGACAGAAAATTTTGAAAAAAATTATATAAGTATAGGTTTTTGAGGTCGCTGAATCCAAATCCGAGGTCAGTTTGACCTTAACGCGACCTAACCGGATTGGATTAAAATAGTTAATAACTTTTTATTTATTGACTGACTTTGTTTAAAAGAGTTCTTCCTCTAGTCAACAGTAACTTACTGTCCACATTCGGACTTTTAATTCTTAAATCATCGTGCTTATAAGACACGTGACAGACGGACAGACAAGTCAAGAATTCAATCACTAACACAACGATATGAAATCATTTCCTCTACGAGCGATACAGGTGAGGTAATTTCTGAACCCAGCCAGACATCTACGGCACAATGGTGGCGTGGCAATAGGCTGGAAGAGAAGAAGCAGGAGTTATTTAACGATATAGTAAACAACAAAAACGCAAACACCTTTCACCTGTAATAAGTAGAAAAAGCGGGCAAAGATTAAAATGTCCAAAAGGGGAATAAAACTGATTTTAAAAATACATCGGTTGGTTACTAATAAATTTCGATTACCCAGACAAGAAAAGATCTAGACAAAAAATTTGCTTGCAGCAATTCAATTTACAAACGGCGATACCAGACTGCTTACAGTCGCGTCATTTTAGCTTGAAAAATCTGAAAACCTCTAAAAAAAAGGTACAGGGTCAATTGACATCATTTTTGCAAAGAGTTCAGAACAGCATTTAGAAAAAACAGTACCCTTTATATTTTGGTGGAAATGTTTGGCTTCATTTTTTTCCCGAAAATTGGCCAATATTAATGGCCAATTCGATTAAATTAATTGAAAAATTTATTATCATACACAATATACCATAAAATTAGACGAAAATGGTTACTCTGGGATTTTGGGGTCGTTGATCACCAATTTGAAGTCCAATTTGGGAAATTCAAAATGGCGGACCGGAAATCAGACCATTTTCCATAAGAAATGAGAATAGATATCTTGGCCTTGATAATCTGTGCCCGGGGGTTTTCGAGGTCGCTGATTAAGAAACAGAGGTCCAATTTACGAAATTCAAAATAGCGGACCGGAAGAACAGTCAATTTCTCCGGAAAATCTCGTATTTCTTACTTTTCTGGACTGAAAGTATGAAAAATACGAGTATTTCCTGAAAAATAGACTACTTCCGGTCCGCCGTTTTGAATTCTGTCTAATTGGACATCAGATTCGTTATCAGCGATGACGAGAACCCCCGAGTTCCCACTTTCAGCCCAAAAAAGAAAAAAATACTAGTTTTCCGGAGAAATGGACTGTTATTCCGGTCTGCCATTTTGAATTTAGTAAATTAGACCTCAGAAACCCCCGAGTACTCATTTTCAGCCCAAAACGAAAAAGATACGAGTTTTTCTTAATAAATTAACTCTACTTCCGGTCCGCCATTTTGAATTTACCAAATCAGACCTCGGATTCGTAATCAGCCACCTCGAAAACCCCCGAGCCCAGATTTTCAAGGCCAAGATATCCATTCTCATTTCTTATGGAAAACGGCCTGATTTCCGGTGCGCCATTTTGAATTTCCCAAATTGGACTTCAGATTGGTGATCAGCGACCCCAAAAACCCCCGAGTAAGCATTTTCGTCTAATATTCGCATATTGTATATGATAACAAATTTCTCAATTAATTTAATTAAATTGACTATTAAATATTGGCCAATTATTGGAAAACAAATGAAACCAAACATTTCCGCCAAAAAATAAAAAGTGAAAAGAGGGAATAATAGAGGAGTTTATCAAACTTCTAGATTTAATTTGGAAAGAGGATGTGGTTTAAAATGCCGGTAGAGCGTGTTTTATTCGAAACGGTATATTATGCTGTCTTATTTCGGTTATTGTGTTTGTTAGCGGACTATCGTTCAAATTAGATTCGTAGAAGGAAAAACTTGACGACCAATGTTATATGCATGCCGTATAGTACCTATTGGTTAAAACGTGTGACGTACTTTTGGTCTTACCAACGATATTCATTTAAAAGTAAACTGTTGTTCCGAGATGTTGCTTTAGAAATTTGAGGAATACGGTTACTAAGAATAATCTACACAGGCGCAGACGATGTGATCCTATAAAATCTTGTGTAAATTAAAAATAATATATGTTTATGAATTAACTATTAAAGTATGAAAGCAGATCTTGACGCAGGTAACCAATAGAATGGATAAGTCCCGTAAGCTTTAATAGATGTATATCTTAAAAAACGGTATTTAACCTTTTGAAATTATGGCAAGACAAATTATTTAAACCACAATCGAGTAATATAACATCTGGTTATATAAATCGTACATTTCGTTTTATTTAAAGATAGCCTTCTTCGTTTTTTAAATTTTTTGTTTATTAACCATTTTATAATTCATCTTGCGTTATGCCTAAACCAATATAACCACATTCTATTCTATCATAAGATATATATTAACACGAGCAATATTATTTTACATTTTAAAGCGAAAGTTTTTACATACCACATAATAAAAGAGTTTCAAATTACCTGGGTATAAAATGCAGTTAATAGTAACTTCGTCTACTATGACGTTGACAAACAAAAAAAAAAATAGATTTAGGTTTTAGCGTTCGGGGACCTCTGATGCAGACAACGTCATGGCATACAATCAACAAATAACGAATAGGTGTGTTTAGACTTAGGTTGTATGTTTTTCTGATACGTGAGATCTCGAACCTTTACATATTTCGAAGTAAATTGAGAATATCAAAACACCATTAGGCAGTGTAAGAATCTCGAAATTTCACTGAATTCCACGCCCTCCTAAATATTTTAATTCTGCTACAACTAACTATAATATATTATAATATGTATATTGTATGTCAAAGTTTATAAATCAAAATATGTACAGGGTGGGCAACTAAGAATGGAGGTCGGCCATATCTCAGAAACCAAGCATCGCACAAATTTAGGAAAAAAATTACCTTAAGTAAAGTGGCCACGAAAAATCGCTAGAAAATATTTTCGAGTTTCTAAAATGGCCGCTAGGGGGCGTAACAGCCACAGCAGAATACAAAATCAGGTTTTTCTCAGTATTTTGCTCAATTAAGTGGTATTGAAAATACATGCATCGTAATCCTAGGACCATTTTGAATCTTTTTAGTTTTCCATTTTTTTTGTATCTTCAAGAATAAAGTGGTGGGGAGATGCCAAAAATACATTTTTTCAAATGTCGATTACTCCGATTAGCCTTAACGGAATTTAACAAACTTAGTCTCATTGGAAAGTGCTTTTCTTGATCTATCGAGTGCATGTTGTGCTATTTCCATTTGATTATTACTGTCGCCGCTAGAGGCCGTTATTTGACATGACAACAAATATCGCGCTTTTTCTTAAAAAATTTAAATGGAATGGTATATTTATTTTTACACGGTAAAATAGAGAATTAAAAGCCTCAGATATCAGTGAAAACCGCAACTAGATAGCTTTTCTCTAACGGAAGATATTAGCAAACAAAGTTGAAATTATGAATTATTATCAGATCATGCTGACGGGATTTGCAAAGTAGCTGTTGAAAACAAGTAAGCTGTGAAAATGACACAATGAAGAAACAACATATATCAAACATATCGAGTAGAATATATTACATAATATAAAAATTAGTAATTAATAACAGACAACAATTCTAATAATAATAATAACAATATATTTATGTAGACAGTTATGAAAAGACTAATTTTACTTGACGAATGCTATATTTTCAAATTACGTCAACTAAAATTACTGTTTCATAACGTTTTTACCTAATCCTGCTCTAAAATAGAAAAGAAATTGCAATTTATATTGAATTTTATTTTGCGGTTTCAAACATTGTTACACCTACAGTGGTACAAATGAATTTTGTGTTTATCGCTGTACCTGAGCATTAGTAGGTATAGGTTGACATTTGTATTAACAAAGTTCAGTTGTCAATCTGCTGAATTTTTTTAAGCAAATTAAGTCAGAAATTGTTGATTTAGATGTGGATATTCCATCTGATATAAAAGAGTAGCAGTAAATTCAATAATACTTACCTGGTAAATCAAAAAGCATATATGAGGAAGTATAATATACGAAATTTGAAAACTGGTGTCAACAAAAGTGAATAAAAAGATGTATGTGAAAAGATTCTCTTAGCGTATTTCGAAACGATAAAAATTATAAAGCGTCACGATATGAATATTGAGTAGGAATCAATATTAAAGAATTAAATGCCAAAAGAAACATTGACAAAAAATATACCATATTAATATCATTTTTAAAGAGAAGATCTTCAGGTTACCACGCTAAGAAATTTATTATTTTAACAGAAGAAAACTTTAAATGTTTTGTTAAAAATGCAGATAACGGAATGTTTCTATTTGCATTTTATTAATAAAGTGTTTTTTGTGCCTTAATGTCTTTTCTCTAAATGATGGGTTTAATAATAACAGTTTAATTAAAATTCATTACATCACTAGTTATGTAATGAAACTGACAGTTATGAAAATTGGGACGTTTCGTAACTTCAAAAATACATTTAAAATTTCGTAACGATGTCTTCGATACACGGTACACTTCCTTCGTACGAAAACCATGTGCCAGTCGAATAAAAACTTTTTCACTTGGATGACGTCTTTCAGGATATTGCACTGCATAGACTCTGGCAGCAAGAGTTGCATGTCTCATGCATTCGAACTAAATCGCTAACATGTCAAATGTTTCATTTGTAAGAATCATTATAATTTGAAAAATTAATTCCAAAACGAAAACAAATTCAAATAAAAAACTAAATACTGCACAAAATAACAATAATGACAAGTTAAATATTTTGACATAATATGTTGTTTCTTCATTGTGTCATTTTCACAGCTTACTTGTTTTCAACAGCTACTTTGCAAATCCCGTCGGCAAGATCTGATAATAATTCATAATTTCAACTTTGTTTGCTAATATCTTCCGTTAGAGAAAAGCTATCTAGTTGCGGTTTTCACTGATATCTGAGGCTTTTAATTCTCTATTTTACCGTGTAAAAATAAATATACCATTGCATTTAAATTTTTTAAGAAAAAGCGCGATATTTGTTGTCATGTCAAATAACGGCCTCTAGCGGCGACAGTAATAATCAAATGGAAATAGCACAACATGCACTCGATAGATCAAGAAAAGCACTTTCCAATGAGACCAAGTTTGTTAAATTCCGTTAAGGCTAATCGGAGTAATCGACATTTGAAAAAATGTATTTTTGGCATCTCCCCACCACTTTATTCTTGAAGATACAAAAAAAATGGAAAACTAAAAAGATTCAAAATGGTCCTAGGATTACGATGCATGTATTTTCAATACCACTTAATTGAGCAAAATACTGAGAAAAACCTGATTTTCTATTCTGCTGCGGCTGTTACGCCCCCTAGCGGCCATTTTAGAAACTCGAAAACATTTTCCAGCGATTTTTCATGACCACTTTACTTAAGGTAATTTTTTCCCTAAACTTGTGCGATGCTTGGTTTCTGAGATATGGCCGACCTCCATTCTTAGTTGCCCACCCTGTAGAATCATATTCGGGGTATATGCTGAAATTCCAGGATTAGTCAACTTCTAAAACGTGAAAATGTTCAGAATCACTAAGCTCACTGATTTTATGAGGTATGGAAGTTACGGCAACTCATATTACCACAGGTCTTAATCCCTCGCCCTACGCAACTAAATCGATAAAGATTTCGGATAGGCTCATTCTCAATCTGTATAATATTTGAGCTAGCTACATATCAGCCTGAGCTTTGAAGTAGAATATGTCGATATCCATTTTGTACTCAGTAATTTAATTGCCATTTAATTTTCTTGTCATCGTGCGTTTACGCCTCAATTTTCTCAAGAAATCTCAAAGTGGATCATGTTTATTTGATATGTGTTCCAATTTCTTTCAGATTGCACATACAACTCTTTTGTGTGTGTTATTTGAACAGGTAGCGTTTCTGCTTTGTCTATACTCTATATAGTTTCCTAAGGGGATATACAGGGGTACGCTGTTAATTAATTTTTAATGTTATAGCTGTAAATATATACAGTGTGTGAACAGTGCGTGAACGGCCAACATGTCTAAATAAAAAAAATATTTAAAAGTGAATTATTATTTGTTTGCTTATAATCTTATTGAAACATATTCATGATCCTAAAATGAATTTGTTTAATTTCTTATTTGAAAATTCTCATTCTAATACTAGCATCCACACGGTCCCCTACGGCCATGCAGATTAAACTAGTATCTACATAACCCCCTGCGGTCATAAAGATTCAGTTAAAAGT
The DNA here is from genome assembly GCA_963583905.1 of Stenurella melanura. NCBI lineage: Eukaryota > Metazoa > Arthropoda > Insecta > Coleoptera > Cerambycidae > Stenurella > Stenurella melanura. The sequence goes on along the minus strand of OY757311.1, from coordinate 163,639,787 downwards.
AAAGGCCTAAAATTAATTTATTTATCTGCCTTTCATGAAAATGTTGTCTATCAGAATGAAACATTTTATCTTTAAGGTTTTCGCATCATTAAAGTCATGGCTGTTAGGCAAGATGAAGCCTAACAATCTATTACACTTATAACTTTGAACGTAGATGGCCTGTTAAGCGTGTCGTCATAACCATTATAAGTATATATGATTGGGGACTCCTTGGTTGTATAACCCATAACATTGCACTCGCCAACATTTAGGTGAAGATCATTTTCATCGCACCAAACCGATAACTTATGTAACAAAGGTCAAATTAAGGGAGCCAAGTCCGGCCCTGGCTCATAGAACCACCGTATTTTCTTACTTCTGATTTCTGTAACATTTTAAGGGTCGAGATTTTAGTACAATAAAATACTGGTCATAGAAACATCTGTTTTATCTTGCAAACTTTAGAGCCCAGGAAACATGCTTTGTTAACTTTACTCTTTATTAGGTAGTCGACGTTAGCCACTTGGAAACAATAAATAACTATCCAAATTATTTTATGTCCAATTCTCTTTTCTTAGTCGAACTTGTTAAATACGGCCTCGCCGGGTGGTCTAGTGAGATTTTCAGGACTAAAGCAGTTGATAGAGGCTTCCAGGAACCTATGTAATAGACCATAAGATAGATAGACCACTTAAGGCAGATTTTTTCCCCCATACAAAAGCAAAGTAAGGAACAAAAGGGGTTTTTTTCATCTGTTTTAGTGGAAATAAAATGTTCATGGTCCGTTAGGTAATTTCAAATGCGTACGGTTTAAAGTAAAGAAGATCCTAATTGGTCGAGGGTTTAAAGTTTACTGCCCACTTTGTAAACGTATTATTTCGATGTAGAGATTATCTTCACTCTTGGCTTAAGGTCTGTTCGGTCATCATCTACCTACAGGGTATAGTAAATTCTCGTTTTGCGAACTTTTTTCAATTGTAAAGTTTAAGTACATTTGTTTAGTATTTTGCCGGTTTTAATAAGTAGAAAATTAATGTGTTGTAATTGAACTAAGAATATTCGGTCGCGGTTTAGCTAAAGATTTGAAATTGCCGCGGACCATTTTATTTCTTGATATAGAGTAATTATCGTTTGTTAATTTATTTAATCGTCTTTAAGTGTTTGTGATTATCAATTTCATTTGCTTTCATTTTCTTATGTAAATATAGTGGTTTAAGTGTTTTGAGAAATCACGTGTTTTATTTGCTTGTCATGAAATTAAGTTCATTCCATAGGCAATAAAGTTTGTTGGTGAAGTAACCTGGTTGATGGACACCAAAAAGGATAAAATCACCTAGAAAGCAAAGGGTAAGCACAGTTTTGTTTTCGATGGATATACTATAATATCGACGGAGTTTGCAAAGTGATTGAGCCACTCCGTACTCTGCCAATAGTAATGTCTAATTAAATCATGTAATTAGGGGAATAAAACCCCAGTTATTACACTTAGTTAAATTGTTTTGAAGTTTTTCGCAGTCATTAAAATCATTAATCATATGCAGCATTTTGACGTTATAGACATATATTAAGAAATACACGTCTAAGTGATCATTGAGGTCGTTAATAATAATATTAAAGAAAAGAGGTCCAAGAATGGATCGCTGGGGTGCTCCTGACGTGGCTCGGTATTCAACAGATTTATATCCATTATAAGATACGAATTGAACTCTATCAGTTAAGTATCTCTCAAGAAATTGAAGTAAACCATCAGACAATCCAAATTTGTCAAGTTTACATAGAAGTTTTCTATGGTTTAGTCTGTCAAACGCCTTAGAAAAGTCAGTATAAACTGAATCTACCTTTATGTGAGAATCAACTAATTCAGCAATGTAGTGAATAGCGCAGATTAAGTTCATTAGGGAGGAGCGTCATTCATAAAACCATGCTGTTGGGTAGATATTTTCAGTTGAACATGTGTATAAATGATATCATGCAGAAGGATTTCGAAAGCTTTACCAAGGTTACATATGATTGTTATTGGTGCATTTCCTAAGACATAAATTAAAAATTATGCAGAGAGGATATGCAAAAATGCTGGCACAGTCTTTCAGTAGAAATGCTGGTATTCCATCTGGGCCCGTAGTAAGTTTAGGTTTAATTCTTCTTATCGCCATGCAAACTTCAGCTTCGGAAAAGCGTTTAAAGTCCAAACAGTCAAACAAAAGATTATTAGACTTGGTTACTGGGGCATCCGAAATATTAAGGAAGTAAGATTGCTCGAGAAAGTTAGCAAATGCATCAACGATATCATTAGGGTCTCTAGATGTTCATTGTTATCAGTCATGTCTTTTGGTATGCTAGTTTTTCCTTTGTTCCATTGATGTAAGCCCAGAATTTAATAGGTTCAGATGTGATATTATTATACTCTTCGCAAACACAAAACGAAGAGTATATTGCATTCGATCGGCACATTTCTAAAACCGGTAATATTGCTCGTAGAGAAAAAAATTTCATACCACTGTGTTGGTGATAGAATTCTGAACAATTTTCAAAATGTCCGTCTGTCCGTCTGTTTGTCCGTCCGTCTGTCTGTCCGTCCGTCACGTTTCTTGTAAGCACGTTAACTTAAGAACGAAAAGTCTGAATGTATTGAAATTTGGACAGGAAGTTAGTGTTAGGTAGAGGAAGATCTCTATTGTTTTTGAGCAAAATCGATGGATAAATAAAGAAGTTATAAATTATTTTAAATAAAAAATAATAATTTTTACATAATTTTTTTAATGTTTTGTAATTAAACTAAAAATGTATAAAACTAATATTATTTATAAAAAACTGCGAAGAATATCCTATAGAATGTGCTACAATTATATAAAAAGTGCAGTAAATCGGCGAAGAGTATAAGGGTTAGCTTGTTTTCAATTAGGTTAGTATAAATTTGAAACGCCATTTTAATGTCCGACTTGATTTGTGATCTAAGTCTACAAAATTCAGTTAGCGATTCGTTATTACCATGGCGTTTAGATAATATCAATTTCTTATTCCTTAGCATTATATTTTTTATAATTTCGCCGTTAAACCAAGGCGGACACTGTCTTTTTACTTCCACATTCACGTAGTGGATTGGAAGTATAGTAATCGCAAAAAAATTTTCAAAAATTTTTATTCGTGAAATAGGTTTAGAATGTCATGAAACGTCGAGATTTTAAATTTGAGCGAAAAAAAAATTTCTGTCGGTCTGTCTGTCGGTCTGTCGGTCTGTCTGTCTGTAACTTTTTTTTGTCCGCACGTTTTCTCCGGAACGGTTTGAGATATTGACTTGAAATTTTGTACACGTATATATTATGACGAGATCTGGAACTGGATTGTTTTTTGAGGAAATCCGGTGAAGGGTTGGGGGTTAAATAGGGGAAACTGGGGGAAAATAAGTAAAGCAAGCTTGTAAGAGAACAGACACTTGAAATTTGGTGTATGTACTAGAAGTTAAGGCCTAAGATTTTTTTATAAAATCTTTCAACCCCCCCACCACCCCTACCCCATTAATGGGGTTGATAAAATAAAGTTGAGATTTTCATTTGAAATTTCGTACATGTATGTATTATAACGACGTCTGAAATTAGATTATATTTTGAGATGATTCCGTTGAAGGGTTGGGGGTTAATTTGGGGGTAAATAGGGGAATATAAGTAAAACAAGTTGGTAAGAGTACAGAAACTTGAAATTCGGTGTACGTACTAGAAGCCAAGGCGTCAGATTTTTTTATAATATTTTTCAACCCCCACCACCCCTACTCCAATATGAAAAGGGTTGATTAAATAAAATTGAGATACTCATTTGAAGTTTGGTACACGTATGTATTATAACGACATCTGGAACTAGATTATAATTTGAGATGATTCCGTTCAAGGGTTGGGGGTTAAATAGGGGTAAATAGGGGAAAATAAGTAAAGCAAGCTGGTAAGACCACAGAAACTTGAAATTCGGTGTATGTACTAGAAGCCAAAGCGTCAGATTTTTTTATAATATTTTTTAACCCCCCACCACCCCTACTCCAATTGATTAAATAAAATTGAGATATTCATTTGAAATTTGGTACACGTATGTATTATAACGACATTTGGAACTAGATTATTCTTTGATATGATTCCTTTGAAGGGTTCGGGGTTATTTAGGAGTAAATAGGGGGAAATAAGTAAAGCAAGCAGGTATGAGTACAGAAACTTGAAATTCGGTGTATGTACAAGAGGCAAAGGCCCCAGATTTTTTGATAATTTATTTCAGCCCCCCACCACCCCTACTCCATTATTCAAGGGGTTGATAAAATAAAATTGAGATATTCACATGAAATTTAGTACGCATATGTATCATAACGGCATCTGGAACTAGATTATATTTTGAGATGATTCCGTTGAAGGGTTGGGGGTTAAATAGGGGTAAATAGGGGAAAATAATTAAAGCAAGCTGGTAAGACTACAGAAACTTGAAATTCGGCGTATGTACTAGAAGCGAAGGTCTCAGGTTTTTTTATTAGTATTTTCCATCTCCCCACCACCCCCACTCCCTTATTAAGAGTTGATAAAATTAAATTTAAATTTTCACTTGAAATTTGGGTCATTTATGTATTATAACTATATCTGAAACTAGATTATATTTTGACATGATTGCGTTGAAGGAGTGGGGGTTACATAGGGGTAAATAGGGAAAATAAGTAAAGCAACCTGGTAAGACTACAGAAACTTGAAATTCGGTGTATGTACTAGAAGCCAAGGTCTCAGATTATTTGTAATATTTTTCAACCCCCACCACCCCTACTTCATTATTAAAAGGGTTGATAAAATATTATTGAGATATTCATTTGAAATTTGGTACATGTATGAATTACAACAGCTGGAACTAGATTATACTTTGAGATGATTTCGTTGAAGGGTTGGGGTTATTTAGGGGTAAATAGGGGGAAATAAGTGAAGCAAGCTGGTATGAGTACAGAAACTTGAAATTCGGTATATGTACTAGAAGCCAAGGCCTCAGATTTTTTAATATTATATTTCAGCCCCCCACCACCCCTACTCCATAATTCAAGGGGTTGATAAAATAAAATTGAGATATTCACATGAAATTTAGTACGCATATGTATTATAACGACATCTGGAACTAGATTATATTTTGGGATGATTCCGTAGAAGGGTTAGGGTTAATAGGAGTGACTAGGGGAAAATAAGTAAATCAAGGTGATAAGAGTACAGAAATTTGGGATTCGGTGTATATACTAGAAACCAAGGCCTCAGATTTCTTTCTAATATTTTTCAAACTCCACCACCTCCACTTCATTATTAATGGGATTGATAACATCAAATTGAGATATTCACTTGAAATTAGTACACGTATGTATTGTAGTGACATCTGATTGAGATGACTCCATTGAAGGGGTGGGAGGTGAATAGTAGAAAATAAGTAGGGTGAACTAAAAACTTTATTTTTAACGTATATGGTAGAAACCAACTCCTCAAACTTTTCTATGACATCTGCCCCAAATATTATTAAAATTCTATGACCAATAATTTCCACATACTAGAGTGCAAATATAGTCAAGATGTTTCCTTTAAAACGACTTGGATGAAGAATCTGGATGTGGAAGTAGTGATTCCTTAGGCAGCGGTTTTTTTGAAGTTTTGAACTTGGGTATGTTTTCATTAAAAACTTCAGTTCATTTCTTATAAAATAGATCAACACAGATTTTAACATCATCATAGTCATTTAAGAACAACCAGTTAATGTGCAGTAGTTGTTCATACAGAAGAGTAAAATTTGCCTTTCGAAAGTTAAAAGAATTAGTAGATTTCATTGGAAATTTCACATTCGGACTCACAAACTGAGTTTCGAAGTTAACAATAAGAGCAGGATGATGTACATCTTCTGAAACCAATAATTCAACTGATTTTTCAACTACACAATGTGCCTTACATACAACCAAGTCCAAAAGTCTATTGCTATTATTAAGAACAGAGTTGTATTGATGCAAGTTTAGAAAATTGATAAGTGTGGACACTTTAGCGTTGAAGCGTCCTCCCATACAATTACGATGTGTGATAAGTGCGAGTGAACCAAGGAATGGTAAAAACTGATTAGAGTTTGAATACTGATGACCTTATTAAGTTGACGAACCAAGACTTTGTACCTGAACATAATTATTCAATGTGATTTGATCAGTTCAAATTACAATCAGATCAGCTCCAAGAAAAGTAACAGAATATATTCAAGATCTGTTACAATTTGTTTGTCTGTTCAGTTTCAAGATATTAGCTGTAAATCAAGCTTTCGCTTTAAATGCTAAATTGTTTAAGTCTGGATCAAGATTGCGTGTATTTGAATTAGAATTCTGCAAATAAAATACAATTAATAAGATAATAATAGAGGTCATTGACATAAACAAAAATAACAGCGGCCCAAACACCGAGCTTTGGGGCACCCTGTGGATAGTTAATTTGGGATCGGGTACCCTTGACATATTCACGTTGTTATCTGTCTTCAGGGTAGGATTTTATGAGTAAAAAATGCTGGTATAGTAACTACAGTGCTGTAGGTTCTCCATAAGTAGATTATGGCACAGTCGAAATTATTGACAAGGTCGCATAACATTATAGCAATATTGTTATCTTTTTCATGACCTCGCCCATGTCACTTATGATTTTAGATACTGCTTGAATGGTAGAGCGGCTTTTACGTGACTTATATAATGATAGACATGTAATAGGTCATTACTTTTTAATAAATAGGGAGTGAATCTAAATTTAAATAATATCTCAAAAATTTTGCCTAAATGAGAGCTGACAGAGATGGAAGACCTATAAGTCAAATTTCCATTCTTAAGTATACATAATAGCAGTTGGAAAAAATTCTGTACGTGTTGCGAAAGGAAATGTGATATGTAAATAGTATCTTGTAGCAATTGGCAGACATGTGTGACATAAGAGTCTTTCAATGATTTAATAATGTTAATCGCCTTAACCGTTGTCACTGATTCGAAAAGGAACTATTGTGAGGGAGATGGATTGTTAAAGTATAAGAGCTTATATTCCATTTGAGTGTAAAGTTTTGATAATATTGTCCATAACAGGTATGAAGTTATTATTACAATAGTCAATAGTACGTATAATAGCTTTGTCTCTTTACACATTTTTTCTCATAATGAATCAATCTCCAAGAGTTCACCTATGCCTAGTTTAAAACATACTTATTATAAGCAATAGCAAATTTACCAACATTTTCTTCAATTAATAACAATAAACCACGTAATAAGAACACATGTTGAATTCTATTACGATTTTTGTTTCCACGACTTTCACAGTTGGGACCTACCCAATTAGAGGGATGAAAAATGTGTAATAATCTCAAGCAAGTAAGCTTGCACATTATGCTTTTGAAGTGTGTAAGTAAGGTAAATAATGTTTGATGTTTTATTTAACGCAATTGTGCACATACGGTGTTTTCCACAGCGTACAGTAATTCATGTTTATTTACCTTATCTCCCATTATGCACTAACATTTAATTATTTCTAAACATAACTCTAATCCGGTTTAGAACGGAAATTTATGCCGGCAAACCCTCTAAAGTTTCATGTGTGCTCCTCAACGTGGTAGTAAGGCTGCAGTTATATTGACATAAATCTGTCAGATAGTAAATTTACTTGGTACTCCCAACTCTTTATTGGCTGTCACTACAGCAGAAGTACATTAAAGTATACAGCTTGGAAACTCCTTGTAAAGCACAAAACTTCCTGCCCCAAGGAAATCTTCTAGTAAGTGATTAAAACTTAGCATTTACTTATCTATTTCAGAGCTTCTTTCGATTATTTAAGGTTGAAGTGTTTCTGGTGTAGTTAAACAACTTGCAATGTCTAATTTTTATGGAAGTGGCACTACTAACTTTTATTAATTCTAAACGATTAAATGTTTAATTTAACGAAAACTAATTCTGAAATAGAATATGAGCATGAATGCATCCCGTAAATCTAGAATTTCGCCACCATTAATTCTTAAGATTGACTGTTGAACGTTGATGATGTTTAAGGTAAGATTACCGGTATTAAAGTGAGTTGATAACTGACTCTTTTAAGTTCGCACGCTACAAAAATCATATAAAGTAGCCCAGTCGAAATATTTACCTCTGAGCAAATCGGAGGCGGATATTTACTTTCTTTAGAAAATGCCGCTTGGTAAATTTTACCCCGTAATTATGATTTTCGGGCCAAGGGTCCGGTACTTTATACTTGCAAACTTTTATTTCGTTACATGAATATCAGTTGAAAATTAAAAAAAATAGTAGTCAGCTGATTAATTTAAGTTTGATGCTTTTTTTCTTTCGAACACGTAACAGACAACAGACACTATGATGATGATCAATATGATCAATAACAACGCATGACGAACAATAATGATTTTCCTCTTTTTCAATATATAATAGTATAATACAAACCAAAGCGGAAAGAGTTTCATTGTTGTCAAGAGATAAGATTCTCGATTCTCGAGACAGCAATGAAACTTCACCAAAGTTTGTATACTATTTTATTCACAACCTCCTCTTTAATCAACAAAAGCCAATAAACCATTTACTACATCTTTAAATAGCATTTTATGTTTTTATGACAAAGGGCAAATGTCAAAGAGACGTCACGTCGTTTTTAATGTTTAAATATATATTCAGTTTATTTGCTCAGCTAGTATTAATTGCTCTGTATTACATTGTGTTAATAAATAAACATGCTCTATGTCTTATAATTTATATTTCCTACAAATGAAAGAAAATCAGAAATGTCACATTTCTGTTCAATTGTCGAAAGAAGTTGAAACTTCAACTCCAACTTTTGACATGTAAGACAATTTGATTATTACTTTATTATTGTGAATAAAAGCATTGACATCAACAACACGGAGTAATTTTGATGACCTCTGTATAAGAGGGTTTAATTAAAATTGATAAGATAACCCAAGCATTCTCCATTTGAGATGACCTGGTCGTGTCCATAGTTACATTACCATAGTACAAGTTTGGGACTATCTATAACAAATTTAAGATCGTTGACATGATTCTAGAACGTAACGACCGGAAGGGTTACTAACTACTTATTAATCTAGTATCTCTTAAACAAACCTCTTGCATCCTAAGTAGAACTAAAGCGAGATATATCTTATAATATTTAATTTTTGATCGACACGCTATATGCAGCGCGTGTAACATGTATTGAAACTTGACTGTGACTTGTGCGATTTACAACTTTTAGTTTTACACACCGCCATCCTCAGCTGCTCTAACTTTTTTAACCTCCCCACAATAAAATTGTGGGAGGTTACTAAAATTGGTCCAAAATCGAAAATTGAGATAACATCAATTCTATACGTTTTGAGGTCCCAGGAATCCAAAAAAGTGGTTTTTGAAAAATGTCTGTGTGTATGGGTGTGTGTATGTGTGTATGTGTGTATGTATGTGTGTATGTGTGTATGTGTGTTAGCACGAAACTACTGGACGGATTTGGATGAAACTTTGCATGAGGGTTTCTTTAGTGCTCTAGAAGATCTGAAAAGGTTTTGGTTGAGATCGGATTACGTTTAGTGCCATTTTGGCACAACAACTTGTTTATTTTATTATTACTTACAATTTGTAATCTAACCATTGGAAAGCAGTTAAAATTCCGATTTCAACGATATATCACACTTGCACCTTTTTTTTTATATACCTACAGTTTTTATACAAATTATTGTATAGAGAACAAACAAAATTCAATGTCTATATAATATCTACATATGTAAAATTACGTCATAAGTTGTAGTGGCTCAGTGGGCTAAAGCGTCAACTTACAAATCAAGAGATCGACGGTTCTATCCCAACACAGTGCTGTTTTTTTTTTCTTTCTTTTTTCATTATAAACTTTATTAATAATTGCGGAAAATGTTACATGATTAAATATCATCATATATTAGGTGTTTATAATTATTCAGAGTTTGAGGATTGGTCACTAGTTTTAAATGAAATATAAATAATTCTATTGCTGTTTTGGCGGTGAACACATACGACGTCGTAAATTAGATAAATATAGGTGGATCATATTACAATAATATATTTGATTTAAAGGCATGTCACGACGGCTGATTTGAATTGACTATCAGAGCTCGTAGCATTTGCTACTGCTGCGAATCAAATTACAGTTAAAAAGTAGCAGACTGCTTAGCAACCCATCACTAATTTCAACCACCGGGTGGGGAGGTTCCAGCCGCTTCCAGTAGCTGCCGATTTTTTTACATAGCAATCTACCCTTTATGATATCTCGAAAGAAAGGTAATTAATAGGCTACGCAACGGCGCGGCGAGAAGAAAATGCTTCCCGAACGCATGAAATCATTTTTTTCATGAATGAACTTTATTATTAAAAAAATTTAACAAATTATCTAACAAGATGTTCAAACTGAGCTCCGTTAACAGCTATGCAATGTGCAAATCGCTATTGAAAGTGTAAATAGTGATGGAATGCCGTTTGAGGTATTCAACCAGGACTCTATCTTTCAGATGTTCCAAATTATCTGGTAGATTGTTATAGACACCACCCTTTAAATGACCAAATAAGAAAGTTGATAGGTGTAAGGTCAGGAGATCTAGCTGACCACTCGATTGATCCTCCTCTGCCTATCCACCGACCTAGAAACACCTCACTCAAGTAATGTCTTACATCAGCTACATAGTGTGGAGGAGCACCATCTTGCTGGAACCACACGCCATCGGATACTGGTAAATTGTCACCCGGAAAAATCTCAGCGACTTATTGCAAATCCAAATAGTTCCCGCAATGTCTGCAATGTTTCCCTTGTACGTAGTCGCGATTAGACATTCCAAGATATATCTTAAACTTACCATGTGTGTTATGCAGGTCTTATTTCTTTACATACTCACATAGTTCGACAATGGTTTATTTTAACCTTTACAGAAATTGAAACTTGTACTTTAATATATATGTGTAGACTTAATATAAACCTTTCATTGAATTCTTCTCTTTCAGGTTAACACCCTGTATGGTTCTGTGGGTTGGATCGATCACTAAGGAGAATAGCAGAGTAATCATTTAAGGTAAGTAGAAACTGCTTTTACTCTTCTATCTCAGGAGTAAAGTTCTAACTCGTACTTACTCTAACATTGCAGATGGTGCGACTAGCGCCTTTATGATACAAAATTTCGCTGTATTCAGACGCAAAATGGTAGGAATAGCCATAGAAACATAAACCAAAGTATGAGTCGAACGAATTCATTACTTTTTATTGGTTCTATTTTAATTTGTGCACCTAGAATTTGTCAGGTTAAAAGTGAAATGTTTTTAATATGTGCTTATCATTACACATTTTATTTATGTAATTCTTGCGAAAAGAGATGTATTTATGGGAAAAGCTTTAGTAGAAGATAGCTATCAGTGCTAGGAACATGTCATCTTGAACTTGGTAACAGAAGATCAAATACTAAAAGTATCCCTCGTCAAATAGAAATATTTAATTCGAATTATAACCATGTCACGTGTAGAAGATCCAAGATTTTTTATCAACTGATTTTCCACCAAGAAAACATTTGAGTGATTGGCTGCGTTGCTTAAAGAAAATTTAATTTTGTTTCTAATATTCCATTTAGATTTGAGCGTAGCGTAGGAGTGTTTGAAATTTTCAATTTTCACAACTCATAACAGGGTAAAGAAGATTACACATTATTGTGTAAAGATGACAATGATCAATTTTCTGTTAATCTATCTGTTGATACAATAGATCATTTTCTCATAGATCTCTTTATTTTGCTTCGAACATTAGCAAAATATTTAGCGGTGTTGGTAAACAATTTATGAAAATTAGAATAACGTATCAGATTCGTATCAATACGTGGTATTTGCATAATGAGGCATCAACTCATACCAGTATCTTAATAGTCAAATTTATAAATAACAATTTTGAAAATAAGGGGGTCGACGATGGGATTAAAACCCTATCGCTGGCCTGCCTGATCACCAGATAGCAAATATTTAGATTTATTTCTTTTGAAATCGTATAAAGGCTTCGTTGAAATTCAAGACGGGAATGATTTTCAGGAACATGTTGTTATTGCAGCCCATCAAACATGGAACATACCAGAATGCTTTTCTAAGTAGGTAATTCGTAAAAAGTGGATTAGCAGACTTTGGGAATATTTAGACACTTTGAACATTTGTTTTCAACTGTTGATTATTATCAGCAATACACTAACACCGGAAAATAGTTCGAAATAAAAAAAAATCATAAGTTTTGATTTCATAACCTATTTAAAACCAAATAAGTTTTGCGTTGGTTACCTACAGTATTACACCTATAGCAGCATTCTAGTAGACAACAAATTAGATATTTCAAACGGCAAGTGCATCGTAAAATTGTTGTTTTTTTTGGCTGTCAACTGAAAAATTTCAGTACCTGTTTTGTGATAATCCATGAGAATTTCTTGAAAGATCAGATAGTATCAGTATCGAAAATAATTGTATTTTTTTAATTACTAACTTACTTACTTACTTGAACCGGTTCAAATGTATTCCCATTAGTCTAATGAAACAACGAAATGGACGCAAAAATTGCTAAAGGAGTTGGTTTACACATAATAATGGTATAAAATATATTCATTTATTTTATCTATTTTATCTAAAAGCAGTATAGAAGAGGAAAATCTGATGAAAATAACGAGCTATTCTGGTAATTATTTCATAAAGTTTAACTTACAACTGCGTTGTCGAAAGAAATTAAGGACAATCTTGCCTATAGACAATATAGTGGAGTAGATTTGGAAGAAAAAAAGGGGGTGAAAAAACAAGTGACTTTTTTGAAAAAAAAATATTGCCTATCTTATAGAGGACAACTTCCGCCACTTCCCTGACACTTTCACATCCGAGATCTAGGTAGTGCAGGGGGGGAGCTATTAAACATACGGAAAATCGGTTATTCTCAGTTTGCGCGCGATCGGGGAGACGGACAAAAAATGTTTCAGACAAAAAAGAAAGGTCTCCCCGAGGCACGTGTACTGGTTTTAGGTTTTTTAAAATCGGCCAATTAGGGCCGGAGATATGGCCGTTTGAAGGGATTGAGTTTTAGGGTAGGAAAAGGGGTCGGACAGGAGGTATGAGGGGTGTTTAAGAGATAAGGGATAGGGTTAGGATGGTAATTTTTTTCTGTTATGGGTGGTCATAGGAAGAGGCCGAGGCCGCGGAGGGAACTCTCTCGTGCAAAAAGGGAAAACGGCCATATCGCCAGTTCTAATAGGGCGATTTTGAAAAATTAAAATGGGATTGCTTCCTTCTTTGAGCAGCTATAATGTTGGATAGGTAGGAAATAATTTTCGCCGAAAATGTAAACATGGGGGCAACAGAAAAAATGTATTTTTTTCAAAACGATTTTTTTTATGAAGAGGGTGAGTGGGGAGGGATAAAGTGCTCCTAATAAACGGAGATTTCCATCCCCTTTTAAATGAAAAAATAATTTTTCAAATTCTTTCATTACGACAGGCGGGGCGACAACTTGAGGTTTAAGCCCTGCAGAAGGGCAAAGGAAAGTCCTACGCCCTTCTGCCAGGGCTCATTTTAAAGAGAATAAGTTTCTCTTTTTATTAAAAAAAAAAAAATTCGATCGGACAGCAACTTGAGCTACGCGCGCGAGTTAGACTTATAAATTTATCCCTTTTCATTCAGCAGCTGCAGCCGCGGGAGAGTAGGCGTAACCTCTAGCCTCTCTATTCACTCGCTGCTCTCACCCACCCACACACAAAGGGAAATCGAAGGTCAGAAAGGTAAGTCTAACATTTTTCCTTAATAAAAAAAATCGTTTTGAAAAAAAAAAATTTTTTTTCTTTTGCCCCCATTTTTACATTTTCGGCGAAAATTATTTCCTACCTATCCAACATTATAGCTGATAAAAAAAGGAAGAAACGCTATTTATATTTTTTTAAATTGCCCTATTAGAACCGGAGATATGGCCGTCTTCATTCTTCACCGATTTTCCATGTTTAACAGCCCCCCTTCCCCCCACCACCTAGATCTCGGATGTGAAAGTATCAGGGAAGCTGGGGAAGTCGTCCTCTATAAGATGGGAACATTTTTTTTTGAAAAAAGGCACTTGTTTTTCAAATGCCAGATTTACTCCACTAATACTAAAATTGTCTATAGGCAGTGATGCAAGAGTGTCCTTAATTTTGCACGTACTTATAATTAAAAATAATTACTAATCCAATAATTAGCATTATTTGTTTTAATAATCCATACCATCTCATAACATTTGATATAAATTTGTTTACCAACAGCGTGTCGCCTTGCATTCAGAAAATTTCCTAGATTATTCCAATAAAGAATACCTTGTCATACTTTTATTAGAAAATACATACGCCGTATCAGATTTTCCTACGAATTGGGAAACTCGAAAGCGACCCTCCCAATACACGCTTTCAAATTTTAATACCTATGCGGTTATATAACGTTCAAATAATGGTGTTTTTAATATTCTCTCCCATTTTTGCAATATTACTTTCAATAACGCACTGACAAAAAAAATCATCCATAAAGCATAAAACATAAATGTAGCATAACTCACACAAATTAGACACCTCAAGAAAACAAAATCTCATTACCCATTTCATTCGAATACGTATTTACGCATTTGTTTCAATGGATTGTTTGTTACCCTTGTATCGGCTTTATAACAAGTCCCAAAATTTCATTTAATTATAAACGTCAGCTACAAACATGATTACACTTTGTGGCAAAATATGACGTTAATTAAAATGTATACTTTCTGTTTATGCCCCCATAAAATGTGAATGCTGTCTGACATTATTAAAGCCCTTACACGAGTTGGGTTTGTTAAAAAAAAAGAAAAGAATGTAAATTAATTCGTATTGTTATGATAACGGTCGGTTTAAAAAAATGCGTATTAATAAGGAATTAACGAAGCAAAAAGTAATTAGGTTAAGTACTGACCGATCATCCACATTTGTTCAGTTTTATATGGACTAAACATTTTTATTCTTATACTTGCCTTTGCCTTGAAGCGTGACAGACAACAAGAACGATGTGAGAAATAGTCTTGGTGGTGGAAACTTATCAACCGAAGAGAGGGCAATAAAGACCGACTAATGGTTCGCCAAAACTGACGTAAAAGAAGTTTGGTGAGGTCAAACAAGTGTATCGCGATATTATCAGGCATGTCAGATGGCACAGGATGGCTAATTAGAATAATTCATAGGTCACAATCCGTCTATCACTGAGAATAATAAATAGAAGTTTGTTAACGGATTGTCACCAAGTTTTGATTGATAACATTTTTATTGTGTTTTCATAACACCAAGAGCACTACATCATCAGAGGGGACGAGTTACGGTCACCGGTTTAATTTCCAACACTGGCCGAGTCCCGGCATTTGGATGGGTGAATCTGTGTATCCGTCTATTAGTCGGTAGGCCATCGACTGGGACAGTCCCGGGCCGTTAAGTCCCTTATGGAACAGGGCAACTGTCTTCGCTGCAGAGAAGACCTCGATTGGCCCCACAGAAAGGCGGTGAGATGGCCGGGGGTGCATTAAAGTTGATAGCTGAAGACCGTGGTTTGGAGTCCACGCAAAACCGTAGATGTCTACGAGCACAGTGGGTGTTGAGGCCTGAGTATTGTAGTAAAACCAATTCACTAATGTAACATCTTCATGGAATTGTGTCTCCATAGCCAGGACAGATGTCTCATAAATTAAGTTGTATATTTTGAAAATTAATACATTTTTTATCCTAGCCGACGAGCTGCGCCATACCCACGGTGTTTACGGTATGACTGGTTTGACTATAGTTGTTTCAATAATTTATTAATATCTGGTTAGTCTTCTATTTCTATAATTTTTCTTTGAGACATTTTTTAAATATCAAATGGTTGAGGAGATACTGACCTTCCACGAACTGTATATTAGCATCGTTATCTGTTTCACATACTATTTTGGAAAACATTTCAGATTTCAGACAAAGAAAAAGAGGGAATTATTAACATACATGAAAATTTTGACAAGTCATAGTCATGGTAAAGTTTAATAAATGCTCTGCTTTCTTAATATATCATATACAATTTAAAAGAATGTACTTTCTTGGATATGCATTTTTTGACTAAGGTAAGTTGGGTTACGCGGGACCAATATGAACTCAGGAAGCATAAGTTCCCGCCCGGGAACTCAATTCTGGGACACCCTGTATATAAATATTTTTTCGCGTTCTCTAGCGGCTAAACTATAGGGAATTCGAACAAAAATGTAGAGACAAAATTTGTAGGAAATTGTACAACTTTGCGCTCCTGATATTTTTCACCAAAATGCATGTTTTTCCTCAAAATAGAAAATAAGGCTAAACAGCGGTAAAATTCATATATATGTATATACTTCTCCAAAACTACCCCTTTTTTACAACTGCGGGCGTAAGAATCATATTAAGGCAACCCACATGCTTCACTTTTTACAGGTCTCATAGCTGTAAGCTGTAAGCTGTAAGTTTTTCATAAAACAGTGATTTTTGGACTAATTTGAAAGGACTATTAAGGACGAGGATTTCGATATATTTTCTTAATGTTTCTTTCCCGTGTTATTAGAGTACACTTATTCAATTGTGACTGCAAGTGTAGATTTCCTTTATAATCGCGTTTTATTTAGCAGACCTGAACTATTTCCTACAGCGACTAAGACAATATGCAAATATCTAGTTAACTCGGAAAAAACGGCGTGTCATTTATACGACGTCAAGCCATTTCATCCTATAAGTGGCGTTCTTAATTACATTAAAAATAATTCAACAGGCTGGAAAGTGAGTTCCTTTCGTGAATAACCTAATTAATCACATCATCAAAAACAACATTCGACTAACTTAAAAATCTCTCAGACATTCGAGGGCATAATCCCTCCCCTGAAAAGTTCATTATAAAACAATTTAGAGTCAGTAATGTTTTAAAATGAGCTTCTTGAAGATGGCATTTGAAAGAGTACGCTCCTTATCGATCGCTGTCACTTCACTTCCGGCCAATAAGTCAATTACAGGGTTCGTTCCGGACAATGGAAGTTGGCAAAGTTTCAAGACGCCCATACTATGATTTATCGATACCAGATAGCGCTGCCGCAATTTGGTTTGAATACAGATACGTATTTAGAGGTATCGAATTGAATGTAGGCTCGAATGTTATCACTTGATTTATTCCGAGCCTGGAAGGTTTGCATTTGGTGTTTCAAGATAAAACTATGTTTATGATCTGCATATTTGAGGTGGGTGAATTTTACCGAGGTATTTCCTTCGTCAGGATTTAGTCGGTGTAGTACTGTTGTAGTTCAGGGAATTAATTAAATTAGTAAAAAATGAGACAGACAGATAGATGAATATATAGATAGATAGATAGATCTTTACCGGTCATAAATATACAAACAGTGTTTTGACAGGCCAAGGCGGATAGATAAAATAAGAACATTATAGTTTAGGTGCCCGCGTACAAAAAATAAATTTATACATATCCTCTTGTAACTTCTTGTATGGCTTAATTGCGCCTAATCTACAACTTTTTTCCTCTGCGAAAATTTTCGATAACGCGGCATCCCCCCCTCCCCCCCACTTCTTCCGAAAGATTTCCATTCGTCGCGCGTCGTACTGTAAAATCGGGAAATCAATTTTGTCGCACAATTCGAAAATTGGATTCTACATGTTATTTATTATCAAGCAATCTTGAAAAAATCAACCGGTTATCAATAAATTTGTAAAAGTTGTTAATTCGGAATTTTTATAAACATTTTGAATTAACAACATTTACTTGATAACCAGCTGATTTTTTTCAAGATTGCTTAATAAAAACATGTAGAATTCAATTTTCGAATTGTCCGACAAGATAGATTCTCCAGTACGACGCGTGAAAATCTTTCGGAGGAAGTGGAGGGGAAACGCCGCGTTTTGGGAAATTTCCTCAGAGGAAAAAAATCGGTAAAGTTATTTACACAGAACTTCCCTCGTTATTTGTGTATGACAGTCACTCAAAAAAATTATTAATTACGAAATGACATTGGGAATAATAATCGGAATATAATTATTGGTATTATTACAAAGAAAACCTGATAACTTTTGGTCAAAAAAATATACAGAGTGTTCATCCAACAGCAAAAATTCAATATACTACATAACAGGTGCCAAATATGGAAGGCTTGCGCAAATACCTTTATAAATGTCCACCATGACTCAATTATTTCTTGGGATGCCATTATTCAATAAAAGTATATAATAGGATATGCCAAATATTATTGCCATCTCTCACATTTTCAATCCCACATTCACGTAATGGAGTGGAAGTATAGTGGTGATTAAAATATAGAACAAATTTTCAAAAATGTTTTCTGTCTATTCTAGTGTTAAATTTTTTTCCAAATTGGTGAAAATATGTTGCAATTTTTTTTTTCCGAAATAGGTTTAGAATGTTATGAAACGTGGAAATTTTAAATTTGAGCAAAAAAAATATTTCGTCTATTCTATAATGGTGATAAATAGATTACATAAACATGTTTTCATTTTTTTTATTTTTCTAAAACATTTTTAAATTTGTTTTAATAAATTTGGAATGCCATCTAAACGTGAAAATTTTAAATCTGAAAAAAAAATTCCATCTATTTGTGGTGAAATTTTTTCAAAATTTTTTTAAATCATTCTTTAAATAGATTTAGAACGCTATGAAACGTGGAAATTTTAAATTTTGAGAAAAAAAAAATCATCTACTTATTTTGGTGGTAAAAATTTTTTCAAAAATGTTGGTAAAAAATTTTCAATTTTTTTTTCTTTTAAATAGGTTTAGAATGCCATGAAACGTGGAAATTTTAAATTTGAACAAAGAAAAATTTTTTTTTAGTGGTAAAAATTTTCTCAAAAATGATTGAAAAAAATTTTCAAAAATTTTTTTTTCTGAAATAGGTTTAGCGCGTCATGAAACGTGGAAATTTTAAATTTGAGCAAAAAAAAATTGTTTTCACTATTTATTCCGTTTAGACGGTCCACCCTGTATATTTTTCAGTGAAAATTCTACCAGTTCTTCGCTGACAGTAGGGTTAACTACGTACCAAATTTGACTGCTCTCCGTCAAGTAGTTTTTTAGTTAATGCACCAACAGACAGACAGACAGACAGACAGACAGACAGACAGACAGACAGACAGACCGACAGACAGACAGACTGACGGAATTGAAAAACCTATATTTTCGGAATCTACGTGTTCTGAAACGTCAGAATCCGCAAAAATCTCGAAGGGTGATTTTTTATCGAATACAATACTTCCCTTCGGTATGCGAGGGAAGTAAAAGTTGTAGATTACGTGCAATTATGCCATTGAAGAAGTTGCAAGAGGATATGTATACATTCATTTTTTGTACGCGGACGCCTAAACCGTTACTAGTAGTATGCAAACAAACAACACATGCACAAAAATATGCAATAAGCACGTACAACAAAACATATAAATAAAATACACATAAATTGAATACAATAATAAACAATCATATTAAACTACAGAGGAAAAAGTCAAATCATAGAATGCGTTTCATCACTGTTTTACAACGTCCAAATTGAAGTTCTTGGACGGCTTCAGGCAATACGTTGAAACATTTTATTGCATAATAGCTAGTTCCATTTCTTAACTTTGACACTTAACACCCTCAGAAAATTCGTTTTTCGCGTTAAATACGAATGTAGTGTAATTACATATATGTTCTTTTTTGTACCAGAGACATTGAAATCTAGGTATAAGTACAAGGCACGCTCAGTATATTTAATTTTTTAAAAGTCTTCTTACAGTTGCCTCTATAAGCTAAGCCTGCAATAATTCTTACAACCACAGATTAATAAAGGACGTAGATAAAGAACACTGTAGAAATGGTATAAACTGTGTTTGAAGCTAAAATAAACAATAAAGTGATAGAAGGGACAAGGAGGGGTTATGTTTCCATTCGCCCCCTTACAGAGGTGTATCGTTTGAAGAGGGTTTATGAGCTAAGAATTCTTATTAATTTTTTATGCTTTAGTGCTTATGAAACAGTTATATTACATACATGTTTCTGAGTCATTTAAGATATTAAAATAAAAAAATGAGAGAGATGAAAATACGTGTTTTGATTTAAATAATAATTTTATGAACTTAAAATAAACATGACTACCTGACCCGCCCTCTACGCCTATGCGTCTATTGACCTACATATGAAAATATTTCATATTTTCTTTCATTTGATATGCATTGCACACAAAGCACTTTTTAGGCATTGTTAAAATTGTATGTATATCTCAATGGTTAAACACTTTATAACTTAAAAACAAACCACAGAACAGATTGCTTTTGTTGATATGTCAACTGTCATCAAGTACGTTGACCGGGTAGTTCAAATTGCCCAATCATAAGCCGGCGAAATGTAAATAAAATAATAAACACAATAAGACTTTGGCTTCAAGCATTATTTGTTGTTTTGAATATCTATGTTTATCTCTTGATCTGTGCTTACAACATTTGCACGGAAAAACTGATGCAGTATGCGCCGAGTGGCCCCATACCAATATGGCATATGGACTGAATGAGTGCATGATAAACCGTTAATACTGTTGCATGAAACATATTTTTGAGGACCAGTTCTGTATATTTATCCCACGTCATTTTGCTATCCATGATAACACCCAAAAATTTAACGCAATTAAAAGAATCCGCAATGGTAGTATGACGTCTTAAACTAAAAATCTTCGTTTCTATTTTAACGGTATTTAAAACCAGTCGATTGCTTAAAAACTAATCTTGAACTAACGGTAGACTGCTGCTAGGTTTATTTATTAGTGTGCTCATATTTGTGTGGGTGTGAGCCAAAGTTGTATCATCTGCAAGGGTGAATTTAGACATGGAACTACTGCTTGGCAAGTCGTTGATATAAATGTGGAAAAGAACTGGTCCTAGAACAAAGCCTTGAGGTACACCTAAGTGAACGTCTATCTGATTGACTTGGAATTATTGATTAACAAATTGAGACGTGCCAGTAATGCATCACAGGATTCAATTTTTACTATTAATTTTGTAAGAGCTTAATTTTTCTATCAGAATTATGTGAGACGCAGTCAAAGGCTTTGTTATGGTCTAAAAATTGTACATGTGTAGATGCTTTAGCTTCAGAACCTTTATTTATTGTGTTTATTAATTAGTTTATTGCTAAAGTCGTGGATAAATTTAACCAGAAACCAAACTGACTGTTATTAAATTTATAATTTTCAAGATAGGTAGGTAGATAGTTTATTGGTGTTAAAAAATACAATTTCTTACACAAGTCCAGTAGTTACAGTAGTGATAGTTAATTAACATTGTATTTAAAATTAATATCACTGAAAACGTATCTTCTGCAATGCATGTACTATAAATATGGATGTTTTCCCCCCTCAAAATCAACAAACTCATTGTTACTATTGTTACTAAGATAAAGAAAGAAACACACACTAAGAGGAAATGTATGTCCAATAAAATATTGTGTATTATAAGATAGTTAAAAATAAACATAATATTAAATTATGGAACGTCAATGGTTATAGTTTCATTTATGAAATCATCAATATTGTAAACAGGATTTTTCATTAGATAATACAGCCCCACAAAAAAAAGTTTTTGATCCGGATGACTAACCTGTGTATTTTTCGACGTTGAATCTGAATCCGAGGTAAGAGCATATCGTCTTAAATTTTCGTTTGGAGTCAAAAACATCTCTCCAATAAGGTAAACTTATGAATATAAGCCTGCCCAATCGATGTAACGCCCAAAATAAAATAGAAGGATCCATTACTATTCAGAGGAGGAAGGTAACTTGACATGTTTGAATAGTTTGGACGTTGTCAAATCAAGTTAAGTAATAATTGTGCCAAACACAATGAATTCGATTAGCGAAAATAAACTACTTAGTATATTACTAATACTAACAGTATTAATTCTTTTAGACTACTCCAAAGCGTTTGATACCATCAATCATAAGATGTTGACATCCATTTTGCATGTCATCGGCTTCACTGAAAGTGCGACTAAAGTATTAGAGAATTACTTAAAGAGTAGGTCTAAACTGGTAATGTACAGAGGAGAGTCTTCAGATATGTTAACTGTTAGTACAGGTGTACCCCAGGGGTCTATTTTGGGCCCTCTACTTTTTATAATCTACTCATCTAACTTTTCATCCGTTTTTTTCTCATGTAAACAACATTATTATGCAGATAGCACACAGTTGTATTTGTCCTTTGATGCGAGTGAAAGTAAGCAGGCAATTGCTGCCATAAAGTATGACCTTTATTTGACTTCTCAAATAAAATGTGTTCTCAACTTAATTCTAGCAAATCAGTTGTGATTGTGTTCCGCAGAAAATCGGAAAGAAGTAAATTCGTTTTAGGGTTTGAGAACAGTATCAAAGTAAAAGATGAACCTATTTTATTTCTAAACGCTGTGAAAATTTGGAACTCATTATGGACCAGGAATTGAGATTTACACCCGAGCTTACACCATATATTAATAAATGACTACAAAAGGCATACTTACATTTAAAACTAATATATCAAAATAGATTTTTATTGACCAAGACCTCTAAATCTGTACTCTGTGATTCTCAATTCTCAATATAAATTGTTTAAATACTACTGATACTACCAGTAGTATTGTGTCACAGTAATTCAACTGTGACAATACTAGAGACTCACAGAGTACAGATTTAGAGGTTTTATACAATAAAAATCTATTTTGATATACCTATTAGTTTTAAATTTAAGTTTGCCTTTTGTAGCCAATTATTAATATATGGTCGAATTCAAAAACTTCAGAACTCCTTTGCAGTTAAATTTTGGTATAAGGAAGTATAATCGTATTAGCCACACACTAAGCTTAAATAACTGGCTTCATAGACCATATTTGCACTCCTTATGTCAATATTTTAATATACTGATTAACAAAATCCCGCCATACTTGTATTCTAAAATACGTTTTCGGACAGACGTCGACAATTGTTTAAATATTAGGTTTAGGGTTGCTTCTCTCGTTCATCCTACCCAATTTATTAAGAGGTCATATTCGTACAACATTACAAAGTGTATTAATGAATTACCCCAGGAATTAAAAACTAAAAGTATATCTGGTTTAGAAAACACGCGATTGAGTTAATTATGAACAGGCAGTGATTTCACACAATTCTTTTCTTTTTTCTGTTTCCCATATTTTACACCCTTTGTCCAGAACTTTTTATTTTTTCTTGTAAGCATAAGTTAGGAAAATTCGATTTTGCTATTTAGGCATGATGCCCTTTGGCTTTACCGAACCTGGCCCACTAAAATCGCTACTTTAGATTGTAATATTAATTTGGTTAATAAAGTCCTTTATTATTATCATTAATATTTATCGTTATAATCATAGATAAAGTATAGTATTCAACTTGCGAGAATGGTAATAACACACTTGATGATTTATAGCATTCGCCTGCGGCTTGTAAATGCTCGTAATAAATAAGTAACTAATTGAATTAAATCTTTGCTGTACCATCGGTTAATAAAATTTCATAGCTTAAAACAGTAAATCCGTTTCATTTTGACAATGTCTATAGTTACTGCGTTAGTGTGTCGGTTGATGAAAGTGAGTTTCATGTAACTGAAACCAACAAGATAGAAAGTGAAATCGCCTTTATATCATTAACACAGCTTAAAAGATAATGTTTCCAACTCAGGGATTTACCAGGGTGATTATTATTACAAATAGAGAGACAGGTTGTCGCAAGACGTAATATTCTAAGACTCGCGCCCCATACCTGGGGTCGCGAGGTGCGAGTTGCGTTATTAATTATTTTAGTAGCAAAGTGTTTGTCATAACGATCTGCCCTGGATTTCAAACTTAATTAAAATTAAATGCAGATTTTCATTATGTCACCGTCAGTCGCTGAGTGATGGAAATGAAATGCCCCTCCGGTCCCACACTTTTCCATCCGGTATTGTGCCCATAACGGAATAGAGAATCATGGCGAAAGTAGATTATGTAAATGTAAGGAATAATTTAGGAATGTAGATTAGCAGTTTTATTATTAATCGGGGTGTGAATTTACTACGAGTCTCAAGTAAAAGGTTCTTCGAAACAACAAAGCAGAGTTTATGTAAGCAACTACTGATAAGGTAAGATATTTTTAGGTAAGAATATTGGAATGTTTATTAGAATTACTGAAAATTGCCCAACCCACAACCATACCTTTAGCAGAAACAAAGATGTTTTCGCCAAACACTCTTCTAAAACAATAAATATCGATCGTAGAATAAAATCGTATTTATGTTAGTGGTCAAATTCTAATAATGTTCAAATACCCGTTCGTGGGTCGTTATTTTTCTTGCAAGCAAGATGATCTAAGAAGGAAAGTTCAATCGTATCGAAAGCCTTACTTCTGCGGCAGAATTATCCCCAATAGGAACCTATAACGATGCCTATGCCATAATGTAGATGTTACTCTTAACTGATATATATGGAAATCTCCTCTCCATCTGGATCTCTCATGAAAAAAATGGAAGAAAACAGCTTTAGGATGACTTTTTTTTGAAATCGATATATTTACCAAACTACTAAAGGTAGGGAATAAAACAAATTCGAGAAGTTAAGGTACATTCTAGAATTATTTTCTGTATAGTTTCCGAAGGCTAAGCTCCATTAAAAATTGTTTTAAAATGTATATGAAAATTCTATTGAACGATTTCTAATGGTTCCTATTGAATGACCAGTCTGAACAAATTACTGAACTTTCGTCCACATGTCATCTATACACGTATCAAGTCTAATTAAAATCGAAGTGGCGATTGCGGCCAATTAAAATTATGGAAAAAAAAATTGTGTAGAATACCACAGGGATCAATCCTTGACCCGCTGTCGTTGCATATGCACATGTAAAATACATATTGATGTATTTTACATGTGCATATGCAACGACAGCGGGTCCAGGATTGATCCCTGTGGTACTCTACACAATATTTTTTCCATAATATCAATTGGCCTTATTTGCTTCTACCTACTATTCGAATAATTCCTAATTAAATGAATAGCGGCCTCCGGAAACCAAATACAATGTAAGATAACCAATAAAATTTCCCCAATAATATCATCCACGATACGTAGTAATATAGTGGCCTAGCTGTGGCATATGCAGATTCACATATTAGTACAACTTGTATTCGTTAATGTGAGGATGAATTTGAAAATTATCATTGTTCCCACCACTTTGGATAACACTGGAAGAATGCTAATAGACCGAAGTTTATTAAAACTAAAAGTTTTACTTAAAAAAAAACCCTCAAAAGGTGTGTTTTTACAATATTAGTAATAAAAGGCAGAATACTTGGACAACGTAAACGTAATAAGACAATGTTAATTAGATCATGTCATGGAGATACGAATTTTATATCTAGCAAATATTTACAAATAATCGCTCTGATACGTATACACATGAAAACAAGAAATTCAAATTCATTTTTATTTTTTTTTATTGTTTAACGTTGGCCTATGTCCAATGCTAAGACCAATTATTGTCGATGCCAAGAGACAAGCTATCTAGTCCAATAATTATAAAGATTTCCATAACAAAAAATGTTATCTGAGATTTTCCTTCAGTAACTGTTAGTGGAGGGACTATACATCACAAAACCACAAAAATCACTTCTGGGGGTACCGCGCAACCTCCCAAAAAACCACTCTTCGGTGAAAAAAGCCTTATTTTACTGATATCTCGTTAACCGTGGAAGATATATAAAAATTGTTCATCATAAGAAAGAAAGCTCGACTAATTGCCTAAAAAAAGTCCTCTTGTAATTTTCTTGCATATGCCGTGGTTTTCTAGAAAATCAATATTGAAAAAAATTGCAAAATTTGTATTTTTAATGCGCATGAATTTTCGTTTATTTGATATTTTTTGCGCGCGGCCTAGAGAAAAAATTGAATTTCTCGGAAACCAAACATGGAAGGAAAGAAAAAAAGTCAAAATGGATTTTAAAGGGGATATAAAATACTTTTTTGTGTTTCCATTTTTGATGGCTATTGTCAAATTTTGGCCATTTTTTTATTGTTTCCTAAAGATAAGAAAAAGACCTAAACATCTTGAAAATTTAGGTCAATTTTTTTTTTTAGTTTATATATCATATAACTATTGTTTCAAATCATTTAATAGTTAAAAAATTGTATTAAAAAAATATCATGAAAAAATTGAATATGCAGCCTTTTTGGATTTTTTTGGCTAACTTTAACATGCTGCTAAATTTGTATATGTGAATATTTTTATTCCTAACTTTTTCTGCATTGAAGTACCATCTGATATTATAGTCAGTTATTTTTTTATGGGTCTGTGAATAGTTAGATGTACAAAAAATGAAGAGATAACTATATTATGTTGTTATTTGTATATACTAATAAATATCAATAGCCCTCAAGAGAGCGTTTTATATCCCCTTTAAAACCCATTTTGATGTTTCCTCCTAGCTTGTTTGGTTTTCGAGCAATTCAATTTTTTCTATAGGCCGCGCGCAAAAAATTCAAATAAACCAAAATTCGCTCACATTAAAAATACAAATCTTGCAATTTTTGTCAATATCGATTTTCTCGAAAACCATGGCATATACAAGAAAATTACAACAGGACTTCTTTTAGGCAATTAGTCAAGCTTTCTTTTTTGTGATGAGCAATTTTTTTCTATCTTCAACGGTTAACGAGTTATCA
The DNA here is from genome assembly GCA_963583905.1 of Stenurella melanura. Lineage (NCBI taxonomy): Eukaryota > Metazoa > Arthropoda > Insecta > Coleoptera > Cerambycidae > Stenurella > Stenurella melanura. The sequence goes on along the minus strand of OY757311.1, from coordinate 163,613,039 downwards.
GTAAAATAAGGCTTTTTTCACCGAAGGGGTGGTTTTTTCGGGGGATTGCGTGGCACCCTCAGAACTGATTTTTGTGGTTTTGTGATGTTTAATCCTCGCACTAACAGTTACGGAGGGAAAATCTCACATAACAATTTTTGCGAGCTTCTGGTGTATTTTTTACTTTACCGACTGGATTAATCCCCAAACTGAAAATTTTACCTAATCTCGTAAGAAGAGTAGGTACTTTTTACTTGACTAATATCTCATATACGCCAATATCTTATTTCAGTAATCACTTTAAATATCAGTTAAAAACAAAACAAATTTAGATAATTAATTAAAATTTTCTGAATTTCAAGAAATTGACAATCTAAAATTGAATAACTCAATAGCTATCATACATTTTGCACGTGCAATTATTACACTTATTTTTATTAAATCAAATCTTTGCCTTTGTTGATTCAACGTCTCCATTAATATTGCGATATCCTTCCAGACTACATTCCTGCTGACAAACTTTCATTTTGTTTGAATGTTATATTAGTTTTCTTTATCGAAGCGATTAGGGGTTATTGGTTTTCTTAAAGAGCTTGCACATACCTTCAGGAACAGCGCTGGACGTTAACAGGAAGTTGACACAGGCTGCGCCCGTCCCGTGGCCGAGCAACGTGACGTTAGTTGGATCGCCGCCAAAAACGGCGATATTCTCCTGGATCCAGTGCAGAGCGGCGATCTGATCCATAAGCCCGTAGTTAGCGGGACTTCTAGAGTAGGGATCAGTGTTGGCGTTCAGGAAACCTGCAAATAAAGAGACAATATAGTTAACTTAGCAGAACGTGTAAAGGAAAAACAATGCCGCTGTGTGATTTAATACAGTGTGCGACAGCGTTAAATGTTATTATTTATTTCCACACTTTGGCTTCTAGGCCGCAGTCCTATAAAATGATTAAATAAATCTCTGCGCTATATGGAGCGGCTAGAAGATTTTTCCGAGTAATTGTATTTCCTTGTGATATTATGATGCATACTTAAATTCCGTTTTTTCTTCTGTAATTCCTCAAGACTAAGCTTTTAGAATTACTTCTGTGTCTTGTTGGTTTCCGTCGTTCGAATTTTTAATTTAAAATAAAATAAATATTTACAAGAGTAATATTTTCATCTGCAATCTTATTTACATAAGGAAGAAACCAGACAGTCAAAGTCTGGCGCGTTAAGTATAATATTTACACATTACCACAAAATGCTAGTTTTGAAAGACTTCAATAATAAAAAAATCTTTAGGTATTTTGCAGACAAAGCAGTCTGCAAAAATTACAAAAATTTATTTTAAGCATGAGTAAAATATGCAGAACACTTTTAATTACAATGTTTCATCGTCTCGTTTTTGCGATCAACCTTTTTCTAACATGTCGTTAAATACCAGAGTTACAGGATTTTAAAAATTCCCACTTTTAAAATTTTTGGCTGTAAGTAGTAAAGTATGCCTTGGATTGACATTTTCTTTTATCGCAAAATACCTCTTTTAGTCCGGCCAGGCCAACAAAAAAAGTGTTAGTTGAGGTCAATAGAAACAAGTCCAACTAACTTGGACATTTGGTAGGTCATAGAACATATATTTATATGCACTTTTCTGCAAGAAAAGTGTATTTTCGTAATTTTTTCCATTATGTTTTCATTTATATGTTCAAAAAAGTTGAGGAGTGTATTTTTTTTATTATTATTTACACTTCCCTCATCATATAGTGTTATTTATACGCATTTAGGAGTCTTTTGGGACCCAATTGCATGTATAAGTGCACTCTATTGATGCATAATAAATTAACGCTGAAAAACCCGGTTTCATATTTAAAATTTCTTGGAAAAGATTTATACTCGGGGGGTTTCAAGAAAATCTGTTGTGGAAATTGGAAAACTTAAAATGGCCGATTCCCAAAAGGTTTGGGAGCAATAATATAACACCATTGCATGGTTACTTGGCTCAGTTGACTAACCTGGTTTCCAGATGTATGAATTTAAAAAAATATTTTTTACTTTTTAGTACTTTCTTTTAAACATTTTTTTTTTCTAAAAATGTTACATTTATACCTATAATTTTTTTAATTCTCAGGGAAAAGATAGCTTACAGTATAAGGCGTAAGGTAAGAGAGTATTAAATACGAAGAGGGGCGAGGAGGGAGTTAACATAAAAGTGAAGTTTTTGTTGAAACCTGATAAAATTTAATATTTTTCAAATTAGTAGTAGATGTGTTGTTACAGTGAAAGGATGAAGGTAAGAGGAGGGGTGGGGTGTGAAAATGGGGGTATACACACAAAAAAATAAAATTTACCAAAATTTATACACAAAACCGAAAATATCGTCAGAAATTGACATTTTGAACTATCCAATTTACACAACAGATTTGTATTCAGCGACCTTGAAAACTCCTTATTATAAATTTATTCCATGTAACTTTAAATATTAAACCATTTTCTTCCTGTGGTAATTTATTATGCATCTATAGAATGCATTTATGCATGCAATTCTGGACCCTAAAGAGCTCCTAAATGCTTATAAATGACACCATATGATAAGGGAATCTTAACTAATAATAAGACAATGTATTTTCAACAAAGTTAAACTTTTTTTAACCGTATAAAAGGCCCTGCAGTTTTCTATAGTAAAAATGGGTTTCAGTCGATTGTTCTGAAACTTGGGTAAAATGTTCTCTTGGGCTCCTGATTAAAATTCTCTTTGGCCACCAGTCCTTATTCGATTTATTTATCTAGAGGCCATTGAAACTGTGAACATCTGCGAAGGTCTGCTTAAATGTTCCATAAACATTCTGAAAATATTCAGGCTCATTTCTTGGAGAAAATTACGCACCTTTTGTCTCTTGGTGTTTTTTTCAAAGTGCTTCCTTCTCTCGGAAAAAAATAATAAACAAAAATATTTTTTGTAATTTTTTTACGGAAAATGGAAGCACTTTGAAGAAAAAAGTTGGGGAGGCATAAGTTGATTATTTTTACCTAAAGAATATGCCTGAATATTTTGGGATCTTTCTGAAATAGAAAAAAAAATGTAGGAAAATTCTTGGTCGAAATTATTTTTGCCTAAGAAATTCTGAAAGCCGGCAGGTGTGTTGTTTGAACAAAAATAAGCAACTTTTGGCTCTTGGCGTTTTTCTCTAATACGCGTCTTTTTCCCTAAACTAATTAATAAAATTCTATGAATTCCAGGTTTCGCAGTTTCGATTTCTTTTGTAATGCAGCTCCCGCTACTAATGACGACGCACAGCCGTCTAAATTATAAGATATGTCATGTTTTTCAGATGTTTGAAGAACAAATAATTGACACTATAGTCTGTTTTTAAACCAGGAGGGACGTTTTAAATTTAACGCGCTAAATCATACATCTGTGATTGGATACGCCCTCGCCAGTTTTACGCAAAAGAATATTTGTAAATTTTGACATATTGTAAAAATTTTAATTTCATGTCATAAATTACTTGGTTACAATTTCTATTTTATAGTTTGCACATTATATATCAGTTTTTAATCCCTTTTGTATAAATATCAACGTAAAAGTGGCTAATTACTTGGTACCTTTATATTGCGCAAATTATATTGATGCTGTATAAAATACCCAGAGGTCAAATAGAGGTCGATGCAGTATATAATACAATAAAATACATACAAAAACACTGTAGACGTGTATTCAATTCATCTACATTGTAATATAGATGTTAGATCTTAAATCTTGGATTTAACTTTTTAAAAACAATTTTTATTTAATTTAAACAAATGAGTATTTATTATTATATTTGTTTCGTTAATTCACAATTTGATCACTTAAAACTAATTAATAGTTAGCCTCTGAGCATTGCTCTTAGTGGAGAAACTAACGATACTAAACATGAGGTTAATAATAGTAAAACATTAGAATACAGAGAGGCTTTGCTCTATTAAAATTAACGTGGTGAGTTTACTGAACGATGCAGGACTGAAGTCAAAGGCGTCGTTCAGTTGTATTTATAATGTCTGCATAAAATGCAAATTAAACAGAAACTAAATCTAGACATCAGGGTTTCACAAAAGTAACCTAAGCTAGAACGTGCAATTTGGAATATTAAATAAAGTATTGAATTACAAATATAAAGAAATATATGAAATAAAGAAATGAATTTGTTATTGAAAGTATTAAATTACTTATGTGAACGTGTTGATAAGAACTAAAAGAATAATATGGTTACACAAAGGTTATTATATAATACAATGCTTAAATCTAATATAACATAGATATTGTTACTCGCTGCATTAGCATTACCCGACGTGCATCGCGTGGAGGTTGCAGATAGGCTGTGCGTTGTCATTAACAGCGGGAGTTGCATTACGAAAGATATCGAAATTGCAAAAAAAAAAGAATTCATACAATTTTATCAAATAGTTTAGGGTGAAAGAAGCGTTTTAGAGAAAAACGCCAAGAGCCAAAAGTTGCATATTTTTGTTCAAAGAACACGCCTGTCAGAATTTTTAAGACAAAAATATTTCCCTAGATTTTTAATTTTTTCTACTTCAGAAAGATCCCAAAATATTCAGGCATATTCCTTAGGTAAAAATAATCAAGTTATGACCCCCCCCCAATTTTTTCTTCAAAGTGCTTCCTTTTCCCGTAAGAAAATTACAAGAAAAATATATTTTTTTTGTAATTTTTTTTTTTTTTGGGAGAAGGTAGCACTGAAAAAAAAACACCAAGAGACAAAAGATGCTCATTTTTCTCCAAAAAATGAGTCTGAATATTTTGGAATATTTATGGAACATTTAAGCAGATCTTCGCAGATGTTCACAGTTTCAATCGCCTTTAGATAAAAAAAATCGAGTTGGGCCGGACTGGTGGTCAAAAAGAATTTTAATCAGGGCGCCCAAGAGAACATTTTCTCCAAGTTTCAGAACAATCGACTGAAACCCTTTTTTACTATAAAAAACTGCGGGACCTTTGAAAACATAACAAGAGCAGAAATAACGAAAAATGCACTTTTTTGCATAAAAGTGCATATAACTCTATGTTCCACGAACTACCAAATGTCTTGCTTCTGTAGACCTCAAACAATAATTTAAAAAATAATGGATGCACCTAAAATCTCGGCCTCAAATGTTGGACTAGCCGGCTGGACTATTTCAATGAGCCACATGCCCGATACGAAAATATTTTGATATCTTTAATACCAACTGATAGTGGCCCACTTAAAACAGACACACTGTATGTGATGTTAGGCAGAACATTCCTTGCTTAATTTTATACACAAGTTTAGTGTCTGTATTAAAAACTTTATAATTTTCTGCATATTTTTATATTTTGATATAATTAAAAACTTTGGTTAAAGCCGCTACGAAAAAATTTTTTTTTATAGGATTATGTAAAAAAATTAACACATACGAGTAACTTTTAACGAGGTTATCTGAATAAAGAATATTTATGATATCGTTATGAAATTCAAATTTAAACACTTCATATTTTATTAACAGCCGACTTGAATTCCTTTCAACTGAATTAAATTATTGTTACTGGAGCAACTTCCAATTATAATTGTTCCTTTTTAACAGTCTAGATGAATTGAATACTTTTAACAAAAAACGTAAGTTAAAGTATTCTTAACGTCTAATATAGACCAGCCTATATGGGCGCATGAGTATCGAATAAATTCTGGACCCAGTTTTTAGCTGGAGTCAGCTGAGGAGACACTACCTGTTACGAAAATCCATATTGCCAGATGGAATGCAAAGATTTCATTAACATAATCAAATGCAAATGCAAATTCCCTACAAAATAAGAGTAATCTAAAATAGAATTGAGGAAATGAATATATTACTAGCAAAAATACTCGTAATTATTTCAAACTCTTACTAAAGACTCATCATAGATAAGTACAAAAACATATATCCTTCTAAACAAAATACTTTGCTGGCTACATGCCACGAACAACATTGAATTATAAGAAAGAAATATGCACATTACGTACAGATAACTGTCACAATAATGTTAGTTTTAATTTTAAATTATCCTGTTCAACAAAACCAAAAAACAACTAAAGACAAAAACACTTACCAAAAACTTTAAAAACTTTCACAGACACGTTTTTCTGTATCCTACACGAGGATACTTCTTCAGTGCTACTTCTTTCAAAGTTGAAAATGAACTAAACAGTCACTTACCAGGTAATACGTATTTATGCAATAATTATTTATGGTTCTAACGAACAGGCAAAGTATTTTGTTTAGAAGGATATATGTTTTTGTACTTATCTATGATGAGTCTTTAGTAAGAGTTTGAAATAATTACGAGTATTTTTGCTAGTAATATATTCATTTCCTCAATTCTATATTTCATTAACACTTTTACATATAGTTTTTCTTTTAGTTCTCATAGATAGTTTTTTTCCGCTGTTTGCAAAATCCTATAAAGAATATGTTTCATTATTATAAGCAAACAAATAATAAAATAATACTAGTTAGCTAATAGAGAGGTGAAGATTTGTTGTTTTATATGAGTCAATGTCAAATATAAATATTTCATACTTATTCATGGATATTGCCTTGGCTTTGCCTCGGGTTTTGCAAGAAACATCGTTATGAGTGGCTTTGTGTCTTTCTGATGAGCTCAGAATAAGGGTGAAGAACATTTCAACGGCTAAGGATTTCCAAGAAATTGAATGAGAGATTTTATGAAAATGTAATCCATTAGAATGAAAACATTTTTAAGACAAGATAGGTAAATACATTCATTTTAGATCTTTGTTCTCATTTTTAACTGTATCTTCATACCGTAGGGGGTCGTGTAGATACTAGTTTATTCTGCTTAGTCGCAGTTGACTATCTTGGATGCTAGTGTTATAATGAGAATGTCAAATAAGAAATTGAACAAATTTATTTTAAGATTTTGATTTGCTAGCATAACCAGAAGTCAGGTTATCGAAAAAATGCAGATTTCATTAATTTTACATATAGTTTTTCTTTTAGTTCTCATATATACTTTTTTTCAGCTGTTTGCAAAATCCTATACATAATATGTTCCTGGTCTAATATTGTTTAAAACAATTTTGTTTACAATAAGAGGCAATATTAAATTTTTTCGATTAAACAATTTTTTTTTCATATTTCCAGCAGGAAATGTTCGTTAACTATTTATGTAAAGTTGATATTTTCGATGTTATTAATTTTTAAAAATAGAAAAATGGCCTATTTCTCGTTTTATGACGCTCTAAAGTGTTTTCACTACAGTACATGTTTTCTCATGATATCCTTAGACCTTGCATATAAGCTTCCACAAAGTGGAATTGACGGTTTTTAATTTTATACCTCATAGCGACCATTTTTCTTCGACAGTTTTTGAAAAATTCATGTCAAAGAAAAATTGTTATATGGATTTGTAGGTAAATGATTCTTGAAACATTTTAAGTTAAAACATACAGGGTGTTACATTTGAATGAATGAAACATATAACTATTTGAATAGTCGTGGAAAACACCCTGTAGACGTAGGTTCAATTTCGTACCCCTGTATGTTTTGACCATACTGAAAATATATTTTGTTTCAGTTAAAAGAAATATTTACCGATATCTATTAAAAAGTTTTTTGTACCATCATGAGCAAATAACTCGAAAAATATACTGTTACGATTTATCATGCAGATATCTTCCAAACTAGACTAACCTTTAACATACTACATTACTTGTTAAAATATATGAAATTGTCAACCTGAAAGTTCTGACACTGAAATCAACTACGATAGTAGAATACTGTGGGTGGGCGTACCGTGACCTACCTAGATTAAATAATATGAGAAAAACATCAACTCTGATGCATCCAATGCTTTTATATTTAAATAATACATTAAAAATAAAATGTAAATAAAAACACAAAATGTAAAGATACATATAAATCATCACAAACATAGACCCAAACCAGAGACAAATCTTATTATCATAGATTTTTACTTTACATTTGAAGATACAGGGTATTAAGTTTTATCGATTCCTTTTACTTATTTAAATACTCTAACCTGTTATTCGAATAAACTGATTTTGTTTCCGCTTCTCCGTGTTTAAGATGTTCGCACTTAAAGAGAGAACTATGAATCCTATCGTAGCAATAGTGCCTACAGGAACTGGGTTGCCCTTTGGGAACGCCATCGTTTTAGACTCTATTAGATATCTTTATCTTATATAAAAAATGATAACGATTTACAAAATCGACTTCTGACGGTGGTGCACCTACCGTCAGAAACGTCACGAGTTGTCAAAATTATAAAAAAAAAATGTGTTATTTCACATGATCGTCACAAGACTTTTTTACATTAAGAATATTTATTGAAACATTTTAAATACAAAAAGATATTCCCAAAAAGAAATTCCTGCCAGTTAATTAGACAGAGAGAAAATAGTTTCAAAATTTAGAAGAAAGCCAGATTGTTATTACATATTTTATCTCAGAACCCCAAACTCATAATTACAAGTTCTTCCTCTTTTTAAAACATAAATATAACGTAAAAATAACATTAACAACAGAAAGTTATGGTTGTTGTCATGCATTTATGTAAAAATAGGTTAGGTTAAGGTTAGTATCGCTGTACAGAAAGGATTTTAAAATAAATCAGTTATACTCGTAATGGTGTTTTATTCACACACATATATGGCGCAGTCGGTAGGAATTAAATTTATTTAAAGCCAAAAAGGGGATGTCATGTATATATGTAAAAATGTGTTAAGGTTAGTATCACTATATAGGAAGGATTTTAAAATAAATCAGTTGTACTAGTAATGGTGCCTTCTTTGCACACATATAACAATTATAAACAAAAGTAGGAGTACCTCATCTCAGATGTGTTAATATCCACACGTATTTAAAAAGGAGAATACGTACGATTTTACGTGAAAAAACGTACAACCTTGAAACAACGGATCTATTTGTCTAGTCTATTTTGTCTCGATTTATGTTTTTCTTTATTAATCGTAGGAGAAAATGTTCAGGAGCAGCACCAAGAAACAATGCCTAGGGTAGAGGAGAGGTTTTAAAACCGCCACTGTCCATTGCCACCCACTACTTAGTATATTTGATGTAGGTGTGCCATCGGGAAAACAGAACGATTTTCTGTGAATACGATCAATTTTCACTTTAATGTAAATGGAAACCCAATGACTTCAAGATAATTAATATTCGAAATCTCTTGTTAGGATTAAAGCTAATTTACTTTGGCTCTATAGGATCTCGTGTAAATACTGTGTAATATGTTCGGTGGAATAACAGTTTTGGGCCGTACTTAGCCAAATCCTCTAGTAAAGTCCTAATAATTACAATACCTACACTTTGTATTTACATTGTGACCAGTACGATATCCTGATATTATTCTAATCATATCCACAAATAAGAGAACAAGTGAATGAAGTTGGAATTTACCAGAATTATGTCTCTAAACTGTTTAAAACGGTCACTATTAATAGCGAAAATAAATATAAATGGTTAAGGGTCTGTCTACTTGAGCATTTATCAAGTGTAATGTGGTCGAAAGGGCAGTACCATGTGAGTTCGAAGGAAACGCCTGTTTGTCACAAAAATTCTTTGCATATACAGAGTGAATAATAAATAATGGGGCGTGCTAAGAACAATGCGAGATACACGTAGATTTCTTGTGGTGAATAGTCATAATTGTTGTTATTTGTTTTGATCTCAGTTAACCAGGCGTACAATATGTTGTGACAAAGTTGTGTTCTATTTTGTATCAGAATATAGTCCTGATTGTTTCTGACATATTTGAGATGTAAACATTATATCTCGACTGATAAAAGTTCGAGCGCCATTTAACTATCATATTTTTAGAACTATCCATTGTAAATAAACAAAAACAAAATACTTGTAATTTTATAATCTTATTTTTATACCCACCGCTTTTTCCATAAATATAAGATTTTTGAGTTATTTTCGAAAAACAATCTCAAGGTACCAATTCTTTAAAGCTAAGATCGTGATCTTCAAATTGTTACAACTTAGAAAATATAAATTTTCATGAAAAATTGTAAATCATCTTTTTCTCTTACAATTTGATTCTATGTCTGATTCGGTGTTTACTATTTTATTCTTTTGCCCACATCTCTAGAGAAGGTGGGAACCACCAAATAGCGGCAATTTTTAAAGGGTAAACTTTTTTGTACTCAGTATTGGAAACTCAATGCAAAAAAAAACCATATATCCTTTCACTATAACCACTATAGCTGGGTTCCGTCATTATTCATATTTAATTACTAATTGCAGTGCACTAATAGTAGTACAGCAATTTTTGTTTAAAATTATAATGCAAACACTAATTCAAGGTAAAAAATCGGTAAAGGAATTTACACAGAACTTCCCTCTTTATTTGTGCGCGGGTCACTCTAAATAATGAATAATTACGAAATGACATTGAAAATAATAATCGGAATATAGTTATCACTATTTTACAAAGAAGACCTGGTAAGTTTTCGTCAAAAAAATATACAGAGTACTCATCCAACAGCAAAAGTTCAATACTAAATAACAGGTGACAAATATGGAAGGCTTGCGCAAATATCTTAACAAATGTCCACCATAAATTATTTCTTGGGATGATGTAACAGTTATTTTTGACACTAGGTATAAGGCAATTTTTGTATATAATTTGCTCTTGATTTTTGGTAAACGATTCTATTTAGAAGTATCAAGTTTATAAATTGTCATATATTATTCTAATGAATTATTCGAAGGGTTGGTTCAGGGGTTGTTCTTCACCATTTCCGTGATTTTTTTTGGTACCTGTAAAAGAAAATAATGAGTTATGTTTGTAGACCTCAGGTACATAGTTATTATACGCGTTAGTATGTAAGATTTTAGCCTCAGAAATGGTTATGTATTTGTCCAGATAGGTATTTATTAGGTGACTACGAACCTTTTTCTTATCAAGCTGGTATTTTCTGTGGTACTGGTACTTGGGTGCTAATTGTAATTTTGGGATTGAAGTTCGTATATTTGAGGCATATTTGTTGTTACATGTCGAAGTCTAGCTATCTACTAACAATTTATTCGTGTCCATAAAATCTTCGTCTCTAAACATTAGGTTATTCCTGCAAATTTATGGTTTTACCAAACTGTTTACTATAGAATATTAGAATCACCTACCTTTGTCGTCCGTCACAGGGTGAAATGTTGTCATCTTTATGATTTTTGCGATATTTAATATCTTGTAAATAATATAACAACACATTGGAGTCTTCAAACGTTCGTATATAGTTGTTTATTTCTCGCCGAATCAGCTGTTGACCTATATTCTATTCCTGCGTGCACGAAATCGTATGGTGTATATGCGACTTACGTTACGATTTGCCCTACAAATAATTCTGACCTGGTACTGTTTAATTTATGATAAATTGCATAATTTCTATTATAATTGTGACAAATTCAATGTGTGAAGAATTTTGATGATGGTTTGTCGTTGAATTATTTATTTTAGTCGATACGAGGTATCGCCATCTATTATCTGGTAGTTGTTATACTAATTTCGATTGTATCTTTGATTTACTCCCAGTGTATTGATAGCGTAGTAATCTTTCATGTGGTGACTTTTACAAATTTATATCCTTTGCCAGATATTATTTATTTAATTTAAGATTCTCAACTGATAGGTACTTACCTTTGAAAGCTCTACAGGGTGTTATTGTACATTATGGAGCTAAGTAGTAATTTTTCTTGTAGAAAGTCAAGCGACATCTCTCAAGAAGGTTCTGAAGCTTCTCACGGGTAGTTTTTGTGATATCCTGAGAAACGGGGTAGTCATTTTCTTTTCGGTATTGGAAGCGATAACATAAGGACGATTTGATCGTTGATCATCCATTACGGGATAAATCCTTTTGTTGTTTTATCAGTGGTTTTCCAGTTGTTGTGCAGCGTAGTTTATTTGGTTGCTCAGTATTGTGGTGGAAATCACTCCTTTTTGGGATTATTTTCTGATATCGTAAGTACCACGTGTTACTACCCTTAAGGCGTAAATTTTCATTGGTGTTTCTTTAATTTAGTGAATCTCTCCACTCTGATAAGACGTAGGAACCTGTCGTTCAAGAAGATATATATAAGTTGTGGAGAAAAGTGCTGGATTTGACGAATTTCCGACGATTTACTGGGATGAAAAACCCTTTGTAAAAAAGGTAACTTTCTGTTATACAATGTTAAGTGTTGTCGTTTAAATGATTCATGTAAGTGTGGCTTTATCCTTTTCGTCTGGTATTTTTGGGCAAAAGGTTGATTTTCATGAATTATTTAGGGTTTTACCGGAGGGCTGAAGTTTCTCTGGACGGCCGAAATTTTCCTAGAGGGCTGAAGTTTTCTGGAGGCCCGAAGTTTTCATGGAAGGCTGAAGTTTGGCCTAGTTTATGAATCCTGTTTCACCATCTAAAGAACCATTTTCCTGGCGATTACTGGTAGAGTGTGGAGAAAATTTTTGGATCAACCCCTGGGTCAGTCGGTTGCAGGGAGGCTATTGTCGCATCCCCCTCTTTTTAAGGGGTGTAAGACCTATGAGGGAGTAATTATATGCGACGTCCACAGGTATCTCCCATATTGTCCGGTTACCCGGAGTCCTATCGGCGATACCCATGAAGCCACTTTAACTCGCTTGGCATACGAGAGGGTTTAAATTAATTATTGAATGAATACTCTAATAAATAAAACATAGAGGTAGAAAACAAAGTACAAGTTTATTAAATAGAATTAATACAAAAAAGAGTGTACTTACATTTTTAGTTACAACCCCTGGGGACGGACCATCCTGGGGAAGGAGTTGGGCCCACGCAGTACCCCGCGGACTTTCTACTTTCGAACTCAAAACCCAACTGACTTTTTTACCGCGCGAGGTATTGTTATTAATTTAATTGACACAGCACTTTTTCCCTGGCGACAATGTAGTGCGGTGAACCTGCTAACTCAGCTTTTTCGAAACAAAGTAAAATGCAAAGAAATACGTTAAGTCGATCTCATGTCTCAAATCATATCCGTTACCACACATGGTGTACCGGGTGTCCCAAATAAATTTCCAGTACTGCGTGACACATCTCCCCCACCCATGAAAGCTGGTCCCCAGCTTTAAACATTTGGGTATACAATTACAAGAAACAAAAAAAAATAATAAGTACATAAAATAGAATTTTTTTTTTAAATATTCAACAAAACGGCAAACATTATTAAAATATTTCCAATACAAACGATACACAACAATAAAACACATAAGAATAAAATAATAATATGGAGTAAAAATAATTTTTTTAAAAAAAAGTCAAGTTTTAAAATAATTAAATATCAATAAATCGACAACACAAACCAGTAAATTATCTATCCTTAGTAATGCAAGCTCCAATATTCCGTAAACTATTGTTAAAGACTAGCGAGTCAAAAAAAAAAAATTAGTATTCAATAAAATTTAAGAAAAATTGTATATTTGTATAAAAAAAATTAAAGGATCCTTGCAGTAATAAATTAAATGAGTTTTAAATAAAAATACACCATGAAAAAAAAAAATTAAAAAAAAATATTTTGCTAGAATGTAATAAAATTCTAAGGATGCTACTTGGACACCCAAAAATGTTTCATTTAAAAAAATTTTTGAAAAGAAAAATAAACAATGAAAAAAAATAAAAATTACCAAGCTAGGCTGTAAAAAGATTCTAAAAACATTGTTTGGGCACACAAAAATTTTTCATAAAAAAAAATTAAAATATTATTGTAATGATAAAACAGAATAAGTTTTTTGACAAAAAAATAACAAAAAAAATAAATAAAAAAATACTTCGCTAAGATAAAATGATTATAAAAATGTTATTTGGGCACTTAAAAATGTTTCGCACTGTATAAGTTTCATAAAACACACGATTGTTATAGCACAAATTTTTGGAGTCCGGCTCTGTTCAATTTATCAAATTAATAAACCACACTTACACCATTGTCCTTCCACGTTCCAAATATTTTCTAAATGTCTTTCATCCCCAACCTTTATGAATTGTCATTTCAACATTTGGGCTCGTGTTGTGTAACCTGTGGACCCTCGGAACAACGGTAGAGATATCCCAGCCAAGCGTACCACGACTAACTGCTCCCATCGTCGCCATCTCCACTGTGCGTAGGGCGGTACGCACTTCATTTTCCTTCGTTCGGAACCAACTGGACCATAACCATTTAAGGTGTACTTCTCATCTGCTTTCCATCTATCCATTTCCACAAACATTTATTTTGGGTATAACTGTCTGTCAGGCTAAGGCGGAAGAATTTTAGGCGAATATAACCACAAGTTATTAATGTGGATGGAGAAAAAAAAATTGCCTTTTTAGACGTGGGCCTTTTTATCGCCTGATTGACAGAGAAACTCGTTCAAGAAGCAGATACACCATTTTAAATTGGAATTGGTTTCGGAAAAATTTGAGGAAGAAACAGCGGGCATTTTGCTTAAATGCTGTTCGGCATTAGTCGCTACGACTTACAGGTGAGATTATCGGTTCCTGGGACATTTGAATGGGGTTGCCTTCCAGTGCTACGTGTGTCTCGGTTCCATGATGCGATTACATAAAACAAGAAAAAAAATGGCCCAAGTAAGTTCTTATATTACAATGATTGAAAAAATAAAATATGTTTTATTTGTTACAATTCTTAATTAATCATTTCACCCGTTTATTTATAAAACAGAAAAAAGATTATGCCACAGACAGTTTTCCTAGCCTGGTTGACGTAAAAAAATTTAAAAAATTACAATACAATCAAACAAAAGGAATTTAATATATCATTGATTTAAACTTTAGCCCAAATAATTCCACAAATTAAAAAATAATAGAAATAGGTAGGTTACCTATTGCGGTTGGATCAACCCTAAAATTACAACCTTAAAAAAATTCACGATTTAACTTGAGAAATCTAATTTATTTTTCTGTGTCCCTCTAATTTGGAGCTTGCGTAAAAAATTTAAAGTTAACATCTGAAAACGATTTTTCCAAAAACGTAAAAATACTTTCCGATATTCTTAATAGACTACATTTATTATTTCAAGGAAATGTCTTTTAACTACCTTTATTGTTATCCTTTGGACTTCTTTTTCCCATACAAAAAAATATTAAAACTATCGTGTCATTTACGTTATTACAGAAAATAATCATTTAGCCATTATTAAATATAACATTATTTTTCACAATTTTCATCACTTGTTTACATTTAAACTTTTATGGTTATTTTTCTTGGCGTAGTGTCAATTTATGTACCTATATATCCATCTATTTGAGTGTGAAAAAACAACTAATAACTTTTTCACGCATTTGTGCCTTCGAACCATATCATATGCCATTTATATTTTCATTTAAGTACCATTTTACTTTACTTAACATTTGCCTTGGCAAGTTTACTTCTATTAACTAATTAATAATCCAATTTTTAAAGAAACATTTTCTTTAATTAACCCTGATGCTCGCAACCTTGTTCCAGTACCAATTGGAGTGATATATATTTAATATTTCTGCATAATATTAACTTAAATAACCCAACAAAATAATCCTGGGAACAAGATTCGTAGATTTTGAGTGCGCACTCTCATTTTGGCTTAGGCCCCTTTTTATTCATTACAATTTCACTCATTACATAGAGTAGGTACTCATCTAAATTGGCATACAAAATGTTTTATTAAGTACCATTCATCTCATTGACATGTATTTTTTTAAATTATTATCTGGGCACAGTGCATGTCTATGATGTACATATCTTGTTTATTATTCATTTATTATGTAAAAAACAATTACACTATCATTCATCACATCGGTAAAAACTTTTAATTATTCTATTTGCACAGTGCATATATATTTTGTATAATCTTTACTCCATAGACTTAATGTCATAGTAAAAAAATAGAGATATATTTCGATCCCGTTAAGTTATTCATTAACTTTCTTTTGTTTCAGCCTGCAAACAAAACAAACAAAAAAACGTACTCCATTAATTGAACTTCATAATGAAACAAAAATGTGTTTTTTGTGTGCAGCATAGAGCAAAAACGGTTGTTATTATTATTATGGTTATTATTATTATTATAATTTTGATGCCGTCACAGTTATTAATTGACTTTTATCTTTTCCAATATACAAATAAAATTAAATAGACTCCATAAATTTAATCTTATGAATAAAAATGAAAATGTATTTCGGTACCTTTGAACTTATTCATTGACATTTAAAATATCCACAAAACAACAAAAAAATGTACCTATTATACAAAATATGCCAAATTAAAAAAAATATATTAATCATATAAAAGAAATTAATAGTTTATTAATACCTTGTACTTTATATAGAATCAAATTATAACTAACTTCCCTTTATTAGTGTTCTCCCCTGAACAAAAAAAATTAACTCAACACATATAAAAATCGTTGAAGAAGCAGACATTTCTTAGGAGGACCTGTTACTTTTATTCCTTTTCTCTCTTTTGACAAAAAAAAATATTTTCATAATATAAAACTATTTGCCATTTAGACACTTACTCTTGGGGAAAAGTGGGGAAAAACAATCTTAATTTCATGTACTTTACTATATATCCATCTCTCTCTTGTCATTTATTATAGCTTTCACGTCATAAAACAATCATTTTACTATTAAAAAAAACTTTTACTATAGAGGATAATAACTTTTAATAATTACTTTTTATTTTCTCGGTTTTCATATACCGTGGGTTGTTGAACTTCTGTTCAATATGGATACGTACCTATTTATAAGTTTGTCGTTAAAACAAGGTGGCCACCCATTGGGTACGTACTTCTTTATCATAGTAACGAAATTAATTTTGCTTGGATTTTGCCTGGTGTTAGGTTTTCCGCTACTTTACTTTGCCATTTATCTAGTAACCTCGCAATAGCTACTAGCTTAAATCGCCCAGCAACATTGCTTCGAGACCCAACAACAACACTTACCAATTTGATTCCGTATAAACAAAAAAATTAACATTTACACCACCACACGGTATTTAACCCTTCGATACTAATGTTCTCGGTTTGTTGTTGACCTAGGCTACAACAACATACCCTTATAATTACATTTACCCATATTTTTTAGAACTATTTTACATCTTAAGGAATATTGACCAAACATTATAACGATATTCGATTTCTTACCCTTAATTTTTTTGAATCAAAGATCAGAGTTACCTTTATTGTACCTTTGCTAATTAAATTTGACGTTGACCGTACTAATATTTAGTTATCAAAACTTTTTCCTACGTCTCTCCTATTTGACGTTTGTTACACCTCCTTATTTACCTATGAGAAAATTTTGGTACCATAACACATTAAAAAAAAATCATCATTTCTTCATTCTACATCTTTTTATATTTAATTTTACAAAGCGTACTCTCTTCTTTAAACAACTACTTTCCCGGCTATTTGCCCCGCTGAACATTGAATTATAAAAGAAAAGAATATGTTTTGTTTTTTCAGTAGGTTTGACCGGAGCATATCACTGTCATCAAACCTTTTTTCGCGTCTTTTTCCTAAGACACATTCTACACATCCTCATCGACCTATGAGGGAAACTTGGTACCATAATACATTATAAACCATCATAACTTTATTATTATTCTCCTTACATTTTATGTTACAAAGCGTGCTCTCTTCTTTAAACAACTACTTTCCCGGCTATTTGCCCCGCTGAACATTGAATTATAAAAGAAAAGAACATGTTTTGTTTTTCAATAGATTTGACCGGACTATATCACTGTCATCAAATCCTTTTTCTACGTCTTTTCCTAAGACGCATTTAACGCATCCTCATCGACCTATGAGGGAACCTTGGTACCGTAACATATAAAAAAAATCATCACCTATTTACCAAAAATCATAATCATGCTTTTTTACCGGACTAACGGATAGTTTTCTTAAACTTCCCCTTAAAGTAGATTTGACCGGACTATATCACTGTCATCAAACCCCTTTTTTCCTGTCCTAAGCATTTACGCCACCTATTTGGCTTTGGTACCCTTAAATATTTCAATAATTCGTAACTCTTCATTACAACCCTTCTAACCTCATAAAACTTGGTACCTTTTTTAAAACACATTTATCTCATAACTCACATTAAAAATCGTAACAACTCATAATATCTCATAATTATTCTTGTAAAATCATATAACACTTAGTACCCTTTAATAACACATTATTTATCTCATAAAACAATCAACTCGTAATATCTTATTATAACTCTTATAAACTCATAAAATTGGTACCTTTTTAATAACACTTTATTTCTCCTAATTCACAAAAATAAACTTTCCTCTTTCCTAGGCGCGCCTTCTATTTCCCTAAACTTGACTTGACCCGGGTCTTGGTACAACAATTCAACGTAATTAAGTAACTCACCAATTGTCAATATTCCCTTTTTTATACATTTTATATTTTCATCATAAAATTGTAACATAATCGAATCGATATAAACAAATTATTAATTCATGGGTAAAACATTTCACTATACCTTTATCTAGGTATTTTTCCTCTTAAAAACTTCATAAAAATCAATGTGGTCAATACGGTTAGTGTCTAAAATGACAACTCTATAATTTTCAGTTTTACTTAAAAAATTACCCCTTTTCACTCAAAATCAAATTGCAAAAAAAACACTTCTTTTTCCAGCTTTTAGCCACTATATTGTCAGTAATATAGTCTTGTTTTTCCTTTTAATATACCTTATGTTGGTATTTTCCCCAAAAAAAAATATAAAAATAAATTTGCCGTGACTGTACTTTGTCATTAATATGATACATACTCTATAATATTTTGGTCTGACTTAAAGCTTCCCCTTTTTTATAACTTAAGTTACAAAAATTACTCAATTATCCTGGACTATTATTTTGTAGATTTCAAATATTTACTAACTCTGTTTTTCATTGAACAACAAAAAAATTATATTTAAATAACGATATATTGCATCTAATTTTCAAATGGCAATTTTTCACTCTATTTTAGAATTAAAATTATTAGAATTACTTAGATAAATCGCTACAATTGAATAATATTTAGGTCCCTCCTATAGCTTTATAAAAAAAAATATTTTTCCCAAATACCTCTAAAAAAATCTTAACATATGGCACTGCGTGTATTTCCTAAATGTAAGTACTTTATTTAGGGGCATTAAAATTAACTCATAGAATATTAACTTAACGAATCAACAAAACTCAGAAAAAATATTACATTATTACAACTTATACGCGAAATAAAGAATAAGGAATGAACTTAAACTATCTAAACTTTCATTGTTTTTCCATAAATCGTTATAAACTTAGTTTTCTCTCCTAGAGAAATTTTCTTATAAATAAAAAGGGCAAAACTATTATTCTTGTACTTAAAACAACGAACTGCACGATGCGGGGTAAAAAAAACTTCTGCAGTAGGCTACTACAGTATTATTTATCTTTTCCATTAAAATTCACATCTTTTATATTCTATTTTCGCTCCAATATATTAAAAAAAACGAGAATGTATTATATAAAAAACCGTTTGTTTATTCCTGGCAAAACTTCGTTTTTATTGGGAATTAGCGAAATGGTAACAAAAGTACAATTTAAAAAATAACTGTTCTTTCCAATCCACATGCCAAGAATTATTTGATAAGCATAAAGAAGAAAAGTATTATTCATAAAAAAATCATCTTAAAAAAAATATGTATACCAAGCATAATAATATTGTTCTTATTGCGCCCGCACTAATGGATAAAAAATTGTTCTATAACTATTAGGGTTAGGTTGCAGATGCAAAAATAATTATATAAAAAAAATGATTCTAACATTATTATCACTAAACTTTTTGCTTTTTATACCAAAAAATCTAAAAATAAAACTCAACAACGAGTCACTTTGGGGTACTGTTTGCACGAATAAATAAAAAAGAAAATTGGTGCTAAGCTGTCTCTAGCCAGGTAGATGGGCTCTAGAGAAAGAATAACTATTGGCACAAAAATTTTATATGAATTGCAAAATAATTACGCCAGTACAACAAATCACTCTATCATTAACTAAATTTTGCAATTTACTGAAAGAACCAAAAGTAAATAAAAATTTTGCAATTAATTCAAGCTAAAGAAATTTGGTGCTTTCGCCATAATTCTGCCGAAATTTGGCACATCCATAATAAATCAAATATAATAATAAATCAAAAAAAAAATAAAAGCAAGTAATAGCGTTTACCATTAAGTAAAGTTAATATTTAGTTAGAATGAAATCATTCAATCATAAAAAAATCAATGATAATAAAAAAATTACATCACAGAAATAATACAGAGCAAATTAAGGATTTTCAAGAAAATCTGTTTTACGAAGGTAACGTAAGTTCGTGAAAAAATGTCTAATGAATTAAGCATAGCTACTGTGTGAAATATCAATAGTAAAATTAATTATCAATGTACGTAACCAATAGGTATCAATAAATCCTCAACAAAAACATTTGCCTTCATAAATACTAATACATCAATATAAAAAAACCCTAGTTCATTCCTTATTTCACTGCCCCTAAATAATTTTTGTACACTTGATTTCTACCGTCGGATTTTACCAGAAAAAAAATTATATGACGCGAAATTACGAAGTTTCTAAATAATACAAAATTACGATCAAACGGAAAATACGTAGTATTCATTCAATGTTGTAAAATTCAAGCTAAATATTTGAAAATAACTTAATAAAATGCGATAAATTCCATAAGTATGCTAAAAAAATTAATTTTCTGCTTTAGGTTAACTTTTTTAAAACAATTTTAAGGTAAAAAAAAAAAATATCGTATACAAGTGGTGGCCTGTACTACATTTAATAAAGAGCAAAAAAAATGTAAAGTCAGTTAATAATGAATAATTACGTAAATACGGTATAAAAAATTAACTCGCTATAAAATTTAAAAAAATATTTTTACGTATTAAAATTAAGAGGAGGAGTGATTATGAAGAATCACCCCTGGAATCGAACACGGCGGCCTCCACCAAATGTCGCATCCCCCTCTTTTTAAGGGGTGTAAGACCTATGAGGGAGTAATTATATGCGACGTCCACAGGTATCTCCCATATTGTCCGGTTACCCGGAGTCCTATCGGCGATACCCATGAAGCCACTTTAACTCGCTTGGCATACGAGAGGGTTTAAATTAATTATTGAATGAATACTCTAATAAATAAAACATAGAGGTAGAAAACAAAGTACAAGTTTATTAAATAGAATTAATACAAAAAAGAGTGTACTTACATTTTTAGTTACAACCCCTGGGGACGGACCATCCTGGGGAAGGAGTTGGGCCCACGCAGTACCCCGCGGACTTTCTACTTTCGAACTCAAAACCCAACTGACTTTTTTACCGCGCGAGGTATTGTTATTAATTTAATTGACACAGCACTTTTTCCCTGGCGACAATGTAGTGCGGTGAACCTGCTAACTCAGCTTTTTCGAAACAAAGTAAAATGCAAAGAAATACGTTAAGTCGATCTCATGTCTCAAATCATATCCGTTACCACACATGGTGTACCGGGTGTCCCAAATAAATTTCCAGTACTGCGTGACACTATCATCAGATAGGAGACGCAGGTTTTATTTAATTATTATTTATATTTGTTTTATTTTGAGCCACCGATTGGAATAATAATATACTGGGTGAGCCAAATACTAGTAAATTAATTTAAATATAATTTCACATAATTTTGTTGATATACATGTAAACACTAATTTCAACGTCATTGCATTTTTTGAAATATTCGGTTCTGGCTGCTAATTTATTTATACTGAGCCAGGTATTTAAAACCTTAATCAAAGGCACTGTAAATGATTATTTTTATAGAATATTAAATGCGAATATTTATATTTAACCACCACCTGTGTGAGCCCATGGTATAGCTATATCCCGGGACGGGGCCCGAATTTATATATATACAGGGTGTAGTAAATTAGCGAATTATTTTGAAATATTGAAATATTTATAAGTTTTTGTTATCTTAAGCGGTACTTGTGTAAATACTTTTCTTTAGCTTATGATAGCCGTTAACATAATAATATTTGAACATTATTATTTTTTTTTGTTGTTGATATTTTCAATATACAGGGTGTATGTGATACACTGCTTTATCGATCTTTTATAATAAACTTAGGTGTTTTAGCTAGTCAACTAGCGTATTATTTTGAAATATTGAAATATTTATACGTTTTTGTTATCTTGAGCAGTACTTGTGTAAATACTTTTCTTTAGCTTATGAGAGCCGTTAACATATTTGAACATTATTATTTTTTTTGATATTTTCAATATACAGGGTGTATGTGATACACTGCTTTATCGATTCTTTTGTAATAAACTTAGGTGTTTAAGTAAATTCAGTAATTTTTTTTTTTTTTGTCACAGCCTCCTTTTTTTTTAAAGATTAGAATTTACCACAAATTCGAGGTTTTTTTTACATTGGTAATTACTTTATTAGATTTATTTACATGTTTTAATTGACACTGACTGGGGTAAACCTCGTGGCGCCCAATTTTACTTAAATTTAACCCAGCCCGTCTCCACTGTAGCTGGCTGCAACCCATTCAGTGTTGGAAAGGTGGTTGTGCATATGATTTTCAGATTTTGTCAGCGACTTTGGTCATTTTATTAGATTTTTTTTAAATTTTTTTTTTAAAACGAGGTTTTCTTCGTTAGGGAGTTTTGGGGCGGCCACAATGACCACCCTGTATATTTTTCAATAAAAGTATAATAGCATATGTCAAATGTTATTGCCATCTGACACATTTTCTACTCCACATTCACGTAGTGGAGTGGAAGTATAATGGTGGTTAAAAAATCTAATTCTTTTTTAAATTTTTCAAAAATGTTGGTTAAAAATTTTCAAAATCTTTTTTCTTCTGAAACAGGTTTAGAATTTTTTTTTCTTCTTCAATTCTTTGGAACTTCCTGCCACATGTATGGTTTCTTTCTAAGCGGTGCTAGGGGAATCTACAAAATATATCAGAATTAACCAGTATGTTACTGGTAAAAAACCTCTACGCCTGTGACGTTTACGTCAAAGGATCAGTTGCAACAAACAATACGTGGGTGAGTCATCCAGACCTTTTAGTGTAAGATTGGGCGAACATCAAAATTATATCAGAAAAAATGAAATTCAGAGGTCCAAGATCTGCGAACACGCGTGGGAGAATGGACATAGAATAAACTGGGACTCGGCAAAAATTTTAACAAAAGAGGCAGATAGCAAAAAAAGAAAAATTAAAGAGTCCGCGATAATATTATTGAATGAGGATAATTGCGTGTCGAATTGTTCCGTAGATGTCTGTACAACTTGGCTACCAATGTTAAAAGAAGAACTTCACAAACTCAACATTGTATAGAAACTAAAAAACTGTTAACTAGATCAACAGTTCTATGTAAATAGTAAGTATCTATGGATATTGAATATAACAAATCTTCTTAGAGCTGTGTATTTGTCATACACAGCAAAAAAGATTTAAAAAAAAGCCTTGAGAAAGGAAACAGATTAGATTTCCGAAACGTCGGCGAAATATTTAATTTCAAGTTTTTATACTTATTTGTGTTGTTTATTTATAAAAACCAACCTTTAACTGATCCTTTGACGTAAACGTCACAGGCGGTTTTTTACCAGTAACATACTGGTTAATTGTGATATATTTTGTAGATTCCCCTAGCACCGCTTAGAAAGAAAACATACATGTGGCAGGAAGTCCCAAAGAATTGAAGAAGGAAAAAAAAATAAGATAATGCCACAAATAACATTTAGACAATATTTAGGTTTAGAATGTCATGAAACGTGAACATTTTAAATTTCAGCAAAAAAAATTATTTTATCTATTCTAGTGGTAAAATTATTTTCCAAAATGGTAAAAAAATGATTCAATTTTTTTTTTCCGAAATAGGTTTGGAATGTCATGAAATGTGGAAATTTTAAATTTGACCAAAAAAAAATTTCCATCTATTCTATTCTAGTTCTAGTTTTTGTTCCAAAATGGTAAAAAATGTTCCAATATTTATCTTCCTAAATAGGTTTGGAATGTCATGAAGCGTGGAAATTTTAAATTTGAGCAAAAAAAATAATTTCATTTATTTTGTAGTGATTTTTTTCAAAAAAAAAAATTAAATTTTTCAGACACATTTTTAAATTTTTTTAATCCGATTAGAGTACCATGGAAACGTGGAAATTTTAAATTTGAACAAGGAAAAAAACTCCATCTATTTTAGTGGTAAAAAATTTTTCAAAAATGTTGGTAAAAAAAAATTTCAAAATTTTTTTTTAAACATGTTTAGAATACCATGAAACGTGAAAATTTTAAATTTGAACAAAAAAAATTTTTTTCTTCCTCTATTTTAGTGGTAAAAATTTTTTCAAAAATGGTGAGAAAATTAAAATTTTTTTTTTTCTGAAATAGATTTAGCGTGTCACGAAATGTGGAAATTTTAAATTTGAGAAAAACAAAATTTCACTATTTATTCCGTTTAGACGGTCCACCCTGTATATTTTCCAGTGAAAGTTTTACCATTTCTTCGCTGACAGTAGGGTCAACTACCTACCAAATTTGACTGCTCTCAGCTAAGTAGTTTTTTTAGTAAATGTACCAACAGACAGACAGACTGACAGACTGACGGAATTGAAAAATCTATATTTTCGTAATCTACGTGTTCTGAAACGTGAAAATCCGAAAAAATATCGGATGGTGATTTTTTCTCGAATACAATACTTCCCTTCGGTATGCGAGGGAAGTAAAAAATATACTTTTCTTAAGTCACTAAAGCCAATTGTTTTCGAGATGCTTACCGAAAATATATTCTAGTTCCAGACGTCATTATAACACATACGTGTACTAAATTTCAAGCAATTATCTAAATTATATTTTATCAACCCCTTTAGTAATAGAGTGGGAGTGATGGGAGGGATGGAAAATATTATAAAAAAATCTGAAGCCTTCACTTCTAGTATATACATCAAATTCCAAATTTCTCTACTTTTACCAGCTTGCTTTACTTATTTTCCCCTATTTACCCCCAATCCTTCACCGGATGTGTTCTAAAAGCAATGCAGAATATATATGTGTACAAAATTTCAAGTCAATATCTTAAACTGTTCCGGAGAAAAACTCTCAACGTTTCATGACATTCTAAACTTATTCGAACAAAAAAAATGTTTGAAATTATTTTTTACGATCACTATACTTCCACGCCACTACGTGGATGTGGAAATAAGAATACAACTTTGACAGCCTGTAGCTTTTCCAAAGCAACAATTTACTAAAACATGTTTGGTCATATCCTCATATTTTGGCCCAAAATATGTACCATAGAATTATGATCTATTATTAATTATCCACCCTGTATAAACACATTTGTTTAATAGGATATTATTAAATAAGCAATTATGATAGACATTGTTCACGAAGATGATGTTTGAGCCCACGAGCCGTAGGAGAATGGTGCAAATCTTCTGAGTGAATAATGATCATAATTGCGAATATAATATGATTTTTCTACACCCATTAAGCAAATAAATTAGGCTGAAATTTGTCAGAAGTGGAAAACGTAAACAAACAATATGGCGATACACTTAGTTGTCACTCTTAGCGAGTTGAAATAATATTTCCCTACAGTACAAAAATGAATATTTCCTAACAGTTAATTTTCGTTGCCTGGCAACGGCTAAATGTAAGGGAATAGTGACTAGTGTTAGAATGAGAATTGTCAAATAAGAAATTAGACAAATTCATTTCAGGATTTTAATTTGCTAGCATAACCAGAATTCAGGTTATCGAAAGAATGCAAAGATTTCATTAATATTTCTACACAAAGTTTTTCTTTTATAGATAGTTAATTTTTCTGCTGTTTGCAAAATCCTATAAAGAATGTTTCAATATAATAATATTGACTTTTGCTTTTAAAAGTTTTGTCAGAAATGTCAATATATACGAACGGTTTTCGGAAAAATATATTAACCCTGC
Organism: Stenurella melanura; assembly: GCA_963583905.1. Lineage (NCBI taxonomy): Eukaryota > Metazoa > Arthropoda > Insecta > Coleoptera > Cerambycidae > Stenurella > Stenurella melanura. Next base: position 163,587,057 of record OY757311.1, on the reverse strand, counting down.
CTTGAACACAGGTATATTTTGTTAAATTAACATTCACAAATTAAACTCGTTATTTAGTAATTAATTCAGAAAATTAATTATTTATATAAGTGGTTCCAGAATGAAGGTCTGGAATACATAGCACTAATGAAAATTAAAATAAATATATACAGGTAAACAAACAAATTGCAAATGGAAATTAAACCTGCTTTTTTAGCATCCTTAAATATTAACAAACGTATCAGCAAGCAACCAGATGCGCACCTAAAACACGCCTAAATTTTGCATATTTTATTGCTATTTTTGTGGTTAACAAATTTTTCTTAAGCACGATTTAATAACATTTAATACCAGTGCTTTATAAGGTAGCAGTTGAGGATCGCTTGGAAATGAGAGTATTCAAAATAAACTTCTCAGGGAGCTAGAGCAGCACTTTAATATAATTAGAGTATCTTTTGTTAAAAATGGCGCACGGGCAGGCTAATTAGTGACTTAAATTGCCGGTGGATTTTTACAAAATTAATTCTTATTTTATTTATACAATAAGACACAGAAGGGAATTCAGCCAACTGAAAACATTCATGCAAAGCAGCTTCTAGGACTCCTTTAAATGAAAATAGCTATTACAAAAACTCCTTTGAGTAAAAAGACGTTCGACATATTTTACTTCTGTTCCTGCTGTTTCCGAATTACGGCTGACGGTAAACTGTTGGCTTGTGCAAATGCACATTTTCAACATTTTGGAGCAATTGTTTTTCGGTAACCTTTTGTGCCTGTTTACTTTACAATTTTCTATAGGTATATTCCTTTAAAATTATGTACTTATACACCTGCAATTATTTCTATTTCGTACTTTTGTTTCAACTTCTGCAAATTGTTGGTAGTAAACTATAGAAACGCTTTCTGAAATTTGCCCTTTGATGAACATTCATTCATTGAAATGAACAGTGTTCTACTTAATAGAGAAACATTTTATTAAATTTTTGCTTCTACTATTGTAGGTAAAAGTAAACAGGGTGAAACGTTCCCAGTAGCTTAATATTATATTAATATTTATGTACTCCACTAGTACTATTTTTGTCGGCTCAGTGGCGGAGTACTAAGGTGTTTGGCTTGCGATCCTAGAGTTCCGGTTTCGAATCTTGGCTAGGGTATGGATGTTTAGTGGCGTTTCTAATGTGTTATCGAGCCGGTTGCAGTGTACTAGATCTTTGTTTGGTGGCACAACGTGTCTAGTCGCCGTTAGTTCCCCTGAGTTCGAGTCTCAGCTGCGGTAGCTGGCAATATCGCAGGGAATGGTTGTTGTGTTGATACCTATGTGTACGTGTCCTAGATGAGTGGTGGAATAGCAATAGCTAAACTCCGTCAGAAAGTGAGGAAAAAACTACTTTATGTCACTTGATATATATATTTTTGAAAGGGCTGCGCCATTTTTTCAATAATTTTTAAGGAAAGGAAAATGATCAAAGAGTTACATGAAGAAAGTTGGTTCTATTTAAAAGTCGATACAGGTAATGGCGTTGATAAGGACAGAGATTATTAGGAAAGATATATACAAACAGGAACCATCACCAATCACCAACTTACTACCTGTCAAAATGATTAACAGCGGAGTTCGAAAATGTATCCAATACACAACCTAGTTTCTCAGTACTTAGTTAACTCCGATGATTTCGTCGATAAAATTATCAACACACAATTGTTTAAGAAAGTGGCATTTTTTATACCTTTGGATGTTTGTTCTTTGTTTTCAAGTATGCTATTCCCACAAGCCTTGAAGAATCTTAAAGATTTACTCAAATTAAATAATATTAGTCTAAAAATAATCATGGAATTTACTGACATTATTGAACTTGAATTGAAGCAGATTTACTTTGAATTCAATAATAAGTTCTTCGAGCAACATGAGGGGGACTGCAATGGATAACTCCTTATCACTTTTCATTGTCAATCTATTAATGATTAGGTTTGAAATATAGATAAAAGATAAAGTCGAGTACTTCCCTAGGGTATGGTTCATATATGTGGATGACATATTCACAGTGCTCGATACAATGGTTGTAGATGTAGACTACTTTGTTTCGAAATGAGATGGTCGTTTCACTTCAATAAAATTTACATATGAAATGCAAACCAATGGACAATTATATTAATAATAAGAATAGTTAAAATAGGTTATAATAATACAGAAAAGTCAACACTCTAAAATGTAACTTACACCATTGTCCTACACAGCATGGCTTGACTTATCATCTATTAAATTGTGAATGAATAGAGATCTGCAAAGGAGGTAAGGACATAATATCTGAGATTAATGAATATCCTGTAAGTCTAATTGATAAATTAATGAAACCTAGATTTAAGGAAACTCTTCTAAACTCCTTTCAAAGTCAACAAAATTCAAAATTTAAATCGATTCCATATGAACCATAGCTTACCCGTAGCCTAAACAGGATTTTTTTAAATTTGTATACGATAGTTGTCCATACATCAACTTTTAGCTCAGTTAAAGAATAAAATTAAATCAAACCAAAGCATGCAAGATTTACGAAACTATTTGAAGTATTGTACTTTGACGTATGTTGGACAAACGAAACGACAAATTTTAACAAGATTGAAGTAACACATGGCCCATCTAAAACATGGAAGAAATATTAATTCATTTATATTTAATTATTTTTATATTTTTTTGGGGATTATTGGAAAGTCTAGTGGTTGTTCAACATGCACTTGACAATAATCATAGAATAAATGTCAGTAGTTTAACGTTGATTAAAAATGTAACAAGCAAGCTAAATGTTATACTCTTCTCTGACTTATTCAACTGTTTATATAATAATTGTTGCACACTCTGTAGGATACTCTTCGCAGAGTTATCGTATATAATTTTAGTTTACAATGCAACAATATTTATTCATATCTAAACTAAAAAAAAAAATTCCATTATTTTTTTTCCTAGATTTTTTAAACAATCTCTCAAAAATCTTTCTTACATTTTTCTAACTGTTTTTGATTATAGAAAAAAAAGCGACGTGGCGGGGCAAAAATGACACCGGATTTGGATTCAGCAAGCCAAAATACACTGGAAATGATCGGTCTGGTCCGTGTAATGGACAATTTTTGTGTGCGTGCCTGTGTAATTAGTTTCAATATGAATTTAATCAAGAACTGTGCGTCTGACGAGAAAAGTGCAAGAGACCGTTTCATGTAGAATTGATCAAGCTAATCAGGAAAAATATCGACATGGAAAAATATCAGTGGTGTACCACTATTTTGGTAAAGAATATCAGAGGACATCTCGCAGGGACGCCACTGGTGGAGCAATAAAATAATTTTTCTAATTAGAATATGTGGTTCTATATCCTATTAACACATGCCAAAATTGAACATAATATCAGAAATCCTTTGTGACATATTAAAAAATAACGATTAGAAAAAAAAATTCAACACCCTATAGCAAAAAATTGAAGCCGTTGCGGACATATGTTCATATGAACTTTTCTTCATAAAATGACCTAAGGAATCACACCCTGAAATATTAGCACGTCATTAAGATATTATTCCCATTTTAACATAAGTAAAACACTGCATTTTTTTAAAATTTATCACTGTATCAAATAACTATATTTATTTACGAAATACAGTACTTCCAAATTTCTACTGTTATTGTGCACAAGAATTTTAAGTACGGCTCTGTGGCTTATGCAAATGAGACACAGATTTACGGTCGGTTTCTATGACTTCTGGTATGTGCTATAAATATATGTAGCGAGCTGGACGCTTTTAAAGGCTTAATACAAATAGTGACAAGAAGCCTATCCCAAATAGTCGACTATATTGGTTATTACATCACGGTTCTTTCAACCGTCATAGAGTTTAGCTAGGGAAAGTAGAACTGATTGAATTCATTGAACCATGGTAATATTTTAGATAAATGTATCCACATTTTTAGTTGCACTTTAGTTTCAATCTCCTGATGATGTTAACTTGGTTAGAAACAGGCGTCGAGTGTTAATATTTCAGTGTCCTATCCATAGTTTTGCAGTTTGTGAAAACTATTTCAGAGACTACTCAGCAGAATAGAAGGAGACACATAAGTATAAGTAAATGTTGTTGGATTTTGTATAAAAAAAAACCACCCACGCATTCAATAGCAATTATATATTTTTTGAAATATGTCATAATCTGGTTATAATAATAATAACCTACGCATTTGGAGTTATCTCGTGGTGCGATACAGACATAGAGAAAATGTAGCACAAAATTAGAATTGCGCTTACAAAGCACAAGGAGTATCACCTGGACTAAGTAATTGATGCTAAGAACTATAAAATACAGACAATTAAAGGCGCACACGTAACAGACGACATATGTACAAACACGAGAAACCTGAAACCATTCAGCATATAGTGGGAGCATGCAGTAGACTTGCACATACTGACTATCTTCATCGACACAACCAGATAGCCAACATAATCCACCAAGAAAGAATTGGCTAACCATAGCAGTCTCTTAACGGAACAAGTACCATACTACAAATACACTCCAGAAACACTATTGGAAAATACAGATTTCAAATTATATTACGACCGCACAATAACAACTGATAAGACCGTGCATTGCAACTGACCAGATATCACATTTCGGGATAAGAGACAAAAATCCGAATTTTTAATCGACATAGCTTGCTCTACCATCCATAATCTGCAAAGCACAATCGACGAGAAGATGCAGAAATAGAGTTAAAATTTGGAATTAAGCGGATCTGGAAGTTAGACAAGATACAAATTTTACCAATAGTAATCTCTACCACAGGAATCATACCGTCAAATCTACGAAATAACATCAAAGCTCTAGGACTGAATTCAAATCCATTCAAATTAATGCAGAAAGCCGTCATTTTGAACACCACACGTATAACCTGCAAATTTTTAGAGGATTCAAGATGTTTTGACTCAGGCCCGTACTCCTTCCCAATACCAGCTTAAAAACGCTAAGAGAAAAAAATGAAATAATAATAACAATAATAATAAACTTTATTGCTGTAGATCTCACAGAGAAAGGAGACATTAGTTAGCATTGTCAATAAAGTGATTAAAATATTTTTAGGTAAATTAAAATAAAATAAGATGAGAGACACTTTAATATTTGTAAATTATATAAAAAAGGAGAACAACTTTAACAAGGTAAAAAACATTCACTTAAAATAAGCTTAAAGCTAAAGGTAAAATACAATATTATCTAACAAACACAATTATTTGCTCTTATGTATTTAAAAAATCACTGAAAAAAGTATTTTCTAGTAAGAACAACTTAGTTGTTTTTTAAAAGAGTGGATATTACTTATAGATTTCAATTCTTCTGGAAGGGCATCGTATGCCTTTATAGTATTATACCATGAGCTTTTTTCATAAAAATTATGATAATATTGAAAATGCACTGGTACTCTGAGATCAGGCCCGTTCCTCGTTGTCATAACACGATATGCATCGTTGTTTCTTGTAAATTCGGAACTGTTTTGTTTAGCGAATACGACTAATTTGTACACAGAGCTGGGTAGTAATCAAATACTGAGTATTCAGAATACTATTCAAAATACTATTTTGGTATTCGGTATTCAGTATTGAATACTCTATATTTTTTACTGCCTAAGTATTCACTATTCCTAAAAATGAATATTATTCATTATTCAATACTTAAATGTGATATTTATGAATACCAGCAGTATTCAAGAATACTAAGTATTCATGAAACTTAGTTAGTATTCATAATTATTTGTAATATTATCCTCCTCACAAACATCTGACTTTTTTTTTATTAACAAGTGGTATTGATAAATTGTAGGAACAAGTAGCAGTCATAACAAAAAATAATTGACTTCACTTCCCTTATGTGTAGTAAGTAGTCGTGTCGTGGTCAAACCGTGCTGTGCTTTCCTGTTCCTTGATTTGATTTGTGTGTTTTGTTTAATTGTTTGTTGTAATTCTCATTCTTAAGTTAGGTAAGTCAAAAAATGTTGTGTGACGTTATGATGTATTATTTCTGGTTATTCATAATGGTGGAAATTGGTGTGGTGTGCCTGTAGATGCAGATGCAATCCAATTTAATTTTTGAAATAATGATGATTTAAAAATATGTGAAAATTTAATATTGCATCATAACCCTAAAAGCTATAAATAACAACTTTCGAAAAAGAAAGTGTCTACTATTTGAAGGGTACAGGTTAAAAACGATGAGGGTCACAAAATGTTAATTTCGCTAAAAATGAGTGTTAAAACTTATAACCCTTATTTTTATTTCCACATCCACATAGTGGTTAGTTATATGGGTTGACAACAACGTGGTCACCGTTGCCTCAACATCTGACAGAGTATCCCCGATGGGTACCGTCAAACGTTATTCTCACAAAGAAAAAAGAACATAAATGTTAAATGGCCGTCACTGATAGGTAAATACAATTCTGCATCTCACGGATGAGAATAATTCCTGCTACAAAATCGCCCTGCGATTAAATAAATGGTGGTGGTGTCTGTTCACATGGCTAGAAGATGCCACCATCCAAAATGCTTATGTTCTACATAAAAAGGCAGGAAATAAATTGACCCAGTTAGAATATAGAGGGGAAATCGTCAAAACTTACTTGAGACGATTTAGAAACCCACCCGCGTAGTGTGGGGGGTAGGCCATCAATGAGCGTATCAAGTAAGTTATGCAACCAAGTTTCTGATGACATTAGGTACGATAATATAGGATACTATTTGATCTTTGTACCACATAAGGAAGAAAAAAGATGCGCCGGCGAAAACTACAAGTCTATTATGAGAAGTATGTATATGAAATGTGATGTGGGACTCTGTTTGAACTGTTGTTTGGAATTTCATATTAATTTTAACGTTTTATAAAAATTTTGTAATATTTTCAATAAAAATACTTAAATTTATAGGTGATATATATTTATTAAGCCATTTGGCAGTAGAGTTCTAAACCTGTCTTATTTGAGTCCTAGCGTTGCCACATGACAACATGGATTTTTATAAAAAATATGGAATTTTTGCTTATTTGCATGTAATATCTTTCAAAATTAGAATGAATCCTAGTATCTATCCAAGAAACAGTTTTTTTTTTTTTTTACAAAAATGGAAACTCCGTCCTTGATGGGTTAATGTTAATAAATAAATTAATTTAAAATGTCTAATTCTTTTTATTGTTTAATATTTTAATTAAGAACTTTACTGCTTCATTAAGTATTCATGGTATTCATGTCATTATGAATACCGTGAATACTGGTATTCAAGTACTCTTAGTCTAAAGTATTCTGAATACTGCAGTATATAGAATACTTTTATCTATAAGTATTCAGTATTCTGTATTTAAATACTTTTTTAGTATTCATACCCAGCTCTGTTTGTACATATACAAAAATGGGATGGTAAGTATTTAAATAAGGGTTTACATGAAGAGACATTCATTATACATCTAATTTATGAGTTTTTGATTGATAAACAGAATATTATCGCATATTGTAGAACACTTTGTATACATGCAAAATATTGCATGTGTACAAACAATCGACGGAAAGTTGGTTTCTCATAAATCGTATTATATTACAAGACGAATTTAATCTTGATATCAAGGTATTAGTGTACAATTCCCAGTTTAACCTACTATCTAGCGTTATGCCAAGAAATTTTACATTTGCTAGTTGAGTAATTGAAGAACCATTTAATTCGACGTACAATGAATAATCCGGTTTAGTAGTTGGTGAAAACATAACAAGAGTAATCCATTCGAGGCACAATATTTAATCATATTTGATGATATTTTTGAAAGTTTACTTGCGCAGGCCTCCACAGATTCTTCAGCATATTGATATACACAATTATCATCAGCATATTGATATACACAATCTATATTGATATGTTTCTTTAAATCGTTAGTATATAAGATAAACAAATATTATTATTCTCAGAAGCCGTATTTATCATCTGAATTAAACTGTAAAGCTTTAGAGGATGTAATTTAAATTTGATCCGAATTACCGGATAGAATTTAGCGAGGATAATTTTTCTGACATTTTATTCTGCACTTTGCATTTTCTTTATCTCGGAGAACCTTACTAGACAGACAATTTCCAGGAGTAGGAAGTCATTGCTTGTCAGCGTGATTCTTGCATCCGAGTAAATTAGATTATTCTCTGTCGAAGTTACCGAATAGTTTTCTTACTAAATGCAAATAATTATCAGTATTTTACATAATTTACTTTCACATAATGTGTGATAAATTGAGGATTAAATGTTTATACATTATTTGGGGTATTACAAGTTGGGTGTGCAAATGAAAATTTAGCCAGGCCATGTTTATCAAAACGTATGTCAGAGATCATATCGCAGAATTTAGATAAAAGTATGACTTCTGACAGAAGATAACAGTTGTTTGCAATGAGTATCTTGAGTGGACAAAAATTTATATATAATTAATTATTGTATTTGTTTCTTCAATCTGTTCTTGTCATAAATAATTTTATATAATTTTTCAGAGTAAAAGTTAAATTATTTTTCTAGCCAAATCTTCAACATTGATTGTATCTACACATTGGCCTCTAGTATATATACCTAATTCCATGTTTCTAGAATCTCACTAGCTTGCTTTACCTATTTCCCGTTATTTACTCTCAGATCCTTCAACGAAACCATTTCAAAATATAATTTAGTTCCAGATCTCGTTATAATACGTATGTGTCAAGTCAATATCTTAAGCTGGTTCTGAGAAAACGTACGCACAAACAAATTTAGGGACTGACAGACAGCTCTCCATTTCATGATATTCTAAACCTTTTTCAATAAAAAAATGTTTGAAAATTTGTTTACGATTGTAATTTTTACACTCCACTACGTGGACGTGATACTATACTATCACGTCCACGTGATTTGTAAATATTACCCACAATGAATAGAACAAGAATGATTGTATTTTTAATATAAAGTATATATAAGAAATCTGGTTGTAAAATGAGACTAATAGCAAGTTAAAAAAAATAAGTAAATAAATAAATAAAATTTAGATTGAGATTGATATTTTATGTTTGCAAGATTGCAAGTTAAAATATCGAAAATAGTGTTTAAAGTATACTTACTATGCATTACTGGGCATAGAAAAATGTATTTACATTTGTTCTTGAAAATGGCATGTAAACTAAATTGTTGTGCCTAGACGTTGTTTTAGGAATTTGCTACTTAAGCGAGTTTAAAATATTTCCATAGTCAGAGCCATCCACACGAAAACTCGTATGATTTTGTATTTTCTTAATTTATTAGTATACCGGATGTGCTAGGTAATAGACCTAGGGTAACAGCACTATTAGTGAAAATTTCATTAATTGTCAAGTCCCATGGACGATTTTATGTTTTGGTGCTGCCATAAAATCACCGGTAGTTTTCAGCCTTAAGCTGGTTAACGAGTGAAATTTTTCTTATCTTCTGGTTTTACCAGTTTTATCTTTGTAAATTTATCGTATCTTATTCGAGCGGGGGTCAAGGTTGTTGCCAAGGGCAAATGTTTTCTCTATAGAATTGAGGAAATGAATATATTACTAGCAAAAATACTCGTAATTATTTCTTTGAAAGAAGTAGCACTGAAGAAGTATCCTTGTGTAGGATACAGAAACACGTGTCTGTGAAAGTTTTCAAAGTTTTTGGTAAGTGTTTTTGTCTTTGGTTGTTTTTTGGTTTTGTTGAACAGGATAATTTAAAATTAAAACTAACATTATTGTGACAGTTTTCTGTACGTAATGTGCATATTTCTTTCTTATAATTCAATGTTGTTCGTGGCATGTAGCCAGCAAAGTATTTTGTTTAGAAAGATATATGTTTTTGTACTTATCTATGAATAAGTCTTTAGTAAGAGTTTGAAATAATTACGAGTATTTTTGCTAGTAATATATTCATTTCCTCAATTCTATTTTAGATTACTCTTACATTGTAGGGAATTTGCATTTGCATTTGATTACGTTTTCTCTATAGGAGGTTTTGTAAATTTTTAGGTTAGTATCGGGTATCGTTAGCATTAAGTTTCTTCAAGAGTGTTAGAAATTGTCTGTAAAATGTCGTACGTCTAGTGATAAACTAAGTTCGTTATATTTAGCTACTAAGTGTCATTATTTTTGTGGTGTTTATTGCTTTGCCTGCTTATTTTGAGTTAGATTTCTGTTACTCTAGCGAAACATTGCTAGTCTCAGCTGATTTAGTGAGGCAAGATTCATACAACCGTTTAATGAATGTACCTAGATATAATTGTTATTAAATGTTATATTAGTAGTGACGTGAAGTCCTTGGTACTGTCATTTTATACAGTTTGGGTAAATTGTTTTATCTTACCTAACAGCTCATTTGTTACTAGTGCTTGCTAAATTTGTCGTCACGTTATCGTACATTCATTATACCTGTGAGAATTTTACCTGCTGTTTTGAGTATATCTAGTTCATGAGGAATTTGTGGTAATCAACCTACCTCAAGTGTAAATTTGTCTTATCGAATCACCAGCCAGGTATAATTCTTTGTCAAATTTTAAATATTTTTAAATTTTATCCCGTTTGTTTATCGCTGGAGCCGTATTGTGTCTAATTTAGTGATTTAAATTGTTTTGCATCTACGTATTTTGATTGTAAATTTACATTATCTGTTCGTCTGTATTAGATTACTGATATTGTCGTTTATTAACCTTCTATATTTCTAATTGTACATATACACTACATGTTTCGGTTTGTACTAACTAAATGTTATTGTCGTTACTAACCTCATTATTTAACTACTCGTGATTTACGTTTCTGTCGATATTAAATCGGTTTCAAATTTTACCTCTCGTTTTTTTTGTATGTCTGTGACCTATCTTCCCTTCTGTTCCTCCTTTAGGTTCTGGCGCCCAGGGCACTTTTGAGATTATTTTGCATACAAAATTCTAAATTTTTACATCCAAATTAACCTTTTCAAGAGTTAAAAAAAATTGTTATTTTCAATATTTAAATCGCTCTTGGCTTTATTATTTAAGTTGTCGTTGACGCTTACCCAGGCCCTTGCCTCCTATAAAACTGGCTAGCTGTGCCTGATTCTGTTTGGTAGTAGGTTATCACATTTGTTTTATTTGAGCCTGTGAAACTGCCAGACAAATCAGTTTTATTGTGCCATACGGAAATATCATTTGTTTGTTTAACTGAATACCGTTCCGTAGGCACAGAAATAAAAGGGAAAATATCACAATACACATGTTTTAATTGATAATCATAACGATAAAAAATAATCGCAGATATAAGCTTTTTTGAAAAGAAAAAATGTTAAATACACGGTTTGTTTTTTTTTAATCCTTAAATCTCGCTAAGGGTGGGAATTGTCCAAAATATAAAATCCAATGATTCTAATTCAACTTTTAAGTTATGTTCTAGTTTACGACCGGAAATCGAAAAAGCACCAGTTCCCACAACCCCGACTCTGTTCTATATATCTTTAGGAACATTTTGCACCGGCCTCACACAAAAATCAGGTAGAGTTTCGTGTTGGGGTTAAAGTCTTCTTTTCTGCGACTAAGCAATACCAGGAGTTCTATAATCTATAACGTTCAATGATAATAATGTGGTTTAGAAACATAGTTTTTTACCATACTCAAGTCAGAAAAACGAACTCTCAATGGAATGTAATTAACATTAATATAAACGTCTTTAAAAAATGGCCACTTAAAATTATAAAATAAAATGTCACCGCCGCACAGTGCGAAATTAATGAGTTTTCATTTTCAAAATTCTAGTCCACGCTTAATTTTTGATCACATTGGATGAGATTAGTCGCAAGATGTTCGAGAAAGCTGGTACTTTATGAGGTAACTGCTGGTTTCAAAATTAAGGTATTATATGCCAATTAACAGCTGCCAAAACCTAGGGAAAATTTTAAAAATTTTAAAATTTTTAAAATTTGTTTGGTCTTTTTGTTTAATGGATTTTTCCGACTTAAATGAATATTTTTTGGGACGTTGATTACGAATTCAATATTAATTTTAGGCAAAAGCGGTCCAAGTGTGGTCATTTTCGTCTAGGGTGGTCCAAGCTCAAGATATTGGCCATTTTTGGCCACATTCTAATGGATTTATTTGTATTAAAAATATTTACATCAATGAAACGTACAAGGTTTTATGGTTGTTTGATCGCAGATTACTAATGTAACAAATCTTTTTTTTTTTTAATTTTCGCGGGGTTTTGACAGCTGTTAATTGGCATATAATATCTTAATTGTGCCAGCTTTCTCGAACATTTTGGGCCTAATTCCATCCAATTTGATCAAGAATTGAGCGAGGGCAAGAATTTTGAAAATGACGACTTATTAATTTCACGCTGTGCACCGCGCCGCGCCCCGTAGCGTCGCACAGTGGCCGGAGTAGTATAGGATCGCGGAAATAATTATCTAATCACCCTAAATGTATCTCATTAAGTATTTCAAATACCAAAATGATGATTTAGATGTATAAATCATCATTTCGGTAGGACAAATTCCAACCAATTATGTTCAGTGGGATCGGTCCACGTTCTTAACTCCATAGGAAATATGTATGGCAATTTTTTGTGATGAAAACTGATTGCGGCTGGTCTCCTTTAAACTTTTTTGCAAGTTTTTTTGTATTATTAAATTATCTTCAGAACCTACTTATATCACTGTATTCTATGTCTGTTTCTCAAAATAAGGAGGTCATAAGTTTAAGTGGGTTGCAATTCTAAGACCGCAGTTTACTGCAGCTGGAATCAATTTAATAATGTTCCTGAGATTTCAGAGATTTTTTTAAGGTACGTTACAAGACAGCGGTCGACAGCGGAAATAACTATCTGTCATTGGTTTGAAAGAAACTAGTAATAGAATTCTACGTTTCTTTGAAATTGCTTTTTGACTTAGTTTATAACAAGTATCAGCATTTATATAACAAAAAAAAAATCTGGGAACACGAGATGGGTAGCGAATACTTTGTATTTGAAAAGAGCATTTTTTTCTATTGTAAAATTGCAAGTGCTCCGTAGCTTTGCTTTGATATCGTGATACTCTTATAATATTACACATTATATCAGAAATCTTTTGAGGTATGTTTCTCTCGTCTCTATTATAGAAATACTACATCAGTTACCGATTAATTGACCTTCCAAAACCGGACTTATTTCCTCTCCCCGAGCACTGTGCATCGGCGTCGTTCGGTTAATAATGTTAATTAAGCCATATCCAGCGATCAAATAGAAACAAAATAATATACATTACAATTTATACACTACCGCCTGGGTATATCAATCAATAATAATAATTAATTTACCCCGGTGTACTAGTGAGCTGATGTAACATAAAAGATTAAATAAATAAATAAATTGCTCGAATGAAATTTTTGTGAAGCCCTGTGGTAGCGTTTAATATTTCAATTATTAATTGACATACCCAATTAATGATTAAAAGCATCGTTGTTTATTTTCTAACAGAGGCAGTTAATTAGTGTTCATGGCGACATACGTAATTTTTAGTATAATAATTTTTAATAATTACACCAAACCATTATAAAACGTTTGTTGGAAGGACATTTGTTAGTATAATTCTAGATTAGAGGTCGTTCATAAAATGCGTGGGGACTGGGGTTCATCAAACCATCACAGACGAGTGCCTTGGTTCCTAAAACTCTTGAAAGTAGGATTCATAGAAGTGATGGATATAAATATTTCGTTTAAATATTATCCTTTAGAAGCATAGAACTAACAAGCCCATGTCAGGCTTTTGGTTCGATTGCAGCGAACATCGACCGCTAGATGGAGATTCCTTCCATTTTGTAGTCTCATGACTTCGAAATGTTCATAGGCTAGTCGTCACAGACCTACCTTGCACTGACGAGAGCCAAGAGCTCAAAACTATAGTCTGCAAGTGGTCCGAGATTGTTGGCACGAGGGTTTCTTTAATTGGGAATAAATCATCAGGCTGGTGTTTGTCCCAATCGAAAGCAAGCGTTTTGTGGTAAAATGTAATTTTTACGTTTAACTTGTTAATTTTTTTCAAATTTCTGAAAATAATAAAGTGAATCGTAAATGGTTTACGTTTAATTTTCAATTATGGTAGTAATGCCAAGGACAGCATTGTTGTATTTTCCACGAAAAAAATTGGAATCGACCTTATTCCCCGCAAAATTGACCGTTTTCCCGTTATTCAATGTTGAATTTTTTAAATTTTTCATTCAATATATAAGGCCCACCTTCAATAAGCCATAACTTGGTTTGTATTGGGTCTACAGCAATAAAAACAAACCAATCTTTGTCTCTTTATAAGCTACATTTTTGCTCTTTATCCTTTTTTTGATAAAATATAAAATTTTTGAGTTAATTGTGAAAAACCGTTTGAAAACATGATTATTTTTAAGAAAAATTGAAATTTTCAGTCACCAGTAACTCAAAAAGTATTAATTTTTCGAAAAAACTCTATAGAATATTTTTTGATTAGACTGTGTTCCGTTATCGATTTCTGAGGTTGTTTTCAATATTAAAGTTCCCACCCCCCGAGATGGGGTGGTATTCACCCCTAGGGTAAATGCGCACATTCGCATAGGATAGGGTTTGCTTTTTAAGGTATTCCCTACTTACAGTTCCAAGCAAATTGATGCTTCTTGATGGAAATCGGAGCCAAAAACCGTCATACACTGGACTAGTTGTAAATGCTCGCTTTTTAAACACAAATTAGTTAAGAACGGCTCGATTTATCGAAATGCAATAAGAATACCTTTTTTATTCGTAAAGATTTGAAAATAAGCTTTTTACAATAATTTTCAGAAACTTGAAAAAAAGTTATGAGGAAAATACTGACAATCACCCTCTAAAACTACACCTTAAACAGATACCATGTAAACTAGAGTAAGTTTAAAATAGTTATGTGAAAAGAGTTTTGGTCAGTTTAAGTTTGTTTTAGTCAACACTGGATGACATTAAGTTTATTGACGAAACTTGCTGTTAAGTATATAACAAATAAAGTGTTCATAATTGTATAAATCATTGCTTTTACCTTCGCAACGAAATTTCGATCCCACCTGAGGAATACGTGTAAAAATGCACAGAGTTTGGATATTTTCATAGGTATATAAATAATAAATGCGTCCGCAAGCGGCTTTAAAAGGTGTGTTAAACCGGCGGTTATTATTTCATAACATCCTTGATTAGTTTAATTTTAATCAGGTTACGTATAAAAGTTTTAATTGGGGTATATAAGCAAATCATTATGTAAAATCTGCGCCGTTAAAAGCAATTTGTTCTTTTTAAGGCAGCACGAGAGTTGATTTTCAGTGTAATACTTTCAGTACCGAGAATATAATGGAGAGGTTGCCGTGCTGTTAGTTGTTTAATTGCTTGATTCGCCTACTATTACCATTTACATGGCCACAGGTTTGGCTAATTACAATAACGACCTATTTGCATATACGATTTTATTTGTCAGTGGCATACAATGCAGCTGCCTGATAGCAACATTGCATCGGATACACTTTTTATTAACTGTAGCAGATGTGGGATACGGATCCTTGACAAGGATATCCTATTAGAATATAATTTTATTGATTTCGACAACTCACAAACACCTACGTATAAACTTGTGGCGCGATATAAATATCTACAATATGACGCAAAAAAGATTCGACGAAGAATGTAAAATAGAAACCGAATTAGACCATAAAAAACAACTGGAATAATTTGAAACACAAACTTTTACCAAGATTGTTTTCGACTAATTTTGTACCAATAAATTGTCAGAAATAACTTTAAAATATATATTGACTATAATTAGATACATCTGACATATTCACAGTTTCTTGCCATTTGTTTAGTTTGTAATTTCAGTAAAATATTTAAAGGATTAATAAAAGAAACCGCTGCGCCAAATGGACCAGGCGGAGCTTTGTTTTGACTAGTTCTGATTACTACAAATATCCGATACCTAAAAATATATAAACTCGAGGAAAATTGTTAAATGGATTATTATGCAATTAAAAATAAAATTAAGATCTGTTAATGTTTCAAAAGAAAATTTCGCTTTCCATTTTCAAAATTTTGATGGTTTGTCAATAAGAAATACATGATAACTTCTTGGTTATGATTTCATAGCCACGTGAGACCATATTTATTCTTGTTTAACAAAGTAATAGCGACTTCTCTAAGTTTTGTTTTAGTTCTGTTGTTTTGTTTCTCCAAAATCATCGCATTAGATCATATGTTTGTTGTCCGATGCATGTTCACAAATTTCTGATTTCTCAAATTCTCCTCTTCAATGTAATTTCTATATTCTTTGAAAAGTCTAGATCGAGGGGTAAACCTCTAGGCCCAATTTGTACACCTGATTTCCCTTTTGGGCAAATCTTGTATGATTTCCCCTGATTTCCCCTGATTTCCTCTGATTTCCTCCTGATTTTCCCTGATTTCCTCCTGATTTCCCCTGATTTCCCCTGATTTCCCCTGATTTCCCCCTGATTTCATCTCATTTGATTTGTTTCTACATTAATACTAGACTTTGAAATTATATTCTATTAATCATTTTTTTAATTCGTTAATATTTTTGAAATAATGTTTATAATAGTGGGTTTTTTGTTGTATTATGCCTCTAGTTATGGTCAAAAATGTTCCTTTTAGAGGTGATTTCAAGGTAAAACGATTAGCTAGACAAGGAGTGAGTTATTAGAGACCTTAATACACATGATGATAAGTTAAGCTAGCTCAACACCCATGTTAAAGGTATATTTTTATGTACATTAAGACAACGCGTGTAAATTAAAAGTACATCTAAGACATTTCATTAAAAAAAAATTTGTTAGGAAAAAAAATTAGGTGTTACAATGCAGACAATATTTTACAAAACTTAAGAACTTTCTTTTTAAACTTTGCATTTTTATTCGTGCTACAGAAGAAGGCCTCTGTTATTTCGAAGGTGGTTTGTAATTCCTTCGGGTATTTAAAATTGAAATTAAAATATATAGCAAACGCTATTTGAAATGCCTCTAAAAATGATGTTGTGAGTTCCTCAATGTTTATGTCTTCCACAGAGATGGCATATAAATTACTCGAACCTGGAAACATTTAGGACAAGTTAGATCTATATTTTAATTTCTCATATCAATATGTTCACCAAATAATTTTACAATGGAAGGAGTTCTGATTTCCATTATTTCTATATCCGTTAAGTCCTCTTTCTGCAAAATTTAATTTAGTTAAATATTATAATATTAAAAATATACCTAATATTACCTGAGATTCTATATAAAATGCATTAAAATTTTCATTAAAATACGTAGCTATAGTTCTTATAGCAATCATGAATATTTCAGTATTGGTCACGTTATTAGCGGAATTGCACTGAATGCCCTCGTTTTGTCCAAACTTCAATATTTGAGCCATCTTTTTGTCATCATTAAAAACATTAATATCAATTTTCTTTAATGCGTTAAAGTGCCAAAACAATCCTTTTTTTTAAACAAGAGAGGCCAATGTTTTGTTATTTCCTCGATACTGGGATTTTTATTAATAAATTGTCTGCTTTACGTAACATTCTTCAGCAAATTCTTCGTTAAGTACAATATCTTGTCCTTCCTTTTCATTTGGTTTTTCATTGTCTTTGGCATCGTCGAGTCCAACGTGTTCATCCCTCTGTTCATCTTCTGAACTATCTGTGCCTGTCGAGGTGTCCGTGCTGTCATCAAATTGTACTTCCTCGCTCTCATCCGAGCTCTCATCGGTAGTGCTTTCCTCATATGAATATCGGTTTTTGAATGTGGTCTTGGCTATTTTTTTAGGTTTCTTGTAAGATTCTTTATTTGTTTTTGTCTTTCTTTTCTTTGACCTCACATCTTGATATTTGCTATTAATAGCCTCTGCTATTTCTGGCGATAATTGCAAGATACATTTGTCATTTTCTATAGATACATCTGGTGTTGGTAATGTAGCTTGGTAGGTGGTCAATTCGCAGGAAAAATGTTGGCTTAACTCAACGCTGCTCAAATGACCATCACGTTCGATTGAAAACCAATTTCCTACACATTTTGTATTTTTGTGCTTTGCTATATCAATTTCTGTAATATCTTTAAGAGAGTCAAAATTCGGGGCAATGACGAAAAGTAAATTTAATTTGTAATGTAATAATTGGATTGAACATATTCTGAATTATATAATATATTCTATTATATCCCCAAGCATGTTCTTTATTTGCTAAATTATAAACACCCTATCCGCTAAGCCGAAGGGATTTTTCATGCAATGAAGTTGTCGTTCTTTTTGAGGATTTTTCTAACAATCTAAAGGTTTCTTAGCACTTAATTTAAAATTG
This sequence comes from Stenurella melanura, assembly GCA_963583905.1. Taxonomy (NCBI): domain Eukaryota; kingdom Metazoa; phylum Arthropoda; class Insecta; order Coleoptera; family Cerambycidae; genus Stenurella; species Stenurella melanura. Next base: position 163,568,728 of record OY757311.1, on the reverse strand, counting down.
AGTACATCGGCAATATTCATCGCCCTCTAATCCCTACAGTTTAAGTAACGAAAAACTCGTATGATCAAACACAAAAATAACTTCAAATAAACAAATATCATGCCACCAACATCCAAATAAAATGAGTTTGCCTAAAAGTGAGGTTATGCTTTTATCCTCTCACGCGAGAACGGTCCCGTTCCCTCACAATTTACCAAGAGAAGAAACTTCATCGACTTTTTGGCGTGATGTGACCGCTCCCACAGTTACAGAATACGCTATTTTGGTTGTGAAGAGGACTCCGCCCACTTTTTCATGAAACATGTGCTCACATCACATCACACCGATACAGATTAGCTACCCAGATAAGATTCCCAATATTATTATATGGAATAGTTTTTACTTTTAGCGCCAAAAGACGGACAGACATACCGACATAATTGAATAAACCTTTATTTTCGTAATGTATATCATTTAAATGTAAGAATACACTAAAATATCGGAAGGTGAACTCGAGCAAAATGACGATCCTCTACTCAATGCTCTATAACAAGAATATACCAATTTGAAATCTATGTCAACACTATATTTTCATAAGAAGGCCAACATAACCTCACTAACCGATTAAACCCTATACATATACAATTCTACGTTTTTAACAAAATTAATACTTACTCTATGGCCTCGCTTATAGCAAAATAATCACATTAAAACAATGGCACAAAAACGAACACAATAAAACGGTAAAGCGAAGAGGTAGTTGCTATTACTATTTAACAACCTGTTATTTTATAACTACTATTATTTGTAAATAACGTCTCTGAAATAACATTTGCAAGCTGCGCGCTACGGTATGCGAATGCCAATACTTCTCAGTGATCTGTTATTTTTAAACTGTTATTTTGAAATGGTAGTAGCAGTTTAAATCTGTTATTAAAAAATAACAGCTTTTACCCTTCATCCAGCGAATTTAAATATACACGTTTGCTTTTGAAATTGGTAAAAATTATTTATTGAAATATCACGTTCGAGATAATGTATTAAGTGTAAGGATTCAAGTAGGTATTAGGACATATTTATTTAGTCACTAAAATAACATCTAAAAATAATTTAAATGTTTAAAACGAATAACTGAAACGGTGTGCTTTGTTTATCTTCTATATTATATAGTTTACAAAATAAATCTGGCGATATACTATGCGTATTGACCGGATCCACGTTTCACCGGAAAATAGAAAATCTTATATTATCGTACTCCACAGCCACGTTAGTACGATATTATATGGTTTTCGATGTTCCGCTGCAACGCGGATCCGGTGAAAACACATGGTATGTCGCCGGCCTTATGGTGCCGAAAAATTTTTCAAAATACCCTTTTTTAAGCAAAAGATGTTATCTGAATTACCTATGCGCATAACATATTTCAACAAAGTGGCAGTAGATTTCCCCCTGATTTCCCCTGATTTCCTCCTGATTTCCTATGATTTCCCATGATTTCCTCTGATTTCCCCTGATTTCCCTCTGATTTCCCCTGATTTCCTCCTGATTTCCCATGATTTCCCCTGATTTCCCCCAATTTGTACACCTGATTTCCCCAGCGGTTGGCCCCTCGGTCTAGATGATTCGTCTGCACAATATTTCGTGCAATATTTACCTTCATAGTTTTCAATAAAATAAATCTTAATGTACTGCTCGCTTGATAAACCTATTTTAAATTATTCTTAATATATTCGACACACCTCATACCTATGAATATACTACCAAGATCTGAAATTGTTCAATAAATACTATCTAAATTTTATTCGAGGCATTCTCTTAATTCTTTTAGGTACACCAATCTGTGAATGGTTTAACTACTGTATCTAGTTTATTAGTTATTTCTTCCTGAGACTAGAACAGTGGTATAATCTGCATACACGAAGACCCTGCCTTCATGTATGTAGTTTGGTAGATCATTTATATATAGTAGGAACGATAGTGATTCTAAAATACTGCCTTGAGGGGTAACAATTTCCACATCAAATTGGTTCCAAAAAGAGCTTTCAATTTTTACTACTAGTAGTCTGTTATACAGGTTGTAATTCGTTTCATGTCATTAAAAAGGACAAGACAAACAAAAAAACCTTATATAACATGGGGTATAAAGCTCAGAGTTTTGGAGAAAAAAAATAAACAAAAATTTCCAGAATACTTAATAGCATAGTTTGAGAACTGCTGGCATATTGGGGTAAGCTTTATTGCCTCGCGTCTTGTCGCACATGATACTCTGACATTCGTTCAAATAAGTATGGTGAGCCTAAGAGATAATTAGGCCGCGACGGGGGTCATCGAAAAGCATGCTGACAAAGCACTTAAAAGCGACCGACATAGGACAGCGCCATGTTTTTTGCTTCTTCGCGGCCAAATTATCTTATTACGCGGGCTATACTCTCCCTTGTAATATTATCAAGTAATAATTTCAGTTTGTGTCCTTACTTGGTAAACAACGTACACACGACGCGACCTACCCATCCCTTGGTTTTGTATGTTGCTTTTGTTCTTCTTGTGCCACTTATGTTAAGATTTATTTTATTGACTTATCGTTCAAGTCGTTAGTACTTTTGTTACTTCCCGTTTGTGCTTTTTGTGTTACTTTTTGGGTTTTGGATCAAGTTTTTCTTTTGTTTTCTTTATTGATAACGTTAATTTACAGTTTAGTGTGATGTTTTAAAATGCGGATTTTGGACTTTATGGGAGATTACACTTAACCAGAGCTCGCGGATAGGCGCTTGGTGTATGATGAAAGTGGTGGAAATGCAGCTGGTGCGGAAGAGCTTTATCGTTTAAGGTTCCCTAATCGACGTCATACTTGTGCTCGTACATTTGTTAGTATTGACCAGCGTCTTCGAGAAACAGATCGTCTCGATGGGCATGGAGGAGAACGAGGTCCACAACGCGAAGAAAGGGTAATTGACGCAGGGGTTCAAATTTTGGAACTTGTAGAAGAGGATCCAACTTTAAGCACCCGCGATATCGCGAACCGTGTGGAAGTATCCCATTTTGTCGCATGGAGAACATTGTGAGATTTGAACTTACCCCTAGCACTATCAACATGTCCAAGCACTAGAACTTCAAGATCTTGCAGATCGAATGTAATTTTGTAGGTGGATTTTAAGAAAACACGCGGCAAATAAGGATTTTTTAAACGTTCTGTGTTTCTCTGATGAGTCGTGTTTTACGAGAAATGGAGTGTTTAATTTTAAAAATATGCACTATTGGGCAGACGAAAATCCGCGTGTAATAAGAAGGGCGCATTTGAATTATACCTATATAATTACCCGCTAGATTAAATGGTGATGTATACTTAAATTTTTTGCAACAATCATTGCCAAATTTGGTGGAGATGTGCCCTTGGCTACGCGCAGAAGAATGTGGCATTTGCACGATAACGCGCCAGTCCATTTTAGTCTGGCTGTTCGAAATTTTTTGAACAGAAAGTTTCCTCGACGATGGATTGGACGTGGCGGACCAATACTATGGCCTGCTCGATCGCCCGACTTAAATCCGATGTACTTTTATTTTTGGGGCATTTAAATAAAAAATTATCCTAATTTACCAAATGTGTTGAACGGAGTGCGTATGTAAGACGTGCCGAAATGTGTATACGTGGAGGTGGAGGTCATTTCGAAAAATTTTATGAAGAATTCAAAGGAATTGTTCAGTTATTGGGTGTTACCTATTGGGCATTAAAGATATGATTATTATTATTATTTGTATTCGCTGTCTTCTTTTGATCTGTTTATTATTGCTTACATTGATTTTCATAGAGACCAAAGACTCGATTTTTAGTTTTCGATACCTGATTGGGAAAAATTATGCGCTCAATTCGTTAAAAAAAACTTAAAATACACAGCTATTTTCTGTTATCGTATCTCGGATGTCTAACTGTTCGTTTTCCAATTTCACAAAATAATTACTATGCAATATTTTAAGCTTTTAACACAATGTTACAAATGTCAATAAACCACTTTTAAATTTTATAAATTCTTATAAACGACAATAAAAGCTACAATACCTTTGTTCCAAATTAAAAAACACATGCAAACAAATCCTATTTAAACCCCTGTGGCCATGCTATGCTTGCGTTGTGGCGAAAGAGAAGAAATTATTTACATTTTCATAATTAGTGGTATAAAAAGTTCGGTACAAGTAATCCCATCAAAGTGCCGCACTTCTTCTTTTTTTATTATTTCTAATATTCGGAACTATAACATACATTGACCCTGAAAAACAGTGGTTCTCAAATGTTTCATACCTTAACATTCAAATTTTAAACCTAGGTCAGTTTTTTTGAAACTGCCCCTAGAGAAAAAAGTCTTAGGTTTTTTATTTGTCTAGTCGGTCCCCATTACCAGTTTTTTTAATGACATGAAACTAATTACACCCTGTATAGGATATTACCAATTGCTTTACGTTCCTCTTATTTCCATATTATCTTTTTTATGCTAGAAATGTAGAATTCAAGCTATCGAAATCATGTGATAGGTCGAAGAATACACCAACAACAATATCATCTTTGTCTATACCATTAATATGTTACTGAAGTAATTTTGTAGTGGCTGTCTCCGTCGAATATCCACTTCTAAGCCATACTGGCAGTTAGTTATTATTTTGTGCTTCATCAGAAATTCGTATAGGCGAATGTAAATGCTTTTTAAAAATCGAATCGAAAGCAAATAATGCCATTTTGTTTCTTCTTCTAACTCAAACAACTTTTGTCTGAAAAATAATTTTTGAAAATGCGTTATATCGGAGATATTTTACTGTCTTGGATTAAATATACCATCTTGTATAGTAAAGAGTAGTGGATAGTATGTAATGGGCGTGACAATTATATTTGTAACGTGAATACTATTTCATGCATAACATGATTCTACGGGCTGATTTTTTGCATAGGTACTAATTATTATAAAAATATAGACGCATGTAAAAGCAAAACATTTTTAATTGAGAAGTATGTAACTGGATATTCTGCTGAAATATAGCGGTACGGCATGCGGCAGCGAAAACTCGACATTATTACTTGGAAATAACAATTTTGTAGGTAATGTGTCTAGCCCTGTGATGCTCCTAACATTATTTATAATATATTACTTGGGTACTAATAAAGGAAACTTTCTGAATTGGATCATATGGAACGCTTACAAGAAAGACATGGATAAAATAGAAAATTATACCACGCACAGTAAAAGCGTATAAAAATTGTAATAGGGGATTGTCGCCTGATTATAACAATTTGTCCAGCACTTTATTCGGATACAGCATATTTCTCTCACACAGGATATCCGTGATATTATATTTATAACTTACAGTTGTAGTCGAGCCGTTATTACTCGGGAAAAGTCTCAATAAATTACCAAAATAGGACATATTTCTAAAAACTATTTCTGTCATAGCAAAGTCCTGTTTAAATTCAGATAAGGTTCTGACTTAATTGTAAGAGTTACAAATGAAGAAAAATCGGGCACATAAAAACAACGGAGACAGACTCGATTTACTTCAAAATGTTGGGTTAATTTCGATATAAATCTCGAGAGTTTAGATTGTTTACCATTCACAAACCAAAGAAATGCAGGATAGAACAAGAAAGAATCATTTAAGTCCGGAAGAAGGTGGTCGCAGCAGTTATTAGGATTTCTGACATATAAATGAGGCACAAAACGCAATTTTAAAACATTTAATTCTCAATAGTAAACTTCGGCGAGGAGCGAAGAATTTAACAACCTAGGTGCTCCTGTAGACAATACTGCGAGAATACAGATAATTCAGGCAAAGCAGAACAGTCGAACAGTGCAGATCCAGAACTGAAAAACATTTCCTCCCGTATTTTAGGGCGGGGAACCGATTGCGATGGATCCAGGGTCGAGAAATTATGACTTCACCCTTTATTGGCCATAAACTGCCCCCACACGGGGAATTTCAAATGGTGGACATTTTTCATATAAATGTTGTTTTTAGTTGGTAGAATGACAAGGGGGGAAGGTTAGTGATATTAAACTACCCCCATGAGGCAAATAGCATCCTAGGCCGATTTCTCCCGGGGTTTTCGAGATAATCGGGCCTGGAGGTGGTCGAAAGGGTTGAGTCGGGTTCAGAACTCATTCACTCACCCCTCTTGCTCCAGAAAACTACCCCTGAAGAGAATACCGGATTCGCTAGATTTCTCTCGCATTTTCTTGAGAGGATCTTGTTGGGGGGCGGTCAAGAAGGATGATAAGAGTCAGATTCGTCTAACCACCCCTCTCGCCCCTCAAGTACCTGGAAACTAAACTCTCCTAGAGGATAACACTCGAGGGGCGTTTTCTCCTTTCTTGGCCACATTGATCGGAGAGAGGATAGTAGAATTGTTGATAGTGCATACAAGATGTAAAGGGGATGACCTTCAAAACGTTGCGCTGATGTCACCAAAGAGCTGATGGAAAAGAGCTCTTGGTGAGGTCATACGTCTGAGAGCAGCTGCGACAGATGGCATGTGATTATCGGACGTGGCAAACAGCTAGGTTTGGATTTAAGAAGATGAGCTGGCCGATTGGCTTTGACCACCGCGCCCTCCATGGATCTATTGTGATGCTCCTCTTTGTTTCCTTAGAGCTCCTTATCTAGCTTTTTCAGTTGTATCAGACTGAGGTTATTCTAATGGCCTATCTGTTTTGGCATAATAGGTCCCCCGTAAATTTGGTCGATCGTTCTTTAATAAAGCTCTATGGGCTGTCTCCGTCGTGGGAAACTTTTCCACCATTCCAGAGATTTAGTTTGCACATCTAAGAGATACTAACTAGAAAATTTCATCAATCACAAAACGTCAAGATGTTGTGAATAAGACAAGAGGTGACGTGAACGGTCTGTAAAGCGTTGTGCTGTTATTGTCAAGGAGTTGACCAGAGCTGTTACTTGGTAACCATTTAAACACGAGCATGATATCATTTTAAGTAGTTTATCTGTAGCTGGATATTGCTAAGAAGAGCATAGAAGTGAAATAGGTCACTTTTCCTTCTATAACACATGTAGCTCACATGCATATCTTGAGAACCAATCATCAAGTGAAGTTGTATTAGAAAATAAAGTTGGCATAAGAAAATTACACACGTTACTGCCGTTGGCTCCTCACTAAATATTTAAACAGTATCCTACATATGGTAAAAAGATTTATAAATGTATTTAAAAGGACAAGGCTCATGTGTACTAAACGTTTTGCCCTTTGCACTGGAACTGAATGCAGTCCTCACGTATGAGGACTTCTTGTGTGTAAGGAACACAGAGTAACCTATGAAAATAAATGAAAACTACTAATTCGATCATTCACAGATGTTAATTTAACTGTATTGTAAATTAAGGAATAATTAATTTTCTCTTAATCGAACTTAGTAAGTTTAAAACAAATTATGTCAATTTTGAGAATGCTGTTCGTTTAACAATTTCAAATTCCTCTTTCAAATTTTCAGTACCTATCAGTAACATCCCTATCTACTATATCCCTCCAGAGTCCATATTAATATCAGAAAAATATTTATCTGGCACTTCCGTACTAATAAAACGTTCATCTATTTTAATTAGATTTGAACACAATGAACATTCACCCACAAACGAGATGAAATTTTGAAAAATAAATAAAATCTAACAATGGAAACGTTAATTAATTTGGTCATAAAGGTTAAGTTTTCGCTCGTTTGCATCTCATCTCGAAAGAATGTAATATATTGCAGTTAGCGTACAAAAGATGCTGGTTATTGTTCTAGGATATATTCTTGCAAGGTATGCAATGAAGAAACTCAAGTAATTTGCAAGTTCACACAGAGTAGATGCTTGGAGAGCATCGCGACTTTCTATCGCGTCTCCTTGTAAACTGTTACACATCATAAGTTTTGGAATGTCCTTTGACTGCCTTACATTCAGCCACTTAGGCAGTCGTTACATTCCACTTAAGCAAGAGTCATTTTATAATAGATCAATAGCAAATGGCTCTTGTCCTTATACCAATTTATGTCCCTAATAAGGTCTTATAAATTGTGTCAACGATGAAGCAAATTAAAATTCTAATATTTAATAAGAAACATGAACTAAATATTATAACAGCACAGTTACGTTTTTTTTATTGCACATGCAGTTGTAGGGTTTTATTAGTTTATTTTGAACTTCCTGCGTGGACAAACTGAAAATTAATGGAAATGTTAACGGCCAACAAATTATATATTATATCCTAAACCTGTGTTAAATATAGTCTTACCAAACTGGAGCAAGAATATTTGATGTAGGTATGTACTTCCACCTAATTTTCAATATCAATTATTCAACTAATTTTTTTAAATTTTCCCTTGGTTCCTATTGACGAGGCCATAATAATAGCGAAATACGTTTTAAGGGCTAAGCGATTTTTAGCATTAAAACATAATAACAGTTCTTATGTAAAATCGGTAATGGTGTTTATACAGAACTTCCCTCTTTATTTGTGCATGACGGTCACTCTAAAAAATTATTAATTACGAAATGACATTGAGAATAATAATCGGAATATAGTTATCACTATTATTACAAAGAAAACCTGAGAACTTTTGGTCAAAAAAATAAACAGAGTGGTCATCCGACAGCAAAAATTCAATACTAAATAACAGGTGCCAAATATTGAAGGCTTGCGCAAATACCTTTACTAAGGTCCACCATGGTTGAATTATTTCTTGGGATGACCACCCTGTACATTTTTCAATTAAACTTTAATAGGTGCATATGCCAAATATTATTACCATCTGTCACATTTTCAGTTCCACATTCACGTAGTAGAGTGGAAGTATAGTAGTGGTTAAAAAAAAATATAATTTTTTTTTTAATAGTATTGGAATGCTATGAAACGTGGAAATTTCAAACTGGAGCAAACACATTTTTTTTTCATATGTTCTAGTGGTAAACAATTTTTTCAACATCTGTTCTATAGTAGTGGTAAAAACATTTTTAACAATTTTTACTTCCCTCGCATACCGAAGGGAGTATTGTATTCGAGAAAAAATCACCCCCCAAGATTTTTTCGGATTCTGACGTTTCAGATCACGGAGATTACGAAAATATAGGTTTTTCAATTCCGTCAGTCTGTCTGCTGTCTGTCTGTCTGTCTGTCTGTCGGTCGGTCGGTCTGTCTGTCTGTTAGTGCATTAACTAAAAAACTACTTGACGGAGAGCAGTCAAATTTGGTAGGTAGTTGACCCAACTGACAGCGAAGAAATGGTAGAATTTTCACTGGAAAATATACAGGGTGGACCGTCTAAACGGAATAAATATTGGAAAAAAATTTTTTTCGCTCAAATTTTAAATTTCCACGTTTCATGACACACTAATCCTATTTCGGAAAAAAAAATTTGAAAATTTTTTTCACCAACATTTTTGAAAATTTTTTTAATACTAAAATAGTTGAAAAAAAATTTTTTTTTGCTCAAATTTAAAATTTCCACGTTTCATGGCATTCTAAGCCTAATCAAATAAAAAAAAAAATTGAAATTTTTTTACCATTTTTGAAAAATTTTTTACTACTAAAATAGAAGAAAAAAATTTTTTCTTTCTTCAAATTTAATATTTCCACGTTTCATGGCATTCTAAGCCTGATTCAAAAAAAATTTTTTTTGAAAATTTTTCTTACCAACATTTTTGAACATTTTTTCACCACTAAAATAGATGGAATTTTTTTTTATTTTTTCAAATTTAAAATTTCCACGTTTCTATTTAAAATCTATTTAAAAGAAAAATTAGAATTTTTTTTTTACTATTATTAAAAAATTTTACCACTAGATAGATTTTTTTTTCTTTGTTCAGATTTAAACTATCCACGTTTCCATGGCATTCTAAAACTATTCAAACAAATTTAAAAATGTTTTTGAAAAATAAAAAAAAATTGAAAACATTTTTAATCTATTTATCACTACATAGTATAGAATAGACGAAAAAAATTTTTTTGCTCAAATTTAAAATTTCTACGTTTCATGACATTCCAAACCAACTTCGGAAAAAAAAAATTTGCAACATTTTGTTACCAGTTTGGAAAATATTTAACACTAGAATAGATGGAAACTTTTTTTTTGCTCAAATTTAAAAGTTTCACGTTTCATGACATTCTAAACCTATTTCAGAAAAAAAAATTTAGAATTTTTCAAAAAGATTTTACTACCAAAATAGATCGATTTTTTTTTATTTGCTCAAATTTAAAATTTTCACGTTTCATAGCATTCTAAACCTATTTAAAAAAATATGTAATTTTTAACTTTTAAACTTTTCTTTACCACTACTATAGAATAGAAGGAAAGTTTCCTTTTTCCTCAAATTTAAAATTTCTACGTTTGACATTTTAAACCTATATTTCAGAAGAAAAAATTTTGAAAATTTTTTTACCAACATTTTTGAAAAATTTCAAAAAAAATGAAATTTTTTACAATTGCACCTATTATACTTTTATTGAAAAATGTACAGGGTGGTCATCCCAAGAAATAATTCAGTCATGGTGGACATTTGTAAAGGTATTTGCGCAAGCCTGCCATATGTGGCACCTGCTATTTAGTATTGAACTTTTGCTGTTGGAGGAGCAAACTGTATATTTTTTGACCAAAACTTATCAAGTTTTCTTTGTAATAATAGCAATAACTATATTCCGATTATTATTCTCAATGTCATTTCGTAATAATTAATTTTTTAAAATGACCGCCATGCGCAAATAACGAGGGAAGTTCGGTGTAAATACCTTTACCGATTTTTTTATTAATCTTTTATTTTAATTTTTTTAAATAGGTTGAGAATGTCGTGAAATGTGGAAATTTTAAATTTCAGCAAAAACAAGTTTTTTCATCTATTCTATTATAGCAGTGGTAATAAAAAATTCAATTTTTTTTTTCAATTGATTTAGAATGCCATGAAACGTGGAAATTTTAAATTTGAGCAAAAGAAACATGTTTTTTTCCATCTATTCTAGTGGTACTTAACAAATTTTTCAAAAATGTTGATAAAAAAACTTTCAAATTCTTTTTTCTGAAATAGGTTTAATGTCATGATGAAACGTGGAAATTTTAAATTTGAGCAAAAAAAAATTTATTCATTATTTATTCCCTTTTGACGGTCCGTCCACCCTGAATATTTTCCAGTGAAGGTTTAACCATTTCTTCGCTGACAGTAGCGTCAGCTACCTACCAAATTTGACTATTCTCCGTCAAGTACTTTTTTAGTTAATGTACCAACAGACCGACAGACATACAGACAGACAGACAGACTGACGGAATTGAAAGATTTATATTTCGTAATCTACATGATCTGAAACGTGAAAATCCGAAAAAATCTCGTAGGGTGATTTTTTCTCTAAAAGGGTAATACCAATTGGGGTTTCTCAGGGAAGTACTCTCGGACCAATTTTGTTTCTAATATTCATCAACAATATCGATTGCAGTCACACAATCGACAACTCACTAGGTTCTCTTTTTGCCGATGATTACGCTGTCACTCTTGCGGCAGACACAGTAGAGCAGTTATCAGATAAAGCCAGTGTAAGTACTAATATTGTGCAGCAAACGAGTAGTAACAACGGACTTATATTAAATACAAACAAAACCGAACTTTTGTAATTTTCTGCAAAAGAACTTATTTATAGCCTCCTTGTTAAACTAAATAATACATCGATCAGCCGTAATAATAAAAATACAAAATTCTTAGGACCTACAGTTGATAGTCAATTAAAATGGTATGATCATATCGAAATTTTAAATAAAATATTCACCATGTGTTACGTGATCTGGCAACTGCGCAATTACCTAAGCTTAGAATTACTTAAAATGTTTTATTTCGTGCATGTGAACACACATATAAACTACTGCATTATGTGCTGGGGCAACTCAAGTAAAGCTAGAGATTTGCTTGTAGCCAAAAAAGGATTATAAGAATAATGTTATTTAGAACAATGGGCCATTCCCTCAGATAGTTGTTTATTGATTTAAAAATACTAACAGTTCCCTATCTTTGTATATTAGCTTATGTTATTTATGTGAAAAAGAATACCTCACAAGTGGCAAATTTGTCAGATAGAAAATTAAATTATAATTTATAATTACGTATAATCACTTGCCTGATAACATCAAACAAATATGCAATTCAATTATATTCAAAAAATTTATAAAAAATTATCTTCTGGAAAACATCTTCTATTCTGTTGATGAGTACTTTAGATGTAATATTGAAATGTTAGATGAATGTTATTATATTCATTGTATAATTTATGTTTGTTGCCACATCGTCTGTTCTAACCTGTTGTACCTAAATGTTTATTTATTAGTATTTTATTCTTACAAATATGTGTCTTATTAGTTATTGCATTAATATGTTATTTTATATATGGTTATTGTTTTGTTATTCTCCTGTGGACGTTATTCTATGCATATAAAAGATGCTGTATGGAAGTAAAGTTATTGTTTTTAATAAGACTAAGAAAAGAAAATAGTATTATTATTTTCATTTTCGATTAAATGGATAGATGTTTTCTGAATGAATTCACTTTAAAGTTCTTTTGTTGCTACTATAACGAGAGTGTAGGTTATCAAAAGAATACAAAAGTTGGAAATTAATATTTACATGGTTATTTTCTTTTTTAATTTTTCATGAATTGTTATTCTGCTGTTTGCGAAATTATGTAAATATACTTTTAAATTATGCGCAACCAAAAATAATTTATTTTAAAACGTCACTTACTGAATATTTCACTAGAATATCGAAATAATCCTGTAATAGTAAATGTTTTTAGACCATTGAATTCAACACTGTGGTCAGAAATTTCAGTAATTCTAGAAAGATTAAGAGATTGGGTTTATTGGAATGTAATTCTTGTTAGCCTCCTGTCCCGCGCTAGTGGAAATCTGAACTAAATCTCGAACAAAGTCTAGAATTTGTTTCACGTTAAGCTGTTACATAACTTTACCCACTGCACGCCTGCAATAAATTCCATTTCAAGAGTCACATATAACTAACTGACCATGATATCGTCAAACTAAGACGGCTTCATGAAGGGCAAATTCGTAGAAACCAATCTCATTTACATCACTCGCGCGCCAATATTCTTGACTAAAGATGACGGTCTCGGATGATTAGGGGTCGAGCTTGAGCTCTTTGCCCCAATCATCGCTGTAGACCTGGACCGGCCTCGTAAGGGGTGGGCCTGCTTTTTCGCCTACCCCCACCCCCCGCAAATGCGAACGGTATTGGCGATACATCAGTCAATACTGAAGTGAAAAACTTAACCTACTTAATTTAGGTCCAGGACAGACTTCAACATGGCATTCTATTCTCAAAGATTGTCATATTCGGTAAACAAGTGAATTTAAGGAACATGAACAAGGAATATCTGCAGCATAGGCATCAATATGTTCAACACCGTGGTTATAAGTCCGTACAATTTTTTACGATGGTCTGATGTTGCCCAAGGGCCTACAATCGGTCAGCTTCCCTTTAATATTTTGGTGCATGGAATTACGTCTCATATTGATACCCAAACGTGACGTTAATGCTGAGGAGTTTAATAGCTATTTGTGCAACAAGTTAGAAAATTTGTAATTTTCAATATTAGGCGCAGGCTTTTTGATCAAGGTGATAGTCGAGATCAAAAATACGCATACGAAAAAAACACTCTCCCTACGTGTTGCACACATATTTCTTTTTACCGAAGTTTGGAAATATGATTAAACCGAGATATTTTTTTAATATTATATTTGACATTTGACATTTACTGACAATAATTATAAATTAAAAAGTCCGATCATGAAATTTAATTTCGTTATTAGGGAAATGTTTGTTTAGAAATCTAAAGACGGTTTGTTAATATACAGGGTGTCCCGAATTGCATAGGCCAAACTTCACTAAGCAATACAAGTTTTCAAAATAAGAAAAAACGTCCCTATAAACATAGGTCGGAAAGTGATTAGTTTCCGAGATACAGGGTGTTCAAGTAATTCTCCTGAAAATGTTCTTTTATAAATATATTCGAAATCGCTAAATATAAACAAATGATAGTTTACACAGGAATTTAACTTTTTATGCTTTTTAAGAAAAAATGACAACTATGTACGAAAATCATTCAGGAGCGGGTGAAACTGGGGGGGCCTAGGTATAATTTAGCCCCAACTTTATTATGTGACACTTTTAAATTAACTTATGAGCAGAACTTAAAAATTTGAAGTTTTCTACACGAAAAAAGTCTCCTGTGTTTTTTCTCTAAAATGATCAGTTTTTGAGTAAATCTTATCCGAACTTTATTAATTAGTAACTATTGTTACTAGCATTCCTGGTATCCAGGAGTGTGCCGTGATTGTAATGTTTGTAACAATTGAAAAATAATCTAGCATGCAATGCCAGAATGACAATAATGACATTGTTGTTATTTGGTTTTCTGTAGTTCATTGTTCTGTAGTTTTATTATTTCCTTTTGGAAAAAGTGTTCTATTGAAAAGTAAAAAATGGTTATGTTTAGTAATGTGCAGTACGCGGATGTTCATTTTATTTATGGATATTGTAATGAAAACGCGAATGCCGCGGTACGCGAATATCGCAGAAGATTTCCTAATAGAAAGAAACCATCTAAAAATGTTTTTATTCGAACCCACCTAGAATTTAGAAATGTTGAACTTAAAAGAGGTCCAAGAAACGAAGAACAAAACGGGCGACTTAAAAACATAATTTTGGCCAAATTTAACAATAATAATAAATTAAGTATCAAAAGAGCGGTCCAACAGCTGCGAACACAAGCTGTGCATGTTTCCAAAAACAAAGTTTTTCGGATTCTGAAAAAAGACCAAAGAAAAGCTTTTCGAATGCAGCCAGTCCAACGCCTTCAACCAGATGATCCCGAAAGGCGTATCAATTTTTCTAATTGGCTTATGACTGCCATGGAACAAGATCCCGATTTCGGAAGTAAAATTATTTGAACTCGTGAAGCTACCTTTAACCGTAATGGATCGGTTAATTTTAATTATTTAAGAATCTGGGCTCATCAGAATCCTCATATAATCCGCCCTAGGGAATTTCAACAGGAGTTTAGCGTTAATGTATGGTGTGGTGTTACAAACGGGACTTTTTGTGGGCCCCACATTCTTCCTTCCCGTTTAAACGGACCATTATTTAAAGACTTTATAAATAACCATTTTTTTCAATATATCAAGGATATTCCTGTTAATTTAAGAAATGAATGCTGGTTTCAAATGGATGCAGTTCCTGCACATTTTGCTGTTGAGAATCGTTTGTGGGTAAACAATAATTATCCTGAACGGTGAATCGGTCGATTAGGAACAAGAGCCTGGCCACCCCGTTCACTGGATTTAACTCCAGTTGATTTCTTTGTCTGGGACTATTTAAAGGACAAACTCTACGCAATCCCTGTAGACACGATGGAAGAGTCAATAGAAAGAATTCTCGAAGAGTATGAAAATTTGCGGGCTAATCCCGATTTCATTCGTAAAGCTACACACTCTATACGGCGCAGATGTCAGAAATGTGTTGAAGCTGGCGGAATGCACTTTGAATAACTCTTGTAATTTTTAATTTAACTTATTTTAATCTAATTTATTGTTGTCTAATAAAAAATGATATAATCAAATTTTGCTTTAGTGTCATTGTTTTTTCTGTTAATATTATTCGTAACAAACTATTCCCGAATAAAATTCAGATAAAATTTTCGTATTTTGAAAAGTTGTATTACTTAGTGAATTTTGGCCTATGCAATTCGGGACACCCTGTATGTACGTTTTTCGAAGGAAAATTAAAAAAAATGTAAAAAATGTCTGGAATAAGTGAATGTTCTGATATAGAAAAATCAGCTGCTCCGTCCAGTAAAATCGAAAGAAAAATATGAAAATGCTCATCGGCAGTTTGAAGATTGGTGAAAAGAAGGACGAGTGAAAGGGGTCACTGAAGATGCCAATAAAAGTTTATTTCGAACAGAAATTCAGAGTCTACAAGAGCTTCATGTTATGGAGCCTTTACACAATGTTAAGAATAATATGAAAAAAATATATCGATATAAATAAATTTGTATATTTAATAGCTCTTATTAAACGAAAGTCTGTAGGGCAGTTATCTAAGAAGTCCAGTGTTTTAACAATCAGATGTAGAAACATTATTTCAAGAAACGGACAACACAGCGTATCTCATGAAAGTAAAATTTACATTATCCAAATATACTATGAGTTTGTACATACAATATTTTTGTTTATATTTCATCATGATTTCTCTCATTTCATTTTTTATTGCAATTTTGCTGCCTTTGTCATGTTATTACGTTCCGTGGCTACTAAATATCGTAAAGAAATAAATATATAAATAACTGAACATAATTAGTGAATGTAATACGGTCGCGTTGTATACATTTTTCAACACATTGAAATAATTTGCGATTAAACCAACTTTAAAGGTAATATCCCAACTTCTAAGATTTCACAGCTGAATCCTGAATTTCGCCTAAAATCTCTTGAACAGTGGGTGTAAAAGCCAGGGGCTGATCCGAGCAAACATCTATATTTATTATATATTATGGCTTTGCGTTTATATTCGCTGGGGGAAGTTTATTTAATTTGAAGAGAAGAATTTCTGCTAATTAAACCATTAAGCAACACACTTTCCATAAACACCTCGCACCTATTACGAGTTAATTATATCATTACCCTAATTTTCTTTTTGTCGCAGTGATACTGCTATAATGCCGTATAATTACTGTCTCGAATTAAATTGTGAATCAATTAGGAATTTGCAACTTAACGAACAGTATCATTAAAGTAATATGGACCTGTAACTTTAATATCTAAATTAGATGCTCAAATAAAATCTTTAAATAGCCTCAATTCAGGAGTGGAGTGTGATAATGAAGTATAAAAAATATTTTTATAGCATAGGTAAGAGGTGTGAGACGTCCTTTAAAATTTCGACGTCTCATGAAGGTCTAAACCAGTTTCAACAATTTTTTTTTTTGAGAATTGATACTCCCAATCCACTACGTGGATGTGGAAATAAAGCTCTGTTAATTCAAAAAGTACGTATCCCACTGTTATTTTAAAGCTAACAGTTATTGAATTAAATACTCATGACACTAATCAAAAGTCAAATTGCTCTTCTAGTATATACTCGTTCTATTTATGAAGTTGTACTATAAACTAAACCATCCTGAAGCATTTAAAAATATTTATTACACAAGCCAGCGACAATTAAATGACACGTTTAAATATTTTATAATTATTTCACTGGCTTTTACCCTTACTGTAATTGTTTGCTAATATTGAGCTGCACAGATAAATATTTTTGTAAATATTGTCATTTTTGTTTTTAAAAATGGCACGTGTTGAATGTGGATAAGTTAATTAATCAACATAACATTAATTTGAGCTCTAGCAATATTGAAAAATATTATTTCGGGTTTTTAGTAAATAACTGAATGTAATAAAATTTCGTACTTTTACGATTTTCACGATATTTATGCATTTTTACAAAATAGCTTCGTTAGATGTGAGTTTTAAACTAACATTACAACGTCAAACAGAATGTATAATAATCTAGATCCTTAAAGTGGTAAATTTATGTCTTGCAGATATCTTGTAACAACAGGAAGTCGGGATATTGGCAGACAGTACTAGAAAGTATAGCAAATTAGCGAAAATTATGGTTAAGCACCGCTAAACATAGCATTGTAATAGTTTCTATGTCTTTTTTACGCTGCACCGAACCTAAAAATTGAAGAAAATCGACAATAATTCACTCATAGCGGTGTATTTCGAGTAATCTAATCATCATCTTCATGAATAATTATTTTATTTCTTTAATATTTCCTTTTATTCGAAAGGTGCAACAAAACCAGCATATTTTTTTCGATAGGATGTATTTAATTCACATCTACACCCTCCATTATTTTCATAAAAATTAACATACCATATGCAGAGATACAAAATGAATTAAAAAATTATGTTTATTAGTGTATAGGGGTTAGTGACAATAGCGGGTTATAATTCTAAGAAAACTTTACTTTTCCTATTGTCGATCTACTTACTGAATTTGGTCCAAAAGCTTCTGGGGCGATTTTACCTCACGTATATACACACCATTTAAAATTAAGGCGGAGGAGCCGGTGACAGAATTATACCTAGACACAACACTATCTATCTTGGGTCTGTACACTCTTACCTTGGCTTTATGAACACGTGAATTATTTTGTACATTTTTTGGAAGTTATCTTAAGAAATGAAGTCCTAAAAAGAAAAATTGAACGAAAGGTAAGGTAGAAAAATCTCGAACAGCATAAGATGCTTGCCAACACCTTAGTTTCTTCATCTTCTTTAACACCTTTGAGACAACCTGGACCATAAGAGAGTTAGATAGATGACGTATTGTTGATATATTGAAATAATTCAGAGATTCTCTGACTCTTTGTCTTTAATATCCTCGTTAATTTTTAGAAAAGAATGACAGATAAGAAAAGTTTGGCAGATTACAACTGTTGTTGATCATTGCAGTAACCAAATTTTCGTGCTTTTTCCTAGGTAGGATATTCACAATCAAATCATGTTGCAGTAAACCTTCAGTCAAGTATATAACAATGCTGAATAGAAGAGACAATCCAGTAGTTCTCTTTTCACAGTTCTTGTTCACCATTAGAAAAAACGCAACAAAATAGAAACTTTCTTTATTACTTTCATTCGACGCAGAGTATTTTGCAGTTAGACTATATTTGTAATATGTCTTGAGTCAAGCGTATGACCTGTAACAATTGAGGGAAAGCTCCTTGTTTCCGTACAGTACTTATTAACTATTACAAAAAGCACAACAATAAGTAAATCTTCGCGATTGCTTTATTTGAGGTGATACTTGCAATCAGATTACATTGTGCGGGTTATAAACCGTATGTGAAAATGTGGTGACTGATAAGAAGAGAAATTGAATTATTAAGACTGTATTTGCATCAGTTTCTATCGTGGGGAAATAAAAAATTTAAATATGACTTATGAACAGCCTGTATAAAATAAAAAATAATTCTACATAAGAGTAGCTATTTTCTTAAATATTTACTTTTTATATCAACGTACGAGAATGAGACATTCTGCTTCAGGAGGCAGCGGAATTTAAATAACGATACACAAGTTGTAAAATATTCGATCGATGCCTTTGTGAGAGACTCTGTCCATCTGAAGAAGAACGGAGAATTTGGCAGGTCTACTTGAAATACACATGTACGGGTCAGGAAGCTTAGCAAGAATTTAATTTGGAAACTTTTTCTGAAGTTCGGCTCTCTTGGAATTAAGTTTTGGGGTAAATTCAACTACAGGAACAACTATTCTCAAACTGATTTACGGAACCCGCATTATTCTAAGCCATTTCGAAAATAAGCTTAAGTAGACACGAATCTTGTTATTTTGTTATACAGATACAAACATAATGATGGAACCTTAAAGATATTGTTTATAGATTGCCATTTAGTAGTTATTTACGTCACAGAGTTTTATGAGAATTTTGTCAGCTGTTAAAGCAAATATCTAATACCTCGAGCAAATAAATCTTTTATAAGAGAGTACAGTTTTTAGTATTTTCAGCATTTATTAGAGTATTCTACTCTCTTACATGTCAAACCGTATTATATTTTTACAAGCATCTCATTTATTACAATAATTTACGTACATACAACGGCGACACAATCGCATACTGCGTAACTACATAAAAAGAGGGGTCCCACAGGGTAGCACACTGGGTCCGTTAATTTTTTTATTGTATATAAACGACCTACCTATTCTATATATCGTAGTTATGTTTCCTGATCACAATACGTTGTCAGTTGTAGGAAAAAATCTGGTAGAATAGCATGAAAGAATATTATTCTCATATCCATCTAAAATTACATATCAACAAAACAAATATCACTATATTTTTCGCAAATAGTGAAGAACATATTAAAATTACGGTTGACGGAGAGAAACGTCTTCAGACAATAAGTTCTTGGGTGTCATAATAGACAAGCAACTCAAGTGGAAGGCCCAGGAATAATTTCCCGGGGAAACTCTACAGACGCTCATAAAATAATTATGTTGCAAAAAATGCTTTAGAAGCATTTATAACATGAAACTAACAGACTCCTGCAAACACATCTTTAGTGAAAAGAGGATAGTTACCTTCACCTGCATCCATATCCTAGAAAGGGCTAGTTACGTAAAACAATATTACACCATGTTTTCAAAACACGAAACATGCTCACGATTACGATACCCGTAAAAAGAAAAATTGCGTTCTAAGATAAAATGTTTAGTGTAGAATAGGGTGTCATTTTTTCGAACTTTTGAATTTTTGCTCATAATACGACTCAAAAGTTGAGTTTTACAATAAAATGCGATATGCGTTTAGAAAAAATATGTATATGTATGTCTTTGGCCCACTCAATGTCCTTGAACTTAAAAATATAAAAATAAAAAAGTACATTTATTAAAATTTAAATTACTTATCTGATTTCTATAAATTTTTCCAATATTTTTTAGATTACAATTTATCAAATTTGAAATAATCTTTCTAATAAATGGAAAAGCTAACATAGAACTTTTCATAGTTAAGCAAAATAATTAACCTAAAATATAAGAATAGAGTTAATATTCTTTATTTTAATGTTAAAAAATTTATGTTTCTGGTCTGGTTTTAATATTCGATAATTTCGTCATCTATGACCCATTCTAATCCCTCCTCCCTCCCACCATACACTTCACCCCTCTCTTTCCCTCCATGAACTTTCGCGCACGCGTTGGTTTAAGTTCATCATCAGTGGCATCAATGGCATCTAACCGAGACTTAAGGTTTACTACTAAATTACGTATCTTTGACAAACCCGAGGAAATTAAGTGTATTATTTTGCCTACTTATGAAAATGTAATTATATATTAGGTACTATGAGTGGGTACGACATGAAATGAAACAGTCAAATGTGCAAGAACCAGCTGCAAAAGAGATTTCTACAAGGGTGGCAAAAAAGTAAAATATGACAAAAATCGTCAATTCCGATAGATTCCAGTACAAGAGTGAGTCAGCTTATTCTAACATACTGTACTGAGTACAAACAATTATTAAAGAACTTTAATGGACATAATTAAAGCTAGTCATACATCAATAGAACCAACAAAAGTAAACAACTTTTCGACGTAGCTGCGTGTAAATGTTCCAATTATGTCACCTGCAAATGTGGTAAACTGAAGTCACCTCCAAATCAAGAGCGCACTTTTCTCGAAGATCAGCGTAGTGTAAGACGAATGATTATATTAAACGTCGATCAGAAAACCACACAGAAGCTTCGCATAAAAATAAAAAGAGTTCAGTCAAAGCTTAAGAATACAGAACCTGTACCTTCTAATTCAAAACAGTTTTCAGAGAATTCAACAGACGATATCCAAATTTAAACGAAAGATGAAGAATACAATGAGCCGACATGTTCGACTTTCGACGACACATAGGATTAATTATTGTCACTGCAGTTTTTACTGATTGTATATTGATTTAAAATGAGTTCCAACATTGATTACTTAAATAGAAAAGCAGATTCGCGGGTTAATACCGCAAACATTCCTGTCATATCAATAATTAAAAAGTTGACATTTTGACTTGGGTTGTAGTTGTTACAATGGTAACTTTAAAACACGCGCGTTTTTAAAAGTTGGATTAAACAGCTGAGGAAAATATTGCATTTTCACTTACGCCTTTAGAATCTAATTTTAATTCTTCATTATTATAATATATTTATCGTTACTAAGTTAAAAAATTATATCTAATTCCGGAATTTTGAAAAATTCCATCATAGACTTCGTACTATGAATCTAGATAAAATAATTTAAAAAGACTTATTGCTATTATATGACTTGTACACCCACTATACTGATAAATAATAAGTAGATTACAAGTCAATATTTGTCCGACCAGTAACCATGAATGTTTAAATGATTAATTGTTTTAAACATTAATACCATGAGCTAATTACTGCTATGCAGTTTATGTTAATTGAGTTCGACATAATTAACCAGTGTCAGTAATTGTACCATTCAATTCTATTAGCTATTATCAATGTTAAAACGATTCTTCGGGGCCAAAATTAGATTCATTCATCTGATGTAAATGCCACTGAGAATAACTGTACTCTTTGCTGGTTCGGAATATTTTCCATACCAGTGATATTCTATAATATACTAAAGTTAAATTACGATCAACCATATTCTGTTATGTCTTCAATGGTAGGATAAAATCGATAAAATATTGGGACATTACTATAGATTGTTATTTACAACGAAAACAGCAGACAAATGCAGTTTGCAGCAAATTAAAGAACATCTACACATTTACAACGAAAAAATATATTAATGCCAGCTAGCCTGAAAACTGCACATTATGTTCTAGTATAGTTTATTATTACCTATGTTATTAGTGGAGGGTATAATTTTTATATTCGTTTAAAAGACAGTGTAGCAAGTAGAAAAACTCCTATAAACATTATTGTAAAAAACAATTCGTTATTCAAAAGATGTAAGGAATAAGGAATGTATCTTAAAGCATCTGCACGTGTTTGAAAATGTTTGGGCGGATTTAAATAGCTTTTGAGAGGCTGTGCGCTTAACAGACAATCACAGCAGATATCGGAAGGACGCACATTGGTCAATTTTCAAGTTCTAGGCACACAAAATTCTACAAATTTGCAAATGAATAGAAAATATTTGTTAGAAAAGAGGAAAAATATTGAAAAAAATTTAGACACTACAGGGGTGGTTTCGAGAGGATTCAAACAATTTTTTTAGTTTTAAAATTCTGAAACTTGTAGATGCGATAATATTGTAGCCGTCAATATACCAAAAATAGTTAAAATATTCTAAGGAGCAAGGGGATGGTTTTTAAGGAGATTGAAAATTAAATATTAATTTAAAATTATGTAATATTCTGAATAAGATATGTGAATCTATGAAAAAAATGTAAAGTAATTGTAGTGAAATTTAATGTAAGCTCTTAAAGGATGATTTTTGAAGGGGTACAGCGGACAATTTTATACTTCTAGAGGGCGCAATTATTTCAATTATGTTTCTTTTTATCTTATGCTGTTCTTGAAATAATATTAAGATGTGTTGTAAATTAACTTATATTTAAAATTAATTGCTCTAAGATGTAAAAGTAGGAAATTATAATTTTCTGAATATGATCAAATTCTTGCAGCTGTATACTTTTATTCATCTTGATTTAAGTTTTGTTGTTTTAAGGACTATAATTACCTACTATTACTTTATCATTTTATGAAAAGAGAAGCTGCTACCATCTGCTACTTTAATCATGATTTTACTCTTTAGCTGCTTATATTATACCACAGAGAAGTCTTTTTGAGGTATGGTCAATGCAATCTGACAGAGGAAAAATAATAGGACGTACTTGCATGTCCGTAACTTACAACATTGTAGATGACCTTTAGAACATGCAATAATGGACAAAATTTAAAAAATTGCATATCAAATTTTTGAAAGATGGCGAAAAAGTTGTAGGAATAAGAGCAAGTCTTTAAACACTAATGATTTCTGGTTGGATGGGGAAATTAAATTTAGTGAACTGGAAAAGTTGATAGAGGACACGCCTAATCAGCCATCAACTTCCAAAACACTTGACCAAGGGAATTGTTTGATAAATTTAGTGAAAGAGCTAAAGGGCGCAGAGATTAAGGACATGCAAGTTCATCCTATTATTTTTTCCTCTTTGTCAGATTCCATTGACCATACCTCAAAGAGATTTCTCCGTGATATAGCATATGCAACTAAAAAGTAAAATCATGATTAAAGTGGCAGATAGTAGCAGCTTCTTTTTCATAAAATGATAAAGTAATAATAGGAAATTATAGTTCTTAAAATAACAAAACTTAAGTCAAGATGAATAAATCTACAGAGATGCAAACATTTGTAGATATTCAGAAAACTACAATCCCCTACTTCTACATATCTCTACTTAGAGCAATTAATTTTAAATACAAACTAATTTACAACATATCTTAATATCATTTCAAGAACAACCTAAAATTGGTAGTAAACCCCTTCAAGAACCACTACATTAACTTTACATTTTTTTCGTAGATTCACAAATCTTATTCAAAATATTACGTAATTTTAAAATAACATTTAATTTTCAATGCCCTTAAAAACCATTTCCTTGCTCCTTAGAACATTTTTACTATTTTTGGTATATTTGCGAGCACAATATTATCGTATCTACAAAGTTTCAGAATTTTAAAACTAAATAATTTTCTAAAACCCCCTCAAAACCACCCCTTTAGTGTCTAAATTTTTTTCAATATTTTTCCTCTTTTCTAACGAATATTTTCTATTCACCTGCAAATTTGTAGAATTTTGTCCGCCTAAAACTTGAAAGTTTGACCACTGTGTGACGTCAGAAATGCTATATAGTAAATGGAGGCTAATTCAGATATTTCTGGTAAGACGTTGTAAATAAGAAGTTGACAAGTTAAAATATTTACTTAAAATCTACAAAACTTTGGGTTAATGTCACCAAGGAGTTCAGGGGAAACTGCTCGGTTGAGACCGTGCGCCTGACAAGCAACCACGACAGATCTCGCTTTCAGGCGTGCATTACAGCAAATACAGGCCAACCGTAATAATGCCTGGATCACAAGAGTCTGTCAAGGTATTGCGAATAAAAAAAAGAATAGGGCGATTTTGGTAATTTCGTCTGTTTAAATAAGATCATTTAAGGCAAAGTATGAAAGAAGCATGCATTCAAATGTTTTTGGTGAAAAATAATTAAGAAAAATTATATATAAGTATCAGAAAATTCTTCATCGAAAATGCATTAAAAAAGGTTTTATAATTTGTATTTGTTGTAATAAAAGTTACTTGCAGTATACTTGAGTTTCCATAAACAAGTGCTTTTTGGGAACTCTTGGCCATATCTTGGCTAATTGTGATAAGCCAACAATTAAAGTTTAGCTAATGCTATTCCAACACTTAATGCTCCAAAGTTGTAGACATTTGTAACTTCAAAATTGATAATATATGTATTTGCTTAAACTTTAAAAGTGAAAATTAAAGATAATAACAAGTAGAAAGCGTGGAAATATAGAAATGTGTCGATATACAGAGCTATTGCGATACGATGCGTCATTTCCTCCGCATATAACTCCAAGAATATTAATACTATGTAAAAAAGTGTGTGAACCATTTAAATAGAGAATTTATTTATCTTTAACTGATAACCATTTTTTTTCGTAGGACCGTTCAGAACCGAGATATTGGCAAAAAAATTATTTTTGAGCGATTTTGGATGTTCCGGGGGACGGGCGAGGGGGAAAATTTAGCATGTCTAAAAGAGGCCTATAATGAACTGGCCCCAACAATAAAACCTTTTTCCCGATTTAAAACTATAGTTGTAGACATTTGTAACTTCAAAATTGATAATAAATGTATTTACTTAAACTTCAAAAGGAATATTAAACATGATAGCAAGTAGAAAGCGTGAAAATATAGAAATTTGTCGATATACAGAGCGAATGCGATACGATGCTTCATTTCCTCCGCCTATAACTCCAAGAATATTAATACTATGTAAAAAAATGTTTGAACCACTTAGATAGAGAATTTATTTATCTTTAATTGATAACCATTTTTTTTTCGTAGGACCATTCAGAACCGAGATATTGGCAAAAAAATGATTTTTGACCGATTTTGCCCCAAAGTTGGGGATGTTCCGGGGGACGGGCGAGGGGGAAAAATTAGCATGTCTAAAAGAGGCCTATAATGAACTGGCTCCAACAGCAAAATCTTTTGCCAGATTTAAAACGATGTCAATCTACCTGACGCCTGGTCTATCAAACTTCCAACACTATTACAGGATCATTGACATACATTGACATTGTTTTTGAACAAATTCGGAAAAATTTAGAAATTTCGTTTTTTCAAAGGGTGACAAGAGGCCATAAATTCAAAAGAGTAATCTTGACCAATTTTAGCGAAAATAGACGAGAATATTGACCAAAATTTCATCTTTCAAAAATATTTCTTGGTATTTTTCACTAAACCTCTATTTTTCGAAATATTTGCAAAAAATGCATTTTTTTCTTCTCAATCTTTAAAAAAAAAATGTCCTCCTATTCTTAGGTTCCTATACGAATAAGAAAAAATAAAAATGTATGCAGAAACTCATTGTTTTTACTTCCACATCCACGTAGTGGATTGGAAGTATAGTAATCGCAAAAAAATTTTCAAAAATTTTTATTCGTGAACTAGGTTTAGAATGTCATGAAACGTCGAGATTTTAAATTTGAGCGAAAAAAAATTTTCTGTCTGTCTGTCGGTCTGTCTGTCGGTCTGTCTGTAACTTTTTTTGTCCGCACGTTTTCTCCGGAACGGTTTGAGATATTGAATTGAAATTTTGTAGACGTATACGATTATTATGACGAGATCTGGAACTGGATTGTTTTTTGAGGAAATCCGGTGAAGGGTTGGGGGTTAAATAGGGGAAAATAGGGAAAAATAAGTAAAGCAAGCTTGTAAGAGAACAGACACTTGAAATTTGGTGTATGTACTAGAAGTTAAGGCCTAAGATTTTTTTATAACATCTTTCAACCCCCCACCACCCCTACCCCATTAATGGGGTTGATAAAATAAAGTTGAGATTTTCATTTGAAATTTCGTACACGTATGTATTATAACGACGTCTGAAATTAGATTATATTTTGAGATGATTCCGTTGAAGGGTTGGGGGTTAATTTGGGGTAAATATGGGAATATAAGTAAAACAAGTTGGTAAGAGTACAGAAACTTGAAATTTGGTATACGTACTAGAAGCCAAGGAGTCAGATTTTTTATAATATTTTTCAACCCCCACCACCCCTACTCCAATATGAAAAGGGTTGATTAAATAAAATTGAGATATTCATTTGAAGTTTGGTATGTATTATGACATCTGGAACTAGATTATAATTTGAGATGATTCCGTTGAAGAGTTGGGGGTTAAATAGGGGAAAATAAGTAAAGCAAGCTGGTAGGACCACAGAAACTTGAAATTCGGTGTATGTACTAGAAGCCAAAGCGTCAGATTTTTTTATAATATTTTTCAACCCCCACCACCCCTACTCCAATATGAAAAGGGTTGATTAAATAAAATTGAGATATTCATTTGAAATTTGGTACACGTATCTATTATAACGACATCTGGAACTAGATTATAATTTGAGATGATTCCGTTGAAGGGTTGGGGGTTAAATAGGAGTAAATAGAGGAAAATAAGTAAAGCAAGCTGGTAAGACTACAGAAACTTTAAATTCGGTGTACATACTAGAAGTCAAGGTCTCAGATTATTTATAATATTTTTCAACCCCCACCACCCCTACTTCATTATTACAAGGGTTGATAAAATAAAATTGAGATATTCATTTGAAATTTGATACACGTATGAATTATAACGAGGAACTAGATTATTCTTTGAGATGATTCCTTTGAAGGGTTCGGGGTTATTTAGGGGTAAATAGGGGGAAATTAGTAAAGCAAGCAGGTATGACTACAGAAACTTGAAATTCGGTGTATGTACAAGAGGCAAAGGCCCCAGATTTTTTGATAATTTATTTCAGCCCCCACCACCCCTACTCCATTATTCAAGGGGTTGATAAAATAAAATTGAGATATTCACATGAAATTTAGTACGCATATGTATCATAACGACATCTGGAACTAGATTATATTTTGAGATGATTCCGTTGAAGGGTTGGAGGTTAAATAGGGGTAAATAGGGGAAAATAAGTAAAGCAAGCTGGTAAGACTACAGAAACCTGAAATTCGGTGTATGTACTAGAAGCGAAGGTTTCAGGTTTTTTTATTAGTATTTTCTATTTCTCCCCACCACCCCCACTCCCTTATTAAGAGTTGATAAAATTAAATTTAAATTTTCACTTGAAATTTGGTACATTTATATATTATAATTATATCTGAAACTAGATTATATTTTGACATGATTGCGTTGAAGGAGTGGGGGTAAGTAGAGGTAAATAGGGAAAAATAAGTAAAGCAAGCTGGTAAGAGTATTGCAACTTGAAATTCGGTGTATGTCCTAGAAGCCAAGACCTCAAATTTTTTAACAATATGTTTCAACCCTTCCACTACCCTTACTACATTATTAAAGGGGTTGATAAAATAAAATTGAGATATTCACTTGTAATTTGGTAGACGTATGTATTATAACGACATCTGGAACTAGATTATATTTTGGGATGATTCCGTAGAAGGGTTAGGGTTAATAGGAGTGACTAGGGGAAAATAAATAAATCAAGGTGATAAGAGTACAGAAATTTGGGATTCGGTGTATATACTAGAAACCAAGGCCTCAGATTTCTTTCTAATATTTTTCAAACTCCACCACCTCCGCTTCATTATTAATGGGATTAATAACATCAAATTGAGATATTCACTTTAGATTAGTACACGTATGTATTGTAGTGACATCTGATTGAGATGCCTCCATTGAAGGGGTGGGAGGTGAATAGTAGAAAATAAGTAGGGTGAACTAAAAACTTCATTTTTAACGTATATGGTAGAAACCAACTCCTCAAACTTTTCTATGACATCTGCCCCAAATATTATTAAAATTCTATGACCAATAATTTCCACATACTAGAGTGCAAATATAGTCAAGATGTTTCCTTTAAAAAGACTTGGATGAAGAATCTGGATGTGGAAGTAGTGATTCCTTAGGCAGCGGTTTTTAACGTTTCATTCTCGAGTAAAACTACCTGACGACTTAACAGGTTAAAGTTTACCCTACATAATTAAGTAGTTGTAGATTGTTATCTCAGATTCGTATTACTTAATTGAAATCTGACATTTAATAAAATCTGGATCGGAAAACCGAAAACGATCCTCGTCAACTTTGTTTAACTTTCCCAAACCTTTAACAGCTTTGATATCATGTTGTCTATAATAATTGATTCAAATGCCAGCCTGGCATTAAAAAACTGCATTATCTCCTTGCCCTGCACAATTAATGTGGCATTCAAGTGAAACATTAATAAAAGTGACACACCTAATGTTGATATCCCATGGCTGGGCTGGCACTCCGTTATCGACTAAGCCATTTTGCAGGATCATTATCGCTCCGTCCGCAAAGACGCCCTCTACGCGTTCGACCGACAAGATATACGTCTTCCAACGAGCTTTCAATTATGTTTTATTAGGATTTCGACGACTACTTTCTCTTATTGCTAACTGAAGTTTTCCCGGTTATGAGCCGAGTCTTTGTTATTCATCTATTTCGCATCATGTTGTGTACACATAATTGGGATAGATGTTATTTTTCTATAAAGGAAGCTTGTGATTCGAAGCTCATTAAATAGTAACAAGATTTTCTTTTATGATAAAACCGCTTGCAAATGTTCTCTTATATAGAATAACATTTTAAGGTACAAATACTAAACAGCTATTCTGGACGAAAAACGTTTCAAAGGCTAAGCATTTCCAAGAAACTGAATGAGATTTTATGAAAATGTAATTCATTAGAATGAAAAAAATATAAAAGACAAGGTAGGTAAATAAATTAATTTCAGGCCTTTGTTCTCATTTTTAACTGAATTTACATATCGCCGGGGATCATGCAGATACTAGTTTAATCTGCCTAGTCGTAGGAGACTATGTGGATGTTAGTGTTATAATGAGAATGGCAAATAAGAATTTTTACTTATTAGCATAACCAGAAGTCAGGTTATCGAAAGAATGCAAAGATTTCATTAATATTTTTACATATAGTTTTTCTTTTAGTTCTCATAGATAGTTTTTCTTTCCACTGTTTGAAAAATCATAGAAAAAAATTAGTAGGAACCTATTTCTGACGTTTTCGCTATAGGGCGTGCTTTTTGAGTTACTCAAGAAGAACTTGAAAAGGGAAATCCTTAAACTATTAGTACCTAATTATTTTCCCTATTCAGATTTTTTGGGCTCCGTTGACTGGACTATAAAACGGACTATTTAGGATAGGTCTTTTATCAGCATTCACACTATTTTTATATTTTATAATTTCACAATTTTCAAAAGCAATCCAGTTGTCTATTATTTGTCACAGTTCTAATAAATCTTAAATTACTGACATCTGTTGTGTTATTATCAAAGACATGTTGGACAACACTAAGCTTTTAAGTTTTTCAGTTAAGAAATGGGCAATATGTCCCTTAAGTCTTATTATCATTGGCTGATTCGTTTGTCCAATATACTTCAAATTACAATTGCTATAACTAATTTCCATTGGTTTCATTTAATTCCATCCTTCGGGTTGCCTAAATGCTATTACACTTATATTAAGCAATATTTCTTTTAGTTTTAGCTATTGTACTTATGCAAATATTTACTGGTTCATTATAATGAATCAGATATTTATCAATGAAATAATTTTAGGGCAAAAGACAACAAACATACAACACACTGTATACTCAACAGTATTCTTAGTCTCTGTACATTAGAAGAGCTCAGTTTTCATATTGTCTCTTATTAAATATGTCCTCTCCTTTATTGAGTTCTAGTGTTCATTTTGTAATATGATAAGCAACAATCATTCTTTTCACATTATTCTCGTCGCATATATCATCCAGTAATGGGAAGTTAATGGGACAGTGTTCTTAATTAATCCATTAATTATGGAATCTTTACAGTATCATATTTTACATCGATGACATGAAAATTATAGTATCGTTTAATTTCCACTTTATTACTTTAAATTAGATTTTGTTGTAATTTTAAAGATTTGATTGGACATTTGGGTTAAAGTAAACGGTGCATACAAAAACCCTTCTATCGATTCTATACCATTATAAAAAACAAACAAGCTGAAGAACCTACGGATATGATTATCGACTTTTTTTATTTTACGAAAACGGGAACCGTTTTTAATGTTATATGGTAAATTACTTGTCCAACTGATATGAATTAACCATTAGTATTTAAACTATTAATACTTCCTTCCCTATCTCTAGGTAATTTTCAGAACATCAGCACTTCTGCCTGTTCGCCACGTTCGCAATAAACACTTAAGAACGGAAAGTTCGACCGTACTGAAACTTGGCTAATAGTTAAGCATCTGAAGGAAGAATTCTACTGTTTTTGAAAACACAGTATAGTTTAAAAGATGGACCTAAACTGTATTATAACTTTTAACGCAATAATGAGACTAAAGCATTTTCTAGAAACACGAAAACATCGTAAAGTGCACTGAATGCGGTTCGGCAACATAGTCGGCATCATCAGGTGATGAATAATATAATTTTCAACATCTTTCAAAATAAAGTCATTCATCAGTTTGTTTATACGTCAGTAGTCTAGGCGGCAGGGAGATTTATACTATGTTATTGTGACAAGCTGACTAATCTTGCTGATTTCTTGCATACGTTCTAAGCTCCCCTTAAGTATCACAAATGATCACAGAATGGTTAAAATAGTATAAGCACGCTGCAGATAAATAATTTTATTAAAAAAAATGTTGTTTCGGAGAAGTTTGCCCCACCCCACAATTGATAACCGTTGCAGTTACGACGAAAGCCACGAGGAGCAAAGTTGTAGCGCTCGAAGCGCCCTCTGCGCTGGTATTGCGTATTTCTCGTAGCGACAGTAGAAGCCGAATTAATTGAAGAACAATGTTTGCACCTGTTGGGCGCCCCTCCCCGCCCACGGATTTAAAAAATATAGAATATTGTGCATTTAGGATACTGAGGGGGGGGGGAGGGTTAAAACGTATGAAAAAAATTGGCGAGGTAGGTGTGCTTGTCACAATAATTTGCCTGCCGCCTGGACTACAGGTTTTTATGACATGACAACTTAAATAAGAAAATTACAATCGCATTATTTAAATAAATAATAATTAGCGTTAGGTGAAGGAAGAATTCGATTTATCATATTTTTACTTCCCTCACAACCGAAGGGAAGTATTGTATTCGGGAAAAATCATCCTCCGAGATTTTTTCGAATTTTCACGTTTCAGATCATGTAGATTACTAGAATATAGGTTTTTCAATTCCGTCAGTCTGTCTGTCTGTCTGTCTACTGGTGCATTAACTAAAAAACTACTTGACGGAGAACAGTCAAGTTTGGTAGGTAGCTAACGCTACGGTCAGCGAAGAAATGGTTAAACTTTCACTGGAAAATATACTAATATACTATAGTATATATACTATAAGTATATATACTATATACTATAAATATATTTTTGCTCAAATTCAAAATTTCCACGTTTCATAGCATTCTAAGCCTATTTAAAAGAAAAAAATAGAAAATATTAAAACAAAATGTTCCTAGTCTTTTTTACCACTAATATAGAACAGATGGAAATAGTTTTTTTCTCAAATTTAACATTTCCAGGTTTCATGACATTCTAAGCTTATTTCAGAAAAAAAAAATAAGAAACTTTCTTCTCCAACAATTTTGGAAAATTCTTTACCACTAGATAGAATGGATGAAAAAAAATAATAATTTGCTCAAATATAAAATTTCCACGTTTCGCGGCATTCTAAATCTATTAGAAGAAAGCTAATTTTATTTTTACCACTACTATAGAATTTATGGAAAAAAATATTTTTTTTGCCCAAATTTAAAATTTCCTCGTTACATAACATTCTAAGCCTATTCCAAAAACTTTCGAAGATAAAAAAAATAAAAAAAATTGCAAAATTTTGCCCACTACAAAATACAAAGCAGATGACGGAAAAAAATTGTTTTTGCTCAAATTTAAAATTTCCACGTTTCATGACATTCTAAACCTATTTCAAGAAAATATTTTTACCACTCTTATAGAATGGATAAAAAATTTGTTTACCACTAGATTACATGAAAAAAAATTTGTTTGCTCAAATTTAAATTTTCCATATTTTCCATTCTAAACCTATTTAAAAAAAAATGAAATATTTTAACCACTACTTCCACTCCACTACGTGAATGTGGAACTGAAAATGTGACAGATGGCAATAATATTTGGCATATGCACTTATTATAGCTTTATTGAAAAATGTACAGGGTGGTCATCCCAAGAAATAATTCAACCATGGTGGGCATTTGTAAAGATATTTGCGCAAGCCTTCCATATTTAGCACCTGTTATTTAGTATTGAATTTTTGCTGTCAGATGACCACTCTGTATATTTTTTTGACTAAAAGTTATCAGGTTTTCTTTGTAATAATAGTGATAACTATATTCCGATTATTATTCTCAATGTCATTTCGTAATTAATAATTTTTTGGAGTGACCGCCATACAGAAATAAAGAGGGAAGTTCTGTGTAAATAATTTTACCGATTTTTTTATTATATTTTTTGAAAGATCTTTTGATTTTAGCGCAAAATACAAAAAACCAGAATTTTCTACAGTCTCTATGGACTTCAAAATTAATCAACATCGCGCTTTCATATTAACGACTATCTGCCGTCATTTACTTCTATGATAATTTAATATATCTCAAAATGTGGTTTTTATAACAGATTTTATAAATGAAATATAAAATAAAGTAACACGAATTATGTGAATAATATTAACTGCTATATAAATACAAGTTTTTTTATATCTTATTCATTATATAACTTTGGCATTGCTTGTCGTTATTGATCAGATATATTTTCATAGATAAGTGAGTCTGCTTTTAAATAATCGGCTTCGCACATTAAGCGTATGTTCGAGAGAAATTTTGGGAGTAAATGACCTCAGCGTTTCCTGAGCATCGGTTCATATTTAAAGAAGTACATTTCTAAAAGTACTTTTCAAATTGATCTCAAATTTTCAGGGTTGTAATTATTCGATGATTACATCGTATACACAAACTAAAAAATATGTAAAATTCGACTAAATGACATCATTGACTGAAAATTTCGATCAGTAAATAAAAGTTATTAAACATTTAATTCATGAATGTATCTGGGTAAAGTGGGCAACCGTTCATATAATCCTACAAATACCAAATTATTGCATAGTGTACTGACGAACATATCCTCAATAAAATTGATATCATCTCGAGATTATTATAATTAAAACTATATCATCTATATTCGAAAAATCATTTTCAAAAAATTGCAGTGTCCCTTAGAATGTGCAACAATCACAAAACATCTCCAACAAACCGTTAAATAGTGTAATATTTATATCTACTTTAAATCGACATCAATTAAAAGAGCGTAGAAAATAATGTATATAAAATTATTCGAGTTAACGAAGATCAATTTTAATTAACACAAATTTCGTTTTAATTTAACAAAAATGCAATTACCTTTCACGCAAGCAGCCTGTATTATTTTACCAAGCTTATTGATCATGTCAGTAAAAATACCATGTACAATGCAGTTAATAGAAATCGAATTGTAATGTGTAATTGATGACATTTCTCCAATTTATTAAAATTAAATGTTAAATATTTAGTTTTCACATTTAGTTGAATGGAAGTAATGCAATTTTCAGAATATGTAGTGTTATGACATTCACATATTATAAAATGTGCTTACTTTAATTCTGAATAATATGTGTATTAAGAAATATCTTGGGCTTAACAAGACAGAGAATATATTTCGAAAATTTTAGTTTTTGGTTATTAGATATAAGTTTTATGTTATCAATTTGTTACTTTTCAAGATGGTACATCTAGATTTTAATTTAATGTTCATTGGACGCTTTATATTTCAAAATTAATATTTTGAAAGGGACATTCGAATATTTTAACAGATTGTTTTCATTTAAGAGTGCAGCATAATTTTTCTAACATGACATGGTCACAGAATAATAAAACAATCAGAATGGAATCTTTCAGTGCAGCGGAAGTTTCACGCATTTCAAGTCGCGCATGCAATTCGCCGTGTTCCTGGGGTAAAACAACGGATAGTCGTGTGCTCTATACAGAGTTGCCAGATATATAATAATTTCTGATAAAATAGGAATAAATAATTGTACAGTTTTATCACAAAAGCATAATTTTCATGTGGTATATTTTGCAGCAATCAAATGTCTCCAAATTCAATTTCTTGAGAAATGAGATGGTTGGCAACATGAAAAAAATTATGTACTAAAATTAATACTTTTAACGTACTTTATTATGGTAATTTCAAGGACTCAACATTACGTATAACCTATTGGTCATAAGTTGACAGATATTGTATATTACGCGGGAATTTATAATCGCGGCAAAGGACCAGTCAGCTAATGCACTGACAACAAGAGTAATTAAAATTAAGCGGCAAAAATTATAGACATGAACTACCTTAAATTCACTGATGTTAGCTTTCTTCTGGTTGGGCCCAACAATCTCCAACAATGTCCAGTGTTCAATGTTCACGAGAAGAAACACTATTATTCTTAATGTAGTAGCACTATGGTTTTAAACGCGGTTTTTGAATTGAATTATTATTATTTTTGTTTTTATTGCAAAAAAAAGGTATTTGAGTTATATATTATGTTATTTCAATAATAATTCTTGTTGCTATGAGAAATTTTAAAACTTAGTTACTTAGAAACAAAACAAAAAATGCACAGTTGTGTTGTCCGAACATACCGCCCATCCAAATGACGAAGCATTTGCAATAAAAAGTTTGCTATTCCAGCGTGAAAATTTATTTATGAGTACATGATATATATTTAAATTGTAATAACTGGGGTTTTATTCCCCTAATTACATGATTTAATTAGACATTACCATTGGCAGTGTACGGAGTGTCCCAATTACTTTGGCAGACTCCGTCGACATTATAGTCTATCCATCGAAATCAAAACTGTGCTTACCCTTTTCTTTCTAGGTGCTTATATCCTTTTTGGTGTCCCTCAACTAGGTTACTTCACAACAAACTTTATTGAATGTAAAATGAACTTAATTTCTTAACAAGCAAATAAAACACGTGATTTCTCAAAACACTTAAACCACTATATTTACATAAGAAAATGAAAACAAATGAAATTGACAATCACAAACACTTAAAGACGATTAAATAAATTAACAAACGATAATTACTCTATATCAAGAAATAAAATGGTCCGCGGCAATTTCAAATCTTTTAGCTAAATCGCGACCGAATACTAGATCAATAATTACAACACATTAATTTTCTACTTATTAAAACCGGCAAAATACGAAACAAATGTACTTAAACTTTAAAATTGAAAAAGGTTCGAAAAATGAGAATTCACTATACCCCGTAGATAGATGGTGACCGAACCGAAGTTAAACCAAGAGTCAAGATCTTAAGAGAAAAAAGACGTTTCCAAAGTGGGCAGTAAACTTTAAAAGCTCGACCAATTAAAACCTTCTGTAGTTTAAACGGTACCCCCTATTTGAAATTACCTAACGAACCATGGCATTTATCATATGGCCTATCTTTAACATTTTATAATACCAGTCCAGCAGATGGAAAAAAACCCCTTTTGTTCCTTTCTTTGCCTTTGCATAGGGGAAAAAATCTGCCTTCTTTGGCCTATCTATCTTATGGTCTATTACATATGTTCCTGGAATCATATTTCAACTGCCTTAGTCTAGAATATTTAACTATAACCCCCGGTGGGTTCGTATTTGACAAGTGTCCATAACGGCAAGTAAGAAAGGCAAATTGGACATAAAATAATTTGGATGGTTATTTATTGTCTACAAGTGGCTAACGTCGCCTACCTAATAAATAGTAAAGTTACACAAAGCACGTTTCCTGGACTCTAAAATAACATAAAACAGATGTATCTATGACCGGTATTTTACGATAGTTTACTAAAGTCTCGACCCATTAAAATGTTACCAAGATCAGAATACGGTCATTCTGTTGCACAGGGCCGGACTTGGCTCCCTTAATTTGACTTTTGTTACATTGCCCCCCCCTTTAGATTGAAACATATTGGTTTTTCATAACTAAAACAATTGATTCGATCCCAGTATAGGTTGATTACAAAAGTTTAAAATTAATTATCTACTAGGGTCCCCGCGATTCCCGTCACGATCACTGAGTAATTTGTTCACTGTCACTTACATTGAGTTCCGTCTCTACACACCAAGTCTAAGGCCCGGACAGTCACCTGATGTCGTCTTCGCGGATGGGCAACCACATTTTTGGCAGTACTCGTTGTCGTCATTGGTTACTGCAACCCGTCTCTCGCTGGTCGAATCGTCCTGCTTTGAAACTGGCTCTGTCCCCCTGGATTGCTCTCCGTGGCTACTCGTTGGCGGTGGCTCTGGACGCGGTCGGTGGTCTTCCCCTGGACCTCGTGGCCTCCTCCTTGCGGAACCTGAAACTCATCAGTACGTATAAGTTCTCTGTGAATACGTAAGGACCATATACGCCTGTTTTCCGCTGGATCCCTCTCCTGACTGGGGTGCTCGTCCTGATGTCCCTCCTGTCGTGGCACTTCCCCTGCGGAGATCCGTGTGCCCACCTCGGTCGGTGCGTAGTTTGCAGGTCCCCTGGCGTGTTCGTGGCCCTAAACCCTCTTACTGACCTAAAATTAAACTTAAAGAAAAAAAGAAACACAAACAAAAGAAAAGACAAAAAAAACGTCCCTTCGGAACGCGAACAATCGGTGGTCCCGGATGGATGATAGGAACGGCGCGATCTTGGTTACCTCATTTCCGGTCCGTATTTTTCTTTCGATTCCGCGGCTGTTTCTTATATCGATTCGGTGTTTCACTAGTTGGCTTGCTGTGCCGCAACGTGTTGTTATTAGTAGAAATAACTACTCTAATGCGCACTACCCTTTTCAGTTTGTAACCTTCCAAGTGATCCATATCCCCTCTTCTCTCATCCTTAGCCGTATAAGGAGTCTTGCCGGGGCACTTTTTCCAATGCGGTCCATCCTCGGACGCGGACACCAAGTTTATAAGTGGGGTGTGACGATAAATGGTCTGTGGTATTGGAGTAATATTAAGAATTCTCACGACTATATTCCTCCTGTTGTTAGGCACCCTATGGGGGACGTCTACAATGCTGTAGGCCGTACAAATGCCCATTTCTTTGCTAGAGAGTGGTTCGTAAATCACGGGGCCTGCTGGAATTCGGATGTCTATTGGCACATTCACATCACAACCATGGAATGCTGGGATGTGTATGTCTTCACTCAATCGTACTACGTTTGGGTGTTTTGTAAAACTATGTCCCATTTGTAGTCCTCTGGACTCGGCCAAGTTCTCAGAGGTCGATCCTGGAAGTTCGTCATTGGCACCGGGATAGCCGTGGAATTCTTTTGGTCTATTGTAAAGTCTCTTCGGTTTGACGGCCACTGTAGCCTGAGTAACTTTCTTTTCCCTCTTCTCTCCATCCGAGTTATCCCGTGGCTCAGTACTGTCAAACCTGTCGTATTTTTTCGGGCGGTGTCCCAGGAGTTGTAGACTTGTCCACAGCGGCAGGATCGGTGTGGTACCAGTACCTCTGAGGGGAGTATACCTATGGGCTCCAGCGTGGTGCCCCCTGCCACCTCCTTTATGCGGGGTATCCGGCTAACCCCGTCCACGATCGCACCAATCTGCTCGCAGCAAACAGTCACCATCAGGGACAGTGAGCGCTACCCCTCCTGCTAGATCATCGTGATTCATAATCCGTTGTCCTGAGGTGGAGACGTCACCTGTTAAGGCCAACTATAACCGTGTAAGTTCATTACACCCCTGTCCAAATCTAGGACCATATT
Organism: Stenurella melanura; assembly: GCA_963583905.1. Classification (NCBI taxonomy): domain Eukaryota; kingdom Metazoa; phylum Arthropoda; class Insecta; order Coleoptera; family Cerambycidae; genus Stenurella; species Stenurella melanura. Next base: position 163,530,081 of record OY757311.1, on the reverse strand, counting down.
CTAAAAACAAAGATTTACTTTCCATTTCCTTTCGAGCAATTATGAAACCTACTTCAGAATTTCGGTTCTGCTCCGCTAACCTGTTGTCATAACTTTGGGGAGGGGGTAAAATGTGCTTACTATGCCAAAATATATCTCTCGGATGTATTACCTGGTTATAGTTGAAAGAAAGGGATATTCCTACCAACATCAACGTTTCCCGTATACTTATTACTTTATCCATTACTTGTTTCGGCACGCAACTAGCGAACACCCTGTATATTGAATACTCATTAACTATATTTTATCTCAATCTCGTTCTGTGCTCGTCTCACTTTACCCGATTTACGGCGATCCGGAATTCCTATGCGTCTCCATAGGTAGGGGAGAAGGAAAACAAAAAAAAAAATAACCCTAAATATAAAATATGACAAAAAAAACATTATATTTCCCTGGACCTGAAAAGAAAAGTGAAACTCTGCATTAGTCTATACCAAACCTTATCTTTCCATTCGTCCCTATCCTCGGTATGTCTCTCATCTCCTATTTTTGTTCATCTCCCCCCTACTCATTTGTTGGACCCCAAAAGAAAATTCACAGTCTCACAGCCCGGTGCTCTCCTCCAGGTTTTCGTACATGTTACTAAAGACTCTAATTTTATAAAAAATAAAACTCATAAAAATCACTCTAGCTAAAGCTGTTACCCCATGAAATATTTTTTTTTTGTTTTACTCTCATTCTTAAACTCAATGCCATATTTCACTCATAATTCTGCCAAAAAAAAAATATATATATTTTTCTTCTTAATGTCCTAACGTCTCCTAGGGCTGTATAAATTTGATATATCTACATTTAATCTTATAATAATCAGAGAATATCCGTAACCCCTTTTGAACTTGAATAAAACACTAAAGTTACACAAGAGAAACTGAAATTATGCAACTATATGCCTCTTATCTAACACAAAATGATAGTCTAAACGCTATTTCTTATATTTTCTACCTAATGTTTACCATATGCTCCTGAATGAGCTCAGCCTCTTTAACAATAGCATGATTTTGCCCCAAAAGAACACAAAAATCAAAATGAAATCAAAAAAATTAAATAGAATTTTTCTTCTCTTATCTTTCTATCGTCTCTGATATTTTCTTCAAAACGTAAATATTCTAATTGTATAGTTCGAAAATGATGGGCTCTCTGTATTGTTTTATTTCCAAACATGTACTCTGCATTAATTAATTTAGAAAATTTCATTCACTCTCCTATAGGTACTATTTTAATGTATTGGCTATGATTTATTACTGTCTATAATAATTGGGGTTACGTACGACATTTTATCCAAGCTTTCTGTGACCAAATTGCCTGTATTGGCACGCCCCTGTAAACGTTTATTACACCTGTAAAGCTTATTGCACTTAAGATTGCCTTTATTCATATTAACTGAACTCTAAATCTTCTAGGGGTGGAACACCTGAGACTGCAAATTTCTTACCAGCAACTTCTTACCCCGTTTTTGTCTTGAATTTTGTCTGCCATGTTTAACAACAAAGAAATATTTCTAAATCCCTGTTGGACTCTCAGCATAACTCTCCTCTACGATCATCATCTATCCTTTTATTCACTAACAATATTCAATTCACAAAGTTATCTCAGAAGAGCCCTTCAGGTAAAACCTTAACTTTCTCTGCGTACCTCTGCTTTTTCTTATATCACCCTGCCCCTGCACTCTAACCATAGGTGTACTATTTATTTAATTAATTTTAATTAATTTGTCTGATCACAATAACGCGCCAATTCCGTTCACTTTGAGAATGCCTCGCGCAAAATTATTGACGACCCATATGATGCATTTCTATTCTATAACGCTGGGTTTATATGCCCCCTGAACTGCAATGTATACTTTTCTTTCTCTTCTGTCGCGATTTCTGAGTCTCTAGATTTGGATACTAATTAATTTCTGTTTATTCTACTCGTCCAATAAAGAAAAATTATATATCTGCTCATCTATATATGTATACTCACACATACATTAGTACGCCTCCATGCCTATTTACCTATAGATATACATCCTCATCTACCTACGTCAAAATTCATACATTTTCACATATCTATATACTCGACATGTACACACTCATATACGTACACATATGCCCATATACACATACAGACTCGCCAATCAATAAGCAGTACGAGCACTGTCTCCCCCGTAAATGGTTCAGAAACAACAAAACCCTAGGTAATTTTCTTGTTTCCCGCATTCCGAAAAGAAACAGGTGATTGCACCTGGCTTAATTCATGAATCGAAAATTAATTTCTCCAAATTGAGAGGCTCAACCCTATCGGTAACTTTCTACCTGTAGTTATTATGCAAATTTTAGCGGTAAATTTTTTTGTACCTGCCCTCTATTACTTTGAACTTCCAGGGAATATTAAAATTTGCGGTTTTTAGCTCTAGTTATTTATATTTAACAAATAATGTAGCTTAATTACTCAGGAGATATATTCTAGAACTGGTCATATCCCTAAAAAGACCTAACCAATCGTGAATTTGCGAAAATCTCTGTGTAATCTTGATCAAAATATATAAATGTACATCGAATCACTCGGTTTCGTAAAACCAATTAATCTTTTTTTTAAAAAAATTTTAATTCGTACCATTTCAGATCGTTAATCTAGATTAATCCGAGAAATTTTCCAACAACAAAAAAAACACTTCTGTTACTTTTCAAGCGAAAGGGCAAATTTTCTCTAAACTAACCAATTCTATTAACCCAAATACAAAAAAACAAACTACTTTACCTGTAACCAATTGTGCTTGCGATGTCGCAACAAAAAGAAATAATAATAAGGTATACTGTAACCAAAATTGTATAAAAAACACTTTTAAGTTCTTATTATTTCTGGATAAATCATCAATCAATTACTTAAACAATTACACAATTAGGAAACAAGCATACGAACTATAGGAAAAACTGTATCTTGGCCTGACGTGGCGCTAATTTATGTACATGAACATAGCTTATATTTCTAAAATTCACTTTATTCGATAACTAAATCCGATTTTTGGGCTTCGTTTTAGCGTACCTTGCACAAAATGTACTATTACAATTTCCGCGGTAAGCTGTCTCTCTGAAATGAAATAAGTACTCTAGATTACTTTATGGCTAGCATTTTAACATTTTATTCCTTACTTACTTTGAATTTTACGAAAATATTCATTTACTACTACTTTAAAGTGAGAAAGCAAACCAACAATAATCAAAATATATAGATAGATCTTGCTTTCTGCCTGAATGACCTACCTACTTAAATTCTCTGTACTTTCTTTCGTGTACTTGCTGTTAACGTGAAGTTATAGTAATTTATTCTAACATAGTAATTTAATTTGGGGATGCACATATTTCAATTTACAACCAAATAACATAAACAACTTGAATAACACGGTTTTCGCCTACGTAACTTAGGTTTAAGGTGTAAATTTGGAAAACAAACGTAATTTATTTCATTGAGTGATCTATATACTCTATCCATCTAAAATGAATATTCCCGCTAAAAGTTCCTATTTCGAATTACAATGTCTTGTTTATCTTCGCTACCTGTGCGACAGTGCTAATTGTTTCTGTGCATAAATAATTTTATAACATGGTTCCCGTGTTATGCTTAACTATCCAACATTTCTACCTATTTTAGCTACTGATTGCATCAACCCGTATTTTATAATAATCCCTGGACTAATTGTCCTTGTACTTTTGAATAAAACCTTGCTTTGGCTAATGTAATTACTATTTATTCTACTGCAATTTGCTCGGTATTTACTCTTTGTGATAACCATTTCTTACAGGTACCTAAGTTTATAAATAGGGCTGTGTCCGAACGAGGGTGCAATAACCTGGTCTACTGCAATAATTTAACACTAGATCCGTATTTTTGAATTTCACTCGACAATATATCTCTAAATATCGTTTCTCTAAATGCCCTACTTCACAACAGATCAGTAAAATTCCCTTCTTATTCTCAACACTCGGTAAATAGGAGCACTAATTTCTACATATACTTTGTTTATTGCTTTGACACAACCTTAATTCTTTTATACACATATAACCTTATGAATTGCCTATTGTAGTTAAGTTTCAGGGTATTTTTTTACTTTGCTATTTAGGAATTAAACACAAGCCGTTCTTACATATACTACAATATGCCCCACCAATGATAATATCCTATTTTTCACCTCTACTTTTAATTTACTTTACTTGACACATTCACAAATCATTACTCTAGCAAAATAAATTAATTCTATGAAATTCTCAACGTATTGGTATAATTTTACGAGTTAAAAAAACTTTTACTTTTTGAAATCACTAATTTAAACTCTCTTAGGTAATTTTAATACAAAATCAACAACGAAAACTGACATATGTTAATACGTAGGTTCATTTTAAAAGACGAATTTTGAAAATTCTAAAAAATGCAGTGACTCAATTAATTAACTTGAATATTAATTGGCTATGCAAATTTTTTCCTTAAAAACATCCTTTTTAGACTGCGCCACTGTAATAACTGGGGTTTTATTCCCCTAATTACATGATTTAATTAGACATTACCATTGGCAGTGTACGGAGTGTCCCAATTACTTTGGCAGACTCCGTCGACATTATAGTCTATCCATCGAAATCAAAACTGTGCTTACCCTTTTCTTTCTAGGTGCTTATATCCTTTTTGGTGTCCCTCAACTAGGTTACTTCACAACAAACTTTATTGAATGTAAAATGAACTTAATTTCTTAACAAGCAAATAAAACACGTGATTTCTCAAAACACTTAAACCACTATATTTACATAAGAAAATGAAAACAAATGAAATTGACAATCACAAACACTTAAAGACGATTAAATAAATTAACAAACGATAATTACTCTATATCAAGAAATAAAATGGTCCGCGGCAATTTCAAATCTTTTAGCTAAATCGCGACCGAATACTAGATCAATAATTACAACACATTAATTTTCTACTTATTAAAACCGGCAAAATACGAAACAAATGTACTTAAACTTTAAAATTGAAAAAGGTTCGAAAAATGAGAATTCACTATACCCCGTAGATAGATGGTGACCGAACCGAAGTTAAACCAAGAGTCAAGATCTTAAGAGAAAAAAGACGTTTCCAAAGTGGGCAGTAAACTTTAAAAGCTCGACCAATTAAAACCTTCTGTAGTTTAAACGGTACCCCCTATTTGAAATTACCTAACGAACCATGGCATTTATCATATGGCCTATCTTTAACATTTTATAATACCAGTCCAGCAGATGGAAAAAAACCCCTTTTGTTCCTTTCTTTGCCTTTGCATAGGGGAAAAAATCTGCCTTCTTTGGCATATCTATCTTATGGTCTATTACATATGTTCCTGGAATCATATTTCAACTGCCTTAGTCTAGAATATTTAACTATAACCCCCGGTGGGTTCGTATTTGACAAGTGTCCATAACGGCAAGTAAGAAAGGCAAATTGGACATAAAATAATTTGGATGGTTATTTATTGTCTACAAGTGGCTAACGTCGCCTACCTAATAAATAGTAAAGTTACACAAAGCACGTTTCCTGGACTCTAAAATAACATAAAACAGATGTATCTATGACCGGTATTTTACGATAGTTTACTAAAGTCTCGACCCATTAAAATGTTACCAAGATCAGAATACGGTCATTCTGTTGCACAGGGCCGGACTTGGCTCCCTTAATTTGACTTTTGTTACAAAATTATGAAACTAAAGCCAAGTTAACAATAACATAAAATTACTGAGGAGTTGATAAGGGACATAATTTTACTAGAGGTCTCTTAAGGACACCATTAGCCGTTCGTACAGTAGCAATACGGACCTGCCCATCAGGACCAGAATGCAATTCGACAATACGACCAAGGTGCCAAGTTAGCGGAGGAACGTTGTCCTGTTTAATTATCACAATGGTACCAATATCGGGAGGTTTCGTAGAATTTGTCCATTTGGATCGTTGCTGAAGAGTATGAAGGTACTCGTTATGCCAGCGCTTCCAAAAACCTTGCTGAATTTGTTGCAACAATTGCCATCGCGACAAACGATTTATGGGTACGGAGATTAATTCCTCGTCAGGAGGAGCTGTCAGTGAGGATAACGTTAAAAAATGACCTGGCGTTAATGCCTGTAGATCATTTGGATCACTACTGAGCTGACATATTGGTCGTGAATTTAAAACCGCTTCGATTTGGTGAAAAACAGTATTAAGTTCCTCGTAGGTCAGCACTTGATCACCAACAACTCGAGAAATGTGATGTTTGACTGACTTTACCCCTGCCTCCCACAAACCACCAAAGTGAGGAGAAGAAGGGGGATTGAAGTGCCACTTGATTTGCATGACTCCAGAGGCATTTTGTGTCAATTCAATCAATTGACGATTAGCGCCAACGAAATTAGTTCCATTGTCACTATATAGATGGGAGCACTGACCTCGACGTGCAACAAAGCGCCGTAATGCTGCTATAAACGACTCAGACGTAAGATCTGAAACAAGTTCAAGATGAAGAGCCTTAGTGGCGAGACATACAAATAAACATAGATAAGCCTTTTGAGTTTTACCACCCCTGCGTCTGCCAAAAGTAATACTAAACGGTCCAGCGAAATCTACCCCAGTGTGAAGGAACGGTTTAACTTCGGAGACCCTAGGAGTGGGCAAATCACTCATAAGAGGTGTATAGGATTTTGGATTATGTCGTGAACAACGATAGCAATGGGAAATGTAGTGATTAATTGCGCGTCTGGCCGACAAAATCTAGAATTGTTCAGCTAATAAAGCCTGAAGAGCGGTCGCACCAGGATGCAGATACTTATTATGATAATGATTAATAAGAAGCGTAGTTAATCGGTGATCTCGTGGTAACAAAATGGGATGTTTTCGCTCAAAGGATTCCTGGGAGTGGCGAAGCCTTCCGCCCACCCTGAGAATACCATCTTGATCTAAGAAAGGGGCAAGCTTGCGTATAGGCTTAGCACAAGGGCTATTTGAAGAAATTTGTTTTATTTCCTTAACAAAAACTAGTTTTTGAATATGTTTTATAATGATAAGTAGTGCGTTATGTAGCTCCAAATTTACCAAAGGACCTTGAACAAAATTGATCTTGTCCTTTAAGTAGCGGGTGAATCGAACTAAATAAGCTACACTTCCTTGAGCCTTTCGCAGAGAAGAGAAATGCAATAATAGATTCATTATGAAATCATGTTGTTCAATGACAATAAGAGAGATTGTATTGGCTTCTAAATCTACCTCGGAAGATGAAGTAGAAGAGGAACTATTAGGCCAAAGTTCAGGAGAAGAACTTAGCCACTTGGGACCCGCCCACCATGCGGAACATTTCAAGAGGTCACAGGGAAGAAGGCCACGCGAGGCGCAATCAGCAGGATTATCGATACCATCAATATGATACCAATTTTCTGGGGATATTTTTTCCTGAATTTGTGTGACACGATTTGCAATGAACGTTTTCCATTGATGCGGAGAAGATTTAATCCAGGTTAATACCACAGTGGAATCGGACCAAGCGTAAATTTTATTAAAAGCAATGTTGACATAGGTTTCACGCACAAAATGAACTAAATCCGAAAGTAACAGTGCAGCACATAATTCAAGGCGTGGAATCGTGATGCGCTTAAGCGGAGAAACCCTGGATTTAGCGCATACCAAAAAAATGCGTACAGAGTTATCATTTTGTGTTACTCTAAAATATACCACGCATGCATAACCAGTCATAGAAGCATCACAGAAACCATGTAGTTCACATGATTGATAATTGTCCGTTATAATGCGGCGAGGTAACTGAAGTTGAGCGAGACATGGTACTTCACGCTTGTATTGTGACCAACGGGAACAAATCTCAGCGGAAGGTACCTCATCCCAGGACAAACCTTGTGTCCAGAGAACCTGGATCAAGTGTTTGGCAAAGAGAGTAAGCGGAGCTAACAACCCAAGTGGATCAAATATGCGTGCGACTTCAGAAAGTATTGATCTTTTGGTACAACAACGTTCGATAGTTTCTATTTTGTACGTTAGGGAATCATAATTTGGATTCCAGTTTAAGCCCAATATCTTTTGAAATGAATCAGCAGTGTCAAATGACTGACAATTAGTTTGCCGTAATGATGGCGGTATAGATTCTAAGACAATAGGATCATTGCTAGACCATTTCCTTAAATCAAATCCACCACTTTCAAGAAGACTTCGAAGTTGAGATTGCAAAGCAATAGCTTCTTTAGCAGATGAACAGCCCGTGACTACGTCATCCACATAAATATCGCTAAATAACACTTTTGCAGCATAGGGAAAGTTATGTTTTTCATCTGAAGCAAGTTGTAAAAGAGTGCGAATAGCAAGATACGGAGCAGATGATACTCCATATGTAACGGTGTTTAGTTCAAATTCTTGAACAGGAGTGTTTTGAGAAAAGCGCCACAATATGCGTTGATAGGATCTGTGATCAGGTGTCACTGCAATTTGCCTATACATTTGTTTTATGTCTGCAATAAGTACAGTAGAATGTATACGAAAGCGTAGAAGTAATGAAACTATGTCTTGCTGTAGTTTAGGGCCTGTTAATAATGTTTCATTTAGAGAAACATTATTAGTAGACTTCGGCTGAGGCATCAAAGACGACTCGTAATTTCGTGGTAGAGCTTTTGGGTTTTAGTACGCAATGGTGTGGGATATAATAACATGAGTCTCTGTGATTAGAAACACTTTTACTACTCACAAGAGACATGTGTCCAGAATCAAGATAATCCTGCATAAAATTTGAATATTCTAATTTTAATGCAGAAGTTTTATTTAAGCGATTTTCCAAGGACAAAAAACGATGCATTGCAGTGGTAAATGACTCACCTAAAGTAGGAATCTCTTCACGAAAAGGTAACGAAACGGTATATCTACCTGATATGTCACGAGTATGAGAATGACTAAAATGCTGTTCGCATTTAATATTCTCTGGGGAATTAAATCTTTTTTCAGGTAAGCTTTCAAGTTCCCAAAACCTTTTTAATGTAGAATCAAGTTGCGAATCAAACGACACATGAAATGAGTTTACAACAGCGGGCGTAGAAAGATGAATTTTTCCAGATAAAATCCAACCAAAGATGGTTTTCATTGCGATTGGTTCGCCAGGACGACCATATTTAATAGCGGGTTGTATTATTTGTGAGTAGACATCAGCGCCAAGCAATATGTCTATTTCACTAGGTTTCCTATAATCAGGATCAGCGAGTGGCAGGTTATCTAAATGATTATAACCTTGAGCGGTAATGTGACTAGACGGAATATCATTGCAGATAACTGGCAAAACCATTACCTGTATAATGAAACTGGGATGGTGTCTAAACAGCGGAGTTACTTGACACATAGTCATGCCAGTACAAGCGGGTGAAGAAGTGCAACCAATTCCTTGAATAGGAAGAGAACATTGAGTGAGCGGTAGATTAAGTCTGTTTAGACATCTTTCAGTAATTATTGAAATTTGACTGCCATTGTCAATAAGAGCACGACATGTTTGAAAATTACCTTTAGCATCACAGATAGATACCAAAGCAGTAGACAAAAGAACTGTAACTGGGGCAAGAGCACTAGCAACAACTTGAGGTGTGTCAGCAGCGGAACCATTATCGGTAGAATTGAATGTCCCAGTTACTTCGCGTGGAAAATGTAGCAGCGTATGATGGCGTTTTTGACATGTGCGACAAGTAGATTGGGAAGCACAAGTCGAGAAACTGTGCGTTCCAAAACAATTTACGCAACGTTTACCTTCTTTAATAAAGTTATACCGATCTTGGGGTGACTTACTTGAAAATGAATCGCATTTAAAAATAGAATGATTAGCCTTGCAAACAAAGCAAGGTGTTTCATGAGACTTTGTAACAGCCGTTGCTGAACCAACATTGTTTTGAGAAGATGTGTCCACCACAAGGGATTGTTGTTTGGATTTTATGGAAGACTGCGTATATTGTTTTTGAGAAAATGATCGACCAAATCTTTCATTATTAGGGCTTGAATGCTGAGAAGCATTAGAACAAAGATGTGATGTCATAGTACTAGATTCCAAAGCTTTACATTGATCGGTCAAGAATTTGCTTAACTGCTCATATGTGGGCATTTCCGTATCGCTATAACGCATTTCAAAATGTTTTCTAGTACTGGGATCAATCTTCTGCATTAACCAATTAAATAAAGTAAAATTCCACAAGTCAACATTATATTTGTTAAGCGCGGAAATATTTTCTGAAAATATATTCAAGAGAGTACGAAGAGAACTTGCGGAATCCGCTTTAGCTTTCGGTGAATTGAGAATATTTCCCCAGTATGTCGAAATAAGTAAGCGTTTGTCGTCATATCTTGTTTCTAGAGATTTAAATGCAATATGATAATTATCAGATTTGAATGGCAATTGCTTAACTAGTTTTAGAGGTTCATCAGACAGGGCACTTATTAAATATTGGAATTTATCTATGTCTGACAGTTTTGTACTACTGTGTATTAATGATATAAATAGGTCATGAAATGAAGTCCAATCAATAGGATTCCCTGAAAATTTAGGTATGGGAATTTCTGGTAGACGAACATTATTTTGATGATTTTCAACATTAATTTTTTGATTTTCATTAACAACTGACTTCATATTGGTTAATTGTATATTAACAGTTTGAATGTTATCGTACAAATCATCTATTTCTTCTACCATTGAATTCAGTTGGTCCAAATTTTCAGTAGAAAGTTGACTTAATTTTAGCAATTTACGCTGTTCCTGAAAATCCTCGTAAATGAGGTTAGATCTTTTAAATTTTGCATAAAACATAGAGTGTGTTGAAGTATCTGTCATGACATTAGATGAATATTCTGACACAGCGGTCAATTTTTTATTTACTATATTACATTCTCTTACGAAGTCCTCAAATTTCATTTTGTAAGAATTGATAGGCTCGTCAATATATTATTAACTATAAACAAAATTGCAAATTGATTTTATTAATCAGTACTCACAAATAGAAATTATTTCTCACTAAGAAAATAAATATATTAGCGGCAGGTTCAGAAAAATACAACTAGTGTGCTAGTGTCAAATTAAATTTATTCGAGAAATGTCAGTTTTGAAGTAATTTATGAAAATTATTTGAAAATGGACAAGAGGTAAAACTGGTTCTGTTATCTTTTAAAATATCGGCATCGAAGACCAAAATGTATATTACGCGGGAATTTATAATCGCGGCAAAGGACCAGTCAGCTAATGCACTGACAACAAGAGTAATTAAAATTAAGCGGCAAAAATTATAGACATGAACTACCTTAAATTCACTGATGTTAGCTTTCTTCTGGTTGGGCCCAACAATCTCCAACAATGTCCAGTGTTCAATGTTCACGAGAAGAAACACTATTATTCTTAATGTAGTAGCACTATGGTTTTAAACGCGGTTTTTGAATTGAATTATTATTATTTTTGTTTTTATTGCAAAAAAAGGTATTTGAGTTATATATTATGTTATTTCAATAATAATTCTTGTTGCTATGAGAAATTTTAAAACTTAGTTACTTAGAAACAAAACAAAAAATGCACAGTTGTGTTGTCCGAACAGATATTATTTATTTGTTCCGTTTGTTTCGCTGTTTATTTACGTTGATCAATGCCTGACTGCATTTGTTTTGTAATACTTTCATTTAAAATAACTCATAGTCCCTTCAAATTAGAAGAAAAATCACTGATTTTGGGAAATTTTTCCTACAGCTAAGCCACCAGTATAGAAAGTTATCTTGGGGTTGTGTTAACATATTTTTCACAAAGCGCATGCAAAAAAGGGTTGTTTTTTAGATATAGATACATATATATGTTTTTTTTTGCCATTTTGGCGGTTCTTGGCGTTTTGCTGGAAAACTTTGCATTTTTGAGAATATATGACCTGATTTGATTTATTGTAGATCTAGCGATTCTCTACAATTTTTGTTCTTTTCATTTTTTTGAAATTCCGCTTAGTTACGCTGCTAGAGCGCGCTGAAGTCTATCTAAATGTGTAAATTTTTTTGGTGTTTGATTTTAAGCCAAAACTATGCATTTTATAAAAAAATATCAAGATATCAAAGTTGTAGTTGTTCGATACATTTTGTTCTTTGTTTTTTTTTCAAAGTCGCGCGGTTTTGCCGCTAAAGCGCAAAAAACATTTTTTCAATACTCTTGAGCGGAAAAAAATATAGCGCATATATTTTTGATATACAGGCAAAAGTATGCATTTTTATAGAGTACTCGTTAATTATACAAAAATTTGGAGAGCAAAAAAAAGTTATTTTTTTTGAAACCCATCGTTCATTTCATTTACACAGCTGCGCATAGAACAGTGCATCTAATAGTAGGAACTACGCGCATTCTCCTGTAGTAGTCGTGATGGGATTTTTTGTGTATATCATCCTTAATGTCATCTATATTAACTTAGTCGGTAAAAAATATTGAGTAGAGGGAGGTAAAGGAGCAAAATACTACAGCTGTTCACGATGCCTATATTATTTTTTATCCGCTCTAGAATATTGAAAAAATGTTTTTCGCCCTCTAGAGGCAAAACTACGCGACATTGAAAAAAAACAAAGAACAAAATTTGTCTAAAATTTTTTTATTTACAACTTTGATATCTTGATATTTTTTTATAAAATGCATAGTTCTGGCTTAAAATCAAACACCAAAAAAATGTATACATTTACGTAAACTTCAGCGCGCTCTAGCGGCGCAACTAAGCCGCATTTCAAAAAAATGAAGAGAACGAAAATTGTAGAGAATGGCTACATCTACAATATCAAATCAGGTCATATTTTCTCAAAAATGCATAGTTTTGCAGCAAAACGCAAAAAACCGCCAAAATGGCCAAAAAAACATATACAGGGTGATTCACGTAGGCCATTCATTAGAAGTTTTTCAACTTGCAGTTGGATTAGAAACTTGAAATTTGGTACACAGCTATAATCGATCATGCCCGTTCTATCTAAAATATTTTCAGTCCTCCAACTATACAGGGTGTGCCAAAAATTGGTACCAACTTTCTTATTTTAAATGGAAACCTATATTTTTCTTTACATGGCTCGATTGGTCTTCTAATTCTGAGTTTAGAGAACCTAAGTTATGTTAACTTATCTATTACAATTTTTGACATATGTCCAATTTTTTGAAAAAAATTGCCGCTGTAGTAGTTTACAAACAAATTTGTATCTCGCAAACCTTTCAAAATTATGAAACCAAATTTGTGAAGCAGTTAGCTGGAAGTCCAGGCTAACTTTTGATGTTCCATCGGTGGTCCCATTTTGTACCATATGGGCGCAGTCGATTTTCAAATGTCGCAATCAAAAATTGTCAAAAAGTCAATTTTTTCAAATGGCACCTACTATTTTTTTTCACACCATTCGAAAGAAAATTGAATTTTAGTGTGAGTTACTTAAGCATTCCCTATACCTAACTTCACCCCATATCGAGTTATTCAATAAAAATCAAGAAATACCTTATCTTTCCGAGAGATTCCTTACTTCATCAAGTATGCCATGGAAACAAAAGACAGTTGTAATAATTTTTAAAGAAAACTATGGATTCTTATTTAATTACACACAACACCAACAAATTATTATTAACGAACAAGAACAATGTTGACGAAATTCTGTCAGTGAAAACGGTGCACACATTGAGCATTTGTATTGAAATAATTATTTTGTTAATCTGTTTATTTGCTGTTATTTTGTTGTTATTATTTATTATTGCAATACGATTTTTGAATAAAAATTAAAACGAAATGATTGTTTCCAAAGCCTACTACCCTTGAGAAAAAAAAAACAATATTTTTTTCAAAAAATGCCTAACTCAAAAACGACTGTAGATAGACATACATAATGTTAATAAAAGTGGCCCTAAAATTCAATTTTGCATTGATTTCTGGCGTCAGAAATTGTAGGCGCAAAGATGTGCTACGCAATCTGTTGAAAGTAGAATAATAGAATATTTGAACAAAAATATGGTGGTCACATTGAACATTTACGTCAGAATTTCGTCAACATTGTTCTTGTTCGTTAATAATAATTTGTTGGTGTTGTGTGTAATTAAATAAGAATCCATATTTTTCTTTAAAAATTATTACAACTGTCTTTTGTTTCCATGGCATACTTGATGAAGTAAGGAATCTCTCGGAAAGATAAGGTATTTCTTGATTTTTATTGAATAACTCGATATGGGGTGAAGTTAGGTATAGGGAATGCTTAAGTAACTCACCCTAAAATTCAATTTTCTTTCGAATGGTGTGAAAAAAAATAGTAGGTGCCATTTGAAAAAATTGACTTTTTGACAATTTTTGATTGCGACATTTGAAAATCGACTGCGCCCATATGGTACAAAATGGGACCACCGATGGGACATCAAAGGTTAGCCTGGACATCCAGCTAACTGCTTCACAAATTTGGTTTCATAATTTTGAAAGGTTTGCGAGATACAAATTTGTTCGTAAACTACTACAGCGGCAATTTTTTTCAAAAAATTGGACATATGTCAAAAATTGTAATAGATAAGTTAACATAACTTAGGTTCTCTAAACTCAGAATTAGAAGACCAAGCGAGCCATGTAAAGAAAAATATAGGTTTCCATTTAAAATAAGAAAGTTGATACCAATTTTTGGCACACCCTGTATAGTTGGAGGACTGAAAATATTTTAGATGGAACGGGCATGATCGATTATGGCTGTGTACCAAATTTCAAGTTTCTAAACCAACTGCAAGTTGAAAAACTTCTAATGAATGGCCTACGTGAATCACCCTGTATATGTATCTACATCTAAAAACAACCCTTTTTTTTCATGCGCTTGGTGAAAAATATGTTAACACAACCCCAAGGCAACTTTCTATACGGGTGGCTTAGCTGTAGGAAAAATTTCCCTGAATTTTCCTAATTTGAAGGGATTATCAATATTATTTCGTCGTTGAACATGAATACACAGACACAGACTATTATGTTTCCACATCTCGTACATTTTCACATTTTTGTGCGCCTATCAATCGCGCCAGTAATGTTTTGCACTAAAATTATAATATAACATAATCAATACATATATTCCTTTACACGCATAATGAAACAACAATTTACACACCTCTCATATGACCTAATTTCAGTATAGTGTATATTCGTTACTGTATTCTATTGCACTTGTATTTTAGAAACACTTTATTGAATATTTCAGGACGGGATATTTACTACTGTTTAATTAATCATTAACATTAAAATACAGCGTGTACCTAAAGAAACGCACAAAATTCATATCCTTGGTATATGACATTTTTGTTTACTGTTTTTGGTGGTATATTCCTTTAGCTTTCTGGTGATATAAAAAAATTGACTTTACCTGAGCCACTCTTTTGGAAAAATGACATTTTATGTCAAAATAGCTTTCGCAAATTCACAAGTAATGTTCCTCTTTCTTATGGACTGATAAATCTTGCTGCCTCCTTTTTGGTTTTAACTAGCATGAAAATATTTGACATAAAAACAAAACAAAGAAAATAATAAAAAAACAATCACCTTAACAACAGAGAGATACAGGCCTCTTTGTGTAAAATATCGATAACTTTTTTATTCCTGGGACGTGTGGAACCTCAGTTTTGCGACACTTCTGACACAGTGTAAAACTAGTGAATGCAATGCCACGTTTAAGTGAAAGAGAATGCGCAGAACTTTTGATGATGGTTGGATATGGTGATAGGCTGAGAACTCATCAGGAAGCATGTGATGTTTTCAATGCCAAGTATCCCGAAAAGCAAATTTCTAGATCCACTGTAAGTAAATTGGTGGCTAGATATGATGAATCTGGCGGTGTAGCTGACCTCCCTCGATCTGGTCGCCCTAACACGAGCAACGAAACCAAATTAAATATTCTTCTAGAAAGTGAGGAAAACCACCATCTTTCGACAAGGCAGCTGGCTTTAAATCAAAACGTGAGTCAAACTTCTGTTGTACGTCTACTGAAAAAAGAAAAATACCATCCATGTAAAGTGAAATTAATCCACGAAATGAATGAAGACGATCCAGATCGGCGCTTATAGTTTTATGAAAACCCAAATTTTTTACAGAACATTGTTTTTTCTGATGAAGTTACATTTTCTTTAATCGGCAAAACTGTAGGTATTGGTCACGCGTAAATCCTCATTGGACTCAAGAAACCCATACACAGCGACGAGGCAAAGTAAACGTGTGGGCAGGTATGATTGGTGTTCGTTTATTGGGACCTTTATTTTTGAAGAAAATCTTACGGCCGCAAGATATTTACAGTTTTTGCGAGTTGAGTTAGTGCTAGCCTTAGCAGTTATGTTTCCGAGCAATGAAGATGAAGATATTCCTGCTGAAAACGTCTGGTTTCAGCAAGACGGCGTCCCACCTCATTTTGGGATAGCAGTGCGTCAGTTTTTAGATGACGCTTTTACTGTAAGGTGGATAGGTCGTCGAGGTCCGATTGAGTGGCCCCCACGTTCACCGGATTTAACCCCCTTAGACTTTTCCTTTGGAGTTACTTAACACGTTAAGCGATATGTGATTCTTCAGGGATGCATAGCAAGTTTGAAAAATTGGCCGCGTGTATCCTTCAATATACTCACGTAGTGCTTTACTTATTGGCCTGTAGCAACTATAAGGATGCTAAATGTACATATAACAGCGTGGATAATAAATATGCGTGGCTCGGTGGGATAGACAGTACGATGGCCCACGATTTTTTTTGTTTCATAGTCCTACAAACTGAAACATATTTTACACAGTAATAGAAATTGTATTTTTAAAGCTTTTATTTGAAAACAAATGATAACTATGGTTATTTTTGTAATAAGTACCTAAAATCATATTTCTTGGGACGAATCGTAGCGAGTCCAGATCGCCGATAGCCGTTCTTGTTCTTTTTCGAACGAGCCTGCCATGTTGCTAAAATTTCACTTATAACACTTCCTCACTGTTTAGAATACAACTAACCACTAACAAGTGAATACGCAAATCCCTGATAAATTATAAATGAATATTGGACAGGTTTACGCATACTTACTTCTTGATGCTCACGGCCCAAATCGGGTATCTCTACTATGGAGCCGATGCATCTCAACAGATGCACACAATTAATGAGCAATTAGTTAAAAAGTAATTTGAAAAAAGTCAAAAACATGCTGATTCTTCATTATTCAACAGATCATAAGTATTTTAGGTAAAATTACATTAAGGCCCCGAGGAATACTTTTCTTAGTATGCATGGCGCTTAACGTGTTAAAGTCAAGGGTGTATTTTAACAGACCGAATACCATAGAAGAATTGAAGAATAAAAATATTTTTTTCCAAAAGAATGGCTTAGGTAATATCAATTTTGTTCATATCACCAGAAAGCTAAAAGAATATACCAAAAACAGTAAACAAAAATCTCTGTTTCCATTAAAAAATGTATGATGACGTCATTACTCAAAAGCCAATGCCACCATAAATTTTGGTATAGTGACAAAATGTAGCATTTACAAAACTAAAATCGACCTGTTCGAGGATTTTTTTGACAAATGACACACCAAAAATATCAATTTTGTACGTTTTTTAAGGTTCGCACTGTATAGTGATAATTGTTCTTACTAAAATAAAAATTGCTTCGATCTACAGTTACCTTAGTATCTTTTTATACAGAGTAAAATACCAAATGCATGTAATACAGTTGTATTCGGCAGACACATATAGGTGATAGAATGGAACTCAGGTATTCAAGAGCAATAATTAAGTCCAGTTCCCGACTAATGTAGGATGGTATGGGTCTCAAGGGCCTCGTTGAATATCGAACCGTGCTAGTTTTACCATGAATAACCGACATTACTACTACTGTAAATTCTTGCACTAATACGTTTAAGTAGCTCACCTAGGAGTTTACGCCACCGTTTTTTAACATTTGCTTTAAACATATCCTATCTAAAATGTTTGTAATACCGTAAAATAACGCGATTGTACAATATCCTAAATTTATTATCACATTTATGAAGGTTTACAGAGTGGAAAATGTTAGTTTTAATGGCGCAATTTGCAGTGGTGGTTGGTTATGAAGAGTTTTACCCCATCGCACACCACAAATTTAAAAGATGAAAATGGTTGCAAAACACGTAAATATTATGTTACGCCCGCCAGACTATATAAAAATTGTTAATTGTTATTTTTTATGAATTTTTGAATTCGCCTAAAAAAAATTATTTTATATTTCAAGACACGTGCTTGAAATTTTCCCAATTTGTGTTAATAAATTAACCATTTAAAAAAAATTGACAATATTTGTTAATTAGTGTGACAGACTTAATTTTTGAAACGTATTCATTATAGGATTTTGCAAACAGCGGAAAAAAGCTATCTATGAGAAATAAAAGAAAAACTGTGTAAAAGATATTAATGACATCTTTGCAATCTTTCGATAACCTGACTTCTGGTTATGCTAGCAAATTAAAATCCTAAAATAAATTTGTCCAATTTCTTATTTGACATTCTCATTATAACACTAGCATCCAACATAGTCTCCTACGGCTAAGCAGATTAAACTAATATCTACATGATTTATTTACCTACCTTGTCTTACTAATATTTTCATTCTAATGAATTACATTTT